>OX016540.1:193139241-194511548 GCA_943590905.1 Sphaerophoria taeniata
ACCTCATCATCCCCGTCCTGCTATATGGTGCATGGACCTTGTCAAAAACGGATGAGAACGCACTTGGCCGTTTTGAGAGAAAGATTCTACGTAAGATCTATGGTCCTGTCTGCATAAACGGTGATTGGAGGAGAAGATTTAACGACGAACTGTACGGGCTGTACAGCGACACTGACTTAGCTAAAAGAGTGAAGGTCCAAAGACTCAGATGGCTCGGTCACGTGGAGAGGATAGACACCAATACTCCGGCCCGTAAAGTCTTCGAATCCACCCCAGAGGGAAGACGCAGTAGAGGAAGACCAAGGCTCAGGTGGCGCGCGCAAGTTGCACACGATCTCAACCAACTCGGCGTGCGAAACTGGAAACAGCGAGCTAGGGACCGAGCTGGCTGGAGAGGTTTGTTGGTTGAGGCCCAAGTCCACCCCGGACTGTAGCGCCACCTTAAGTAAGTAAGTAAAGTAAGTAAGGATCCCTCTTCCGATGTTCTGAAACTGCTAGATATATGTGACAAGACCTACTTCAGGAGCATAAGCTACTTGCTTACAATTTTGGCCACACTACCAGTTACAACAGCTATCGTTGAAAGAACCTTTTCAACGATGAAAAGGATCAAAACAGTATCCCGAAGCGTTATGGGCCATCCAAGACTAAGCGCACTTGCAATGCTCTCTGTTCACTCAGGTATTGATGTGGATCCAGATGAAGTGATCGACATTATGTCTAAAAAAAAGACAAGGCGTTTATTGCTGTAAAAATCCAAACTATTTATTTAATTAAATTTTAAAAAAAATACGAACAAAAATAAAACATTTACATTATGTAGTTTTTTTTTTAATTTTTGTATAAAGAATTACTCCTTCGAAATTGAACAAGCCCCCCTCGAACCGAAATCCTGGCTACGGGCCTGCCTTATTTGTTTATTTATTTTGGATGTATTTTTCTCTCATGTATTAGTTCAGTTCTAGACTGGTAATGCTGTCCATGCGCTTTAAAGTCGATAAACCAATGGTATGTTCAACATACTACGTTGGGATCTACATTCTAGACATTTTTCCATCGCTTGTCTTAAGAATTGTTAATTTGATTGGTCTGCAACCACGCTGCTATTGTTACGAATATCTCAAAAAAGTTTATCCAACCAATCCCGACGACACACAATCGATGGGGTGAAGCAGGAGCACCAGTTCTGGTGGCTTCAGTCAGCACTTGATAATGGGTAGTCGGGGTGGGGTTTCGAGCCTTGGCCGGCTTGCATACTTGTTTTAGTCTAAGGGTTTTGGGTTTAGGTTTAAGTAGAATAGGCATGGTGGCACATTAATTGACAAGGACAACAAATATGAAATAATTACAAAAAACAAAAAATGATTATTTCATAAAGAAAATTGAAAAAAAATATGTATAAAAAAAAAATATATATATACAAAAAAGTGAAATAAAACAAAAAAAAAAAGATAGAGATTTGCTGCTGTGGCTGTTCTAGTTTGTAAGTAGTTGTTAGGTAGAATAGGTAGTTTTAGTTAATTTTAAGTTTTATTTTTAAGGACCTAATTTTAAGTAGCATGTAAGAAAACATAAAATGATATTGAGTTAGTTTTTTTTTTTAATTTTCTAACATGAAAAGAAACAATAAAGTTTTGAAAAAGAAAAATAGTTCATAGGCCGACAGGCATTATAGTCCAGGCAAATTAACTCATTTACAAAGATAAAACAAGAAAAATGTTATCCAAAACTTTACGTTTTCAAATGGTTAAAAGGGTTAAAGTCAACATAAGGAAAATGAGTTCTGCGTCCAAGAAGGTAAGGGGATGATTTTAGGGGATGAAAAGTGGGGAAAATCGATTTATCTCGTGTTTTTTGCAATTTCACGCAAAATTTGATGTCCTACTGAAAAATGTTGTATACAAAAGTTGTAGATCTTAAAAAAATCTACAACTTTTGTGTGGGTCATTTTTTAATATAACCTCAAAATTTTAGAAAAAAATGCAAAAAATCAAAACAATTTTTTTTTTGTTTTTTACTTGTCAATTTCTCAAAAATAAATATTTTTTAACCAAACTTGCTGATAATACTCCTTTTTATGTCTCAAACAACAGAAAAAAATGTTGTACTGAAATAATAAAAACTGTTTGAAATATTCATTTTTTTCGGTCCGAAGCAAGTTGTTTTCAAGGTTACATTTTACTACATACAATTATCGTAGAGAGGTCATACAGGGCTCATTTTATTCGTTTTGACGTTTTCTTTTCAATGAAATAATAAAACAATACAGCTTCCATTTAAAAACATGTCTAAAAATTGAAAAATATAAAAAAGTTAATTTTGCAAAAACAATTTTTTTGGTTATTGTTAATAATTTGCTATAAATATTTTTTTTTTAAATCTAATTAGACCATTGAAATGTACGGGAAAAAACACGAAGAAACATATGTTTTCCTATTTAAATACATTTTTTATTTTTGTACAATACTGCTTTAAACATTGTAATAGCATATTCCGTGTAGTTGAAAGATATCAGGTAAGTACATACAATGCCATCGACTTTTACTTTAATAAGAAAAGTTCCTCATTTCTCGCGATAAAATTAATTAATTCAATTATTTTCTTCATATTTTGATAAATAAATCGTCTTATAATTAACTTTTGTATACAATTATTTAAAACATGCTTTTAAATAATTGAATGATTTTCTTAAAATGAATTCTGAATCTAATTTAACTTGCCCCGAATTTATAATTGAAATTTATATCAACAAAATAGATTGTTAACAATGCCACTACTATCTATTACTGTAAACGTTTGAAATAGTGGACTGTATTTTTAGAGTTTTTAAAGTTTTAAAGTTTCCTTTTTTTTTTTGAAATGATAAAACACCGTTTTAAATTTTCGACCTTCTTGGCTTGAATTCTCTTTTATTGTGTCGTGATAGCCACGACGGGACTTTACAAAAAATTCAACTCAACTTAACGAAGAAAGAGCAAAGAATGACGTAAAGTAAAATTGACAATAGGTGACAAATGATTAAGTAGGTAACACAATAAGTAATTAAAGTAAGTAACACAATGAGTTATTAGAGGAAAAGCAAAATGAGTTATTAAATTTAGTAATACAAAAAGTTATGAAATTGGGACTGGTAAAGAACTACTAAAAATAATAAAAAATAATGGAGGTAAATGGCAATAATGAAAAACTCAATTTTAATCAAGTTGATATTTTAATGAAAGTACTGATAAATATCAAGCATTTACAATTTATATACACAAATATGAACTATACATTTTCTATGGAATTTATTACAATATTTAATAATGAATGAATATGCACACTAAACCAATTTTTGTCTCTTCGCTAATAATTGTAAGTTTGGCTGATCATCATCGAAATGTGTGACTTCCTCATTATCTTCAATCGTTTCTTCATCAAATTCCTCTGTAAACTTTTCCATAGTATGATTTTCTGAGTTGAAGATAATATCAACTTGGTGTTTTATCATTTCAAAAAATAGGAAACTTTAAAACTTTAAAAACTCTAAAAATACAGTCCACTATTTCGAACGTTTACAGTAATAGATAGTAGTGGCATTGTTAACAATCTATTTTGTTGATATAAATTTCAATTATAAATTCGGGGCAAGTTAAATTAGATTCAGAATTCATTTTAAGAAAATCATTCAATTATTTAAAAGCATGTTTTAAATAATTGTATACAAAAGTTAATTATAAGACGATTTATTTATCAAAATATGAAGAAAATAATTGAATTAATTAATTTTATCGCGAGAAATGAGGAACTTTTCTTATTAAAGTAAAAGTCGATGGCATTGTATGTACTTACCTGATATCTTTCAACTACACGGAATATGCTATTACAATGTTTAAAGCAGTATTGTACAAAAATAAAAAATGTATTTAAATAGGAAAACATATGTTTCTTCGTGTTTTTTCCCGTACATTTCAATGGTCTAATTAGATTTAAAAAAAAAATATTTATAGCAAATTATTAACAATAACCAAAAAAATTGTTTTTGCAAAATTAACTTTTTTATATTTTTCAATTTTTAGACATGTTTTTAAATGGAAGCTGTATTGTTTTATTATTTCATTGAAAAGAAAATGTCAAAACGAATAAAATGAGCCCTGTATGACCTCTCTACGATAATTGTATGTAGTAAAATGTAACCTTGAAAACAACTTGCTTCGGACCGAAAAAAATGAATATTTCAAACAGTTTTTATTATTTCAGTACAAAATTTTTTTCTGTTGTTTGGGACATAAAAAGGAGTATTATCAGCAAGTTTGGTTAAAAAATATTTATTTTTGAGAAATTGACAAGTAAAAAACAAAAACAAAATTTTTTTTTGATTTTTTGCATTTTTTTCTAAAATTTTGAGGTTATATTAAAAAATGACCCACACAAAAGTTGTAGATTTTTTTAAGATCTACAACTTTTGTATACAACATTTTTCAGTAGGACATCAAATTTTGCGTGAAATTGCAAAAAACACGAGATAAATCGATTTTCCCCCCTTTTCATCCCCTAAAATCATCCCTTACCTTCTTGGACGCAAAACTCATTTTCCTTATGTTGACCTTAACCCTTTTAACCATTTGAAATCGTAAAATTCTGGATAACATTTTTTTGTCCTCTATATTTAATTTGCCTGGACTATTAATTGTATATTATTGAATTCCTTAGAGCGCCCGGTTGGGGCCAGTAAGTTAAATATAAGATTTTAGATCACAAGCTAGTTTTGAATTCCTTTGTCTAGTATATAAGTATTTATAAGTGAATGAATAAAAAAATGAATTTTGAAAAAAAAACACAATACGAAAGCGTGAGGTTCACTGTGGCGTATACTTACTTTTGTTGATTTAGAATATTTCATAAACTAATACTATCTATTATTTTGTTAATTTCAAGGTGCACAATAAAAAAAATAAAGGGTAACAAGTTTTATCTCGTTGCTAACTATTGTTACAAAATTTAAACATTTATTAGAATCGCTCTTATAGCCAAGCTACATTAAAAACTCTACACATTCATCATATTTGCCTTGACTATGGGACATAGTGCCTTTACGCCAATCTTCCGGCATTTCTGATCAGCGTGTGGGATATGCCATCGGCACCTGCGGCCTTGTTGTCTTTTAGCCGGTAGATTTCTTTCTTACATCAAAAACAGTGTTGAACATGTGCTTATATGATAAAAAAAAATGGATTGTTTAGATAAGTGAAGACTTCAATTCATGGTAGGAGCCTACGCGTAAAGCCAAAAAACGTTGCTCTGGAAGGATGACATTAGTCAGCGTAGTCAATACATTGGGGGGGGGTGGAATAGTATGATCCCCTTGACAACATTTAAGCATACACAGTTTTCATATGAAGCTGTTTTGAGAGCATTCATATCAGCCATGATGTTTAAGGTTCTGTCAGACTAATATTTTTGTCTTAAAGTGGCATTTTCTAAAGTGTAGCTCATCCTAAGATGGTGAAAACATAGAAAATTCGATGTATTCTTATTATAATAAATTCAGAAACGGTTTGTATTGGTTTAAACTTCTCTTATCCAAAACATCGGGTTCTCAGGGTTTGTACGACATGAGATATGATTGCATTATGGTGATGGTTTGAAACATTGGGAGAATATAACGAGAAACTTGATCAATTCTATTGCCTAGGACAAGGACATGCAGTCCCAGTACACGCCCCAATTTAATACATTATTCCGCGGGCTAACACAAATAGAACACAATTTATTTGGTTTCCATTTTTCGTTCTAGGTCCTCCAATTATTTCTGAAATTTGAAGCATTTCTGCTTCTGTGGAGTCCTTGAGAACTTGGTTGGCAAATGGCAATTTCGCAACATCAGTATCATTCCCATTATTCGTTCTTTTAGTACGAGTACGACAAGTATACAAGATGAATTTCCCTTAAGTACTCTAGTGTGTTATTTGCTTTCGCAGCGGTGCGGTGGGTTCATCGAGTTATTGGAACAAGGAAATTGGAAAAGGAAACTAAAATTTATTGAAAAGAATCCATAATTGAGACAGTTCTTTCAGAATTCATATTCATAACAAAAAAAAACTTTAAAGAAGGTTTTCACAATTAACGGACAAATAACGGCTACACAATGCTTTTGGATGTGTCACAAATTATGACTTATTGATTCCATGGAAAACATGGTCCATTCCGTTCAAAACGTGAAGCACATTTCAAATCAAAATTCCTTCAAGTCTCTAAGCCGCTAAGCTTCAGCCTGGACAGAGATAGAACAGCTGAACAGCAAATCTTTATTAAAGAGTAATAAAAATAAATGATTCGCATGGTGTTTAATGCCTCAAAAGTCGTCTAAGTATTATTGATACTGGTCTTGAAAAAAAGCTTAAAGGATCAAAATAAATCATAACAGAAATCCAGTAAATTTATCGACATTGTCTGTTTTTACTCAGTGTTAATACCTATGTAAGTAGGTGTGTTTTTTTTTGCAAATCTGTGAAAAGAAACACACCTATGGTTTCAAGACGTCGATGGTAACAGCATTAACTTGGCCTTGTCTTCATTAACTGCTGGAAGAATGTTGAAGAATTTGCTGCCAAGTACCCGTGAGGTTTTTTCCGAATATGATGAAACAGCGTTAATTTTTCATTGTTATTTTACACAGACGGGTGAGTTCTTGATGTTGATGGTATTGTTCATGGGACATACGCCGCATTGAAATCGATGAAATGGTGGGTTACTGTGGTGATTGTCGACGATATTTCAGACATTTACCGTAAGGCAGACGATGGTCAAATGTCTAGAATATAACATCGCAACATACCATCTGCTTGTAGACTGTTAAACCAATTACGTCAGTATAGTCGGAATCCCAAATATACTGGAAACACTATTAGGGATGAACAAAGCAATCTTTTCAAGCCAAATAAAGGTAGCAGAATTGCTATCAACATTGCAATGGACTACAACAAGCCTTCCACCGCTTCGACATCACGTTGAAGAATGTTATCCATGACTTTGGACAATTTTCGCCAAGTCTACACAATTTTTTGCTACATTTAAAATCATCAAGTACCGAGATCTAGCAAACAGCGAAAATCCTGGGCCTTCAAAACATTGACACCATTTACGTGTACTTAAGCCTTTCAAGGATTTTGAAATCTTATCAATTTCATCGAAATTGCTGCGATAGTCTTACGGGAACTCACATACGGATCCTAGACTTTTGGCCGCGTTCAAGAGGATAGAAGAGTTAGCCCCGTTTGTTAGGAAAGACAATTATTCCAGAGACGTTTTTATCTTGAGCCATATCAATACTACCTGGGGGCTGCGCCGCCGCCGACAAGATCAGGAAGACCGAACCTTTGCTACAAAGACCAACTAACTGCGGATGCCAGAGCACTTTGTTTTGACGAATGGATATTGCATGAGAGGGACCGTACCCGATGGACAACTGCTGTGTCTCTGGCTGATATCCTACATGGATTGGGAGCCGGTTAAGTACCCAAGCAAGTTCCTATATCAAATCTACCGAAAGCAGATATAATAAGAAAAACTAGAATCCGTTATGGCTTGTATTACCGAAGAGGAACCGGTCGTACAAGTATTTCTAATCTTCTTCAAAAGAGACAGCAGTTTGATTTTGTTTTTTTTTTCGACTAACCAATTTTACATTTTCTCCCCTCGTTGTAATCCCCTTAGCCTTCTTAGTCTTAAAGGTTATTTGATTTAACTTTTTCTGCCACCAGCTGCCCCGAGAAGAAAGTTTAATACGTTCCCATAATTGTTTAACCTTACAATAGCAAAAAAAAAAAAAAAACAAAGTTTACATCCTAAATCAAAAATCCTCAAACCAAAAACGAGCAAAAAAAATTCTTTGTTGACAAGGAGACAACACAGAAATGGAAAACAATATTGACACAATACACAAAGGACAAAATTAACGATGCGTATGGAAATGAGAAATGACTTCCTGTCGCCTGCTGAAGGTATCTAGGTTTTAAGTTTTCAAGTCATGTCACAGAGAGAGAGAAAAAAGCAAAAGTTGCAATTAGTTGGGAAATGAAAGGCATCCAACTAGATCTAATTTCGTATGCCAAATCACCCAGTGACCACTAATCGACCGGATGGCTGACAAAAAACAAATGTGAAGGATGAAAATTCATACTCCCTCAATTCACACATCCAAAACCACCCAACTTTCCGATTTCATCCAAAGCGTTTATAAAGACTCCAGGCGCTATAATACAGTTTGGTCCTTGATATGCTTTTGGCCATTTTGTCCAGTTGCAGTCTCATCGCTATGTGTGCTATTGAGCGTGACTGGATTTCATCCGGATGGTTATTTAGCTCAGAGCTTTAATATTTTGAGGGCTTAACAAATGGGGTTATTTATGTGAACATTGAAAATTGAAAATTTCAAATAAAGTGCCTGTGGAATTTTGTTAAGGCTTCAATCGGTCAAAGAAAGGTCGAATGCGTTCTTTTCAAATTCTTCAAAATGTTTCTTAAGCACGTAATGAATTATCAGCGGAGAGAGAATAGCTATGGTTGGAAAATTGATGCCATTTCGTTTGATGGAGGTTGTCTTGTAATAGCTTTTGTTAGTTGTTCCGATTATTTTGATGAGTCATCAGGAACATGCTAATAAAAGGCACATAATAGAAGTGGAAGTGGTTTTCTCATTGTTTATTATATTGAAACACATTTAGGAAAGCTGTCAGCAAAATAGTTATGCAACGTGTCATAAAGTGTTTCAGACACGCTTCCTCTGTTATTTACACGCAAACACCTAAAGAAAAAAACTTTAAACTAACATGCAAACCAAGATTTTCAATGAAAATTAGGGAAGGACTTCTTAAAAGAATAAACATTCATGTTGGATTCAAATCACAAGCTTTAGCCTTTTATTGCACGTTATGTTAATCTCATCATCTTAAACAGTTGGAAAGCACAGCCTCCACGAAATAACAACAGATAACGGCTTCCGACTAATCGACTTTGCTGCAGCTCGTAATACGGTGATAAGTAGCACTAGGTTTCCAAGACTAAAGGTCTACACAGCAACCTGGCGATCTCATGATGGTCGAAACATCAACCAAATCGACCATGTGCTAATCGGCGCAAAGCACGCATCCAACATCTTGAACGTGCGCAGCGCACTTTCCGAGGAGCAAATGTCGACTCTGACAACTTTCTGGTAGTGGCTTAGTTTAGAGCTCGAATATCAAATGACAAAAAAACACATGCGGCCCAAAGAAAGAAGTTCAACATCGAATGCCTTAGCACCTCGGAGAATACCAGAGACTACAGTGAGCGCCTGATTGAGCGACTTTCCCCGGCCGTCCTCCCATACCAAAGACGTCAAAACCTTGTGGAACCAATATCGCGAAATAATAAAGAATGTAGCCGAGACCACAGGTTACCAGCCAAGCCACTCCCGAAAAAGGACCCGTGGTATGATGCTGAGTGCGCGTTATTGAAATGAGAGACGGAAAATGCACGTTTGCTGATGCTGCAACGGAAAATAAGAGCAGCAAGAGAAGAGTACCGCACAAAAAGGAGAAATGAGAAAAAGACCCTGCGAAGGAAGAAAAGAGCATCCGCAGTTTCTCAGCTCAAAGATCAAGAGGAGTCTCGGGCCAAAAACAACACCCGGGGTTTCTTTAAAAGGTCGAACCAATTAGCTTCTGGTTTCAGAAACGGGACACAGCGTCGCTTGGATAAATGTTTGTCGTATGTGAAAAATTGGGGTTTTGAGGTTTATATGCAGTTTTGGTAATAGATTTTTTGCCTACAATTCTGTGCAATCCTTTTTTTTATATTTGTTTTAGTTCCCGAGATATTCAGTGTTCGTTTTGTCGTATCTCCAAGGTCACTAACGATTTGATTCATTTTTTTGTCGTACGTGTAAGAAAAAGCTACACATACGACAAATTTTAAACATACGACAATTTTTCCCATGCAAAACCGGTTTTTCGTCGATTCGGAAAATAATTGTCGTATTTGCCTTTTCTTTGAACACATACGACAATAATTAACTGAAGTCTTAGTGTATGTTTGTCGTATATCCCATAACAATTAACACAGTCGTGTGTTATTTTTGGTCTCAGTTGCAATCATGATGTCAAAGGAGTGGGACGCCGAGTCTTCTGCTCCGAGTTTGTCGGAAGAAATTTATGCGTAATGACTATGATATTGCATGCAATAAATGTATGTTTTAATAACTTTTATTTGGTTTCTTATAATTTCTTAGCATGAGTGCCGAAATATTAGGTGAGGAATTTTCAGCTTTCGATGAAGACAAAACGAATTCCTTAAATTAATTTATGAGCATGCAAATGAATTGATTTTGCCAACTCTAGATTCGAATGAAATCCAAATGCGAAATCTGCTATCCGATTATAGGTGTGTTTTTTTGGCAAAGCTTTCCGTATCCACAGTAGTAGATTACAAAAACAACACGGTACTGCCGATAAAAGTAGAAGTTGAATCATACTGCGGATAGAATTTAGCAAAAATTCAATAATCGTCTTTAAAATGATAGCAGCGACCAACTTCTAAATACAAAAATTTAACAACAACTGCAGATGCGTTTTTTCGGTAAATCTTACTGCACTGCGGATAGACTGGCCAAAAAAACATACCTTAAAGTAGTTCATGTAAGTTTCTGAATTTTCGTTAGTATCAAATCAAAGGTAGAAATTTAATTTCAATAGCATGCAGTGTAACACCAACAACTTCCAGAAAAAGAAAGAGGAACCCACCGTTATGGAAACAAAATTTAAGAAAGAGTCTTCGTGAGCAGGGTCTATGATGGAAAAAATGGCATAACAAGACCTGCTAGAGCATTTGGCCCGACCTGTACATCACTTTGTTTCTATAAATTGTTGCAATCATATTACGTTTATTTCTTTTTTCAACTTTATTAATGTCGTTTTGTCGTATGTACAAGACTATTCCATTCAAACATTTGATAAATTTTTGTCGCATGTTTAAAAATTTTGTCGTATGTGTTTGGGAAACTAGCAGACTTGGTGAAATAGTCACATACGACAAGGGCATTCTGAGCAAAATTGGCTCTAAATTGTTCCTTAACAACTATTTCGATTTTATTTTAACGTTATTGAACGAACAACTTATTTTTACATAAGTCATACAATTTTCAAGAATATCTGACGTAGGGTTTTTGAGAAAAAAAATTCTGAACTTTGATGTCGTTTTCCCAAAAGTAGCCAAATGTAACATACGACAAACATTTATCCAAGCGACGACAGGCTCTCGAAAGAATGAAGGAAACCTAGTCACCGAAGCACAGGGAATTGTAGATGTTTTCAAGCAGCACTTCCAACAGCTGCTGAATGCGCACAATGTCGAGAAGACCCAGTCCCAGCCCCCAGCACAGAAGAGGTAGAAAGAGCCATTCAAAAGCTGAAAAAAAGTCCACCGGGTCGGATGGCATCCCTGCGGAACTCTTTAAGTATGGAGGAGGTGCTTTGATGAACCGCATGCACCTGGTTACAAACAAAGTGTGGGATATAGAATGCATGCCCACTGACTGGTCGATAAGCTCCATATATGCCCAATCTACAAAAAAGGCGATCCAATGTCATGCAAAAACTACCGTGGCATATCCCTGCTTAATGTTGCATACAAAATCCTATCCAACGTACTGTCTTAAACCTTTCTGCAACACAATAATCGGCACGTACGAGGGTGGCTTTAGGCCAGGCAGAACAACGATAGACCAAATATTCACACTGAAGCAGATCCTGGAAAAGACCAACGAACTTCAAGTCGAAACCCACCATCTTTTCATCGACTTTAAAGCTGCTTATGATAGCATCCACCGGCAAGAGCTTATGATGGCGATGTCTGAATTCGGGATCCCAAACAAACTGATACAGCTATGCCGCATGACGCTAAACAATACGCAGTGCAGTGTGCAAATCGGTAACAGCTTATCCGAGTTATTTCAAACATGCGCAGGGTTTAGACAAGGAGATGCGTTGTCATGTGATTTTTTTACACATAGTCCTGGAGCAGATAGTGTGCAAAGCAGGTGTGAGCACGGAAAACACTATCTTCAACAAATCCACCCCAGCTCCTAGGCTATGCGGACGACATAGACATCATCTTTCGATCCAAGAGAGTTGTGCTTGAGGCCTTCACAGCGATTGAAGAACAGGCGAAACTTGTTGGTCTTGAAGTAAATGAGGACAAAACAAAGTACATGCTATACACAAACAAAGCAACGTCTGTCCACCGCCTAGGAAACGTCGATATTGGTAGCAGCAATTTCGAGGTAGTTAAGGAGTTCACCTACCTCGGAACAAACACCAATCCCACAAACGACAATTTAGTGGAGATCCGAAGAAGAATTACCCTAGCAAACTGCTGCTGCTTCGGTTTGGCCAAACAACTGGGTTCAAAACTCCTCACTCGAAAGACAAAGTGTCTGCTATACAAAACTTTGATTTTACCAGTCCTACCCTACGGCGGCGCCGAGTGCTGGACGATAAGTAAAAAAGGGGAATTGATACTGGGCACTTTCGAAAGAAAAATTCTTCGACGGATTTTCGGTCCCATATGCAACGATGGTGAATGGAAAAGAAGGTTCAACCGAGAACTATATGAGCTGTACCAAGATGGATGTAGTCCAGAAGGCAAAGAAAAGACGACTACATTGGCTCGGCCACATCGAGCGAATGGACGACAACGCTCCAGCCAAGAAAGTCTTCTCATCCCAGCCCCCAGGTTCGAGACGACAAGGAAGACCGAACCAAGGTACAAGGACCAAGTGACTGCGGATGCCAGAGCGCTTGGTTTCGGCGACTGGAGAGTGCATGCGAGGGATCGTTCACGATGGAAGACTGCTGTATCTCAGGCTGAGATCCTTCATGGATTGTGAGCCGGATAGGTAAGTAAGTAAGTAAGAACCTAGTTCACTCAAGAAAACTGATTTATTTCTTAAAAAAAAAAGCTTTTATTGAAAATTTTTCCTCAATAAGCACTTTCAACATCAATGATACAAAGTTTGATATTTTGAATATTTGTTCCGCGCTCAAATGCATTAATTGAGGTTACTTGAATTAAATCAGGAAATAAATCTTAGAAAAGAAAACTGGAACTTTGACATAATTAAATATCTCAAAATTGTATGGCTCACAGGTATATGAGTAGTAATTTGAATAATTAAATAAATCACTACATGAAAACAAAACTGCATTAAAAAAAAAGCAACTTAGCGATCATACCCTTTTTATCTGCTCCGGTGCGCAAGTCAGACACCATAAATAAATTTTCTTCTTTTAAAACGACGAAATAAAATTGGAAGGAAAATCAATATTAATAACAAAAAACAAAAACAAAAAATCGAATTAAGAAGATAAAACAAAAAAGACTCCACCTTTTAGAGTGACGGAACCTAAACAATTCAACGTAAAAGTGTTTTATGTGCGCAGTGCGCCAAAGCACTTAACACTCACTAAGTCATAAAGTATTTATGAACGTCCTTGACAACAAGTACTTTGACACTTTGTATGAATGACTCAAAATAAAAACATTTAAACATCGCAATACTTATGTAGCTCTGCGTAACACAACATTTTATTGCATACAATATGTCCGACTCATGTTTCTGAACGATACAAATTTATTTTGATAAGAAAAAGGAGACAAAATCAAAATCTTACATTGAGACTTTTAGTTCTACTTACGCCAAGTTATCGAAACAAATTTTACAGAATAATTCAAGAGTGTAAATGCAAGTGTAAATGTGATAACAAATAAATTGATTTTAAACAAAAATATAAACACATTAATGTTGCATCTAAAGTCAACTAAAAACCAAAAAAAGTTGATCAAAACCCGATATTTCAAATTGTTTTTCAGGCCGTGCGTCGGCGGCGGGCGTCGCGGTCGTGTCGTGTCAGTCCAACAGTTTACTCCAATTTTAATGAAATTGGGCTTATGATTATTGGGTGGCTAAGGAAAAGATACTGGACACACAAACAAGCATACATGCATCCTTAATCTCTACACCATAACGTAGTTCCTCCGGAAGTTCTTGTTTACAAGATGGCCTATTAGGCAATAATCGCCTCAACGGAAATGCTGAGTAGATGTTGGACGACAGTGATAATAAATAGGTTTCAGAATATGTAGATGTATTATTTAATGATATTGCAAGGGATGAGAAACGATGTATGAATATTGAAAGCGGATATTCAGTTGGGAAGTTAAGGCAAATGTGGGATATTCGCCTTGATTGGTTATCCGTCTCAGGGTAGACCGGATTTGTACTAGTGTGATTCCTTGATTAACGCTATTTTTCTTGGTAAGCATCTTGCCAGTGCGTAAAAAGTCAGGAAGTTGGAAGAATCGAAAATTAATATCTTTTGAACTGGTAAGATCACGAAATATTACTTTAAATATGTGCGTCCTTTTTGGTGCTGGTTAAAAATGTGTGATGTACAATTTGGTAAGCTTTCGACAAAATTTTCAAAAAGGCGTGTCTTCAAAAATGTTTACAAAATATGTTTTTATGAACTGATTTATTCATCTGCAGTATTAAGAAAAAATTTGGTATGTGAAGTATCCTCTAAGTGATAAGACCACAAAAACAAATACTTGTTTGTACGGCGTATACGTGTTATTTTGATTTTTTGTTTTCATTTTAAAACCGCTCTTCTTTTAGGAAATTCAGCAAATCATATCCTTGTGAGGAATGTCTTCTCCTTGCATCAGTTTTTTAAACCCCATATTTCGACTCTGAATGAAAACTATACGGTTTTGACATTGAATTAACGAATATCTACGTTTTCACGCGTTGTCCTCACAAAGAGCTGTTAAATTGACGTTTACGCGTTTATCTTTTCAAAATACCTACATAAAAATGAATCGACTATCCCCCACGGCTGTGTTGAATGGAGCTCTCATTGATAATGACTTGTTTTATTATGTTTTGGGTGGTTCTTTAATCTGCAGACAAAAAAGTACGTAATAAGAAAACGAGGAGTAAAGTAAATTCAATCTTCATCGCTTTCGGGCTCTGTTCAACTTTAAGATGAAAAGCAACGCAAAGTAATGCGATTATGTTTTGCTTTGAGGGGAAGTGATTTTGCTCTTCGAATTCAAACACTTTCGCAAATGAAGTGATTAATTATTTACAGATAAGAAGACACTGTCTAGTGACTTGACTTACCTTGCCAAAGCTACCTCTGCCGAATTGGGAATGAGAATTTGGAAATGATCGAAATTCAGTGAAAAGAAAGACGATAAAGTGAGGAGAGTTTTTTAAAACTTCAAGGAGAATTAAAAAAAAAGGTACGGAAATAAATTTGATTGCTTTGAAAAAACAAGGAATTGAATTTCAAAAAGAAGCAGTTCAATATATAAAGTGGCTTAAAAAAGTTAGGGGTCCGCAGATAACAAAAGAATGTCTATTATACGAACTCGTAGAAGGAAAATCGTCAACTTCAGAATCACGACCTCTCTATCCAACTACACGAAGACTCCCCACGGCATGCATTGAGTCTTATTGGTTACTTATGGTTAAAGGGTGTAAGCTCATGCAGTTTACATCAGGCGCGGATCTAGATTTTTAGTCCGGAGGGGGTCACAGGATAGAAAAAAATCAAAAATAACAAGAATAATCAAATAAATAAAGCAGGGAAGATTTAACCGGTTAGACATTTTTCATAAATTCACCTATTCAGAAGTTATGAGCAAAATTAATTTTTCCATACGTTTTTGAAGAAATAAAAACAAAGTAATGTGTTTGCTTTTATTCAATACACTTTCGAATGAATAAATCAAATTTGACAGAAAAAAATAAAGAAGCTTCCCGAACCACCGTTTCTTTGTTTTAAGCACCCAACTAAATATTTTTTCAGAGCCATTTTGTCATAAGGTTTAAGGTTTAAGGTTTTGATTAGTGATGGGCATAATCGAATGATTTCAATAATCGAGAAAATAGTATTCGAATGATTTGAATAATCGAATGATCATTCGAATGATCATTTGAATTACGAAATCCAATGAAAATGGTGAAAAATTTAAAGTTTACAGTGCACAATGAGCTATTTTACAGGTATAATAATATTGACGGTCATTCGTCAATAGACCTGCCTTAGAAAATACCCTCTCAGATGGTAGGTTTATTGTTCAATTTCATTTTAGAAACATTTTTAAAAATAGCCTGTTATTCTTCTTAGCTATAAACAATGTTCCGTATTCATTTTTTTAACACTAATTCGCAAAAATTTCTACCAATCATGTACATATATCAACAAAAAAAAGCAAAGAATCTCCAAATACAAATTTTTGTTTTCCTTTAAAAAAGTAACCAAAAATCATAAACAAAATTCCATTGCAAAGATTTGCAAATTTAACTAGAAATAAAATCGTCATTCGAATTAAAACTGAAAATAATCATCATTCGATTTGTTTTTATGCGAATACTAATAATTGATTCTTTTCATTCGAGTACTATTTTCATTCGATTACTATTTTCATTCGAGTACTATTTTCATTCGATTACTATTTTCATTCAATTACTATTTTCATTCGAGTACTATTTTCATTCGATTACTATTTTCATTCAATTACTATTTTCATTCGAGTACCTACTATTTTCATTCGAGTACTATTTTCATTCGAGTACTATTTTAATTCAATTACTATTTTCATTCGAGTACTATTTTCATTCGAATGATTTTTCATTCGATTATTAATAATCGATTATTCATTCGAATGATTTTTCATTCGAATACTAATAATCGATTATTTGCATTCGAATGATAATAATGGTCATTCGAATACTTATAATCGTCATTCGATTTGTTTTTTTCATTTGAGATTTTAATTTTGAAAAGTAGTAGTTGTAGCAGGGTTTGGGAAATCATTCGAATAATTTCAATAATCGAATGATCTCGAATGATTGCCATAATCGATTATAATCGATTATATCATTCGAATGATCCCATCACTAGTTTTGATTGTGGTATTAAATTAAATGTTTAAGTGCCATAATTAAACAAGTAGTAAGTGAGAAATAAAAAATTTCAATCAATTATAAGAAGTATTAATTAAAGGAAGTATCAATAGCGGTGACGTGAAATTATGCACGACGAAATAAGCTATTTTCTGAAACTGAAAATCTCGCAACACAGTTGGATGTGGAGTTGAAAGTACCACGCATTGTTTCTCGTCAAAAACATCGAGGTAACCACCAACAGAATCAAATATCAAACCCCGGAGGAATATTTCCGGAGAGCAATTTACATTCCTCTGTTGGACAACGTTGTGACGGACCTCAACGAAAGGCTCTCTCCAGACGTGATAAAGCTTTTTGGGTTGAGAGTGTTTCTGCCTCGGACTTCCTATACAGCGGAGGACATTTAAGAAGGTTAGCTTGTAGCGAAAACGTACCAGAAGCTTCTGAACTCTCTGCCTTCGAGCGTTATTGCCAAATTTGAGTTGTGGGTAGCTAAAATGAACCGAATTGTTGAAAACGACGGTGGACTCCCAGATTCGGTTCCTCTCGCCCTTGATGGTGTGATGGTAATTTATCTGGCTATTTATACACTGCTTACGATTTTGGAAACGCTCTCTGTTACTGGAGCCACTAAACCTGTGTCAATCGTTCATTTTCAAAGATTCAATCGTTCACATCTCGTTCATTTCAAAGATTCAATCTTTCAAATCGTTCATTTTTCCAATCATTTCTCTTTTTCAATTGCTCATTTTTCGGATCGTTCCATTTTTCAATCAATAATTATTTTGCACTTCGCTCTCCTTTTCTATGGTTCCTTTTACAATTGTTCCATGTTTTTGCTAGGTTTGTTTGGCGATTTTTGAAAAAAATTACAATGTTCGCTATAACCGATGAGGAAAAAATGGGGAAAAAATTGCAGTTTCTTTTTAATTTTTCAGCATTAATTTTTCTCAAAGTAAACTTAATAGTATGATCGTACCATAAAGAATTCTTTCCAATATTGAAGTTCACTCTCATCTCTCAATAAAGAACAAGAAGTGTTCTACTTCAAAATGTGACTGATTACTGATTACATTTCTTTTTAATATGTTTCGTTCGTTTTTGATTGAACAAACGAAACGACATGGAAAAAGACCGATTCTATCTTGTATTGAACGAGATGAACGAATCAATCACGAACGAGACAGGGCTAGGAGCCACTGCAGAAATTAGTTTTTCAACTCTCTATCGCTTCATAACTTGGTTAAGACAGACTCACCGGGATTGCATTGCTACACATCAATCGTGACATCGAATTAGACAACGATGCGATCATTAACAGATATGCGAAACAAAATAGAAGATCGCATTTTGTGTTATAAATTATGATTTTGGTTGGAACTTGTCAACAGATTGTAAACAGCTAGCTAGGTATCAACTACAGCTACAATCCAAATATAGAAAAATAATTATAAATGTCAGTATTGTGTAAAAAAAATTGTTGATTCAGCCTTTTTTTATTCTATTTTTTTTTTCTTTTTCAAAGGGCAAAAGAGTAACTTAATTATTGTGATCGTTTGGTAAGTTCCCGGTTTTTTAGTTTGCAAAAACTAGGTTTTGTTCGTTTTTTTTTTTTATTCGGTTTGCAAAATATTGGTTCAGCTCTTTTTTTTTAAATACAGCCTGTTTGGGTGGGGGTCATGACCCCCGTGACCCCCCCCCCCCTCTGAATCCGCGCCTGGTTTACATAGACGGTCGTTAACTCGATTTGTTCATATGATGCACAATGGACTTGAAAGTCGTGTTACATTGTGAGCCATTCTTCATGAACCTGACGACGACGTCCAAATCAAAAACAATCGAATAACATGGACATGTTTTTCTTTTTCGAAGAAAAATATTCCTTTGATGCCACCACAATACCAATTAACAAACACTAAACACTGGACTGTCACTTTTTGTGCGTTGTTGGTTTTCCGACCTCTTTTGCAGCAGTTAGGTTTGTTCACCAATGAATTTCATTGAACACAAAAAAAAAAAAACATTTTTTTTATCTAAGCATATCTTCATCGGAAAGCAAACCGGCGCGCGTCAACGAAGGGATGCAGTTGCTCCCATCGTCTGTTCGCTGTTTATTATAGAACTTCAATCGTTTGTGTGTCTTAATATTCAACATTTCCAAGAAAAACTATCAGCATGGGCAATGGGTGGCGAAAAATGCGGTATTATTCTTGCAGGTAATCCTCATCGCGGTAGCTATTTATTTGCTCAATGCAATGTCCTGCAGGACATTCCTGTAAGGAATATAAAATGAAAAATTGTGGTTCCATGTTTGGCTACCTCCTGGGCGGTAGACTGGCAGCTACACTTAACACTTAACTGTCTGTGGAATCTCGTTTGGTTTTGAAAAAATTATAATATGAATGTTATGTTCTTCATTAACATGGAATGTGAACGTGAATGTGAAATTACTGAATGAATAAAGATATTCGGCTGGGAATGTGCGTTGATCTTTCGTGGCTTACTATAAACCTAACTGAATATACCAGACGAGAAAGCATGCAGAACCGTTAAAAGTAGTCTGTTTTTAAAGTTGTCAGTACCCACGGTATACTCAAATGCACATAAATGAAATGAAAACATTATCTTTAGCACCAAAACCAAAAGTGAACACAGTAAACCTTAATAAGTGTAGCGGTTATTTGGTTTTTGTGTTTTATTTGGTTATTGGGGAATGTAAATTGGATTTAAGGTTGTGTTTCTTTCGTATTTCTACTTAATGTGACGCTACACTCCACGTCTGATCTGAGCCTTATCCAAGTCACATCTCGAGCCACAGAAGTAGTTTATGTTCAAATGAAATTACTTTGTCTAACAAAAGCTCTTCAGGCCCTGGTCTGGAAAAGAATTGTTTCTAATTCCTGGAGGATTTTTTTTCAATTCCCGGTCATCGTAATAAAGCTGAATATTCTCGAAGTCACTCTGAATTGGAATTGAAATAATGCTTTCGACCATTGAGACAGTTCTGAACGCAATTAATTTGGCGGCAAACGTAGTAATGGTACGGTACGTAATAGATGGTGTCATGTCCTGGCCTTGAAAACGAACTGGTTATTCAGAATTATTTTGCTGTCCGCAGCCCAGGTAATAGAGCTCTATTGATGATCTTTTCACGTTCCTTGCTGATGCTCAGTAGAAGACTTAACGAACGAAGATTTGACGGATTGACGGAGCCCTGACACACCAGCATTTATATTGTGACCAGGCCTCGTCCAACAAGTGTCTCCAGCAAGCTCGGTCCCTAGCTAGCTGTCTCCAGTTTTGAAAGCCAAGTTGGTTGAGGTCCTCTATCGCCTGTGGGCTCTACCAGAGTCACGGTCTTCCTCTCCTGCGACGTCATTCCGGGTTAGATTCGAAGACTTTACGGGCCTGGGCATTGTTTTCCAATCTACAATCTACGTGACCCAGCCATCTAAGTCGTTGGACCTTAACTTTTCTGGCTAGGTCAGTATCACTGAATAACTCGTACGGTTCTTGATTGAATCTTCATCTCCATGCTCCATTTATGCAGACTGGAACAAAGATCACTCGAAGAATTTTTTTCTCGAAGAAGCCCAAAGCGTTTTCATTGGATGTTGTCATGGTCCATGTCTCTGCATTAGGACCGCGATGATGATGGTTTTATACTGTGATACTTTAGTTGCTTGAGAAAGGGTTTTACTACTCGCCTTCAAAGTTCAAAGAAGCAGCGATTGGGCAAGAGTGAACCTTCGTTTGATTTCAACGCTAATTTTTTTTTTTGTCTGACATTACGAACCCTTGGTAGACGAAGTCCTTATATACCTCGAAGTTAAATCTGTCTAAACTGACGTTTTCTCCAAGATGTCGATGTTGGTTGTCCTTTCTTGTTGACAGCATTAACTTGGTCTTGTCCTCGTTAACCGCTTGACTCATCTTCCTGGCCTCCTCCTCAAGACTCACGAACGCTCCACTGACATCACGCTGTGTTCTTCTAATTATGTCAATGTCGTCTGCGTAGTGTCCCAGTAGCTGGACGGATGTTTGTAATTCATTGATTTAAATTTAAAGTCATATTCTCTTGCAAATTTCATATTTTTTTCATTTCCAAAGCCTTTGAATGGGTTCAATCACAGCTTATTTAATTATTTCAATATTCGCATATAAAATTAAATATTCAAGTTGAAGGCCATAAAAATGCTTGGAAATCTTTAAATTTGTGAAACCATTGTTCTATTTTAAAGGTTTCCAATATTCAACTAAAAGACCCAAAATTCATAAGCACTCAAAAAAACATACAAAAAAGGGACGTTGATGCAGCTTCCCACTCCCCGCCCGGCCGCCAGTAAAATCTCATTCCTCAAGTATTCCACTTGCGTATACTGGGAGCACGTAAATTAAATAGCGTCGCGTCTCGCGTCGCGTCGGGTCTTCATCTGTGGGATGTTGAAAATATTTTGAAAGCAACTTAAATACATCAATCGAAATACTTTATGTTAATTTATTAAAAGGTCTTAAAGTCTATTTGACCTAATTTCCGCGTCGTTTAATTAGATTTGGCACCAGTAACATTTTTGTTGGTAAAGGTGGATACTATAGCGAATGAGAACATCAGCTAGCCATGTTTTATGTCATTGAGAACCTTCATCATTGAAAGCAGAATTCTTTGGCAGTTAAATCCGCCTTCTACAGCATTTCCAGTGTAGAACTCTACAAAGCCATGAGAGAACGCGGCATGACAAACAAACAAATAAGACATTGTAGGCTGAGCATGACCAACAATTCAAGTCAAATTAAGGTATCCGGATTGCTATCACGACCTGTCAACATCTGGAGCGATTAGCGTCACCATTAAATTATCGGCAGTTGAAATTGGAATATTTATAAGGGTCGCATAAGCTGCACAAATCTCATTTACCAAATCATTCAGGCGGCTAGAACCCTGGAACAAAGAGGATAAAACCAAGAAGGTACATGGTGGGTACGTATAAGGTACAAGAAATAAAGAACGTTGGCCAAAGAAGAACAACTGTTAGAGTAGAGGACCGGGAATTGGGTATACTGCAAACTTTCAATTACCTTGGGTCAGTAGAAGCAGCCGGAAACAATATGGAAGAGAAAATAAGAGGGTATCTTCTGAAAGCTAAAGCTAACAAAACCTTATGGTCTTAAAATCCAAAAATCCTACAATTATTACTTCGAAACCGCTTTCAGAACGATAGTCGTACCAGTTCTCATTTACGGATGCGAGAATTTCTAGTTTCTAGAAAAAATAACTCTGAACTCTATAAGGGCCAGTTGCTCAATCGAATCATAAATTTAAGTTCTACATAAAGTTCTACTTTTGTATGGGGATTTTATGTAGAACTTAAGAATTCCGGAACGTCTCATACAAAAATTAAAACTTTATGTAGAGCTTAAATTTATGATTCGATTGAGCAACTGGCCCTAAGCCACGTTCGAAAGAGAAGTTCTGTTAAGAATAGTTGGCCCCTTTTGTGAGGAAGAACTATTCCGGAGATGATATAAATCTACCGCGAAGCGTTGTGATGACAAAAAAAAAACACTCCTATGGACATGGGCATATAACTTTAATCACCGAAAATGAGCTTTTCCGGGGAGTCCTTTGCATTGCAATTCCTGGCAGGAGACCGTGCGACAGACCAATTTTCAGCTGGAATATTGGCGTAGAATAAAATCCAGATTTCTCCGAGATGCAATGGCCAATTACTGTCGTTCAAGGTTAATCATTATTTATTTATTTATCGGAAGAATACCTACCTGGCTGCCGTGTAGGTTGCGCGATAAGTTTCACAAAGGAAAATGTTTTTAATGCTATTAAAATCTTCGCTTTCCACACATCGGACAAGCTTTTTTCCAAGATTTAGCTCTAAATCATCTCATGTTGCTATAAACAGTTCGACAGATAGCAACTTTATTTTTATACTGCTTTCTTCACATAGCCAGGTTGTGTTGGAGGAAATGTTGGCCTTTATCACTTCGGTGAATTTTCTTCTTCAACATAGACCCTGGTTATCTTTTTCATTTGGTCGTACTTGCAAGAGAAAAATGAGCTAGCTACCCACTAACTGTAGATGGCACCACACTTGACGTATACTATACAATAATTGTTTCGATTGAACATTTTATTCTAGGAATATTTATTAATAGCCTTGAAAAAATATTCGTAAGATTTTTAATCAAAAGTTTCCAACTGATAGCTTTATTGCTATGTATGTCCCACATACATTTTACCATAGCCCGACCCTACTCAAATTTGTTACAATGTGTCTCATATGTTGCTTAGGCGTTCCATTTTCTGGAGCAGAAAATCATACCCTTTGAAAAGATGAACAATTTTTCTAAGCAGACTACTTTTCGCCAGCAAATTCATGACCAAATATCGTGCTAGAAATTCAAAAAATCAATTGGGACGCTATATTTTATACTCGGGATACATGTCTACCTTAAAAAAAAAAACCGAACGAAATAATTATTATTTTATCAAATGCCTAATAAAAAAGAGAACCCTTTTCTAAATCGCATTCAATTTAAGTCCGTCTGCTATGGGAATAATTTATGCAACCCCAAAGATTGGTCAAACCGGTCCCAAACTCAAGAAAGATTCAACATGTCTACTTGAATTAATTAGGGCAAAATGCTCCTGGAACTTGTTGAAGAGAAAGGCTTATTTTCAAATAAATGAACCCCTAACTTTTAGTTCTAAAAAAAGTAAAAAAGTTCCAACTCATGGAACTTAAAAGATAAATTATGCTGAAAAAGCAAACGTTCAGATTGTGTGGCCAATGGCTACTTTTCCATAGAAAAAGTCTCAATAATTTTTCTTCCACTTTAAAACTTCTTAAACCTGAAAAATCAATTATTTAAGTTCAGATATTTAGAAGGTGGATTATCGTTTTCGCAACAGGTGGAGCTAATCATTTTCATCGCAACAATAATTTAAAACAGACATTTTGCCAAGAATATGGAATGCGGTGTACGATGATTACTTGAAAAAACAGTTCTTGCTTCTTCGAAAAGAATTTAAATTACATATTTTGTTTTGTGCTCATGCTGTTTTGCCAGGAAATTAGAATAATTAACATAAAATAAACCATTTTCTGATTCTTTGCATCGTTTTGGAAGTCGGTTGAAAGACCTAAAACAAATGCCTTCGACACTATTCCCGAGGGCCGTAGAAGGAGAGGAAGAACTCGACTCGGGTGGCTCACACAAGTATAAGAGGACCTCTATCATCTTGGAGTGCAAAACTGGAGGCTAGGGACTGAGCTGGCTTGCGCATATTATTGATTGAGGCCCAAGTCCACACCTGACAGTAGCGCCACCTTAAGTAAGTTTGATTTGCATCGCAAAATAATTTGCATATAAATCTCGTTTAGACACGAGTGGTGTTTATTTTTTATTATTATTTTATTTTTATTTTATTTATTATTTAAGTTTCTTCCTCCATCTGCGCCACAGCCGGAACACAGTCCTGTCCTCAGCTCCTTTCCAGGAGTGCAAAATCTGGAATTTGGATTTCTATTCAATTGTTGCAGAATATCAATCTCAAAAATCACAGTATTCTTCGAAAGCTTTACCCTGCTCTCAGCTTTATACCTGTGCATTTTGATGGTTTTTCTCGAAATCACTTTAACACTTTTTAGATTCCATACGTTCTATATTCGGTTTTTCGGATGTGATTCTTTAAAAATGAAAATGCAAATCACAACCAAAATATCTATCGATTTAATTCTATTCGTCTCCTTATCGAAAATACCATGAGAGTGTGAATATAGGTTTAAAATTTAAAATTTATCCTCGACACAAATTTTCGAACAAAAAATTAAAACGATGAAAATTTGTGTGTTCCGTTTGTTGAGATTCCGGCTGGAGGTATAACGTGAATTAAAATGAATGATACTTATCAGTCGATGTTAAATCAAATTTACCTTGACTAAAGTCGCAAGAGCAAAATAAAAACATGTACATTTTTTTTAAATTCGTTCGTATGTTTTGTCTTTTGGGTTAAAGAACCCCGAAAGCTAAAATAGAAAAAGATAGGCAAAAAGGAATTTATTCCAAATATTTTCTTTATAATTTAAAAATAGTGTATCGTATTAGGTTTTATTTTCTTTCTTGCAAAAAACAAACAAAAAATACTGAAACTACCACAGTTCTGAGGTAAGGCGATATTCAATCATTGTCAACCACAAACTCCGGAACGTCTCCGACGAGGACGGAATGTATGTATTTTCTATCAGTTTGCAAGTTCTTTGCATTCCTGGCCTTTTGTAATAAAGCTCTTGGCCTAATTTTTTCTGCATATACATTGTTGGATTTGTTTCATTTGTTTTAGGAAATGCTGTCAGCCTTGGTTCGTTTCATGGCTTAGTCACCATTGAAGTTATTTCTTCCTTCCGATTAAAGAATGTGGGTCTTCTGTTTTCAGGTAAGTGTGATATAAAGGAAAAAAAATATGTAAACGACTGGGTCGTACGAACTTGCTCCTGTATTCCAAATTACAACTCACAAATACTATAAAAGATTAAGTTCTCAATGTACAGCTCTAATTATATTTAATAAACTGAAACTGAAACTGAAACAAAAAAAACATAAAAAAAATAAAACCACATAGGGGAAGCCGGGGCATATCGGGCACTTAAAGGAATTTTTCAAATAAAAACTTCAAAAAATGTAGGTACATTTTATCTTAAAAAGAAAAGAAGAAATACAAAAAATTAAAAGTTATAAATTAAAGAATATTAATTTTAAAAAGGTATTGACTTTGCCCATTATACCCCGATCCTGGGGCATAACAGGCATATGCGGGGGATGATGGTCACAAGCTAAGCTGAATTGCAAAATGTGAAAATATGGCTGCATTCATCGTCTTCTGCAGCACAAGAACAATGAGTCCACTTACCACATTTCCTACATGGAACCCAGCCTTCTGTAGATTGAGAGTGTAAATAGTAAATACTAAATACCCAAACTACAAACATTGTTCGCCCTCTTCGCTTTGCGAAGATTCTTCCTTCCTGATCGTTTTGTTTTGTTTTTTTGTGGTGGTATTTTCTTTTTCTTCGTGATGGGTTTTGACTTGCTTAGATTTGCTATACCAAGCTGTGCCTTGTAAGGAGAGGATGTTATTACAGTAGTCTTACCTCGGCGCTTAGAAACCCTATTTTTTGCTTGCACTTTCGGAATGGGTACAATGTTCGATGGAGAAAAACTGTGGATAATGATGATGCTCTTGGTACTTGGGTTGATGGTGTTGCTTCATTTAAACTGTTGAATTGCAAAACAGGGTTTGCCCGTTGTAACAGTGGATCGGTGTTCTCTGATGAGCTTGGCGGAATTGAATATGGGTCAACCTGCGTAGTTTCGTCTAAGACATGAGCATCTACAGCTGGCACGTCTGTGGTTTTGCAGGCTAGAAAATCATGGTCTTCAAAAACATTGGGATCTAGTGGGCATATTCCAGTCTTTCGAAGACCGTTTATGACAACCGACATTGTAGCAGATCTTCGAAGAGCTTTACCGAACAGCTGTCCTTCCTAAAAGTGGGTAACTGTTCCTCCAGTAGGGTTTTGCCTGAGCCATTTCTTTACTTCATCCCAATAATACGAATTCAAAGCCTTCATGAAAGCTACATCCGTTGGTTGCAATCGATGTGTGCCATGATATTGTGAGACACATAGAATGACAACTCCACTGGCCCGTGCAAGATCAATTAATTTTATGCTCTTAAGATTGCTTACATGTCCATCTAAAAGTAACAAAACTGGATTGCTCTTTGTTGCCCGCGACCATTGCATAAATCTGTTGAACCATTTCAAAAATAATTCTTTGGTTATCCAACCATTTTCATTCCACTCGCTCCATAAATTAGGTGGTATTCCATCCATGAACTCAACTTTCATTCTTTTTCGAGGGAAAATAAACATTTGTGGCATAAAAGAACCATCAGCACTCATACAAATTTCAAAAGTAAGAAGCTGCTCTCGCTCTGATGAGCCTTTTGTTGCCAACATTTGCCCGAGGCTCTTTGCAACCGTTGCGATGCCCGTTTCGTCCACGTTGAATATCATGTTGGATAGAAATCCATAGTGCTTTTCGGTGCACACTTCTAGCAGCTTAAAAAATTTCCGACCGGAACACGATTGAAACCCATTGCTCTAGCTGCAGATGTTGCTTCAGGTTTCCTTAATGAAATCGTAGCATTTAAATTAAAATTTAAATAATTTTTACTTCAAAAACATATTTAATCTGAAAAAATTGATGTCATAAGATTTCTGAAGAAATTGTTGATGTTTTGAGTGTAAAACAGAAATTTTTAGAGCCTTTTTTTCAAATTAATTTTTTATATACGTGTATAATTTTTTTCAAAAATGTCTTAAAATTCATTTGGGTGTGCATTATTCAAGAACATGTAAAAATACACTTTACAATGGAATTTCGATTTTTAATATTGATCATTTTTCGAGATATAGAATATATAGCTACGTACTGTTTAAAAAAAAATAACAGGAATGTTTTAGAAAAATCGTAGGAGCAGTTTTTGAGAAAATTGAAACCTTTCGTTTTTGGTCAAAAAGTTTTATGTTGGCTCCCCTAAATTTTGACCTTAAAGATTTGCTCAAACCTCTAATCTTCAAGTTTGAATTCAATCAAATAAGTGGTGGTTAAGGCTGTAGGTGCATTTACAGACAGACATATTATTTCGCGAGTAAAAATATTTCCAGTTCAACTGAAATACCGATTTATTGAACTGTTAATTAATATGTTTATTTTTTATACAAAGGTAACCTTGAGGCTTCTTTTTGACATACATTATATGTTTTATTCCATTTCAAACAATTGAATTCATGTCACAATAAAAAAATGCTTTCGCAAGCAAAATTCTTTGAGAAATTGGCACGGATTCTATAAATTTATTTTTCTACAGAAAATCGATAACTGTCAATTTGTCAAACCTCTGCTTTTGTTACATTTTTTTTATATTGTCCCCGAGAACATAATATCTGGAAAATTGTCTCCGGCAGACAATTTTCCCAATTAAAAGAGATTTTGCAAAAGTTGGATTGAAAGCGAAAATCGTTGCGAAAAATTGGAAAATATTTTGCATGAACCTACATAAATGTCATTTATTTTTTTCATTTAAGGAAATCAATTCAACTACTTAAATATTTTGTTGGACACATAAAAAGTTCAAACTTCCCTATTCATTGGAATTGGGAACTGAGGACAAAAAAGGGATTTTTTGAAATGCTGTTCCTAGCAATAAACACAACTGAATAAAAACAAAAAAACAAATGCATATACGCAATTGTTTCTTGAATTTTGTTATTTGACACAACATGTCTTCTGACACAAGTTACGCATATTAGCTTCTTATAGCTAGAATTCGGAAAAATTACCTTTCAGCAACTATCAAACAACATTGCCCAGAAACGAAAAATTAGTTTAACTTTAATTTTTTTTCGTTACAGTAGACATTTCTCATTTTAAGATAACAGAATAACCTAGAATACTACGAACATTAGACATTACAGTTTCGATTTCGTCCCCTTTTCCTTTGCCTTCAAATATTGTCTTTCTTCATGGTTTTCTAATGAGTCATCAAATTTAACACTCAACCCCAATGAAAAAAAGAGGAATATAATTGGATGGTTTGGACTTTTGAGTTCAAAATGCATTAAGACGGTCTCCGATTCAGTCAACAGGATGGACTCTAAAGCGTTATTCACACTCTAGCAGCATACGGCGCAATCATAAACATTCCATACACATTGGGCTTAAAACCTCGTCGACCTAAACTCTCATAGCTGTGAAAATCCCTAAGCACCAATATCTATAAAAAAAAAATCAGTTAAAAATTATTTCTGTACCTTGCCTTTACTTCGAAAACAAGTTTAAACACTTAAACTCAAAGGAAATTTCAGAGCGCAACAGATAAATTAAAGTGAAACGGCAACTCAACAACTTGCTTAAGTTGTATGTTGATTTGTCGTACACAATTTTATTCCCATTTTGTAAATAAATCGATCTGGATCCTTTTTAACAAATGAACGATAACGATTACATCACCCGCTGTCTTGAATTTTTCAACCCTCGTTCAATTTGGGTCAGCATTTTTAAATGTCACATTACTATTTCGCTCATTTATCACGCGACATGGTTTTTCAATGAGCAGTTCAATGGTGGCTTACCATTTTCCACCTAGAAAAATATACAGGCAATAAATCATTCTATTCCCAAGAACACCTAGACTTCATACTACACCCTCGTCCCGATCGATTTTATTTAAACGACCTCGAGAAATGTTTGGCTTGTGCATAACCAAACATAAAGGGGCGGACACATTTCGATATTATTATTACTTTGTTTTTGAGTTCGAGGTGTGATTTACTTTTCACTTTTTATGAAGTATAAAGTTTAAAAAGGACTCATACATATCTCATACCTAATATTTCAGTTCAGAAGATGATTTTGTGACTGTATCCGTTTTGGTGTGTCCTTATTGTAAGATAGTAGAATATTCAAAGTCTTAATGGAAAATAATTTCCTGGAATCTTTTGTCCATGTGTGGGTTTGATTAAAATTTATTTGTGTTTGGGTGTTGGATCATATTGTAATGTGTATACACTTTATTTATCTCATACGCTCTGTATCTCCTTCTATTGTAATGTCTAATACTAATGTGTATACTTTATTATCTCTTACTCTCTGTATCTCTTTCTATATTTAATGTACACACTTTTCATTGCTCTCTTTACTTACTCTGTATCTCTTGTTTATTTAATGTACATACTCTCTTTACTTAATATCGTTTAATTGTAGTAGTAAACACTCGTGAGGGGCAATAATTAATTAAGATTAAGAGAAACTTTTTGTTTAGCATTAAGAACGTTAGCCCCTACAAAAATCCCAGTATTTTCTCTCGAACTTTCAGCTTCCCCAAGAACCAATAGGAGCCAATAGTAGTTTCTAGAACCCATCATTTTTGATATAAATAGCCGTTTGGTGGCGAGGCGAATGAATTAATTGTGAACTGCGATAAAGTACTCTGTGTTTGCAAAGTTATAATTGAAAGTGTTGAATAAATAAGTTTGTGAGTGATTTGAATAAAGTGAATTTGTGTTTTATTTAAAAAGTGAATAAGTTTTAATTGTCGCACCAAGCCGAATATTACATTGGTGTCAGAAGTGGGATTAAAACTTATTGAGAATAAAACAGTGAACAGTGATTAAACTATTTTGTTTGAAATAGTGAAGTTAAAAAAAAAAAAAAATTAGTAAAGTTTTGAAAGACTTAACTGTCTCTGAGCTAAAGACCGAATTAAGCAAACGTGGCTTAAGTGGGGCAGGATGTAAAATCGAACTCGTAAAACGGCTACAGGAATATCTGGAAGAACAAAATGAAGACCCAGATACGTTTGCTTTCGAAGTGGAAGCAAAATCGAAAGAGGTAAATGCAACTGCCGACTTATCTACCATGATGACACTTCTTCTAGCCAAATTTGAAGAGAATCAAAAGAATGTTCGGGAGCAACTAGAAACTCAAAACAAGAATGTTCTGGAGCAACTAGAAACTCAAAGAAACGAACAGAAGACCGAGCAAGAGAATGTCCTCAAGCAACTAGAGGCTCAAAGAAATGACCAAAAGCAAGAACAGCAGAATATTCTAGAGCGGTTTGACGAACAGAGAAACCTTTTAGAGGGCAGGTTTACGGACTTCGAAGAGAGAATCACTACTCTCGACGAGCGCGTCGAAAAACAAAATGCACGTTTCGAGAAAATGGACGAACAAATCGAAACCATCACAAATGAACTAGAAAAAGTGCGAAAGATGAAAGCTCGAGAACCTTCTGGTGAATGCTCAAGAAAGAGAGAAGTGAATCCTCCAAGCTTTGATGGTCAGATTCCGTGGTCAATCTACAAGAAACAGTTTGAAGCAGCAGCGTTAACAAACGGCTGGGACGATGACGAAAAATACATTGCTCTTACACTTGCCTTGAGAGGAGCAGCTGTCGAACTGCTACAAACCATCCCAGCAGAGAAGAGTGGTGACTTCAAAGTTCTGGTAAACGCCATTGAACAGCGGTTTGGGGATAGCCACATGGCAGAAGTCTTCCGAGTTCAACTAAACAACAGGGCACAGAAAAAAGGTGAAACTCTGCAGCAGCTTCAGGCAGATATTGAGCGATTGGTTCACCTGGCATACCCAACAGCTGGCAACGAGATAATAAATCAACTTGCTGTTGAAGCCTTTGTGAGAGCTGTGGGCGATATAAATCTCCAAAGGGCTATTCGCACTGCCGGAAAACAAACACTACCAGAAGCATTGGCTTTCGCTCTAACAATGGAAGCCGCAGAACAAGCTTCCCAAAACGTGCATCGCGTGAGAGAATTGGAAGTCCAAGAATGCTCTTGTCAGAAGGCTACTCTGGAAAGGAGTCAGCGAGATGGACCAGCACGATGCTGGAACTGCAACAAGACTGGGCATCTTCAACGACAGTGCAGATTACCGCGAAGACGAACCTCATGGCAACACTGTGGAAACAGAACTTACTCAACAAGTCAAAGTAACTCCAACAACGTTGCTTCCGAAGCTGTTTCCCCCCCCGGGAAACGAATAAGAACCAACTTCGAGGGGCAGAAGCTGGTTTCTGGTATCGATGGCCCCAGAAACGACATCCAGGTTTCTCAAACGAAACGTGACAGCAAGAGCCTGACCGTGGAAGCAAGTATAAACGGCAACAAATGTGTGGCTACCATCGACACCGGTGCCACGGCGTCCATTGTACGGCAGGACCTCGTTAAGAAGACATGGCTCCACAACACCAATAGCTATCGTCTAAGGACTGCAACTGGAGAAGCCGCAAAAGTCTATGGTGAGGTACGTCTTAAGATCCGGATGGCAGAGCTGGAATTCTCTCACCTGTTCCTGGTAGCAGATATATGCGACGAGTGCATTGTCGGCGTCGATTTCATGAAAGATCACGGAGTGATATTGGACATCGGGAACCAAGTCCTGAAATATCGAAACATCGAGATTCCGATGATCTATGGGATTCACTCGTATGAGACCTCGCTATCTGTGAAAACCGTCATTAAAGAAGATCTGACTTTGCCTGCTTCTTCAGAAGTATTCGTGTGGACGAAATTGAAGGGTAAGCCTGGAAGCCATCGATACCTCATGGTCGAACCAGCATCTGTAAAGTCCTCCCAAAACGTCACCATTGGGAAGACTCTTGTGAGACCTGTAAATAACATGGTTCCCGTACGAATACTGAACATCAAGCCGTACGAAGTTAAGCTTAGAAATGGTGAGATTGTCGGACAATGCGAATCTGTATCAGCGATAACAAGAATCAATGAAGAAGAGTCAAGGCAAACCTCTAAGTCCGGAGGGCTGAGCTCCATAAAGACCAACATTCTCAAGTCATCAAATCTTGGTCACCAACAACGAAGAACGGCAGAAGGTCTCCTCGAAGAATTTGCAGACATCTTTTCGTCATCGCAAGGGAAATATGGCAGAACACAACTGGTTCAACATCGAATCAACACCGGGGATGCAAAGCCGATCCGTCAACCTGCAAGACGCCTTCCACTAGCCAAACAAGGTGAGGTTGAAGAACTGATAACCACCATGAAAGAAGAGGGTCTGATCGAAAACTCTAAAAGCCCTTGGGCGTCTCCAGTGGTCCTGGTAAAGAAGAAAGACGGATCAACCCGCTTTTGCGTAGACTATCGAAGGTTGAATGATGTGACCAAGAAGGATAGCTACCCTCTGCCTAGGATCAGTGATACTCTGGACGCAATGGAAGGAGCACAATGGTTCTCAACGTTGGACTTGAAAAGTGGATACTGGCAAGTAGAAATCCATCCTGAAGACAAAGAGAAGACAGCGTTCTCGACAGGAAACGGATTGTGGCAGTTCAAAGTGATGCCTTTTGGACTGTGCAATGCTCCAGCGACTTTTGAGCGCCTTATGGAATGCGTCCTGCAAGGACTCACATGGAAGTCTTGCCTAGTCTATTTGGATGACGTTATCGTATACGGGAAAACATTTGATGAACATTGTACAAATCTGAGAGCAGTTTTTCAAAGACTTCGAGAAGCCCACCTCAAGCTCAATCCAGAAAAGTGCTCACTCTTCAAAACCGAAGTGAAATACCTGGGACATATCATCTCATCCCAAGGAGTAAAGACAGATCCTGATAAGATTGACACCGTGAAGAATTGGCCAACACCACAGGACAAACATCAACTCCGAAGCTTTCTGGGTCTAGCCACCTATTATAGGCGCTTTGTCAAGGACTTTGCTGAGATCGCCAAGAGTCTACATCAGCTAACGGAAAAGGGAAAGCAGTTCAAGTGGTCAGGTGAGTGCGAGCGCAGCTTTCAAGAGCTCAAGCAACGCTTGTGTAATACACCAGTGCTGACCTACCCAACTCCCGGAAAACCGTTCATCATTGACGCTGATGCCAGCAATGTCGGGATTGGTGCCGTACTATCACAAGTACATAATGGTGAAGAAAAGGTAATTGCCTATTACAGCAAGGTACTCTCAAAGTCAGAAAGAAACTATTGTGTGACCAGAAGAGAACTTCTTGCACTGATCTTGGCAACAAAGCACTTCCATAAGTATCTCTATGGACAGAAGTTTCTTCTCCGAACCGACCATGGAGCACTAAACTGGCTTTTGAATTTCAAGAATCCAGAGGGTCAAGTGGCGAGATGGATTGAGAGGCTGCAGACGTACGATTATGAAATTCAACATCGGAAGGGGAAGCTTCACTCAAATGCTGATGCACTGTCTCGGAGACCATGTAAGCAAGACTGTAAGCATTGCAGACGCCAAGAAGAAAAAGAAGTGGTTACTGTCCAACGAACCAGAACCGATCCCATTTATGGCTGGAGCAACGACGAGATGAGGAAGGCTCAACAAGAGGACCCAGATATTGAACCCATCGTCGCATGCAAGGAACACCAGGAAAAACCAGAATGGGCTGATATCTCCGACAGAAGTCCAGCTCTGAAGGCCTATTGGGCACAGTGGGACTCGTTGCATGTCCAAGAAGGTGTCCTTCGACGTAAGTGGGAATCAGCAGATGGAAAGTCCTATGTAATGCAGCTAGTCTTACCGAGATCGAAGATTATGGACGTTCTGCGAGAGATGCATGATGGAGCTTCGGGAGGCCATCTAGGAGTAAACAAGACGCTAGAAAAGGTTCGACAACGATTCTATTGGCTACATGCAAGGGAGGATGTCGAGAAGTGGTGCCGAAAATGTGATACCTGTGCTGCCACCAAAGGCCCGAACAAAAAGAATCACAGCCAAATGCAGCAGTATAATGTCGGATCACCCTTTGAAAGGATTGCAATAGACGTGGCGGGTCCATTTCCGGAAAAAAAATAATGGAAATCGTTATATTCTGGTCGTCATGGATTACTTCAGCAAGTGGCCTGAAGCATACGCCATACCGAATCAAGAAGCCAAAACAGTCGCAGACCAAATTGTGTTCAACTGGGTGAGCAGATTCGGTGTTCCATTAGAACTGCATTCCGACCAGGGAAGGAATTTTGAATCAAACATATTCCAGGAAGTTTGTGGGCTTCTTCACATCAAGAAGACAAGAACAACACCACTCCACCCACAATCTGATGGCATGGTCGAACGGTTCAACCGAACCCTTAAGGAACATCTTTGCAAAGTTGTGGACGACAACCAGCGAGATTGGGACCGACACATTCCACTGTTTTTGATGGCGTATCGAAGTGCAAGACATAGCTCAACTGGCCATACACCGTCTGAGATTTTGATGGGAAGGAACATCAGATTGCCGAGTGAAATTAAATTTGGATGTCCCACGTCGGAACCGCAAGCCGAGGATGACTACTTGGATGACCTCAGAGAAAGACTCCTTCAGATCCACGACGATACTAGGTCAAAAATAAAGATGTTCAGTGACCGAATGAAGACACGCTACGATATACGAGCGACAACAACAGAGTTCCAAGCAGGAGATCGAGTGTGGCTTTACAATCCCCATCGACAAAAAGGGTTGTCACCGAAACTTCAACGGGACTGGGAAGGTCCATATACAGTGATTAGCAAAATCAACGACGTCGTGTACCGGATACAAAAAGGAGTCAGAGGTAAACTTAAAGTCGTACATCGCGACCGACTACATCGCTACAGTGGTGATGAAGATGATGGATTTGTTCGGGACGATCAATCCTAAGGAGGGGGCAATGTAATGTGTATACACTTTATTTATCTCATACGCTCTGTATCTCCTTCTATTGTAATGTCTAATACTAATGTGTATACTTTATTATCTCTTACTCTCTGTATCTCTTTCTATATTTAATGTACACACTTTTCTTACTCTCTTTACTTACTCTGTATCTCTTTCTATATTTAATGTACACACTTTTCATTACTCTCTTTACTTACTCTGTATCTCTTGTTTATTTAATATCGTTTAATTGTAGTAGTAAACACTCGTGAGGGGCAATAATTAATTAAGATTAAGAGAAACTTTTTGTTTAGCATTAAGAACGTTAGCCCCTACAAAAATCCCAGTATTTTCTCTCGAACTTTCAGCTTCCCCAAGAACCGATAGGAGACAATAGTAGTTTCTAGAACCCATCATTTTTGATATAAATAGCCGTTTGGTGGCGAGGCGAATGAATTAATTGTGAACTGCGATAAAGAAAAGTACTCTGTGTTTGCAAAGTTATAATTGAAAGTGTTGAATAAATAAGTTTGTGAGTGATTTGAATAAAGTGAATTTGTGTTTTATTTAAAAAGTGAATAAGTTTTAATTGTCGGACCAAGCCGAATATTACAATATGTTATTAATTTTATAAATGATGTTTGTTTAATTGGGCTTTTATGATCGATAATATGGATGCAATTAATAAAAAACTACTAATTCATCTTTTTGATACCCGACGTTTCGCTGGCTATTTTCCAGCTTCTTCAGGGGATTTTCAAATTTATTAGCTGAAGTTAAAATAAACGTTACAATGTTGAAATCTTTGATTTGTTATGTTCTTACTTGTTTGTTGGTTGCACTATTGCATGGAAAATTACATATTTTTTAAAAATGTTGAATAATATTGAATAAATAAATTAATAAATAACACAAATAAAAAGATTAATAGATGAACAATTTTAAACAATGAAACAAAAAATACAACAAAGTTAAAACTAATATCACAAGTTATCACAGCTTCTTATGGCAACACTATACAACGCGCTTTATGTTAGGTGTGTTTTTTTGCACGCGTATATACGCTTAAAATGAACAGTGTACAAAAAAACGACAATTTTATTGTTTTATTAATTTTGGCATCACTTTTCAAATGCTGAGCTGTAATTGGTCAAATATTCTTTTGTAGTTTCATCTGTCAAAAAAAACAAAAACTCGAGTTCAGGGGCGCATTTATTTTTGTTGGTGATCGTTAGGCGCTACACAATTTTTTCTGCTTTTTAACACTTGATCAAGTTGTTCATAGAATGCGCTTTCGAATACGACTCGAAAAAAGACAATAAATATGAAGAATTAAGGATGAAAAATGAAGAAAATGTAACGAAAAATAAAAAATAAAAAAATTAAAATCGTGCGTGTACACCTTGAACGTTAAAACACCATGTAGTACAAAAAAAGAAATGAAATTGAAAAATACAATTGATGCACAATCAATATAATCTTGATTCAATGATTTTTCGCCTGGCGCCCCTGAGATTACCCATTCAATTGCAGACCAGCCCTGTTGTAATGCGTTTGTGAAAAGAGAACAAAAAAAATCTCCTGCTCAAAGAAGCAAACCAAGAGAATGGAAGATGGCACATACAAAAGGTCAACGTGATTTTGTTCTGTGTGTTAAATACACAGATCATTACTTTGTTTGTGTTTTGTGTAGTAAGAAAAACAACAAATAAAAAACAACAAAATCCTAGCTTGCTCGGATCTGTATGTAAAATGGAATGAATTTCGAAATGAAGTTTTGAAAATTCATCGGAGAGAGTGAAAAAGATATATGGAAGCACTGTTTTTATATCCGCTTATTTCATTAGCGTGGATAATTATCGCCGCTTACTAAGCGGATATAGAAATGTGTTGTTAGGTGTGTTTTTTTGCACGCGTATATACGCTTAAAATGAACAGTGTACAAAAAAACGACAATTTTATTGTTTTAGTAATTTTGGCATCACTTTTCAAATGCTGAGCTGTAATTGGTCAAATATTCTTTTGTAGTTTCATCTGTCAAAAAAACAAAAACTCGAGTTCAGGGGCGCATTTATTTTTGTTGGTGATCGTTAGGCGCTACACAATTTCTTGTGCTTTTTAACACTTGATCAAGTTGTTCATAGAATGCGCTTTCGAATACGACCCGAAAAAGGACAATAAATATGATGAATGAAGGATGAAAAATGAAGAAAATGTAACAAAAATAAAAAATAAAAAAATAAAAATAGTGCGTGTACACCTTGAACGTTAAAACACCATGTAGTACAAAAACATAATTGAAATTGAAAAATAAAATTGATGCACAACCAATATAATCTTGATTCAATCATTTTTCGCCTGGCGCCCCTGAGATAACCCATTCAATTGCAGACCAGCCCTGTTGTAATACGTTTGTGAACAGAGAGTCAGAGAACACAAAAAATCTCCTGCTCAAAGAAGCAAACCAAGAGAATGGAAGATTGCACATACAAAAGGTCAACGTGAATTTGTTCTGTGTGTTAAATACACAGATCATTACTTTGTTTGTGTTTTGTGTAGTAAGAAAAACAACAAATAAAAAACAACAAAATCCTAGCTTGCTCGGATCTGTATGTAAAATGGAATGAATTTCGAAATGAAGTTTTGAAAATTCATCGCAGAGAGTGAAAAAGATATATGGAAGCACTGTTTTTATATCCGCTTATTTCATTAGCGTGGATAATTATCGCCGCTTACTAAGCGGATATAGAAATGTGTTGTTGTTGCATTTTGCATGTAAATATTTTTTTAAGCGTATATACGCGTGCAAAAAAACACGCCTGTTGTTGCATTTTGCATGTAAATATTTTTTTAAGCGTATATACGCGTGCAAAAAAACACGCCTGTTGTCGATGTCTTCTTTGTGGTTCATCGTCATATTCATTTTTTGTTGTATTCTTAAGCTTTCTAGAGTGTAGCGGGTGGTAGTGCGGTTCTCCTTGTCCAGTATTATAGCTTTATCAAAATCGGCCATATGATCGTTGTCATTCATGTGTTGTGAGAGTGCTGTAGCTGTTCTCTTTTTCCTGATATCAGCTTCATGCTCTGACAGTCTCACACCAAGTTTTCTTTTTGTTGTTCCAATGTATATCATTTGGCATTGTTCATCATTTCTCCCTTTACATGGTGTTGGTCTATTTTCTCTATTTTTGGTTTGGTGTTTGTGAATATTGCACTTAGAGTTGAGTTTGGTCTATGAGCGAATATTGTTTTTTCTTTGTCAATTGGGAATGTGTTGTCAAGTGTTTTATTATCTGTGAGGTGTGGGATGTATGTTATTGAGTGATATATAGGGTTGCCAGAGTTCACTTTTTTTGGTTGTTGATTATTTTTGTTTTGCATTTCTTGAACTTTGTCATTTATTAAATTATTGCATATAGTGCTTGGGAAGTTGTTCATTTTTAGAATGGTCCTTAATTTATTAATGTTGTCGGTGTGATAAACTGTGTCGCTGATGTCAAGTACTTTATTATTTGGCTGTGTTAATTTTGTATTTAATGGGTTGAGAAGACAAATAATTGATGATTCTCCCTGATGCAATCGGCTTACTATACCAGTCAAAATTGATTCTATTGTTATTCCTGATGAGTTTGATGTCCAAGAAGGCAAGAGTGTTATGTTGTTCAATCTCTATTGTGAATTTTAATTTGTTATGGTACCTGTTTAAAGTGTCAAGTATTTTGTTAATGTCATTTTTGTTCACTATAGCGAACATATCATCTACATATTTTACGATGAACTTCATTTTAGTGTTGCACTTTTTCAGTTTGTCAATGGTTTCGTCAAGAAGATGGTCCAATACTATGTCTGCGATGGTGGGCGATAGTGGATTTCCCATTGGCATACCGAAAGTTTGGCTGTAAAATTTGTTGTTGTATTTGAAATAGTTATTATCTGTTAGGCAGAAATTAAGTATTTTCAAGAACTGTGATTTAGGTATTTTTGTATGTGAGCTTAACTTTTCCCAATTTTTCATTATTATTTTGATGGCTGTATATGTAGGTATGTTTGTAAATAGTGAAATGACATCAAATGATACTAGAACATCTTCGTTTTGGATTTCTATTTCTGTTAATCTATTTTTCAGTTGAAAAGCGTTCTTTACATTGTAGTCTTCTGAAATTAGGTTTTTAAGGATTTGTCCGACATGCTTTGCAAGGTTATAGCATGGAACATTAGTTGACGCTGCTATTGGTCTCAACGGTATATTAGTTTTGTGGATTTTTGGGAGTCCATATAGCACGGGTGCTAATGCTGTGGAGCAGGAGAGCTTTGTTTTCTGTCTGATGTCTATAATTTGTTGTTTGTATAAGTTATTTACTATTTCATTGTTTGTTTTTTGGAGGTTGTTTGTGGGGTCAAATCTTATTGTTTTGTATGTATTTTTATCCTCGAGGAGTTGATTCATCTTTTTGTTATAGTCTTCTCTGTAGATTATTACCGTTTTATTTCCCTTGTCTGCAATTGTGATTATGATGTCTTCTTTGTGTTTTCTTATAATGTTTTTGGTTTGTTTCAATGCTTTTAATATGAATTTTTCCTTTGTAGTGTTTTGTATATTTCTTTTGAAATTTGTTATTCTGTTGGATAATTTGCATCTGGAAATGACTTTTTGTTTTGGGTCGGCTATTGTTTGAATGTATTGTTCTATCTCAGCAATACCTTATATGTATTGGAGAGAAATTGTCTTTTGATATTGGGAGAGCAAATTTCTTACCAAGAGATAAGAGCCATTTGCACTCAATCGGAAATTCTATTTCTGTTTTATTTTCGAACCAGCTCTCATTATAAACAAGACCTAGCTTGAATATGTGTTCTTCTTTGAGTTTATTGAGTTTGGATATTTGTGTTAGTCTTGATTGTTCTGTTACATGTTTGTACATTTGTATTTGGCTGGATATGAATGTGTGATACTCTGTTTCGTTTAAAATATTTATCATTGTTATGTTAGTGTGGAAAATATTCTTCTCTGTTATTTTTATGGTTATGTTGGTTTGCTTAATTTCCAATTTGAGTAGTTTTTGTAGAAACTTTTGTTGTATTTTGTTGAATTCTTTTGTTATGGTTTCTGATGTAAAAAGATTTTGTGGCTTTGTGTATGAGTTTGATAGATGATTTGGTAGAATGTCATAGTCTTTGCAGGTTAGAAGGAACTTGAGTCTTTCTTTTTGTTTTGCTAGTCTTTTCTTTTCTCTACAATAGTGTTAAAGCACAAGACAGGTGTTGATGTCGTATTTGTATTTGATATGTTCAAAGAAACCTTTCATTGTGTGTGTATTTTGAGTGTTTTCTGCTAATAAAAATTGTTGATGTTATTTGTTGAATTCGGCAGGCCCTCCGATATCTATTTATGTGTTTGGGTGTTGGATCATATGTTATTAATTTTATAAATGATGTTTGTTTAATTGGGCTTTTATGATCGATAATATGGATGCAATTAATAAAAAACTACTAATTCATCTTTTTGATACCCGACGTTTCGCTGGCTATTTTCCAGCTTCTTCAGGGGATTTTCAAATTTATTAGCTGAAGTTAAAATAAACGTTACAATGTTGAAATCTTTGATTTGTTATGTTCTTACTTGTTTGTTGGTTGCACTATTGCATGGAAAATTACATATTTTTTAAAAATGTTGAATAATATTGAATAAATAAATTAATAAATAACACAAATAAAAAGATTAATAGATGAACAATTTTAAACAATGAAACAAAAAATACAACAAAGTTAAAACTAATATCACAAGTTATCACAGCTTCTTATGGCAACACTATACAACGCGCTTATGTTGTTGTCGACAACAACGCGCTTATGTTGTAGTCGACAACATAAGCGCGTTGTATAGTTTTGCCATAAGAAGCTGTGATAACTTGTGATATTAGTTTTAACTTTGTTGTATTTTTTGTTTCATTGTTTAAAATTGTTCATCTATTAATCTTTTTATTTGTGTTATTTATTAATTTATTTATTCAATATTATTCAACATTTTTAAAAAATATGTAATTTTCCATGCAATAGTGCAACCAACAAACAAGTAAGAACATAACAAATCAAAGATTTCAACATTGTAACGTTTATTTTAACTTCAGCTAATAAATTTGAAAATCCCCTGAAGAAGCTGGAAAATAGCCAGCGAAACGTCGGGTATCAAAAAGATGAATTAGTAGTTTTTTATTAATTGCATCCATATTATCGATCATAAAAGCCCAATTAAACAAACATCATTTATAAAATTAATAACATATGATCCAACACCCAAACACATAAATAGATATCGGAGGGCCTGCCGAATTCAACAAATAACATCAACAATTTTTATTAGCAGAAAACACTCAAAATAAACACACAATGAAAGGTTTCTTTGAACATATCAAATACAAATACGACATCAACACCTGTCTTGTGCTTTAACACTATTGTAGAGAAAAGAAAAGACTAGCAAAACAAAAAGAAAGACTCAAGTTCCTTCTAACCTGCAAAGACTATGACATTCTACCAAATCATCTATCAAACTCATACACAAAGCCACAAAATCTTTTTACATCAGAAACCATAACAAAAGAATTCAACAAAATACAACAAAAGTTTCTACAAAAACTACTCAAATTGGAAATTAAGCAAACCAACATAACCATAAAAATAACAGAGAAGAATATTTTCCACACTAACATAACAATGATAAATATTTTAAACGAAACAGAGTATCACACATTCATATCCAGCCAAATACAAATGTACAAACATGTAACAGAACAATCAAGACTAACACAAATATCCAAACTCAATAAACTCAAAGAAGAACACATATTCAAGCTAGGTCTTGTTTATAATGAGAGCTGGTTCGAAAATAAAACAGAAATAGAATTTCCGATTGAGTGCAAATGGCTCTTATCTCTTGGTAAGAAATTTGCTCTCCCAATATCAAAAGACAATTTCTCTCCAATACATATAAGGTATTACTGAGATAGAACAATACATTCAAACAATAGCCGACCCAAAACAAAAAGTCATTGCCAGATGCAAATTATCCAACAGAATAACAAATTTCAAAAGAAATATACAAAACACTACAAAGGAAAAATTCATATTAAAAGCATTGAAACAAACCAAAAACATTATAAGAAAACACAAAGAAGACATCATAATCACAATTGCAGACAAGGGAAATAAAACGGTAATTATCTACAGAGAAGACTATAACAAAAAGATGAATCAACTCCTCGAGGATAAAAATACATACAAAACAATAAGATTTGACCCCACAAACAACCTCCAAAAAACAAACAATGAAATAGTAAATAACTTATACAAACAACAAATTATAGACATCAGACAGAAAACAAAGCTCTCCTGCTCCACAGCATTAGCACCCGTGCTATATGGACTCCCAAAAATCCACAAAACGAATATACCGTTGAGACCAATAGCAGCGTCAACTAATGTTCCATGCTATAACCTTGCAAAGCATGTCGGACAAATCCTTAAAAACCTAATTTCAGAAGACTACAATGTAAAGAACGCTTTTCAACTGAAAAATAGATTAACAGAAATAGAAATCCAAAACGAAGATGTTCTAGTATCATTTGATGTCATTTCACTATTTACAAACATACCTACATATACAGCCATCAAAATAATAATGAAAAATTGGGAAAAGTTAAGCTCACATACAAAAATACCTAAATCACAGTTCTTGAAAATACTTAATTTCTGCCTAACAGATAATAACTATTTCAAATACAACAACAAATTTTACAGCCAAACTTTCGGTATGCCAATGGGAAATCCACTATCGCCCACCATCGCAGACATAGTATTGGACCATCTTCTTGACGAAACCATTGACAAACTGAAAAAGTGCAACACTAAAATGAAGTTCATCGTAAAATATGTAGATGATATGTTCGCTATAGTGAACAAAAATGACATTAACAAAATACTTGACACTTTAAACAGGTACCATAACAAATTAAAATTCACAATAGAGATTGAACAACATAACACTCTTGCCTTCTTGGACATCAAACTCATCAGGAATAACAATAGAATCAATTTTGACTGGTATAGTAAGCCGATTGCATCAGGGAGAATCATCAATTATTTGTCTTCTCAACCCATTAAATACAAAATTAACACAGCCAAATAATAAAGTACTTGACATCAGCGACACAGTTTATCACACCGACAACATTAATAAATTAAGGACCATTCTAAAAATGAACAACTTCCCAAGCACTATATGCAATAATTTAATAAATGACAAAGTTCAAGAAATGCAAAACAAAAATAATCAACAACCAAAAAAAGTGAACTCTGGCAACCCTATATATCACTCAATAACATACATCCCACACCTCACCGATAATAAAACACTTGACAACACATTCCCAATTGACAAAGAAAAAACAATATTCGCTCATAGACCAAACACTCAACTCTAAGTGCAATATTCACAAACACCAAACCAAAAATAGAGAAAATAGACCAACACAATGTAATATACCAAATTCCATGTAAAGGGAGAAATGATGAACAATGCCAAATGATATATATTGGAACAACAAAAAGAAAACTTGGTGTGAGACTGTCAGAGCATGAAGCTGATATCAGGAAAAAGAGAACAGCTACAGCACTCTCACAACACATGAATGACAACGATCATATGGCCGATTTTGATAAAGCTATAATACTGGACAAGGAGAACCGCACTACCACCCGCTACACTCTAGAAAGCTTAAGAATACAACAAAAAATGAATATGACGATGAACCACAAAGAAGACATCGACAACATAAGCGCGTTGTATAGTGTTGCCATAAGAAGCTGTGATAACTTGTGATATTAGTTTTAACTTTGTTGTATTTTTTGTTTCATTGTTTAAAATTGTTCATCTATTAATCTTTTTATTTGTGTTATTTATTAATTTATTTATTCAATATTATTCAACATTTTTAAAAAATATGTAATTTTCCATGCAATAGTGCAACCAACAAACAAGTAAGAACATAACAAATCAAAGATTTCAACATTGTAACGTTTATTTTAACTTCAGCTAATAAATTTGAAAATCCCCTGAAGAAGCTGGAAAATAGCCAGCGAAACGTCGGGTATCAAAAAGATGAATTAGTAGTTTGTTATTAATTGCATCCATATTATCGATCATAAAAGCCCAATTAAACAAGTAAAATTTATTTACTCCAACAGAGTGGACACAAACACAAATGGCTCAGCAATTATAAAGTGGCTGTAACTACATGTACATCTCTGTAAGTTTCTGGAAGACTTATAAACATTAAATAGAAAACAATTTAAAAGCTTGAAATGATGACTATTAAGAGTCGTCTTTTCTTTCTTTAAATTTCATGTTATTCGCCTACTAATGCTACCTGTTTCCTATCTTCTAAATCGATATAATTTACTGTTTAACGGCTGTTCACCTCCTTGTCCATCAATCTTTTTCGAGTCTTGACACTTCAGCTACTTTGAAACATACTGACTTAAGGACCATTTATACTTTTTTCAATTTGCTACCCCATCGTCATCATCATCATCATTACGAAACAAAGACCACAGTATTGCTGGACGACCGAAAACAGGCAACCTTTTGTTTGTATTCTCTCGTCTTGAGCAAAGGGGAAAGATTCAACACAAACACCATTAACTTGTCTTTCAAATGTCTGTTCTAGAAGTTTTTCTGAAAAAGGATATAGAGTGGGTGTGTTACCTGTTACCCCAGGCTAGAATAATGAGGAGAAAAACTTGTTTTCTGATATAATAAGGTTAAAAATGTCCCTCGTGTAGATTACGGTAACTTTAGTTACGAAAGCTTTTTTTTATTTTTTGTCTTGTGGTTGTCTTGAGACTTAAGTTCCTATGCTTTAAATAATTCAAGTAGGTACGGGCTGGAAACTGGAAGAATTGGAAAAATTGAATTGTTGAATTGAGTTTGAAAAGTGGGTAATTTTGAAATTAATTTAATAACCTCGAGAAGTCGAAAATAAAGAGTTTGATTTAAATATTTATTCTTTGTCCTGGATCAAATTGAATTCAAAAGGCAGTTTCTAAGTTACTGTTACTGGAAGAATTTGTAACCAGCTTTCTATCTAGAATGTAACATTATGCTAAGCCCCATGCTGGGCCAATGCCCAGCTTTTTGTCAAAAATGGCAACCTTCTACCACAATTTTTGAAATTTAAATTGTATGCAACAGGGAGCAGTTAACTGGCTGATTCTTCTCAATATTTACGCGTTCTGATAGGAAGCCTTACTCAGGCGACGATCTAACTAAGTCAATAACATTTTTTTACATAGAACTTTAGAGAAAGCTAGAAATTCGAGAAAATTCTGTTATGCACTTCCTTACAGGAGTGGTGTAAGATAGTCAACGTTGGGACTCACGGATAGCGATTAGCGAGCAAAAGTGAAGTACCTCCTTGTTTGGTTGGATAAGTATTTGTATTTGCTTTGGGGAAACGCCTGTTTTAACCTAGTCTGCTTAATCTCAGAATGACGAAGAGCTGCTACCCGGGAAATGAGCCTTTATGGTTGTCCAGTAAGGTTCAACGTTAATGTGTCTCAAGTGGAAAAGCTTCAAGAGCATGAACAATCGTTAATTCACTATTTTCTTTTTATTTGGGACTTTTGTCCCAGAAAAAGTAATATGTAATTGGGACACTTATTACCCTCCATAGTTGGTCAGAATTTCCGAAAACCACTTTCGGGACTCTGACTTTGGGAAGAGTTTCCCAGCGCCAAGTTTGTAATCAAAACAGAAGAATCGAAATAAAGCCCCAAGAGCATTATTTCTAAGTTGCAATGGAAGTAAGACCGCAACCCATGTAAGGGTCTTATTTCGATAAGAAATGGAAATAAGGCCCTATGCGGGGTCAACCGGGAAGACTGAATCTTCGCCAAAATGACTCAGTGGAAAAGCTTCAAGAGTTCGAGCGGCTATCTCGGTTTATATCATTTTTAAAGTGCAGGCTTCAGCGGCTTCATTCCACCAAAGCTATTCGTCTGACAGATAGGGTCTGATACAGGACAGATTACTCACGCGAAGAACCGTAAATGGGTGATTCATTTAGATTTGAGACTTGCTCACACAAGTCTTAGCTTTGGCCCTTACGGTTCCATATCCGCACTGGAGCGAAGTGAAACGGCGGGGAACTATTTTTGGTGGCTGCAATTAGCACGAGATATTGAGTAGACGAGGTGAACATTGACACCTGATATGAGAAAGTTGGTTGTGCACAAAATCGTTAACCATTATTAGACAAGGAAGAGACCACTTTCAGTAATCACCATTATCGTCATGTAAAAGAAATGGTAAATGGTAAATCATTTGAAAATTCAACAAATTTGATTATTATCTACCTTCTCGTTGACTTTAAGGCCATATTATTACACCAGCAATCACCAAAAATTTCTACTGCAGTCAGGCATCATCAGGCTGTGATTCCCCATAGAATGGAAGCTATGATTATAAAAGTACGTGGTCTCTCAAATTAATGGTTCCTACTTATGAACTGATACGAAAACGCCAAGAAAGTCCTTGGTCAATACTTTACTCTGTACGCTTGGACTTGGACTTTCTATCAAAAATCGTTTTGTGCAACTTTCTCGGTATACGTTTAAGAACAAGGAACAAGAAATAAGCTTTAAAATGTTCAAAGAATGACTAATCTTATAACAATCAATAACTTACACTAAAGACAAGTTTTGGTTGAATATTCCATGTAGACCAATGGTACGAGCATTAACATGATTGTTGAAGAAACAACTATTTAAAAGTTTAAGTTTAAACTTTGTTTGCTCTTGTAGAACACATGTCAATTTGAAGTGTGGTCGTCTCAGTTTGTTATTACTTATAACCTTACTAGTATGCAAAAAGTGCGAGCCTTTTACTTGAGATACTGAAAAATGTTGTTTGTTGACAGCTGTGCTATTGAGAACAGAAAAAAAATTGTGATGCTAGAATTTGTTCTTAAAGAACATTACATTTAGCACTCCTTGAATAGTATGAGCATGCCGTACAAGTAGGTACAACTCATTTAGATACGAAAACGGAAAGGCTCTCTAATGTTCATGAAACGATGGAGTTGCTAGCAAACGCATATGCATAGAATCATATTACAACACAAAGCACGAAACTAAAATAGTACATGAAATCCCACTGCATAATATCTCAGAAATAAGGAGCTTCTATTAATAAAAGTTTGTCTTGGTTCATCAACGTTGATGTGTTTCACTTCTGTGAACACTTTCCTGCCTACCTCGTTAGCCGCGAAACATTTTCAGAAAAGTGATTGATTTGCTATTTTGCGCTTGATGTTGTGCAGAGATAGAAAACAAAACCTGATATTTGGCTTCATCAACTCCCTTCAAATTATGAAGTGGTTTCAACACTGCAAAATGCTTGTATCCTCACTTTGGCAAAATATTGGCCATGCCCCAAGGCGAGAGAATTTTCCCATACAAAGGCTCAAATTCTACAAGGGATAAGTTTCACCATTGATCCATGTGGATGTGTGTTCTGCCGTCTCAACAGGACGAGAACGTGTTTGATTGCTTTCATTCTGTTTCATAATATTTGGACAATGCTTCAACTTTCTGTTTCCTTGCACCATCATCCGACAGATTTAAAGTGAATCCGTTCTTCGGCCTCCATTCCAGAGAATAAGATAATTTGGCAAATGGAAAATGGTAGGTTCATCCAATCTACAAGGGTATGAGGCTTACATAACTGTGCTTAGCCAATATTCGCCGTCATGTTCAAAGTCTGGAATTTGATTTCGTGCATCGTCAAACATGACATAAATAACAGACTCTACTCTAGCATTTAGTTCAATAATAATTCGATGTTCGTGATTGAGTTTGTGATATGTTTAACGTGTAAAAGTGATAAGAGTTGTTGGGGATGCATTTTAATGTGTATGCAATTATCTTCAAACCACCAACCGATACAATTAAATTCAGTATACAAAGGACGCTGATTGGCGAAGAGTTCTTTGGTGCTTTCTAGCTATTTTAAAGTTGAGGTACGAAACATTTTATATCTTTAGTAATCCATTTTTTCAAATATAATAAGGACCTCTTACTATTAACACACAGCCAATATCTTCAGCTGTTTCAACTGACTTCTACTGTAGGATTGTACTACTTCGAACTCGTGTTTTTCCCACTTAACAGCTGTTCTTATTCTGCCAACGTTTGCTGAAGACGGATCCACCATATACTTGGTTTTTTCCACATTTAAATGCAGCCCCAAGTTTTTCTCCATTTGTACAGTTTGTGGGTTCGATATCGTTAAAACGAAGAAATCAGTGGACAGGTGATGGCAGTCCCTTTTGTAGATGTTCATGTTATGTGACATAGATTGGTGCCTTGAAATAACGCCCTACGAAATAAGGCCCCACCTTAAATGCGGCTTTATTTCGATGAAGAAATCGAAATAACAACCGACAGGCCTTATTTCAATTGCATTGTGGAAATAAGGCCGCATTTTACATGGAAATCAGGCCGCATTTTCCGAAGAATAAAATAATGGCCCACTATTGTGGGCAAAAAGTGCCGAATTTCATTTTGGGACTACTAACCCACTATGATGGGTTATTAGTCCAGAAATCAAATTCAGGGTTTCCGACCTCCGCTGTTAAATATAATCATTTTGTAAAACAATAAAATAAAAGAACATTTTTTACATATTTCCAAGGTTTTTTTCCGTGCATATATCGACTGAAACATACCGCATGCTCTAAGTCTATGTGACGTTAAAGAATTATTTTAAAATGCAAACGTTCTTCTGCACTGTGGGATGTCAAAGTTCGGTGAGGGTCCGGCATTCTACAAGCACACTTGAAGCCAATTTAATCTTATTGCATCTACTTGTCACCTAAAATAACCGAGCTGTTTCAATTACATTAAAAGCTGCATCAGAAAGATGGATCGACACAAGCGGAAAAAGAGAATCAATTTGGGGTGTGAAAATAAAAAAAATCGCGCAACTGATTCTCTTTTGGGAAAAATGTTTTCGGCTCACTTCGCTCGCAGTCAAATCAAATCGATCTTATATTTTTCGTATCGGCGGCCTCATCCCCAGTCGAAATTCAACAATATGATGCTGAAAATGAATCATTGAAAAGCTTGCAAAAATTCTTCTTTGCATTACAGGATGGGTACATTACAGCTTTGAAAAATGAATTGCTCTGACCATTTTGTCAGCGGCTTATAAAGAAACGTGGTCCTATTTTGTAGCATGAACATTCGTTCATTCACTATTTTTTTTTAATTTGGGACTTTTGTCCCATAAAAAGTAAAATGTAATTGGGACACTTATTACTCCCCATAGTTGGTCAGAATTTCCGAAAACCACTTTCGGGACTTCTGACTTCGGGAAGAGTTTCCCTGCGCCAAGTTTGTAATCAAAACAGAAAAACCGAAATAAAGCCCCACGGGCAATATTTCTAAGTTGCAATGGAAGTAAGACCGCAACCCATGTAAGGGTCTTATTTCGATAAGAAATGGAAATAAGGCCCTATGCGGCGTTATTTCACGTCACCATTGGATCGTCATTGTCTAGTGGAACAAAGGACTAAATGCTAAAACACAAACACGCTTCACGTTTGCTTTGAATGACAGTTCTCCCTCCATCATTATCAAACAGATTTGCCACTTTACTTCTTTCGAAGTAGGCTACTTCAATTTTTAAAAAACTTTCTATTCCTACTTCGCACCATCAAGAGTGTTTTGAAATTTACTTCACTCAGAAAAAAACTAACATCCATTTTACTTGATATTTCCACAATCTGCCTCGATTAACTCATTGAGTAATTTTATGCCTACAGTTCTCTTATTTTCATCAGGCAAATAGATAATCGACATCTGCATCTGCATCTGCAGTTTCTACCTTATAAGCGGGGTTTGCATGGTCCAACATGGTTGGACAACATGGTTTGACAACAGCAATGTTGGATCATCTAAACGCTAAAACAACCGCTTGACAAACCATGTTGGATGGTTTTTAAAAATTTTTAAAATCTTGCTGGTTTGTCATACCATCCAACGTGTGTAAACAGATGTTGGACAAACCTGAAAAATGAAAATATGGGAAATTCCCCCCATTCACTCATTTTTCATTTCTATTATATGCGTTTACTCTGAGGTCGAGTCGGAATGTCGGAAATTACCGATAATGAGTTTTGGAGGGAGTTTTTTCAATTTTATAAAAATCTTCCAGAACCAATAACCACACTTATGTTGGACAACATCGTACTTCGTGTATACGCAAAGTTCATTTTTTCATCCAACCATGTTGTCCAACCATGTTGGACCATGTAAACCCCGCTATACACGAACAATAAGCGGACATACTTTACAAACACGAAATGTCAACCCATACATATACGCAAAGTATGAGTTACGTGATTGTATTGAAGTGTTTAATATTTTAGGCCGTGTGCGACTTGCGTTAAAATGTTGGTTAAATTTAAACGCGAGTGTCATATTTTAGCCTGCTAGTTAAATTTTAACACATTTTATCGACCATGTAGTGTCAAAATTAAATCGAACGTCAAGTTTTTGTACACATATTAACACAATTCGCACACGGCCCTAATTGTAGATCTGTCTATATGAACTTTTGATAGTAACTGTATGTCCCTCTTTGCGTCAAAACGTATCCATGGACAGCATAAAATACGCTATTTTGAAAACTACTTCACTTTTTCTCAATTTACTTCGCTTTATTTCCAAATCTACTTCGATTCCTTTTTTTTCGAGTGGTAACGCTGCTCCAAAAAACATATGAACAATCAGCTGTTGAGCTGTCAGACAAAGCAAAAGTTCAGCATATTTGAACTAGAGCTTCCGTTTGGAGTCAAACGTGAGGTCGAAGCGTCATTGTGATATCAAGCATTGATTTCCTATAGCTGAACTCGTAAACGTCAAGCGAAGCCGAAGCTGAAGCGCCTTTGTGATTAAGCCTTAACGAAGAATGTCTGCTTTCCAACACCAAATTTACAGACAACCGGGAAGACTGAATCTTCGCCAAAATGACTCAGTAAGACAGTAGACGCACGTGAGGGAACGCGTTCTTTTCAAAGACTCAGTGCCTGCGATTCAAAACCTTCATGGATCGGAAGCCAGAATTAGGGCAAAAAAAAGGGAACAATGTGCCAAAACTAACATTGTTTCAGTTTAACAAAACCTAGTGGGCGAGCTAGAGACAAAGTAAAACTTCCAGCTTTAAGAACTTTTCATTTATTCTGTCTTTTTTCTCGTGTTTTTGCGCCCGACGTGCTATAATAAAGGTACTATTGCAAAATGTGATAAAAGGCATTCGTTGAACCCCGTTTCACATCATTCTTATAATCCGCTGATAGGTCGCTCAGGTCTTGAACGACAACCCAATAAAATCCATAGATTTTCCTCCTTCTGTCTATGCGTTCAACTGTGTGGACTATATGTATAGTTTTACTTTGTTTCTTTATTGAACAGTTTATTTCCACAAAACCAATATTTTCACAAAATTCCTTCGCTCAAACACCCACAGTTGTATAAGTAAGTAAACATCAGTAAAGAGAAATTATATTTTATTTACAAACTAGCAGTTGCCCGCGACTTCGTCCGCCTCTCCCTCGTCCACCGGCCAGAGTATCGTCACGACTTGTGCATCATACGCGCGTGGGAATTTTTTTGCGAAGTTATTGTTAAATTGCATTGCAGTCAACTCTCGCTAGGTCGTAATTCTCTTAAACTTATTTTTTATGATTCCCTTCAGTTTTTCATACTTAAACTTTAAAGCATTCCCTTGGTCGAACCTACCCCTAATTCTAATATCTCTCTTACTTCTGCATCGTTTTTTTCCTGAAGTCAATATATAAAATCAAAATGATATTGTTTAAACACAATAATCTGCACAAATAGTGCAATCAATCACATTCACTGCAATGATTTACATTCACAAATCAATTGAACTCTCAAAATTCTAATTTGAGCAGTTATTAGGCCAGTTCCACCTAACAACATCTCACTGAGATCTCAATGTCACCTTGACTGAGGCAAAATAATTTGATGGAACATAATTCTCAGTTATCATTGAGATATAATGGTCACCTTACTAATTGTTGTTGCACATATGTCAGCCACGTCAAAATAGCTGAGTGAGAAATGGAATCCAAAATAATTTCATCTCAGAGATCTGAGAGAAAAATCTTAGTTCGCAGCTGAGAATTTTTGTTCCACTTAAGAAATCTATGAGATTTCTGAGATCTCTGAGATCTCAGTGAGGAGTTGTTAGGTGGAACTGGCATTTTTTATATAATTTGCTTGGCCAGCCTGCCTTAAGTTTGATACAGCCAACACAATATTTTTCGTTCTCATCTTTCTAACTTCCATGTTGTTATTGAACTAAAAACGGACGAAAGCGCGCGGGGCGGCGCACAGTTGTCCAAAAAGGGAAAAGTCGTGGCAAAAATACAAAATCTGATGTTTTATTTTTATTGTTTTGTTTTTTATTTCTAAGAGAAATATAGACAGAGCTTCAAAAACAGCAAACAAAATAATTTTTTGATCACTAGTTTAATTTATAGGGCTCTTCAAAGTTAGTTAATTTTTTTCTAGAGAAAAAAAAAAGAAAAAAAAACAAAATTCCTTATTTTCATTTTTGCGATTATGGCATATTGAATGAAAAATCTTATTTTTTGTTAAAAGTTCCTGGTTTAATTACTTATAAGTAAATTTAAATTTGAAATTGAAAAAAAAAATATATAATTTTTAAGGTTTTAATAAATGAAACAAAAAAACACCATTTTTTTTACAATTTATCGAGTTTGAATAGAGCTACAAAAAAATCCATCCAAGTCCATGCATTAAGCCGAATAGGGTATGTGTATCAACCAATTGTTGAGCCAAAAGAGAAATATTTAGCTGCGCATACTTGCGCACTGCCGAGATTTTGAACTTTGAAAAAAAAATAATGGCTTGAGAAAACGCTTACTTTGGCATACCTTGACCCACGTAAACGCTTCGTTCTCTGTTAATAGTAATGCTAGCAACGATGTTAAGGTTTTAATTTTAAGAAGAAATATTAGCCATTGTAACTGCATTTACAAATTTTTTTATCTTTTTTTTATTAGTCAGATATTATTTTTTGAAGGATGTTCCGTTGTTCTTGTCCGTGATAATTTTTGACTTTGATGTCAATTTTTTTCGAAAAATGCGTCGTAAACATAACATTTTCTTACTTTATTTTAATAATGATAATAATAATGAATAAAAAAGTCATTCATAAGGTTGTCGAAAAACCCACAAGTATCATAAAATGTATGGTACTTGTAAAAACCAGCAACGGATGAAACTTTAATTTTTTTTTTTGCTTTAGAATAAAAAAAAAATATTATTTTGGATTTTATTACGAATATAAATTGATATAGGTTTTGCAAAATGTTTTACCATATCTACCAATTTTTATAATCTGCCTACTTTAATTTTCCTATTTAAGTAGATTCCTGCAATTACTAAGCCAAAATGATCTAAGGTTGAAGGATATTTTTAATTATAGATCCTTATTTTATGGTCCAATAAAACAGGTAGAGAGAAATATTATTATAAAATTTGTATTGATTAAAATTAAAATTTTTATTAATTTATATTAAATATTATTTTAATATAGATAAATTTAACGAGTATACAAAAAACACTTCGGATCTTTTAAAATCGAAATATAGTCACAAACTCTTGACCCCAACACTTCACAAGATTCTGGACCACGGTGGAGAACTAATAAGCCATCAAATTTTAACAATAGGGGAACTTTCAGAGGAAGCACAGGAAGCAAGGAATAAAGATTACAAGCGATATCGATTATCGAATACTCTCAAGGTTTAAAGGAAACGACAAAATGAAGATTTATTTAATATGCTATCCATATCATCAGATCCACTTGTTTCATATTTAAGACACGTTAGATCCCAAAAAGAGCTCAAAAAAGCTACTGTCCAGAGCTGATTAGTCTATTTAATATTAAAAGTGATGATGATGGCAGTGAACTTTTAACTGAAAATTTATAATTATTGTTTAAGATAGTTTATGTATATTTTTTATTTAATATATGTATACCTATCCTATATGTTTTTAATTATACTTGATTTTTTTTTTTATTTTTTTTTTTTTGGTCCGTTTATTTTTTCCCTTTACTGTTTCACATAAAATATGTCACTTAAAAAGGTATAAACCATTATTATTGACCGCTTAAAGCAAAAAAAAAAGTTTCTTTGCCAAACTTTCGCATCCACTGTTGTGATGAATTTTATTTTAGAACACCCTATAAACACTTAGGGGGCCATCATTTTGTTTTTATCAACATTTGCAAAACTTAAGACAATTTTTAAAGTTTTACTTCAATTCTTTTTTCTATAAATTTCGTTTTTTGAGAAAATCTGTTTTCGGCCGGTGATTCCGAAACACCCTGTGAAATAATTTTCTTGAAATTCATTGGTGTAACAGCCCTGGAAATTTCCTTCAAATTAAAAAAAAAATTATACCGCTGCCTCAATCCGTTCAAAAGTTATGATTTTTGCAACGAGATAAGTCATTTTGGACAACCGTGCGGCGCTATGACAGCCATTGCTACTGAATGGGAAAAATAGTAACACTATATCCACTTATACACGCTCGTATTTTTTTTTTTTTTGAAATTCTGGTACTTTAATTCTAAAATCAGTTGGTGCTGAGCAGTGCACACTGCACAGTAATTTTTTCAACACATACCAAGAAAAATTAATATTTTTTTGCCGTTTTTTCCACTTTTTCCACTGAATCTTCGCTTATAGCGCCTAATGATATACATATAGCTTAAGGCCTTTCATAATAAATAAACTATTCAACGCAAATTAATTGTTCACTTTGATTTAGCAGTTCCTTAGATCAGCGGGTTCAAGCAAACAACAGAAACATTCAAAAAATAATATTTTTTGCGTTTTTGGAACATTTTTAACTGACGTTTCGCTCCTATTGGTATCAGCGTAGTATGATATAGCTTCTAGCTTTCCTCGATAAATCCACCATTAGACACAAAAAGAATTGTTCAATTTGACTGAGCAGTTCCTGAGATAAGCGCGTTAAAACGCAGAAAAATAAATATTTTTTCCGTTTTTTCCACATTTTCCACAGATTCCTCGCTGCTATTGGTCGCAGCTTAATTTTAAGTAAAACAAAGCCTTCCTCGATTAATGGACTCTTCAACACAAAAAGAATTTTACAATTCGAACCAGTAGTTCCTGAGATTAACACGTTCAAACGAACAATCTCTTCAGCTTTATATATTAGTATAGATTGTATTGTATTGTTTGCCGTTTTTTCCACATTTTTAACAAATGCATCGCTCCTATTGGTCGCAGCTTAATGTTATATAGCTTTAAGCCTTCCTTGATAAATGGACCATTCAACATTAAAAAAATTATTCATTTTCATTAAGCAGTTCCTGAGATAAGCGCGTTAAAACGCAGAAAAATTAATATTTTTTGCCGTTTTTTCCACATTTTCCACAGACTCTTCGCTGCTATTGGTCACAGCTTAATGTTAAGTAGCCTAAAGCCTAAGTCGATTAATGGACCATCCAACACAAAAAGAATTATACCATTCGAACCAGTAGTTTCTGAGATTACTGCGTTCAAACGAAGAAACTCTTCAGCTTTATATATTAGTATAGATTGTCCACTGAGCCCCGAACAAAGGTCAATCCTTTTCGATTCTGTATTTAATAATTTTGCTTTTTGTGTAGGTCTTCTCTCACAGAGTAAAGGCCCCGACCAATAGAATCCGTTTCATCCGTTCCGGCAACGCATCCGTGTACGTTGCCGGATGCGGATGAATTGGAGACACAATTCCAGTGCTCGTGCTTGGTATGTCTGGATGTGGACTGTATGAAATCAATCCCATTGACTCCTCTGGTTCTGGTTCTGGTTCCCAAATTACGTTTGTTAATGTTCTGCAAAAAAATATATTTTAACTTACAACAAAGAAACATGCGTGCTATTAATAAAATAAAGTTACCTTCTTGGGGTCACATGTGTTCTTAAAAAAGACATCATGTGAAAATACTGCCAGGTATTATCTTCTACTGGAGCCTCACTCCCAGATCTTGGGGTTTTGTTAAGCTCTTTTAGGAACTGGTCCCTCAACGACCTCCACCTTTTTTGGCATTGTTCTACTATTATTTTGAAACAAAAAACACAATTACTAGATTAATAATAATTTTAAAGTTTATACTTACTTGTCATCCCAAGAGAAGTCGCCACTGCCATCCAAGCCTTTTCTTTTAAGTTTTTAACAGCTTGTTCCTATACGACTGCAGGGACTTATTGAAGAGGCATTCGTGCTGTTTCACAGCTTCTATTAATTTTTCTTCGAACATTCTACAAAAAAGTCATTATTTTATAAATAGTTTGAAAAATAATAATTTGAATCTCATTTACCTTTCAAATTACTCACAGGCCAATCAGAAAAAAATAAACTGTTCGCTATTCGCTAACTGTTTATTATATTTTGTTTTCAATCTGTCATTTTCATCGCATCTGCCGGAGGGGAAAAGTTAAAAGTTCGGCTACTTTGTCCGTTGCGTTCACCGCATGCGTTGCTAATGGGCAGCATCCCATAACAACATGTGTGTTTAATCCAGCTGTCAGTGCGATACGTCGACGCAACGGATGAAACGGATTCTATGGGTCGGGGGCTCGGGGCCTTAAAAACTGTTTTCGCAGTAGGCAAATCATTCCCTAAATGTATATCATTGCATATTACTAGAATTTTAAGACCCTAAACAATTCAGTAGCATAGAGTTTATCTTGAAATCCTTAATCAGCAGTTGTACGCGACACAGTAATTCATTTCTTAACGTTATTTGCTTTAAACTTGTTTAAGTTTCAAGGAGTCCCAGAAGTCTTAAAGATGTACTCATAATGTGACTTAATGTATTATGCAGGATGCAAGCATTTGTGTTTGTTCAGAAGTTCCTTCTTGCAGCTTTTAATGAGAGAAAAGTTTTCTAGTCGAGATAAAATCAGAAATTATTCGAGAGTGGGACACACTTTATTATGTAAGCCCTTATCCCTAGACTCGTGAATCAATAAGTAAGATTGACTTTTATTGTTAAGATACGTTTCTAATATAACTAGCGAAATTTTAAATGTTTGTTTAAGTAGATATAAGTTGAGGCAAAGTTGACTTAAAATTAATAATAGGTGTGTTTTTTTTGCACGCGTATATAGAAACGCTTAAAATGAACAGTGCACAAAAAAACGACAATTTTTCTGTTTTAGTACTTTGGCATCACTAGTCAAATGACAATTTGAAATTTCTCTCAAATGGTTTTTTTTAAGAAAACAGAAAAATCTTAAATCTCCTGCTCAAAGAAGCAAACCAAGAGAATGAAGAAAAGAGATCTGGATAGAGAAAGGGGTACGAAAGTATGGAAGATGGAACATACATAAGTGGATTGAATTATCTTCAAAGTCATCGAGTGCTATGGAGATGGACCAAGAAATTTTCAACGTGATGTTGTTCCGTGTGTTAAATACACAGATCAAAACCTTGTGACAACACTCATCTACAGCATATTGCTGTATCCTGTAAAATGGAATGAATTTCGAAATTAAGGCCGTGTGCGAATTCAGTTAAAAATGGGTTAAAACTTGACGTTTGGTTAAATTTTGACACTTCGCATAATTTGACTAGCTGCTGAGCAGGTTAAAAAATGACAGTAGTGGTTAAAAATTCATCCATTTTTATTTTTTAACCACAATTCATCCAATTCGCACACGGCCTAAGTTCTCACATATGTTAAAAATTCATCGCAAACAGTGAAAAAGATATATGGAAGCACCGTTTTTATATCCGCTTATTTCATAAGGGTGGATAATTATCGGCGCTTACTAAGTGGATATAGAAATTTGTTGTTGTTGCATTTTGCATGTAAATATTTTTTTAAGCGTATATACGCGTGCAAAAAAACACGCTTATAATGTTTAAGAACAAGAAGGCATTAGAGGCTCTTTCATTTTCCTGTGTCAAGAATAAACGTGAAACCAAAAAAAATATGTGCACGACTGGGTCGTACGAACTTGCTCCTGTATTCCAAAACTGAACTCACAAAAAATATTTAGAAATAAAAACATGTAGTTAAAAACTCGTAAAAAAAATGTAAATTGAAATATGTACCTCAAAAACATATTTTATCTGAAAAAAAAATAGTGCCGAAAGATTCCTTAAGAAATTGGCGATATACCAAATTTTTTTGAATAAATTCTGTGGAGCGTTCTTTTTTTTTATTAATTTTGTAAATATAAAATTTTTCAAAAATGTACTTAGATTAATCTGGGTATGCAGTATTCAAGAACTTGTAAATATACATATTTCATTTCAATTTCTAGTTTTAATATCGATCCGTTTTCGAGATACAGAATTTTAATAGTACATTATATCATACTAGCTGACCCCGCGAACTTCGTCTCGTCACCCTTCAGAGCAACTCCAATAAAAATTGTCCCTTGGAAAACCAATGAGTTTTCCTAGTTTTTCATCAAGAACTTTCTATTTTCCATTCGAAAACCCATTTTGAAATTTTAAATACATATATATATAGCCGACCCGAAGGGCGTTGTACCCGCATGCCTTTTTTTCATTTTTTTTGAGTTATATAAGACACGGCATGAAAATCTTTTGGACAAAAAAAAAACCCGTCGAATGATATATCAAAAGAAAGGTCCACTCGAACTCTATTTGTCAAAATGGGCAGTTTTTCGAATCCCTGGTATCCGAGATAATGTTAAATGAGAGCCAATTACTACTGTAGGTATCGGGAGAAAAGATTGCAAATATGTGGCATAAAACAAAAGTGGTTGACAAAAAATTGTTTATTATTTGCAAACATTTTTCCGAAATTTCAAATCGAAATAATGAGATAATCGATCCGCTAAATTCTACATATTTGATAGTTCTGATTATCACCAGGGTAACCAGGCACTGCAGATTAGTTTGGTTTTCAATGATGGATAGAGGGCGCACAGACCTTGATTTTCTTGTATAATTTGATGTGGACTTCCTGGAAAAATTGAGCAATCTGGCGATTTGAAAACACCGGAAATTTTCGGAAGCCATTGTTAACTTTTGGTTGATTTACCAGGGTATAGTTGTTGATTAAACATATGGAATATATGTATGAATAAGTTCTAACTTGTTGAAGCTCAAAATTGAAGTATTGCTTAATATCCAATTGGCAATCACCGAGCAGATGCTCATGAGTTGGTAAACATGGATAAAATTTGACATCGTGGGATGCCCGGCGACTGAAAGTGCGCGAGTTAGCAGACAAAGTAGGTCTATCAAAAAAGTGGAGTACACCTTATACTAAACAAACATTTGATGAAGAAAACAATTTTGCTTCATCACGACAGTACACCAGTTAACACTCCGATATGGCTTTGGCCAATATTAATGAGATGGAGTTTGAATTTGAATTACTTACTCAAGTACCAGATTTAGCCCGCTCGGATAATGATGGCTCGGTGAAAAGATTTTTCCAATAATGAAGGGGTGGAATCAGCCGAAGGCTGTTCTTTTATACAGGGTGATTCACGAGCGTTGTGCCAAAAAGCTAGAGCGTGTAGGTTGAGTTGAAACAAGAAAAAAATCGTATGGGAGGGGGGGGTCTATTCCCCCCCGTTTAGCCGGGAGGGGCAATTTTCTGAAAAATTGACTTATTTTGTTTAAAAAAATGTTAAAAATCAACGGCTTCGCTTACAACACAGTGCTATACTTTTTTGAAAAGCCAAAAACTTTTTCTTTCACTTTGTTTTTAAATTAAATTGTTTAAATGAACAGTTTAAGAAAAATAAATTTTCAAACTCAAAATTTTCAAAAAAAAAGCAAAAAAAAACATTTTTGAACTAATTGTTTTCAAAATTTTATGTAATTAAGTACTAATTTTGTTTTAAAAATTCAGTGTGCTTGTTAATTTTTAGTCTGAAACAGAAAACCGGATGCAAAAATGTCTTTTAGTTTTTGAGAAATTAAGAAAAAATCAAAACCACTTTTTTCTAAAAAAAATCTTTGTTTTTATTTTTACCTATCTGGACTTTTAGTTTAATTTATTAGTTTAATTTATAAATTTAATTTTTTGTGATTGGAGTTTTATGAGGACTCAATAAAGTAGAAAAATATTGGATTTTCCCTGGATTAATCATTTTTTTCATTGATAACGTCTGCCATTGACGATTGACCTTTCACTTCTAGCTCTCAGTGCTCTCGTCGACGGATTCTTGAAAGCATGCTACGACTTGGACGCCATCTATTGGGATATCTTTCAGCATAGAGTCTTTCAGCTTCCCGATCTCGACAATAAGTTAAACCGTAGCAGAAGTTCCTGTCCGCTAACTCTTTTCGAGCGCGTATGAGTTTGTTATTGTTATGTGTTGATGAGTTAATATTTTAATTGTAAATGGTTGTTTAGTAAATATGCGATGCCTTTTATTTACCTATAGGTTGTTAATTGTTTTTTCATTCAAGAAAAAATGCGGTTTAATTATCTTAAGCCCCTAGAAGGTAGAACTCTTCGCCAGTGAGTGGCCGCGGCCCCAGGTATAGTAAGAAAAAATTACAGGTCAGTTTTCAGACGTTATCAATGAACAAAATGGTTAATCCAGGGAAAATCCAATATTTTTCTACTTTATTGAGTCCTCATAAAACTCCAATCACAAAAAATTAAATTTATAAATTAAACTAATAAATTAAACTAAAAGTCCAGATAGGTAAAAATAAAAACAAAGATTTTTTTTAGAAAAAAGTGGTTTTGATTTTTTCTTAATTTCTCAAAAACTAAAAGACATTTTTGCATCCGGTTTTCTGTTTTAGACTAAAAATTAACAAGCACACTGAATTTTTAAAACAAAATTAGTACTTAATTACATAAAATTTTGAAAAAAATTAGTTCCAAAATGGTTTTTTTTGCTTTTTTTTGAAAATTTTGAGTTTGAAAATTTATTTTTCTTAAACTATTCATTAAAACAATTTAATTTAGAAACAAAGTGAAAGAAGAAGTTTTTGGCTTTTCAAAAAGGTATAGCACGGTGTTGTAAACGAAGCCGTTGATTTTTAATATTTTTTTAAACAAAATAAGTCAATTTTTCAGAAAATTGCCCCTCCCGGCTAAACGGGGGGGAATAGACCCCCCCCTCCCATACGATTTTTTTCTTGTCTCAACTCAACCTACACGCTCTAGCTTTTTGGCACAACGCTCGTGAATCACCCTGTATATATAGATTAGATTTCCTTAATGATTACACTTTTTTTATTAATAAAAATAAAAATATCTTTATTTCGGTTAGTTAACTCTCGAATGCGTTTCAATTGAACTTGTCTATCATAATCGGCGAACACGACTTTGATAACAAGTGTCTCCCACACTTTGCAGTATCATTGGTCCAAAGTCCGATAGCTTTTTGTTGTACCCACACGGTATGAACAAACACGATGATTTCACGACAGGCAAGCGGCACGACGACACGCACAAGAAATTGCACAAGATCACTTTGTGCGAGAACAGTAAAACAAAACAGAAAACACAAAACGCGAAATTTATTCATGCATTCTTCAAAGAAAGTGCATTTGTCGGCAAAGTATAACAGTTACTTTTAAACTAATTGGAAAAGACATGAACTTATATTTCCGTCATTGGCGTTCATGGATTTCTCGTCTTTTTGAATAAAATAACTCTCATATGCATCTAAAGTCTAAACGTATTGCATCATTAACTTGGCGTATTAATTTCAAGTTATCTTTATTTACGTTTCGTTTGTACTATAGGTACACTATTTTTCACAATCACCACATTGAACTGAATATAATATTCCCGACTTCTTCAAATTATCCGTTTTACCTTTTATTGTGCTTAAGATGTTCTTCAATTTATTGTTATTTGCAAATACCATTCACATGTTGTTGCGATTAAAAGTACATTTTAATTTATTTGTTACTACTGGGTTGTATGAAAAACGAACCCTCGTTGGTTCATCTTTTTGATCAATGCCAAATGGGCCATTGGTTAAGGCTGTAGCACAGATAATAAATTTATACAGATGTCTCATCCCTGCAGAAACAAAATGATGTTCTATATATCGTAAGTAAAAATTGTGCATTGTTCATTCAAAAGCAGAGATAACATAAATGGAATTTTTTTAAATACCATCATAGACTAAGTCGAAGGGAAGTCGACCAATAGAAATTGTTAACATTCGTGGAATCTAAAACCATACAGTCATAGTTTTTTAGCTTGTAGGCAAAATCCATTTTGATTAGGGATTAATCGTTCCGACGCACTTCTTGCGGTGATTAGCAAGCGATGCAGAGTGTACATCTGAACACAACTTACACTACAGCAGAAAACTATTTTTTTGTCTTTGTCTAAGCAACAACGAATCTCACCCATAAATGTTCCCAATAACTAACCATCTCTTGATGAAATATTCGTCTCCTTGAAAAATATTTCTAGTAATTTCCTTTTTTAAATTAAACGACATGGTTGTACGTTGAACAAAAACAGGGTAGTAATAATTTTATTTCAAAGTCAAAACATACATATTTCAGAAAACATAAGTGATTATATATAATTCGAACAGTAGATTTTATATAAAGTATTTTTCATTTGCAACATTCCCACTAAAATTTTATTTGATAAAATCTAAAAAATCCCCATTAATTTCGAAAACTTAATATTCTTTGCAAGAGGTAAAGATTTAGTAAAAATGTCTGCAATCATATTGTTTGTATCTATTGTTCTTAAAGTGATTTGTTTGTTAATAATTGTTTCTCTTACGAAATGATGACGAACTTGAATGTGTTTTGTACGTTGTCTATAAGCTTCATTCATAGCAAGATCAATCGCTCCTCGATTATCATAAAAAATGTTGGTTGCAGTTAGGTTTGTATTAAAAATTTCTTCTTCAAGACCTTTTAACCACAACGCTTCTTGCACTGAGGATCCTAAAGCCATATACTCAGCTTCGAAGGTTGATAATGCTGTAGTTTTTTGTTTTTTAAAATCCCCAAGATATCGCTCCACCTTGACTGAGAAACACGTAACCTGTGATTGACTTTCTCTCATGTGGATCATTGGCATAGTCAGCATCACAGAAACCTTTTACATTAAATTCTTCTGACTTGAAATAGTTCAAATTGTAGTCAATTGTTCCTTTTAGGTATCGCAACACACGTTTGGCCGCCTTCCAATGTTCAAGTCCGGGGTTATTGTTGAAACGACTGAGTAGGTTTACTGCATAACATATATCGGGACGAGTTAACTGTGCAGCAAACAACAAACTTCCGATTAACTCTTGGTAGGGAATTTTAACCATTTCTTCTTCTTCTTCTTTTGTTGATGGACTTTGTTCTTTGCTCAATTTCACATTGGAATCCAAGGGTGTACTAACTGGATTACATGATTGCATATTAAAACGTTCAAGCATTTTTAAAATATATGTATTGCTTTTGATTAATTGATATTTTTTTCTTAAAGTCATATTCCAAATGAAGTCCCAAAAAAGACTTTGCTGGTCCAAGCACTTTCAATTTGAAATTTTCTTGAAGATGTTTTACTAATTTATTTCTTGAAACTTCATTTTTCCAAAGTATAAAAATGTCATCTACGTATACCATCAAAATTAAAAAATTTTCCGAACTGTCGTCAAAAACATAAATACATTGATCTGTTTTCAACTGCTTGAGTCCAAATAGTTTCAGTACTTGAGTTAACTTCTTGTTCCACATTCTTGACGATTGTTTAAGTCCGTAAATTGGCTTGTGAAGTTTTAAGACTTTACCTTCTGGTATATCGAGACCATCTGGAGCTTTTAAATAAATCTCCTCTTCAAGATCACCTTGCAAAAAGGCTGTTACTGCATCTAAGTGATCAATATGTAAGTCTTTGTTCAGTGCTAATGGTAAAGATAACGCATCGAGTTGTATCTATAATAACTGGTGAATAAGTCTCTTGATAATCCACTCCACTACATTGTCCACATCCTCGTGCCACAAGTCTTGCCTTGTATCTGGATATTTCAACTTTTTCATCTCGCTTGGTCTTAAAAATCCATTTTGTTGTTAGAGCCTTTCATTCCTCTGGTAGAACTGTTATAGTCCATGTCTTGTTTTCTTCCAATGAATTAACTTCATCTTTTGCTGCTTCTAACCATTTTCTTGCATTTTCACTGTTCATGGCTTCATAATAATTTTCATCGTCACAGTGAACGTTATCAGCCAAAAAACTAACACAGTTACTCCTTTCTGTTTGGTATCGAATTCTTTCAGAACGACGAATAATTATTTCTTCATTTTCTGTTGGTCCTGGTATTTCTTCTGGTTGATGTGGCATATCATCTGGGTTTGAAGTAGGTAAATTTAATGGTTATATTCCTTCTAGTTGCGCTGGTATTTGATCTTGATTTGATGTACTAGGTAAATTTAATCTAACAGAATCAAGATTTCCTTCTTTATCATAACAGTTTCCCCCTAAATCTTGATTTTTTGCAGCTTGTTCTTGGTTGAATTGTTCAGATTTTTCTGTTGCTGGGAAATACATTTCATTTTCTATAAATGTAACATCACGACTGATTAGCAGCTGTCTCTTGATTGGGTCATATAATCTATAGGCTTTAGTTGTTTCGGAATATCCCACCATAATACACTTTGTGGATTTCAAATCCCATTTCTTACGTTTTTCTTTAGGCGTTAAAACCATAGCAATGCATCCAAAAATTCGCAAATGCGACAAATTCTTGTCTACGCCACTCCAAATTTCTTCTGGCATCTTATAATTTATCTTCTTTCTTGGAATTCTATTAAGTAAATACGCAGCAGTGCATATAGCTTCTACCCAATAAAATTTCTTCAAATGTGCATCTGCCATCATGGTACGAGCCATCTCACATAAGCTTCTATTCATGCGTTCCGCTTTCCCATTCTGTTGAGGGTTGTACGAAGCTGAAGTTTGGTGAACAATGCCATTTTCTTCACAAACTTTTTTCATATTAGCATTGCAATATTCCAAGCCATTACCCGTTCTTAATATTTTAATCTTTTTCCCAGTTTGATTCTCGGAAACATTTTTGAAAATTTTAAAATATTTAAAAACTTCTGATTTGATTTTCATAATATATACAAATACTTTTGATGAGAAATCATCAACAAAAATTACATAATACTTTGAACCACCAATTGAATCTCGTTCCATAGGACCGCAAACATCTGAATGTATACTAATTGTAGTACATCGGTCGTAGAACTTCTTGAATTTTGAAAAGGAATCTTAGATTGTTTACCGAAAAGACATAAAATACATCGTTTTTCTTCCGAACTTCTTGTAAGTTCTTGACTTGAGATAATTTTTGAAGATCGTCTTGATTTGTATGACCTAAACGTTTATGCCATAAATCGTTCTTTGATCCTCTCTTGTATCAAGCTTATACATATTATGAACTACTTTAGCTGAACCAACCAATTTACCTTTGTGTAAAATGTGACATTTCGAATCATAAAAATTGACAGTCAAACCATTCTTCGCCAACTGGCTAACAGACAATAAATTTGCACATATTTCTGGCACCAGTAAAACATTCTGCAATGTAACTTCGTAATATTTTTCGTTCAAAAACACTTGTAAAGGAACATTTCCTCTTCCAATGACTCTTAACTTATTGTTATTGGCCACTGTTACAAACTCTTCTGTTTTGAACTCTTGAAAAGTTGAAAAAATATCTCTATTTTTTGCCATATGGGAAGATGCACCTGAGTCTATAAACCAGTTCGTTCCATCATCATTAAAATGAGCGATAAATGAACTGAGAAACCAGCTTGAACTTGAATTATTTATTTTCGATTTGTTTTTGCAAAATCTAGCAACATGACCTTCTGTGTTACATTTGTAACATACAACACGCTTTGTATCAAAACGACGTTCTCTATGATCATGTTTCTTACCTCTGTTACTATATACAGAGCTGCAGCACACTTCCGCCGCTTGCACCTGCATCTTTATTGTAAAATTCGTAATCTTGAAGTAATTTTGTTTTAATTGCATCGCCAGTTATTTTTAAATCACTAGTTTCCATTGCCATAATCATGGGTCTAAAATGTTCTGGTAACCCCGAAAGCAACAAACTTCCTACCCATTCTTCAGTTACTACCATCCCTATTTGGTTCAATTTTTGGGCAGTATCAATATCAATAATAAAAATAAGTTGTAAGCTTCCGAAGTAAGCCCCATCGTCTTGTAAGACCGGAATCATCATTATATTGAACATAATTTTGTCCAGATATCCTTAGCTGTTGATATTCCGTGAATATGCGGATATAGGTTTGGAGACATATACAATATTAGTCTTGACATTGATGCCTTCTCTTGAATTTCTTGAGACTCTTCTGTCCCCTGGACAGCCTTCCAAAATCTTTGAAGCTTGAGAGCATGTTCGACGGTGAATTTCCATTTATGAAAATTTTCTCTTCCTTTAAGTTTCTCAATTTGTTCTGAAAATTTATCCATTTTTAAACAATATAATTCTTCAATTACGTAAGTGGATACAGCGAGGGCCCATAACCTGATGAAATATTCGTCTCCTTGAAAAATATTTCTAGTAATTTCCTTTTTTAAATTAAACGACTTGGTTGTACGTTGAACAAAAACAGGGTAGTAATAATTTTATTTCAAAGTCAAAACATACATATTTCAGAAAACATAAGTGATTAATGATTATTTATAATACATAATTCGAACAGTAGATTTTATATAAAGTATTTTTCATTTGCAACATCTCTTCGTTTCAACAACACGGAAAATCACACATTTAAGGAGGTGTTTTTTTTTATGATGTCATATCCAGAGTAGGTATGCAATGGCTGTGCAAGGATTTTCACCTTCATGTTTGTTTTGTATGCAAATTGAAAATTGTTTGTTGTTCAAATAAATGACATATTAGGTTACGAAACAACAACGATACGTTTTAATCTCTCGGAAAGTCTACCATATCGATCAAATGTCTATTCAACTTAGAAAAGACACCAGAGCCACAATTTTTCAACAGTACCTACGCCGAAGACATTGACAGAGTTGGAAGAACACAGCGTGTTGTCAGTGGAACGTTAGCATTGAGATGGAGGCGAGACAAAATTTGTCCAGCCAAGTTGTCAAAAAAGAAGAAAATTAAATAAAGACGCTGACATCTTGGGATAAATGTCATCATAGACAGGTTTAACTTCGAGGTAGTTAAAGACTCTGTCTATCCGGAATCCTTTATAAATTCAGACAACAATACTCGCCTGAAAGAAAAAAGAATCACTCCTGCCAATTATTGCTTCTTTGGACTAAGAAGTCATAATTGAGTAATAAAGTCCTCTCTTGAGCAACTAAAGTGTCACTATACAAAATCCTTTTCATCCTGCTCGTCGTGTTTGGTGCAAGGACAGACCCCTAAAGTGTAGCGCCACCTTAAGTAAGTAAAAAAGAATGAAATTGCAATGATGGAGAAGTTAACAAAAGTTGGTCCGGCGATTCTGTCCGTATGTCTCTCGGTAATCTTATCTACAGTTGTTCTCAGAATCTGTTCGACTCTTTTAGCACAGATAATAAATTTATACAGATGTCTCACCCTTATGGCGAGAAATGATATATAAAACTGAAAGCTACCAAAAAAAAAAAGCTTTTTCCAAAAGCTTTAACGCATTCACTTGATGCATTAAAAATCTATTTTCGCTCGCCTCATTGCCCATAAATGAATATTTAGGCAAGGAAAAAAGCTTCAAAAAGCTCCTTGTCTGTTAAGGCGTTGTCTGTTAAGAGCAAAATATGTTCCATTTTTTTCTGCAGGGATGTAGAATTTATTATCTGTGCTTTTAGTGTCGTTTTTTCGTTTCATCAACGGTTCATAAAATTTCCAAACGAAAATTAAGTTAGACAAGTCCTTGATTCCACTAACGGAACGATGGGTGCAATAAAGTTACCGTGACAGATGTTTATTGCCGTAACCGTATCTAGGATAATAACGCACCCAAGTAAGCTTCACCAAATCCAATTTCGCAGCCACCGGCCATTAATAATACTTTTATTGCAAACGCCTTTTTCTTTTTATTGCAGTAGGTATCTCTTTTGTTTCAAAGAAAAAAGTTTCCTATTTCAATATTAATTGGCGACAAAATCCTTGCAAGTCTCAGCCAAAGGATAAAAGAAAGAAAATACTCTTCCGTTTTCTTGAAAATGAATAACAAATGAAGGCAGTGAATGAAAATGCTAACTTTTTTCTTTCCCAATCCACAATGGCCCTTGTGAACTTTCTTCTTCTGTTTTTCTTCGAAAAAGAATTCTATTGTTACGCAAAACAGGTTTAGTTTTTTTTTTTTGGAAGTGTAACCACGTAACTTCAATGTACACAAACTCGAAATTGATTAAAGAAAGAACCGAGACCGAGACATTAATGCTTGAGGAACACAAACGATATCTTTTGCCCTTAATATCAGGTTTTGTTTCCTTGTGAGGTTATATCACTTTGAAAAGCAAACAATGGTCTTGTCAAGTAAAAACCAAACAAAAACCAGACAATCAAGATAATATCGAAAAGCTATAGCTGTACCTTAGAAGACGGCACACAAGGACACTTTTTCATCAAGCAAAGGGAGAAAGGTAACACGAACACGTGATATATGGAAATGGATACGAAAAGTAAAACCAATTGTGTGTGAGACCTTGTTAACAGATAGGTGTTTGGCTTTACAACATGCAATAGAAATAACCGAAAGCTGTGATACAACGTTTTGAAGTTAATATATGCATTTGGGATAATAATGATGGTTAAAGTTGATTTTTTAGGGTCAAAAACGTGCAGAGTTTTGGTGTCAGTCAATTGGTAAATGGCTAATGAGTGTAGCTATTTTATAAATTAGGTTTTCAATTGAGTTTTAATTACATTACATACCGAAGAAGAAAGTTTAGTCTCTTTAAGTTCTCAAATTTTAACCTTAAGACTCCTCATGTCTGCTGATTCTGGAATATTTCGGAGGGACTGCAGTCCACTCGCTAAGTCGAGCACGAAGCAAACACTGCCGTACCATCCTTTACTGTCACGCAACATCAATTATAATAATAATGAAATCGCAGTTAGGAACCTTAGTCTTAGCACGACTTTGTCTAGATTTCATTACTTTTTAGAGATAAGCAAGCAACTCCATCGAGACTTGGCTAGTTTTTTACAGCATTTTTTTGGTGGGATTTTCTTGACAGAAGTAAACTTTTTCACTAAAACAAAATAAAAAATTCAAGATTTAGGTTGTTTTGAAACGTTAAACAAAGTTCACCTAAATGGCAATCCAGCATTCCACCACTGCTTCAGTATGGCCAAACATATACGGGTCCAGAAAGCCAGATGAATACACAATGACGCTATATCAGGATATATTTATTTATCTATAGTGGAAAAAGCAAAAAAAAACTGAACCTCCGCTAAAACTGTATGAAAATTCGTGAATTTCTTAAAGTGCAAGAAAAGAAAAAGAGACTTAGGTGAATCTGTTGGCGCGAACGGAAAGTTCTTTTTTCTATACCCTCTTTACATTCCAATTTCCAGATAACAGAAGGGTTGGTCTTGAATTGCAATTGGGAAAAACAGAGTGTGGTTATGTATTCACATTTGCATATTAAACGATAGAAAAGAATGAGGCAAAACACCAGGTTTCCTATCGTAGAATATTGTTCGTGATCCGAAAAACACCGAAACTTCTCATTTTTTTTACGTTCCTCTCACGAACAGAACGAACAGAAAAAAATTACGTTCTCATTCGGATACTTTTCTCGGGAACTCAAAATTAACGATCTCTATCTAACGGAACGAATTGAAGTTTTGTTTCTTTTTTTCTCATTAGTGAGGATCGGAAAAATTAAATTCCGTTCGAAATTCTTTCTCTCACGAAAAGAAATTGAAGAGATCCGAAAAGCATCCAATAGATTTAAACATTTTTTTTTTGATTCGTCTTCATGTACAAAGTTTCAGTTATCAAATCATTCTTGTGGTCTTAATAACTTCAATGAAAATTTTAACTGCGATGTTAATTGCTTCAAAATAGACATGCACATGGTGGATAGATTCAAATATCTAGGAGTTTGTATAGACCAGAATTTAAACTGGAAAGCTCATGTTGATGACTTAAGGAAATATATGTTGTCAGCTACTCGAAGTATTTACTTACTGAAGGATGTTTGCTCTGAAAAATTATTGAAATCTATTTACTATGCTATTGTAGATTCCAAATTACAGTATGGTTTAACAATTTGGGGAGGAGCCTATTTTTCCACGCTAAACCTTTTAATTTATTCGCAAAAACATATTGTTAGAATAATTTGCAAAAAAAACCAGACTCTGTAGTAGCTGGCCTCTTTTTCTGCATTTAAAAATATTGCATTTAAAGCACCTTTATACCTTCAAAGTTTTGAAAGTGTTTTTCATGATGAGCGGTTACAGGATTTATCATAGAAACTCACACCATCATAGCTTAAGATTCAATACTCAGGTTCTAGTGAACATTCCGGAGTCAAACACAACACATTTCTCAAATTTTTTTACAATTGCAGCACCTAAATTATTTAATAAATTGCCATATGAAATTAGAAAAATTAGAGTTGCTTCAATATTTCTTAAAAAAAGTACGGATCTGGCTCTTTAATATGGATAGTTTAGCAGTCATAAATCTCTTCTTAAATGCTTAATATCTGAATACATTCACTTTTTAAATTTGTAAAGTTCAAATTCACTAACGTAGTATTTTCTTTTCTTTTTTTTCTTCATAATACCACACATCATCATTGTTTAGTTTCCTATTTTTGCTTTTTATAAAAGGATCATTCGATACTAGTTTTCATTAACTACAGAATAATATCTAGTACTATTTTTTCTCTTATATTCATAGATTGTAATTATATTTAATTTTAAAAATTTGAAGTAATAAAGAATGATGAATACCAAATTATTTTTTGGATGTGTTTTGCGGTGTATGAATTATTTATATGGTATTGTTTCATTACCTATAATCTCGATTGTTTAAAATGGGACGAAAAAACAATTCGAGTTTGAAAAATATTGTAACGAAGTTACAAAAATAAAACAACACACAACATAGCACCGAAATAAAACAACAACCAACAGCAGCCATCAATAGAAGAGTAAACCTAAAATGAAAACAACAACAAACAAAGAGCCAAAGTATACAAACAACAACCGCCCGTCAATAGCAGAGTGCAAAATGAAACAACAACAAACACACGAACAACGAAAACAGACAAGCAGCAACACAGAAGTTACATGGTTGCATGATTTGTACTTTTCTGTATTCTTTCAATTCACCCATACTTGTTACTCGAAATCTATCAAGTAGGAGTGATAAAAAAATGAAAAGCTGTTCGTTAGTCTCGCTTAAACTCGGCAACGGCTCAACCGATTTGGCTAATTGTGATCTTGAAATAATGGTGGAAGTTCAGGTAAGGTGTAAACGGTTAGAAATTTTCAAAAAATGCACAAACACACACGTTATAAGCAAAATTCCTTTTCCCATACTTTGCAAAGAAAAAATAATTTTCCCATATACTTTGTATAAATAATCTTCAAATTGAAGAAATTGAAAATTGAATTTGAAGAAATTTAAAATCGACACTTTATTAAGCCAGCTTATCGTCTCAAAAATACGTCAAATAAGGCATATGCAGGTACATATTTCTTAATTTCGGGTAACTTCCTTTGTTATTTTTGTTGTTGTTCTTCTGTGATAGTGATAGTGCTGAATGTGTGAGAGCTTTCTCACTTAAATCAATTCTTCCAATTAACGATGACGAGGAGAAGACGACCTGATGTAGGCTGTCACAATCAGTCAAATGTGCGATGAAAACTGCACTGATGAACAAAGAGAGACTAACCAACAAAACAGTCGTATTATGTTCTGTAGTAAGTAGCAATGCAGTAGATAGGCTAAGAATGCAACGAGTTCGTGCACGTCAATCTCAACAACAGCGAGCATGACATAATGCTATTGAGCGATTCCGCAGACGCAGTGCTACTGTGATTCTGGAACGAGCTGCATTCCATTAAGATCCAGCATTAGATTACTGTGCCGACAAATCGGTAAATATTGGAGAAATGTCAGTAATTTGTTCATATTGCAAGGCATTGAAATACTGTGGTGAATCTACTGAATAATGTTGTGCTGGCGGCAAAGTAAAATTGCCACAGTTGGTCCCACCGCCAGATCCCTTAATTTCATTCGTAGCGAACATTTTTTTATTAATTACGGAGTCGCGTGAACTTAGCCACATATTTATTGCATCAGAACTCTTGAGGGTTGTTAAGTCTGGGCTAACATTTTTTTGGGTGCAAAATTTTCAAAGTCCAAATTTTGATGGATTTTTGCCAGAACTATTGAAATTTGGTATAAGGAACTCCAGAACTATTGGAAATACACCCAGAACTCACTACAAAAATAAGTTTTGTAGAAAAACCGCGGCTAAGTTCACGCGACTTTATTACGGATTACTTTTGTTTGTTTTAAGTTTATTTTATACAAAAGGTTAGGTATTTCATTTATCCATTGAGGTAGTACCAAGTCTGCCGGGTCAGCTAGTCGATCATAAAAATCAGACTTTTTTCGGTCTCCGACCGTCTAGGTGCTCTGTTCAATAAATATTTTTATTTAAGAGTATTCCTGAGGCATCTTTTGGTTAGCGCCATAAGACGCCTCGAATAAACTTTTGCTTCGGCCTTTATCGCCTTGACTAGGGATTAAATCCAACTTTTCTGTCAAGGCTAGGGAAATTATCCCATTGCTTTCTTTGTTTTCTTTATCGCCGAGACTAGGGATTGAATCCCATCTTTCCGTCAAGGCTAGGGAAGTTATCCCATTGTAGTATTAGAAGTAATATGATTATTGTTCCGACTAGGGAATGAATCCCATACACTGTCAGAACTAGGGAAATTATCCCGCCGTTAAATTCCTAGAACTAGGGATTGAATCCCATACACCACCGTTTGGTCTGGGAATCCGCCGTTTATACTATTTCTTGCTTCAATAAATAAATTTGAATCGAATCTTTCTTTAAAAAACCGAGTTTTATTTGTTCTTTCCTCGGAGAAACCTGGACCCGCTGACTTACCTCAGCTGAGAAAAACAAAAGAACATCACAATGTGTTTCTTTTGGACAAGAATATATGTATATCAATTTGTTTGAGATATGACAAAAAATGTAAACAATTATACTCTGTCCGATAAAAATTGGCAGTACAGGCCTTATGGGAGAGCTTTTTAAAAATCAGTGGCGCGCTGTTCTCAACACTATACCCAATTGAAGGAAACTCCTTTAAAAAGTTTTATGAAACACCCATGAATTTTTTATGGCATCCGACGTAGAACCCACAGCCACAACGACCTATCTAGCACACACTTGAGCATGCACTGATCTGATCGTTCTCTGCTGCTTTTCAACCCTCATTAAATCACACATATTCAGAGTTGCCTTTTTCTATTTCGTAACTCACTTCGTATTTTTTTCTTACTTTTTCAATGGATTTCTGTTGAGGAGCTTTTGCTTTGAGAGCTTTCTTAACGATGAGTGTTATCGAGTTGTGTTTGACTTTTGCATTTCTTTTAAGGTTTTGCAAATCAGTTTAAATGCAGTTATAAAAATCAAAGCCATTTTATTTGAGGAAGAATATTATTTGCGTAGATTCTCGTACCGGGCGGTAGGTTTGTTGATTTTGCGAGTTATTTTTGTGCATTATTGTGATAATATTATTGTGTTGTTGTTGTTCTATTGTTGTGTGGTTTGTTTTTTCTTGTTGTGCTTTTGTTGTGTTGTTTGTATATTATCTTTGTGATTTTGTTGTGTTGTTTGTGTTTTATTGCTGTTGCTTTTGCTTTTGTTGTGTTGTGCAAATTTAAAATGGCTTCAACATCAAAATGCTCAAAGGACTTGAGTGTCGAAAAAAAGAGATAGTTGAGGCGACAAAAACAATTTGTAAGATCCTGCAAAGTAAAACCGAGGCTGTAAAGCAGGTTGTTGATATATTTTCTGTATCTGAACGAACAGTGTACAGACTTCTAAAGGAAAATAACACCAAAGGCCACAACTCACCACCAAAAAAGAAAAACCAATCTGGTCGCAGAATTAATATTGATGATTTTGATAAATGTGTAATCAGTTTTTTTCAAATAATGAATGAGAATAATTAATGAGAAGAATGGCAACCCTGCAGTTATTTCACTTAGCTTTTTCGAATTCAAAATGCGCATTACGGCAACCCTGTAAGAGCTTTTTTGAGAAAAGTACTTATGGGTAGGAAAAGAGTGCGAACGAGATGCAGATATCCCTATCTTCCCTGTACTGCCAATTTTTATCGGACAGAGTATAGCTAGTAATCCAGTCATTTTACGTTTCATCTGCGGAATAACACCTAGTGGGGTAGATTTTTGTGTACACCTTTATTACGGTGCTGTTATGAATCGACGTTGATATCGTGCCGGCTAAAAAAGTTATGGTGGTCGAAACGTCGCGAAATTCAGTTTTTCGTGAATATTTCGCGACCAGTTGCCTGGAGGTCAATAGTGATCGAGGACAATTTGTTTGTCTTGAAATTATCTTAAAAAAATAATCTAAGCATTTTTCTCTAAAATTAACAGTTTTCGGAGTAAAGGGATTAGAACGCGCTCACATACGCTCTATTGTTTTTATTTCTTCTGTGTGAAAATCGGGTGTTTTGTGATGGAAAATGGCGGGTCGATTTTGAAACCGAATAAAACAAGATATCAATAATGTTTTATCTTTATTTGAGCACATTATGTGTGAAATAAAACATCGTTGAATTGGCCACCGAGGCTTTGCTGGGTGGCCCGCATTCGAAAGTTCCAGCTTTCGATGATTTTAGCGCATAAATCAAACTGTATTTGACCGATGGCATCGATTATGTTGTTGCTGAAAGCCGTAGTGGTTTGCGGCTTATTCGAGTAGACCTGCCGTAGAGAAGACAAAGCCGCACGGAAAAACTCTAATGGGGCCAAATCACACGATGATGTACTGAACACAATCTTTTGTAATTGTACAAATGGTTGTGGCAACAAGGTGGATGCAAATAAAACTGGATTGAGATGTTCAAACATTTGTGGACAGTGCCGTAGCCAATCATACTTGACCACAGAGTATGATGAAGATTTCGATGTGTCAGACACTGTTGATGAAATCGAAACTGAATATGTTCATATGAAAAAAGAAAAAAACAATAGACCAAATCAGCAAATGTGAGTGCGTTCTAGTCTCTCTACTAGTTAATTTTAGAGAAAAATGCTTAAAGCATGTTTTTAAGATATTTTCAAGACGAACAATTGTTCCTTGACCTTTTTTGACCTCCGGGCAATAGGTCGGGATTTTTCACATCTTCATAACAACAACCACTAGGAATTTTTCCACAGATGGGGATTTTAAATTACTAAAATGACTATATGGAATTTTTCTTGTACATTTTCAAAAGAGTTTCCCTACTCATTTTAGATATACCTACCAGAGATTAAAATGAATCAAGCTTGCTCACGAATACTGAGTATTTATTTGAAAAAAAACAAGTTTGAACAAACTGAGTCAACGCACAAGCAAGTAAATCTGAACATTTTTATTTATGAATCAAGTAACTCTGAGCAACCCCTATTTTCAAATGAATACAAATGAGTATTTTTGTTTTCAAGTCAAAATGAGTTTTAATAACTTTGAACTGAGTTTATGTGAACAAAATGTTCATGAACAAGCAAGCTAGTCATGAGCAGGCAAGGGTTATTGCCAAGCGTAAGCATTGTAGGCATCTGTTTGTCATTTGTCTATTTGATAGTGCGGTTTGATTTAAAAGGAGAAACAATATTAAAAGTTGGATAATTTTTTTGTTTTTTAGATAAAAAAGTGACAACGATTTAAAAGGGATATAATAGTTTTTTTTATTTAATGATTCAAACTCAAAGAAGGTACAATTCAAATTAAGGAAATAAAATCACAGCAAATGAGAAAAAAATTAAAATGTTAGATATATCTATTATAAAAATTAAATTTTGTTAATCTTAAGATTTGAATAAGACACGATCAAATCATTTACTGTTTCTGGATTTAGCCTGGTTCGTTTTTCGGTGAAAATGTTTCCAGCTAGGGAGAAAGCTCTTTCTGATGGGGCTGATGTTGCAGGAATGCAATTTAAAATCCTGTGCACTTCATAAAGGCGCTTAACCCTGCAGTCGTCGCGCGGATTACTATCGTAATCCACCAATGCAAAATTGATAATTCCTGGAAAACTAGTGGTGGTTATTTTTTCTCTATGTTAGTACTTACAGCCACGGTTGCCGTTCTCTGAAAAAAATTTCTACCACAAAATTTTCAAAAATCTACCAATTCAAAGAAAAATCTACCAAAGGTAAATTTTGTAAAACATCACATTTATTTTAGATAAAATATAATTTTCAATACTTTTTTTGTACATACTTTTGAAGTATGTGTTGTGTATAGATAACACCGGTCAACATGAATTTTGAGTCTGAGTTCTGTACCGCGGATTTTGATTACTTATGCCTAACTAAAAAATATAAAAATATTTTTACATTATAAAGTTTGCTTTTGTAGCTACCAGAAAGAAATTTCAAATTTGCTGGAAAAACCCTATTTTCAGTTTTATTTATATTTTAAAGGAAAACAAGTTATGAATTATAAATATTTTTTAAACTTTTACTATAGAAAAAAGATAAATAAATACAAAAATTCAAAAGCGAATGTAAAAACAAAGTCTAAAAATGAATATTTTTTGTATTTCTCTTGTGAAAGTAAGAACTTTCTCGTATGAGGCCCCAAATGTAATCACCCAGCGCGTGCGGTATCTGGGGGGGAAAGAGGCGGGGAAATTTCAAAAAAAAAGTTTTCATTGTATTGTCCTTGATAACGTTGTTCGAAATTTATTATATCTTGTTGGAAGCGTTCCCCCTACTCTTCTGAATATTTACCCAAGTTATCAATAAATTTGTCTAAGTGCACATGAAGCACGTGCACTTTAAGTGACATTCTACAACCCATGACTTTGAAGCTTACAATCATATTAGAAATCAGCTGACCCGAAGACTTCGTACTGCCTCAATCGATAAAGAAAGGACCTAAGCTTTTGTGACGCGTTACCCTCTACCTGCTACCCCACTAATTTCTACCCGCTTCCTCGCTACTTCGCTACCCAGCTGATACCCTAATACCTGCATCCCACTTCTTCTACGCTCTACCCGCTAATTGCTATCCGCTAATCCGTTACCCCGCTACCCACACTCCGATACCCATCAACACAATTCTCCGGGCAATAAAGGGCTTGGTCGATTTTGTAACCGAACATTCCCTCAAAAATTGGTGCAAAACACTCCACTGGTAAAAAAAAAGTAAGTCCTTAACGAATTTGCATGAAATTTGTATATATAAATAAGAAAACAATGTTTGCTGGGTCAGGGAGTAAGATCGTAACAACTCAGAAACCTTTGCTGGCTCATGCACAACAACTATGTTGAGGACCATCACATGGTCAAATGCATATAGTTAACGTTCTATAGGGAAAATGGGGTTTCCACATTTTTTACCATATCTCATGAACGGTTTGGCTGATTTTGTACAAACATTCCGTCAAAATTTGGTGCCAAACGGTCCAAGCGTTCGAGTTTTCGCTTGCCGCTTAGCCTCTTCACACCTACAGGCCCCCACATCTCTCCCTTGCATCATAATTGCAAAAGCTCTTGAAGAAATCTAACAAAGTACGAAATGTAAACTTTTCATGATATTTACCACAAAAGCAAACTTTGATAATCATTATTGGAGTTTCTATTTACTTTTCGATGCACATCATCAGAAAATATAGTTTAAATAACAGACTCAAAAAAAAATTTTTTTTTGTTGACCTGTGTAATACTATAGACTTCTAAAATGTCGTACCGGCTGGCGGAAAGCGGTTTTCTCGATGTTGTTGCCTTGGTTGTTGATCCTTCTGCCGACTTCTCCAAAGCAACGTCCAAATCAGTTTCGTCATCGGCTTTTCTTTTCTTTCTGACTAAATCTGTGGTCTCAAGGAAAAACCGCCAAAATCGATTTTCAACATTTTTCAATTACAAATTGCTATAGAATGTTATTGCAGCATTTGATCGGCTTGAAACTAGGTTAGAAAGAAAATCGAAAATTTTTTCCAACAGCGAACAGTTCGCAAACCATAGTCTACACGACGAATTTATAGCGCGTACAAACATGTTCGGCAAACATGTTTGTCGCTTAGGGCTAGCTTTAACCCGCAATTAATATAAAATATAACATTTTACTTAACATTATATTGAAAAGCGTGGGAAGAAAATTATACACTTTAGCTGTTTTTCCTTGAAGAGAATCCAAGTTTTGATAGAATTAAGTTAAGTTTAGTTGTTCTTCCTCGTAGAAATACAGAATTTTACTATGCCAAACTGGACTTTAGCTGTTATCCCCAAAAATAAAATGGTGATTATACAAAAATATCATCGAGGAAGAACAACTAAACTTGACTTAATTCTATCAAAAAAGATTAGTCTTAAGTCAACTTTAGCTCAATTTTGATTGAGTTTAGTTGTTTTTCTTGAGGAGGATGAACAAAATTAACTTTAGTTGTTATGTTTTTGGGAAACAGCATGTCCAATTCTTATGAACCAGAGTTTAAAAAAAAAATTCAAAATAGATTGGAACAATCTGAATTTGATGACATTAAAAGCTCAATTTTGTCTAAAGTCGACTTTAGCAGTTTTGCCTTGTGACTACAGAAATATTTTTGAAGAAAATTCTCTTTTTAATTTATGACATATAATATTTCCACTAAAAACTTACTTATCCATGATTTATTCGTTATATTCAACTTTTCGAAAATTTTATTATTTTACTTGACAACCAGAATTTAATTTTTGACAGAAGATACAAATGAGTGCAATACCTACTGCATTCAGTAACAAACTTAGCATAATGGGTTTACACACAACACTACAACAGTAGATTTAATTGAAAATTTAAAACCACGTGTACATTTGATTGTTTAAAATAGTCTAATTTGAAAAGTAAATTTAGGGCAGTTTTATTAATATTTTCATAAACATTTGCATTCGAAAGGATTAAAATCTACCAAATTAAACATGAATCTACCAACCTACCAGAGCAATTAAAATCTACCAAATTTGGTAGAATTCTACCAAAACGGCAACCGTGCTTACAGCTAAATAGTTTGCGCGTGCGCTCAGTGAATCGCGAGTCCCGGTCGTGTGTGGTTGTTTCACGAGAGCGTTGTGAAGTTAAGTGGAGTACTATTGTAATCCGCGCGACGACTGATGTAAGTATTTTTGTCAAACTGTTTTTTCATACTTTTTTTTCATACTAAAAAATTCGTTTGTCCTGACCATTCTAAGTTTATACATATGTTCATCATGCTTGGAAACAAGTAATTAGTTTATAGATTTTTATTTTATTTTAAGAACAGACCTGAATTTGAAACTAAAGTTCCTTTTTTCTACAAAAAATCTGAAATTCTTATTTTTTTAATTTATTTATTTTTTGTTTTGTTTTTATTATGAAGTAATAATTTATGTTTTTTATCTTTAAGTAATATGTAATTGCATTTTGCATCAAAATAAATTAAAAAAAATTAAAGCATACTGGTTTTATTTTAATTTTAAAATGTATTACATATGTAATCCGCGCGACTACTGGTGTGACTTTTTGGTGCGCGACGACTGCAGGGTTAAAGATGTTCCTGTGCTCATACCACCATTGAAGCATATCAACTGGGTCATCAACATCAGTTGTAGTGTAGGTATTTGTTTATTTCACCTTCAATGGAATCCTGGAATGTGTTTCCACCAACAAACCGTGAAAACACATTAAATGGCCGTGAAGATGTTGACGGCTGCTCGTCCGACAAATTTTCAATCGGTTCGGTTGAATGACTGGAACAACAGTTTTAATGAAATCATAGATTTCATTCTTCTCTTCTGTTGTTAAAAGAGACATTTTGTTGCAGGGTGGATACTAAAACGTGGCTGCCTTAAATGGACTTAAATGATTAGATTATTGTTACTTTACGTTTGCTTTATATTTTCAATTTTCAAAATCGGGCACCAATAAAAAAACTTTCTCCTACCAAAAAAAAAACAATTTTTCCAATATTATGACAAATGTAACGCTTAAGCAGCCCACTTTTTTCAAAAATTAACCCTTTTGTGATGTACGAGTACCTATAACCGCGAATAACAACAAATTTTTTTTTTTAAATTCGCATCCACAAACAGCCTAAATGCATTTGTACCTCCTTCTCCTTCTCCTTCATTGACGATCTTTAAATTACCTAACACTTTAATGATACATACTGCCAATCAGCAAACAACTTGACCACGGACATTCAAATTTTCCAGTAATAAAGTGCATCGTCGCTAATTTTATGGTGAGTAAAAAAACTGTATATGAATGCATAATGCATCTATAGCAGGTACACATTCACACAGTATTCAAGAACTTACCCAATCAATGCTAATCTGTCCTTGAATTTTAACTACCTGCTATTATAAAATACGAAAACGTATTTTCCAAGAGTTACTCATTCATTTACCATTTGGTATTCATTCATTAACCCTTCTGGTATATTATTTAAAATTTAAAATCTTTCCTTAAAATGCAACAAAAATACGTTTTCCTAACAACCTAATATACCTGCACATTATATCGGTTTTACTTTTATAATTGTAATCCATTTAATTTTTGTATGGCCTATTAAAAAAAATTAAATAAACAAACTCTCCTTCAATAGTTCACGTCAATCTAAAACATTCAGTATATAATTACGTTATGTGCATATTTATGTTCATATTCATATTCATACCATTATATTATATATTTACGCTCGTACATTGATAAATCCTTTATTTCAATATGCACATCGTAATAAAAAACAAAAAACAAAAAAAACTTACAATAAACAAGTCCTCATTCATAATCAACCTAATTTTTTTTCTAGAATCAAGTTATAGTCCAAGATCCCAGAGCAATCAGACATAACTTATTTTCACACGGATGAAACCTGAAGTTTTCAGTAGCGTCGCGTGTGCCTTGAATACCTACCCGCTTTGTGGAACTTGCCGAGTGACATCTGGGCAGGTACGAGGTCAGAAAGGTCACTAAAAATAAGTTTCATCTTACTTATTTTCACATGGCTGATTTTTATATATGTCATGAAGAATATTATTTTACAGTAATATCCTAAGTGTCAGACACTTTTGATGGACCAGAGCTTTTGTCAGACGCTTTAAAGTTACCCAAATAGTGGAGTCAATGAAGCTCATAAAAGGGCGTTTTCAGAAACTCCTCAGAAACAGCTCGGATTTGGAAAAAAAATGCCCAAATTTTTTGTTCTTTATATTGTTTAAAATCAGGAACATTTCATTTGGGGGAAATAATTGCTTATATTGTTTAAACAATTTTTATATTGTTTATAAAGTGTGATCCACGAACGATGTTTTTGGTAATTGGAGTGTATAGGTTGCATTAAGAAAAGAAAAAAAATCATATAGAAGGGGGGGTCTATTGTCCCCCGTTTAGCCGGGAGGGGCGATCTTATAACAAAAAAACCCTTTTTTTCAAAAAAATATTAAAAATCAACGGCTTTGTCCACAATGCCGTGTTATACCTTCTTGCAAAGCTTAAAAATGCCTCTTTGATTTCGCATTTAAATAAAACTGTTTTCAGGAATAGTTTTCGAAAAATTCATCTTCAAAGTCAAAATATCGAAATTTTCAACTCTTTTGTTTACTTTTGAACTATTTTTTTTCGAAATTTTATGAAATTAGGTACTAATTTTTTTCACAATTAAATGCTGTCAATAGTTCTCAGTAAGATCCAGAAAATTGCATGCCTTAATGTCTTCTTGTTTTTAAGAAAAAAACAAAATATCTCAGAAAATTTGGATAATATTTGTTCTATGAATTTTTTTCTGAGTGGTTTTGGGTTTTCCTCAATCAGGCATTTTTAAGCTTTGCAAGAAGGTATAACACGGCATTGTGGACAAAGCCGTTGATTTTTAATATTTTTTTGAAAAATAGGGTTTTTTTGTTATAAGATCGCCCCTCCCGGCTAAACGGGGGACAATAGACCACCCCTTCTATATGATTTTTTTCTTTTCTTAATGCAACCTATACACTCCAATTACCAAAAACATCGTTCGTGGATCACACTTTATAAACAATATAAAAATTGTTTAAACAATATAAGCAATTATTTCCCCCAAATGAAATGTTCCTGATTTTAAACAATATAAAAAACAAAAAATTTGGGCATTTTTTTTTCCAAATCCGAGCTGTTTCTGAGGACTTTCTGAAAACGCCCTTTTATGAGCTTCATTGACTCCACTATTTGGGTAACTTTAAAGCGTCTGACAAAAGCTCTGGTCCATCAAAAGTGTCTGACACTTAGGATATTACTGTAAAATAATATTCTTCATGACATATATAAAAGTCAGCCATGTGAAAATAAGTAAGATGAAACTTATTTTTAGTGACCTTTCTGACCTCGTACCTGCCCAGTTGTCACTCGGCAAGTTCCACAAAGCGGGTAGGTATTCAAGGCACACGCGACGCTACTGAAAACTTCAGGTTTCATCCGTGTGAAAATAAGTTATGTCTGATTGCTCTGGGATCTTACTCTATTAGAAAATATTCATCCAAGTTCACAATTATTCAATCTGTTTGAACATTTGAATATACTCAGACGGTTTGAATATACTCAGTCGTTTGAATATATTTGAGTATTCAAACTATTTCAATATGTTCAAGTAAGTTCAAACAAATATTCAGCTCAAAAGTCTTTTTATTTGTGAGTGAAAAAAATTAAAATGACTTGTGAATATAATATACTCATTCTGCTTGCTCGAAAACATTTGAATGTGTCTGAGCAAAAATGCTTGTGAGCACTTTGCTTGTGAATTGGGGTGGAAAACGATCAAGTCTGAGCGATCATTGAGTAATTTTGTGATGTATTTGAATATATTTGAACGTATTCATTTTAATCTCTGATACCTACTCTGCTAATACCTGTGGAAATTAATTTTCTGTTCGCAATCAGTTTTTGTGTTTTGTTTTTAATCTGAGTTAATAATTTGAATTTGATATGGCGCTGTCTCCGAAGAATAAAGCACTCAAAGTCATCCTCCAATCATTAAATGGCTCCGTCTTACTTTTCAATTGGAATAATTACTTTGTTAGCCAGTTCATTGAGATTATCATAAAAATATTGACTCAAACGAAGGCGTGTCTTAGGGATAGAGCAGGGCAGGTACAGAGAAGGTGAGAAATAGTTTCTACAGCTTCTGTAGAAGTCATTAGTTTCACCAATATTGCATGTGTGCCTTTAAGACAGTGTACTGTGAGGAAACCTATTAAACTTTATACATTTTATACATTTATTTTTAAAAGTAGAAATGTTGCTTTAATAGGAAGCTCTTACGGTTCTTCATTAAAAAATAATAATACATAATTGTCATTCCCTACCATAGCCGTATTAAGGGGGGGGGGGTTACAGGGTTTAACCCCCCCGAAATATTTTTTACATCCATTTTCCATTAAAGTTAAAAGTACATAAGTCGTTACATAGATGACTATATTCAAAAGGCATTTTTTCTTTCAGAATAAAAGTCTGTTAGAGCCATAGCCGTATTTAGGGGGGGGTTACGGGGTTTTCTTTTAAATAAGTCGTTATATAGATGGTTACAGTAAAAAACGCCATCTTGATAGTACCAGTCAAATAAATATACAAAGCTCTGAACACACTTTTAACTGAACGTGTTCTGAGCGCTCAAATTTTTTGAGACGCATTTGATATCCAATTGACATTCGTCATTTAACGGCCGAAAATTCATGAGAATTTTTTGTATATATATATTCTTGGGTAGTAGAGGCAAGATGGCAATCGATTTTGGTGACATCTTGAGAGGGAAGCATTTTTTTTAACATAAAAAATCCAATTAAAACCATCCTACTTTGACGCAGTTCGGACTAAAACTGTAATCCATTCTAACCAAACTTCAAAAAATGTCTCATTAATAAAAATAATTTGTTTCCGTAGTAGTAAAGTTAGTGACTTTAAGCTTAAATTCCCTTTGGGAAATTTGTTGTTGTTGATACTTATAAACCATCTAATGAACTTTTTTCTTACATTTTTTTATTGCTTCGCTAAACCACCCTCCACGGTGGAATAAGTTTGTAAACGCCTGTTAAGATACATTTCTTTTATTAATAGCATTTTGCACTTAGTCCACAGAATAAGAAATAATCCTTCGTTATTCTGTAGGTACTATCAAAATGGCATTTTGACTGAATTAATAATCTATATGATCTTATAATATATAAAATAAACTGTTTTAACACAGATCATCACTCTTGTGAATAAATAACATGTATACAAATAAATTCCTTAACATAAATTTATAAGATTTATATAATGTTATACTATATTTATGTATTTATCCTTCTTTTGTTTTTGTTTTTATTCGTTCGTTTAAATAAATAATGCCACACTGTGATATTTTTGTTCAAAGAATTTATTTGTATATAATTAATTCACAATTGTGATGATCTGTGTGAAAAAAGAATTATTTTATATAGTTAAATATTATATTTATGTATTTATTTTGTTTTTCTTCTGCTTTTGTTTTTATTCGTCCCTCAATAAACAATAATGCTTTTTATGAAAGAAGTTCTCTCCTACTTTTTCCAAAACAAAATATTCCAAAAATGTTATTGACTTCCAATAAAGGTAAGTTAACCTAATTTAAGATTCATATATCTAATATACCATGCAAAAACATCTACTCTGAAGCTTTGAAGCCAGTTAGACTTCAATATTGTATTAGAAATGATTTTTTTTTCATATGCATTAAAATCTTTATTATGTGTTTAACAATATATTTGAAAATACTGCTAAATAACAATGATTAATATTGTAATGTGTATAGGTACACTTTATTTATCTCATACGCTCTGTATCTCCTTCTATTGTAATGTCTAATGTGTATACTTTATTATCTCTTACGCTCTGTATCTCTTTCTATATTTAATGTACACACTTTTCTTACTCTCTTTACTCACTCTGTATCTCTTGTTTATTTAATGTACTTTTACTCTCTTTACTTACTCCTTATTTCTATAACTCTAATATCGTTTAATTGTAGTAGTAAACACTTGTGAGGGGCAATACCTAGTGATTAAGAGAAACTTTTTGTTAAGAACGTTAGCCCCTACAAAAAGTAATCCCAGTATTTTTATTTGTAAATGGAGAGCTTCCGGAACATTCAAGTTTCTCCGAGAACCAATATATGCAGTAGTTTCTAGAACCCATCAGTTTTGTTATATAAATAGCCGTTTGGAGGCGAAGCTAGTTAGTTGATTGTGAACTGAGATAAAGTAAAGATACTGTGTTTGCAAAGTTATAATTGAAAGTGTTGAATAAATAAGTTTGTGAGTGATTTGAATAAAGTGAATTTGTCTATCTGTCTCTCTCTGTTAATGTCTTGTTCTGTCCCAGCCGATGGTCTCAGTCACCAGTGCTGCTATGTGTCTGTAGTTCGTTACATTTATGTGCGAAGTACTGTGAAATGTAATGTAATGTAATGTAAAGTGAATTTGTGTTTTATTTAAAAGCGAATAAGTTTTAATTGTCGGACCAAGCCGAATATTACAATATTAAAGATTAATATTAAAGTAAAAGATACACTCAAGAAATATTTTTAAACTTTCCATCAAAAATTGTTTCGTAAACAAATGAATTGGCTTCGGGGAAGTGAAAGAATGTGATAAATTTGATAAATATGTTTCCTTTTTTATTAAAAACTAGCCGACCCTGCGAACCTCGTCTCGCCTGCCACCAGATCAAATCAAATCTAAAAATAATTTAAAAAATTCTTGTTTTGCGGAGTTTTCTGATTTTTTTTACTAATTTTTGAACAATTGCAGCTATGATCCCATACAAAAGTATAATTTTCGACCACCATTTCATTGTTTTCATTTTTCAATTTTCCCGTAAAATGTTCCCAAAATTTGTTTTCGCAGGAACCCTGGCTCGTGTTAGCTTTGCCTACAGTCAAAATTTTATAACAATGCGTTGGACTTCTTAAGAGTCTTTACTGGTCACACAAACAAATCAACATGCATCCATTTTATTGTTTACATTAATCTTTAGCTAGCCTCGTTTCACCACCATTAAGCGCCTTCAGAGATAAGCTCTAAAATGATTATAAGACCTATATTTCCAATTTCAAAGATATGAAATTTTTCTAGCTTGACAACGAACTATCCAACACAGTCAAAATCCTAAATGTGATAAACAAAATCAAACGTGTTGCTCTTTTCCTTAATTTTCCAAAATTGCACCTTAAATTAAATGCAATAGTTTGATATTGTTTTCCAAGTTTTCCAAGTTCCCCATCACCAATTTTTCAGTTTTCGGTTTGAAAACCAATGCGCATAGATACAATTCCATGCAGTTTTCCATTTAAAAACCAATGCGTTTTCCGAGTTTTTCATCAAAAACTTTCTATTTTTCCATTCGAAACCCATTTTGAAAACTAAAAAAAATTGCAAGCAAAAAACAAATCAAATTTCCGACCTTTGTTTGGTTTTTCCAGTTTTCCTACTCTTCGATGAGGTTTTTCCATTTATTCTTTTATTACAGAAACCATCACTGAATACAACAGTATTAACCATTAAAATTTCACAAATATCTAGTGGGCCATTTTGGAATCCATAAAGGACATATAAACAAACAAACGTATGTATATACATCCATTTTTATATATATAGAGATTTTGAAAAAAATTATCATTTATCTTAACCCCCCCCCCCCCCCAAACCAAATCCTAGCTACGGCTATGTTCCCTACATCATTTCACGTTAACGAATACTGCATAATGAGAATTAAATACCATTTTTTAATTTCCGAGAAAACGAGCCAATGGAAAACATCAATCATGTATGGAAAAAATATTACCTCCCCTCGCTGCTCTACAACAAGGTTTCAGCAGCACACGGGGAGAATTTTTAAATGAGCTTCAAGAATAATAAGCCGGCTTTTTTCACAACGTAAGCTTAAATTGCACCTGCACATGAATTCATCATTCTTTTCATGTTATTTATTTATTTTTTTTTTTTCAGGATGAAACAACACGAATACCAACCACCAAGGATGTGTTTTCTCATTACAAATTTACTGGAAATTTGCCAATTCCAATACAAAATGTTCGGTTCAGTGTTCAAATAAAACAATGACATATCCTCGAGCATAAACGAACCTTTTTCCCCGTGAGGTGGAAAACAAAAAGAGGAAAAAAAGAACGAGGAATACAAAATCTAGAGACGAGAGTCGTCCGAAAATTAAATTTAATTTTTCATGAGAATGTAGAAAATAATATTTTTTGCCATTGAAGCTAAAAGCAAAGCTTGGATATACTACACATAACATATACCTATATTATCATCATAATATATACAATAATCATCTTTATAAATAGATATGCAAATGGAAAAAAATGTTCATCGTCCAGAATGTGTATTTCTATTTACTAGTGTCCGACCGAACCTTCAGCTTCGGCTTCGGCCAAATCTTCGGCTTCGGTATATACTAGGCCGAAGTTTTGGCCGAAGCCGAAGAATTTTTTTATTGATATCGAGAATCGTAGTAGGCGCCGAAAAAATTCAATTTTTGAATTTTTGAAATTGTTGGACATAGAAGCTTGTAAATTAGTGTAAAATCATAGTAGGCGCGGAAAAAATTTCAATTTTGAATTTTTCAAATTGCCTGGCACTTTTTGTTGATATCGAAAATCGTAGTAGGCGCCGAAAAAAAATCAATTTTTGAATAAGATAAAATATTTTTTTCTTATTCGAAATGAGAATTCTTCATTTCATTCAATCTTCGGCTTCGGCCGAAGTTTTTTTTTTTGCCGAACATTCGGTTTCGGCAGAAAATCGACCTTTGGTCGGACACTACTATTTACAGACTTCAAAGCTGCTTATGATAGCATCCACCGCCAAAAGCTTATTATGGTGATGTCTGAATTCGGGATCCCGAACAAACTGATACAAAACGCTAAACAATACGCAGGGCAGTGTGCATTGTGCAAATGGATAGTAGTTCATCCGAGTTGTTTCAAACATGCGCAGCGTTTAGACAAGGAGATGTGCTGTCAGTTGTGAGCACGGAAATTACTATATTCAACAAATCCACCCAACTCCTAGGCTATGCGGACGACATAGACATCATCGGTCGATCCAAGAGAGCTGTGCTTGAGGCCTTCACAGCAATTGAAGAACAGGCGAAACTCGTTGGTCTTGAAGTGAATGAGGACAAAACAAAGTACATGCTATCAACAAACAAAGCAAAATCTGTCCACCGCCTAGAATAAAACGTCACTGTTGGTAGCAGCAGTTTGGAGGTAGTTAAGGAGTTCACCTACCTTGGAACAAACATCAATCGACACCTTAGTGGAGATCCGAAGAAGAATTACCCTAGCGAACCGCTGATGCTTCGTTTTGGCAAAGCAACTGGGTTCAAAACTTCTCACTCGAAAGACAAAGTTCCTACCATACAAAACTTTGTTTTTACCAGTCCTAAAAAAAAGGGGAATTGATACTGGGTACTTTCGGAAGAAAAATTCTTCGACGGATTTTCGGTTCCGATGGCGAATGCAGTAGAAGGTTCAACCGCGAACTTTACGAGCTGTACCAAGATGTGGATAGTCTAAAAAGCCAAGAAAAGACGACTTCATTGGCTCGGCCACATAGAGTGAATGGACAACAAACGCTCCAGCCAAGAAAGTCTTCTCATCGCAGCCCCCAGGTTCGAGATGACAAGGAAGACCGAACCTACGGTAAAAGGACCAAGTGACTAGAGCGCTTGGTTTCGGCCACTGGAAAGTGCATGCGGGGGACCGTTCCCGATGGAAGGCTGCAATATCTCAGACTGAAATCCTTCATGGATTGTGAGCCGGTTAAGAAAGTAAGTAGTAATGTTACAGTCAATTGACCTTTTGAGCGGGAGTCAATAGAATAGTAATAAAATATGTACTTAAAATTCATAAAATAAAAAAATTAAAATAAATATTTCAAAAACATATTTTATCTGAAACTGATGCCACAAAATTTTTTAGACACTTTTTGATTTCTATATTTCCTAAAAGGAAATCCTTGGGGTTTTTTAAAATTTATTTGTATGTTTACATTCTTTCAAAATGTCCTAAAATTAATCTGGGTATGCTTTCATCATGAAAATACACCCCAAATTCCAAAAAAAAAAAAAATAATTTCAATTTAAGCTTGTTCCTTTTTATTGTTTTTTGTTTTGAAGGGTGAACGGGGAAGTTACCCTGAACATTTCGTGCAAAGGTTTCTTTGTGGTCATGTTCAAGAAAGGGTTCAATTCAGCAGGTACTCCAAAATCAATTCAAGATCTTTGATGAAAATCGTGACGCTATCGAGAGCAAACAGCATACAGCTGCAAATCTTTGATTTAGTCATGGAATATCTCCCAAGTTTTTTTATTTTATAAAATTCCTTTTAAAATTAATCTGGGATATGAACATTTTTCCAGTCTTGCTCACTCAACGAACATCTTTTGAGCCCTTTTGCAAAATTTCGTTTCCATCAAATCCAGTTATCCCAAAATTTATGAAAATCTAAATATAACATGATATTTTCGGCGGAAAGATATTGTTTTCATTGCAAGATACATAAATTGATAGAGTTAAAAGCATTCCACATTTTGTTTGGATGAATAAATAAATGTGAAAACGATTTTTCCTCAGAATCCAATTGAAAATAAAATATAATGTGCTTATGTACAGATACAAAGAAGAAGAAATTACTCGGCAATTATTTTTTCGGGGACTTAGAAAAACACTCTAGTACTCCAGGAACTAACGTTCCTCCTAGTACCTCCAAATGGCTTGATTAACTGAACTGAACGTCAACAATTATCAGCCCATAAATCTAACCTTATCTTCATTCTTCTGGAATTTTTGACAAATTGCTGAAAGGTATCTTCTTTACTGCCTCAATAAAAAGTTAACTTTCACTTCAACCAAAACCAAATATTTTTGACATTTGGCGAAAATGTTTTCAGACTTTGCTTAACAGTTAACATAAACACATAAAGTAAAAAGACCCTTAAATGGTAAAACCATCAACTGCTTCTCGAACATGCACGTCACATTTGATGTACGTGCAAATTTTCCTTAAACAAAATTTCAATTCACCTGCTACGGGAATCGTAACGTTCACACATATGCCAATAATGACTCTTTATATCCAAAGAGAAGCAATTTGTATTTATTTTTGTTTTTATATCGGAAACAAACAGGAAAACTAAATGGAGAGATTTGTGGACCGTAAAAAGGCACTCATACGCCACAGTGAATATTGATTTACTGAAGGCGGGCGTGTTTTTAATCAAATTGGGAATATTTATTGATAGAAATTCAAATGCAAGGCGATACTTAACATGTTTTGAAGTCCAATTACATACATAGTTTCACATGCTCCAGATGTCAAACCTGATAGGGAACGTGAAACTTACTCGGTAATCTTACAAATTTACTTCGAACTAATGGTAAATACAAAAATGTGCACGACTCGGTCGTACGAACTTGCTCCTGCATTCCCAGTTATAAATCATAAAAAAAAACATTAAAAAAAAATCATAAATAAAAATTTAAATTGAAATATGAACCACAAAAATGGATTCAATTGGAAAAAAATTGATGTCGTATGATTTCTTAAGAAACTGTTGGTTTTTTATATAATATAATATATAATTTTATAAATTTATTTCTGTCATTTCTGTCATTTTTACGCAACTAAAGAGAACAGCTTACCCGTAACCCCAAATACGGTAGGCCCGATAATACGCCGCTTGGTAGAACCCTCGATTAGTTGCACATCAAATCAGGGTGGGGTTGACTGCGTGTGAATTAAGAAATCTACAAAGATGCTGGCTACAATATTTTCCATAAAATTTACTGCCAATTATTTTTAATCTAACTCCAGCTCAATTTAATGAGGTCAAGTGTTATTCATTGAAAAGAACTAAAAGAAGTAAAGGTAAGCATCTCAAGTCTAACATTTTTCTTCTAATTCGATTGTTCAGGAAATAAAAACTGTCATTCTAGGATCATCACAATAAAATTGAAAGGTAAACTTTTTTCTCCTTCATTCATCAAAGCTTAACAGACATTGAAATAACTGCACATAAAGCGAACAAAAGCAACATGAGAGAAATGTTAGACTTGAAATGTCCAATAAATATTTAATGTCCCTTGTAAATTGTGAAAGGAAACAATGAAAGTAATTTTAAAACTAGATGTCATTGAAGCAGCCGGCATGTTTGCAGTTTTTTCATATCAAAGGCGGGAGTAAGAAACTAGAAAAGTAAAGTTTACTTTTTAAAATGCGGAAGACCGAAACAGGATTATTCGTTTGTTCTGTTCGAAGATAGCACCAAACTTCAATCTTCAACTACTAGGATGTAATTTTACTAGATAGAATATATCCTTGAGCATTTTAGATTTTTCAAGGACCTCGCAATGTTTCGTGTTCGTTTATTCTGAGCTGCACCTCGAGTCCTTCCTTATTCTATTGCCAAGTTTGTTTTATTCAGTTGATGTGTTTTAGATCTGTGTGTTTCGTGTTGGCATTCAAAAGGATAGTAAGGTTCCTTTCATTTCATCCCTTTCATAAGGAGAATCTTTTCTTCGAAGCTAAATAGAAAGGTGTGCAGTATCGGGTGCTGGTGGATTTACCTAGTCAACTTGTAATTATTGCATCTGTGAAACAAGTTGTACGGTTCAATTTGTATTCACACAGCGTTGCCAGATTTTTTTTGTACCAAGTCGGGATTTTGGATCTTTTTGAGTGAAAACGGCGGGATTCTTTCGTCGAAAGCGGGACATATTAAAACCAAAGTACATAATTAAAATTAGGTTTTCGTGAAAAAAAACATAGCAAAAATAGCCATAGAAAATGTATTTTAATTAAAGTAAAATATTTAAAATCATATAAATAGTTGAGCCTTATTTGTCTTCAGAAAAAAAAATACAAATCAAAATCAAAAAAAGTCTTTTTCATAAGAGTGAATGTTACAAATTGCAAATAATTTATTTACAAGAGAGTAACTTATTCGTTATATTTCAGCGAAGATTTTACTTCTTTTAAAATTTCCTTTTTCTTTTCAATAGACATGAAGAACCCTTCACAGAATAGCTGTAGATTAAACTGGATGAGTTATTCTGACTTCATTAAATCTACGGGGCATTTATTTTCGGTCAGAACATTTTAAATTCATCTGGGAAAAAACGCGTTTAGGAAAGCAGTTCGATGTTGGGATACTTAATATGAAAGACAATAGTCTAAACATTATGCCTGGTATCTTTTTTTGGATACTGTTGAAAAACTGGTGCCATTTCTGTGCGGTAGTAGCAGTGGTGTCCTTGCAGTTTCTCACTAGCACGTCCAAAGATAATTTTAACAAGTTAAATTCTTCATACAAGTTATCTAGTATCTACCAAAATATCGCTCTTCAATTTTACTAAAGATACAGCGTTTTAATCATGTCAAAACTAGCTTCATTTTCCAGGTTTAAAAATTTAAGTCTAGAAAAAATATTTTTACGTGGAAAATCATAACGTTTGTCTAAAAATAGTTGTCAATTCGTAAGAAAATTTTGATAACTTTGGTCCGCTCAGATTCAACCAATTTATTTAAAATTTGTTTGGCCTGGTAGTCGGAAAACCCATCCTTAAGCCTTTGAGTCAACTTTGAGCGGAAAAGGCAGAATGACTCATGCATTTCTGTTATTGCACCATCGTTTTCCTGAGACTTTTTGTTTAATGCACCAAAAGCACTCACCACATTATAAACGAAATGCAAGTAGGCTAAAGTTTAAGTTTCCTCTGCTTCAGAGCAAAAAATTTTTGAATGGCTTCCGCAGATGGTTCGCGCTTATCAAAGTAGCTTCAAAGCGAAAAAAGCAAGTTGATATGGCAGAGAATTCTAATTTCTTGTAAGAAATAGTCAAGTAAATTAAAACAAATATACAAATATCAAATTCCTGAAAATTAAGTGCTCAATTGCATTTCAAAATTAAATCAGAGTTCAGAAAATTTTCAAAGCTTATTTTGTTCAGAGCGTGTTCAGCATGGTCTGAAGATTCAGGTCGAGTTTTCCCCGAAAAGCGGGACTGAGCCTGTCCCGCGCGGGACACTGAATTTTTGATTTAAAAATCGGGCAACGCTGATTTCACAACTCCCTTTAGAAGAAAAATTAAACGGATTTAGCGTGGAAGTTATTATTTTTAAATTCCTCTCTTACGAAAAGATGCAATAGGAAAGAAGTCAGGTGATTAAATTTGCTACTGAAAAAATAGTAAATCCCTTGATATCAAAAGATTTGAAAAGAGTTTAAAATCTCTCCATAAAATATTTTTTTTCATTATTAAATAGAAAAGAATAAATCGCTTCCGCTACTCTTTCTCCTATTGCTAGCAAATTAATTCAATGTAATATATGTAGTTTGGTTTACGTAAATAGATAATATAACATTAAAAAAAAAATAATTGTAATCAATAAATAAATTAACGTATTTAAGATAATAAACTCTTGGATAAAATACAATATAAATTTTTATATTTATTAATGTTAATTGATGTTTTTATTTCGTGCAAAAGTTGATTCAAAGCTTGATATCCATTATAAAAGATCGATCGTTAAATTTTTGCTGTTCTCATTCGTTGAATTGCTAAGTCTTCGACTTTGCAGACTTTACCTAGAGTTCACATTCCTAGTTGCTTGGTTACTTTGATACTCGGGACACATATTGTTTTTTTTTCTTTATTTATTTTTTTTATTTAAAAAAACGTTCACTTAGGTATGTTGATCATGTTTCACGACTCATGCGTTTCACGTATTCTTCATTTTTTGCAGGCTCGATTTTAGCGAGATGTAGCAAAATAGAGAATGGCGAATAATGATCACATTCTACCCTTTTATTGCAGTGCTCATTGTGAGGCTTGATCTGGTTTAACGCAATACTCCTAGTTTTTTTGACACTTTACAAACGTAGCTTATGTATTCATCAAAAGATAGTTTTTAGTCGAGTGTAATACACTTTCAAGGGGACGATTTTCAATACAGACAGAAAAACGGGATGGAATTACTGGTACATTAAAATATCATACATCTAGACTTGTCCATATTAGCATGAGACGATTCATCATCAACACTTGTTTTTTTTTTTAATGTTTATTGATGGCGTGTTCGGCTAAACAGCCATCCTCGTATCACCATCGACTTTGATTTGATTTTTAACAAAAGCTTTTACAATTTAAAACTCTGTTAAGGGTGGTTGACCCTTAATTTTTTTTTGACAAAATTTGTTGTTTTTATTTTTTTATGATACCTTATACTGAAATACATACAACCCTAAATTTTCACCACTCTATGATCGTTCAACCCTTATTTTTTATTTATTGATTAATTTTTTTTTTGGCAAGATTTTTGTTTTTATTTTGTCATGACTTAGAATAAAAAAAAATCATATTACTCTTAATTTTCACCCTTCTGTGATCAATCCCTATTTTTATTTTTAATAACAAACTTTAACTATTTTAGCAAGAATTTTTTTTTCAATTTGATCTCTCGCCCTCTCCGGTCGATAACTGATCCAACTATCAATCGATCAGTTATCCCTGCCAGGTGTCACCACTCATCCAGCAAACATACGGAGTAGGGATGACATTTCCAGACACTTTTTTTTTTGTTTTATTTGTGTATCAATCGTCATCGTAAATTTATCATTAATGTCCAGTGCAATAATTATTATTAATTTACAATTTTTTAATCTGACAAAGACAGCAAACTCTCAGTTAATTAAGTGATCTCATGTAAATAAAAACGTGTTGTGAGCTCCCGCCAACAACGGCCATTACTGTACCTGTATGTATATATCAAATCCGTTTAAGTATTTTAACTTCATTTACTTACATATAAGTATGTTCTATGTACAGTCAGCAATGCCAAAAAAATGCACAAGGGCTAATTTGAGTCGTCAAACAGTCAATTCTAGAGCCGTGCGAGATACAAGAGCACGAATATCAAGCGAACAAATTCAAGATATACAAGAGAACGAAGATCAAGCGAACAAATTCAAGAAAACAATTAAGATTAGCGTGAGAGAATGGCGCAGTTACGTGAATCACGATTACAAGAGGCACGAGATGAACGAAATCAACAAAGACAACTAGAACGAAGAGAAACTCACAGATTCTTAGTCGCCAGACGTAGAGGAATTGACCAACAACGCCACCAAGCCACGAGCCAGTTGGGATGTGTTGCTCATCAGAAAAAGTACAACTAACCGAAATTGAAACACTACCTGAACCATTGCACGGTTTACTCATCGATACAGATCCAGATTCTAACCTGTTCCTGAAGTCAGTTCGCACATTCAATTCATGTTTTCAATTGTCATCGTTTGGAGCAACAGAAATAGTTAACAAACGGTCAAAAATTTAATTCCACGTTCAAAATCAAAGGCCAAGTTTATCACAAAATGGGCTCATTGCTGCCAATGCCAAACGAACCTCATACATTTTTACAAATCTATGCTGTATAGGTGGCGAGGATTCCGAACGTACACTCGCCAATCGCGTGGATGCACGTTGCGACTACCATAATCTCAATTCACATTTTGCCAGGCTGTCAGTGAGCTGGACGCTCTGTTAAATGAGCACAATGAATTATTGGAATTATTCAAATCACACATGCACAAGTTACAAAGTGACAATCACGCTATTGTCATCAATCCTGATAGAACACCAGCTGGAGAGCATATACGTAGATTCAACGCACCTGTTGTTGACGACGTTTATATACAAATACATGGCAAAACAACGTTTGTCGGGTCAGCTAGTACAATTATAATTTAATACTTTTATTTTCAAAATATAAATTCGCTCTGAAGCAGCATTACTTGCAGGTGTTGCTAATATCATACAGTTTACTCTAAATAGCAGGGGATTCCATTTGGCGTAAGTGCCACCACTGCAATGTATTAGTGTTAAATTTGCTAAAACAGTGGCGTCCAATCAATGATTGAGTTAAATTTTAAAGTTTGCAATAAATTGACATCATCAGAACGAACAATACATTGTTTTTTTAAACTATGAATGTGAACAATTACCAAATGAATAGTTGCAAAGTTGTCCCCCTCTAACTCTTTTGAGGTTTTCTCAGTTTTCTCAAAAAGTTTTAACATTTTTGTTAAGACTGGGTTTCCTTTTTTCTTGAACTCCGAGCTCGTGTAAAAGCATGCACGAGTGTTAGTGAATATTTCCCTTCCTTTTTTTTATTTCCGTCTCACATAGCCACTTGAATTGAAATTTCTAGTTTTCTAGTTTTTGTTTTTTTCTCTGCTCACTCAGAATTCAGTTAGCGATATGAGATTCGCTTACGAAGGTCCACAAAATAGGGATGAAAAAAAGAGGTATTTTCGCATGTATCTATTTACTATGTGGAATTGTAAACAGTGGTGTGAACATACACAAAAATGCATCTATATTCTACATACGTATTATGTTATGTGCACTTAGAGTAGGAGTAGCATTCATGAATTCTTGTTTTTCTTTTTTCTTCGCAAATTTTGTAATTTGGGATTATGATGGTTTTGAGGTTTGATGACATTTGTGTTCGAATTGTTTCTTTTTTTGGGTTCCTGATGAACGATTTTAATTTTTCTTTGGTTTCATCTTTATATTTATCTATAAAGAGACGTACATAGGTACTTTTTGACAAGCTATGAAAAATCAAAAAAGTTTAAGACGACATTTTGATCATACATGATTTTACGATGATAGAAAAATCAAAAAAGTGATTGCCTCAATAATATTATGAAGAAAAATGATTCCAAAATCAAAAATTATTTTTTTGTACCTTTACCTTTATGTACTACTGCAAAATAAAATCTTTTGTTATACAAAAACAAAACAAGATTAGGTCAAGATTAGACATTAGATTGAATTTTATAATTCTTATAATTCTAAAACAAAGATCTCAAAGAAAGAACCATAATTCAATTCATCGGCAAAAAACAAAACCCTTTACATAATCCTAAGAAATGGCACACACCACCACGAAAAACAATCCTTTCCTCATTGCGTAACAGGTTTGTTCTTCTTCTAAAAGGATATTACGATCCCACCAGCATAGAGAAACGAGAGGAAAAAATGTTATTGCTACAAAAAAACAGAAGCAAAACAAAAAACAAAAAAGAAACAAAACCCTTTACATAATAATAAGAAATGGCACAAACCACCCCGAAAAAAAGATCGTTTCCTCATTGCGTAACAGGTATTTTACTTCTCAAGCCATTGCACTTGACCCATTTTCAAAAAATACGCGCATTCCCATATTCGAAATGAATGCATGCAAATATGACAAATGTAGGCAGGTATTCAAAACAGCGTTTTCATCAAATACCTACAAAGTACATAATATGTGATCACAATTATTGCCTATCTATATGTCTGCATATCATAAACGATAGTATAAAAAAAAAATGAATTTTCATTCTCAAACGAATTCTATGAGAACGTTTGGTATGAAGAATTTTTTCTCTCTATCCTATGAAAAAAAAGAAAGAGAAGAGAATGAAATATAAAACAACGCCACCTAGTTCAATTCGTTTGAACTGAGTGCCTTAGTGTGTGTGAGGAAACGCGATTTTTCTTGTAAAAATCTAAAAAAATTACCCATTTTCGAATATTAATATAAAATAAACGGGTAATCGTAAAATGATTTTGGTTTCTGATTTCTGTATAAAAAATATGAAAAAAAAATTAAAAAAAATATTTGAAAATATTTTTTGCTGTATTCTCCTCATGATTGATACACAAATATTGACTTTTTAAATGCATTTTTAAATATGTTTTAATTTTTTTCTTTTTTTTCTAAAAACGTTACTGAGTCAAAGAAATATTCAATTTTCATAAAAAAATACTTTTGTTGTTGAATCAAACTAAATGGGACTGGAATCTTGTTCACCGCAGAATATTCTAAGAAAAACATGCATTTTTTTACTTTGCACTCCAAAAAAATTTAGTAAATTAATATATAAAAAAATTAAAAAATTAATGTGATATTATGTACATTTCGACAATATAAAAAAAATATTTTCAATTTTTTATCTTTTCTACTTTAGAAATTATTGCAAATAAATCACACCTACTTTTGTTAAATTTTCCCCATTTTTCGTGTTTTTGTTAATTTTTTTTGACGAAACTGGACAAAATATTAAAAAAAAAAGCCACGTCACTGAGTTGTGAGACATTTTAAGAATAGATAAAAAATGTAAAAAGAATAAAAAATGAATTTTTAAGGCAACAAAACTTTTCCACCGCAAACGTCTCCAAAAATTTCATAATTTTTCATTATGCATGACCCTTTTGTGATGAAATACATTTTTAATATTTTTTTTATCTAAATAACTTCTTAGCTTATTAAATCTATAATCTATACTTGTTTATTTCATTTAAATATTCGGAATATTTTGGGAGCTACACAGTTTTACGCAAAACACCAACGAAATTTTCAATGGGAAACCTAGCCTAAATGCACTTATTTGACTCAAATTAATGTTAACAATTCTTTGCAATTCAGTTTTTTCTTGCAATATGTATATGTTTGAGATCTCTAACCAGCTTTTTTCAAAACAATTTAGTATACAAAGTGTTCCATTTTGTACTCACACTACTTTCAGAGATGTCGTTAAGGATGAACTTTAACCTGAGTTTTTTGAATATCTTACAAGTTTGGTGCACTAATTATTTAAATCAGAAATCGGACCGTTTTCTCTATTAGGTTTTTCTATTGCATTATGAACTAAAGGGTTTCTACAGAATATATTATTAAATGTCCGGAAAGAAGAAATCATATTTGCTCCTCGGTCCGTTACTATAATAAACATATCATTTTGGTCGCAATTCAATTAAGTGGTTAATGATTTTGGACTTGATGTTATGAGCTAATAAATCAAAAAAATAATTTGATGGTTGATAGGTATGATATTAAAAAACATTTAATGTCACTGTCCTTACAGGATTCACCCGTCAAAGATTTTAAACCAAGTAATCTAGAATTTAATTGAATTGTCAATGAAATATATGATGTTCTTAAGAAGTTATAAGTCCAAATATCTGATGTCAGTCCATAACCATTTTTTGTAATTGTTTTTATTTCTGCCTTTATTACCTATAGGTACTAAAATATTTGCTGTATAAACTTGATATGTTTCGTAAAATTGTGGTTAGGTGTGGTATTAAGTCATAAACATCCACATTTTTTTCCATATTTTGCGACAATAGATACATATTAAGAATTGAGCCAAATTTTTAAACCCAGAATCTTCGACAAGTTTAAAAGGTCGGCAATCTTCTACCGTCCACTTTGTAACTCAAAACACACTTTTTTTCATTTCACTATCAACTTTAGTTTTTTCGTAAAACATAACACTTATGCCCGACCAAATTAGAGGTAGTCTTCTTACAATATTTATTAACACAGCAACAACTTCTACACGCAACTAAATCTTGAATTGGATCACCATTTCCGTTTACTATAATACCGAATATATCCCAGACTTTACTTCTGCCTCTTTTGTTTTGTATTTGAAATTCACCGCACACTATTTTGGCCTTAATGGCTGCAATGGTGGAACCCTACTAAACATTTTTAAATGTAAATAATAAGTAAAATGATACCATGTATGTATTCGGTGTTTGGTATAAACAATAAACATAATAAACTCCGTTTTTTTTAAAATAGGCATTAAAAAGTTTATTTAAACGTAACAATTGCCTTTAAAAATGATGACATCAGTTGCTTTTAATTTAATGCATATAATCTATACTAATATATTAGCTGAAGAGTTTGTTCGTTTGAACGCAGTAATCTCAGGAACTACTGGTTCAAATGGTATAATTCTTTTTGTGTTGGATGGTCCATTAATCGACTTAGGCTTTAGGCTACTTAACATTAAGCTGTGACCAATAGCAGCGAAGAGTCTGTGGAAAATGTTTAAAAAACGGCAAAAAATATTAATTTTTCTGCGTTCTAACGCGCTTATCTCAGGAACTGCTCAGTCAAATTGAACAATTCTTTTTGTGTCTAATGGTCGATTTATCGAGGAAGGCTAGAAGCTATATCATACTACGCTGATACCAATAGGAGCGAAGCGTCAGTTAAAAATATATCATCTCTGAGATGAAATTATGTTGGATTTGATTTCTCACTCAGCTATTTTGACGTGGCTGACATATGTGCAACAACAATTAGTAAGGTAACCATTATATCTCAATGATAACTGAGAAATATGTTCCATCAAATTATTTTGCCTCAGTCAAGGTGACATTGAGATCTCAGTGCGATGTTGTTAGGTGGAACTGGCCTAATAACTGCTCAAATTAGAATTTTGAGAGTTCAATTGATTTGTGAATGTGAATCATTGCAGTGAATGTGATTGATTGCACTATTTGTGCAGATTATTGTGTTTAAACAATATCATTTTATATATTTCTTAACTAAAAAATATGCTCAGTTTAAAGAAACAGGAAAAAAAATTGACTTCAGGAAGAAAAAGATGCAGAAGTAAGAGAGATATTAGAATAAGGGAGAGTTCGACCAAGGGAATGCTTTAAGTATGAAAAAACTAAAGGGAATCATAAAAAATGCTCAAATTTTTTAAGTTTAAGAGAATTACGACCTAGCGAGAGTTGACTGCAATGCAATTTAACAATAACTTCGCAAAAAAATTCCCACGCGCGTATGATGATACTTTGGCCGGTGGACGAGGGAGAGGCGGACGAAGTCGCGGGCAACTGCTAGTATATGACATATATGCATGCAAAAATATTTCAATGGACTTACATCACTTAAATGCATTTTAAAAATTATTACTTAAATCTCAGTTATTTTTTTTGTAACCTGCACTCCATTGAAGCTAGAAACGAACTACGAAAATCATTAATTATTCATATTCATGCAAGTCATTGCACTCAGTATGTTAATAACTGTTCTGTTTGTATATTTTGTATTTTTCAAATTCATTCAATAAGTCAAACTGAGGAGAGACACCAAACAGTGTATTTGATTTTATACACACTCGGTGTATGCCCTGTAATCGGTGTTTTTTATTTTTAAGGCTTGTTCTGTTCTGTTTGATTCAAGATCGAATGGTGTGCAGTGTTTGTTTTTAAGAATAGTGTGTATTCATTTCAGTGTACGGTGTACTTACACTACTTTCTATGCATGCAACAAACAGAATACACTGCAGTACTGTGCTTGGTCAGTGACGGCAAATTAATGTATTCATGCAGACCTCTAGTCTCTAAACCTCTTTTTGAGTGAGCGAGAGGTTTGTCCAATGTAAACTGCATTACATCCGCTGCATTCTGTCTAGCTTACCTTTATATCCCAGATTTATTAAGTGGGTCCGTTTTTTGTTTTGTGCTTTCAAGCATGTTTCTAATTGTTCGACTAGGCTTGCAATCTTATTTTATTTTGTTGTTGCGTAGAATACTAGAAATTTGGTTAGTCATGGTGGGATAATATATCACTTTTGCCCATTTCACATCGGAAAGCTCCGATGTCAGCTGTTCACTAAATATCACTGGAGTATTTATCATCCTATGGATCATTGCATTCATTGTAGTTTGCATCATATTTGTGTGAGAAGCAATGAAATGAGTCACTTGTTATATAGCTTTTAGGCTGTGTAAGTTTTCTAAAGATGTTGAATTTGTTTGAATTATTTGAAAATCGCTCAAGCCAAAGATCAAGGAAATGTAATTTTCTGTCGATTTCCACTTCAACTGAATTGCGAGTTTATAAGATTCAAAGTTCTTGTTCAAGTGTAGAAATAGCAAAAATATCGTCCACATATCGCAGCCAAACGCGAGGAAAATCCTTTGAATTTTGTATCTCTTCTTCAAAATGGCAAAAGAAAAAATCAGCGATAAAAGGAGAAAGATTATTTCCCATAGATGTTCCTTTGTCTTGTTTAAAGATTTCCCTATTGAATTGAAAATAAAAATGTTTTGATTCATGCAAATCTCAGTCATTTCAACTAGCATGTCTACTTTGAAAGCGGGAACATTTTTTAGCAATTAGCCATTCCCTCAAGATATTTATAGTTTCCGGTATTGGAACACTGGGAAACAAAGCATTGACATCAAAGGAAACTAGAATCTCACCGTCATTCAAACGTAAATTCTTAGTACGCTCTATCATCTTGGACCCATCTGGATAATTTTTGAGTTGGTGAGTTAATGTGGGAAATATAGGTCTCATTTTCTCCATACAACTTTGGAACTATAGTCGATTGGAATTTTTAAGGTTTCTTCTCCAAAACTTATCACTGAAAAGAACTTAATATTTCTTAAGACAATCGTCTACCTCTGCTATCATCTTGGGAGCCTTTTATAAGTTCCTTCTTGCAAAAACAATTCCAATGATAAAACAGCTAAACATGTATATCAAGAGAACAATGCAATGGGGAGAGGAAGAAAGTGAGTATTTATTCCACTTTAAAAAGTTTAGCAAATTCTCACTTTGAGTGGAGTAAGTTTCCTTGTGGAGCAGATTCCCGTGGAATTATTTACATGATGCTTCTTGATTGATTGATTGATGTATGATATTATATATGTACAAATATTACATCTTCAAAATTAAATTTTAAAAAATTATTAAATAAATCAAAACGTTTTTGAGTTATGTATTAACATCTTGTAAACATTACAAATGTTATTTTACAAAATTAAAACATTGCTTATAGCAAAGAATGGGAGCACACAAAAATTCATTATAGGTATTAGGTACCTTACCTACCTGACATGTAGCACAAAAATATGTCCGGAACTCAACCTCACAGTGCCTCTTATCATGAATTACGAAATTTCATTCCAAGCAGATGGTTTCTGATCGTTGCATAATATTTAACGTGAGGAATAAAAACATTTAATTAACGTTTTTTAATAAATTCTCCCAACTTAACCCCCACTTCAATTCAACCAGAACCATTTATCTTTTGATATTATCCTCAAGTGATTCACTTCAGTGCATATTTCACGCAAAATTAAATAATTATTATTTAACAATAATAATTAGTACAAGATGACAACGGTTCATGTCTTTATTTCACACTTCTTCAAATGCTAAAAATGGAGCATAAAGAACGAGATTCTTTACTGTCATTTTCCCTCTTAATGAACATTCAAAGAAAATGTAACCAAATTAAGAAATTGACGTTGACAAAATGGCCAGAAAAGAATTTCAATTTGAATTTGTCCCTCACCTTTTAGCTTTCATCGTCGAAAAAATGTTTGTGGATGAAAGTTAATTGGACTGGAAACAAAAAATAATTGAAAAATAGAAATTTAAACTTCTTATTCTTTTGCTTCTGAAAAAAGGGAACGGCGAGTGAAAACAATAACTTAAATGGATTTTCGGAGCTCAAGGGAATTTTCTGTTTCTAATTAGTTACCATTGACATTGAGGGAAAGAAAAACAAAAAGTTATAAAGAGTCATAAATTATTATGTTTCAATTTGAATAATTTTTTTCCTGAACCTAACATTGGAAACGCTAAAAAACGTCTCGATACTACTACTGATTAAGGAGCTGTTAATAGTTTAGGTTTCATTTCTTAAATACTTTGTTTAGTTCATTCTTTAAAATAATTTAATTGAAATTTTATAAATCGAATTTTAGTTTTTCTAGCTATCAAACTTTATTATAATTTGTTTGTTCTTTGTTAGTCTTGAAGAAACACTTGAATTGAATTCATGTTATTGTTTTGAATAAATATTAAATAATTTATAGCGAAACTTAATTTATTATTCTGATTCTTTCGAGGTTATTGGCCCATGAAACGTTTAAGGAAATTAAGATTTGAAAATTTTGTTTGCTTCAAGAACTCAAGATGACCGAAAAAAAGTATCGTTTGGGAATTTTATTAGACGAGAAAGCTCTTCGAAATTATATTCAGAAAAGCTTAGCTATTATTCTTTCGGAAACATCACAGGAGAATCAAAATCAAGTAAGACAGGAAGAAAAGAAATGTATATCAATTCTGGTACAAACTATCCATGATGGACAGTTGGAGTACATTAAAGAGAAGTCAACGGCTTATGAAATGTTTCAAGCATTATGTAACGTATTTGAAAGAAAAAGTATTTCAAGTCAGTTGTTATTGAGAAAAGAGCTTCTCTTAATCAAATACGACGAAAGTGAAGACATAATTCAACACTTTCTTAATTTTGATTCTAAAATTAATCAATTGAAGGCTACAGGAGCTCAAATGGATCTGGAGGAGCTGTATATAATTGTTCATTTATTTTTAACGCTGCCTGAAATATACAGTAATTTAGTAACGGCATTAGAAATGTTGAATCGAAATGAATTAAAATTGGAATTTGTCAAGACTCGATTAATGGATGAATATAATAAAAGAAGTAGAGGATATTCAACAACATCGACAGAGCCTGCAGCTATGAGTGTTAAGAGCAAGAAGAAGACAATTATTTGTTACTAGCAGTTGCCCGCGACTTCGTCCGTCTCTCCCTCGTCCACAGGCCAGAGTATCGTCTCGACTTGTGCATCATGTGCCCGTGGGAATTTTGTTGCGAAGTTATTGTTAGGGCGAGGGGCTAACAACCCCTCCACAGTGAAAAACTTGAAAGTTATGAGAGAGATACCAGCCTCGGATAATGAACCCCTCTTATGGTAACCAGACCCGGAACGACAACGGACTACGCATTGAGAGTTTGTACCTGGAATGTAAGAACTCTCTACACACCAGGTGCAACTCAGAAACTTGAATCTGTCCTCTCGCAGTATAAGGCAGATATTATTGCGATCCAGGAAATACGATGGATAGGATCAGGGACAAAGGAAAGAAAGAATTTCGACATTTATTATAGCTGCCATCAAAGATTGCATATATTTGGATGCGGATTCGTCGTGGGAAACCGGCTTAGATCGAAAGTCATGGATTTCAAGCCAATAAGTGATCGCCTGGCTGTGATCCGCATCAAAGCCACACTACAAAACATCAGTATAATATGTGCACACGCCCCTACCGATGATGCTGAGGAGTCTAGCAAGGAGGATTTCTACGACCTCCTGGATAGAGCCTACGGAGCCTGTCCAGAGTACGACGTCAAAATCGTACTCGGAGACTTCAATGCGAAAATCGGGAAGGAAGACATCTTTGGCGGATTAGTTGGAAAGCACAGCCTCCACGAAGAAACAACAGATAACGGCTTCCGACTAATCGACTTTGCTGCAGCTCGTAATACGGTGATAAGTAGCACTAGGTTAACAAGACGGAAGATCTACACAGCAACCTGGCGATCTCCGCATGGTCGAACCACCAACCAAATCGACCATGTGCTAATCGGCGCAAGGCACGCATCCAACATCCTGAACGTGCGCACTTTCCGAGGAGCAAATGCCGACTCTGACCACTTTCTGGTAGTGGCTAAGTTTAGAGCTCGAATATCAAACGACAAAAAAACACGTGCAGCCCAAAGAAAGAAGTTCAACATCGGTTGCGTTAGCACATCAGAGAATGCCAGAGACTACAGCGAGCGCCTGAGCGAGCGACTCTCCGCCGTCCTCCCAAATACTACAGACGTCAACACACTGTGGAACCAATATCGCGAAGTAATAAAAAATGTAGCCGAGACCACCATAGGTTATCAGCCACCCCCGAAAAAGAACCCGTGGTATAATGATGAGTGCGTGATATTGAAAAGAGAGACGGTAAATGCACGCCTGCAGATGCTGCAACAGAAAACAAGAGCAGCAAGGGAAGAGTACCGCACGAAAAGGAGAAATGAGAAAAAGACCCTGCGAAGAAAGAAAAGAGCATCCGCAGTTTCTCAGCTCAAAGATCTAGAAGAGTCTCGGGCCAAGAACAACACCCGGCGTTTCTTTAAAAGGTCGAAGCAATTAGCTTCTGGTTTCAGAACCGGGACACAAGCTCTTCGAAACAGTGAAGGAAACCTAGTCACCGAAGCACAGGGAATTGTAGATGTTTTCAAGCAGCACTTCCAGCAGCTGCTGAATGCGCAAAATGTCGAGCAAGATAATGACGAAAGAGAAGCAAGACCAGTCAATGAAGACCCAGTCCCAGCCCCCAGCAGAGAAGAGGTAGAAAGAGCCATCCAAAAGCTAAAAAATAACAAGGCCGCAGGGTCGGATGGCATACCCGCGGAACTCTTAAAACATGGAGGAGATGTTTTGATTAACCGCATGCACCAGGTCATCACCAAAGTGTGGGAGGAAGAATGCATGCCCACTGACTGGTAGATAAGCTCCATATGCCCCATCTACAAAAAAGGCGATCCGATGTTATGCAAAAACTACCGTGGCATATCCCTGCTTAATGTTGCATACAAAATCCTTTTTTTTTTCAAAATTCATTTTATTTAATTCACTTATGACTACTTAATACTAGACAATGAATTCAAAACTAGCTTATTATCTAAAATCTTATATTTAACTTACTGGCCCTAAGCGGGCGCTCTAAGAAATTCATGATTGTCTTAAAATTAATGCCTTTCGGCCTATGAACTATTTTTTGCGTTTTTTAACTATATTTTTTTTCTCGTTAGAAAATTTAAAAAAAACTAACACAATATCATTTTATTTTTCTTACATACTACTTAAAATTATGTCCTTAAAAATAAAACTTAAAATTAACTAATACTACCTATTCTACCTAACAACTACTTACAAACTAGAGCAACCACAGCAGCAAATCTGTTTTTTTTTCTTATCACTTTTTGTTAATTTTTTATTCTTTTTGTTTCTCTTTGTTATTTTTTTTTTTTTGTATTTTTGTTATTTTTTGTTTTTTTGTTTTTTTGTTTTTTTTTTTTATCCATATCAATGTTTGTGCCACCATGCCTACTCTACTTAAACCTAAACCCAAAACCCTTAGACTAAAACAAGTTTGCAAGCCGGCCAAGGCTCAAAACCCCACCCCGACTACCCATTATCAAGTGCTGACTGAAGCCACCAGAACTGGTGCTCCTGCTTCACCCTATCAATTCGGTCCCGTTCGGACACAGCCCTACTGAACCGGAGGAGCTCTGCTCCGTCCTGTGCGAGGACGTCTCTATGGTAAAGGAGCCGCCGATCGACGGTTCATACAAAATCCTATCCAACGTACTGTGTGAGCGTCTTAAACCTTTCTGCAACACAATAATCGGCACGTACCAGTGTGGCTTTAGGCCAGGCAAAACAACGATAGACCAAATATTCACACTGAGGCAGATCCTGGAAAAGACCAACGAATTTCAAGTCGAAACCCACCATCTTTTCATCGACTTTAAAGCTGCTTATGATAGCATCCACCGCCAAGAGCTTATGATTGCGATGTCTGAATTCGGGATCCCGAACAAACTGATCCAGCTGTGCCGCATGACGCTAAACAATACGCAGTGCAGTGTGCAAATGGGTAACAGCTCATCCGAGTTATTCCAAACTTGCGCAGGGTTTAGACAAGGAGATGCGTTGTCGTGTGACTTCTTCAACATAGTCCTGGAGCAGATAGTGCGCAAGGCAGGTGTGAGCACGGAGGGCACTATCTTCAACAAATCCACCCAGCTCCTAGGCTATGCGGACGACATAGACATCATCGGTCGATCCAAGAGAGCTGTGCTTGAGGCCTTCACAGCGATTGAAGAACAGGCGAAACTAGTTGGTCTTGAAGTGAATGAGGACAAAACAAAGTACATGTTATCAACAAACAAAGCAACATCTGTCCACCGCCTAGGACAAAATGTCACTGTTGGTGGCAGCAACTTCGAGGTAGTTAAGGAGTTCACCTACCTTGGAACAAACATCAATCCCACGAACGACACCTTAGTGGAGATCCGAAGAAAAATTACCCTAGCGGACCGCTGCTGCTTCGGTTTGGCCAAACAACTGGGTTCAAAACTCCTCACTCGAAAGACAAAGTGTCTGCTATACAAAACTTTGATTTTACCAGTCCTACTCTACGGTGCCGAGTGCTGGACGATAAGTAAAAAAGGGGAATTGATACTGGGCACTTTCGAAAGAAAAATTCTTCAACGGATTTTTGGTCCCGTATGCGACGATGGCAAATGGAGAAGAAGATACAACCGAGAACTGTATGAGCTGTACCAAGATGTGGATGTAGTCCAGAAGGCCAAGAAAGGACGACTACATTGGCTCGGCCACATCGAGCGAATGGACGACAACGCTCCAGCCAAGAAAGTCTTCTCATCCCAGCCCCCAGGTTCAAGACGACAAGGAAGACCGAACCTACGGTACAAGGACCAAGTGACTGCGGATGCCAGAGCGCTTGGTCTCGGTGACTGGAGAGTGCATGCGAGGGATCGTTCACGATGGAAGACTGCAGTATCTCAGGCTGAGACCCTTCATGGATTGTGAGCCGGATAAGTAAGTAAGTAAGTAAGTTATTGTAAAATTGCATTGCAGTCAACTTTCCCTAAGTCGTAATTCTCTTAAACTTGAAAAATTTGAGCATTTTTTATGATTCCCTTCAGTTTTTCATACTTAAGGCATTCCTTTGGTCGAACTCTTCTCTTCCTAATTCTAATATCTCTCATACTCCAACACGTTTTTTTACTTCTGCATCGTTTTTTCTCCTTAAGTCAATTTTTTTCCTGTTTCTTTAAACTGATAAATTTTTTTAGTTAAGAAATATATAAAATGATATTGTTTAAACACAATAATCTGCACAAATAGTGCAATCAATCACATTCACTGCAATCATTAAACATGGAATCTCTTAAATGGATGTTGTTTTCTGCTCTTTTTTTTTATTTCTTTTGAAGAAGTCAAGCCTCTCAGAAATCATTTTTGCTGCCATATCAACACAATATTGGTTGAACAACCCTTTAAAATGATGAATGCTGTTAAAGTCATCTATTCTCACCATGATTCTAAATGCATAAAACTGCATACACGATACAGTTTTAGATCAAGCAGTAGTATTCTGCTGCGGAACATTTATACAGTATCCGTCACTTCCAAAGGGAAACAGCAAAAGATATTGAAGTGGGTCATAAGATCTTTGAATTTCAGAAACTCTTTGAAGTCGAAAATTTCTCACTTTCAACACAATATCTCGGGGACCTTTCTCTTCATCTATCAAAAGAACTGCTAGCTCATCTACTACTGACGCATTATTCCGACCTCGATGTTCGTTAGGAAGTTTCACATCAGCATGAATAATAAGTTTAAAATCATTCGTTGTACTGTTTTCCAAGAATACCTGATCTGCATGAGAAACAAAATATATTTGCAAGAATTCGGGTTGGTACACCTTGAGCTGGAAGTAAATTCACGATTAAATGATAAACTTGCCCCTGGACTTTAGAAGTCAGCATAAAGTTTCCCTCGCGAATTTCCTTAGCACCAAATCAAGTCATTTGAAACAGTGTATATATTGTCTAGAGTGATTTAAGAAATGTTTTTAACATGGATGTGACCTTGAAATCAGTTCTTTGAAAACTGATGTTGGTTCCGGAATTTTAGGTATATTTACTTTGCCACCACTGCAACATAGTCCAGGAGCTTCATCCACCCATTTTTTTGCTTTGCATGAGTTGCATATTTTATCCATTCTGGCAATATTAATACCATTTAGCTCAGCTTAGTCCAGGGCTTATGATTAAGCAAACGCAGAATTGAATAAACTATGTTGCCCGCGAGTTCTATTCATTGCTGACCGTGCATTTTGCTGTACTAATCGATGGGAACGTTCACCACTTGATTCACGCTATCGGTTTGCCAAAATTCGGGAATTCTGTGAGGCTAACCGCTGCGAACGTTCAACGCTCGATTCGCTAGCACGGTCTTGTTCACTGATCGCCCGTTGAGAAGCCAACCTAAGCATATTTTCATCCGCTGTTTCATTACTGTGCAAAAGTCGCAGTCGCTTTGCATTAGTAGTCTGCCGAGAAAGCTGAGTTCTTTTTCTATAGCCATTTTATAGCAATATATATGATCGCAAAAAGAAATTAAGAAATCAGAACGCTGAATTCAACCGTTCCACAGAGGAGAAGTCGAATGAGTGGAAAAAAAATAAAAATTATATTAGGTGCATTAATTTTTCCTTCATGTATTCCTCAATACCCAAGCTTATTAAAACCGGTTTCATATAATCGAGAACAGGCTCCCCACTTACGAAAAAAGCAATCATCTCGCTTGTTAGCAAGTAGGTACACAGTCTGTTTTTATTGTTATTGGTTTTGGAAAACAAAATTTAACGGAGATCGAAGGGGTTTATTTTAATACTAAATTTCGAATGTTTTTCATTGATATATGAGGCGCTCAGCGCCAAAACAGCCTAAGCCCAAAAAAATCGTACCGAGAAAAACAGGATTAAAAAAACATGTTTTGTGGTAACACTGGTTTTAATTATCTCAGTTGTGTTGCGTCTGCCCTCTGCAGTTTTTACAATTAAATAAATATTTACTTTTGGTTTTAAATCTTGTTCTGCAATAAATTGTGCTTTTTGTTATAAGTGCTTTAGTTTACTAAACATTTTAAATAGTTAACACATGTGTACAATTTGTTTGAAAAGCTATTAAAACTTTAATAATTGTGCTCTCTTTTTCCAAGTAAGTCTTTGTTGCGTATTTAATTGGCTTATTTACTTCTTGTAACAATAACAAACGCGTTTTCTCAGTGCGCATGCTCTTTCACACATTCCGAAAATTTCCCCTCATTACATAATAGTTATAAATCTAATGATAGGGTATCAAGTTTAATTTTTTAACCACCAATTTAAGAGTGCTCCGTGGTCAAGCTTGTCTGAGCGCCGCCGATCTTAGATATCATTCAACAATAGTCACAGGTTCAAATCCTACCATTATCCAATTTTTTTTTTTTTAACATTTAAGCTCATTCCTTCTTTTTTTTTTTTTTAATATTCGTTTATTTTTTTCATTTTTTTTTCTCATTTCTTTTCAATATGACTTGCGCGAATAAAAATTGTTCAGATCGCTCTGACGCATCTCCCCTCTACGCTTGCTTCGGTCCATGTGGAAACTTCTTTCATGCAAAATGCGTAGGTGCAACAGTTGCTTTTTTGGATAAAGTAAATGCATCCAAAATCGCTTTCTGGTACTGTGAAAATTGTAGAAAAATTTCTTTAGGTAGTTTATCTTTCAAACTGTCAACCTTGAAAGATGACATTTCAAAGATTTCAAAAAGTTTTGAAGACTTGAGCGTAAATTTTTCAATAATGGCTCAAAATGCAAACAATTTCCCAGTGCCAAATACTCTCATTGACAAATCCTCCTCCACGGATGACCTTGAAACGCCACCTACGTTAAGTTCTCAGACCATCAAATCCACAGCTGAAAACCCTAATAAATCCAAAAAGAGAGGACGAGAACTAGCTTCTTCTTCAATTATCGCAGGTCCAGCTCCAAAAAAGTCAAATTTGAGGAGTCACAAAGAAGTAGTTGAATGCGAAAATCCGCCATCAAATGATTTAAATAGTGGAAATGAAGATGTCCACAATCGTTCTCAAAATTCTATAGCCCAAAATATGATATCTGAACTTCCTTCGACGAGCCTGGCATCTGTTCAAACCTCAACTACAGCCCATAAAACTCTTGCGTCTGTTCCTAGGCCCAAAACAATATTTGTTTCACGCCTTTTGCCCACGACTGAAACAGATGACGTTTTGAAACATCTCGTAGAATGTAAGGCTTTAACTAACACTCTACAGGTGAAATGTCAGAAAATAAGCAAGCCGAATAGTTTTGTGGCATCTTTTAAAATAATCGCGCCAAACTCCCTATTTGACAGTATTTTAAATTCTTCTTGGCCACCTAACACCCTGGTAAAGGAATTCATTATTTCTAACAAACGGAGAAATTTACAAAATCCGATTTCCCGTACAGAAGAGGACCCAAAAAACTGCAAAGGATCTCCCTCTATTACCAAAACGTAAGAGGACTTCGTAGTAAAACTACTTCAATTTTTAAAAATTCACAAGCTTTACCGCATGACGTGTTTTTATTTACTGAGACTTGGCTTAATGCCACCATACTTGATTCTGAACTCTTTGACAAGGAGTTCTTAGTTTATAGGAAAGACCGTCATGCGGATGCTGTTAATCTTGTTGGTGGAGGAGTTCTTATCGCAGTTCGAAACAGATTCTGTTCATCACAAATTATTTTCCCGTTTAACCTTTCAATAGAACTCTTATGCATCAAAGTGACCATACAATCAATAGTCTTTTTTATTTTAAATGTATATATTCCACCAAAAAGTCCTGTTTCAGTGTTTAATGAACTTTCGTCAGCGGTTGATTATGTTATAGAAATTGCTGGTTTTGAGAATAATATTCTCCTGTTAGGTGATTTTAATCTCCCAAACGTAGATTGGGTTTCTTCAGACGATGAGTCTTATCTTGAAGCCTCCGCAAGTTCATCGCAACAGGAACTTCAATTTCTGGACAATATTATTTCAGCTGACTTGCAACAAGTTAGCTGTATAAAGAACTCCATGAATCGCTTACTTGATTTGGTATTCTCATCAAATGCTGTTAGTACAGTAGTTGTTGAATCTTCCTCTGCCATAACTAATATAGACAAATATCACCCACCACTTGACATTTTTTTTGACTTGAGCGGTCATTTACTAGAAAATAGTAATTCTCACGACTGTTCGTACAAATACGACTTCCGCAGAGCTAATTTTCAACAGCTTTCGGATAGTTTAAGAAATTCCGGTATTGAAAATATACCGCTTTTAAATGATATCGACGCAACTATCTCAAGTTTTTACGGTGTTTTAATGAGATCCATTAATGAAATAGTACCCAAAAGAAAAAGCTTTAACCCTAATAACTCCAGTCACCCTTGGTATACTAAAGAATTGAAAAACCTTCGAAATAGAAGGAACAAAGCTTGGAAAAAGTATATCAGTTCCATGTCATTGGAGAACCAAATTGTTTATATCTCTCTTTTCGAAGAGTTTAAACAACTCTCTTTTGATCTTTACAGTGAATATCTCATAAACATGGGAAATTCACTGAAACAGGACCCAAAAAGTTTTTGGAATTTTGTCAATTCTAAAAGAAAATGTGATGTTTATCCTATTAACTTCAATTACAACAATATTGTTTTGAACTGTAACTCAGAAATCTGTGATGCTTTCGCAAGTAATTTTAGTCAGTCTTTCATCGATACTCCTATTTCCTTGGATACTGACTTCTTTGCCTATCTGCGAAACTGTCCCCAAGTAACCTTTAACAACGTTCTTATCGACTTTGATAAACTTATAAATTGTATGTGCCTTCTTAAGGAAGACTATTCTTTTGGACCCGATGGTATTCCACCTATTGTTTTAAAAAAATGTAGGACAGTTTTGGCTATTCCCTTACATAATATTTTTGAATTGTCTTTAAAGCTAGGAAAATTCCCTACCATGTGGAAAAACGCATACATAACACCTGTTTTCAAAAAAGGTGACAAGTCAGATATTACTAATTATAGGCCTATATCCAAACTGTCTTGCATTCCTAAGCTTTTTGAGCAAGTTGTTTGTGAAAACTTAGCCTTCTACAGCAAAAATATTATATGCTTTGAACAACATGGCTTTATGCAGAAACGTTCTACGGTGACAAACCTTCTAGCGTTCTTGCATAAATGTCTGAATTCTGTAGAAAGTGGACAGGAAGTTGATTGTATTTACACAGATTTTTCCAAAGCGTTTGATCAACTTTCGCATACTATTATCAAGTTTAAATTGAATTCATATGGATTTCCTCCAGGATTCGTCAAATGGATTTCTTCTTATCTTAATAATAGATCTTACCAAGTAAAATTCAGGAACTCTTACTCAAAACCTTTCATTGCCAAATCGGGTGTACCACAAGGTAGTCACTTAGGACCCCTGTTATTTATTTTAGCTATTAACGATGCTCCGTTGAATGTTCGAATTAGTAAAATTCTTATCTTTGCAGATGATATGAAGATCTTCAAAAACATTTCATCTAATGAAGATCGCGTTCAACTGCAAGATGATATAAATAAGTTTGTTGTATGGTGTGAAAAGAATTATTTGAATCTTAACCCAAGAAAATGTCAGACAATGACAATTTCCAAGAAGCGTAATCCTACATCTTATGATTATGTTATATCCCAACACATATTATCCCGTGTCTTTAAAGTTAGGGACTTAGGAGTTCTTTTCACATCTAATTTAGATTTTTCAGAACATATTAACAACATCGTTAATAAAGCTAATTCAATGTTAGGGTTTATTAAGCGTTGGTCCAAGGAATTCCTTGACCCTAACGTTTCCTATGCCTTGTACAATAGTTTGGTTCGACCCCATCTCGAATATGCATCACAAGTTTGGTCTCCTTATTATGCGATACATATTGAGCGACTAGAATCAGTTCAACGCAATTTTACACGTTTTGCCTTTAAAGGGCTTCAATGGTTTGACCCCAATAATATCCCTTCTTACGATGATCGACTTGCATTTTTCCAGATGCAAAAACTGTGTCAAAGGAGAACAAATAATGATATAGTTTTCCTTCATCAAATTATTACTGGTGTCACTGATGCTCCAGATATTTTGAGTTCTATCTTCTTTAATTACAGAGGTGGAGATTATATTTTGCGTTCTCATAATTTGATTAAAGTCCCCCAACATAGAACTAACTACGGAATGCATGAGCCACTGACAAGAATGAGTAAGCTATTGAATGCGTATGAAGACTTACTCGACTTTAATATCAATAAAAACAAGCTAAAACTAATTCTTAAGACCAGTGTTCCACGTTCTTAAATGTTTTTTTTTTTGTATTGTTTGTCTCATTGAAATTTTACTTTTTAATTACTTACTTTCTTGACAAGTGTCTTCTACACGCTTATTTTTTGTTTTAATTTTCTGACTTAAAATTTTAAAATTTTTGGATTTTAAATTTCGCAATGTTACTTTTTTTTTTTTTTTTGTAAGATTTTTATTTAACTGATTTATTTTGTTTTTCCCTTTTGTACCTGCTTGCATTAAGCAGTCCCTAACTCTTGCCTTCCTAACGTTCGTATCGCCATCGCTTTTTTTATTTTATTTATTTCAAATAATTTGTAATTAAGTGCCGATACGACTAGCAACCGTGATTGCAATCGTACTCGGTGAAAATGGACCCCAGCGCGTGCGGTATCTGGGGGGGAAAGAGGCGTGGGATTAAAAAAAAAAAAAAAAAATATTTTTTTGTTTTAATTAATCTTTGATAAATACTTTTTGTTCTTTTTTTTTTGTAGTTAGTAGTAAAGGGTTTATTCAAACAGAAAGAGCGTTTTAAACAATAAATAAGGAAAAAAAAGTGGCTTAGGCCATTTTGGAATTCATTATAATTTTTTTTATTGATACCAACTGAGGGTTAGGCCATTTATTTAATAGCAATTATTATAATAAGCGTTTTGAAAAATAATACAAACTAATTGAAAATCTTCGTTCTTCTTCATTTCCCTGGTGTCTTCATCTTCGGCTCTTGTATTTGTTTTTAAATTATTATAAAACGAGTGCATTATAGGAGGTATGAACGTATGAAGCCCTTCGTCAACAATCTGATTGGTCCTTATCAATGTGCCTTCAGGCCGGGAAAGTCAACCATCGACCAAATTTTCACGTTGCGGCAGATCCTAGAAAAAACCTATGAACTCCAAATCTATACCCACCACCTCTTCATCGATTTTAAGGCCGCGTATGACAGCATCTACAGAGATGAACTGTATAAAACTATGTCTAGTTTTGGCATCCCTATCAAGCTCGTTCACTTGTGCAAAATGATGATGGGGAACTGACGCTACTCCATCAAGGTTGGCAATGAGCTTACGGAATCTTTCGACGTCAAATAAGGATTCAGACAAGGCGATGCGCTATCTTGGGATTTCTTTAACATCGTTCTTGTACCAAAACTCAACTTCAACTTCTCGCGACCTCGCGTACGCCGATGATATTGATGTAATGCGAAGAACACAGCGTGACGTCAATGGCGCCTTTTTGAGAATTGAGACAGAAGCGGCAAAAATGGGCTTAGCGGTAAATGAGGGAAAAACGAAGTAGGTATATGCTGTCTTCGAGAAAGGACACCCAACACCGACGGCTTGGACAGTCCGTCACAATAGACGCATACAACTTCCAGGTAGTAGAGGAGTTTGTCTACCTAGGCTCCGCTATTAATAGGGGCAATAACACCAGCGCCGAGATGAGACAAAGAATTACTCTTGCTAATCACTGTTTCTTTGGGCTGCTTTCTTAGCCCAAAGAGTGGAAAAGCCCTCTCTCGAGCAACTAAGATAAAACTGTACAGCACCCCCATAATCCCTGTCCTGCTGTATGGTGCAGAAGCATGGACCTTGACAAAATCGGATGAATGTGCCATAGGCTGCTTCGAGAAGAAAGTTCTTGGGTTCATCTGTGGCCCCGTGTGCATTGATGGGGCATGGAGAAGAAGATACAACAGCGAACTTTACGGGTTGTACAACGACGTGGACCTAGCCAGAAGGGTCAAGGTCCACAGACTCAGATGGCTCGGTGATTTAGAGCGCATGGACACCAATGCTCCGGCCTGAAAAGCCTTCGACACTATTCCCGAGGGACGCAGAAGTAGAGGAAGACCGCGACTCAGGTGGCGCACACAAGTGGAAGAGGACCTCAATCAACTAAGAGTGGAAAACTGGAGGCAGCTAGCTAGGGACCGAGCTGATGGCTGGCGGAGACTGTTGATTGAGGCCGAAGTCCACACCGGACTGCAGTGGCGGAAAAGCGGAGAGGCACCATTTATTTTCAAATATATGTAGCTACTCTTAAAAAAAAAAATTAGAATGCGTTTTTGGCGTTACCCACACAAATGTTTAAATTCAAGAATTTAATGTGGCCTAAGCAGCTTAGGCCTTTTTGGCATCTAACAATTTTTGAATTTCATAGAGACGAAAAACAGTTTTCCCCGTAAAAATTCACCTAGTTTTATACGATATCACAGGCAGTTTTTTTATATAAACTTCAAAAGATTCCGGTTCAATCTGCATAGTCAGTTTGATTTTTTTGAGGGTTAGGCCGTTTTGGCGCTGAGCGCCTCATATGATATAGAATTGAGATGTTGAAAAAACATTGTATGGTTTTTTTTTCTTAACAAAAAAAGGTTTTAGGAGCCGCAACGTGTCTGAGCCAACGATATGGTACCTCGTTTATTGGTAATTAAATTATACATTCATTTTGAAAAAATTTGATTACCATTAAATAAATAGCAGTGAGACAACCTTAAAAAATAGCGAAAAATTCGCGTACGTTATTTAAGTTCATGAAGGAAAAAATAATTCTTTCATACTTATTTTTTTTTTTTGTAACTTGAACCGTTTAGGTATAATTTTCCCCGTTTTTGCTTTATTTTTCACTGATGCTTCACTTCTATTGGTCGCAACATACATAATGTTGTATAGCTTAAAACCTTCTTCAGAGACTAATCAAAACAAAAAGAACTGTTCAATTTTATTAAGCAGTTCTTAAGATAAACGCGTTCAAACAAACAGAAAAATGAATAATTGTTTGCCGTTTTTTTCACATTTTTCATCAGTTCCTGAGATAAGCGCGTTAAAACGCAGAAAAATTAATATTTTCTGCCGTTTTTTCCACATTTTACACAGATTCTTAGCTGCTATTGGTCACAGCTTAATGTTAAGTAGCCTTAGTCCTTCCTTAATAAATGAACTATTCAACACAAAAAGAATTGTTCGATTTGATTTAGTAGTTCCTAAGATCAGCACGTTCAAGCAAACAACAGAAGCCTTCACAAATGAATATATTTTCATTGACGCTTCACTCCTATTGGTTGCAGCGTAATATTATATAGCTTCAAGCCTTCTTCGATAAATGGACCATTCAACATTAAAAAAGTTGTTCAATTTGATTAATCAGTTCCTGAGATAAGCGCGTTAAAACGCAGAAAAATTAATATTTTTTGCCGTTTTTTCCACATTTTACACAGATTCTTAGCTGCTAATAGCTTAATGTTAAGTAGCCTTAAGCCTTCCTCGATTAATGGTCCATCCAACACAAAAAGAATTATACCATTCGAACCAGTAGTTCCTGAGATTACCACGTTCAAACGAACAAACTCTTCATCTTTATATATTAGTACAGATAAGTGTGGAAAACCTGGACACGTTCAATCAAAATGATAGGTATGTCAAACGGAAAGATAAGAAGACTTCAGTTAACTATTCCAAAACATCAAGAAAAAGAGGGTCAACAATGTGTGCTGAGGTGGATAAACCAAGAAAATACAATAATGAAGCACAAATAGTCCAACCGGCAGATAGTCATATACATTTTATTTTGGACTCAGGTGCAACCCAACGTATGGTCAATAGAAGTGAATATTTTGACCATTTGACAGATATAGACGAAGTTCAAATCTCTGTTGCAAAGAAAAATCAAAATATTTCAGCAAATCAAATTGGAGACGTATTGGTTCAAACTCTTTACAATGGTGATTCTTCTCAGAAAAAGATGGAAAATGTTTTACTTGTCAAGGAGTTGATGTCAATAAGAAGTTTGACTGATAGAGGTTATCGAATTGTTTTCGAAGGGGATCACGCATACGCAACAATCAATGGAGTTCGAATGTTTGAAGCTCATACCAAAGGAAAGCTTTATGAAGTTAAGTTTCATATTCCTAAGAACAAAATCGCTGGATTTTCAGGTGAGTGCATTATTAAAAACTCATCTCAACTTTTATGGCATTATCGATTGGCTCACATAAATTCTGCTGATTTAAGAGTATTAGTTAATCATAATATGGGTAAGGGAATCGAAAAGTTTAATGTTGACAGCGAATCAAGATTTTGTGAACCATGCATCATAGGCAAGCAGACACGGACTTCATTCCCGAAAAATAAAAATATACGATCTACTCGTGTTCTTGAATTGATCCATAGTGATGTCTGCGGCCCTATGCCAGTGTTGGCTTATGATGGAAGTCGGTACATATTTCATTTCGTTTACTGATGATTATTCAAGAGCTTCGATGATTTTTTGCATTAAGCGAAAAAGCGAAGTTTTAAATAAATTAAAGGAGTTTGTTGCTTCTGTTGAAGCATTACACGGCCAAAAAGTTGCAAAACTTAAGACAGATAACGGTGGGGAGTACACCTCAAATGAATTCAAAGAATTTTGCAAACAAAAAGGCATTCAAGTAAGTAATAGTGTTCCTTACAATCCTGAGATGAACTCTGTGTCTGAGCGCCTCAATAGAACATTACAAGATAAGGCTACCACAATGCTATTGGCAAGTGGTATAGATCCGAAATTTTGGAATGAAGCTATACTTACTGCAAATTACATTAAAAATAGATCTCCAACAAGTGCAGTAGGTATTAAATTTAAAAATCAGACACCCGCTGAAATTTGGTTCAAAGAAAAACCGGAGTTATCTCATTTGCGAATATTTGGTGCCCAATGTTATAATTTCATACCAAAGAATAAGAGAACAAAATTTCAACCCAAATCAAATAAATGCTTGATGCCTGGCTATTCTTCATCGATTGGTTCTTTGTTCTTATAGACTTTGGGATATACAAAAGGCAACGGCAAAGATTGTAATCGGTCGACATGTTTCATTTAACGAAGAGTCCGTACTTAAAAGAATGAACATAGTAGATATCTCGGATTCAAAGCTGGAAATTAATAAGAAAACGAGTTTCCACAAACCACTTGACTTGGACCAACATGATGATGAGAAAGAGGTATTTCATAGTCCAAGATCAGAATGGGTTCAAAATCCCATATCAAAAACTCAAGACGTGAAATCAAAGCTCGAAACCAATCCACAGCCCTGACTCGGATTGGGCTGGTAACAGCAGATCAAAAGGTGAAAATAATGAAGAAAATGAAGATGAAGTCAAGGAACTGCAACTACCATGAAGAAGCAACCGTTCTCATAGACCACCTGACAGATTTGGAAATTTGGCTTATTCATCATCATCAGACATCGAATATGCTCATTTCGCACTTGCTGTTGGCCAATTCATTGAAGATGATCCAAATACCATTGGTGAGGCAAGAGCATGAGATGATTGGCCTGAATGGGAAAAGGCTATAAACTGTGAGTACCAATCTTTATTACATAATAAAAAATGGACTTTGTGTGATTTGACAAAGAACCGCAAGGCTATAACGAGTAAGTTTGTGTTTCATATAAAACGAAAAAATGACAATAGTATTGATAAATACAAGGCTCGATTAGTCGCACGTGGGTTCACGCAAAAAGAAGGATTTGACTATTTAGAAACATATTCAGATTCACCCGTTGCTAAGTTAGTAATTTTGAAAATATTGCTCTCGATTGCGGCTCAATATGATCTACACACCTGGAATAACAAATTCAATAGTTTTATTATTCAGATAGGATTCAAGAGATGTCAGTCTGATCAATGCTTGTATGTAAAGGAACAAGCTGAATGCAATTTTTATGTTTTTTTGCATGTTGATGACATACTTTTATTTTGTAAGAATATAAAACATATTCTAGTTGTCAAATCAATGTTGTTAAAAGAATTTGAGTTGACCGATATGGGAAAAGCAAATTTGTTTCTTGGATTACAAATCGATCAGAATCCTGGACTTGGAACTATAGGTAACACTAAATCAAAGATAATATTTAAACAAAATTTTACGAAAGTTCGATATAGAAAATTACAAACCCAGAGAAACTCTAATGGAAAAAGAACTGCAACTAGATGAAGGTGACAAGAATAATTGTACAGACCATAATTATCGAGAATTAATAGTGTAATATTCGGCTTGGTCCGACAATTAAAACTTATTCACTTTTTGAATAAAACACAAATTCACTTTATTCAAATCACTCACAAACTTATTTATTCAACACTTTCAATTATAACTTTGCAAACACAGAGTACTTTTCTTTATCGCAGTTCACAATTCATTAATTCGCCTCGCCACCAAACGGCTATTTATATCAAAAATGATGGGTTCTAGAAACTACTATTGGTTCCTATTAGTTCTTGGGGAAGCTGAAAGTTCGAGAGAAAATACTGGGATTTTGTAGGGGCTAACGTTCTTAATGCTAAACAAAAAGTTTCTCTTAATCTTAATTAATTATTGCCCCTCACGAGTGTTTACTACTACAATTAAACGATATTAAGTAAAGAGAGTATGTACATTAAATAAACAAGAGATACAGAGTAAGTAAAGAGAGTAATGAAAAGTGTGTACATTAAATATAGAAAGAGATACAGAGTAAGTAAAGAGAGTAAGAAAAGTGTGTACATTAAATATAGAAAGAGATACAGAGAGTAAGAGATAATAAAGTATACACATTAGTATTAGACATTACAATAGAAGGAGATACAGAGCGTATGAGATAAATAAAGTGTATACACATTACATTGCCCCCTCCTTAGGATTGATCGTCCCGAACAAATCCATCATCTTCATCACCACTGTAGCGATGTAGTCGGTCGCGATGTACGACTTTAAGTTTACCTCTGACTCCTTTTTGTATCCGGTACACGACGTCGTTGATTTTGCTAATCACTGTATATGGGCCTTCCCAGTCCCGTTGAAGTTTCGGTGACAACCCCTTTTGTCGATGGGGATTATAAAGCCACACTCGATCTCCTGCTTGGAACTCTGTTGTTGTCGCTCGTATATCGTAGCGTGTCTTCATTCGGTCACTGAACATCTTAATTTTTGACCTGGTATCGTCGTGGATCTGAAGGAGTCTTTCCCTGAGGTCATCCAAGTAAACATCCTCGGCTTGCGGTTCCGACGTGGGACATCCAAATTTGATTTCGCTCGGCAGTCTGATGTTCCTTCCCATTAAAATCTCAGACGGTGTATGGCCAGTTGAGCTATGTCTTGCACTTCGATACGCCATCAAAAACAGTGGAATGTGTCGATCCCAATCTCGCTGGTTGTCGTCCACAACTTTGCAAAGATGTTCCTTCAGGGTTCGGTTGAACCGTTCGACCATGCCATCAGATTGTGGGTGGAGTGGTGTTGTTCTTGTCTTCTTAATGTGAAGAAGCCCACAAACTTCCTGGAATATGTTTGATTCAAAGTTCCTTCCCTGGTCGGAATGCAGTTCTAATGGAACACCGAATCTGCTCACCCAGTTGAACACAATTTGGTCTGCGACTGTTTTGGCTTCTTGATTCGGTATGGCGTATGCTTCAGGCCACTTGCTGAAGTAATCCATGACGACCAGAATATAACGATTTCCATTATTTGTTTCCGGAAATGGACCCGCCACGTCTATTGCAATCCTTTCAAAGGGTGATCCGACATTATACTGCTGCATTTGGCTGTGATTCTTTTTGTTCGGGCCTTTCGTGGCAGCACAGGTATCACATTTTCGGCACCACTTCTCGACATCTTCCCTTGCATGTAGCCAATAGAATCGTTGTCGAACCTTTTCTAGCGTCTTGTTTACTCCTAGATGGTCTCCCGAAACTCCATCATGCATCTCTCGCAGAACGTCCACAATCTTCGATCTCGGTAAGACTAGCTGCATTACATAGGACTTTCCATCTGCTGATTCCCATTTACGTCGAAGGACACCCTCTTGGACATGCAATGAGTCCCACTGTGCCCAATAGGCCTTTAGAGAAGGACTTCTGTCGGAGATATCGGCCCATTCTGGTTTTTCCTGGTGTTCCTTGCATGCGAGGATGGGTTCAATATCTGGGTCCTCTTGTTGAGCCTTCCTCAACTCGTCGTTGCTCCAGCCATAAATGGGATCGGTTCTGGTTCGTTGAACAGTAACCACTTCTTTTTCTTCTTGGCGTCTGCAATGCTTACAGTCTTGCTTACATGGTCTCCGAGACAGTGCATCAGCATTTGAGTGAAGCTTCCCCTTCCGATGTTGAATTTCATAATCGTACGTCTGCAGCCTCTCAATCCATCTCGCCACTTGACCCTCTGGATTCTTGAAATTCAAAAGCCAGTTTAGTGCTCCATGGTCGGTTCGGAGAAGAAACTTCTGTCCATAGAGATACTTATGGAAGTGCTTTGTTGCCAAAATCAGTGCAAGAAGTTCTCTTCTGGTCACACAATAGTTTCTTTCCGACTTTGAGAGTACCTTGCTGTAATAGGCAACCACCTTTTCTTCGCCATCATGTACCTGTGACAATACAGCACCAATCCCGACATTGCTGGCATCAGCATCAATGATGAACGGTTTTCCTGGAGTCGGGTAGGTCAGCACTGGTGCATTACACAAGCGTTGCTTGAGCTCTTGAAAGCTGCGCTCGCACTCACCTGACCATTTAAACTGCTTTCCCTTTTCCGTTAGCTGATGTAGACTCTTGGCGATCTCAGCAAAATTCTTGACGAAGCGCCTATAGTAGGTGGCTAGACCCAGAAAGCTTCGGAGTTGATGTTTGTCCTGTGGTGTTGGCCAATTCTTCACGGTGTCAACCTTATCAGGATCCGTCTTAACTCCTTGGGATGAGATGATATGTCCCAGGTATTTCACTTCGGTTTTGAAGAGTGAACACTTTTCTGGATTGAGCTTGAGGTGGGCTTCTCGAAGTCTTTGAAACACGGCTCTCAGATTTGTACAATGTTCGTCAAATGTTTTCCCGTATACGATGACGTCATCCAAATAGACCAGGCAAGATTTCCAAGTGAGTCCTTGCAGGACGCATTCCATAAGGCGCTCAAAAGTCGCTGGAGCATTGCACAGTCCAAAAGGCATCATTTTGAACTGCCACAATCCGTTTCCTGTCGAGAACGCTGTCTTCTCTTTGTCTTCAGGATGGATTTCTACTTGCCAGTATCCACTTTTCAGGTCCAAAGTTGAGAACCATTGTGCTCCTTCCATTGCGTCCAGAGTATCGCTGATCCTAGGCAGAGGGTAGCTATCTTTCTTGGTCACATCGTTCAACCTTCGATGGTCCACGCAAAAGCGGGTTGATCCGTCTTTCTTCTTTACCAGGACCACTGGAGACGCCCAAGGGCTTTTTGAGTTTTCGATAAGACCCTCTTCTTTCATGGTGGTTATCAGTTCTTCAACCTCACCTTGTTTGGCTAGTGGAAGGCGTCTTGCAGGTTGACGAATCGGCTTTGCATCCCCGGTGTTGATTCGATGTTGAACCAGTTGTGTTCTGCCATATTTCCCTTGCGATGATGAAAAGATGTCTGCAAATTCTTCGAGGAGACCTTCTGCAGTTCTTCGTTGTTGTTGGCCAAGATTAGAGGACTCGAGAATGTTCGTCTTTATGGAGTTCAGCTCTTTGGACTTCAATGTTTGCCTTGGGTCTTCTTCGCTGATCCTTGTTATCGCTGATACAGATTCGCATTGTCCGACAATCTCACCTTTTCTAAGCTTAACTTCGTACGGCTTGATGTTGAGTATTCGTACGGGAACCATGTTCTTTACAGGTCTAACAAGAGTCTTCCCAATGGTGACGTTTTGGGAGGACTTTACAGATGCTGGTTCGACCATGAGGTATCGATGGCTGCCAGGCTTACCTTTCAATTTCGTCCACACGAATACTTCTGAAGAAGCAGGCAAAGTCAGATCTTCTTTAATGACGGTTTTCACAGATAGCGAGGTCTCATACGAGTGAATCGCATAGATCATCGGAATCTCGATGTTTCGATATTTCAGGACTTGGTTCCCGATGTCCAATATCACTCCGTGATCTTTCATGAAATCGACGCCGACAATGCACTCGTCGCATATATCTGCTACCAGGAACAGGTGAGAGAATTCCAGCTCTGCCATCCGGATCTTAAGACGTACCTCACCATAGACTTTTGCGGATTCTCCAGTTGCAGTCCTTAGACGATAGCTATTGGTGTTGTGGAGCCATGTCTTCTTAACGAGGTCCTGCCGTACAATGGACGCCGTGGCACCGGTGTCGATGGTAGCCACACATTTGTTGCCGTTTATACTTGCTTCCACGGTCAGGCTCTTGTTGTCACGTTTCGTTTGAGAAACCTGGATGGTGTTTCTGTAGCTATCGGTACTAGAAGCCAGCTTCTGTCCCTCGAAATTGGTGGGGTGGGAAACAACTTGAGAAGCAACATTGTTGTAGGTGTAACTTTGACCAGTTGACATATTTCTGTGTTCACAGTGTTGGCATGCGGTTCCTCTTCGCGGTAATCTGCACTGTCGTTGAAGATGCCCGGTCTTGTTGCAGTTCCAGCATCGTGCTGGTCCGTCTCGCTGACTCCTTTCCAGAGTAGCCTTCTGACAAGAGCATTCTTGGACTTCCAATTCTCTCACGCGATGCACGTTTTGGGAAGCTTGTTCTGCGGCTTCCATTGTTAGAGCGAAAGCCAATGCTTCTGGTAGTGTTTGTTTTCCGGCAGTGCGAATAGCCCTTTGGAGATTTATATCGCCCACAGCTCTCACAAAGGCTTCAACAGCAAGTTGATTAATTATCTCGTTGCCAGCTGTTGGGTATGCCAGGTGAACCAGTCGCTCGATATCTGCCTGAAGCTGCTGCAGAGTTTCACCTCTTTTCTGTGCTCTATTGTTAAGCTGAACTCGGAAGACTTCTGTCATGTGGCTATCCCCAAACCGCTGTTCGATTGCGTTTACCAGAACTTTGAAGTCACCGTTCTTCTCTGCTGGGATGGTTTGTAGCAGTTCAGCAGCTGCTCCTCTCAAGGCAAGCGTAAGGGCAATGTATTTTTCGTCATCGTCCCAGCCGTTTGTTAACGCTGCTGCTTCAAACTGTTTCTTGTAGATTGACCACGGTATCTGACCATCAAAGCTTGGGGGATTCACTTCTCTCTTTCTTGAGCACTCACCAGAAGGTTCTCGAGCTTTCATCTTTCGCACTTTTTCTAGTTCGCTTGTAATGGTTTCGATCTGGTCGTCTATTTTCTTGAAACGTGCATTAGTCGTTGAATTTTGTTTTTCGACACGCTCATCGAGAGTATTGATTTTGTCTTCGAAGTCCGCAAACCTGCCTTCTAGCAGATTTTTCTGTTCATCAAACCGATCTCGAACGTCATCCCTTTGAGCTTGTAGTTGTTCCAGAACATCATTCTTTTGAGTTTCTAGTTGCTTGAGGACATTTCCTTCCAGTTGTTTGAGGACATTCTCTTGCTCGGTCTTCTGCTCGTTTCTTTGAGTTTCTAGTTGCTCCAGAACATTCTTGTTTTGAGTTTCTTGCTTCTTTTGATTCTCTTCAAATTTGGCTAGAAGAAGTGTCATCATGGTAGATAAGTCGGCAGTTGCATTTACCTCTTCCGATTTTGCTTCCACTTCGAAAGCAAACGCATCTGGGTCTTCATTTTGTTCTTCCAGATATTCCTGTAGCCGTTTTACGAGTTCGATTTTATATCCTGCCGCACTTAAGCCACGTTTGCTTAATTCGGCCTTTAGCTCAGCGACAGTTAAGTCTTTCAAAACTTTACTTATCATTTTTTTTAACTTCGCTATTTCACACAAAATAGTTTAATCACTGTTCACTGTTTTATTCTCAATAAGTTTTAATCCCACTTCTGACACCAATGTAATATTCGGCTTGGTCCGACAATTAAAACATATTCACTTTTTGAATAAAACACAAATTCACTTTATTCAAATCACTCACAAACTTATTTATTCAACACTTTCAATTATAACTTTGCAAACACAGAGTACTTTTCTTTATCGCAGTTCACAATTCATTAATTCGCCTCGCCACCAAACGGCTATTTATATCAAAAATGATGGGTTCTAGAAACTACTATTGGTTCCTATTAGTTCTTGGGGAAGCTGAAAGTTCGAGAGAAAATACTGGGATTTTGTAGGGGCTAACGTTCTTAATGCTAAACAAAAAGTTTCTCTTAATCTTAATTAATTATTGCCCCTCACGAGTGTTTACTACTACAATTAAACGATATTAAGTAAAGAGAGTATGTACATTAAATAAACAAGAGATACAGAGTAAGTAAAGAGAGTAATGAAAAGTGTGTACATTAAATATAGAAAGAGATACAGAGTAAGTAAAGAGAGTAAGAAAAGTGTGTACATTAAATATAGAAAGAGATACAGAGAGTAAGAGATAATAAAGTATACACATTAGTATTAGACATTACAATAGAAGGAGATACAGAGCGTATGAGATAAATAAAGTGTATACACATTACAATAGGATGCTTAATTTACGCAACTTTAACTACAAGACCGGACCTTTGTGGCGCTACTGGATATATGAATCGTTTTCAAAGCTGTTTCGATGAACGCCATTACAGTTATGCCAAACACATTTTGCGATACGTTCGAGGGACTTAAGACTTGAAAATGGTCTATAGTAAGCAAGATTCTCCAGAAACTCTAGTTTGCTATTGTGATGCTGATTGGGGAGGAGACAAAAATGGTCGGAAGTCTACATCTGGATACGTTTTCAATTTATTTGGAAACACTATTCACTGGGCATCCAAGAAACAATCAACCGTCAGCTTATCTTCAACAGAAGCTGAATTAATTGCATTAACTGAAGCCACATGTCAACTTAAATGGACTTTAAAGCTGCTTGCTGAACTTAAAATAGAATGTCCAACTCCAGTAACTATATTTGAAGATAATGGCGCAAAATTATAGTTCGCTAATGAACAACTTTAGGGTGATACTAGCTTAAAATGACGTTTCAGATATGACTCAAACGTCATTTTAAGCTTAGTATCACACTAAAGTTGTTCATTAGCGACTATAATTTTGCGCCAATAATTCTTGCATTAAAATTACTGAAGATTCAAAAGAAAGCAAGCGTATGAAACATTTAGACATCAAACACTCTTTTGTTCGAGATGAAATAGCAAATGGTATAATTCGACTTGAACAAATCGCAAGTAATGATCAATTGGCCGATATTATGACCAAGCCACCTGGAAGAAACTTATTTATGAAACATCGTCCAAAGTTAAACTTAGTTTAAATCGGTTTTTATGTTTATTACATTATCTTATTTAACTTTATAATTTCTATTAAATTAAGAGGCGGTGTTAAATACTTTGTTTAGTTCATACTTTAAAATAATTTAATTGACATTTTATAAATCGAATTTTAGTTTTTCTAGCTATCAAACTTTATTATAATTTGTTTGTTAGGCCGTGTGTGAATTGCGTTAAAATGTGTATTAAAACTTGACGTTTGCTTAAAATTTGACGTTTGATTGAAAATGGGATCAAATTTAGCCATTTGCTGTGTGAATTGCGTTAAAAGGGATATTTTTAGCCAACATTTCTGCGTAGAACTAGGAAATTTCCCTCAACAAATGTTTTTATCCACCTAGGTAAAATAATTTTGTGTACAAAACCAAAATTTAAGCAATAAATTTCAGGAAAAGCCACTTAAGATATCTAACAAACAAACTCTGTTACATTCATTTTTCTCGATTTTGCAGTGGTAATTTGATAATTTGAGTCAACAGTAAAATATCTTCAAACAAAAATTTCCCTTTTTGGATGATTGGTTCCTTCCATCTGGTAACACTGCAAAACATGTTTTCACAGCTGATATCTGTTATCTGATATATGCTCCACAGCAGGATAAATTTTAACCCATTTTATTCACCACGCTAGTGTCAAGTTTTAACCAAACGTCAAGTTTTAATACACATTTTAACGCAATTCACACACGGCCTTAGTCTTGAAGAAACACTTGAATTGAATACATGTTATTGGTTTGAATAAATATTAAATAATTTATAACGAAACTTAATTTATTATTCTGATTCTTTCTGATCATTATAATTATAAGTCATTGCGTTGAACATCGAAGTGTCAAGCAAATAAGTGATTTGTTATTGAAAGGAAAGAATTAAAAGTACCTAAGCAGTAAAACTCATTTCATATTATGGTGTTCAAGACTTTGTTTTTGTGATTCAAGCCTAGTACCTACGCAGATCGGGAAAAAACAAATTTTATCTCTACAATTTTAATCTCTACAAGTGAATTCTTAATCCCGCGCAAAATTTTGATGTTGAAGAAATGAAGAAAAATGCCCTATTTGTCCACAACAATTATTGACAATCTGATTTTAATTGTCAATCTGAGAATATGAGAAAATACACAAAGAGAACAATGCACAAAAGCGTACAAATAATAATTCAGGACAACGTTGCGAGTTGCTGCCATGAGGTCAGAGTCGTCCATTCAACGGCAGATTAAGAGGCAAAGAAAAGTTATGAATGGTATAGAAGATAAGTAAATTTCGTGTAAGCCGATACCCGATGAACTTAAATGTATGGAGGAAGAACTTTTTATTATTGACGATATATAGGTATAGCTTATTGACAGAAGAGACAGACTTTTGTAACGAAAGCATCCTGAAGGCTTTAAAATTCGAGAGAAGGCAAAACAATTAAAATCGAAGTAATAAAAAAGTGAAAAAATCAAAAAGCGAACAAAGAAATCGGCAAAACAAGCATCAGAAAGCATTAACAAAACCAAATAGGTAAATATAATGGATAATAAAATAATACATACATATACCTAATACAAACAAGACGACTTTGGCGAAACAACTAAAAGCAAAATAAAAAAGCAAACCAAACCCGGAAATTACCAATTATCAAGATTGTGATGTGAATTTAAGACAGAGAATGCCTAAGCCAGGAAAAAACAAATTCAAGCAGGACAGCTTTAGAAACGCGACTGGCTTACATGTTGACATGCCAACACAGTATTTAGGGAACATCAAATGATGGAAAAAAGGAAAGAAGTTTCTTAAAGGGTTTCATATTAATTATAAGGCCTTAGTGTCTGTGTTGAAAAATATGTAACGAAGACTTGAAATATGTAGCTATTGTTTCACATCAGACAAGGTTTGCTTCTTCTTTTCTATTATAGGAAGAAGGGCAAAATGATAGAAATAAGGAAACTGAAAATATCGTGAACATTTTACGAGAAAAACTTCGCATTTGCAAAATCTTAGATGAATTCCTTTAACCAGAAAGAGTTGCGTAAGTCGGTGATCTTCATATGGAAGAATCACAAACCAATCGACCATGCTCTAATTGATCTTAGGCATGGTTCGATTATACATTAAGATACAAATCATGATAAGGTATTTGCTAATACAAGGAATAGCATTCCTGAATAATAACGCCATTAATCTGCAGATTGCAAAATTTTCTCTGCTTCGAACGCTGGAGAAAGCATGTGACGAACCGTGACGTAAGTCAAGTATCAGGCTAGCAGTATTGCAAATAAGCTTCTATATGGCAACGACTACCTTGCAAGTATATACCAATGCACTATGCAGTGAAATCCGATAACATAAGAAGAATAATGAGCTAGAAAGCCAAGAAGAACATGGAAGGAGAATCACCGTCTCTAAGCAAGTGTTTGAGAGAACCAAGATAAATCTGAGATTGCACAAGTTGGTGAGTAGGCGAAGTGGAAGCCCCATGTTCTAAGGAATCCAAGCGCCAACCAAGTTATGTAAATAACTTAGGGAAAGGTACAAAATTTAACAATCAATTCATTTTTTTGATTAGCTACTACTGGAAAACGTACTTCTATGTTCATTTTCTATTTTTTTGTTTAAATATGTATTTTCTTGGCATTTCCCAGACCATTTCCACCGATAGTTTTTCTTTGCAAAATATAACCCCTTTGAACTTAATGAACAAAAACAGAACAGCACATCAAACTTTTTCCAAGCAAAAAAAAACAAATTCTGAAAAGTTTGAATTTTAAATTCAATTTTTTGTTTTTTGTATAGTTTACATAATTTTCTTAGAAATAGAAAAGAGCTCCAAAGAGTGCTGCTGAATATTCAACGAGAGCGTGACAATGTTTGTGACTGGTGGTGGGGTGTCTTTAGTTTCTGTTTGCATCGTTTGTAGTTTTATTGTAGCAAAAAAAAAAAATTCTGTGCTGGATACAGATTGATTTTTTTTCCATGCTCTTGATTTTTTTGTATTAAAGGTTTGGGTTGTGAAGAAGTATATTTTAAAAGCAGGAAAACTTTTATCTCCCTTGATAACTATGGCATATCTACAAGTTTTTTCAAGGGAAGATATTTTTATTTTTTAGTTGTATATTTTAAAGATCAGTGAATTTGTGTGTAGTTTCTTTGAAGAGGTGTAGTAGCCCGTGGTTTAGTGGTTAGGTGCGTTGGCTGCTAAGCAGAACGTCCGTCGTGGGTTCGAGCCCTACTCGTGCCCACAAAGTTTTTATTTCATCTTTCACGGATACTGCCTCATGCGAGGAACTGACAAAACTTCCAAGAGTATCAATCTGTCATGAATAAGTGCTTCTCAAATTTGCCGTTCGGAATTGGCGTTCTCAATTCTTCACACGCACTCAAAGAATTGTTGATGAGAGTAAGCCACTTAGGCCTTGGCTCTTCAAGAACTGTCGCGCCACTCTATTTATTAATTTTTTTTTTCTTTGAGGAGGAAAACAATGAAAGCTTGATTATGTTGAAAAGAAGTCCTTATTGAGTAGTTAACGGCTCTTCAAGAATTACAGTTTGAAAGCCGGTGGCACGCAATGCGTTGTGACTTGTGAGATACTTTTGGATTGAGGTTGAGGTATGCTCATCGGTCTTGCCAGGGTACAAATTAAAGAGTACCTACCAGAAACTTTAATATTAGTGAAGCTTTTATTTACACTAGGTCTTCTTGTTGTCTTAATCTCGTGTGGTCTGTTGTTCCAGCCCAGGCTGTTTTTGGTGGTCCCATTAATTTCAGATTTAGGTTCGTAAAATGGGTGGAAACGGACCAATGCGGGTAATCAACGGTACGTATTTCGGGCAATCACGGAAGAATTCCGTCAAACACGAACGAATTTGGTCAATTAACGGTATAAGGAATTCTTAACGCTGCAGCCGGATTCCATATACCGTTAATTGACCATGTGTGACAAGACCCGTTTCCACTGGTGGGTGGAACTCTGTGTGCTGGTTATTATAAAATCAGAGGCAAATCCGGACAATAATGGATGAATATAGTAAATCACGGAAGAATCAGGGCAATTAACGGAGCGAATTCCAGTTAGTATGTGTGACGAGACCCCTGTCCACTAGTGGAGGAGTGTTATTTATACTCACAACTCTTGAGCAAACGTCTGTTGTATTTGCGTTGCTGTTGCTGGCACCAACTGATTTTTCCAAAATTGGTAGAGGGCTATTTACATATAGTTTCGGAGAACATGGTGTTATTTTGTCGGCGGAGCAGTCGGTTGGCTACTCATCGTTGGTTGCAGGACGCAAGAGTTCGGTTAGCAAGAGCAACTGGTTTTGCTTCTGCTTCGGCTCGGTTAGTAAGTAGTAACTGGTATTTACTGGTATGCGATGTGCACTGGTGGATAGACGGTGAGTGGTGTTTTTTTACGGTGATCGGTTGGCAACTGGAATGTTTACTTGCAATTTTCTCGGTACATTTATAGCACGGGGAGGACTTATATTTTATGAAGTGTAAAAATATGTGTATGGTATGGCGGGATCTTTTTTGAACATTTCTCTAGGCGCGTTGGGCATTTTATCCAGAGTATATCTAACAATGAGTAGGGAAACTCTTTTGCAAAAGTGGTGGTCACTATTACAATCACAAATTTGCAATTAAAAACCCAACAACAATTCCATGACGGAAAACAGTCAAATCAATTCCTTATGTAAAACTGTGTGTGCAAGAAGTTTCGACTATGCGTTCATCCCTTGCATCTTTCCTTTTTTCTCTCGCAGACTTTCAAAGGCGGAGAGCAATGAAACATTTTTTCTTTCCTTCCAACGTAATATCATGCGTTGCCAGAATGGATTCTTTGTAACTTCCATATGTTTTTCAACGCAGTATATGATGCGATTTCGCCAATATTGGCAACGCAAACAGAATTGTGTATGGGGGTTGCTTTTATTATTGTAGTGTTATTTCAAAGGTGATGACTGGTGACTGATGAGCAATGATCGTTATCAGTTGTGAACAAAGAAAAATAATAAAGAAAACAGAAAGAGAGCGTATGGCTTTTCTCTTTCCTTCCTTTAATTATCTATACTAATATATAAAGCTGAAGAGTTTGTTCGTTTGAACGCAGTAATCTCAGGAACTACTGGTTCGAATGGTATAATTCTTTTTGTGTTGGATGGTCCATTAATCGACTTAAGCTTTAGGCTACTTAACATTAAGGTGTGACCAATAGCAGCGAAGAGTCTGTGGAAAATGTGGAAAAAACGAAAAACAATACAATATATTTTATTTATATATATAAAAGAACAGCCTATTTTTTGTGTTCGTTCGCTAACCGGCCACACTGGTTGACCGATTTTCTTAATTTTTTTTTCTAAATGAAAGAGGAATATGGGGTTTAGGTTTAGGTTTAGGAAAAAATAAAATGTATACTTTTCAAATCACAAATGGTTCAAATGTTAAAAAATGTTAAAAAATTATCATTTTCTCAGTATAGAACAAAATATGAAAATCTGATCAATATACAAATATTCAAATTCGTTTGTCAAATTTTTTTTAATTGAAACCTGAAGAGATGTTCGAACGTTTAACATATAATAGGCATGTATGTAGCTCTTTTATTGGTCGAGCCGGGCTCAAGAACAAGGGACGTTTTCTCGATACCTGAACCTGGCCAATAAGTTCGACTAATTCTCGAATCGATTGCCTCTTGGATTGGAACATACATTTGTAAGTATTTGACAAAAAACATGCAATTTATTTATCTATGCACAATGCACATACTTTGTATGTAAGTAATTTAAGCTCTTTTTTATGAAGCTAGAAACGAAAGAATATCAAAGTGATGCAAGCATGCAAGAGCTGCCACGGAGACACCAGCTGATGGAAGATGGAACTGACTGAAAAAAGAAAAAAAAGAAGAAGAAGAAGAGGAAGTTGGAGAAAGTGGATGAAGCTGTCGCAATTGGCATTTTTGGCAATGGTGTGGCCGATCGCCGATGAGAGATTTGCCGTAGAAAACGGAAACGGCGCTGATGCCAATAACGGGGAGGCAAAGAAGATAAAGAAAAAAATTTAGCAAATAGGAGAACGAATATGAAAGACTAGGCTTTTGTTTATGTTTATTAAGTTTTCATTAATGGAAAGCAGACTTCTGCATCAAGTTCGGAAGAATGATTTTTATCAATGTGTAGCATCATAGTTTAATCGAAATTATGAGCCTACTGCTTTGCTTACAGCCTTCTTCTTTGACTGGTGCTCTTTATCTGAAAATAAAATAGCATTGACTTCAGCTTCTTCTGAAATTGCAGCCATGTTATTACAAGGTAAACCTGCCGGCCCTTAAATTACCTTTGAATATGCAGGTTAATGTTATTTTCTTTTTCTATATATATAAAAATGGATGTATGTTTGTATTTATCCAATGGACTCCGAAATGGACCAACAGAGATTTATGAAATTTTCGGTTAATACTGTTGTATTCAGTGTTGTTTTCTGTGAAAATAAAAATTGGAAAAACATAATGGAAGAGTGGGAAAAGTGCATTGGTTTTCAAATGGACAACTGGAAAATTTCAAAATGGTTTTCGAATGGAAAATAGAATTATTCGGAAAACTCATTGGTTTTCAAGGGGAAAACTGGAAAATTTGGAAAAAAATTGGGTTTTCAAACGTAAAATAGAAAGTCCTTGATGAAAAACAACTCATTAGTTTTCAAAGGAAAAATAGCATATAATTCTAGGTGCATTGGATTTCTAATAAAAAACTGGAAAATTTCAAAATGGGTTTGCGAATGAAAAATATAAAAATCTTGATGAAAACCTCGGAAAACTCATTGGTTTTCAAAGAAAAAATTGCATGAAAATGTAGGTGTACTGATTTTCAAATGGTAAATTTTGGATTGGGAACTCGGAAAACTTTGCGAGAGCATGAACAACTTCAAGACCTAAAATCAAGTTTTTGCATAGAACTCAAAGTGCATTGGTATGTTTGTATGTCTGGTAGGGACTCTTTATCCGCTCATTCCTCAATTAATTTTTCAACGAAATTTGCATTTTACTGCATGATTTAATGAAAGTATAAAGTAAGTTGCAAAGCTTATAAAAATTCAGATATGTAGTTCTGTAATCTAGAAAAGCTGTGCTTTTCCCATGGACAGCTATATGCGATGCGTGTTCGCGGGTGTCCAATGCCCAAAATCTGTTCATTGTTTCACCTAATATCCTGTTCAACACCATATTAAAATAATAAGTTAACTTTAACTTAACGCAGGCAAAGCCGCGGGTACCAGCTAGTGTTTAATATTGTAATGTGTATACACTTTATTTATCTCTATCACTATCTTTATCTCTCTGTATCTCTGTATCTTTGTCTATACGTAATGTACATACATACACTGGTTATCTCTATCACTCTAATATCGTTCTATAGTGAAATAAGTATGTAATAATAAGTTTATTTGTAGTAGTAAACACTTGTGTAGGACAGTTTAAATGAGGGGCAACATCTAGTGGTTAAGAGGAGAACTTTTCGTTAAACATCGAGAAAATTTAGCTCTTACAAAAACCCCAGTATTAGTAGTTTCTCGAACCTTTTTTGTGTTATATATAAAGCCCGTTTGGCGGCGAAGCAGTTAGTTGATTGTGAACTGTGATAAAGTAAGATACTGTGTTCGAAAAGTAATAATGGAAAGTGTTGAATAAATAAGTTTGTGAGTGATTTGAATAAAGTGAATTTGTGTTTTATTTGGAAAGTGAATAAGTTTTAACTGTCGGACCAAGCCGAATATTACAATATGTTTTCTTACCACTCACCTGCGTGAAGGCTCACATTCATTTTTTTAAGAAGAAAATTATGTATACCTTAGACCTAGACCTATCTTCCATCTAGTTTATAAATTAATACGAATACCACACATACAATTTACTCTTATAGCCTAACGGTTAAAAGCCCACAACAAAAATTCGATTCTTAAATTATTTGGTTTCATTTTCAGCTTTGAAATTTTTCAACAACCAACTTTGCATTCCTTGAAGTTGATATAGGTATCAGTATGACGAGCAATGTTTTCATATGCCAGACTTTTTTTTTCAAGTTTTCGCTTACATGATGGCTTGGGCTTGGTCTATTTGAAGATTGAGGAAAAGGATTTTAATATTCGAAATAAATGGAAAATATTTGCGCAGATTCCTCTTCCCTTCTACATGCTTCTAAAAAGATTAGGTACCTACAACTTTTCTTATTAAAAAGGAAAACTTCTGCGTTGGTATATCCATCGCAAAAAGTTTGCCTTACAATTAAATTGATTTTCTTTTTACATAAAAGCTTTTGCTTTTAATAATGGATCTAATTTTAGAAGAAGACGAGATTAAGAAATCTCATCAAATAAATTAGGAAGGGATGGCGTGAGTAAAATGGCGTATATGTACTGCAAGAGAACCACAGGGGTAGCTAATTAAAATTAAAATTTTGTTTATGGAAAACTAATAAATATCTGTGCGTACAAGTTTGAATCACATTTTTGTCTTCCCAACCCCCAACTATTTCTAACAAACGCGGTTTCCCTTCAGCAAAGGGGCGCAGGCAGTTATATGTATAAATTTGTTGCGTTGCAGTCGAGGTCGGATCATCCAAGAAGCGTCTCTAGACAGATCGGATAGTTGTGTGCAGTTTTACACGCCAAGTTGGTTGAACTCTTCTTCCAGCTTTGTGCTCCACCTGAGTCACGGGCTTCCTCTTCTGCGACGTCCTTCGAGATGGATTCGAAGACTAAATGGGCCGGAGCATTATTTTCCATTAGCTCTTTATGGTCCAAGCATCAAAGGAACATAAAAAGTCCGTTTAATCAACGTCTCCATTTTCCATTTATGCTGATGGGACTTAAAATCATTTTTATCTTATCTAAGGTCTAGGGTTCCCAACTCTCCTCCTTTTGGGAGGACAGTCCTCCTTTTCACTTTTTTGTCCTCCTGTCCTCTTAAGCTTTTAAATGTCCTCCTTTTTCAAAATGAATACATTTCATTCATACAAATATTTTGCATTGAAAACAAAAGCCTATGTACTCAAACCTTTACGTTTGCAAAACTATCTCCTAATAGTATGACAAATGTTTTGATGGTGAGAAACTACATATACCTACAGTAAAATTTTGAAAATGAAGTACCTATGAATTTTGTGATGTTATTTTATTTTTTTAATTTTATTATTAGTGGAGTCAATGAAGCTTTTTTTCAGAAAGTCCGCAGAAACAGCTCGGATCTGGAAATTTTTTTTCCAAATAATTGCTTATATTGTTTAAACAATTTTTATATTGTTTAAACAATTTATATATTGTTTATAAAGGGTGATCCACGTACGATGTTTTTTCGTAATTGGAGTGTGTTGGTTACATCAAGAAAAGAAAAAAATCATATGGAACGGGGAGTCTTTTCCCCCGTTTAGCCGGGAGGGGCGATCTTATAACAAAAAAACCCTATTTAAAAAAAAAATTATTAAAAATCAACGGCTTTGTCCACAATGCCTCTTTCATTTCGCATTTAAACGTTTTCAGGAATAGTTTTTGAAAAATTCATCTTCAAAGTCAAAATATCGAAATTTTCAACTTTTTTTTTAACTTCGAACTATTTTTTTTTTCAAAATTGTATGTATCTAAGTACTTTTTTTTCACAATTAAATGCGATTACAAGTTCTCATTGAGATCCAGAAAACCGCATGCCTTAATGTCTTCTTGTTTTCGAGAAATTAAGAAAAAAACAAAAAAAACTCAGAAAATTTGGATAATATTTGTTCTATTTTTTTTCTAAAAAATAACACTTAACAAGTAATTCTGAGTGGTTTTGGTTTTTCCTTAATTTATCGAAAAAAAAGACATTTTCGCATGGGGTTTTCTGGATCTCACTGAGAACTACTGACAGCATTTCATTTTGAAAAAAATGAGTACCTGATTTCATAAAATTTCGAAAAAAATTAGTTCGAAGTTAAACAAAAAAGTTGAAAATTTCGATATTTTGATTTTGAAGGAGAATTTTTCGAGAACTATTCCTGAAAACAGTTTTATTTAGATGCAAAATGAAAGAAGCATTTTTAAGCTTTGCAAAAAGGTATAACACGGCTTTGCGGACAAAGCTGTAGATTTTTAATATTTTTTTTTTTTTGAAAAATAGGGTTTTTTTTGTTATAAGATCGCCCCTCCCGGCTAAACGGGGGGCAATAGATCCCCCCTTCTATATGATTTTTTTCTTGTCTTAATGCAACCAACACACTCCAATTACCAAAAACATCGCTCGTGGATCACCCTTTATAAACAATATATAAATTGCTTAAACAATATAAAAATTGTTTAAACAATATAAGCAATTATTTCCCCCAAATGAAATGTTCCTGATTTTAAACAATATATAAAATAAGAATTTTTTTTTTCCAAATCCGAGCTGTTTCTGAGGACTTTCTGAAAACGCCCTTTTTTGAGCTTCATTGACTCCACTTGAAATGCGATTTTTGTGTTACGTTGTTTTAGTAATCAATAATAAAAAGAAAGAGTTCCAGAAACTGTAAGGATATTTATGCAAAACTTATATTTTTTAGTTTTATATAATATTAATAAAGCAAATGTTTTTGTGACGTTTTTTTTATTCTGAAAAAATACTGTCCTCCTTCGTTTCCAAACAAAGTTGGGAACCCTACTAAGGTCCTACTCGCGCCCATAAAGTTTTTATTTCATCTTTCACGGGTACTGCCTCTTGCGAAGACCTGACAAATCTTCCAAGAGTATCAATCTGTCATGAAAAAGTGCTTCTCAACTTTGCCGTTCGGAATCGGCGTTAAATTGTAGGTCCCCTCAATTCAATTCTTCACGCGCACTCAGAGAATTGTTGATGAGAGTAAGCCACTTAGGCCTTGGCTCTTCAAGATCTGTCGCGCTTGCGCCACTCTATTTATTTATTTATCTAAGGTCTGTGCACCATATACGAGGACAATAGAGTGACACTTAAGTTGCTCGGGAGAAAAGCGGGAGAAGCATAATGATTGGTTAGAGTTATTCTTTGTTATTCGTATCCAAGGTAGGCAAAATCCTTAACTACCGCAAACTCTTATTAAATCTCAAAAGAGGGGATTATAAGACAAAAAAACAAAAATGCACGACAGTCATGATGTTAACTTTCAACTTCAAGAGAAACCACGAATTCTTATATGTAATTGGTATGAAAGTGGACATTGCAAGTTGTGATTTTAAATGCAATTAAACGTCAAAACCGGCTGAGTGATCAAAAGATCAAATATGTTCGTATACCTACCTATAGTTTTCTCACAAAACCAAATTGTAAAATGCAATAACTGAAATGTATAGTGTTGGAGCATTTCAAGATTATCCACAGTTGTCATACAAATCCATTGATGCTTCTACTGCTGTTTTCAATTTTCAACTCCAGCCCGTTATTAAAAACATTTTTCCATCTTCTTTTCATAATTTCGAAAGCACATTCTACGACGATTCTGGCTTTACTATCTTTAATATGCACGTCTTGTTAGGAGTCATAATAGCCGTGTTTTATTGTGAACTTAGCTTAGCTCAGTACATACCTTTGTATATATAATCCTATAGTATTTCCACGCGCTTGAATTTTGTAACGCTGTGACTTGCTGTCAAATCGAAGGGTGGCGCCACTTGTACTTTGCTGTCATTCTCTTTTTGCAGAAATTAGAGAATTAGATAGAAAGACAAAGAACTAAGAAAAGGAAAGAGAGGGAACACTGAACTTTTCTTGGTTGCAAATAAAATAAGAGAGTAGAATAAATAAAACGAATGATGGCAGAGAATATAAGGAAGGCAATGCAAAGGCAATAACAAAAGAGGCAGCAAACACATGTTATTCAAATGCCTTTATGAATTTTATACCTATGGAGCTTAAGGCTATTGATATCAGAGTATATCAAATTCAATAAAAAACGCTAAAAACAGAAAAAAGTTCTAGTAGGAAAGAATAGTTCAAAAATTTTCGGTCTAGAATAATTCGAAAGAAAGAAAGAGTTCGCAACAAATAGAGCGAGCGCTGCTTGTGTACGATACATAAAATCGGAATTTCCCAAAATGCTGGTCTGGCTGATGGTCAGTGCATGTGTTCTTGTTTTTTTTTGATCACAATCTGAAAAGGAGTGGAGTGACCAAACTAATCTATTTTAATATCGCTTTATTTTGTATTTCAAATAACAGCTTTTTTTGCTAACAAAGCCATATAAATTAATACAAAATATAAATATTTTACTCTAGAATAAAAATTAACTAATGTATGGGCTGTGATAACTTCGAAAGATATCATATATTACGATTTAAACTTGAATTATCAACCCTTGTAACATCTTTTATTTGATTGAATCAGGTCACACTAATTGAGGGTTGAAGTGAACAAGTTTTTATGGCATTTTTAAGGACGAGTTTTCAAAAGCGAAAGATGCTTGATAGCTGTCATGCCACTTGTTTTTTTGTATTCCTTATGTTTTATCTCCTTCTCACTATAACACTTCGATTTACCGTCTATTTCCCAAGTAGGTATGTGAGACCAAAAATGTAATAAAAAATGAACCACGCAGAGAGTTACCTTACTCATTATTAGATATATTCTGATTGATGTCCCTTGTTGTAAGATTTCATAATGTGTGCAAGAAAACCAATACATGTTTAATATTTAACTACAAGTAAAGGCCTGGCTATTTGATAGAATATTTAGGCTGCAGAAATTTGTTTTCAAATTGAATATCTGGATCATTTCTTGTTTTTGTCATTAGCGATTAGCGCAAAATTATAGTCCGCTAATGAACGATTTTAGTGGGATACTAGCTTAAAATGACGTTTCAGACATGACTCAAACGTCATTTTAAGCTAGTATCACACTAAAATTGTTCATTAGCGGACTATAATTTTGGGCCATTGAATTTGAATACTAAAAAAAAAATTTTTGAAAGTACCTACAACCTGCTGTTTTGAAAAAAGGTGTTGGCTTAGCTAAAGTATGAAACAGGTTTAAATGAATAAACTTTAATATTATTGATAGGTACATACTTTTATTTTTCAATGAATTGAACATTTTTTATGTTTGCCTTTATTTGTAATTATAGCCACACATTTTTTTTTCAAGAGTTATTTACCTCTGGTTAGTAAACTTTATTAAGAGCCAATTTTTCAATCTTCAGATAATCAAGCAGATAGTGTTTATTCGACAAATAACAAAATATTGGATTTTTTAATCGTCGAATACTCAGATAAGTTTATTTGCCAGTTTGTTATTTTTACTTTTGTCCGATGAGTGAAGAAATTGAAGCAGTAGGCATCTACCCTTCACATAACTTTATTCGAGGTAAATACAGGTCCAGTATTCGAAACAACTCTATGGTGATCTCTCATTTTAAATTTAAGAAAAAAACTTAATAGAATGTTTGAAACATTTTTTATTATTCAAAATCGTATTCTTTTTTACATTACCCAGGATTAGAATACCAAATGCGTTTTTTTAAGGGTATCCCCATTAGGCATAATCCCTGTACATAATTGCTTACTTTAGGTACATATATGCCAATTTACAATTAAAAAATTAACACAATCACAGAAAATAAATAAATATTTTTGTATTACTTACTATTATTGCAACTATGGTATAGATATATAATATATAACATACAAAATTTGCTTACGCACTGTTTTAACTATTAAAAATGTAAATCACATGGATAATTTTACTTAAAGATTTTTACTAGATGACTTATTACTAAGGTCCTTATTTGTATTCTTGAGAGTAAATATGACCAGCCCAATTAAAATGAATCGCAGAATTTTCTCCTTATATGCTCTTCACAGCAGCATGTTGCTAAACATTCCCTCATTTCCTGCCTAATGTCAGTCAACCAAGTTTTCATGATTTTTGGCTTTGTGTGGTACTTGGAAAAGTCAGCTTTGAAAATTAGTTTCTTCGAAAATAACCGAAGGAATTGTAAGTTTCCCGAACTTGGACGTAGTTGAGACAGTGTGATAAGCTTGTTCACATTTCTTGACGTTTTTCTCAATAAGGTATTGAGAACAGATTTGGCAATTCAGTCTTCACAAGTTTAGCTGATGCAAATCCGGCATAGTACAATGCCGCCGCACTCTGAGGCTTCTCTTGTGGAAGAAGTGACTTGCAGTATCTTGCGATGATGCTCTTCTCTTTCATTCACATTCCACTCGATGCTCCATAATGTTCGCTGCTAGACTTTCTCAAGAATTTTCCAGTCAACAACTTCGTCAAGAATGTTAATCTGATTACTCAAGAGAATATTCCTAACACTCTTAAACCTAATACGTGGATATGGATAGTCAAAAAATAGAAATAGCTACCTACTTTCTGAGTTCTGACCTCCAATGTCTACCCAGTGCCCCTTTGATTGTTCCATAAGCACGTTATATACTCTAATATTCGTGGGGCCTCGGTAGCAGCAAGTTCCAACAACTTCCAGTCTACAATCGTTGACGCTCTGCTTTATAGACACTATCATTTTGACAGCATGGCACCCTTTAGAGATCCTACGAAATAACAAATGGTCTGTTTCCAATTGTTATTGAGCGCCAGATTGTGCTCAGAGAAGGGATTCTCACAAGAAACTGGGGACTTATAAAATTTGTTTCTTCTTTACACCATGGAGCATTGGTCTTGTGAAGGAATTGGGATCCTATGAACGTCCTTTGTTCCTCACTTAAATCATCCATGTTATTTTCCAAGAATTGTTTCTTCCCGTACAAAGGATCATTTTTAATCCTCTTCGGGGTGACCAAAATATTTCTTGGAATAAAACATCTTTTTTTACATTGCTTTGGTTCGAGCGCCTTACATATATGAATACTCCCAATCATATGACATATTTCATATACATTTGGGCCAAGAGTTAATATTAAATGCTAACTTTTTGTATACCTAGGTATATAGGTATATATGATGCTATCTCCGAAACTATAAAAGTTCTATCCTTTCTACCTTATCTTATCTTATCTGACCTATGTAACTATTCAAATTCTTTTTTTTTTATTTAAAATTTTTGCAATATTACCATTTTTTTTTTCAAAACCCTTAATGTATTATGTTTAAACATTTCAACTTCAATACATTTCTTAAAACAAAAAATGAATAGCCACAAACTTCCCGATCGCATAATTCAGGGGCCTTATTATGTATCAAAAACGAAACGATCGTCAATTCAACGTTACGAAAGTCGGATCAAGGAGCGATTAAGTAAAACGAGAAAGGCGTAGTAAAAATGTTGCCAGACTAAAATCAATAAGAATATTTTTATTGCATTTTATTGTAAATCAATTTGTTTTTTTTTTGTTGTTGGTGGTCTTAAATTAAAACAAACAAATTTTAGTTCAATTTTCAGAAATAATTTTCGTATAAGTAAAATGTAAACTTACAATTTCGATGCTCCAGACATTTTGCAATAAATCGAACAGAACGAGAATGAAGAATGAGAAAAGATATCTTAATGTTGGTCGTAAGACAAAACGAGAATCGTTAATCATAAACGATTCTCGTTATGTGTAATCAGATTTTAACGAGCGGATTTCAACGATAATCGTAATACATAATAGGGGCCCAGAAATCCAAAACAAATTCAATGCACTTGACCTGGGACAATAAAAAAATCGGTTCATTGTCCTTCATTCTCCTAAAAATTTGAAATATCGCAACGTTTTTAAACACTACGCTACAAATTATAAGTTCGATAATAGAAATTAGAACGTGTTAGAACACATAACCATAACAATAACGCATACCTACATAGATTTTGTTCTTCGTTCTTGTTTTTCGTTTAGGACATCAGCCAGCATTTCGGCAACATCATAAAACGACGACAAGCTTGCCACCTTGCTGAATCACGTTGTTTTTTTTTTTTGTTCAAAGAAACTGAATGAGAACCATTTATAAAGTTCAAATAATTTCTTTGTACAAAAAAGCAGTACAATATCACATACCAAAACAAAACAATTCCCATTGAAAATATTTGCTATCCTTTAAACATTCCTTGAAAATAAAAACAAAAACATTAAACCATTCAAATTCTGTTGCCAATATGGCAATCATAAAATGATATTCCGTACTTTTTTGTTCTCTTTTCTTCTATTTGAATAACCCTTACCCACATACAAAAAAAAAAAATACACCGTCCTGCGCCTGCCTGTCATATATTTCAATTTTCAAACATACATACTGTAAGAAAACACGATCCAATGTCCAATCCCATCTCACCGTCCCAGCAACCACCACCAGGGTTAGAACCTCTCTTATAAAATTTCGGAGCGAATTTGAAAAAAAAGTGGAGCAAATGCAAAATTTTCGGAGTAGATTTGAAACAAGGAGACGATATTTACTATTCAGGGAAATTTCAGTAAAAGTTCATTTAGCTATATTTCTTTTTATGACTTCTTTTGTAGAAAGCAAGCTGCTGAGCTGAAAAAAACTCACGACCCTGGTCCCATCGTCGTTCGCAGTGCTGTCACAAGTGCTTCGTATTTTTGAAATGTTTTCCAAAGCTTCGTACTTCTTTCTTATTAGATAAATAACTTCGAAGTGGGTTTATTCATTTTTTAAAGACACAAAGTACTTATAACCGTCGTAAGTAGCTGGGTTTTTGACGTAATCCAAATAGTCGTAAGATATGCAACATGCAATGAACTTTGCTTTATTATTTTTTCCATCGAATTTTTGTAAAATAGTAGCGTCTTCACTTTCTGGAGCTGAATTTTTCACAGCTTCCAAGACATCGACCGAGTCCAAAACATTTTGACATTTAAACTCCAGTTCTCGTAGTTTTACCCTAATTCCGTCAGGAATTTCATGTCGTTGGTTGTCCATAAGCCATCGGTATGATAGCTCTTCATTGTTCAATAAAAGGGAAAAAAACGTCTTTATTTAATGAATATTCTGTTTCCACTGGATGCTTATCACGAGATTAAGAGAAGTGGATTAAGAACAAATCTTGACTTTTCTGGTATTAAGGGTACATATTAGTAGACCAAAACGTCGAATAATAGTACGTTTAGTATAATACTACGTTTTCAACTACCCAAATCCGAGATAAAACGAGATTTATTCTAAATCTACTTCGCAAAATCTCGTGATTAGTGCAGTGGAAACAAGCATATAAGATTAGTTGAGGATAAACAATTTTATTTAGTTAAATTTTCTTCAAAGAAATAGAACGTAAAGCTATACAGCTTTACATTATATATTTTAATAGGTAGTTTAGGTAAAAAAAATTGTCCTTGTGGTCTTGTGGACAAAGTGGAGTAAATCTCGAAAAATCGGAGCGTCGGAGTAGATTTATATTTTTCCTTAAAAGTGGAGCAAATTTGCTCCGATCGGAGCAAGGTTCTAACGCTGACCACCACCAATAGACATTGACATAAAGTTATTTAGTATCAAATTGACACTTAAGAGTTAAGAGTACATTCTACGAAAGAGTTACAGTGCAGAAGACTCAGAGAATGTTCTCAAAAATATACAGAAATTGTCTGCATATGCAGACGTAAAAAAAGTCAAAAGAGCTAATTTTTTACTTGCCACTCGTGTCGCCTCGATCGAATCGTCAGCGTGGAAATACTATAGGATTATATATACAAAGGTACATACATGAGCCTTCAGGCAATTTGGCAATTTGTTTGGGGTTGCAAAATCAACAACATGGAGTGCAGTTGGACGTATGAGCAGCTCGTTAGCTTCAGTAGCTCACGAGTACATCAAGTGGCCCCAAGGAGATGCCATTGTGAAACTGTGCAAAATTAGAACAGATAAAGACAATACCGTAAGTAGTTTGGAGCCATAGACTGCACACACATCACAATAGCTGCTCCGAAAATAAACAAAGAATGTTTTTCTATAGTTTTGCAGGCAGTTGTCGATACAGATAAGAAATTTATTGACGTATGTTGCGGCGAACCTGAGTGCCTGAGTCTTTACACGACAACAGGGTTTTTAGGAGATCTGGGCTGTACCACAAAGCACAAAGTCACTACATTCGCCTATTTCCATCGCAAATATTTCTTGTGAATGATTCCACTTATTCCGCTACGGATTGGATCGCACTACGTTATAAAGACTACGGCTATTTAAAATTTTTAATTATATTCATTCTTCTACAGGGATGGTTGCTGAAAAAGCGTTCGAATAACTTAAGGGTACATTCAGGAGAGTAAACAACTTCACAGAACAAAGAAACTTGAATTCAATTTAAAAACTCATTGTGAGTGCTTGTGCTTGGGTTTTGCACAATTTGTGCATTCTCAGCGCTGATAGCATCTCACTCGACGAAGAACCCACTCCAATTGAAAATAATGTTATAGCCTCTGCCTAACAGCAACTCTAACAATGAACCAAATTTACTTGGAAATCGAAGTGAAAGACTATTCAACCAAATCTTACAACTTAACAGGTAATTTAATAAATAAAACTGAAAATAGAGTAAATAGATAAATCTCTTTTTTTATTTATTAAAAACTAGCTGCACCCTGCCACGCTTCGCAGTGCCTGGTCCTAGATCTTTTCAGCAATTAAAAATAGTTGAAGGCGTCACACAATCCACTTTCCACGGTACGTGTCAAGCCCTGAACTTATTAGAAAATGACCAACAGTGGAACATATGCATCAACGACTCGTGCAACACTGCAGTCTTCTACCCTCCTACCCGCCAGAGCTACCTACTACCTGCTAAACCTGTACCCCGTTACCCGCTACTCGCTGCCCCACTACCCGCTACCTTCTACTTCAAAAGAAATATCGACGGCAAGTGTACGTTTTTTATGGGAAAACAATATTTGAAAAATATACATACATATTTATGTATGTATATTTTCTTCACTGACATTTTATTTTTTAGATGAATAGGTATAAAAATATTTGACGAAATGTTCAAAGGACGTTTTGATATATTTTGCTGTTGTGATTTGAAAACTATAAATTTTGTTTGTCGTTCATGACCGCTACCGTGGATATGTTTTCTTTGTTTTTAAGATGTATTCTGTAATTCGGGGCGGAGACAAATCTAACGAATCAAAAACCATGAAAATTGGTCCAGCAGATCTCGAGTTATAAGTGTTGTAATAAACACGACTTTCTTTTATATATATAGATTTGTTTGAACATTTTTTTTCCTCTAAGCGGTCCTGCTCCTCTTTCATCACACTAAGTTTAAATTCTTGGCGTTTTCTTAACCTTACTTCTTCTGCTTTCATTTGCCGCTCTTTCTGGTCTACCCTTAACTTCAAAAATTCTGACTTTGCAAGTCCAAGTGGTCGACGAGGGTTATTTTGACAATTTATGAAAATCCACTTTTCATGAAAATATGTGGACCCAAAAATAAAAATATGTGCATAAAAAATAACTGCAAAGAAGAGGAAAAGGCCCACTTTACAGGCCCAAAGGATGCCCTGGTGTTTAAGTTTTGCAGAAGGAGGAACAGAACCAGCAGAAGCAGAATGTTGTTGGTACATCCAATGTTGGTGGGAATAAAAACACAATGTCGCTTGAGGGTGCATCTGGAGAGGTCGGCAGAGAAACTGATGCATCTGAATCCTAAAAAAAAATATATATACAGAGACAAGAAAAAAATCGTATGGGAGGGGGGAGTCTATTCTCCCCCGTTTAGCCAGGAGGGGCAATTTTCTGAAAAATTGACTTATTTTGTTTAAAAAAAATATTAAAAATCAACGGCTTCGTTTACAACACCGTGCTATACCTTTCTGAAAAGCCAAAAACTTTTTCTTTCACTTTGTTTTTAAATTAAATTGTTTTAACGAATAGTTTAAAAAAAATAAATTTTCAAACTCAAAATTTTCAAAAAAAAAGCAAAAAAAACATTTTTGAACTAATTTTTTTCAAAATTTTATGTAATTAAGTACTAATTTTGTTTTTAAAATTCAATGTGTTTGTTAATTTTTAGTCGAAAACAGAAAACCGGATGCAAAAATGTCTTTTCGTTTTTGAGAAATTAAGAAAAAACCGAAACCACTTTTTTCTAAAAAAATCTTTGTTTTTATTTTTACCTATCTGGACTTTTAGTTTAATTTATTAGTTTAATTTATAAATTTAATTTTTCGTAATACAAAATACTTACCAAACCGGCAGAAATCATGTCCTGAACGACATGCTTGAACGCCTCTCGCCTCTTCCTCGGAATCCGAAATTCATCTTTACTATGGCATTGTTATTGTAGAATCCGAGGAAGGCCTTCGTCTCATCATGTGTCCAACGTTTAGATCTATAATAAACAAAAAAAAATATGGGTTTTTGAACATTTCTAAGCATTGTAAATAATTTTTGCCTACCTTTTTTTCCATTTTTCTTCTGTTCTCTGATAAGATTCACAAACAAATTCTGATCGGATTAAATTCGAAACAAAAGAATACTTTTAATTAATAAAAAATGTCAAATGTGAAAAATCTAATGATGGGGCGCATTCGAATGATTGAATCGAATAGCTATAATCGACTCAAAAAATTATTCGAAATCATTCGATTATGCACTGTGAAATTCTTCGGATGATTTCTTAAACCTACAACTGCTACTTTTTAGTATTCGAATGAAAATATTGGTTTTCGAATCAAATTAACTAGAATCTTTGTATATGGAACAACTAGTACATAACATATATTTGGGGCTATTCTGCCATTTCTGTTATTCTGTTATGAATTTTCTGTTATGAATCATAAAAGATTGAGAAATAAAAGATCTTTTATAATTGGTATTCAGAACTTCGAACTTTTATAAAATTCTGTTATGAATTTTTCGAAAAAGAAATCTGTTATGAGACATCTGTCATTTATCAGCTGTTGCCTACAATTTAAATTGTTTCTGTCTGTGAAATAGATGATTTTTGCAAAAAGGTAATGAAAATGGATATCCACGACTGATGGTGAGTTTAATTTCAATTAAATTCAGATTTAATTAATCTATTTTATATGAATATGCCATCTTTCCAGAAACCAGCCTCTGCATTTTCCGGAACTGCTGTTTTGAATTGCTAGTTTTTTTACATCTCCTTGGCGGATTCCAAGGACAAGTATGTGGTTTTGTTCCTTACTTCACCAACTGTTCAACGGAGAATATTTCATTCTCTGAGTGTGCAACAGAATTCCGCAGCATTGATTCTTCAACATTGCATGTTCTATAGACTCGCATTTGACGCATTTCGCTTGGACTAACACACATCGCAAACAGAACAGACTTGGTGACTTGAATATTGACTTGCTAGCCGATAAGTCTATGAAGAAAGCAAGTGATTATGGTGTATATATTGGATGAAAAAACTGGAGATCTTTTCCGTGGATTGTTTATCATCGATTGTAAACAAAACTTAAGCCAAGTATCTGTGAATGACTAACCCGTTGGTCGCGGTGTATACGAGACTCTTCGTCTTGTACAGGCGTTCCAATTTACCGATAAGCATGGTGATGAAAGCCAGGCAGCAAATCAATGGTCGCCAACCCCCGTGGAATAAAATAGGTGGTCGTCCTGCTCTCGGCGAGTACAATACTCTTGTTAACAAGAGAGCTTTGCGACCAAATCTCGTACAGAAATTCACCAAAGTCGCTGAGCGGTTCGAAGACCAGAAAAACTCTGAAATTTGGGAGATCATGAAGTACATGGTTAACGTGACTCCGCTCTGTCGAAGAGTCGATGTCAAGTTGTACATGTCCACAATAATCAGTGGGAATTAGCGTGAAGCACAAAGAAGAGGTGTTCCAAGCATTTGTTGACTTGACTTTGTATCAAGGTTCTTGTTTTGGCTTGCAGAACATTACAATCGAAGGCAAACCGCTCTGCCCGTTGGTTTATTATTGCATGGGATGTGGAGACTTGCAATCGGCTTTGCGGTGCATGCAGATGGGAGGGTAATGAAGATTTCATTCAAGTACTTGGAGAGAAAATGAACAAACCCGATCAGAAAATTAAATCTAAGGTGGAAGGTCAAACTGAATTACTGTAATAAAATCAAGAGCCATGAGGTCTTTAGTAGAATTGTGTTATTAAGAACTCCACACTGCAAACAATGATTTTGGAGAAATATGGCGAGAAACATTTCAATGCCGGCGAACAACATCATCTGTGCTTCCAGGTTCTTGCCCTACGATACTTTTTCTGTTTTGCATTGCCGTGCATCTAACTCAGCCTTTGATTCTGACCAGTAGTGGTAAGTATTGCTGATGAAACTCTGCCAATTCTTGAATTAAATTTGAATTCTTGGTCTAGGTGCCATGTTGATAAAACTCTGGAATTGGGAAAAGTGGGCTTGCCAGCGCGTTTTCGAGGGACACACACCCTGAATTGCTTATTATGTTGACCGGATCCGAGGATGGAACCGCGAGAATTTAGCATTTAGGAACCTACCGCTAAGAGACATGTCTGAATTCCGAATTCGAACTTGTCTGGACAATGTTGCCCTGGGCTATAACGAGGGTTCGATCATTATCAAAGTTGGACCCTCCCGTCCTCCCAGCCATGTCGAAGGACTTCATCTTAGCCAAGCACTAAGAAACAAAAGCTTCCGAAGGAAGTAAGACTTCTAAATGAAAAACAAGCCGCCCAAGAACTCGCCCTGACACGAATTTTCACCGATGAAGACTTCAAACGAATCGACATGGCCAACATCAAGAAATGCGTCGCTGCTTCTTGTTTTTAAAGATTATTTTATTAAAATAACGTCGGAAATAAAATACCAAAATAAAATAAAATGTTTTATTTATGATTTCATTTTGATACCGTTTTTGGTGGTAGCCTTGACACGATACACTTCTCCGCAATAGCGTAGCCTTTGTATCGTCCGGATCGAGTTGCAGAGCATATTCAAAGTGCAAAATACCCTTCTCTAGATTGTACGTTCATCTTGACCCTGGATCGACTGTCTCATATTTCAAACTGTTTAACCTATACGGTGCCGTGCCGATGATATTATCGAGGACTGTGCAGCATGCAGCACGATTTCCTTAGTAGGCGCAGGCCCGGATTTACCATGCAGGCACAGTAGGCAGTTGCCTCGGGCGGCAAGAATTGGAGGGCGGCAAATTTTGAGAGAAAATTTCAAAACTTGTTATATTCGTGGGAATTGAATTTCCCGCCTATTTCGTCAGCAATTACCAACATTATGAGTGTAAAATGCTCGAATCGAAAAAAAATCGATTCGGACAATTCTCGATATTGGCCTAATATCGAATATTCGATAAGTTTCTGTATCGAAAATCATCTTGTTCAGACTTGTTCTATATCCATCCTACAGTATTCTGTCGTTATTACTGAAAATTGGTGAACGATCATCAACGTCATTGTTTATGTCAACAGTACGTGTCACAAGTTTCAACGGCACCAATTTCAGGTTTGTTATCTTTACAAATATTTTTCTTACATGCTAATTACTACGAAATGACGAAAAATTCTACGAAATATTGTATGGTCAATATGCAGTTCAATCGATTATGAGAACCAAAAATAGAAAGTTCAAATTGCGTAAAAATTATAGTGTCGGAGAAAGCTGCAAAATTGAATGTAAGAAAGGCGCATTATTAACAATTTATTGTTCATCGCTCGTAAAATACGCTTATAACAAAAATGGCTAAAAAAATTGTATAACAAGTGAGGTTAGGTAACAAGTAAACAACGTTCGACTTCAGCTGTTGAATAGATATTGATCTTCACTTTTTCAATGTTTTGAACAATAAAAAATAGTAGTTATTGCGTCAACAAGAATATAGAAAAAAATTCTTCTATGGATCTGCTCAAATTACTAAGAAGCAATGAGCTCCACACAGTTTTTCCAAAAAAATGTTGATATAGCGTACCGAATGCTCGTTTGCACACCCGTATCAAATTGTAGCGCTGAACGATCATTCTCCGTACTGTGGCGAGTGAAAAACCACTTGAGATCAAAACTGGTTGCAGAACGATTGAACGCACTCGCTTTGTTGACTATAGAGTCAGATTTGCTTATGTCTTTAGATTTCGATTAAATTATCGATGAGTTTGCCGTCCGAAAATCGAGACGTAAAAACTTCAACCAATAATCAATAATCGCATATACAATGCTAATTGTTAAATGATTATAATAAACTGACTATAATAAAATGAAAAATCTGCTCTCAGAAAGGTGCATTTAATTTATTGAAAAACTTTCCGAACCAAACTTATTACACCATTGAAAAAGTTTTGTAAGGCGGGGGGCGGCAATTTTCGCAACTGCCTAGGGGCGGCAAATTTCTAAATCCGGGCCTGAGTAGGCGGCCGAATCGGGGCATAGTGAAATTGCATTCGAGTATACTTTTAGTGCAGCCTGGTAGTTTTCCACACACTCCATTACCTCTGAAAGGTAAAAGTGATATTCCTGTATAATGAATTAAACTTAAAACACACGTTGCACTTAAGACGGCAGTAGTAACTTACCCACAAATGCTCATCATCACTGGCTATCGAAACATTTTGAAACGACCATCTGAATAAACACCGACAGGTCTAGCAGTACCTTCTCAACTGTCGATACATACAAATTTGTTATCAAAAGGTACCACTTTCACTTCACTGCAAATACGCAAAACCACTTAAAACATAAAATATAACCATTTCATGTACTTATGAACGAGCTGTGTCTTCTACGCTTGAAATTTAAGTATTAAAAAAATTTGTTTTTAACTGAAATCGTAGTTTTTATTGAAATCTTTTATCATAAAAGGCCCGAAAAGTTGTCTGTTATTCTGTTATGATTTTTAACAGATTTCTTAAAAGATTTTGGCTTGCTGAATACCAAATAGGCGATTTATAAAAGATTTTCAGTATGTTCGAATTTTTTGACAGTTCATAACAGATTTCTTAACAGATTTTATAACAGATTTGGCTTGCCGAATACCAAATCTGTTATTCAAAAAAGATTTTTTGACAAATAAAACTTTTGTATGGGAATTCATAACAGAATAACAGAATAACAGAATAAAAGATTTCGCCGAATAGCCCCAATTATCAAGTTAGGTGCTTAGAATTCAAACTTGCAACCAAACATTTTTTTAATTCGAATGATCACTCGATTATTCAAATAATTTGAATACTTTTTCTCGATTATTGAAATCATTCCATCATGCTCATCACTAGCTCAAAAATCTCATTTGTGTCTGCCAACATTTAGATAAAAAAGAAAAAATATTTTGCTCACTCTAGCTTCTAGTAGCCGACACTTTGTTTTTTTTTATTAAGCTGAGTATAAATTTCCCAATAAATCACGGCTATTAGTAATGGTGCCGTGCAATAACGCCGAGCGAAATAACGCCGAATTCTGAAATGCTTTATTTCACTTCGACAATGTGAAATAACGCCGAATGCCAACTGAGAAATAAAGCCGAGAAAGAGAAAACAAGGAAGCCGAAATGAAAGAGCATGTTAGCTGGACTTAACGCAAAATCAACTGTAGAACAAAATTTACCGAGTATGGTAGGTCTAAGGTCAAATTTTTTTTATATATTATGGGACAAAATGACAAAAAAAAATTAATTCACAAAATTTATTTGTACTTGTCAATGTTATGTACAAACAATAAATATTCATAGTACAAAAAAAAAGAAATATCTTAAGTTCGTGTAAGCACATTAACTACAAATGCAAACGAAGTCTAATAAATTAATTGGACTACTCCTATTCTTTATTTGTCGGCAAAATGGGCAGAGCATTTCATTTTGCAAAACTGTTGCTTCAATCTTGTTATGCATTAATATTAAACGGTGTTTTGAAAGCAGAAGCTGCATTTCAATGATTAATTTTGAGCTCCTTTTTAAACTCTAATTTGAAGATGATGCCGGTTCAGAACATTCAAGATCAATTCGGTTCACTAGCGAGCGAAAAAAAATTTTGCCCTAAAGTGAATCAATTTGGGGTGTGAAAATAAAAAAATTCGCTGGCATTTGTAGCTGTAGGTACTATAATTTTTGTTTCAAGTTCCAAATCCTAAATCATTTTTTATTTTCATCTGATCAAATTCTTAAAAATGTAGTGTTAACTAAAATGTAAAATCTAATATTAATATTCTTCCTGGTCCATGCCGCAAAACTCTTCTAACAGTCTTAAAAAATAACATGCGTTTTCAAAATCGAATTCATTTGTGGTAATTAAATGGTTTTAAAAGAAACTGAAATATTTAGTTATTAACCTTTTTGTTGACGTAGAGGTACCGCGTAGGTTTTTTTTTTTTAATTTCCACCAATACTGAATGTGACTTCGCTTAACTTAACTGAGCTTAAGGCCAAGTATTTTAAAATAATTTTTGTGAAAAGCAAAATTTTACATTTATTTCAAAACATGAGAACGCAACCTATAAAACACAGTCTTTTTTATTATAAAAAATTATAAAAAAATAAAAAATGCCATTGACACCTGACGAAAACTTAAAAAAATTAAAACTGACAAAGTGAATTGCCGAATCGGCATTATTTCACTTTGCCATAGTGAAATAAGGCCGAATGCAAAAAATTCGGCGTTATTTCACTTTAGTAAAGATGAATAAAGCCGAGTTTCTGTCTAGTAATGATCCGTGTAAATGACACCGATACGGACATCCTGAAATTCCTAGCAGATGTTGGATAATTATCACTTTTTTTTAGTTTAGTTTAGTTTTGTTTATTTATTGATTGTGTGCCTATACAGGCAGTCGCCCGTAGCTTAGTTGGTAAGTGCGTTGACTGCTAAGCCGAACGTCGTTGGTTCGAGTCCCACTCAGGCCAAGTTTTTATTTCATCTTTCGCGGGTACTGCCTCTTGCGAAGACCTGACAAATTTTCCAAGAGTATCAATCTGTCATGAAAAAAGTGCTTCTCAACTTTGCCGTTCGGAATCGGCGTTAAATTGTAGGTCCCCTCAATTCTTCACACGCACTCAGAGAATTGTTGATGAGGGTAAGTCGCTTAGGCCTTGGCTCTTCAAGAGCTGTCGCGCCACTCTATTTATTTATTTATTTATTTTTATGCCTATACAGTAAGAATATACTTCTTATGAGCTAGTATAAGGCTATTATTATAAAATTCAAAAATGAAGATAACTACTATTGAAAATTGAAAGAAACATGAAAAATGAAAAAAACAAGGTGTTAAAAAAAAGAGGAACAACAAAAGATAAAATACTTGCTTTACATTACATTACATATTTCTGACATTAATATTAATTTTGGTCCTGAAAATATTTTTTTAATTCTCTACGAAACTGAGCCTCACCTGTAACCCTTCTCAAATCTCTAGGAAGTGAGTTCCAACGCCGAATGACGTTGATGAAAAATTGTCTTTCTGATGTAAGACACGAAAAGCGTGGCGGTACGAGTTGAAAGGATCTGTTCGAGGTACCGAATTGAATTCTTTCGAATAAACAACGAGGTTGTTGCGACCGAATAATTTTAAACAAGAGAATGAGACTTCGAGAACGCATAAGTTGATCGAACGATATGTCGAAAATAAGTTTATTAAAACTTGATAAATGGTCGAATCTTCTTAACCCAAAGACATAACGTGTTATGTTGTTAAAAGCTACGATGAGTTTACGTTTACTTAAGGAATCGCAGTTGCAAAAGATCTCACAACCATAAGTTAAAATAGGTGCAACCAAAGTTTTTGCTAAAAGTAATCGCGTTTTGAGAGGTGTATAATTTTGCGAAGTCCAAAGTAAACGTAAAGCACCATAAACTCTACCAACAGCATAGTTAATATGAGTATCCCAAGTAAGTCGATTATTGAATACCATTCCCAAATTTTTAGACGTAGGTACATAAGAAAGCACTGATCCGTTAAGATACAAATTGGGAAAGTATTCCAAACTCAAAGCAATTTTACTTATTATCATGCATTTTGACTTTATTGGGTTAAGACATAGACCATTTCGTGAGGACCAATTGAATATATTTTCTAGATCAGAGTTTAAATTGTACGCGCAATCTTCGATAAGTCCAAGTTGGCAACTTTTTTGTAGTTGAACATCATCGGCATACATTTGAAAAAAGGAGCTTTTTATAACAGACTGAAGTTCATTAATATATAAGGAGAAAAGCACAGGCCCTAAAATCGACCCCTGCGGTACACCTCTAGTGTTTGGAAGAAAGGTTGACATTTGATTCCCAACCATTACAGCCTGCTTGCGATCTCGTAAGTATGAGTTCATTAGACGAACTGCAGAAGACGAAAAACCAATTAATCTAGATAATTTGTAAAAAAGGTTTTCATGATGCACTGTATCGAAAGCTTTCGAAAAGTCAAGAAGGGCAATGAATGTCACAAAATCGTTATCCACAGCGAGTCTGACATCTTCAGCAATGTTAATGATGGCAGTAGTACAGCTATGATTTTTTCGGAAACGGAATTGTTTTTCATATAAAATGTTATGACACTGTAAATAACTATTAATTTGCTTTTGAAGAACCTTTTCGAAAACTTTTGACAAAAATGGAAGAACAGAAATCGGCCGAAATTCGTTAGTGCTTCCAGCTTTCGGAATCGGTATAATTTTTGCAAGTTTCCATTGATCTGGAAATGATCCCGTCATTATGATAGTATTAAATACGTGTGTTAGGTAGGGTAGAATGAGAGGCAAGATAATCTTAACAAATTTAGGGTTAATTCCATCAAGGCCAATTGCATTAGATTTTATTGAAAGTAGACTTTCAACAACATCAGTGCTGTCAACGAACGCAAAGTCAAACCCTTCTGAAGTAGTCTGATGAATAATATCTTCAGTTATGTTTGGTATATCATTGATAGTAGGTACAGAAAGAGAAACAAATTGGCTATTGATTGAGTCAAGATCATTGAGTTCTGTGTGACAGTTGCTTTGTTTGCCTAAACCAAGAGATTTAAGGCTCTGCCAGAGGTTTCGACCATTCATTTGAGGGCTGAGTTTCCGACTATAGTACAAGACTTTTGCCTTTTTAATTTCACTTACAACCTGGTTTCGTAGCCGTCGAAATATTTCATGGTGGATCTCCAACCCGTAACGTTTCCATTCTTTATAGGCTAGATCTCGCTGTCGAATAAGTTTACGAATTTCATTAGAAAACCATGAACACTCTCGTACCCTTCTATTTTTACGACGCAAAGGCACATGACGGTGGAATAAATCCATAATGTTGTATCTAATTAAGAAAATTAATTTGCTCGTTAAGTGACAATAGGCGTGTTTTTTTGGCATCGCTATCTGCAGCCAAATTCGATTTCCCAAAAAAACGTATCCGCAGTTGCCCATCCGCAGCTGTTTTATTTTATTTTTAAGTGAGATTTATTTCTGTGAGATCTCTGAGATGAAAGTATTTTGGATTCGATATCTCACACAGCTGTTTTGACGTGGCTGACATAATGTACAACAACAATTTAGAAGATAACCATTTCATCTCAATGAGAACTGAGAATTATGTTCCACCAAATGATATTACCTCAGTCAAAGTAACATTGCGATAATGTTAGGTCGAACTTGCTTATTGTTTGTTTCTTTTAAAAATGGTGACAGATCTCAGCTCTGACAGTTTGTCAGTTTTATCATACTTACTGAACCAACTATCCATAATGGGAACTTTTGATTGAAGATTTTTTACTGTTGCTTCAAAAATCAAATTATCACTTCAAAATCGAGAAAAATAAATAAAACGGAGCTTTGTTGTTATTTACAGTGTATTTTTATTAATTTCTTTTATTCTAAAGCTGGGTTTTTTACGTGATACTATTTTACCTAAAACCTACATCCGTCCTAAGCTTGAGTACAATTCTCACGTCTGGGCTGGTGCAGGGTGCTCAAGTGACGTACTTAAGTCTTCTGGACAGTATCTAAAAAAGAGCATTCAAATGATTGGTGACAATACCATCGTTGAGTCATTTACATCCCTAGAACATCGGCGTAATGTCTCATGTCTCACCCTGTTTTACCGATACTTCAACGGTATATGCTCCAGTGAAATAGCCAGTTGCATTCCTCCCCTTAAGACATTCAACCGTAATACCCGCGCCTCCAGGAATGCCCATCAGTTCACCCTTGAGCCCAACTTCGGACGTACTGTCAAGTACAGAGAATCTTTCTTTAGCCGTACTACGCGAATGTGGAACACTCTTCCACACTCTGTCTTCCCCAGTCATTGTAATGTTCAAGAATTCAAAACCAATGTTCACCGACACCTCCTTTTACATCCTCTATCCTTTCCCTAATACTCGCACTGTGCTCTTTGCATATAAGGGGTAATGAAAAAAATCCCTTGAGTGCGCGTTGATTATATCAAGAAAAAAAAAACCTGGACAAATAAATAAAATGTTTCTTGAGGAAAGGATATTTCTTAGTTATAGGCAGAAATGTTGGTAAAAAAAAAAATACTTTTTAACATAATTCACACAGCAAACGGGTAAATTTCATCGTGTGTTTAACCAAGCTCAAGTGTTAATGCACATTTTAACGGAATTCTCACACGGCCTAAGCACTAAGCAATATACATGAACAGCAAACATTGTTTTTGAAATGCTAGAAGCGTCCATTTAAACACATATATTTTTTTCTCTAATAACTCAAGCAAACAAGATTTAGTTGCTGTAAGAAAATCAATTGAGTGATATAGAATTTAATGAACGAATGTTGCGTTAAATTGAAATTTAACCCACTTACCACGATTGTTATTAAACTGCTTGACACATAAATCTATCCTGTCATGTTTTCGAAGATGGTGTGCGATGTGTGATAATTAGCTTGAGGATATGAAACCAAAAATGTCAATGAATTACCTCTATAGATTACCATATCAAATTTGAAACCCCGGTTTACCACTTTGGCTCATGGAATATGAGCTGACTATTTATATTCATCACAAGCTCGTGTCAAGTGTGTACAAGCGCATTTCAAACATTTAATAATGGAAAACAAATATTTTGAATTCTTGCGGTAGTTCCAGGTCAAACATTTTGCTCTCAAAATAAGAGGAGTGTGTCCTTGGCGTTAAACCTCATGAAGAAACCAAATCTAGCAGATGTTTAAGTAGAGTGAGTCTAACAAAAATATTGCAGGACAATAATTTTTTTTTTTTTTTATTGACCAGTAAATAAAATTTTTTCATTACAATAAGAAGGGGGAGTCCGGGAGACTTGACCATATGTGAGACATGAGCCACTCTAAATAATTCTCTCAAATATCACTCAAATGACTCATGAGTATACCAAATTTTTTCATCTTTCGATGTTCTACTTACAAACAAAAATTATTCTGGATCCTCAATTTACTCTAGCTGGTGAATGCAAAAATGTGTTTTTTGTCGAAAATAGTAACTTTTTTTGTTTTTGTTTTTCAACATAAGAATTTTATTTAACGTGGTAGGTAAAAAAAGTTGACATGTGCTCATTAAACATTTAGTCGACTTTGTAAAAATTAAAAGAAAATCCAGCTATCTTCTATTTTACAAAATTTATTGATCATTAATTGCGAAAAAACGTGAGTGGGAGACTTGAGCCATTTTTTTAGGGGAGACTTGACCATAGGCTAAAGTCTCGCCTCTGTTGTAAAATGTGTTGAAAATGAACGAATTTCATTCTTTTTTAGATATTACCATGCCATCGGCATATTTAGAAAAAAAGGAGCAGCGCAAAATAGTGTTTTGCAAAAAAAAAACTATTGAAAAGTCATTAACATGTAGAGATTTTCATAAAGAATTAAGTTATTTATTTTAGTTTTATAAAACACGTTACACACAGATTTTGTGTCCATACAAAACACCTCAAATATAATGAAATAGAGATTTAACAAGATATAAACGGATTTTATGATCTTTTGTTTTGTTTTACTTGAAAAATTTAAGTATGATCAAGTCTCCCCAAGAGGGTGGTCAAGTCTCCCGGCTAAGCGGGAGACTTGAGCCACAAATCTGTTCTCACTTATTTTGCATTTGGCAAAAATCACAAGGCTGTATATAAAGTTTATGAGTTTATGTTTACAAAAATGTATGAAACATCTGGCTGATATGAATAGGGACATTTTTATGAACGATTTAACAAAAAGTGGCTCAAGTCTCCCGGACTCCCTCTACCTACTTATTATCGCCCAGTTTACACAGAGTTATAGTTGAAAACTACTTTGCTTCTGAAATTTGTTTCTTATGAAAAATGCACAGTATTTACAAATTATAATGTTTGGAATCATGTTTATGAGGAGGAAAGGTCATGAAAACCCCCTATTAAAGAATTTAATATTAATCTTAACATTATAAAACTAGAGTAGATATTTTATCAATCATAGTTTTTATATATATCACATGAAAATATTATTATTGTTTTCATTTTTTTTTATATCACAGTTTGGAAAATTTATATTATACTAGCTGACTCGGCAGACGTCGTCCTGCCTTGATTTGAAGAATTAAATGAAACTCCGTCAAGGAGTTTCTGAAATTGTTGTGAATTGTAAATCCAAGCAAGGGCGCCGATGAAAAATTACATGAAACATAAGGTGAAGATTGTTAACTCGCCACGTTGTACCGTTGTTATAAGTTCTATAGCACAGAGTAGGTACATACAGAGCGGAAACCTCCCCGAAAAACATATTTCGCCGCGAAAAAAGGCAGGAACCATCCCGGGTTTATGCACAACAACTTTTCCAATAATAATTTTCCCTTTGAAAACCAATGAGTTTTCCGAGTTTTTCATCAAGTACTTTCTGTTTTACATTCGAAACCCCATTTTGAAATTTTCCAGTTTTCCATTTGAAAACCAATGCACCTGCAATAATATGCAATTTTCCCTTTGAAAACCAATGAATTGTCCGAGTTTTTCATCAAGAACTTTATATTTTCCATTCGAAAACCCACTTTGAAATTTTACAGTTTTCCATTTGAAAACCAATGCACCTGCAATAATATGCAATTTTCCCTTTGAAAACCAATGAGTTTTCCGAGTTTTTCATCAAGAACTTTCTGTTTTACATTCGAAACCCCATTTTGAAATTTTCCAGTTTTCCATTTGAAAACCAATGCACCTGCAATAATATGCAATTTTCCCTTTGAAAACCAATGAGTTGTCCGAGTTTTTCATCAAGAACTTTATATTTTCCATTCGAAACCCCATTTTGAAATTTTCTAGTCCCAATTTTTATTTGCGAAAATATCGATAAATCAACGAAATTATCGATAACAATTTACAGGTACCCAATTTTTATTTGCGTTTTTCTCGCACGTAATTCAATAAAAATTAGTTTTTCCAACTCAGGAACCATCCCGGGTTTATGCACAACAACTTTTCCAAAGATTATTACATGATCAAATGTGTAGTTTATGAGTCTATAGGTAATATACAAACAAACATTCATTTTTATATATATAGATAGATAGATAGATAGACTAGCTGGTACCCGCGGCTTTGTCCGCGTTAATTTAAAGTTAACTTATTATTTTAATATGGTGTTGTACAGGATGTAAGGTGAAACAATGAAGAGATTCTGAAAACGCATCGCATATAGCTTTCCATGGGAGAAGAACAGCTTTTCTTCTATTTACATATCTGAATTTTTCCTAGCTTTGCAACCTTAAATTCTATGCTGTCTCTATGCTCAATTCGTGCTCTCGCAGAGTTTTCCGAGTTCCAATCCAAAATTTTCCATTTTTCAGTTTGCACCTACAATTACATGCGATTTTCCCATTGAAAACCAGTGAGTCTTCCGAGTTTTTCATCAAGAACTTTCTATTTTCCATTCGAAACCAAATTTTGAAACAAAAAATTCCAAGTAAAAAATCAAATATCTGCCCTTTGTTTGGATTTTCCAGTTTTTTTCAGTTTTCCCACTCTTCCATGAAGTTCTTACATTTTTTTTCACAGAAACCACCACTGAATAAAACAGAATTAACCATGAAAATTTCACAAATATCTGAGGACAAACATATGTACATACATTTTTATAAGAAGAAGAAGATAATTTGTAATACAGGAGCAAGTTCGTACGACCCAGTCGTGCACATTTTTTTTTAAATTTTCATTGGTGTTTCGCAATAAGTACTGAATCAATAACTTAAGCTTCGTCCAACCGTCCTTTCTCAAATCCTTCGAATAAAAAAAAAACAAATGTTCTGAACTAAAATATATTGACAACCTGACAACCTATCGTTGGAGAAAGCAATCCGTGGTTCTCTCACATCTATCAGCGGGACTAAATAAAATAAATAGGGTGGCGTGACAGCTCTTGAAGAGCCAAGACCTAAGTGGCTTACTCTCATCAACAATTCTCTGAGTGCGTGTGAAGAATTGAGGGGACCTACAATTTAACGCCGATTCCGAACGGCAAAGTTGAGAAGTACTTTTCATGACAGATTGATACTCTTGGAAGATTTGTCAGGTCTTCGCAAGAGGCAGTACCTGTGAAAGATGAAATAAAAACTTGGCCTGAGTAGGACTTGAACCAACGACGTTCTGCATAGCAGCCAACGCACTTACCAACTAAGCTACGGGCAACTGCGGGACTATCGTCACCAAATCCAACCAATTATTGGCATACGCAGACGACATTGGAAGGAACCCACTTAACTAAGTACATGGTGGCCCCGTCTGCTGAAAATGTAGCAATAGTAGAAGAACAACTATTAAGGTGGAGGTGCACGAATTCGAAGTGGTGCTATCGTTCAATTAGTTACTACATAGCAGCCGATAAGAATATGGAGGAAGAAATACGCAGGCGGCCGGCTGCTCAAAGCCCACAGAACCTACTTAAGTCTTTCAAGACTATTTATATCCTAAAAGGTTACCATTGCATTACTTCTAAACTGCTGCTTTAAGACGATAGTCTTACCAGTACTCACCTACGGATCTGAGCCCTGGGTGCTTAGCCAATGGCACAGGCACTCTGAATTCTTAGTTCTCCCTGTTTGTGAGGAAGGACGATTCTGGAGACGATATAACCTTGAGCTATGTATGTATATGAAATCTAAAAAAAATTTAGCGTGGTAGACTCTAGTGGGCACCAAGTTGTATGACCGAAGAGGAACGGGTCGGGAAGTCTTTTGAGGAACAATTCATATGGTAGAACACAGCGTTGCAAACCAAATTTGCGCTGGGATAGTATACATATGTATCAATGTACACCACGACGCTCACAGCCTGAAGATGCGAAACTGGATTTCGATTTGATTTGATTTCGTTTTTTTTATTATACAGATTGTCCATTTAAGTTCATAAACGCACTTATATTAGGACATTTATCTTATTTCTTAGCATCGATTTGGAAAACCTTGGTCATTCGTCTCCAAGTCTGTGCATCGAAGTAACAAAAGGTTCGTCGTTCTTTTGTACCGTTCTTTTCATATTGATTAAGACCTATAATTCGAGTTATCCAAATTTTATCTTCTATGTGATACCGACATTCTCGATTATGTAATTCTGCAGCGGCCATCAATTGCATATGTAACATTAAAAATATTTTTGTAGAATAGAAAGAATAGCACGTTCTTGCAGTTAAGGACAGATTTCCCCGGGATATACATATGTATAGAAGAGCTTGCTGATCCCGGTTATGGCTCAGATGAAGGGGGAAAATTCATTTTCTCTTCTTCATGCATACATATACATATGTACATTACATATAGCAAATATAAAATTTTCTAAAATTTTTTCGATTTGACAATTTTTTAAAATTGAAATCGATCAGATTTGTTTTTTTTTTTGCTTTAGAGTGAAAAAAAATATATTTTTTAACATTAGCACCGTTTGTCATTTGATTGCATATGAAAAATATACATTTTATTTTTTCTAAACCTTCTACCCTAATACCTCTTGCATTTAGAGAAAAAATTAGGAAAATCGGTCAACCAGTGTGCCCGGTTAAGCTAGGCATACACGGTGAACATGTTGGTGTGATTTGTTGGGGTTGGGCTGAAAATTATTCGTGTATGGGCATGTTGGCCAACAAATCCACGGTTTATGAAATATTTTGTAAACCGTGAACTTACGGCTAACATGTTGACTGTGTATGGGCAAGTTTACAACAAATTTTGAAGTTTATCAACATGTTCGTCGTGTATGGCGTTGTGTGACAACAATTCGTCATTTGTGTAGTTATTTTCATGGAGTTAACATGTCGCAAAACAAAGCAAAACGCACTTGTATCGCACATCTTGCCTTCACGACAGTCACACAAATAATGAAGTTTATAAACATGTTGGGCCGTGTATGGCGAACCGCTGCCCAACAAATCACACCAACATGTTCACCGTGTATGCCTAGCTTTAGCGAACGAACACAAAAATTAAGCTGTTCTTTTATATATAATATATAGATATCAAGAATGTATAAATAAAACTAAAAACAAAAAGCAAAAATTATAGGAAACATATAATACAATACATATGTAAATAAATAGATGCATGATAAATAAACGACTGAATAAATAAATAAGTAATAAATAAATAAATAAATAAATAAATAATTAAATAAATAAATAAATCTATATATATAAAAGACTAATTCGTTAAATTTATGTTATCTTTTCAAATTGACAACCGGTTGACCGATTTTCTAAATTTTTGGTTTAAACTAAAGAGAAATAACTTAAGAAGGTTAATAACAAAAAAAAACTATGTTGTTCAAATCACAAATGGTTCAAATGTTAAGAAATAATGCTTTTCTCACTTTAGTAAAATATATCAATATACGAATACTCAATTTTTTATGAAAATTATTTCAAATATTTTCGTCAAATATTTTTTTTTATCGAAAAAAAAATTATGATTGACATTTTTGTTATTCATTTGTACAAACAAAAAATTTATACTTGACATTTTTTTGTCATTCAATTGTACATGACAGGGTCGCTTTGCAATGCTAACGGGGATTTATACATAGGTAAGTACAGTGAACTCTCTCATAACCGGACGCTGACGGTACCGAAAAATTTGTCCGGTTATGGAAGATGTCCGGTTAAGGGTACAAACAAATCTACATTCCTTAAGATGCATACAATAGAAGTGTTATTGGGATTTAATGTATTTCGTTACTTACTTAAATGAGAGTAGAAAGTTAGTTTTAAAGCTTGGAAAAACTCAGATATGTAATTTTCTATGTTAATTGGATTCAAGTAAATTGCATTTTTACAATACCTGTGTTAGTAACAATTATTTATGAGTTGCTCTGAAGGGTGGCGAGACGAAGTTCGCAGGGTCGGTTTTCGAATGGAAAATAGAAAGTTCTTGATGAAAAACTCGGAAAATTCACAGGTTTCCAAAGGGAAAATTGCATGTAACTGTAAGTGCATTGGTTATGAAATAGAAAATTGGAAAATTTGAAAATGGGTTTTCAAATGGGAAATAGGAGGTTCCTTATGAAAAGCTTGGAAAACTTATTGGTTTCCAAACGGGAAAATTGCATGTAACCGTACGTGCATTGGTTTTCAAATGAAAAACTGTAAAATTTCAAAATGAGTTTTCGAATGGAAAATAGAAAGTTCTTGATGAAAAACTCGGAAAACTCATTGGTTTTCAAACCGAAAATTCCACGTAATTGTAGGTGCATTGGTTTTCAAATGAAAAACTGGAAAATTTCAAAATGGGTTTTCGAATGGAAAGCAGAAAGTTGTTGATGAAAAACTCGGAAAACTCATTGGTTTTCAAACCGAAAATTCCACGTAATTGTAGGTGCATTGGTTTTCAAATGGGAAAATTTCAAAATGGGTTTTCAAATGGAAAACAGAAAGTTCTTGATGAAAAACCCAGAAAACTTATTGGTTTCCAAAGGGAAAATTGCATGTAATTGAAGGGGCATTGGTTTTCAAATGATAAACTGGAAAATTTCAAAATGGGTTTTTCGAATGGAAAGCAGAAAGTTTATTGATGAAAAACTCGGAAAACTCATTGGTTTTCAAACTGAAAATTTCACGCAATTGTAGGTGCATTTGATTTCAAATGGAAAACTGGAAAATTTCAAAATGGGATTTCGAATGGAAAATAGAAAGTTATTGATGCAAATCTTAGAAACTTCATTGGTATTGAAAGGGAAAATTACATGTAATTGCAGGTCCATTGGTTTTAAATGGAAAACTGGAAAATCTTGGATAGGTAAGTCGGAAAACTCTACCAGAGCACAAAGAACTTCAACACCTAATATCAAGCATTTGCATAGAATTTAAAGTGCGTTGGTGTGTTTGTATGTCGGGTGGAGACTCTTAATCCGCTCAATCCTCAATGCATTTATGTAAATTTTCGCTGTATTTATAGGCTTGGTAAAAACAAATTTTTGGGACAAACTTACTGGAAATCACTAAATAAGGGGGGCAATTGAAAACTGCATTTAGTGTTGATTTTTGTGTTATAGTCAAAACACACCAGAAAAACGAGAATTTGTTAAATTTTTCAACGAAATTTGATATTTCTGCATGCTTAAATGAGAGTAGAAAGTTAGTTTTAAAGCTTGGAAAAACTCAGATATGTAATTTTCTATGTTAATTGGATTCAAGTAAATGTCATTTTTACAATACCTGTGTTTGTAACAATTATTTATGAGTTGCTCTGAAGGGTGGCGAGACGAAGTTCGCAGGGTCGGCTAGTAAATAAATAAATAATGAAAAAAAAATAAAACATGTAAATAAATGAGTGAATAAATTAATAAACAAATAAAGATATTAACAAGTAAGTGAAAAAAAATAAATAAATAAATAAGTGAATAAATATATATAAACCAAAACAATAAAAGTAACACTATTACAATTAAAAATGAAATCTTATTATGTAATTAAGTTTTCGATAAGAATGTTATCAGACATTTGACAACGAATATTATATCTTTCTTTTAATTTAAGTATTCTCACAGAGATAAGATCGATTTTGGTACGGCTATGGAGATCAGAAGTTGAGAAGTGCCAAGGAAGTCTTAGCATCATTTTTAATATTTTATTTTGAGAGACTTGCAATTTCTGAATATGTGTTCTTGCACATTGTCCCCAAACTGGACTACCATAAAGCAAAATAGATTGGAAAATGACTTTGAAAATTATAAGCTTGTTGTCAATACTCAAAAGAGATTTCCTATATTGATCAGTGGATACAATATTTTTATTGTTTTATTAACTTTAATAACTGTTTTCTGTATGTGTTCATTGAAAGAAAGTTTTTTGTCTAAATATATACCCAAGTATTTTACTGAAGTTCCCCATTCAATTTCAATACCGCTAAGCTTAAGATTATTGCTAGGAATAAAGCAAAGTTTTCTTTTTCTCGTGAAAAAGATGGCCTGCGTTTTCGAAGCGTTCATTTTTATTCTCCATTTCTTATAATAGTTTTCTAAAATTTCAAGCGCTGATTGTAAATTAGTTTCTATATTTAAACTAAGTACATCAGATGAAAAGATTGCTGTGTCATCGGCATATATGGCCGATTCGCAGTTAGGTAATAATGGAAAGTCGGACGTGTAAATGTCATAGAGAACGGGCCCTAATACCGATCCTTGGGGTACTCCAGCAGGTATACACAATTTTTCGGATTTGCTCCCGTTTAGTGAAACAATAAAAAATCTGTCCGTCAAGAAACTTTGAACTAATTTGACGATATATCTTGGGAAATTCAAACTTATCATTTTATATATTAAGCCATTATGTCAAACACTATCAAACGCTTTCTCAACATCCAATAGTATTAAAGCAGAAACACAATCACGCTTTGCCGTCGATTTTGACAACTGCGAAAAGTTCAGCTATAGGAAATCTGTGTAACCTCCTAACCTCACACAATGACGCTTTTCCTACGTACGCTTTTTTTGACAAACGTAAGAAAACGTAAAGAAGCCACCATCTGTCAAAAAAAAGTTCAACTTGGTTGAACTTTTGCTTTGTCTGACAGCTCAACAGCTGTTTGTTCATTTGTTGTTTGGAGCAGCGTTACCACTTTAAAAAAAAAATGGAAGCGAAGTAAATTTGGGAATAAAGCGAAGTAGATTGAGAAAAAGCGAAAAAGATTTTAAAATAGTGTATTTTATATTGACCATGAATACATAGACAGATCTACAATTAGAGCCGTGTGTAAATTGTGTTAAAATGTGTATACAAACTTGACTTTCGATTTAATTTTGACACTACATGGCGGATATGATGTGTTAAAATTTAACTAGCAAGCTAAAATATGACACTAGTGCTTAAATTTAACCAACATTTAAACCCAAGTTGCGCACGGCGTAAAATATTAAACACTTTAATACAATCACGTAACTCATACTTTGCGTATAGGTATGGGTTGACATTTCGTGTTTGTAAAGTGTGTCCGCTTATTGTTCGTGTATAAGGATAGAAACTTATCGATTATATATTTTCCTGATGAAAATAAGAGAACTGCAGGCATAAAATTACTCAATGAGTTAATCGAAGCAGATTTTGGAAATATCAAGTAAAATCGAGTGAAGTAGATTTCAAAACATTCTTGATGGTGCGAAGTGGGAATAGATATTCAAAGTTTTTCAAAAATCGAAGTAGACTACTTCGGAAGGAGTAAAGTGGCAAATCTGTTTGATGATGATGGAGGGAGAACTGTCATTCAAAGCAAACGTAAAGCGAGTGCATCGTAACGCAGACGACGCCGAAGCTGAAGCGTGTATGTGTTTTAGGCTTTAAGCCGGTGGACTTTTGATTATTGAAATTAGATCTGACGTGTTTAGTTATACGATTAATTTGGTGTACTGTGCTGTGCTGTTCATGAAAACCAAATTGCTGAGGAGGATAGATATTGTTTTCAACGATGAAACAAGATATTTTCAACTTTATGAGTCGTTCAAAAACTTTACTTGTACAGCTCAAGAGACTGATTGGCCTGTAGCTCTTCGGGTCATTTGGTTGGTTTCCAGGTTTCAGAATTGGTACAACTTTAGCCACTTTCCAATTTGAGGGAAAATATTGAAACTTAACGCAAATATTAAATATAAATAGAAGGTAGGTACTTGAAACCAGTTTTTGGTAGTTTTTTAAGAAAAATATTTTTAATACCATCAAAACCAACTGATTTGCGTAATTGAAGGTTTTTAACAATCTCTATGAGATCATCAAGATCAGCGTAAGCACTATCTGGGGTGTCAACATGATAAGAATTAAAGTTGCAGATAGCATCTTGCACCATCGATCATTAATTAAGTTGAAAACTCTGTGATTATCAAAAAATGAATTTGCTAGGGCATTTGCCTTATCGATGTTGGTGATACAAACGGATTGAGAGTTATGAAAAGTCGGCACAAAGCTATTCTTTTTCTTTAAGGCCTTATATAAACCAAACATTCAAACATATTCATTAGTTCTAAAATATTATGAGGATAATTAAGTAAATAGTAATCAGAACAAAAACATAAAATGTAAAAAAAGAGCCAAGTTCTCTTATGTGCGAACAACACTGTGTAAACAGTTAGCCACCAAAAGTAATGAGATCTAAAAGAACGCCAAGTTCTGACATGTAAAAGTGTTATATTTAATATTTTAAATCATAGAAAATAATACAACAATATTAAAAGAAAATAGAAAATAGTTTGGATGAAAATTTACAAGTTCACTGTTCAAGTTTTAAAATGTTATTAATCACGCTTCAAACAAAAACTTGCCAAGTGAACTTGTAATTTTTCATCCGAACTATTTTCTATTTTCTTTTAATATTGTTGTATTATTTTCTATGATTTAAAATATTAAATATAACACTTTTACATGTCAGAACTTGGCGTTCTTTTAGATCTCATTACTTTTGGTGGCTAACTGTTTACACAGTGTTGTTCGCACATAAGAGAACTTGGCTCTTTTTTTACATTTTATGTTTTTGTTCTGATTTCACATCTTTTTGCAAAGTTTTTTTTTTTTTTTATGGAAGCATTATGCAAACTTTAACAATATAATTGCTCTGCCAATTAATAAATAAATAATATGTAGGTTAGGTTCGACTGGCTGTCTAGATGTCACATTCAGACGTCAAGGGTCCATTGTGAAACCCATAACTCATGGACTTTTATGTAGTTAAGCAAACCATAATTCTAATTTTCAACATCCTACGACCATTTTAAGAAAGTGGGTGGCAGCTATGCCCCTTTAATGAAACTGCAATTTTGTACTTATATTTTCTCTTATACTCACCCGAAACCCTATCAGAATTTCGAATTTAAACATTTTCGACCATTTTAACAAAGTGGGCGGATACCACGCCCCTAAATGGAAATAGATTTTTTTCTCATTTTTTTTATGTTTTTCAACCAAAACCTTACAAGAATTCCAAATTTCAACATCCTACGACCGTTTTACGATAGTGGGCGGAAACCACGCCCCTAAATGAAACCAAAATATTTTCCTTATATTTTTCCTTATATTCAACCGAAACCCTGTAATAATTCCGAATTTTAAGATCCTACGACCAGTTTTAGAAAGTGGGTGGATACCACGCCCCCTGAATGAGCAAATTGACATTTTCGATTTTTTCCTTTGTATGCACCCGAAAACCTACCACCGTACCAAGTTTTAAGATTCTGCCATTGTTAGAAGTGCTTCATAATTTTGATGATCAGTGAGTCAGTGAGTCAGTGAGTCAGTCAGTGAGTCAGTCAGTGAGTCAATTACGGTTTTTGAAATTTTTGTTGTTCAATATCTCAGGAAGTAGTGGTTCAACAAAATTATTTTTTTTACACGGCCTTTGTGCCCATGAAGTTAATACGTAATTCAAATTTGAAGCTTCTAACTCTATGGGTTTAAAAGTTATGGGGGGTTAAAAATGTGCTTGAGTTCGATCCTGTAAAAAGGGGGTAGTGCTAGAACTTGGCTGGGCACTACCGTGCCCTTTGATATGAACCAAACATTCATTCTTTGAGAAAAAAAAAAAACGAAAGAAAAACAACACAAAAATTCATACATTTAAAATAATTCTCTAAAAAAACATACATATAAATCACTGTTTTTTTTTTTTTAATTCTCCGTCGACGAACAAAAAGTCATTGAAGTTTTCTATGAGACCCTCTGAGTTAATAGGTTCCCAACAATCTTTTTCTTACATTTCTTTGCAAAGGATAACATTTTCCAAAGTAGTAATATTAATTTTATTTCTAAGTTTATTTTTCACTAAACTTACTGTGGAAAATTTGCGCTCGGCAGCTGCGCTGCTATGAGGTAAAGAACACAATGTTAACATATATGAACACAAATGTTTAAATGTTTTTTCCCCAAAAGCGTTTTCTTCGTTATTCAGTTTAGCCCAAAAAGCTGTAACGTCATCAGAATCATAATATTTTTCTAACAGATATTGGTTTCCCAACAAACTTCTCCAAGCAATATTAATATTTTCTAGGTTTTCCTTACAGAATGGAAAAGATGTAACAATCGGCAAAATTGAGGGCATTGTACCCTCCACAACAATCTTTGCATCTAAATATCTAGGAAGTTTTAATTTTTCATCATTAAATTTGAATCGTTTTTTAATTTGATTGCAAACTTCTATGTAAAATTCGACCAAGTGTTTTTTTATTTCATTAAGTTTGCTTTCTTCAAAATCGTGAGATGAAATAAATTCCTGAAATTCGATCCCAAAATGCATATCTGAATAGCAAAGATGATCGGACGTACCTTCTACATCGATATTTGTACTTACTGCATCCATTGTAACAAAGTTTTTTAAAATTACCAAATATAAATCGGTTATGGTTTGGTCAAGTCGATGGATAAGTGTGTGTTCGGCTTGAAAAATTTAATTTTTTTTTGATTTATGAGTTTAAGTACATAAGAAAGAAAAAGTAAGTATAGTTTATTGGTTTGTTCATTTAAAAAGTTTGCTATTTCATTAAAAAAGTAAGGATTTTCGAAATTTATTAAATGAAAATAATGTTGTAAAGGAGTACATTGCTCTATAAGTCTATTTACAACACTTTTCATCGACAGCCACCGTGTATTGGAAACGTTAAGAATTTTATTATTTCTGCTATCAAAATACTTTTGAAATTCTTTATATGATCCTATTCTTTTGGGGCTATGGGAAAAATGATTGTATATGTCTTTTATAATTTTTTCAATATATGTTGGCAGCTTTTTGCAAGCTGCCGATGCGCATAAATGCAATGAATGACATGTACATCCAATATAAAATAAATCTTTGCTTTCCCCTTCTAACCTCGTCTTAACTCCACTAATATTGCCTCTCATGACCGAGGCATTATCTGTAGCTAGACCAATAATGTTTTTAAGGGGAATATTTTTTGATTCAAAAAAAGTTTTGAGACTCGAGAATATTTCTTTGGAATCTGAGTCTGTCAACTCTATGAGTCCAAAAAACTTATCGATAATCAAATTTTTTGAAATATCAAAATAACGAGCTACAATTACCAGGCATTTCGCACTGGAAACGTCCGTTGTCTCATCAATAATTAATGAAAATTTTAGACTCCTAAGTGAATGGCTAATTTGCTCTTGGGCAAATGGGCCAATTACCACATTAGCCATCGATGTGGCTTTTTTACGCCCACACTTGATGTCCTTTGCAATTGCAGAATCTTTACACACAGTGCGTATAAGCGCAGGCATGGAATCCATCAAAGTAAATGGGAGATTGTGCCTAATGCAATACATTACACAAGTAATCTCTGCCGTCAATTTCTTCAGGGTAGGATTTCGTGAACTGGATTCTTTTAACATTTCTTGAATAGGCATCGAGTTTCCAGTGCTTTTCATTTTTTCCACATAGATTTTCGATGCGCTATGCCTTTCCAAATTGGTTTTGTTATTGTGTAGAGATTTAAAGCATACCTTGCAAAAACTATTGCCATCTACAAATGTGAGCCATTTAAACTCCGACTCCCATATAGGCTTATATTTTTGTTGATATTTTTTCTGTTTTGATGGAGGTCTTGAAATTTCTTGGTCATCCGCAACATTCTCAACTCCATCATTAAAAAACACTTCATTTATTAACTATACCCAGAAAATTTGTCGACTTATTCCTAATTTAAAACGTTAAAAGAACTAATAACGAACTTACAAGTTTCTGCTGGGACCAGCCTCTTGGTCTTGGTCAACACCATTAGTATCTCCGTCTGCACTCCTTTTTTTCTGTAAATCACTAATAAATAAACGCATATTAGCGAACAAATAACTACAACCACAAAATATAAATTCTCGATACCTTTTGCGCACAGATTTTATTAAAAATTTATCCATCTTATTGGATTTATAAATATTTTCTTATCCAAACGTTTACAAATCACAAGACAACCCAACAAGAAAACAAAAACAAAACACAAATAATGAAAACATCGTCGTAAGTCAGCTGTCAACTGTCACTTGCCTTCAAAAAAATAGCCGAAAGCCGAAAGCCAAACTACAAGTGGCGTTCAGGTTTTTGATGTAATGAGATTGAATGCATTCAGAGATACAATCAAGTGATTTTTTTTTGTAAAATAAAAAAGTGCAGTAGATTTTATTTAAAGGCAGTAGATTTCTTTTTCGATAAAAATGCAGTAGATCTACTGCAATTGCAGCAAAGTCACATCCCTGGTTGCGACTTGCGACTCTAGGTTTACCTCCTCTGTGGTGTTGAGTTGAGTTGTTAAGCCTCTTACCATGTGGTTGGGAAATCTTCTCTTTGATTTTTAAAAAATATTGTCTATTCGCGCAACTAATATCAGTTGACTTATGGTTCTCTTTGCAATTTGCACATTGAACTTTATCATTAACACTGCAATCGATAGTTTTGTGATGACCGGCGCAGTTGGCGCAAAATGTTTTAACATTACAGTTTTTTTCTCCATGGCCAAACATTCGGCAGTTGTGACACTGAGTAATGCTAGACTTACGACGACGTTGATAGTCCCACCTAACTTGGGTCCGATAAATGGATTTGATGTTTTTTTTAATGTCATTTAAACGTGCAGAACCTTGTTCTAAGTAAATTATATAGAAACATTCATTGTATTGCTCATAGTGTTTAGACACTAATTTAACGTCTTTGCATTTTAGTCCAAGTTTAATAAGTTCGGTTTTAAGATCATTTGTAGGCACGGAATCGAGACCAAAAAGAGTTATTTTAAATGATCTTTCGTGAGAGAGATCATGAGAAAAAAACGGACACTCAGCTGTTTTTAAGGCGGTACACGTTTTTAAATGTAATTCAATATTTTCACATTGGACATTTTTTTAATCGAGTAATCAGTGATTTTAATTGTGCTCATTAGATTATGAATAAATTCACTTGTTTTATGCAAAACTTTTATTGGGGGAACACGTTCCTTTTTTGCAGGTTTGGGAGGTGGATTATCACTTTCCATTTCATTGTCATTAGCTAAGCACTGTAGCGGTACCCAGCGATGTTTTCTACTTTCATCTACACTATTTTTCATAGTTAAATTATTTGTTTTTAACAGTTTTTTTGAAGACGAAATGTCTTCATTAGAAGAATAACGATGTCTTTTAAGAATTTTGCTTGCTTATTTTTATGCACAGTAGAGTTAAACAAGTCATACGCGTATGACAGATCGATCGCTACTGAGGACAATGATTTATATGACCTCTACCAATATGATACAAATTGATGAGTTAATAACAGTTTGGAGAAAGTTGGGAGATACTCTCTTATTAGGCCATCTGCTTTGGTTGGCTAGAAATATTATTTTATCTGCATTACAACCGGAGGATGTTAGGGAAGTCGTTCCCCTATCCGGTCAGAAAGTTTTGGCTTATAAAAATGATGGAAAAATAAACAAAACAAGAAATTTTTGTTGTTGTTTAACTTTTTACAATATAAAATTGTTTTTATTTAAAAATGACTTTTAGTCCAATGCGTTTCGCCCAGGTACGACAGTTGGGCTCATCAGTTAGATGCTGTCGTACCTTTCTAAGACGCAACGCTTAGTCTTATACTCCAGAGCAAATCAATGAATTCAATAAAGAAATAATTCACTCCGATCAGCATGAAATATATGCAAAAAAAAAAAACAGTGTTCGGCATTCTTACATTTATTCTTACGGAATTGTTCACGTTTTCAATCATGCCACCTCTTTCCGAAACTTAGATACTATCAAGCTGCAATAGAGAAGACTCTACATCGTAATCATCATCGGTGGCTTGGTCGATAGAGTTTCTGCCTTCATCTGCGCCACAACTGGAATCCACTCGGGGCCTCCTTCAGGAAGGTGCGTCGGCCAACAAAAGGGATACTTGCTTTTGTTGGCCGACCCAGTTGATTTGAATCTGAACCTAAGGCATATGCCTAAGCACCTACATACGTTTCGGATCCGTAAGTGAGTATTGGTAAGACTACTATAGTCAACACCAGTTTCAAGGTAATATATAAAATGTTTGCGTTTAAAGAGCCTTGAAAGACCAAAGTAGGTTTAACTGGCCTTGAGCAGCCGTCCGCGTGTTCCTTCTTATATATTATTTTCAGTTGCTATTACTATCTAAAGGTACAATAACAATAGAGGCTCTTGCAAATTATTTGAGACTGTCTATTGTCTTTACAAACAGTTGAATTTTGTGCGGAGACAAAAAATAGTATTTCCTTTGATTACAAAACATTTCCGAAATAAGAATTATTACATACCTTGATATCATGCTTCCGTACATAAGTAATTCGCATATTGGTAACCCAAAAAAAAGTAAGTCACTTTATCCCTACAAGATATTTTAATATCCAGCAAATTGAATAGTAAGGACTCTAACAGTTCTATACTTTTACTTTTTGTACGCAACCATCACTCATTAAGATTTCATCATTTCGTTAAGATTGCATGGAAGTCACTTACACACGCTTCACTAAAGGTGCCATTAGTAATTGAATCAAATAATGTTCAGGAAATAAAGCAAGAAAATGCCAAAATGAATCAGACTCAAATCCCTTATTCTTTACAATGCTTTTGTCGTTTTCGCTTCTTTTACGTAATATGTACTTCTATTTGCAAGGCCGCAAATCCTTACGATAAGCGCCACACAAAAAGTCGGTTTATTTTATTACATATGCGGACAACCAGAATAAGATATACCTGTCGGTAGCATAGCCGTAGCTAGGATTTTGTTTCAGGGGGGGTTAAGATAAATGATATTTTTTTTTCAAATTTTTAATAAAAAACGAAACATATTTATCAAATTTATCACATTTTTTCAATTCCTTGAAGCCAATTCATTTGTTCACGAAACAATGTTTGATGGAAAGTTTAAAAATAATTCTTGAGTGTATCTATTACTCTTTATTAATGGAAAGGGGTTGGAAAGGAGGTGCCGGACTGCCGGTGTACATTGGTCTTAAATACTTGAACATTGCAATGAATTGGTGAGTCAGAGTGTGGAAGGGAGTTCCACATTCTTGAAGGACGGCTAAAGAACGATTCTCTATACTTGAGAGTACGTCCGAAGTTGGACTCCTGGGTAAACTGATGGCCACTCCTAAAAACGTTAGTATTACGGGTGAATTGTTTTAGGGGAGGAGATTTTGCGGCATTTTTGGCGACATCGCATATGTGATCTTTCCACAATAGGTGGTCAGTGATGCACATACCGAGAGATGTTCGGTCTCATTGATGCAAGTGCCACTCATGGACAGTGGCAGGGGAGGTATATCTCGCTTTAACGATACAAGACAGCATTGAGTTTTCCAAGCATTAAATTCTTCGCGATTTTTATTCCCCATGAGCTTATCATAATATTTTGCCGTTGCAGTTCCAAATCCGAAGAGTAGGGATGTGAATCTGGAAATGAAATGAAAAGCTAAGGGTACTATCGTCAGCGAAACAAGTCATTGGATTAGAAGTTACAGACAAGAGATCATTTATGAAAATGAGAAAGAGGGTCGGAGACAAAACGGAGCCCTGGGGTATAACAACATTTATATTTGTGGGTTTCAGACTTGAATCCGTCCAATACAACTTGTAGTGATTCAAATGAAAGTTTCTAGTCCAACGAAGAAGGGATTCACCGATATCGAAAGATTTGTTCCACTGTTTGGTGAGATAAACCATCAGATCACCAGTGGACCTGTTACTGTACTGCCGGTCATTAAGGAGCTTTCGGTCTTCGAGATATTTCTTGAGTTGATAGTTTATCAGCGTTTCCATGACCTTACAAGGAAGGGACGTAAGTGCAAACGGACAATAATAATTGGAGGGAGAAGAAGATTCGCCTTTTTTTGGAATTGGCCGGACAAATGCTGTTTTCCAACTGCTCGGAACGATAGATGGAAAAGCTTACGCAAGGGTTTTGCCAGCGTGGAAGAACACCTCTTTAGATTAATAGTAGGGATACCATCCGGACCAGCAGATTAATATATGTTGAGAACTTCTAGGACTCTCGCCACAGCACGAGTGCGGAATAAGATTTTTCCCATGGAATCATTGACGCGCTCAAGAACTGGGGGAATCATGTTACTCTCTAGCAGCTTTCGCGAGAGAGCTTACAACTGGAGTTTTTTATTGTCAACGAGCGTAGGGACCGAAGAAGAAGAAAAATTCTTCATATTTTTTACAAAAGACCAAAAATTCTTACTACCTTTGGGTCATTGCAGTATTTTTTGGCCTTCATTTTTGGTCATGTAACGACTTATGTTTAAGAAATATGGTTATCTCTGCTTGTAGGTAACTATAGATGGCGACAGTAGTAAATTATACCTTGATTATACCAAAACAAATAAAGTTTCAATGGAAAAGTTATAAATTCAGTGTTAGCAAGGCAAAAAAAAGAAATCATTAAGTTATTAATCAATAGTTATTTGATTTTGCTTTACAAAATTATTTCGGGGAGGGTTAAACCCCGTAACCCTCCCCCTAAATACGGCTATGGTCGGTAGTTTAGTTGAACGCCATCAGGTCTCTTAACCAGACTAAGGGAAAATGAACGGGAAATGTGATGATTAGTTGACAATGAAAAAAATAAGCTTTTGTCTTCGCATTTATAAAGTACTAGCTGACCCGGCAGACTTCGTTCTGCCTCAATCGATAAATAACAGACCTAAAAATTTGTACCTACCCCTCTACCACACTATTCCTACCCACTATCCACAACCCAAACTACCCTACTACTCTCTACCTGCTACTTTGGGGTACCTATTGTTTCGGCATTTTTGTTTTGCATTTTGTTATTTCGCTTTTCTCTCTTCGATTTTCTTTTATTTCGCAAAACTTGTTTTGTTTTTTGTTTATTTTGTTTTTTCCTGTTTCGCACCAGAATTGTTTCGCTCTTTTTGTTTTGCCATTAACTATCTCGCAAAATTGTTAATTTGCAATACGATTGTTTCGCCATAGGTTATCTCGCATTTTTTTTAATTCTCTTGGGAATGTAATAATTGTTATCTAATTAGTCTTCATTAGATGGCTTTTAGTCTTTGAAACCGCCCGCGTAAGGTTAGAATGCAGTGAAGTATTTTAATATTGTCTTTAAATAAAAAAAAAAATGGAAAGTAAAATCATATGCGATACTTTTAAATCAATTCGAGGAAAGGATAAACTAAGTCGTGAAGGATTTTCCTATTATTTTGAAAAAATCGTCAATTCAAGTTCATATGTACTTCGTCTGTTTTTTTTTTTTTAATAAATATTAATTTAAAATTAAAATAATAAAAGAGCGAAATAATCGAAAAGCGAAATAAACGAATGCAAAATAAACGAATGCAAAATAAACGAAAAACGAAAAGACAGAAAGGCGAAAAAAAATCAGCGAAACAATCGAAAGCGAAGAACAACTAAACGAAAGAAATGCGAAATAACAAAATGCAAAACGACCGTGGCGAAACGACCAAAAGCGAGATAAAAAAAGCGAAATAAACCATACCCGCTACTTTGGTACCCTGTTATCAGCTACCCCACTACCTGCTACCCCCTGTCCACTACACACTACTTCTACACGCTTACCGCTTCACCGTTACCCACTTCCCACTCCCGCTACCCGCTAACCCGCTGGCCATATGTCATAAGCGGCTTGGTCGATTTTGTAAAAATAGTTAAAACTCATTTACGACACTACCTGAATATTCCTTCAAAATTCGGTGCAAAACACTCAACTGGTAACAAAAGTAGTGAGTGGAACTCAATACCACAAACACATAACATAATCCGGTAAAAATTAGAAACATACTTTACAATACGAACAATTGAAATTTTCATTACCTACGGTATGAATGATGAAATGATAATATTCAGTAGTATTCAGCCTATTGTGAGTTTCGGGCGTAAAAAGTTCATGTTTGAAAGATTTCCGTTATTGCGAGCACTCAAATAAGGCGGAATTAAATATCATTCAGGGCTAAAATTTTCACTTTTATTTAGGAGGCGAAAAGAAGAAAAGGTTTGATAAGAAACCTAAGGATTAGAGATAGTAGCAGTAACAGTAAACAGTAAACAATAACTTTTATAATCTTTGAAAAAAAAAATGAATCTAGCGATATGAAGTAGGAGAAAACGTCTAGGAAATCTATTTAAAATGTGGGTTTTGTTAAGTAAGTAAACTCAGACGAGTGAATCTACCAAAATCACTTGGTGGAAGCATCCTTTCGAAAGCCGCTTGATCAAGTTCTCGGTTTGATTTTTCAAGAGTGCAATACTTTCCATTATCTCAAAACTGCACTTAAAAAAAAGATAAATACTTAACGAGTTTCATTCTTTCAATACCAAATTTCGATTTTATTATTCAACTCCAAAATGAAAACAAGAAATATAAATCAAAATTAATTTATTTAAACTGACATACACTTCACCTAGACGTCGACGTCGACGTTTTCAATACACACTGAGCAAACATTTCCTGTAATTTTTAATTTTTTGTTCTTGAAATGAAATGAAAAAAAACTGATATCTTACAAATTGAGTATCAATAGCCTTAAAAAATGTAAGCTATGAGTTGGAAAAGAATATTTCCTTAATGAATTAGCCATTTGGATTGTAAGTAAAGAGAAATATTAAAAATGTTGAGTAATTTGTCAGGGAAATATGAATGGCATATTTTCATTCTCTGAAAACTGGTCTTTTAGTGTTTTTCTTCAAGCATTTTATCACTGTTTGTTTCATTCGAATTGTCAGTCCTTTTTCGAAGTGAAATTCTATTCGGGCGAAACTGACAATAGCTCTTTTGAATACCGGGCGAACCAAAATATTCCGGGGGAAAGAATTTCCGGGCAGAATTGACATTGACTTTACAGCACTTCGCACATAAATGTAACGAACTACAGACACCTATAGCAGCACTGGCGAGTGGCGACTGAGGCCATCGGCATCGGCTGGGACAGAACAAAACATTAAGACAACAGAGAGACAGATAGATACATAGAAGGGAAAAAAACATAAAATAAACCTACTTGGCACAGAGGAAGATCCAAAGATTTTAATTGTCACATATATCATCGCACAGGTAGCCTCAGATAAGCTCGTGATTTTTGTAGAAAAAGAATGCTATCGAAGCTGGGGCTTCAACCCGTAGCATTCGGCTTAGCAATTAACTACTCTATCCTCTGAGCCATAGCCATATTATAATAACATGAATCAAACCACATGCACGTTGTACAATCAAATAAAACATTTTCAGTCAATTTCAATCAAAAAAATGGGGGGCGCGAAATAAGGCCCCAGGAAAAAAGGCCCCAAAAAAATAATGAAATAATGCCCCAAAAAAAAGCACACAAAACAACAACAACGAAATTTCTCAAATTTTGGGGTTTTCTTTCATTTTTTTGGGGCTTTTTTCATTTTCTTTTGGGGCATAATTTCACTTTGAAATAAAGTTTTGGGGCTTAATTTCATTTTAGTTTAAAATCAATTTGGGGCTTTATTTCATTTTTCAAAATTAACATAAATGCATTACCAAGTTTGTCTATTCGAGGACCCAAAGCTTTTTGGAGCTAATTGTGCAATTTGTGAGGATTTGCGGGCAAATATTTTGCTGTTGCCTTGTTAATCTTAAGATTTGCAATGAATGCAACCCTAAAATTCAAGCCGAGTCCATTACAGATGGACAGGAGAATTACAAGTGTCCTTGTTGTAGGGAAAATGTTCAAGATACAATTCAAGTATTTGTTTAAAAGTTTGTGGTGACATCACCTTAAATAAAGTTTGTTATGAAAAAAACAAGTTGTTACCTATTCCTATTTTTGCAATTTTGGTAGTTAGCTATAATTACGGAAAAAATTTTGCCCAAAAGAATTTTTTTATTTCCACACCCCAAATTGATTCTCTTTTGGGCAAAATTTTTTCCGCTCCCTTCGCTCGCAATTGCACCTGCTGTATTTTGTTTCAAACTACAATTTTTAAAACATATTACACTGATTTTGGAGTTAAGGTTTAATAACAAAACAAAGTAAATGGTTCTTACGTGTTCAATATGAACTATGAAATCAATAATTAGATATCTGCTGAACTTTCTATCAATAAAAAAGGTCTTTCTGGTGGAGCTATTAATGCAATTAAAACAACTCAGTAAAATTAAAGTGGGTCCAAGTATAGTGTTCTTGTAGAATTCCCAACTCTTACCGAATCCCAAAGTTAGGTGAGTTTGCATTTTTACGTTACGTCACATAGACTTAAAGCATACGGTTTATTTCAACCGTTATGCAAGGGTAAAAGCTTGAAAATGTTACAAACTTTCTACTCAATTTATTGTTTGACAAAGAATTATCTAAAATTAAATTAGGAGACCCGAATTTGATTTCGCAACTTATGATCCACCAGAGTGGGTCAGTAGTCTCAAATTCAAATTTGGCCCTTATGACCCACAAGTCTGTGGTCTCAAAGAAAAAACGCTAAAGTCGATTTTCAACATTTTTCACGAGAGACGTTTGAAGTTTTTATGAAAAGTGCAAGATTGAAAATTGCTAAGGAATATTATTGGAATATTATCGCCTTGAAACTAGCATAGAATTGAAGGTATTTTAGCTCGCAATTAATTTAAATTCGCCCCTTATGACCCACCAGTTCCTATTCTACTAAGAGCCCTTGTTGCAGGGAAATTGTTAAGTTCACATTTCAAGCATTTGTGTAACAGTTTGGGGTGGTATTTCATTATCTTACTAACGGTTTTTTTTATGAAAAAGACAAATTGGGGCTAAATTTCACAGTTTGGGGCCTAATTTCATTAATTTTGGGACCTTTTTTTCATTTCGTTGGGGTCATTTCATTGGGGCATAATTTCATTATGAAAATATACCCCAATTTGGGGCCTTATTTCATTTTTTCTTTGGGGCCTTTTTTCCTGGGGCCTTATTTCGCAGAGCCAAGAAAATGATCTAACATTTTCAGTGAATTTCACAAATAAATCAGTTTATTCCTTGCTGCAAACAGTTCAGCAAAACAAAAGTAACAAATCAAAAAAAAATCTGACCCAGCAGACTTCGTTCTGCCTCAATCGATAAAAAAATAAAAAACCCGTTAACTTTTGTACCCTGCTACCACACTACCCGCTAGCATCCTACCCTCTATAGCTACCTGCTACCCACTACCCGCAAATATGAAGAAAAGAGAATTGGAAAATTGAGTTAAGTTCATCAAATATTAATGAGGAGAGCACTATCGAGATGTTTTATTCTACTATCAAAGAGCACCTCGACTACACCACAAGTCTAGCATCGAAAAGCTATGATTATGTCTACATGTAGCGTCACTTTCGAATAATGTTAAAGCCAATCTATCACATCTTTACCTACTTATTTTAAGGCGAAATGAAAATGAAGCCAGATTAAAAGACACTTAAGGGAATGTGAGCTCTCAAATTCCTTGCGAATCGTAATCACGCCCTCAAGGCTCACGTCCCAAAAAAGAAGATATAAAGACGCGTAGGTATACTCAAAACACACTTCAGCTATGGCACATACCGATGAAGAATGCTGGATACAGAATGTCGATGGATTGAGATGAGACGCAGCATTTTTATTTAAACTCTAGTCTAGATGCTTCAAGTTCAACAGTTACTGTTACAGTAATTTTCATTATCTTGTTTCTCGAAAATTCGAATTTAAAGTAATTTACTATGAAAACACATAAAATGCAAAGTTCGTAATACATACAGACTAACGAAAAGTTTGTGCGAAGGTGGTTTTCAGTTCGCTGAAAAACAAGACTCCTTTAGAAAACAATTTGAACAAATTACAAATTTTGTAGACGAACTTCTTACTGCATGCCACATTCAAATTAACTTCAAACTTGTCATATGAATACAAAAGTTCTGGACACCAACTGTTCACATGAGACATGACATGTCTGATTTGTGTTTGTTTATCTCCTAAAACGTGGGTGACCTCTCTCTTTTCATTGACACTGAAAGATTATCGGAGAAGAAAAAAAATGTGCATACGCAATAGTTTTCAAGAAGTTGAAAGATCCAATCGAATATTATATTGAATTACTGTGTCATGCAAATTTATATACATTCTTGTGGTGAATAAAAATGTTGTTAAAACAACGATAGCAACTTAGAGGTGCTTCCACCAATGGCTTTTTCCGTCAATTTCTTTGTTTGGCTGGAGTTATAGCTATTTCACGGGTGCCAAGCCGATCATCAGACTCCTTTGTTAGTGGTGCTGCATAGTTATTTTTCATATTAATCGAAAAACTTTTTGAGTTCACTTTGGGATTTGAACCTAGGACCTGCTAGTTGTGAAGCCAATGCACTACGCACTGCGCTAACAACTCCACTGATTTTTGGTTTCCCATTGCAGACTTTTATCACAGATAATAAATTTATACAGATGTCTCATCCCTGCAGAAAAAAATGAAACATATTTTGCTCTTAACAGACAACGCCGTAATAGACAAGGAGCTTTTTGAAGCTTTTTTCCTTGCCTAAGTATTCATTTATGGGCAATGAGACAAGCGAAAATAGATTTTTAATGCATTAAGTGCATGCGTTAAAGCTTTTGGAAAAAAGCTTTTTTTTGGTAGCTTTCAGTTTCATATATCATTTCTCGCCATAAGGGTGAGACATCTGTATAAATTTATTATCTGTGCTTTTATTGTTTATCATTTGCAATGAATATAGGCGCATTTTTACAAGCTCCTCAAAGTATGCTATCTTGTTCCGCTTTCATTTTTTCTGATTTCCTATCTTTCGTTGCGTACACCAAGGGTCAGATTATTGAAAGTTTTGACACTATACTTCGTCCAAAACAAATCTGCAGTACAGGCCTTATGGGAGAGCTTTTTTACTCCAAAGGGTGCCTGTCCAGGAAAAAAATCTAAAACCCCCTTAAAAAAAATATACTACAACACTGTTTCCTCAAACAATTTGTTTTGATTTACACTAGTCAAAACAATTAAAGGAACACTTGAAAAAACTCAAAAATGGAGTGGTTTTTTAAAAGGCTGTATCTCAGTAGAAAAAAGTCGGATTGAAGTGAAATAAAAAGTTTTTCAAAGGTTATCATTTTTTATTTTCAAATTATTTTGAGTTAAAAAAGTACCGTTAGTCGTTTTTGCTTGAGCGAAAAAAATGTTCACTCAATTTCAAAATCGAAAAAAAAATAAACTTTGAGGTTTCATAAAATGAACGGAAATTTTTTTTCAATCCAACCAATCTAAGATTCAATTTTAGAATTTTGTTGGCTATAATTCACTGTTTGGTTCAGATCGCTACGATTTTTTTTCTAATCAAAAAATGGGTTTACATGCAAAAACACAATTTTGACTTTGGACCCTAATAACTCTGCTAAATATTGACTTACAAAAAAAATAAAGGCATATTTGAAAAATTTGTTAAATTTTCTACACAAAAACATTTTGAAAAAATAAAAATATTGCTTTTTTCAATTTTTTCTATCAATTTATAAAAAGGTCCAAAATACGCATTTTTCAACTTTTTCATAAAAACTACCGTTATTTTGTGGTTTTCAGTGATACAACTAATCTGAGGCTTAATTATTAAAGCTCATAAAATTTCCTTGATTTTGATGAAAATTCGTCCGATTTTCACAAAATCATAGTGATAGTGAAAAAAATAAAAAAAAATTAAAAAATAAACAAATTCAAAAGAACAGAAAAATAAGAAAAAACAAAGCTTTCCTTAAAATTGAAACAAAAAGTGTTTCGCAAGTTTGATTGATCGAAGAAGAGAAACGGTTAATCGTATTGATGTGAAATTTTCACCAAAATCAAGGAAATTTTATGAGCTTTAATAATTAAGCCTCAGATTAGTTGTATCACTGAAAACCACAAAATAACGGTAGTTTTTATGAAAAAGTTGAAAAATGCGTATTTTGGACCTTTTTATAAATTGATAGAAAAAATTGAAAAAAGCAATATTTTTATTTTTTCAAAATGTTTTTGTGTAGAAAATTTAACAAATTTTTCAAATATGCCTTTATTTTTATTGTAAGTCAATATTTAGCAGAGTTATTAGGGTCCAAAGTCAAAATTGTGTTTTTGCATGTAAACCCATTTTTTGATTAGAAAAAAAAATCGTAGCGATCTGAACCAAACAGTGAATTATAGCCAACAAAATTCTAAAATTGAATCTTAGATTGGTTGGATTGAAAAAAAATTTCCGTTCATTTTATGAAACCTCAAAGTTTATTTTTTTTTCGATTTTGAAATTGAGTGAACATTTTTTTCGCTCAAGCAAAAACGACTAACGGTACTTTTTTAACTCAAAATAATTTGAAAATAAAAAATGATAACCTTTGAAAAACTTTTTATTTCACTTCAATCCGACTTTTTTCTACTGAGATACAGCCTTTTAAAAAACCACTCAATTTTTGAGTTTTTTCAAGTGTTCCTTTAATTGTTTTGACTAGTTTATTTTGAAAAGCAAGCGTACATCCCCCTATGACCTGCTATTCGCACGGCTAACGCCATACTGATTTTGTGCTCGTTTTTTGCAAAGCTCTTTCTGTTTGACAAAACAAACATATAAATCAGCGCTGCCAGGAAATAATAATGCTTACTTTTATTTCGATTCTGTAAGGGAGCTTTCAAGAATAGGAGCTTTCAAGAATAGGAGCTTTTTCTTAGGTAATCATTGCCAGAAATTCAAATTTATTTCATGTTCGTATTAAATATTTTTTCTGAATGAAAATCTTTGTTAAAGACAATGCTAATAAAATATAGAAGGCAACTCTTTCGATTTTTCGGAGAGCTTTTTACAGTTTTAGTATATAACCTACGGTAGCCCTTGCCAATTTTTTCTTTCACACAACGTAATGAAATTCCTCTACAGAAAGAGTGAGAGATGAAAGTCCTATCTTCCCTGTACTGCAGATTTGTTTTGGACGAAGTATAGTCAGTTTATTTGTTATAGTTTGTTTTTGTGTTATTTAACACTGCAGTTAGGCTGCGTCCGTCAATTCCATTTATGTTGTTTGAACAACGATAGCAACTTAGATTGACGGACGCAGCCTAACTGCAGTGTTAAATAACACAAAAAAAAACTATAATGTTGTCAAAATAAGTAAATTGCAAGAAAATTATAAGATAAGGTCAGGCGACCTGAGGGCAAACGGAATGTGGAGTTTCTGGACATCAGCTAATTGTACGCAATTCTGGATAAAAAAGAACCTTCTCATCATGCTCATGTAATGTTCGCCAATATCCGTGACGTTGTGACCATTTTCTTCAATGAAGTTGGTCCCGACAATGCAGAATGATGAAACTGCACACCACACTGTAATACGAAGTAGAAACAATTCCGTCTTTCATTGAATACGACGGAGTAAAATCGACAATAACACGGCTGCAATCTAACAAAGCTGCTGGAGCCGATGATCTAGCTGCCGAGCTGTTCAAAGCAGAATGAAACGATTTAGAAAGGTGCATGCACCATATATCATCTGTAAGATATATATGATGTTAGTTTTTCAAGTTTTTCTAACAAGAAATTAATAATAAAAATAAACAAAATAGTTCATAGGCCGAAAGGCATTAATTTTAAGTAAACCATTAATTTCTTAGAGCGCCCGATTAGGGCCAGTAAGTTATATATAAGATTTTAGATCATAAGCTAGTTTTGAATTCTTTTGTCTAGTATTAAGTAGTTATAAGTAAAATGAAATAAAAAATGAATTTGAAAAAAAAAAAAAAAAAAAAAAAAAAAAAAAAAAAAAAAAAAAAAAAAAAAAAAAAAAAAAAAAAAAAAAAAAAAAAAAAAAAAAAAAAAAAAAAAAAAAAATCTGTAAGATATAGTCGGAAGAATGCATGCGCGATGAATTGATGAATGGAACTTCAGCATCGTTTACTCGATCCTGAAGAAGGGAGATCCTCTAAACTGAGCCAACTACAGAGGAATCAGCATACTTAACATCGCTCATAAAATCCTCTCTGCCGAATTATGTGAAGCTTTGAAGACTTTCCTCAACAATCTAATTGGTCCTTATCAATGGATATTCAGACCAGAAAAGTCAACCAACGATCCAATTTTCGCTTTTTGGCAGACCCTGGAAAAAACCTTTTAAATCCAATTCGACACCCACAACACCGACGGATCGGACGTAACGCCACAATGACCGCAAATATAAATTCAAGATAGTAGAGGAGTTTGTCTACCTGAGTACTAAGTAAGAGGTAAAGCGGATGAACACCAATGCTCCTACCCGACAGGCTCTCGATACATTCGCGAGGGACAAAGAAGTAGGGGGAGGCCACGATTCAGGACCTAAATCAACTTGGAGTGCAAAACTGGAGACTTCTGGCTAGGGACTGAGCTGGCTGGCGAAGACTTTTGGTTGAGGTCCAAGTCCACAAATGCCTGTAGTGCCACCTTAAGAAATTAAGAACAATTCTTAAATCACTTATCCGTTGGTGTTGCTTATGTCGTCCGTCATCAGTAAAGCTATTCGAGGCTTGATATTGAAATCTAACTGATTTCTTGATAATTAACACTCAGACTTCCTCACAATTCAAAGCACTGCAATGTTGGATTCAAATCGTTGAAACCAAACATTCCATTTTCTTTTGAGTTAATTATTGATGTGTCAGAATTGAATGCAACTGGTTTATATGAACTAACCACAGATTTGAATATGAAAATAAAGCTCAGTACCCTTATAACAGTTTACCTAACAGCTATAACCTAATGAACATACAAAGTCTGATGAATATTTGAGCTGCTTAAAATTCAAATGTTAAAAAAAACACAGCTTCACATTTTTCTATAGTGAAAGCTGGCTGATTTGTTGAGAAGCAATTTGTAGAGATCCTTCTTGTTAACATGCCTTGTCTCATTTCCGGAACAAGTTCTTTTGTTTGCTCCCTCCCCTTCCTCCTTTCATACCAACCTTACAATCTCAAATCCTCCCTTTCAACAATGTCATCCTGTATCTGGGTTTCGTGTTCTACGTCACGTTTAATTAATTTTAAGTGTTTTGCAAAACCAAAACTTTCAATGTCTAACCTCATGACAAACCAACGCAAAAAAATGAAAACCATCTGTGCTGAAAGCCAGCGAAGTTTCATAACATTCGGCAGGAGAGCACTAAAAACTTAATATATTGCCTCTAAATCAAATTAATGATTAATTATTTTCATGTAGACATGATAAACCTCTTTTTGGTTTAGTGAAAAAAAGCGCTAAGGAAGCTGGAAAATCATTTGGGAAACCACATTAACACATCTTATATTTATAATCGAGGCTTATCCTTATAACCTCAAGGGAAGATCCATGTTTATATAAAATTTAACTACCGTCAGAGATACCTTGCCATTAAAGTACGATAACAAATAAAATGAAACCGTGTGTAGAGCAGTGGCGTAGAAAGTATTATTATTTCCACTCTTAAAATACTACACATCCAGTACTGCACCTTTATGCTAGTAAGGAGGTTAATAAAAATGAGATGACAGTGGTTTTGGAGCAGCAAAAGGAAAGCAGCTAGGCTGATATTGAAGAAAGAATCAACATTACTGAGTGGTTACAGTTACACCAAAATTGGCTTAACTGATGTGCATCCCTTGAAGCGAGAGTTTTACGGTCGAGTAGTTTGAAAAAATGATTACTGACTACACACACTGACAGTAGAAGTAACGAAAAAGGATTGACAGAGGAGGAACATAAATATACAGGGTGATTCACGAGCGTTGTGCCAAAAAGCTAGAGCGGGTAGGTTGAGTTGAGACAAGAAAAAAATCGTATGGGAGGGGGGGGTCTATTCCCCCCCCCCCCGTTTAGCCGGGAGGGGCAATTTTCTGAAAAATTGACTTATTTTGTAAAAAAAAATATTAAAAATCAAAGGCTTCTTTTACAACACCGTGCTATACCTTTTTGAAAAGCCAAAAACTTCTTCTTTCACTTTGTTTTTAAATTAAATTGTTTTAACGAATAGTTTAAAATAAATAAATTTTCAAACTCAAAATTTTCAAAAAAAAAGCAAAAAAAAACATTTTTGAACTAATTTTTTTCAAAATTTTATGTAATTAAGTACTAATTTTGTTTTAAAAATTCAATGTGTTTGTTAATTGTTAATCGAAAACAGAAAACCGGATGCAAAAATGTCTTTTCGTTTTTGAGAAATTAAGAAAAAACCAAAACCACTTTTTTCAAAAAATATCTTTGTTTTTATTTTTACCTATCTGGACTTTTAGTTTAATTTATTAGTTTATTTTATAAATTTAATTTTTTGTAATTGGAGTTTTATGAGGACTCAATAAAGAAAAAAAGTATTGGATTTTCCCTGGATTAATCAGTTTTTTCATTGATAACGTCTGCCATTGACCTTTCACTTCTAGCTCTCCGTGCTCTCGTCGGCGGATTCTTGAAAACATGCTACGACTTGGGCGCCATCTATTGGGATGTCTTTCAGCGTAGAGTTTTTCGGCTTCCCGATCTCGACAACAAGTTAAACCGTAGCAGAAGTTCCTTGTCAGCTAACACTTCTCGAGCGTATGAGTTTGTTATTGTTATGTGTTGATGAGTTAATATTTTAATTGTAAATGGTTGTTTAGTAAATGTGCGATGCTTTTTATTTACCTTTAGATTGTTAATTGTTTATTAATTCAAAAAAAAAAATTGCGATTTAATTAATCTTAAGCCCCTAGCAGGTAAAGCCCTTCGCCGGCGAGTAGCCGCAGCCCCAGGTATAGTAAGAAAAAATTGCAGGTCAGTTTTCAGACGTTATCAATGAACAAAATGATTAAATCCAGGAAAAATCCAACACTTTTCTACCTTATTGAGTCCTCATAAAACTCCAATTACAAAAATTAAATTTATAAAATAAACTAATAAATTAAACTAAAAGTCCAGATAGGTAAAAATAAAAACAAAGATATTTTTTGAAAAAAGTGGTTTTGGTTTTTTCTTAATTTCTCAAAAACGAAAAGACATTTTTGCATCCGGTTTTCTGTTTTCGATTAACAATTAACAAACACATTGAATGTTTAAAACAAAATTAGTACTTAATTACATAAAATTTTGAAAAAAATTAGTTCAAAAATGTTTTTTTTTGCTTTTTTTTTTGAAAATTTTGAGTTTGAAATTTTTTTTTTTTTAACTATTCGTTAAAACAATTTAATTTAAAAACAAAGTGAAAGAAGAAGTTTTTGGCTTTTCAAAAAGGTATAGCACGGTGTTGTAAAAGAAGCCTTTGATTTTTAATATTTTTTTTTACAAAATAAGTCAATTTTTCAGAAAATTGCCCCTCCCGGCTAAACGGGGGGGAATAGACCCCCCCTCGCATACGATTTTTTTCTTGTCTCAACTCAACCTACCCGCTCTAGCTTTTTGGCACAACGCTCGTGAATCACCCTGTATACTGCTCAATAGGATGGATTTCCATAACCCACCCCACCTTTGCATAAGATATTCATTGAACGCTATGGAGGGGATTGGATCTGAAACAGTTTTCTATTTGATTTCTAGAAAATAGTCATTTAACGGTAAGAGAAATTTGCTTAGCCGCCTAAAATTGCCCTGTGGTAAATAGCTAAGGCATCATCTGTAAAATTGGGTGAAATTTATTCAATCCGTTATTGCAAAAGAATACATTAACTGGAACCTAATCTTTGCAACACTCAAGTCGAAACACTGCAAACATGCCCTGACACGAGCAGCCCTTCATATGAGTTATCCAGTCAACGAAACCGCTTGCTCAAAGTTAAAAAATAAAAAATAAATAGAGTGGCGCTACAGCTCTTGAAGAGCCAAAGCGTAAATGGATTACACTCATCAACAATTCTCTGGGTACGTGTGAAGAGTTGAGGGGACCTACAACTTAACGCCAATTCCAAACGGCAAAGTTGAGAAGCACTTTTTCATGACAGATTGATACTCTTGGAAGTTTTGACAGTTCTTAGCGAGAGGCAGTGCCCTTGAAAGATGAAATGAAAACTATGTGCACAAGTAGGACTCGAACCCACGACGTTCTGCTTAGCAGCCAACGCCAACGCACCTAACCACTAAGCCACGGATCTATAGTTGCTTACACGTTTTAGAGCAAGGTCGGTCGCTCTTCCTGGTCGTCTTCAAACTGGTTGTTGGACATAGATGACTTTCTTGGTGGGTCAGGTAATGTAGCTATTGAGTTTATGGATTTCATGCATTTCCTGGTAAGTTAGTTCAAAAGGTATACAGAAAAAGTGTTGGCCTCAAAAGTATGTAGAGCCGGAGGGTCAGCTGACAAACGAAGAATAAACACCTACTCTTTATCGGATTGCTAGGAGTGGCATCTACGAAGCGCCCGTACGATTCAATTTTATGAATATCAACCACATACGCGAAAGTACATACTTTGGTATTGCGAAAACCCAGATTACGCAGAAGAAGAAGAAGAAAGGACTCTCAATTTTTGCCCATTGACGTTAAAACCACCCTTAGTAATTTCAGTCATGCCGTCGGGCTTGACATCGAAGATTTTCACAAAAAGGAGAGAGGAAGAGTATAGTTAACACTTGAAACACTAGTGTCATAAAATTGCCACTTCCACCATAGCGAGATGGTAGAGCGATCGAACATCGAGCGACTGATTTGATGATGAAGAATATAGCAGTCTCAAAGAACGCCGTGCGTGAGAATAAAGCAAATGGACTGCTGATCATAGCAATACACCATCTTTGTATTGACTTTAAGGCTGCCATCGAGGGTAAAGCTTAAACGAGGGAAAGCAATCCAATAGGGATCGTCACTTAGTTCATCCATTTACCGGATCAAGCAGATGACATTGAAATTTTTAGAAGGAACGCACAAGATATGCAATACCTCCTACAATCAATGCAATATTGATCCAGGTCAAGCGGTCAGCTTGAAACCTGAGGCTGCATTTAAATGAAGTAAATACCAAGAACATGGTGAATGATGCTGTAGAAAACGTTGGCAGAAGAGGAACAACTATCAAAGCACAGTACCACCTTTGGTTAATATCAACCGACACCAGGCGCGACACGGGCGGCTACTCAAATCTAAATCCAGAAATCTCACCATTACTAAGAATCGCTGAGTTTTTAGTTACTTACAGCAATAATGAGCTGTACGCCCCTGGAGAGTTGTTTAATAGACATGCTGTATAAAAAGCCATAAGCATAGGTATCGGAGCTGTTTTTACTAAGTACCTCGTTCCGTGTTAATAGGGTGATGGCTGATGGATGCATAAATGCCATTTGAACCTACACTCACACCAACCCAAATATCGATTTTTTTGTCCGTAATCCTTGGATGTTATTTTCTCTCCATGCGGATAAGGTTGATCAACGTCTAAACCACGTCTAAACATAAAACCAACTGCATGGTGGCATTCAATTCCCAAGGATATGAGCCCTGCATCCATACGACCGACAATTTGGCCTTTAAAATTAAACGAAAACATTTTTAAAATGATTGTTATTGCTTTCCTTATCCTTATAGGTGCCAGTTTATATAATATTAAAGCGATGTTATTTTTGATGTAACAAGAATATGCTGCAAGCTACACACATGGTGGAAATATTTTTTTTTACCGCGGCAGAGTTTAATTGACTGTGAAGAGAGGGTTTAATATTTAACATTTAAATGGGACCATATTTGGGCTTTGAATGCTGCCTTTTTTATCTCTACATATAATCTGAAAATATATGTATGTTTTTTGGTTTGTATTTGGAAAGCTTTCCGCAAAACAACAATGATGGCCTAAGGCCGTGAGAAAATTACATGGAAAACCATCTTATGATTATGTATGATGTATCGTTATTTCATTCGGTTTCCAGTTACGACATTATGACAATTTGGGGGAGCTGATGTTAAATATTCCAGCTATTACTATACGAGTTTTGTTGGGGTAAGACTATAAGAAAAGGGGAAATAAAAGACATTGACAAAGGTCGCTACCGTGTCGCTACAGTCTTAGTAGGAGGAAGTGCTTTTTGAGCCATTTTTAAGTCTTGTATATTAGGCCTTTGTCTTTCGAGTGAAGATTTTCGAGCCCAGTTGTTTGCCCAAACTGAAGAAGCGGTTAGCTAGGGTAATACTTCGTTGGATCTCCACTTAAGTATCGTTTGTGTGTTCGAAGGTAGGTGATCTCCTTAACTACCTCGAATTTGCTGCTACCAACAGTGACGTTTTGTCCTACGCATTGAACAGATGTTCTTTTCTATGTGGAAAGCATGAACGTTTTTGTCCTGATTCACTTCAAGACCAACGATCTTCGCCTGTTCTTCAATCGCTGTGAAGTTCCCAAACACAGCTCTTTGGGAGCTACCGATGATGTCTATGTCCCTGGGAGCTGTGAGGGTTTGTTGAAGTTAATGTTTTCCGTGTTCACACTTGCTATCTACCTCAATACTATTGAAGAAGCCATACAAGTCTTTGAAACATGTCTTTCATGATTGTGTCTGTCATACTATTTGAATGACTAAAGCCCTTTGTCGAAAACCTTACCAACAAGAGGTGATACCCAAAAACAATTTCATAGCTAATTCTTTCTTCTAATACTTACCATTAAAGATTATGAAAAAGTTTTCATCATTTATGCTATTTTATGGCGAGGCAATAATTAAATTTAGTGTTATTTGAGAAATAACAATAGTTTTACTTGAGTTTTAGTTGAGTTCTACGCTGAACACAACAGAATATTTTCTTATAGACGAAAATAATTGGATAGCTTAGATTCTAAATATTTCTAGGTTACCATACCACGATAAATTTAAAATTATTAGATTCCGAATTTTCATTTGAAATTTTGGCTCATTTAATAGCAACTCCATCTCCATTTAAAAAATTTATTTAAGCATATTTACCTAAACAGTTTAAAAGTTTGTAGAATCATAACAAAAACTTTATTTTGATATTAATTGTATGATTTTTATGATAATTTTACTACAGTGAGTGCTTCCCCCCGGTTTCGAATAACCTCAAAAACTCTGTTTGGTAGAGCGTCATATACAACTTTTTGATTAAGACCAGAGAAATTGAGGTTCAGCTACATTTTATTGCTTAAATTAGCTTGTCTTTGTTGGAATACTAACAGAATCATAGACCTTCCGTGAAAGCCATCCCCAAATATTTTCTATGATGTTTAAGTCATGTTTAAGTAGTTCCACAGTAGTGAAAATGGTAATTAAATCCGTCGGGACCCTAAATGTTAAACTTTTTTTCGTCGTAGAAAACGACACGGTACCATTCGGAACTCCAATTCATGTAAGGACGACAGAAAACAAGACAAGGGTGCTATTCAAGTCATTGTATGTACATAGTACAATGTTAAAACGACAAACCTACTGGCAAATTATACGAGTGAAGATTTCTCCGTTAACTTTGTGGAAATTAATCCAATGTTTTGTATGAAGAAAAATGCAACCTTTCATAAACAGGTTTAACACGATTATAACTCAAAGAAGAGATAAGAGCCTAGAGCCTACACTTACCCTGAAGAAAGTTATTATTTCATACTTGCTTTGATACAAGAAACAAGCAATTATTTTCACTTTGTGTAGGGTAAAGGTGTCAACAGTGGATCACTTTTTGCTTCTTGGGCTGTTAAGCTCGCATTTATCATCGTAGCCATGAATTTTTTTCCCACAGCTTTTTCAATATATTTTCTTTAGTTTAAGCATAAAATTTCAAAACTTTTTAATTTGGAGAAAATAAAAAAAATGTTTTTAAATTATCTTACCACATGATTCACTGTGTACCCTGGGTGTACACAGTGAATCAGTGATTGGTACACAGTGAATCAGGGACTTAAAAACAGTCTTCAATTTATTAATCTATACTAATATATAAAGCTGAAGAGTTTGTTCGTTTGAACGCAGTAATCTTAGGAACTACTGGTTCGAATGGTATAATTCTTTTTGTGTTCGATGGTCCTTTAATCGACTTAGGCTTTAGGCTACTTAACATTAAGCTGTGACCAATAGCAGCGAAGAGTCTGTTTAAAATGTGGAAAATACGGCAAAAAATATGATTTTTTCTGAGTTTTAAAGCGCTTATCTCAGGAACTGCTTAATGAAATTGAACAATTTTTTTAATGTTGAATGGTCCATTTATCAAGGAAGGCTTGAAGCTATATAACATTAAGCTGCGGCCAATAGGAGCGAAGAATTTGTGGAAAATGTGGAAAAAACGCCAAACAATACAATACAATCAATACTAATATATAAAGCTGAAGAGTTTGTTCGTTTGAACGCAGTAATCTCAGGAACTACTGGTTCGAATGGTATAATTCTTTTTGTGTTGGGTGGTCCATTAATCGACTTAGGCTTTAGGCTACTTAACATTTAGCTGTGACTAATAGCAGCGAAGAATCTGTGGAAAATGTGGAAAAAACGGCAAAAAATATTAATTTTTCTGCGTTTTAACGCGCTTATCTCAGGAACTGCTCAGTCAAATTGAACAATTCTTTTTGTGTCTAATGGTGGATTTATCGAGGAAAGCTAAAAGCTATATCATACTACGCTGATACCAATAGGAGCGAAGCGTCAGTTAAAAATATTGCAAAAACGGCAAAAAATATTCTTTTTTGAATGTTTCTGTTGTTTGCTTGAACCCGCTGATCTCAGGAACTGCTAAATCAAAGTGAACAATTAATTTGCGTTGAATAGTTTATAGTTCGCGATATAAGCGAAGAGTCAGTGGAAAAAGTGGAAAAAACGGCAAAAAAATATTAATTTTTCTTGGTATGTGTTGAAAAAATTGCTGTGCAGTGTGCACTGCTCAGCACCAACTGATTTTAGAATTAAAGTACCAGAATTTCAAAAAAAAAGAAAAAAATACGAGCGTGTATAAGTGGATATAGTGTTAATATTTTTCCCATTCAGTAGCAATGGCTGTCATAGCGCCGCCCCCCGCGCGCTGTCGTCCGTTTTCAGTTCATAGAAGTTAGAAAGATGAGAACGAAAAATATCGTGTTGGCTGTATCAAACTTAAGGCAGGCTGGCCAAGCAAATTATATAAAAAATGCCAGTTCCACCTAACAACATCTCACTGAGATCTCAGAGATCTCAGAAATCTCATAGATTTTTTAAGTGGAACAAAAATTCTCAGCTGCGAACTGAGATTTTTTTCTCAGATCTCTGAGATGAAATTATTTTGGATTCGATTTCTCACTCAGCTATTTTGACGTGGCTGACATATGTGCAACAACAATTAGTAAGGAAACCATTATATCTCAATAATAACTGAGAATTATGTTCCATCAAATGATTTTGCCTCAGTCAAGGTGACATTGAGATCTCAGTGAGATGTTGTTAGGTGGAACTGGCCTAATAACTGCTCAAATTAGAATTTTGAGAGTTCAATTGATTTGTGAATGTAAATCATTGCAATGAATGTGATTGATTGCACTATTTGTGCAGATTATTGTGTTTAAACAATATTATTTTATATATTTCTTAACTAAAAAATATGCTCAGTTTAAAGAAACAGGAAAAAAAATTGACTTCAGGAAAAAACGATGCAGAAGTAAGAGAGATATTAGAATTAGGGAGAGTTCGACCAAGGGAATGCTTTAAGTATGAAAAACTGAAGGGAATCATAAAAAATGCTCAAATTTTTTATGTTTAAGAGAACTACGACTTAGCGAGAGTTGACTGCAATGCAATTTAACAATAACTTCGCAAAAAAATTCCCACGCGCGTATGATGCACAAGTCGTGACGATACTCTGGCCGGTGGACGAGGGAGAGGCGGACGAAGTCGCGGGCAACTGCTAGTTAAGTATAAATGTATTAATATTTATTTTTATATTTATTATTCATGTTTTATTAGATTAGAAACTAAACAAAAATAAATACTCTTCATTTATAACAAACAAAAAAATTAAATAAAACTCTTCATGTATACAAAAAAAAACACAAAACGTTACTAGCTTAAAATAAAGAAAAAAAAAAGTAATTCAGTTGAGTACAATGGATATAGCTTTCTAGCGCGAACATTCATGAAGAATTAACAAAAAATGAAAAATTTGAATTTTTGAGTCTCGATTCAGTGATTCACTGTGTACCTTTCTCAGTTAATTCACTGTGTACCATGTTGCAATTTTAACAAAAACTCATTAAAATTATATATAATATTTCACACAAGTAAACAAGTTGACACAAATTATGAAGTCTATGTTACCAGAAATACAAATATTACACTCAAATAATGTTACGATGCACAGTTATTTAATAAGAAGAAAAGCAAATAGAAAACAAAAAATTACTTAGCAATGCAGAAAACACAAAAATATGAAAAAAAACCGACTTCGATCAAGGGATCGCGCAGATTGATGATTTGAAGTAATGAAATGTACAGGGGTGTTCTTTCCTCTCTTTCAGATTTATTATAAAATAAAAAAAATACAGTGTGAGAGCTTGTGGTTCACTGTGTACCCTCATTCACTGTTGACACCTTTAGGTAGGTAGGTAGAAATGGCTGTCCTGCTTCGCGCAGGGCACAATTAGCGCTGAGTGCGCCGTTTTGATACCATACCTTGTGAGATTCTGATTGGATTTGAAAATGGGCTATGGATGGTGCACGTTCCGCACATGCGGTCCTATGTAAAATATAAAATGTAATTTTATTCTCCTACCCTACGGCCTATTATCTCATAGTACCATTTAGTGAGGGAGAAATAAGGGGGAGGTGGTTAAAGCCACTTTGTGCTATTTAGGTATGAGATCAAATCTTTGATCTTGAATTCTGAGAGTTCCTCAATACCGTTGAAGAATTCCTTACCCAAGTGGAGTGCTCTTTTCCTGGCCAGGGCCGGACAATGGCAAAGAAAGTGTGGGACTGTTTCTTTTTCATCCCGGTTCTCGCAGCTGCGGCAGAAAGGGTTATGTGGTATACCCAATTTTGCCGCATGCTCCCCTACAGGCCAATGCCCTGTGCAAGTAGCGACAATCCTTGCTATGTCATGCCTTGGTTTGGAAATTAAATTGATTGATTTTGGTTTGTTATAGGCGGGCCAGATTTTCCTGGATATAACGCAACTCGTTAAACTACTCCACCTATGATTTGCTTCTGATGTGTATTTGGTCAGGATATTGCCCTTCACAACTCCAAGAGGAGCATATACTCTCACTGCCTGAGAGTTGTGAAGGGCTGATCCTTGCCTAGCTAGCTCATCAGCCTTCTCATTACCCTCATAGCCCCTATGGCCCGGTATCCAGATAAGAGTGACGCTCATATCCAGTTCCTTTAGGGCCTCTTTACATTGCTGGACCAGTTTAGAGGAAGATAAAGCTGAATCAATGGCTTTAATAGCTGCCTGACTGTCTGTTAGTATAGCTACATTTTGGTTCTGTCGAATATTTATAAGAGCTGTACAAGCTTCCCTTATCGCCAACAATTCTGCTTGGAATACGCTGGCAAAATCGGGTAGTCTATAGGATTTTGAAATCTCAAGAGATTCACAGAAGACACCTGCACCAACACCGCATTCCATCTTCGAACCATCCGTGAAGATAGTTGTGTCGAAGTCTTCCGTCACAACGCCTTCCTCCCAGTCGGTTCTTGACGGGAGCAAGACTCTAATTTTCTTTGAGGTGTCTAGGGTAGGGATGCAGTAATCGGTGGTTGTGGATAGGATGTCTGATGGTATTAGGCTTGTTTGGTTGCAGTGCCCGTAAGATCTAGGTTTCCAGCAGCCTATTTCTTTGAGTCTCAAGATACTGCAGGACACCTGATATTTGATAAAGAGGTCAATCGGAAGAAGGTCCAGGATGACGTTGAGTGCATCCGTTGGACAGGACCTGATTGCCCCTGATATCCCTACGCAAGCATTTCTCTGCACCTTTGTAAGCTTGTTTACTATGTAGGCTTTGCTGAGAGCGGGCCACCACACAATGGAACCATAGACCAGTATCGGTCTTACAACCGCTGTGTATGTCCATTTTATCATTTTTGACTGGAGGCCCCACTTTTTGCCGAATGTTTTATTGCAGGCGTAGAAGGCGACACACGACTTTCTTACACGCTCTTCGATGTTAAGCTTCCAGTTTAATTTGGTATCTAGTATTACGCCCAGATATTTAGCACTGGAAGACAATGATAGTGCTTGTCCGTTTAACCGAGGTAGAGTGAAGGGTGGTACCTTGGTTTTGGTGGTGAAAAGCATCAACTCGGTTTTGTTGCTGTTAACACCTAGTCCGCAGCTCGCAGCCCAGGTGCTTACTTTCTTCAAAGCCATATTAGTGATTTCACTGATCACGCTTGGAAATTTTCCTGAAACTAGAATGACCAAATCATCGGCGTACGCAACCGCTTTCACTCCACTACTCTCGAATTTCACCAGAATGCTGTTCATGACCAAAAGCCATAAGAGAGGAGACAATACACCTCCTTGAGGTGTTCCTCTGCTGGCATATTTGGTACACGTTGAATATCCTAACTTTGATTGAATCCTCCTATTGCTTAGCATGGATATTATCCACCTTCTAATGTAGTTCTCAACACCGAAGTCTGCAAGTGATTCAGTTAGGACATTGTTGAAAGCTCCTTCTACGTCTAAGAAGGTAGCTAGGGTACATTCCTTGAAATGAATCGTGTTTTCTATCGTTCTCACTACCTCGTGAAGGGCAGTCTCTGTAGATCTGCCCCTCATGTAGGCATGTTGCGAGTTAGATAGGGGACAACTACTCAGAATGCTCCTTATGTGGGATTCTACGATTCTCTCCAGGGTTTTAAGAAGAAAGGAAGTAAGGCTTATAGGTCGGTAATCTTTGGCAGATTCATGCCCTCTTTTACCAATTTTTGGTAAGAAAACCACTCTTACCTGCCTCCAAGACTTGGGGACATGGTTTAGTAAGAGGCAACCTTTAAAGATACTCTCGAGCCGTGGTACTACTAATTCAAGCTGATTTTGCAGCATTATAGGTAGTATTCCATCAGGGCCTGGAGATTTGTATGGCGAGAAGGTCTTAATAGCCCAGACTATATTTTCTCTAGTTATAAGGGCATTTACCTGCTCTATGGGGGTTGGCATGTTGAGAGTCAGGTTGGATTCGGTTGGTTCTTCTGCACAACCTGGGAAGTGTACGTTCATTAGTAGCTCTAAAGTCTCCATTGGAGATGCTGTCCAGCTTCCATCTGGTTTTTTAAGAAATGAGGGGTTCGAATGTTCTTTCGATAGAACCCTACTAAGCCTGGCCGAATCTTTGATGTTTTCGATGGACTGACAGTACTCTTGCCATCCTTGCTTTTTGGCTTGAGCTATAGAACGCTTGTATATTCTCAAGCAGTCCTTATAAGGCTGATAAAATTTATGCTTATAGCATATATTAAAAATGGTTCTTGTTATTTTCCTCAGATTAGATAAGTCGTCATTCCACCAAGGTGGAAAGGTTTTCTTACTGTATCTTATCGAACAAGAGACCTTGAATGCGGTGTTCATAGAGTCCTCGAAGTTTGAAATCTCTAACTCAAGATCTGTTACCGAGTCGTAACTCGCGTTCGGTATACTGCGCAACTTTGAGCCAAAGATCTGACTAAATTTCTTCCAGTCAATTCTTCTTGGATTTCTATAGGGGGAAGGAGATTTTATTTCAAATTTAAGATCAAATAGAATCCGTCTATGATCAGAAAAGGAGTTAAGAAGAGATACTCTCCAATTTTCGATGGAGAGGTTGCCATAAATATTGACAAATGTAACGTGGGAGTATTGCCCCTGTTACATATAGTCAAGATATTTTCGATTATATAATTAAAAAGAGACTCACCTCGCTCATTAATTTCACTGCTGCTCCAGATTGAGTGCCTCGCGTTCGCATCACTCCCTACAAGCAGACTTGTTTGTCTGGCTTTTGCCTCTGCCACAAGAGTACGCACCTCCTCAGGCGGTGACTCTATGTCATGCGCCATGTATGAGGATGCAAGAATCAAGCCCTCCGCTTGTTTCCCCTCTAACCTAACAACTGTTAAGTCAGAAGTGCTAAAGTTTGGACACAGAAAAGCTTTTAAGTGTTTTTTAGCTAAAATACAAGTTCTAGGCTTACCTTGATTCTGATTGTCGGGCTTGTAGAATAAATCGTATTGGCTGTCATTAAGGCCTCTAATCGCGAGGCCATTAACCCATGGCTCTTGTACAAGGGCGACATCTATATCTTCCTCACTCAGGAAGATCCTCAGGTTATCCGAGGCACATTTAGAGTGCTTCAGATTAGCCTGGATGGCGCGTAGCTTGTCGTTTTTAATTGGCAGGTGGAACTGCAGGGCCAGGATCCAGCGCCTCGCCGGGGGCTCCAACCTGCATGGTGACATCGTCTACCTCGACCATATCATCACCCAGGGTGGGGCCAACTTCCTGACTCTGCAGAATCTTAATAGAGACACTTTTGATGCCGAACCTCAGCTTGTACTGTGCCTCTTCTAGGGCTTTGCGACTAGCCTCGCAGATCCTCAGAAGATAGACCGCGCTATTCTTGCGCGGTTCCTCTGTCTTGATGACTACCCAGTCATTCATAGGAATCCGCGGGTTCAGCCGTTGAAGGCTCCTAATCAGCTCCGCTCCAGTTGGCTTAATGCTCATCAGTGGCAACAAGATGCGAGCCAATGGTTTTCTAGGAACCTCCCTGGCGGGAATGAGCTTGAGCTTCCAGTCGTTGCTAATCTTAGCAACTCCTTTGCCAAGGAAATCCCTTGAAAAGTCGTCTGCGCACCTTATCACTTTGTAACCCCTGAGCATTTCGCCGGAGTCAAAGCTGGGATAGGGACCTTCTTTTGCCGAGATTGTATACTGGAAGACCAATTCCGAGAGCTTAGCCTCGATTGAGTTCCACGCTGACATCAGAGCTCTGTTGTCTGTGGAGAGCTCATCTACAATCGCCACCTGGAGGTTGTCTCTGACGACCTCACTCAAGGCACGCGGTTGCGCTGTCGCCCTCGGAGTCTCTTTTCTGACACTGCCACCAAGTTTGGTTCTCTTTTGAGGTGGCTTCTCCTCCTCCAGAGACCTGTTCCTCTTGGTGGACTTTTCTTTTTTGCTGGGTGGCGCACTCTTCTCCCGACTGTTGAATTCTTCAACAACTTTTTGGTATTTAATTTTGTCGGCAGCATCACGCTCATGTACCTTTCCGGCTTTTTCGTTTTCGGCAATCTTGCCAAGAATGAAAGTAGCCTTCCTGTACTTGATCTTGAGCTGATCCGCAGGAGAGTGCTTGTTGGGCTTGGTAGCGTTGCTCTGGCGAGCCTTGCTACTTGAAGTTATGGGCGTTTTTTTAGAGGGATGCTGAAGCACAGGGGTACTAGTACCTCCCGTGTTACCTCTAAGTGTAGCCTGCTCTGAGGTGCTAGCGTCTCTAGCTTCCCCTGAGCTACCTACAATAGTATCCTGACTGGAAGCCAGGAGTTCATCCTCGGACTCGATGGATGAGATTTTAACACATAAATTGGACGAAGACATGATTGTGAAATTCGATTTGATTCCCACAAGTAAGACGGAAAAGAAGGTCACCCTCGGCAGAGCCGCATACCGAGGGAAGGTATAAACAACAAAAACCGTTACCCACCACAGGCCTCCGGCTGAGCTCGTTCATGGTTGATTTATCCCTCAACCTTTAATTCTTGGGCACGGATTTACTAGCTCACACCACCACTGAAACTAGGAACCTTGGATCTATGGTGAGAGAGGATTTCTGTGAGTTGTGCTATAAAAGAAGTCAGAACCACACAGCGATCCAATCTAACCTTAGCTATCACCGTCTGACACCTACAGACCAAAACTGTGGTGACATTGTCCGCCCGGCACCCACTAGGAGGGTTCGATCAAGGATTTTTGCCGAGCGTTGACACCTTTACCCTACTTATAATTTGTTTACTAAAAAAGATACCTTATTATACAACCTGCTATCAAAACGGACTTTCTGTTCTTCGTGTTCGTATATAACTTTGATCAGTGAGTTCTGTTTCTGACACGCATAGAATTCGTTTCACAGTAAAAGTGATTTACTTGCTTCTTCCAGGAAAAGTTGTTGATCATTTAAGCACAGATAATAAATTTATACAGATGTCTCACCCTTATGGCGAGAAATGATATATGAAACCAGCGTTGCCAACCGCTTCAGCCCAAAAAATGCCTACGTTTGGAAAAAAAGATGCCTTTTTCATTTAAAAAATGCCTTTTTTTAACACACTATCACTTTCCTTGAGTTTTATCAGCGGAAGTAAAAAAAAAATACAATTAAATTTTTTTTTTAAATTGAAGGTCTAAAAACTTAAAAAACTGTTTTTTTTTCTATTCTTTTCTCAGAACTTAGAACTTAAAACTAAAACCTTGAATTCGATTTGAATTATTGAAAATCGTATAAACAAATAATAAAAGTGAATTTACTTATTTTTCTTCAGTTAAAAATGGCGAGGTCGAATGCATATGTAAGTAAATTAACAATCCGCAATGAATACAAAAACAGTTTACTTTCAGTTTAACAAGACTAGAAGTGGAAAAATCAAAACAATAGAGAAAGCCTAACATCAGAGCTTCTCTATATTAGACAGTGAAAGGCAGTGAGATATGTCGTTTTCTATTGGTCTTTTTTTGACGTTTATTTTTCTACCTCTAATGGAACGGGTTATGATGTATGTGTCATTCTTCGGAAGATTCTGTATTTAAAACAGAAGAGTTCTGCTCTTCTCAGAAGCATTCCGTCTGTCAAAGTTAGTCCAATGGAATGGTTTCAGAAGACTTCTGGACTCTTCCAAATGCTTCTGGACGACCAATGGAAAACGACAAAAGACACCAGAAGAAACTGTTCGGAAAATTTCGAACACTTTGAAAGTGGAAACTCATTTCTAAAGGCGAATTTACATATAACAATCTTATAGGCTTAATATATATTTTAAGAATACTTTAATAAAATAAAAATAGTCAGTAGTTTGAAACTGAAATGAAAAAAAGATGCCTTTTTGCAAAAAAATAAGCCTTAAAGCCTTAGCTAGCAAAATAATGCCTAAAAGGCATGAAAATGCCTAGGTTGGCATCGCTGTATGAAACTGAAAGCTACCAAAAAAAAAGCTTTTTCCAAAGCTTTAACGCATTCATTTAATGCATTAAAAATCTATTTTCGCTTGCCTCATTGCCCATAAATGAATATTTAGCCAAGGAAAAAAGCTTCAAAAAGCTCCTTGTCTGTTACGGCGTTGTCTGTTAAGAGCAAAATATGTTTCATTTTTTTCTGCAGGGATGAGACATCTGTATAAATTTATTATCTGTGATTTAAGTTAAATGCCTTGTCTATAGAATTGTCAATTTCTCATTCCTCCTTCTCCTTGATATTCACCTTAAGCTTTTTTTGTTCATGTTGCCGAAAGCTGCTTGATGGCAATTAGGTAGGTAGGTATACTCTAATAAATTTTTCAAAGAAAAAAAATGCATGTCCTGAGGTCTTGACTCTTACATATTGTAGAACAATATTGTAAACGATAAATAAGTATTGTGTTTTGAATATAATCTCCATATCCAGGAAGGACAATGAGTGCCATTTGACAAGAAGTAGGTAGAGCATACGAGGCTCCTGGAATAAAATGTCTAGCAATATATTTTGTTGATTACGGGTTCAAGCCCCAGATTCGGCAGCATTCTTTTTCTACAAAAATCGCGAGCTTATCTGAGGCCACCTGTGCGATGATATGAGACAATTAAAGTCTGTGTCTCCTCCTCTGTGCCACATAGGTTTGTGTTATATGTTCTTCCCTTCTATGTATCTATCTGTCTCTCTCTGTTGTATTAATGTCTTGTTCTCTCCCAGCCGATGGCCTCAGTCGCCAGTGCTGCTGTGCCTGTAGTTCGTTACATTTATGTGCAAAGTACTGTGAAGTAAATGTCAATGTCAGTGTCAATATTTTGTCGAAGCCATTATTGAAATGTGTAAAGCATAAATGTCAGATCTTAACATTGAAATATGGAATAATAAATATATTTTAATAGCTTAGGAATCTCTATTATGTTTACCACCGGGCAATAAGAATAAAAAGTCACACATTTTACCTCTCAAATCATTCAATTGTGTCCAATGAAAGTGTAAGAAAAGAGACAACAAACTATAAAGGCTGAACTACAATGCAATTTTGCTCACGCAAGCACGCTTAAGTGAACCAGGGAATACACACAAACCCTTAATGTCCTTAAGCTACGCTCCTTAAAATTTCGTGTTTTACTAGAAAGGTTTCATTCGCTCATTGCTTAAGAGAATTTGACAATTTGAAAAAGAGAAGGCCAAGCATACTTCTTTTGCACACTTAAAGAAAAGTTCGTCCAGGGTGGAATCGTGTTTTTTGATATTAGCCTAAGTTCTCTTAAGCAATTATAGTTGTGCCTTAATTCATAATTTAGGTAAATTATTTCCCTGGTTAAGTGCTTTTGTGACTTTTGCAGAGAATGCAGCTTTTGATTGCATCAATTTCATTGCTTACATTGAAGTTTTTTGAAGCCATTCATTGACTAATAATAATTGTCAGTCTCAGAAGCACAACCTACAACAATATCCTCATTGTATATAATACACATTAGGACGATTACACACCAGTACCACACACAGTCAGACACGGCAAATGACACTGACAATGACGTTGAGAGTGTAAGACTATTGTTCCGTTTAAAACACCATTGAACCACTTGAAGTACCATTTGTAATGGCTTAACATGTTATGCACGTAATTAAAGTGTGTGCAGATGCAGAACCCAATGTGACAGCAAGAAGACTGCCAGGTACACTGTACGCGGAAGGAAGTGCGGAATAAAGTGTTTTTAAATTGAATAGCAATGAATCCTTTAGTACATGACGTTGGCAGAGCACATAATTCAATTCTCTCTATGATATGAATTTGTAAGCACAAGTACCTTACATATTAAGGGCCTTATCACATCACTTGGTATAGATCCAAATATTGTTGTCATTTAGTTTTGTTAAATTTATGCTATACAGAATAAATGGAGTAAGTGGTGTTTAAGTTCACGGAATGCGATAGATTTGTAAGTTTTTTTCTGAACGTTTACATTCAGATACAAGCTGTGATTTTGCAGCCTTGGACTTTGAAAGACCGAAGTTGTGCTATCAATTTGGAAATAGTTCAAGCAGCAAACAAATCATCCAATCAAACCGTGAGCCCCCAAACCATGAGGAAATACGAAATTAAGATTCTGTGAAGCCAGCAAAGGAAGTAACTGCAATACCATTATGCGTTTTCAAAAGAAACTTGAATTGGGTCCAACCTTCACTTTTAACAGAGACGGAAGCAAATGTTAACTAACTGCTACCGAGGAATTTCCGTCCTTATAGTTACATTCAAAATCTTATCCAACGTAGAGTGTGAATGTGTCTTAAAACCAGGCAGAACAACGATACTGAGGCAAATCCTGGAAAAGATAAATGAATTTCAAGTCGAAACTCGTCGTCTTTTTATCGACTTCAAAGCTGCTTATGATAACATGCATCGCCAAGAGGTTATGGTGGGTACTGTTATTTCTTTTCACTACTAAACCAAATTAGTTTCACAATGGAAGAAACTAGAAGCGCGTGCTATCATAATTAATCTCGTGTTCCACATTATTAGATAATAAATGTCCCATTGCTATGCAAAACAGAAGCTCCCCTCTCATTCGTTACTATTCCAATAACATCTTTTTCAGTCAGAAGTGGGATGACATCCTTGTCCTTACACACACACATATCACGATTGAAATCCGGCGTATGGAATCATCAACAACATCGCTTCCTATTCCAACTCATGTTGGTAATACAAAACCCTATATCTGAAACTAGAATGCCCTGTCGTGACCTAATTAGGTCTCTTTAATCGAGCCAAGAACCTTTTGTAACTCAATACTGACACTCGCATACAAAAAAAACCACCCACGCTGTTCACCCATTAAGACACGTTAACATACATTTATCATTCACCAATATTCAAGACATTTGAAGGGACGTAAGAGAAAACCCAACTTAAAACACATCCGCACATAAAAGATTCAAGAGAGCCATGTGAACGATAATGGTATTCAATGATTGATTTTTTTGGGACAGGAATTTGAAAGGCGATTCCACACATTGGCGACATTGGTTCAGTCATGTGGGACTGTTAAGTCGTCATAAGGTTTGTTTTGTTTGGTATAAAACACTCACTTTCCTTCTCAAGGTACTACTCTAAGTTATTGGATTTTCAACTTCAATGACCGTTTGGAATCTCTCTACCTGTCCTTTTAAATTTGCATGAAATGAACCTTAATCAATTCATATAAAATATATTAATATCCCCTGTGGTGGATTGGTGAATCCTTAGCTTTTAGTTGATAAAGCAAATTAGATCTGATTTGATAAGCTTTAAAGGGAATCGTATATCACAGATGCACTGATTGGAAATACTTTTTTGTTTGCTTTGTTTCAGAAGGAATAGAGACATCGGAAGAAAATATCACGGTGTTATGGATTTATACAAAAGAACATATTACTTTCTTTAAAGAATGATTATTTCATCAGAAAATTGGATCGGTATTAGAGGCAATAAACCTCAATTTTAATTTTAATATTTTTTGTCCCTTAAAAAAAAAAAAATAGAGTGGCGCGACAGCTCTTGAAGAGCCAAGACCTAAGTGACTTACTCTCATCAAAAATTCTCTGGGTGCGTTTGAAGAATTGAGGGGACCTACAAGTTAACGCCGATTCCGAACGGCAAAGTTGAGAAGCACTTTTTTCATGACAGATTGATACCTACTTTTGGTAGTTTTGTCAGTTTTTTTCGCAAAAGGCAGTACCCGTGAAAGATGATTTGGTTTTGATTCTTGTTTCCTTGATTCTTTCGCGTAAAAATAATAGTATCGGTAGAAATACGTTCATTTTGAATGTTGAATCTTAAAAATAAGAAATAAATAAATAGATCAAAAGTATCAAAATGGTACTTAAAAAGCTGTCACAAGAAAAAATCAAAAATATGAGATATCACTATTGTGACTGTCACTTTACACAGATGAATTTTAATCAATATGACTATCATCTATCACATTTTCACATATAGATAACCAGTTTTGGGGTGGGGTATTTTTGCCTTGGCCGACTAACATACTTGTTTTAGTCTTAGGTTTTAGGTTTAAGTAGAGTTGGTATGGAGGCACTATAAAATAAACAAATTTAGTTCGTAGGCCGAAAGACATTAATTTTAAGAATAATGAATGAGCGATCGATTAGGGCCAGTAAGTTATATAATAAGAAGAATTAATTAGGCTAGTTTCACATTTTTGTCTAGAATGTAGGGGGAGGTGGGAATCAGAGATTAAAATGAATACGTTCAAATATATTCAAATACATCACAAAATTACTCAATTATCGCTCAGACTTGATCGTTTTCCACCCCTATTCTCAAGCAAAGTGCTCACAAGCATTTTTGCTCAGACACATTCAAATGTTTTCTAGCAAGCAGAATGAGTATATTATATTCACAAGTCATTTTTGTTTTTTTCACTCACAAATAAAAAGACTTGTGAGCTGAATATTTGTTTGAACTTACTTGAACATATTCAAATAGATTGAATACTCAAATATATTCAAACGACTGAGTATATTCAAACCGACTGAGTATATTCAAACCGTCTGAGTATATTCAAATGTTCAAACAGATTGAATAATTGTGAACTTGGATGAATATTTTCTAACTTGATTCTAGAAAAAAAAAATTAGGTTGATTATGAATGAGGACTTGTTTATTGTAAGTTTTTTTTTGTTTTTTGTTTTTTGTTACGATGTGCATAATGAAATAAAGGATTTATCAATGAATGAGCGTTGGTTAGGTATATAATATAATGGTATGAATATGAGTATGAACATAAATATGCACATAACGTAATGATATACTGAATGTTTTAGATTGACGTGAACTATTGAAGGAGAATTATTTGTTTTTTTTTTTTTAATAGTTCCGGCCATACAAAAATTAAATGGATTACAATTATAAAAGTATAACCGACATAATATGCAGGTATGTTAGGTAGTTAGGAAAATGTGTTTTTGTTGCATTTTAAGGAAAGATTTTAAATTTTAAATAATATATTAGAGGGTTAATGAATGGTAACCAAATGGTAAATGAATAAGTAACTCTTGGAAAATACGTTTTCGTATTTCATAATAGGAGGTAGTTAAAATTCAGCGACAGATTAGCATTGATTGGGTAAGTTCTTAAATACTGTGTCCTGTGTGAATGTGTACCTGCTATAGATGCATTATGCATTCATATACAGTTTTTTTTACCCACCATAAAATTAGCGACGATGCACTTTATTAAATACTGGAAAATTTGAATGTCCGTGGGCAAGTTGTTTGTTAATTGGCAGTGTGTATCATAAAAGTGTTAGGTAATTTAAAGATCGTCAATGAAGGAGAAGGAGGTAAAAATGTATTTATGTTGTTTGTGGAAGCGAATTTGAAAAAAAAAATTTGTTGTTATTCGCGGTTATAGGTACTCGTATATCACAAAAAGGTTAATCTTTGAAAAAATCCTGCAACATCAGCCCCATCAGAACGAGCTTTATCCCTAGCCGGAAACATTATCACCGAAAAACGAACCAGGCTAAATCCAGAAACAGTAAATGATTTGATCGTGTCTTATTCAAATCTTAAGATTAACAAAATTTAATTTTTATAATATATATTTATCCAACATTTTAATTTTTTTCTCATTTGCTGTGATTTTATTTCCTTAATTTGAATTGTACCTTCTTTAAGTTTGAATCATTAAATAAAAAAACTATTTTATGCCCTTTAAATCGGTGCGGGGAAATAACTCCACGGGAACTAACTCCAATGAGGGATTTACTTCCCACCAAGTGAGAACTTACTCCACTTTTGTAAAGTGTAGTTAGTTCCCACCGTACATGGGAACTTAGTTCATTTTCTAATGGGAACTAAGTTCACACAATTATAGGTACATGGCACACGAAAACTGGTCCGGAAGTCAGAAGTCCCGAAAATGGGTTTCGGGGCTAAATGACCCACTATGGTGGGTCATTCGTGTATTCATACATAACTACAACCCCAAAATGTCTTATAAATAAATAACTAACATCATTTTTATTTACTACATATTTGTCGACAAAATGGATATACTTCGTTCACAAATAATTGTCAGCGTTGCTCTTATGGCAGAGCTTTTTCATCCACAAAGGTGCCTGTCTATATAAGAAAGGCAGAACTGCCACTGAAAACGACGTGACTCCCTTGAACTCACCACACAAATTGCTATTTTAATTTTCTTGAGCCGAGAGTATACCCCCACAACATGTCTCCTGCACATCTCAGCGCAGACTGATTTCTGTTCATGATCAACTACCCTTATCGTGTATAAAAAAACGGGGCTGGCAAAATGAGTACGAAGGTGGTTTTCGTGCTACTCAAACGCGGTTATCCTCTCGAAAATATTTTTCTTTCATACAAAACAACTTAAATATTATTTTTTAATGTTATATTCCACATAATTTATTAAGATATGAGGAGACGAATTCTTTTAGCATGGTTCTTTCGAACGTCAACATACTCCCTTTGTGGTATTTCGGAGCAAATACTTTCATTATCAGCCCTGGTAAAGAACGAACACAGCAATGTGAAAAGCTTTTTAACCGCTTGTATTTCAAAGAAAGCTCTTGAAAGCTGTGCTTTTATGAATAGAAAAATTTATTGTATTGACAAAAAAAGTGTTGACATTGATATTTTTTTCATTTTTTGCTTCGTTTAGTATGTTGATTACACACTTTTCTGAAAAAAGTATTTGTTTTATAATGTCGTTAAATCCAAGGTTTTCAAATTTCGATTTTTTAAAAACGGGGCAATCCATCACTACGAATTTCAAAATGCACATGTATCTTTACTACATCTACAAGCTGACAAACCAAATTTATTTTTAAACATTTTCTTATAAAATTTAATAAAAAAAAAAAAAAATTGCGCTAACGATTTTCAGTTTTTTTTTTATTTTTCATAAATTCAATTTAATGTTCAAAACCGAATAGCATTTACATTTTGTACAAGAAAACTATTTCTCAATTTGAAAAAATATTTTTTTATTATTTTGTTTTATTTTAATAACCTGCTGTTGAAGACATGGCATTGGGCAAATTTGTGCATTTTATTATCTGTGGCAACAGGGTAAAACAACATAAGTCGACTTATGTTCAAAATGAGTTAAAAACTTAATCTGATTCCAATAGGCGAATCTATCTGTCATATTGTTTTTGGTATTTTTAGCTTTAAAGGTGTATGAGTTATGGACACGGGAAAATAAACATAAGTCAGTATGTACCCTGTTGCCACAGATTTCTTGAAGCAATTAGGAGAGGTGAGCTCTGAAAAATGACAACGGTGTGTCAAGCATGTCGAGGAGAACATCGAGCCCAAAATGTGGAACATAGACTTGTTCACCGAACAAGCCGTTGAAAGTCTAATTGTGAGTTTGAGTGAAGATGGCAGAAGCAGTAGTAGCACTGAATCTGAATAGAATTATATAATTTTTTTTTTAATACAAAGCGATTTGCATAATATGCCCTGACAAATCACTTTGTAAATTTTTATGTACATTTTTAATTATAATTTATCAATGGATTCGTTTCTTATGTTTTTGTTAATTTAAAATGATAAAGAATTTGTTTTTTTTTTTAATTTTGGGGAAACCCTTTAAAAAACCCACCTTATATCTTACCCCATGGGTGGTGAGGAAAAAGATAAATCAGTAAAAGCGAAAATGTATACTTTTATTTTGTGGAATATATAATATAAATAATAAACAAAATGGCAACACTTATCATTTTCAATACAATTTTCAATAATTTAATGTGTATAGTATGGCAACACTGATGGAGCTTTTGAAAGAATATAGCATTAATTAAATCTGCAATAGTGAAAAAGAGATGCAAATATCCCTATCTCTCCTGTACTGACAATTAAAGTTGAACAGAGTATAGAGCAATTCATTTTCAAAGCTGTTGCCGTTTCCTTTAATTTGGAAAAGCATGCTAGTGTCTGGAAAGCATCTTTTTTCACCTCAGTCTGAGGATGATGACTATCTGTAACACTCAAAATCAATTTGGTTTGATTGGGAGCGAAGCGAGCGGAAAAATTTTTTGCCCAAAAGAGAATCAATTTGGGGTGTGAAAATAAAAAAAATTCGCGCGATTTTTTTTTATTTTCACACCCCAAATTGATTCTCTTTTGGGCAAAATTTTTTCCGCTCGCTTCGCTCGCTTGCAATTTTTGGTTCAAGCTCCAAATCCTTATTAATAACATTTTTTTTTAACCATTTGAGAGGGATTGTAGAGTAAATAGAGTCAATAAAAAAATGTCTTTCTGATGGAACTTTTAATGTTATTGAAATAGCTTAGTTATTTGAGGGGACAAAAAGATGCAACAAAATGAAACTGGGTTCAAGTACATTAGAATGCCCTACTCTCACCGAACACCAAACTTCAGAAGAACGTTTGCATTGGAAAAAGTTTTCTTTATGTCATATAAACTCACAGCATGCGGTATATTTCAATCGTTATATACCGTTTTAGAAAATGTTTAAAATTAATAGCAAAGGTCAGAAGCCCCGAATTTGATTTCTTGACTAATGAACCACCATATAGGGGGTCAGATTCTTAAAAATGAGTATCCGAATGGGCAAATGACTAAGTTCCTAAATATTTTCGTACATGCGATTTTTTAAAATTGTTTTCTTTAAATTTTTTCTCAATTAAAGTGGCAAATTATTTCAAATTCGAAGGGAACTAGATCCACTAATTTTTTGAGGAATTTAATTCCCACTGTACATGGGAACTAACTACACTTTACAAAAGTGGAGTAAGTTCTCACTTGGTGGGAAATAAATACCTCAGTGGAGTTAGTTCCCGTGGAGTTATTTCCCCGCACCCTTTAAATCGTTGTCACTTTTTTATCTAAACAAACAAAAAATCATCCAACTTTTAATATTGTTTCTCCTTTTAAATCAAACCGCACCATCAAATAGACAAATCACAAACAGATACCTACAATGCTTACGCTTGGCAAGAACCCTTGCCTGCTCATGAATAGCTTGCTTGTTCATGAACATTTTGCTCACAGAAACTCAGTTCAAAGTTATTCAAACTCATTTTGACTTGAAAACAAAAATACTCATTTGTATTCATTTGAAAATAGGGGTTGCTCAGAGTTACTTGATTCATAAATAAAAACGTTCAGGTTTACTTGCTTGTGCGTTGACTCAGTTTGTTCAAACTTGTTTTTTTTTTTTTTTCAAATAAATACTCAGTATTCGTGAGCAAGCTTGATTCATTTTAATCTCTGGTGGGAATATGGAACCCCATTTTGTTTTTTAGCTTTTTTTGCCATACCCGTTAGCTGAAGACATTAAATAGTATTCAATTATAATAAGTATATATTTTTCCAATATATATAAGAAAAAAAATGTTCTGAGTACTTTTTGTAATTAATATTTTACTTTATTCAAAAAAAGTACTGATAACATTTTTGAATTTTATGCTCCTTCTATGGAACCCTGGATTCCATATTAAATGTATGTTAAAATAACATTTTACCTCTGAGTACAAAAATTGCATACATAATAGTCATGATCGCATCCTGCGCAATCATTAAGTGCCCAAAGATTGCAGGATTGGCACAGCACCCAAACCTCACCACGATGATCATGATCAAGGCTATTCGGCCTTGGGAGCAGAACATGCCACTTACATCATTGTCTGCTTCTGTTGGGGTGCGACCTTTGCTGCTTTCCGAAAGAAGAGAATCATCAGAAGATATTGCAGTATGGGATGCTGAGGTTGTTTCCAATTGATCAAGACTTCTGTGTCAGGTGTTCACACCACTACTACCACGTCCACCGTTAGTAAAAAGACGTAAGGGTAATATGGAACCCGGTTCCATATTAGAATCCTCTACGGGTTCCATATTACAAGACCGCTTATTTTAATAAAAAAACATTTTTTTTCGGGACTTATTCAAGGAAAATAAAAAAAATCTTACCTTAGAAATTATTGTAAATCCGAACACTTAAAAATATTTATGAATTTTAAACCAGACGAAACCACGAACCGTTATGAACTTTCGAGACAAACAAAAACAATGAAAAAAAGTTTTCCTTTTTGCTCGGTTGTTGGAAACAGCTTTGCGGCGAAATGATCAAGGCAAAAGTTGTGTATCTAGGCAATATGAGTATTTGCTATGAGACTTCACGAAATGTTGCTATTCGCTAAAAGATGGCACTATCTGTTTTGGTTTTAGAGGGGGGGGTTCCTAATTACCAACAGGTTCCATATTCCCACCTTTTCCTCTAATAATAGGCGTGTTTTTTTCACACGACTGTTATGTACATAACACGATATCCAAAAAAAACGCTTCGGTTTTTTTGTATTTGAGGGTTGGTGTTCTTGATCAGTTGTCAAATCGAATAAAAAGTCAAAAAGAATTTTGTTTACAAAAGTCGACAAAAGAAATACGCGAAATTTAACAAAAGAAACTAAATAAAATGGAAAATATTCCAGAAGAAGTGGTAATAATTAAAGAAAAAGTTAGATTTTATTTGATTTACTAATTTGATTGCAGATTTTACGTGATTTGGTTGATTCAAGTGAGAGTGACAGCGAGTTTATACTCGAAACATTTTTCGCGGAAAACACAAGTCTTACTAGCTTGGAAGACTCTGTTGAGTTGTTAGAAGAACATGCCTCAGTCACATCATTTCTTATGACTATTGAAGCTTATAGCGAGGAAGACTTCAAGTCCCATTTTAGATTGCGTCGTTCAACAGTAGAACACTTGATAAGTATGTTTTTTTTTTTATTTAACTCTTTCAATTTTTATCAAAGATTTCATTTTTATAGCAAGCTACTCTCAACACTATGTTTTTGTTCATTCACATAGAGGAGGACGAATGAAAATGGGATGCAGGAGAGAAGTTTTCATGTACGTATGGTACATTAGTAACTCAATTACGTTTCGACAACTGGGAAATTTGTTTGGCGTCACAAAGTCATCCAGTTGGGTGGCAGTAAATCGAGTTACTAGATGGCTTGTTTCAAAAGGCCACGATTATATAAAATGGCCTCAAGGAGCTGCTGTTGCTGAAAATTGTAGAAAATTTGAGGAGAAGAAAAGAATACCAGGTGTTCTTGGTGCCATAGATTGCACCCATATTACAATAGCAGCACCAAAAGTAAACAAAGAATGCTATTATAACCGCAAGCACAATTTTACAATCGTTCTGCAAGCTGTTGTCGATGCTGACAAAAAATTTATCGATGTGAGTTGCGCTGAACCAGGTTCGTTACACGACAGCAGAGTTTTGAGACGCTCTGAACTGTTTAGAAAGTCGCAGAGCAATTATAACCAACTGTTTCCTAACAACAGTTTTATCTTGGGTGATTCTGCGTACGCTGCTACCAATTGGTTAGTTCCACCATACAAAGACAATGGCAGACTAACAGAACAACAAAGATCTTTCAACTATATTCATTCAGCAACGAGAATCGTAGTAGAGAACGCCTTCGGACTGTTGAAAGGAAGATTTAGACGTCTTTTAAAATTTACTGAGCAACGTGACATACGGTCAATAACGAATATCGTTGTAAGTGCATGCATTTTACATAATTTGTGCATTATGTTTGACGACACGTATGAAAACCTTGATCCTGATGAGACTAACACAAATGAAAATATTTTAGCTGAAGAATCCACTTCTAACTCAACAACAAATCGTCGTCAAGTTCTATTTGACTACCTAATTGAAAACAACATAATCCACTAATGAAATAAGATGCAAATACACACATTTTCATACATAATTTATTATTTTTTATTTTAAAGAGAATACATTTGACATATAACATAAAACTAGCACTATTGTTGTTGTTTATTTAAATATCTACTAAGCATTTCAGCTTTTTGGCGGCGGCGTTCTTCTTTTTCCTTCTCCAACTTCATATATTCAGCCCACCTCTGGTTCCTCTCCTCCCTTTCTGCTTTTTTTTCCTCTTTCCTCATCTCCAACTTCTTTTCCATGTAGCTGGATTTTGTCATTTTTCTTTTTTTAGTTTGCGAAACGAACGAAAGATCTTCGCAGCTCGAAGAATCTACTGTTGTTGCTGAAGTAGTTCGTGTGCGGCTGCAACTTGGCATTGACAGTTCAACAAAACTGCTTGAAGGGGTGACAATTGGGTTGGGCGAAATCTCTTGAAGTGGCTCCGGAGAAAACGACACCAAGCAACTAGGAGTCTCCTCGTTGCTTTCTCCTATCACGTCCACCCCAATTGTCACATTGTGGACGTTGGAAATAATGGGTTTGCTCCCAAACAAGTCATCCATGCGCTCCATAAATGGAGCTATGCATGGTGCAGCACCCGTTTGGCGATTATTGTCCACCGCAGCTTTGTACGCTCTTAAAAGCGTGTGCATCTTATTTTCCAGGTGGACAGCTGTTGTTTGGGAATCCTGAGAACAACATTTATATTAAAAATCATATTAATCTTTCATTCACTCCATGTACTTACCACAAGACCAGCCGAAAGCATATCTTCCAACAAATGCTCGTAGGCAAATTTTTTTTTTCGGCAGTGCTGGAACTCATTTGCCCTCGCTGCATAAAAATCAAGCAGCCCTTCCGTCTGCTCTTTAGACCAGGTCGTCCTTTGCTTTCTGTAAATAATTATAATCGTTTCATACATATTTTTTATAATTTAAACATAAATTTTCTTACTTTTTTTGCGGTTCCATTGTTCTTCATCGGCCTTTTGTCTGGTTTGTTTACGTTTTTTGTGAAAAAAAATCCAAATGTCAAAAATAGGTCTGTTCCCAAAAGTAACAAGGAATTTCTCTTGGGTTTTTTTGACTCTGTTTACACGCTGGGGTTGAATTCATATGAAACTTGTGATTTATGTCAGAATTGAAAAAATTATTTTGTTACTTGTTTCAAACGAATTTAACTATTAATAATAAAATAATAAAACCAATTTTATGGATTCCTTAACAATTACTTTTGAAAAAATGTCAACATTCACAGAAAAATGTGAAAAAAAAATTTGCAAAAAGTGCTTTCAATCACAGAATAGACTTTTTTCAATTGCTAATACGTTGTTTTATGTATCTTTATATAAATTTACAAATGTAACTCTTGAAATCAATTAAATTCTAAAAATTAAAAATTTTCAGCAACTAAATTGTGGAGTGTAAGAGTAGGCAGAGGATTTTATTCAGAACAGCGTTTGTGAACAGACCTTCTGACACCCATTTTGCTTTTGTTCGAGATACATGAAAGTCTCTAGACGCACCAACATCTAAAAATGAAAAGTCGAAAAACTCATTCGATACTCGACTAAACGTCAAAACTCTATCCCCGACCAAATCTTAACCATCCTTTTATCCATAACCTCGGCTGTCGGGGATATTGTTTTGGTTTTACGTGTAAAATGTAGTTATGTACATAACAGTGCTGTGAAAAAAACACGCCTAATATAATTAGATTTAAGTTCAAATGAATAAAAAATGATTTTGGAAAAAAAGAAGGATTTTTGTATGCTTGTGGATAAAAAAGCTGGTTTAATATTATTTGATTTGACGGAAATATTTTAAAAAATTTTGTTTATTTTTTTTTCTTCCTCAACTACAAATAATCTGCATAGTTGTCACATTCATAATTATAGCTCATCTCATAGAATTCTCTTTTGTTGTGGATGGGATAGATTTAATTAAATTTGGTTAGATTGTATGGTTTCGGTTACCAGGAATTGCTAAATTCTAGAGATTGATAATATTTTTGAGGTTCATTGCAAATTGGCACAGCTTCGAAAAGGTTTGGAACAAATTATGGAAAACATTTTTCAAATTATTGGATATTCATTTAACTAATACTAATTGATAGTATTCGGCTATGCAAATGAGCAGGGGTATATTATTTATAATAATTAATGAACTTGCCTAAACAAATATTTTTGTGTTCAATATTTAATTGGATAAGCATGCATTTGTGTATAATGAGCATAATTTAAATGAGTATAGTAGATTTCATAAATTTTTAATACATAATTATTCATAATTTTATATTGGCATGAATGGAACTCATTTTATTGACTAGGTACTTTCAATAAATAAATTTAAAGTGTGTGTGAAAAGTATTTAGTTTGGTCACTCTCACTAGGTATTATCTATAGCAGTCATATTACATAATAGGTACACGTGTAAAATACGTATGAGTCTAATAAATAATGACAAGCAAACTATTTTCTAAAAAGATGATAACGTACTGCAAAAGAAATGAAATCTTTGTTCACTTACTAAAAGAAAAAAACGTATTTGTCAAATAATCACCGTATCATGAATACAAGCAATTGAACAATAAACACTCCTCCTTCTGTCTAAAAATTATCTAAACGAAAAGTTTCGGTTTTAATTTCTTGAAGAAAGGACAAACCAAGAAAAATTTTCGTTTGTTGTCCCTTCTGTGTTACATGCCTCGCAATGGCCAATTTGTCATTCCTTAATTCTAATGACTGTTGCTATAAAGCTGAGTCAAAAATAGATGTTGTAATAAAAATTAGTGATGTGCCGAACCGTAAATTTTGTAAACCGAGTTAACTCGAATTGTTTTTTTTTTGCAAACCGAGTTGCAACTCAGTTTGTCACCTCGCTCGGTTTGCCAACTCGGTTCGCCAATTCGGTTTGCCAACTCAGTTTGACAATTCGGTTCACCAACTCGGGTAATGTTAATGGCTCAATAGAGAGATAAGGTACGAATCTAGCTCGCTAGAGGGATATTTGTTTCTAAATGCTGCCGGATTGCCCCGAAAATCGGTCTAGAAAACACCTAAAAGTGGAAAAATTAGGTTTTAATCATTGCCATCCGCTGATGAAATTCGACTACTATAGGTAATTGCCCTTACATACAATAAGAAAACTCAAAATTAAAACAAAACACTGAAGCAAGCTAACTCTTTTTTTATCGATTGCCGAGTTGGCGAACTGGGTTGCTGAACCTAGTTGGGGAACCGAATAAGCGAATTAAGTTGGTGAACCGAGTTGGCGAACCGACTTGACAAACCGAGTTGCAAAAAACGAGTTGGCGAACTGAGTTGGCAAACCGAATAGGTAGACTAAGTTGACCCGTTCAACTTGAGATGGCAAACCAAGTTAACTCGAGTTAGCGAACCGAGTTGACCCATCACTGCTCAGAATTCTGACTCGTATAGGAAACAGGAGCAACAACAACAACAACAAACAATTCTGAATGATAAATTTGACCAGTTTATTGTTATTATTTCGAAAGTCAAAAGCCCTAAGATTAAAGCATTTCAGATTTCATGAGGGAAATGTGATAATTATATACGATTATTATGTTACTAAAACTCAAAGTTTCCATAAACTCTGTCCAAATAATGGGTATGACTTCCCGCTTCCTTGCAGTTAATCATCGTTAATAAATCATTCTTTTGAAGCAAAATTAACTGCTTACAAACTAACAACTTATATGTCTCACTCAAATTTTGTTGTTTATTGATTGAAATGCATCATGATTAAAATTGTGTTCAATAATACAAAACGAGATCCACGATATCTATGTGACACCTGCTGACGATGAGCAGTATTTTCCGAATTAAGTTAATCTTCCAGTAATAAATACAAATTCAACCCTCAGGTTTTTATGATGGCATTGTAAAAATAACATGTTAATATTATGGACAACGATCTCTTAGTTTTTTAGACAAGAACGAAAAATAGATTGACAATTGCATTTTTCAAAAGACTCTTCGTTACACAATCACATTATTAATTGTTTATTGTTGTTATAGTCCAGTCACATTTCGATTTTTGTTATCCTTTCATATCGAGAGTGTATAGGCATTGAAAACATTCATCAATGTCAAACTGATACAAAATACTTTGACATGTGGGAAATTACATAAGAAAATTACTCGGGGGCTCAGACAGCAGAAATAAATAAATGTGTTTCCGTTAATAAGGTAACTTTTACGTGATAATAAATAAATAAATCATGTTTAACATTTATGTGGCGGTTGGAATTGGAAGGATTGAGGTAGCAACCACGAGTATCTAAAATAAAACAGGTTTTATCTGCTGGAATTCCAATTATCTGAGAATTAAAAAAAAAAAAAAAAACACAAATATTCCAGAAAATCCATACATTTTTTAATTGGTTAATTAAGTACATAATAAACACATTTATGCATGAAATGATTTTTTAATATTATTAAACTCCAAATATTTATTATCATGCGCACGATTTAATGAGAAGAGATTTTTGCCTTTTTGGTACCGTTTGTTCTGTATCTGCTTTATTTTTGGTTGGCTTTGCGGTTTGTTAGGTTAATAAAGTTTGCAAGTTAAGCTTGGAAGCAATTTACATATACGAAACTTACGTTAGGGTTTTTAAAGTTATTATAAAAGTAAATACTGGGGGCATAATTTCGTATTTTGCTTAAATTGCCATAAAAACAACAGCAAAAACAACGCTTAATTGGAAAACGAATTTAATTTAATCTAAAAAAAAAAATATCATTTTGCGCCAAGATCTAAATAATAGACAAATGGCGGTGCTTTTTAGTTTTTTAACTTCCTGTTGGAAGTTATTGTAATGGGCCCGATTCTTTTTTTATAACTTTCAACAAGGAACAACTCAATCATACACGATTTAATCACTAAGTTAACTTTAGCAATTTGATCAACATTTTTCTTTCATGGTCCGCTTCTGCTCCTCTTCTCGTATTCTATGACCGTTGTGTCATCAAGAATTCTTAAATTTTAAACATTTAAGACCTCACAAAACAGGGCCAGTGCATGAAGCAGTAGTTCGTAGTCCCATTCATCGTTGTGGAAGAGCACTTTCTTCTTCTTCGCCAACTGGAGTCAACGGGTTCCTGATCTGTTCTCGAATGAAGTTCAGCAGTTGGACCAGATAATCCTCAAGATGTTTCTGAGACATGTATAAACGAACGTTCGAAGCTTTCAGTGTCTGTGGCTTTCCAAGTATAACTAGTTTCAGTGAGATTGCAGAGTCCACTGTATTCCTCCATTTCCATTTGACAAAACGTTACTTATCGTTATCACCAATAGAAACAGTGTTGGTCATAGCATACAGCCTTTTGCCTAACCCAACTTTGGATATCAAACTCCTCTGACAACCTTTTTTATGCAAGACGTGACATTTGGATCCATCACATGTAGCCTTGGTATTATAGCGATCATTTTATATGGTATACTCCTCCTGCGCAAAGCAAGCCAGCTAAATTCTCTGTTGTTGACACTGTCCAATGCCTTTTAGATATCGATGAACAGCAGGTGATCGATTTTCACTGTTTGATGATGATCCGGAAGTCAGTGCCAATACCTGCTTTTTCGGCGTCGAGTGTGTGCTCTTGCTTTTCTACTGACCAATACTGCGACAGAACGCATCATTTTAACGGGTTTGACTAAAATCGAGTACTAAGAATTTTTGAAACAATCATGCGGCAGTTAAAACCTTTTTTTACATTCATAGTATGTTCTAGCTCTAAACTGAACATCGAAAACTTGATGATATTATAGGTACGATACGAAGTCATATTTCAGAGCATAACGTTATATGGCTCTTCGGTGGGAGGTCCGCACTGTCAGTCCTCTAATTTTAATTGAGGTCCTTTTTTCATTCGAAGATAACCGATTCCCTTTTCTCGACTCAACCTGTCTTAGTACACCAAAAGAACATACACCAATAATCATTTTTATGTTATTGATTAGTTTAATTTTATTTTAAGGCATAAATCCCTGTTTTGAAATATTTTAGAAAAATAAAACTATTCTTCAAGTATGAAATGTATACCCAAAAAGTTTCTTTTCTAGAAACCCAAAACGTTTCTTTATTAACTTAACCAAGCATTTAAGCCTTTAAGCTAATGGAAACATATCAAAAGGTCTTTTGTTTTCAAAACAAAGACGTGAAGATATTAATCAGGTAAAGACTGGAATCCATCCATTTCAATTAAATTGAATGTATAGCTTTCTATTGTGGATTGCCTAAATATTGAAGTCCTTTAATCCTTTATTCAATTAGTGAATTTCGAAAATCCAATTAGTTTCGGATTACTTCTGAGACAAAAGTTAGTGTTGGCGGGCATATAGAAAAGGGATTAGCTATATAAGTCAGATATATAAAAGTATTTTGCAATGATTGTTTGAGAAAATACCTTCAGATGGAATACAAGACTAAGTTTATAGCAATGTGTACTCATTTTTCCGTTTAATTCGTTAATTCAAAAATAAACCTGTGGCTCAATGTTCCGTGAGATCCCATTGCAATAAGAGTGCGCTCTCATTGATTTTATCAGAGAAAATCAGAGATCTTTGTGTAGAATCCTGCATAATATAGGTACTGCGTGATATTTGCCATGGATCCTTAATTTAGACCAACACATTTTTTATAACACACAGAAGTGGTTCAAGCAGAAAACTACTTTTTTAGTGTTAATTTGAATTTCTATCGAAATTTCGAGCAGGAAACAGATGTTATTGTCAAAATAACCTTTGATTTAAAAAGAAACATTGAATTATTCTTGTCGATGTCGTTTTACTCAAAAACTCGAATGTTTTCAACTTGTGACCTTGTGAGTAATCAATTTTCTGGTTGCATACAATATTTTTATGCGTTTATAGCCACATAATTGTATTGTATTGTATTGTATTGTATTGTATTTGAAAGAATATTAACTTGATACAATAAGATTTAAATCTTTTCCTAGTATCTAGAGATGCTTACCAAGTGTTTAAAACTGACAATTATTTATAAAATTTAATAATAAAGTAATGATTAATAATAATAATAAAAAAAGAAAATAATAGAAATATTGATGAAAAATGAATGGCTAAATTGAAAATTTAATTATAAGAAAAAAGAGAAAAGAGAAAAATTACAGAAACTAATTTTGTGCAGCTAAGTATACAAATATTTTCTTCCTAAAAATGGCTGGTGAGGTAATTCTCTGTATATCGATTGGAAGACTATTCCACAATCGAATAGCACTTACAACTGTATGTGTAAACATACATATAACAAATATATTTTGAATGGTTCAAAATATATTATTTTTAATAATATTTATTTTAATTTTATATAATTACTTTACTAATTATTGAATAATAATTTCTTATTTTATAGGTATAGATTTACTTTCTTATGGAATAATTTTGTTAAGTTTTTGAATTTGTGCTTTAATATTAATAGCAAGTTATTCAATTAATAGGTATAAAAATTATGAAAAATTATTCTTATTAAATTTTTTAACATTATTATTAATATTATATTTAACTTTTAGTAGAATAAATATATTTATATTTTATTTATTTTTTGAATGTAGATTAATTCCTACAATATTATTAATTTTAGGTTGAGGGTATCAACTGTATGTGTAAAACGCGGCAGAATCAATCGCAAGCCTCTCTGTGACTGAGCATATTGCAGATACTCCTCCAGGTACTCCGGACCCTTTTTATTAATAATATTATGAAGATTTATAACATTGCGAAACGTAAGGTATTTGTCTAGGCTTAGTCCACATAACGAATTCTGAATGTGAGATACACTAACAAATCTTGGGATGGTGTGGATGAAGCGCAAACAGGCGTTAAATGCAACATTAAGCTTCCGCTTGCATTCAAAATCAAGAGCAGGATAGACGGAGCAGTTAAAAGTAAAAAAGGGTAAGAGAAGACTTTTCACCAGATGTTGCCTTAAACTCGGGTTCAAAATATGAGACGAAGACCTTAAAGAGCGAAGACCAAAATAAATTCGTCTGATAGATTCAGAAACCGCATCACAACAACTTAATCTATCATTAATTGCAAAGCCTAAGTACTTCACTTTACTGACATATTCAATTACTTGCCTATTCAAAATTATTTTTGGAAAACCAGAAAGATTAACTCTGCTTCGACAACAGACCATACTTAATGTTTTGGATGGATTAAGGTTTAGCTTATTAAGGTCAGCCCATTTTTGAATGGAAAGTAGGTCTTCAATCATTCGAGCAACACAGTCTTCCATCAAACTCAATTCACTAAAATTATAAATTAAAACATCATCCGCATACATGTGTACGTGGCAATTGCGAACGATCTCAGGAAGATCATTTATAAATAACGAAAAAAGAAGGGGTCCAAGAACTGAACCTTGTGGAACCTAACAGTTAACAATGTATGGACTTGAAGTACCTTGATCCGTAGTAATCCGTTGAACTCGATTTACAAGGTAATTCCGCAAAAGATTGAGAGACGTTTTCGAAAAATTGAATTTATTAGCTAGTTTAGAAATCAGAATTTGGTGGTCAATATTATCAAAAGCTTTAGAAAAATCTAATAGAACCATGATACCCAATTGATTTTTATCAAGAGCACAGCGAAAATCTGATGTTACCTTCAAAACAGCAGATTCGCAGCTGTGATTATTGCGAAATCCAGACTGCCATTTAGATAGTTTGTTGCTAGTTTGTAAATAGGCTTGAATTTGAACAGCTATCAATCGTTCGAAAACTTTGCCGAAGAACGGCAGCAAACTAATAGGCCTAAAATCAGATGGCTCCGAAGGGTTATTTCTTTTCGGAATAGGTATTACAGTAGCGTTTTTCCATTGTTCAGGAAATTCACTGCTGTAAAGACACGTATTTATGATATGTTTTATGGGTGGAAGAATGAATGGCAAAATCAAACGAATGAATTTAGGTGAAATGTTATCAGGACCCACAGCATTAGATTTTACTAATCGTATAGCATTTAAGACCTCGCTATCATCAACACAGTTAAATGAAAATCCACCATCATTATCTGAAACAATAGGTGGCAAGAACGTATGCGACTGAGATGAAGCATAAAATGACTTCATTAACTGTGGGCTGAGAGGACATTTAGATAAATTTTTACTTCCAGTGACACCAACTTCATTCAGATTTTCCAAAGCACTTTAGAACCCAAAGAAAGGTCGAGTTTACGAAGAAAATAAGCCTTCTTACATGAGCGTATAAGAGATGTTACTTTATTGCGAGCATAAACATATTGCCGCCTGTTGTATTCTGATGGATTTCTTTTGTGTTTTCTAAAAAAACGTTCTCTTTCCTGAATAAGAGCTTCAATATCCTTGTTGTACCAAGGACAAAAGTTTGAAGTTTTTACTTGTTTAGTAATAATTGGGACATATTCATTGAAAAGTCTATCGAGTAAGCTATTAAATATTAAAACCTTACTATTAACATCAAGTGTATACAAAATATCATTCCAGTAGTTATTACCAACATTATTAAGCATATCTGAACAATTAAAATCACGAAACGATCTATAACTTATAGTTTTTGAAGCATTTGAGTTATTTACATAAAATTGAAACGAACAAAATAAGAAGTCATGTATAAAATCAGATGTCGGCCTAATTTGATCATTACATGAAACTTTACTGCTTGAACTTGTTAAAAACATATCAATAAGTGAAGGATTCACCACAGATTGGAAACAGGTAGTCCATATCTTGTTAACAACAGTTAAGCTCAATCTGTCACAAAAGTAATGGAACAGGCGTGAAGTGGTACATTCATTAAGCAGATTCACATTAAAGTCCCCCCCAATCAGAATATCCGCATACTTTGAACTAAGACTTATTAAAGTTTCTTCCAGCTCTCTTAAATTTTCGTCTTTGAATGTACAAGGTGGGCAATACACAACAACTAAAAGGCATTTATTATTACCATTGTAAAGTTCAATGCATAGGAATTCTAAAATTGAATTAGTGGACGAATAAATGTGTTTGCTTTTGATATTTTCTCTGATGTACATGCAAACCCCTCCACCCCGGCTGCTACGATCGTTCCTATACAATTTAAAATCAGGAAAATTAACTAATTGGGAGGAGATACTTTCGTTTAACCAAGTTTCAGACACCATGGTAACATCCAGCTTAGAGCCGCTTAGAATTTGATATAGAACAGTAAATTTGGAACAAATACTTCCAGCATTGAGATGACAAACATTAAGACCAACATACGCATTACACAACACATTGCAAATCGATCTAATATTATCAGGATTTGTACCAGCCATGAAAAATATATATATGCAAACTCACACACCAGTTAAAAGAAGAAAACTCTGTATAGCTACTACCTAAAGATAAAAAATTATATGATAAAAAATTAAAAATAATAAAAATGTTAAATGTACATTTGAAAATGAAGAAAATGTGAATGATACGAAAGAAAATTCCAAAATATATAGTGAAAAAATTAATGTTAATGAAAAAAGAATAGAAAATTCAAAAATATATAAGGCAATTTCAGACATAATATAAACATACATAAGTGAAATCAGGATCCACAAAAAATTCAAAAGTTTAATTCTAAAGATATTAAGCTAACATGATATAAGAGCAAGTGCAATGAAATGAAAATTTGTAATTAAAGGTACTTGGTAAGCTGAGTTACAAATTAAATTGCGTTAGCCTATACAACAATGACTCCAGCAACACCTTCATCAGCAACAACAACTGCATCACTAGCAACATTAACAGCAGCAACTTCTTCACCAGCAGCAGCAACAACATTCTTATCAACATCAAATGGGAGAGACAAGGTATCATCACCACCAGATGCATCAGCGTTATCATTTATCGATGAATTATTTCCTCTTACGCCGACTTCATCTCCATCATTCAACAGAGAGCATGTTGATTGTAGGTGAAACAAGTTATTTACATAGACAGGCCTCTTATCAACACTAACTCTGACATATACTTTGCCATATCTCGTAAAAACTGAGTGCAGAAGTTCTTTTTTCCGAAGATCATTCGCTTTCCGAAAGAGAGCATGATTTTGCTTAGTAAGGCTTTCATAAACTCTTACAAATTTATTACTTTGACCAAATCCAAGGTCATGTAAAGTAATTGATCTGGAATTGGTTTTGTAGTATTCGTTTACTTTTTTAAGCACAAAGTTTTTATCGTGTTCATGCGGAAGTCTCACTATGATAGCGCTCGATAAAGCATTGTGTTGCGGTTTCGTGCGTAGCACATGAATAGGCCGGATCGGAAAAGTGTTTATTTTTGTGCATAAATTGTTAAAAATTTCCTCGAGGTTTTCATTTTGAACAAAAGGAATTCCATGTAGAACGAGATCGGTTGCAATACTTTTACGGGCAAGTGCATCAATTTGTAGTTTTAATTGTGTGTTATCGTTATCAAGCACCTGTGCTTTAAATATTGAAAGCTCTTCATGCATAGAGTCGATTTCACGGCAGCGATCTTCAAAGCTTGCCAGCTTGCTTTCACAATTGAAGACCAAGTGATTAATTGATCCACACCTTTCATTGAAATCCTTTTCAAGTGATTTTATCTGTGTTTTAAAACTATTTTCTATTTCATTGAAGCGTTTATCGAAAGTGCGGGTAATTTCATTTAATTCTTCCTTAAAAGTTGATTGAATTGTGTTTGTCAAAGTTTTAGCAAGTGCATTCAAGCGAGTCTCTATTTTATCCCATAATTTTGACGATGAAGTAGCTCCTAAAGGTGAAGACAAGGGAGAGCCAGGAGAGGAAGAGACGTCAACTAGTTTGGAACGTAAGTTTTTTCTTCCAATTTTGAGGTTAGACATTTTCACTATTAGGGATTTTATTGTTTTTTGTTTAACTTTTTATAGTCTTTATTTTTAATGATCAGCAAAATTGATAAAAACTACAAGTAGTAAATTTTAACGTGAATCAAATAAAACAACTTTTTACTATCTATTAATATTAATTTTAACCAAGAATTTATTGAATTTAATGTGGAGCCAAATTCAACCACTACACTCCGTTTGACATTTAGCGTGTATGTGACGGCACATAACAGTGCAGAATTTGTTTCACAATTTAATTTCGTTTGTTTTTTGTTCTCTAAGCTCGGCTTTAATGAAACTAGTGAATTTGCAAGCAAAAATCAGTTCAGCGGGCCTAAAATAGCCCACAATGATGTTAAGGCCTACATGTAGGTACACAAGACTCATAAAAACTCGAATTGGAATTCATAAATGAACAAAAAGCCACAAAAATTTTAACGAGTAGATACATCTTGTGTTTGTATAAAATGAAACACAAGGTATGTGCCGTGCAGGTTGCCGTGCTAAGTGCAGGAAAAAACAACGGTGTTGCATTACCAAATATCGGTATTTGTACATAGGTATATCAGCATCATGCGAGTTTTCATAAAATCATACCTAATGGTTAACGATACCAGCTTCAGACCATGGTGATATTGCAATGAAAGAACAAAAAAATCACAGAACGTGCACAATGTATTACCTACATATTCGTTACGTGGGTAAAATTGGAAATTCATTTTGGCGATGCAATGAAAAAAATTCCAGAAAAAAATGTAAAGCTAAACAAACACGTAAAATTCATAGAACGAAAAAAGACGTTTTTATGTAACCCTGCTAATTTGGTTGGTTATCCATTTCATCCATTATTTAGATATTAAAAAAAAAAATAATAACAAAAATGTAGTACTTATTGAAATTTTGCATCAGTGGTTAAAGCAAATACTTAACGTTTATTTCTACTTCAATTTAACAAAAATCACCGATGATTTTATTTGAAAAATTGGTATTGCTTGTAAAATAAAATTTAAGATCAAAATTAATTGGATTAATTTGTTAAGGTTAATTTCTAAACCATACCTACCTAACCCCTTATCACTGGATGAGGGAAGCCTCTTGTTTGAGAAATTGTTGGACAATATCTCATGCGCATTGACCTAAATTACTATTTATAAAAGCAAATTTAAGCACTCAACTGATTTTTGTTAGTCTCATTATGATAATGAATGAAGGAATATCCCTAATGATGTCCATTTGATTTGCCAAGGGTTTCTGTATAATAATGTTTTAGGTGAGGCATCAATTTTCCTTTTTCGATTGTATTACAAGTAATCAAGACTTGATGAGGATGAGTGGAATGAAGGAAAAAGTTAAAGTGATTGTTATTTTCATGAAATCGAGGAGTAAATAACGGTAGTCAAACGATAAATTATCGTAGGTATTTGTAATGGCAATGAAGGCAAATAGACCGTTATAAGGTGGATATAACCCATCCAGGAAATGCGATGGGATGGGCCGGGCAAAAAGAGGATGAAAAACTGCGATATCTACTACGGCGACTGCTACAAGGAACAACAACAGCGTCTGTTCGGATGTGGCTTTGTCGTTGGAGGCAGACTTAGGCAGCTTTAGAGCTGTCAACGAGCGCCTCACAACACATACGAGCAATGCCCCAACTTCGACGTTAAAATCGTCTTAGGAGATTTTAATGCCAAACAAGGAAGAGAGGACATCTTTGGTGGACTGGAACGGTGCCGTGAACGAAAGCCATATGAACTAACGCCATAATGGCTTTAATTCTCATTCAAATGTGAATTTGCGCCATAATCCGATTATGGCCTAAATTCACATTGAAATGAGAACTAAAGTCATATGGCGTTAGTTCATTTTAAGAAGTGGCCCAAGTACTCATTTCAATGTGAATTAAAGGCACTCGCAGCAATCCAAATAATTTTAATATGATATAGGAACATATGTAGGGAAATATAAAACATCGAAATCGGATGATTTTCGATTCTGGGGCCAAAAAAACGAGACCGCGAAAGTATAAAATAACAACGAAATTTTTCCAAAATTTGCAAGTTATAAGCGTGATGAAAAAAGTAAAGAATAAAGCAAATGTGTGACCACTGGTTTTTCAATTTGATTTATAGTAAACCGTGTTTAAAATATTTGTGTTAACGCCCGCTTAACTAATAGAGCGTTCGTTCATCCTTTTTTCCTTTATTTTCGTTAAACCATATATTTCCCTACATATGTTCCTATATCATATTAAAATTATTTGGATTGCTGCGAGTGCCTTTAATTCACATTGAAATGAGTACTTGGGCCACTTCTTGAAATGAACTAACGCCATATGACTTTAGTTCTCATTTCAATGTGAATTTAGGCCATAATCGGATTATGGCGCAAATTCACATTTGAATGAGAATTAAAGCCATTATGGCGTTAGTTCATATGGCAAAGGCCATATGAAATAACGCCATAATGGCCTAAGTTCTCAATTGAATGTGAACTAACGCCATAATCCGATTATGGCCTTAATTCACAGTCGAATGAGAACTAAAGCCATCACTTGAATGAGAACTAACGCCATATGGGGTAAGTTCACATTCAAATGAGAACTGATGCCATAAAATGCTTTGAGCTTTGGAGCAAAGTTAGCAGTAAGTAATTACCTAACAAAATCTCATCGAGATCTCAGGGACCTCAGATATTTCTAAAATGGAACAAGAGATGTCACTCTCAGCGAGCGCTGATATTTTCTTTTAACATTTCTGAAATAAAAAAATGTGTGGATCCTGGTCAGCCATTCGAACGTAATCTAACATATGATTACGTTCAAACAATATTAATTTCAAAGAATCTCACTGAGTTTTGAAAATTGTGTTCCACCAAACAATTTTCGTAGATGCTTCAGTAGGAAAACTAGTTTTCTAGACTCGGAAGTAATACAAAAATTACATACTAAGAGCCGAATTTTTTTTTGGCAAACAGAGAAACATTTTGGGGTGTGAAAATAAAAAAATTCGCGCGAATTTTTTTATTTTCACACCCCAAATTGTTTCTCTGTTTGCCAAAAAAAAATTCGGCTCGCTTCGCTCGCTTTCCAGTACTGCAGTACGCGGTTTTTTGATTACTTTCAGAGTCTGGAAAACTAACGAAAGCCATATGAACTAACGCCATAATGGCTTTAATTCTCATTCAAATGTGAATTTGCGCCATAATCCGATTATGGCCTAAATTCACATTGAAATGAGAACTAAAGTCATATGGCGTTAGTTCATTTTAAGAAGTGGCCCAAGTACTCATTTCAATGTGAATTAAAGGCACTCGCAGCAATCCAAATAATTTTAATATGATATAGGAACATATGTAGGGAAATATATGGTTTAACGAAAATAAAGGAAAAAAGGATGAACGAACGCTCTATTAGTTAAGCGGGCGTTAACACAAATATTTTAAACACGGTTTACTATAAATCAAATTGAAAAACCAGTGGTCACACATTTGCTTTATTCTTTACTTTTTTCATCACGCTTATAACTTGCAAATTTTGGAAAAATTTCGTTGTTATTTTATACTTTCGCGGTCTCGTTTTTTTGGCCCCAGAATCGAAAATCATCCGATTTCGATGTTTTTTTTTTTAATCTTCTTCTTTTTTACGGCGGAGCTATGAACAAATTTACGAGGATTAACAAAAAATGAAAACGTTTGATTGTTGATAATGTTTTGCAAGGTAATCGAACGAAGTTACTTTATAAACAAATACAAAAATGTTGATTTTTGATATTTGTATTAAATTTCAGAATGAGTAAGTTTCTTAATATTTTCGTAGATGTTTCATTCTCAAAGTTAGTTTTCCAGACTCTGAAAGTAATCAAAAAACCGCGTACTGCAGTACTGGAAAGCGAGCGAAGCGAGCCGAATTTTTTTTTTGGCAAACAGAGAAACAATTTGGGGTGTGAAAATAAAAAAATTCGCGCGAATTTTTTTATTTTCACACCCCAAAATGTTTCTCTGTTTGCCAAAAAAAATTTCGGCTCTTAGTATGTAATTTTTGTATTACTTCCGAGTCTAGAAAACTAGTTTTCCTACTGAAGCATCTACGAAAATTGTTTGGTGGAACACAATTTTCAAAACTCAGTGAGATTCTTTGAAATTAATATTGTTTGAACGTAATCATATGTTAGATTACGTTCGAATGGCTGACCAGGATCCACACATTTTTTTATTTCAGAAATGTTAAAAGAAAATATCTGCGCTCGCTGAGAGTGACATCTCTTGTTCCATTTTAGAAATATCTGAGGTCCCTGAGATCTCGATGAGATTTTGTTAGGTAATTACTTACTGCTAACTTTGCTCCAAAGCTCAAAGCATTTTATGGCATCAGTTCTCATTTGAATGTGAACTTACCCCATATGGCGTTAGTTCTCATTCAAGTGATGGCTTTAGTTCTCATTCGACTGTGAATTAAGGCCATAATCGGATTATGGCGTTAGTTCACATTCAATTGAGAACTTAGGCCATTATGGCGTTATTTCATATGGCCTTTGTTCACGGCACCACTGGAACAGTCGCAAAACGCAGCCTGCACGAAAAAACCTCCGATAATGGATTCAGACTTATTTTGCAAGGGAGGGAAACATAGTAGTAGCAAGTATTCGTTTCCCACATCTCAACACCACAAGGGGACCTGGAGGTCACCAGACCAATCAACTGTCAACAAGATTGATCTTTTTGCGATCGACGCAAGACAATCTGCAAGCATTATTGATGTCCGAACCTTCCGAGGGACCACTACCACTTTGTAGCCAAGGTAGTGCAGCGGATATCTCGACCAAAGCCAAAAACAGGAAGTGATAGAAGAAAGTATGACGTCAGACGGCTACAATCGCAAAAGATCGCCTGATCCTTTTCCGATTGAGGGTCAAGTAACCTCATGAGAAGTCCGCTACAGCCAGCATCGAGTATTGAGAACCAGTGCTAGAATTGCCAGAATGCCATTAGGGATGCTGGCTCGAATGCGCTGGGTTTCACCAGCCACCAAACGAAACCCCTGATTTGATGATGAATGGAGGCAGGTACATGCAGCCAAACAAGAATCTTGGGACCTTTACGAGCAGAAGAGGCGAGAAGAACACAAGTTTTTCAGAAAGAAAAAGAGTGAGCACGGAAAGCGATCGATCGAGATTGTTGAGAGACTAAAAAACAGGATTGCGGTTCGGAAGTTTTACCAAGAGGTAAAACGAATGACTTCAGGTTACAGATCAAGACCTGAAGCCTGTTAAAACCAACATGGAAATATTGTAGTAGAGTCACAGTCAATGCTGAGGATATGGAAGGATGACGAATCAAATTTCGCTGTCAGGCAGAATGAACCATTCCATGATGACGACGCGACGCAAGCCAAGATTTCCGTCTACCCGACCTTAAAAAAGTGAAGATACTTGGTAAGGAGCATGCTCCAATGAATATGAACCATGAATATGGTCAGAAGACACTATGTCCGCTGAAAGGAACCTCAGCATTATTTGCCCGATCCTGAAGAAAGGAAACCCTCTAAACTGCACCAACTAAAGAGGCATCAGCCTCTTTAATATCGCCTACAAGATCTTTTCTGCAGTGCTATGTGAACGTGAAAAAAAATGTCCGGTTTTGGCATCCCTACAAAACTCATTCGTCTGAGCAGGATGATAATGGAGAACTCACGCTGCTTTTTGCTCTTTGCCGCCGTCGTCGCATCTCAACTCTTTGGCAGTGTCTCCATTGGATTTCACTTCGTCAGAAACGTTTCAAGACTTCTACATACCTCAATTGTGTTTCAAAAAGAACAGCCTGCGGAATTTGCTAAAGTCATCCTTGAAACAGACATAATATCGTGGTCCTCCTAGTGACATTGTTTCAACGGGTCCAAGAACATCTGCATGAATATTCTCACTAACTTTATCGGGTCGATCACTTCTGGACTTCAATGGATGTCGGTGCATCTTACTAACAACAAAACCATCACAGAATTCTTCTTCATATTGAGGAACACTGATATTAAGTTTTCGTAGGATTTTCTCTGAGTTTTTTTGTTGATAATATGATGATAATAGGATTATCTTGATAATTTGTGGTATAGGTTTGAGGGAAGGTGTTGATAATATATCTGGCAACCCTACATCACACACTTTGTATTCTGTTTTTCTATTATACACACTAATTCTTTTCTTTTCTTGATTAGTATGAAAAATATTGTTCTAGTTCTATTCTGATATTCATTAAATAAAGATCAACTGAATTATTTGTTAATTACAGTCTTTTACTTTATCTAACAAATGGTTATGGGCCCAGAGCTTAGTTTTAATAATTAAATAGAAAGTTGTGTTAGAGTTATAATTGAAATCGCGAATTGTGAAGATGAGTTCTTCATTCTACCATATTGAGAAACTCGATAACGACAACTACGAGGGATGGAGAGTCCAAATGAAGTCAGTGCTGATTCACAGTGAGCTTTGGACATACGTAAGTGGTAATAAGCCAACCGTGCCAACCGAGATTGCACCATGGGAAGCAAAAGACGAAAAAGCCTTAGCATCCATTATTTTGAGCGTTACGTCTCCACAATTAACTCATGTTAAAAATTGTAAGTCCTCGAAAGAAGCCTGGAGTAAATTAGAAGAGGTTCATAGACCTAGTGCTCCGCCAGAAAGGTGACCTTGTTCAAACAGCTTTTGAATCTGAAGATGCCTGAAAATTCGTCGTCAGTTGGAATCAAACCGACAGGTGCATTTGCAATGCTTAATGCAAATCATCGAAGAGATTTACAGTTGAATGCCAATACATGGGTTAGGTTAGGTTAGGTTACAGTGGCTGCGGATTCAGAATCCACACACTTAGGCCAAAAGGAAAGGCCCATTGTGATACCATGAATCTAGAGAATTACTTCTTACTAGTCGAACCATTTTGAGCTTTTTATAAAGCGAAGAAGATATTTGATATCCTTATTAGCTAGTTCACTGGGGTTATCATAGAAGTACTCTCCCAGATGAAGTTTGCGTCTTAGTGAAAGAGCAGGGCAAGTGCAGAGAAGGTGAGAGATTGTTTCCTCTTCTTCCTCATCCATACAGCTCCTGCAGAAGTCATTTGAGGCTACACCAAGTCGTATTGCGTGTCTGCCTATAAGACAGTGTCCCGTAAGGACACCTATCAGGGAGCTAATGTGAAGTCTGCTTTGAGATAACAAGTCTTTAGAGCGCTTTAAGTCCAGTGAAGGCCATATGAGTTTCGTAGCTGCGCACGTTGGTAAGTTGTGCCACCTATAGTTTGTTCTCGTTAAAGCTGCTTCTTTTAGCAAAAGTTTACATGTAGCTATCGGTATACCTATCTTCTCCCTTTCAGGTGAAATAGGTATGACGGTTCCATTTTTAGCGAGTTCATCGGCTCTACAATTTCCTTCGATGTCTCTGTGACCCGGCACCCAACAGAGGTGAATGTTAAATTGCTGCGCCATCTCCATCAGAGACGATCGGCAATCGAGGGCCGTTTGAGATTTGGTTGAGACACCATCGAGAGATTTAATAGCAGCCTGACTGTCAGAGAAGATGCGGATATCAGAAGTTGATATCACGTTTTCTCTTAGCCAGGAGAGAACCTCTTTAATCGCTAAGATTTCCGCTTGGAAGACGCTACAATGATTGGGAAGGCGGAATGAGATGCTTAGATTAAGCTTTTCTGAGTACACACCACTACCAACTCCATCACTTGTCTTGGATCCATCTGTATAAAAATGAATGCCTTTGTCATCCAGAAGTTTTTTGTCTTCCCATTCTTCTCTGGATGGAATGGATATCTGGAAGTTTTTACCAAATTGTGGTTTTGGAATGGTGTAGTCTATGTACTTTGGTATAGAACCGAAAGAGTTCAAAATGATGGAGTGTCCCACATTATTGTTGGTCCATTGAGATGAGGCGTTGAGTCTTATAGCGGTACTCGCTGCCACTTGTTTGCTAAAAATGTCGAGGGGTGCCAGATGGAGGAGAATGTCTAACGCTGCTGAGGGTGTGGTTCTCAAAGCCCCGCTTATGCAGAGACAAGCAGTGCGTTGGACTCTGCTGAGTTTGTCACAGTAGGTGACTTTCTCCAGTGCAGTCCACCATACTGCAACCCCGTACATGAGAATTGGTCGAATGACCGATGTGTATAGCCAATAGGTTATGCGAGGTTGAAAACCCCATTTGCTTCCTATGGCTTTCTTGCAAGAGAAAAGAGCTACTGTGGCTTTCTTAACTCTTTCCTGAATATTAGGTTTCCATGTTAATTTTTTGTCTAATATCAGACCAAGATATTTTGCTTCATTGGTAAAAATTATTGAAGGGGGTACAATTACTGGTATCTTGTTTTTCCGTGTAAAAAGGACAAGGTCCGTTTTTTGAGGATTAATACTAAGTCCACAGCGATCAGCCCATCTAGTGAGCATATTAAGTGCGGTTTGGAGGAGGTCTCTAAGTGTACTAGGATGCTTTCCTGTGACGGCGATAGCAACATCATCGGCATACGCAATCACTCTGTAGCCTTCCCTCTCGAGGGATATTAGCAATTCGTTAACTACTATGTTCCACAGGAGAGGGGACAGAACACCACCTTGCGGAGTGCCTCTACCGACAGACCTTTTCGTACAAAAATCCCCCATCTCAGAGTTGATGATCCTGCTTTTAAGCATTAGATTGATCAGCTCACAGAGTGAGTATTCGACGTTTAGGGTCGTCATAGCAGAAGTGATAGCAGATGTGTCAACGTTGTTGAAAGCACCTTCAATATCCAGGAAGGCAACCATAGTATACTCCTTTTGCTCTAGGGAGTATTCGATAGTTCTTACCAGAGTATGCAAGGCTGTTTCTACCGATTTCCCTTTGCAGTAAGCATGCTGAGACATCGATAGTCCCTTATCAATGCTATTACGTATATGGATATCAATCAATCGTTCCAGCGTTTTGAGAATGAAAGATGATAGACTAATAGGTCTTAGATCTTTAGGGTTGACATGCGAGCATTTGCCCGCCTTGGGAATGAAAACTACTTTTACCTCTCTCCATCGCTGAGGTATATAGGCCAGATCTAGACAACTTTTGAACATCATCTCAATGATGGGCAGAGTTATGTCGATGGTGTGTTGTAGCTCAGCTGGTAAGATTTGATCTGGACCTGGAGATTTATAAGGTTTGAAGCTATTCAGAGCCCATGTCAATTTTTCTTTTGTGACAAGACCTTGAGGAAAAGTTAAGTTAATACCCGATCCAGGACGGTTTATTGTATTGACGGATTTGGAGCTATCTGGGAAGTGGGTATCTAATAGCAAGTTTAGCGTTTCTTCGCAAGAGTTAGTCCATGTACCATCTGAGTTTTTGAGACAACTAGGCATGGTTGGATTTGTCGAGAGAATCTTCCTTAGCCGCGATGCCTTCGAGGACTCTTCTATTGAGCTACAGAAGGATCTCCATGAGGATCTTTTGGCTATTCTCAATTCTTGTTTATACTTTTTGAGGGATTCCTTATAGGACTCCCAATCTTGGAGGTTTCTAGACTTTTTTGCACGGTTAAAAAGCCTTCTACAACCTTTCCTGAGTATTTCTAGTTCTGCAGCCCACCAATGTGGTTTTCTCTTTCCTCGCACTGTAGTGAGGGGACAGGCAGTTTCCATAGCTTTATTGAGGGCTGCTGTAAGCTCATCAACTTTTTTATCGAGTTCAAGAGCGCATAAGGGAGGATCATTAAGTTCTGGTTTAATCAGACTTTTCAGAGTTGTCCTATATTTTGGCCAATCTGTTTTCCTATAGTTCCGGAAAGGGATCGGTTTTGGGGACTCTTCACTAAGAGTGAATTGGATGTACCTATGATCGGAGAACGAGTGCTCCTTTGATACTCTCCAATTCAATACTTTATTCGAGAGATGCAACGAGACAAGAGTGATATCTAAAACTTCTTGACGATTTTTAGTAACAAAGGTTGGTTCATTGCCAACGTTACTTACTACCAGATTAGTTGTTAAGATGTAATCAAAAAGAGACTCACCTCTGTCATTTATATCGGTACTACCCCACGTAGTATGGTGCGCATTGGCGTCACAACCGATGATTATGCTGGTTTTGAGTCTTGTTGATTCAGCGACCGTCTTCTCCATAGTGGTACCAGGCAGTAGGCCCTGGTGGTCGTGGCCCAAATACGCTGATACCAGCCAGTAGGTATGGTTGTCTATTACCATACTGGCTGTGGTGACGTCTTTATCACTGAAATTAGGGAGTAAAAATACGTTAAGACTACGTTTTACTAGTATGCAGGACCTTGGGTTACCTTTTCCCGTTACATATAAGACGTAGTAGCCAGGAGTTCTCAATCCTCGAACCAAGGATTTCACAATCCAGGGCTCTTGGATGAGAACGACATCTTCCCCAGTTTTTGACAGGCGGAGAAGAAGGGAGGCCGAAGCCTTAATATAGTGTTGGAGATTAATCTGTGCTATTTGCAGCATTTTGGCTACAACTAGGCAGATCAACCTCCACCGCTGTTAAATCCAGTTCATCCAGATCGGACGAAGGGGAACCTAGCAGTTCATCTTCTTCCTCACTGGAGAGAACTTTGTTGGATGAGTCATCAGTCTCCATTAGGGATAAACTTTTGACGTTTTCGGAAGAAGACTGTGCCGCGACAGAAGAGGGCCCTGGTACAACATCATCCCCATCCAAGGATGGGAAAGTGATGATAGCAATGGGACCCCCCACGTCTGGCGACACAGCTTCTGAGTGTAGGGAAGAAGATTGCGCCGCGACAGAAGAGGGCCCAGGTACACCATCGTCCTCATCCATGGATGGAAAGGTGATAGTAGCACCAAGATCCCCTACGTCTTGCGACACAGCTTCTAAAGTGGTTTGTGGAGGCTCGCATAAAGCGTCTACCTCATCTTTTTTGTATATTCGGAGAGTAATCGTCTCGAACCCGTATCTTATCACTCCCTTGTCTCGCACCAGAGAGGCCGCAGAGTCCTTATTGATAACGATAATCGCACTTCGATAAAGACCCTTCGGCTCTTCCAGTTTCGCGATCTTCCAGTCGTGACAGGAGAGGTCCGGGTTGCTAAGCCTGATCATCTCATGGATGTCTTCAGGACATGCAGGCTCAATCGGGATCCAAGCTCGAGCTCTCGGCCTGCAAGGAATATCTTCCTTTGCAACAACCTCGAGTTTTGCGCCTGGCCAAACTTCGCCCAGCATGCCGACAGCAAGCGTATATAGATCGCGTGACCTCTGATCGTTACAAACGATGAGTTTGACATGACCTTGATGCCAACCCCCATCGCTTGTTACAGGTGGTGGACCCGGATGCTCTCGCATGACTTTGAGAAAGCCAGCCGAGAGCTTCAGTTTCACCATCTGCCAACGGTCAGAGGAGATCGCGCCATCAATATTGCTTCTGTCAATGACCGCAACCACGATTTTGTTGTGTTCCTTAAGCACATCACTAAAAGGTTTAGTGAGAGGTACTTTAGGAATTTTGGGAGTGCTGGTGTTCTGCACTTTGGGTTTCTTAGGGATGGGAGTGGACTCCTCCAGAGACCTTTGTCGCTTTGACGTGGAGTCGCAGCTGGTCCTAGATTTGGCTAAGATGGATTTAGCCCACTCAATCTTCTTGCTATGAATGGGACTACTACCATCCCCCAATGTTGCACCAGAGGATTTTAGCAGTCTCATCGCATAGCGACGTTGTTTATAAAGGTCCCTAGGTTGGATGGTCGTCTTCGTAGTGGAGGCAGGGTCGTTATTCACGACGCTGCTAACACCACGGAGACTACCACTAGGACCATCCTGGAGAGGTTTACTCTCTTTGGTAGTGGAACTACCGACATGAGGAGGCGCTTTCGCCAGGGATACCTTCTGTACCTCCCTAGAAGCTGGGCAATGACTTGGCACAGACCCCTCTCCTATGTTTGGCACAGGATTTACGACAGCCGACATTATCGCCGAACTGTCGCCCGGTGTAGATACAACCTGTACCACACTCGAAGTTGGGCAGTGACATGTCACAATCCCTTCTCCTGTGTACGGCACAGGTGTAACGACAGCCGACGTTGCCGCCGAACTGCCGCCCGGTATAGATGGAATACCGGCACCGGTTTGAGTTTTTGTTTTTTGTTTTTGTTTTGTTTTTGTTTTGGTTTTTGTTTTGGCATTAAGGTCCCACGAGTAAGCGAAGTAAAGGGGGGTCCATCTGCGCAGAGATTCGCATACACAGATAAGGCTAGTTAATCCGGAGGTCGCCTGGTACCCGGATACTCCGTTAGTGACTGAGCTATTTTTAGAAATTGGGCCCTCAGCCTGGCTGATCATCGGCACGGGTCGTATAACACCTTGAATCCAGCCCAATTGGGAAGTTGAAGGGGAGGATATGATTTGGAAAAGGAGAGACGAACAGCAATTAAGCCATAAGCGTCCCAGGAAGGAAACAAGGTACTGACAGAAGTGATACACTATACAGTCAGGGGATATGGAGACATCAGCCAGTGTAATGCACAAAGCCGATGGAGGAGAGGATAGGGATCGGGAAGGGGAGGGGCGAGCGACCTTTAGTTTCAGGACTCTTCTGGAGAAATAATTCCCGAGAATCATTGACCTTACTCAGCTTCTACAACTCGACAAGTTCGACGCTCAGGTAGAAGAATACATGGGTACTTGACAGTGGTTCAACTTCTCATTTATGTTGTCAACGCGAAATGTTCATAAACTTGCAAGTACATAAAGAAACCATTGAACTTGCTGGTGAGAATTTAATTTTTTCAACGGGAATCGGTGACGTAGAGATTGAAACCGGCTACAGTAAAATACTGTTGAAGAGAGTGCTTGAAACGGTGATCTATTTTTATTTGTGCCAAAGATCGATTCGGTCACATTAATAATGAAAGCTTGAATTTGCTTTCTAAGCAAAATATGGTTAACGGCTTAAAATTGCAAAATCCCGTATCAATAGAATGCGAAATATGTTTACGCGCTAAAATATGTCAGCAACGTTTTTACACCAGAACCTCCGAGCAGCAAAGTAAGTCTTTGCTTGAAGTCGTGCATAGTGACATATGCGGTCCAATGAGGGTTATGTCGAATGGTGGTGCAAAATACTTCGTTCTTTTTATAGACGATTGTTCTCGAATGATATTTGTATATTTTCTTAAACAGAAAAGCGATATTCTTAGTGCTTTTATGACTTTTAAGGCCGAAGTAGAAAATCAAATGTCAACTCGCATTAAGACGTTGAGAACTGATAATCGCCGCGAGTATTTGAGTGGCAATTTTAAGAAATTTCTAGCAGACTTTGGCATAAGACACGAGCTGACTGTGGAATATACTCCACAGCAGAATGGTGTGGCGGAGCGTGCCAACCGCACGCTTGTAGAAATGGCACGATGCCTACTTCTTGGTTCAAATCTGCCTGAATCGCTCTGGGCAGAAGCTATCAATACAGCAGTATATTTGAGCAACCGTGCACCAACCGAAGTCTTACAGAACGTGACTCCTTTTCAGGTTTGGAATGGAAAGAAGCCTTCTGTGTCTTATTTTAAAACCTTTGGATGTAAGGCGGTGATGTTAGATAAACGCCCGGGCAAATCCAAGTTCAAACCAAAAGGCATTACTTGTGTTATGGTTGGTTACTCTTCAGAGTCTAAGGCGTACCGGCTATACGATCCAAAAACCCGAAATATACACAAGAGTAGAGACGTAAGATTCTTAGAGGAGGAACGTGTGCCAGTGCCAGATGACCGACAGGAGGAACGTGTGCCAGATGACCGACGTAAGGAAGTCGAATATGTCATTTTTGATTTCAAGAAGGAGAAGGAGCCTAGCGACAAAGACGGAATTGATGGTGGAAATGAGCTAAGTGATTTCGAAGTTGACGTAAATAGAGATTTCCAAGATGCCGATGACGGCAGCCATAGTAATATTGGCTCTGCTACAATCGCTGCTGCTTCTGGTACTGAGTCTGGTGATGGTCTTGCTGCGGAGGTAATCGATGAAGAACGTGTTGCCGGTGATACTGTTTCTGACTGTAATGATGCGAATACGAGATCTGGAGATGGGCAAGTAGTTGTTGAAAATGTTGAACCTATAAAAATCTTAAGGTCAGGTCGTGTATATGATAAAAATTTGTATTTCATGTCCGGCAATGATAACCACGAATTCGATAATCCAATGACTGTTGAGGAAGCACTTCGAGGGAAAGATGCAGATGAGTGGCGTCAATCAATGAAGTCGGAGTATGATTGTCTCATGTCAAAACATACATGGGAATTGGTAGATTTGCCTGCCAACCGTCGCGTCGCCCCATCCGATCGAAATGCGTTTTTAATCCGAAGCGAGACAAGAACGGGACTGTACAGCGTTACAAGGCAAGGCTTGTGGCTAAAGGTTGCAGCCAAATACTTGGAATGGATTACAATGAAACTTTTTCGCCAGTTGCAAGGTACTCAACTATACGCACCGTTCTCGCTCTGGCTGTCGAGTACGATCTTATTGTTCACCAGATGGACGTCACTGCTGCGTACTTAAACAGCGATCTACGAGAAGACATTTTTATGCAACAACCGGAAGGTTTCGAAGATGCCAATTTTCCGAATAAGTGTGCAAGCTTAAAAAGGCATTATATGGCCTCAAGCAGTCAGGCCGCGAATGGAACGAGAAATTACATTCCGTGCTAACAAAAATTGGTTTCAAGCGGCTGCACAGTGAAAACTGCACATATGTGTTTAAGAAAGACGGCGAAATCAACATATTGTCAGTGTATGTCGATGACATTTTGATAGCCTGTTCTTACGACAAGACTCTAAGGTGGATTAAAAGACAAATCGAATTGGAATTTGACTAGTTGACAAAGGTGAAATCGATTTCTTTTTGGGAATGGGAATTGAGAGAAGTTCAGATTCAAATACTATTAGTATTTCTCAAAAGCAATTCATTATCGACCTTGTGGGGAACGATACCAGACCTGACAACACAACACAAAACATTAAGAGACAAACCTTAAGAACATATTACTACTTATCATTACACTAAACAATACTTACCCTACATTTATTACAACAAAACAACATAAATATATTAACCACGTAAAATACTTACCTATAACACTGACAATAACACACGATACAACACTATAAACTACTGTACACTAAACTACCTTGCTAAAACTAACGCTATGAAATTTTTTTTGATCGAGTACGTTGGAAAAACGTAAACAAACTCGAAAAAGAAAAAAACTAAAATTTTTGAATTCAGTTGATAATTTTTTCTCAAGCAGCTTGTGTGTTTTATGTTAGTTTGTATGTAGATGAAAATTCTCATTCAGGAAGCAATAAAAAAACAAAGAATGTTCTTGAACATTTTGTTCGAAAAATAAAAAAAGTAAATAGGAAATAATTGAAACCAAAGAAGAGAAAAAAACTGAAACATAAAACAAAAATATTCGATACGACGAGACGATAAAATTTGAATTAAAGAAACAAAAAAGAAACTGAAAGAAAAAAGTGAATATTACTGAAGAAAAAAAAAGGAAGTATACTTACCTGTGTCTGTGTATCCTTGTGTATTTTGTTCCCGTGTACTAAAAATGTTAAAAAAACTAAAATAAACGAAACGAAAAGTGTGTAGAAAATTGAAGAAAAAGTGTACTTACGTGATCCCTGTGTGGTGAAATTATCTAAACATTGATTGTCCCTGATTAAGTCCCTGAAAAGAAAGAAAAAAGTTAACCTGAAAAAGAAAAGTAATATTATATTCACCTGTGTGTGTTCCTGTGTCCATTCATCCATGAAATTCCATAATTGTACAAACAAACAAAAAATAAAGCGATAATTACCAGCGACGTTATAATTACATATGTGTTCTTGTGAAACAAAATTGAATTCAAATCTGATAATTACCAGCGACGTTATACCAATGTGTTTCTTGTGAATCAAAACTTAATTCCAATCTTAATCTGGAAAAAAAAATAAAGAAGAAAAAACTAATTATAAAGAAAACAATTTTACTTACCAGTGTGCCTGCTAAAGGAAAAAAATAACTTACCTATGAATCCCTGCCCCTGAAAAAAAAGAAGAAAAAGAAAAGAAAACTTCCATACGTTCAATAAATTTTTTTTTTGTTGTTTAATTTTGTATAATTTAATTGAATTTATAGAGTTAGTATATATGTTCATGAGTGCTTATTTATGTGATGTGTTTAAAATTCCTAATCCCTGATCCTTTTCTTAAATAATAATTTTCCCTAACAGCAAACCAATATAAACAAAAATAATCAACCGGGTGCACCACGGCGAATTATAAGGTAATGCTTAATTTTCTCTTGTTTCTTAACATTATTTTACAGTGGATCGGGTAATAGGAGATTATTCAGTTAATACCTTTTGTTGATTTTGCGTTAAATAAATTTAGATAAATATCTAAGTTTCATCATATATATATATATATATATATAATTAGATAATAAGTTTTTCTTTCGTTTAATTTTGTACATATATCGATAACCATTACTGAATTTGAATTTTACTGTTTAATATTAATAATCTTAAGTATTCAATAAATTTTGTAAAAATCTACAAAATGAATTCATTACAATTTTATTGAAGATAACGGAAACCAGTATGATGGCTAGAGTTTAATTCAGAAAAGGTTCAGAGGTGGAGGTGACATTGGACACATGAGACTGTAGACAGGAGAAGCCGGTAAGTTTGTTCCGGTTCTGGGGCTGCTGCACAAGATTGGAGGAAGCAGCAGCCATGGTTGTATCCTATTGGGTACATAGGGTGGGAAATCCTCCGAGGGTCTTCATCACCTAGACCCTCCCCTTCGACAACACGCCCTTCCCCTCTTCATAACTTCGGGTCCCCGGAACTTTTCAGAACCCTTTTGTTTTTTCCTCCGGCATGAAAATAGTAACACCATCCAGTGCTGCGGCTGCAAGAACCCCCCCCCTCCGTCGAGCAAGCCTATGGCGCTTTGCCGTAGCCGTAGCCTGGATACCTTCTCCATCCTGCTGCCTGGACCGGCCTTAGGGTCCTGTAGTCCTAAGGTCGTAAAGGTGGTATAGGATGGAGAGGGGGAACACTGGTTCCGTTACAACCTCTTGCTAAAGTACAACATGACGGAATCGAGAAAGTGTAGCACTCCAATTGATCCTGGACTAAAGTTGAAAAAATGTACTAGCTGTGAAAAATGCATTAAGGTGGATGCAAAGTCATACCAATCATTAGTTGGATCGTTGATGTATCTATCAATATCTACCAGACCCGATTTATTGCACAGTGTTTGTAAACTTGCACAGTTCAACATGGATCCCCATACTGAACACCTGACGGCTGCAAAGCATGTACTGAAGTACTTAAAGAACACAATGGATCTAAGAATCACTTACAAGAAGACGGGCAGGCCTCTCGAAGGATATGTAGATGCAGACTGGGCTGGTAGTCCTGACGACAGGCGTTCTTACACAGGGTTTGTGTTTTACATTGCTGAAGCTGCGGTGGTTTGGGAATCGCGCAAGCAGAATTCGGTGGCTTTAAGTAGCACTGAGGCCGAGTATATGGCCCTATCTTCGGCAGCAAAGGAGGTTGTTTTTCTCAGAAGTTTAGTGGCTGAACTTGGTCTGCATAAATCTATAGAGGGACCAACTCTCATTTATGGTGACAATATAAGTTCTCATCAATTGGTAAAGAATCCGGTCTTTCACGCCAGAAGCAAACACATTGACATCAGAGTTCACTACGCTCGAGAGGTATTCCAGAAGCGGCTAATAGACTTGAAATATGTTTCTACTGATGAGATGCCCGCTGACATTTTAACAAAAAATTTACAAAAATGTAAGCACACTAAATTCTTAACTATGTTAGGATTATCTTGATAATGTGTGGTATATGTTTGAGGGAAGGTGTTGATAATATGATGATAATAGGATTATCTTGATAATGTGTGGTATAGGTTTGAGGGAAGGTGTTGATAATATATCTGGCAACCCTACATCACACACTTTGTATTCTGTTTTTCTATTATACACACTAATTCTTTTCTTTTCTTGCTTAGTATGAAAAATATTGTTCTAGTTCTATTCTGATATTCATTAAATAAAGATCAACTGAATTATTTGTTAATTACAGTCTTTTACTTTATCAAACATTTTTTTACCATGGAAATAAAATAAACAAAAAGTACTGTCTTCATATGTGCCTATACTCTACTCATGCCCTATGTGCGTTGCATTCGGTTGCAACTGTTACCTTTGAACTGTAACAAAATTATCCTAACCTTATTTAAGTGCTTCATGTTTTATGGATGAGTTTCACTGATGAAAAGTTTTAACTTTCAAAATCTCCACAAAAGTTTTTCCAACTGACACTAATTCAGTGCACAGATTTAGTTTTACTAATATTACCTTGTAAAAAGTTTTGCATTTATGCTTCGGGAGGCACTCATAAAAGAGATGTAGAAATTTGTAGAAATGTTATAGCCACAGGTAGTTTTCCAACCCAAGGAACCTTCATGAAAAAAGTTTAACATGAAAAGTTTTACATAGAATAAGTTGATGCTTGGAGCAGGAATCCAAATATTTTTGTCTCAGTCCACGTGTGGGTTCAAGGATTCGGTCATATTATGTAGGTTTCCTAGTGATATTTTTTTTGTTGAAAAAAAATATGATGTTTTAGGAATTTAAGTTGATTTTTGAATGTACAGTTTTTGATTATTTTTAACTTTCCAGGGGAAGTTTTTGTAATGGGCCGATTTTGTTAATCCCCAGTTTTTGCCTATGTTGTTTCGGTCACTGGAATTCGTATCATCCATTTTATTATGACACCTGTGTGAGGGATGTCACAGCAGGAACGGGGTTCGAAAGTTTTACAAAAATGTGAAACAAACCACCAGGGGTTTTACACCCCGAACCGAAGCCTGTAGAGAATAGCATGGAAACATCGTAGTGGAACCACAGCCAGTGCTGAGGATATGGAAAGACACTTTTCCAAGCTGTATAGTGGCGAGCAGCAGACCACCAATTCCACCCACCCGACATTGACGAAGTGAAGATAGCGTAGCGATATCTAAACTTATATAATTATATAATAATCATGAAACTAATTTAAAAATGGCATAAGACAGTGCAGTAGAATTAATTGGCGCTGGAAGGATGGCGAAGACCAGGACCCCCGCCGCACAGTGGGGACACTTGTATGGGAGAATGGAAAAACTCTGTAAAAACCAAACCACTGAACCGATTTTGTTGAAATTTTCAGAAAAGATTGCCTGAAGCAAGGAGAATCAACAGAATCCAGAAATTACCACCTCCTGCCACGCCCACAAGAAGAGAAAATGGTTTTCAACCAAAATCAAAACTTGTTTTTTCTTTCCAACTTTGAAAAGGATAAATATCATTTGAAATTATTGAAATTAATGAAATGTTTGAAAAAAAAAAATAAGAAGCAATTTTTTATGTTTTTTTTATTGAAATCTTATTTTTATCTCTAATATAATATTTGGGGCCCTCAAAAGGGCCATTTTTAAAGAAATCTTTTTCTCAGATACTTTGTAATGACTGCTTTGTTTATTATTACATGAAAAAGTGTTAAGCTTTTCTTCTTCACTCATTCACGTTCACGTGAACGTGTTTAGTAGAAATACAATCATATTTTCCCCCCTAATCTCCGAAACTACTGCACCTAAAATTCTGAAAAAAAATTGAGTTATACGTCTTTAACATGAATATTACCGGAAAAATAATTTGTAGTCACAGTTATTTATGTAACAGAAAAATTTTCAATACACTAATTTCCAATTTCATTTAATTTTAAAACCATTTTTTTTGAAAAGGTGGTAACCCTATTGACTTCAAATTAAGTACAATCATTCATTAATTGCCTGCAATGACAAACATATTTTTTTATGTATTTTTAAGACAAATAGTTTGGAGATTATTCAAGAAAACACAACAAAAAAGGTCGAAAATGCAAAAAACTAAACTTTACCCCCTCCTACTCACCGAAAAAGGTGGGCCTGGAATTTCGAAAAAAACTTCAGAAAATAGTTTGATATGTATAGATTACAGAATAGATTACAGAAAAACTGAAAAACCAACAGTAATAATGTAAATAAGGATATATTTTCAAGATAAATGGTTTTGAAGTTATTCAAGAAAACCCAACAAAAAACGAATATGAAAAACACTCAAATTTACCCCGTCCTCATCTCCGAAAGGGCTGAGCCTATCATTTCCAAAAAAAAATTCAAAATGTAGTTAAAATGTAAAGATTACAGAAAACATAAAAGAAATTACAATGATGATGTAAATAAGCACAATTACGAATATGTATTAGGGTTCCGTACACAGAGTGTAAACGAAACCCTTATAACATCACTGCGTTTCCTGTTCATTCGTCTTTCACAAGCGATTTCTTCAATCTACTAAGCCGATTGCAATGAAATTTGGTACCCATATTTTAGAATTCAATAGTAATCTAAAAATGTTGTTTTCGTATTTATAAAATAAATAGTTTCTAAGTAATTGAAGAATGAGAAAAAAACACGAAAACACGTTTTTCACACATTTTTAGCTTCAAATTGCTCTAAAAATCGAATTCGGACGTATTCGGATGAGATTTTTTTGGAAAATATTGCTGAGATTCAACACTACCTTATGATATATGTCCGCCTACAGAGGGAAACAGAGGAAATAGTTAAAACCATTTTTGAAGCTAAAATTCCGGAAAATTATAAGTTTTCTAATAAAAAATATAAAAAAAAATGTTTAAACCAAACTTGCATCTCATATTGTTAATCTGTTTATTTTTAATATATTTAAAAAAAAACAAATTTTTTGAAAAGTCGACATTTAACCGACTTTATACCATTAAAGAAATACTCATATTTACATCAGTTTTCACTATTTTTTAACTTTGAATATAAATTTTCATGTCTAGAATATTTTTTTGAAGAATTTTTTTTTCATATCCTGATTCTACAACATTATTACTATAAGAAATGATTCCAACATATAAAAAAATCTACCTTTCATAAAAATGAGTTTTTTTCCACTTTTTCCCCACTGTGCGCCGCCTTGGGACTTTTTTTTTATACTTCATAAAATATTAGTCACATGATGTGCTTCCCGTTCGTAGAATAAAAAGACCCACAGAATTGCAATAATCATCATTTCCCAATCGATCTCAGTCAAGTTAACATCAGTTTCCGAGTGCTGGCCATAGACTATATGCTACCAGTTAAACAACAAATTCAGTCTATGCCAGCATGACCAGTGGTAAGGGGTCGTTCCGAATAACGCTAGCAGTAGCAGGAAATCGTTCCGTTGGTTAAAAGGATTTGTCCATGATTGCCTGGATTCGACCGTTGATTGACCGGATTAGTCCGTGATTGCCGAGATATCATCCTGCATTAAAGGCTTATCCAGTAGAATACCACAAGGAGGCTGCAGACGGACTAGAACAACAAAACTAAGACAAATCTAGATTAAAAACTTTAATTAAGGCATTATAAGAAGAAAATAAGAAAATAAGAGCTTGACAACTAGTAGGTACTCTTTAATTCCAACCTTTGAAAAACTAAAGAGTTTACTTCACCCTCAGACCAAAAGAACCTCACTTGGTTAATCATAAAAAGTGAACTGAACCACCAGATTAACACAGGCTTACCTACGGTAAACGGACGATTGATGTCAGTCGGAATATTTACGGAAGATTAATCCATAACAAACTGGTATACTGTACACATTTAAAATTTTTGGTTCAGAATATCAAAAGGCTATTTTGGTTGTGGTGGACCAAAAACTTTTCATTTACGCTAGCACTTAGCAAATGAAATGGGCAATGGATGCTGCAGGGGAGCACTCGAATCTGATTCCTTAAGACTCCTCTCCCATAAGCAAAGTTATTAATTTAATAATTCTGCATATAAACATCTTTTAAAAAGGATTAAATTTTGCAGTGATTCAAACATACATATGTATTATGCATGTATGAATTTCGGATACAGTATAGCTGGTAGACATTATACAAATGAAAACTTGGTCTTTATTTCTGTTTGGACCATATTCACCCTTGTGGTTTGAACATTTAGAAAAGATTAACATATCCATCAAGAAAGGCGCATTCATGCGGGCGCTTGTAGAAAAAAAAACTTGTGAGAGATCAAGGGAGCTTGAAAAACATTTTAGAGAATTAAGACTGCTTACTTGTTTTTCATGATGTTACCCAAAAGTTTTGGTCCCTTTTTAAATTATATCAAGTAAAGTTTGGTTTAAATTAAAGTGTTTCAGAAAATGTTAATTTTTGCAAATATAGTCGTAAGCTCCAAGGCCCGTTTAAGTTTGTGTTTTACATCCTGACAACTTAAAAATGTTTAGGGGCTCCTGCTTTTAATCTTGGATCCTGTAAGCCCTTTGGAATCGCCACTGGAAATATATGCAACAGTACGCTGACATAACTGGATTGGATTTTCCATAATCATGTTCAAATCATTGGCCAATAAATGGGCTTACACACGGGATGTTTAATACTTAATGGCCTGCTTTTCAGAGCTCTTTCTGGAAAAGATCAGAGATCCAACTGGAAAAGTTTATGTTCATGTTTAAATTTTGTGACTTGTTAAGGTGTTTCCTCAACTTTCAATGTACTTTCATCTAGATAAGATAGATAGATAGATAGATAATAAGGATTTTATTGAATTAACATTTGAATTTAACAATAGTTACGTAATAAAATATACAAAAATCATTATGACATTATGACTTTCATCTAATATCAACATGCAATCTATGTCTATCTATATATACCAAAAATAATGCGTATCAATTCAGAAAAACCAAATGAAACTTTAAATTATAAGGTTTTCGTTTAAAATCATGCACTCAGAGATAATTTTTAGCTTAACCTGATACGAAAGGATTAAGGCGTACATATCCCAATCAACGAACAAAATAACAAAGGACTGTCTCTAACAAAATACAAATGAGGCAGCTACGCAGGCAAATGATAGTGTCACCACTGTCACTCGTTACAAAATAATCTCCAAAAAGGACAATAATGATATCATGACACTTGTTTTCTTAAACTGTTTGTATGCTCTGATTCATATCTCAGTTTGATAGGATAAGATGTCACATTTTACATTTGACAAGGGTTTAGCAAAGAATATTTGATATTGTAGTTTATCCCATAGGTATAACACATGAAAGACAAAATAGGTTATCAAGAGCTTAGACCCGTACAGAGAGATAAGGTAATGTGTTTTACAATTTTAAGTCATTAAAGTAGGTCAAAAGGACAAAAGGTGAACGAAAACTTTAATCTAATATGCAAACACATATAAATATGTATGTAAGTATCTGCAAGTTGATATAATCTTCCATTTTCATTGGGTCTGAGTCAATCTTCTCACTGTGGATATTATTAATGCCAAAATAAAATATGAGTGCAACCCCTGTCGTCCACATCCACACCACACGACTAACTCCCAGAGAATAAAAATGAAATGAAAATTGTCACTATTTTCGGGCGTTCTGTGTGCGTGAACTGATTCATGGTTAAAATTGTAATGCAATAACCTTTCCAAAATGTGGTTGACGACACGACGCCAATCGGTTGAAATCTGTCAAAGTTATTCAATATTTCCACTGACCACATTTAGATGGCACACCCTGTATATCCGCTAAAACTTATTTTCAATTGCTTAAACAAATTACTGATAAAAAAAATATTTCTAACATCAATAAATAAGATTTTTTGGTTGATCTATGCTCAAATGATCATATTTTTTTGATAATTTTGATTGACGTTTTGACGTTTGAAGTGTCAAGTTGGGTTAAACTTACAGCGTTTTTTTTTTTTGGTCGTCCGGAACTGTTCCGAACAGTTCTGTACTCGTTCACTTGGCACAAGATGACAGTTCTTGTTCTGAATAGAACAGAAAAACGATTCCGAATTTGAAGTCAGAATCAAAAACAGAATTACGCATACATGCACACACTCGCATATACGTACTCGCTGCCATGTTTACAAATAAAGAAATTAAAAACAATTGTAATTCTTCATAATATCCCAGTAGGAAATTTGAAAAAAATCACCGATGAATCACAAACTTCTTCCTCGGTGAATGGAAGCTACACCCTATGAAAACTTGGTGAAAACATCAATGATATTAACATGGGGATTGGATTGGTGTTCACTAAGTGACTTTCTTGGTGACTTTGCAGTGGGGAAATCACAAAGTTAGCGTGTTTTGTGTTTTCCTAAATGCATTACAGTCGATGAAAAATACCGTGAATTCACACCGATGAAATCACTAGGTTAGTGGATTTGGTGATATGTTGGCTCCTTCGTCTAGGTGAAAAATGTGATGAATATTCACCAAGGAATTCACTTTGCAGAAGTGAACTGTGTATTCATAATTGAATATTGTCGAGTGATTTCATAAGGCGAGCTTATGTTAATCATTCATCGCTACAAAATGAAGCTGTGAAAAATATTGTGAATGTGTATCAAGGAAGTTATACCGTAAATTTGGTTTCTACATTCAACATCGAATTTTTTGACTCAGAAATCTTGAAAAGTCAAAGAATACCAATTTATAAAAAAAGTGCCATGTTAGTTTCAAATTGTTTATATTATTTATAAATATTAGGAATAAACATTAAGAAACATAAAAAAACAAACAAATAAAATTGAAGTGAAATTACTAAGTAATATGTTGTATTATAATAAAAACATCATCTGTATCATCTATCTAATAAAAACATAAAAAACGAACAAAATGAAAATAAAGAAAATAATATTATAATAAAACAAATAAAAAACAAGCAAAATAAAATTTTTTGCAATTTTTAAAAGTTTGAAGTATTGATTTTTAATGCCTCCTCTCTTTTTTTTCGGCAGCAGCTTTTTTGAAGTGCAGGTTTTTTATTCTTTTAAACCCTTGCTGTACGGATTTTCGATAAAGCGGTTGCGCTGATGGACCATCACATTTCACAGCATTTGGAAAAAAAAATGGATACTTTTAATTGGGTTTTAAAAATAAATGTGTATTAAACTTACTAAATAAACATAAATTTATGTTCGTAAGAGTCCGAAAAGGATGTTTGCCATTCGTTCCATCATAATTGAATTCCATGGCAATCTCTTTTTCTAGTCCTCCTCCTGATTCCCCAACAATTTTCTTGAAGATGTCGGTCTAAAAAATTAATAAAAAGTTAATAGCATAAATGTTAGAAGCTCTTTCTTTGTTGACTGAAGATTTAAGTCAAAAGATTATCCCCCTAATTTATAATCAAATCTTTAAGGTTTTAAATTTCTTCATGACAAATTTTCAGTTTTTGATTCTTTTAAAGTCTGTTTAAGATTTTTAAGACTCTGAAATATCTTAAACAGACTTAAGAAGATTAAAAAATGAGAATTTTTCATGAAAATAAAGCGGTAAACTAACCCTTAATTTAAAACCTTTAAGATTTGATTATAAATAAGGGATATATGTATTTTTTTTTTTGACAAATGTATACTTACGTATTTCTTTGGATCCTCTTCGGCTCTTTTTTTCGAGGTCGTCAAGTTCCAAAATTGTTTTCAATGGAAAATTTTGCGATGCTTCATTTTCGTTTGTTCTATCATATTTGATTGCTTGTTTTCGCTTTTTCCCTTTCTTGCTTTGCCAAGCGTTTCAAATTACTTCTACCAAAACCAAAACTCATTTTCAAATAAAAATTTAGCAAAAACAAATATAAAAATTACCAAATTATTTACTTTCACTTTTTATATTATTTTCAGATTTTTAACTTTTTTGTTCTTAAATTGCTTTTCACTTTTTATTTCCGAACTTGTTCTCTCTCACAAAGAAGGAATTCAACTGAAAAAATATTCAACAAAAAAGAAAGGTTTCGCGTCCCGTCTTCTAACTACTGGGAAATCCCAAACGCAGTTTTGTTTTTTGCATTTTTTTCATGCAAGGATTAAGTGAAACGAAAACAAAAGCACGTGGTGGGACCAAATTACTGGAAAACCCAAACGCATTTTTTATCTCTTTTGTTTTTCAAAAAAAAATGTATGCAATAAAAAGAGCTATATCGTGGTAATCTCTTCCAGGAAATGATTTTCTCTCTAAAAGAAAATCAGACGGATGAACGCGATCGGTATTTTTTATGACATGTAAAAACCCAAAGACTGCAAAACGTTGTTTTTTTGTTTTTGAAAATAAACAACAAAAATGATCTTCAGTGAAGAACGCATGATTTCATTGTTTAGTGAAATATTTTACATGAAAAAAATAAGGGTGGATTGTATGATAAAATGAAAAAATAAATGAACTTTCTTCAAGGAATTCATTGAATGCTGTTCCTCAATGATTGGAGTAGATGAATTCCTCGGTGTTTTCACACAAAAAATTCACTTATGAGCAAATTTCCTACTGGGATGAGGTTTCACAAATACACAACCATTCAACCCTTAGAAGCAAAAATATGTGTTTGCCTGTTCGTTTGGAATCCGGAATCGGACAGTTCTGTGTACAATTCCGGATTACCAAAAAAAACGCTATTAAGCTCCCGCAAAAGATTTAAATAACTTGAAATTTGTTAATTAGTTAAACATTTATTTAGTGTTAAAAGCGTTCTGTGGCTAAATAAGGAGGTGAGTCGGCAGTTGGTGTTAGATTAAGTAAAACTAAGAAGCATTTTTACACCAAAATGTCCTTGAAACGAACGCCCCCAAACAATTACCAATACAAAAGAAATAATGCTGATAATTCAGCAAACTCCATCTTCCTTATCATCGATGGGCAATTCATCGTTATCTGATTCGTCGAGAATGGTGGTCGGGAATTTGGCAGTTGACGATCTAAGATTATTAATCCAATCTTCCGTGTCGTCGCTTCTTGATGATAAACTGAAAAACATGGAGGGTATCAGCACTGATTTGTATCAGCTTCAACAAAGTAACAAATCGCTGCAATCACAGCTGGAAAACATGCAGACACGATGTTTGACCTTGGAGCGACAGGTGGAGATGCTCGAAAAAAAGTCCAAGGAGCAGAATGTAATTTTTCACTTGCCAAAACAAAATGGTGTTAGTGCCATTGAAAAAACGAAATCTCTTTGTCTGGAAATGTTACGGTCTGACAATGTTGACAAAATCCGAAGTGTACGCGAGCTCCACTCGAATGGAAATGTTGCAAATATTATTGTCGAGTTGCAAGACAAAAATGATGCAATTAAATTGCTAAGGACTAGGGCAAATTTTGTCGGCACTGGTATTTCGATGCATAAGGACTTTCCCATGGCAGCAAGAGAACGTCGGAAAAGAATAATCAACCTGAGAAACAACATAACAGCTAAAAACAAGGATATAAAACCACTTATTAGAGGCGAAACATTGAAATTAAATGAAATCACATTTTACTTTGATAAAAACAACAATCTTGCGAGTGACAGTTCTGATGGTTTGACGTTTCTTCAACAACTGATCGGGGATGGTACAGAGCAGTGATCACTTTATAACAAGATTGGAAACCTACCTACGTTTTACCCTCCAAATACCGCAAAAGTTATTTTTTTCATGCACACATACTCTTGCAGCTCACTTGCGTTTTATTATGTAGGCAACTGTATCTTTATTACAAAAACACGCATACTCTTACAGCTAACCTGGTCCCTTAAGTTTGTATTACACGCATACTGTTTCAGCTAACCTGAGGTGCGTTTTTGCGCTGACTATAATCCACTATAATCAACAATGGTTGACTATTTCTCGTTTTTGCACGCCAATAGTTACGATTCGTAATCACAATTTTCGTTTTTGCGGTCTGTGTTGATGTGTCAAATCGTAACTATCTCTAACTATTTCCAATCCATCTCAGGAGGTGAGTTGAAAGTGGTTGGTGTGTCAAAGTGTGACACAAAAACTATAGTCAACTATCGTCAGCGCAAAAACGCACCTCTGGCCCCTCAGCTTGTAGGCAAATGTCACTTTGACAGCAAGGTTTCCAATCTTGGTATAAGTGATCACTGGTACAGAGGTTCTTGCTTTCACCGCAGCTAATAATAATGCAGGAAACACAATGGAGTCGAATAGTAGCCGTTCTTTTAATAACCCAAGTAGCTCAAATTGTAATTTTTAGTAAAAATGCCGTCTGCCGTATTAAATGTTATCGTAACCTATCAACAAGTAATATTTGTAATTATTCAGTTCTTTCTTATATGTATCAGGTCTAACCAATAAGACCATATTTAGTAGCTTTTTTAACTATGTTAACAGCTATGATTTTGTATTTTTGTTTGAAACCTTTGTTACAGAAGTAGAATATGATAAATTTGAAAATAACTTTAAGAACTTCGATTTTGTTTGGGAACCAGCTGTGAGAACGGGATCTAGAGGAAGGGCGAGTGGAGGGTGCTTTTTTGGAATCAAAAAAACTATAAAAAATGTATCCTACAACTTTGAAACCAGTAATCAAATCACATTAATACGCTTGAAAATTGGAAACCAAAAACTTATAATCTTACCGATATACCTCAACTGCAATAGATGGGACTCTGACTTCGAGAAACTGTATGATTTTATGATGTCAAATGAAAATCCGAACGTGTTCTTAGCAGGCGACTTTAACGGTAGATTTGGGAATGAAGCCGGATTAGTAAATGAATTGGCTGGAATAATACGTCACTCCAAAGATGAAACGTGTAATGCTAGAGGAAAGAGATTACTTGACCTATGTGACACCTTTGGACTGCGAATTGTGAACGGGACATCCGCATCAGACGAGTTTGGTGAACTAACTTTTGTTGGAGCACAAGGAAAATCTGTCATAGATTATTGCATGATAGGAGGGACATGGAGCGACTATTTTCTTGATTTTAAAGTTGATGTAGTGACATTCTCGGATCATCTACCCACAACTATGAAGTTACGAGTCGGTGGATGTGAGGAGGATAGTAGCAGTCGTTTACAATTGCTACCAAAATTAAAGTGGAATCCTAATAATCTAGCTAGCTATCAGAGTAGCCTCAATTTTTTATTGATGAATGTGGATTCCGAAATAGCATCGATCACGAATTCCATAAGATCTGCATATCCAGCCTTTAGAACCAACAATAGGAAGACATTGCCAATAGAACCTTGGTTTGATAGTCAGTGTATGCGTGCTAGACAGAGATCTTTTGCGTGGCTGAAGGCCTTTCGTGCTTACAATAATGATTACAGCAAAGATAAATACTTAGAAGCCAATAAGATATACAAAGACCTATGTAAACAAAAACGAAACCAATATTTTATAGAAGAGTCTAGGAGGTTGTCACACTGTAAGAATGCTACAGATTTTTGGAGTCTGGTAAAGTTCTTGAATGGAAATAAGTTTCAGATTCACCGAAATCTAACATCGACTGTGCTCTGTCAACATTTCAAAGAACTCTTAAATCCCCCGTCCAGCTCCGTAAATATATCGTATGCTGAACCCAATTTCGACAATATTCTCTTAGATGCGCCAATAACACAAGAGGAGATAAGACGCACTTTAAAAACCTTAAAAGATGGCAAAGCGGCAGGCACCGACAGAATACCGGCTGAGTTTTATAAATACGGAACCTCGGAACTTATTGAAAAACTTTGTATTTCATTCAACCAAATTCTGGAACATGGTATTATACCGCAAGAGTTTAAAGAGGCCTTAATTTTTCCGATTCACAAAAAAGGAAGCACACAAAATCCAGAGAACTACCGTGGGATAAGCTTTCTTAATGCATCATATAAAATATTTTCGTCAATTTTGCAACAACGACTCAATGAGTGGATAGACGAAAACGGGTTAATAAAAGAATTTCAAGCTGGTTTTAGGCCTGGTTACTCTACGATCGATCATATCTTTGTGCTAAAAAGTATCGCCGAAACTTTTCTTCAAAACGGGAAAAAACTGTACAGCTTTTTCGTAGATTTTAAAGCAGCTTTTGACGCTGTGGATAGGCGCGCGCTTTTCTACAAACTCTATGCACTGGGGATGTCATCAAAGTTTGGAAAAATCTTACAAAATCTGTATAACGAAACAAAGGCAGCTGTTTGGAATGGAGAGGATTTTTCGGAATGGTTTCAAACGGAATCAGGTGTTCGACAGGGCTGTACGCTCAGCCCTCTTCTATTCGCAATTTTTATAGAAGACTTAACAGATTATATTTCTGGAGGAGTTGAGTTTGCGGGGACTACTATAAAGGCTCTCTTCTACGCTGACGACATAGTACTTCTACCAGCAGCACCACAAACGCTTCAGTTGATGATCAACCAACTATAAAGGTACTGTACTACGTGGAAACTCCAAGTGAACCTTAACAAATCGAAAATACTGGTCTTCAGAAATGGAGGTGGAAGAAATAGTCAGAATGAAAGATGGTTCTATAATTCAATACCTATTGAGGTCGTGAATGAGTTTAAATACCTAGGAGTATGTTTTACAAAAAACTTAAGTATGGAAAAACATCTTAATGAAAAACTCTCTAAGGCCAAGAGTGCGATTGGAGCTACATGGAAAAAGTGTTTTGCCAACAAAAGTATTGCGCATAGCTGTAAGTTTCGTGTATTGGAAGCAGTGTCGGAATCAGTACTATTTTATGCATCGCAAGTATGGGGTTACAAGCAATACGATTGCGTAGAAAAGTTGCTGAGATTTTTTATCAAAAGGATATTGGTGTGTTGGACACCAAACTACGTAGTTACATTAGAAACTGGTCTCTCGCCACTCTTTATTCAGACGCTGAAAAGTCAGGTAGACTACGTTATAAAAGTTTTACATATGAATAATGATAGACTTCGAAAGAAAGCAGCTTTGCACGTAATCAACCGAAGTCTCAGTTGGTATGAGGAATGGAAGGAGCTCGCGCAATGGTGTGGTATCGAACTGAACCTGCATGTTGGAAATCTCAATGAATGGAGGGGTAAACTGTACGAGCTTATTGCCTTCGTTGACGAGAAGCTTAGGGAGAAGTACATTGAAGATGCAGTCAGCTCTAACCACAGAGTAATCTACACTCAACTTTGTCATAATCTAGGCCCAAAAAACTACTTTAAAGATGAGAATTGTGTGGAAGAAATTTCAACGATGTTGAGACTGCATGCTGAACTTCTTCAACTGAATTATATGCCACACAGAGAGGATCTCCCAATCTTATGTAGTTTGTGTAACCTCAGGGAAAGAGAAGATGTTTTTCATTTCCTAGGGAAATGTCCGGTTTTAATGGAAACTAGGCGATCCTTCTTCGGCTGCAACTTCTTAACTGAGGCAGAAATGATAGCCTATCTAAATACAATGGAGGTGAAAAAACTGTTTATGTACTGCAAAATAGCACAAGCTTATCGAAACAGAATTCTCAATGAAATCTTTTGAACAAATTTATATTAATACAATTTTTTGATAATTAAAAAGCTTAGACACAGTGTGACTATGTTATAGTAATTCAATTAAAATGTAAATCTGGCAGACGGCATTGCCATGCTATACTTGATTATTTAATCTTTATACTGTACATTATTTATATTTGAAAATAAAATCACTTTACTAACTTACTTATTTGATCATAGTTTTCATGAATAAATGGTGAATATACTTTCACATTTGTCCGATTTTTTGAAAAATATCCTTTTTAAGAAACCGCTAAGCTGATTTCGCTGAAAACTTAATCGGTTCCCAATCAAGCAATTTCGCGCCAATTGAGATGAATTTCATGTCAATATCAATACCATGAGTGGTTCTTGAGATAATCGAGCAAACAAAAAAACATAACGCACATAAGCACATACGCACATACGAACATAAGTAGATACAGATACATACACACACACACAGACATCATGATAAAAAGGGTTGATTCGGATTCTAGTGACATCGACACTTACACAGAAAGAAATCGAAGATCAAATCAAGAAAAACAAGCGGTAAATCACGAAAAATGAATCTAGTTATGGACCTTGGATTGGGAATCAAATATTACGAATACGTGTTTGTAATTTACGAAAAAGAGGAAAATGAAGACATTACGACTCAATAGTTGTAATTCTACACTTTTAAATCGCAACAAAAAAAAGCATTTATGATTCAGAAGCATAATTTACGATCAGCCAGTTGTAAATTTACATTTAGCTTGTCAAGAATTACGACTCAAAAGTTGTAATTCTACACTTTTGAATCATAACCAAAAAAAACATTTACGATTCAGGAGCGTAATTTACGATCAGCCAGTGTCAATTACGTAAATTATCCTTTTTGTTCCCCCCCCCCCACCATCCGTTTCGGGGAGATCTCGCCTCTTTTCTCTCTCCCTTGGAATTGATTTTCGACCGCATGAAAACTAGGGAATAAATAAACAACACAAAACGTTTTTCTTTTTCAGGAAATATTGTCGTAATTTACGATTCAAGAATCGTAACAAAAAAAAAAAACAGTTTGGATTCAAAAGTAGTAAAATGCGATAAGAATTCATGATTTACAAAATACCTTCATTCAGGAAATATTATCGTGTTTTACGATTCATGAGTCGTAACAAAAGAAAACAGTTTGGATTCAAGAGTAGTAAAATGCGATAAGAATTCATGATTTAATAAACACCTATTTTTTAATTCAGGAAATATTTTTGTAAACTACGATTGTCTAAGATCAATTCGTTCATTTAGCTTCAAGAGCTTTGTTTTTAGAATATTGAGATCATAAATCTCGATCTTTGATTTTGTAAATCAGAATTATTTAGTTGTACAATTTATATCATGCTCCAAATGTTTAAAATTACGAATACAAAATTTGTAAATTGCTCCTACAAAGGAAATCTAAAATCATGACATTTTTTCGTAATTCTCAAATTATACAGTTTTGTAAATTTAGACGGAATAAAGATTGAATTACAATTTTGACTCTCATTTTACGAAAAAAGGGGGATGATTTACAAAAAAAAGATTTTTCATAATTTACGACATAGAAATTCGTGATTACTGATTTTTCATTTCTTTCCGTGTACTTACCTCAAGGTTGTCTAGTGTTAGTAGAGCCAAATGAAACAATAAAAGGCAAGTTGAAAACCTGTGAGCAATATAAGTATTGATATTAATACTGCAGTGAACGATTCGACTGCAGCCCGTTGCCAACAACTTCGAACAAAGCTAAATAGGAAGACCAAACCTCACGGTACAAAGTTCAGGTAACTGCGGAGGCACTATTGGGAAACTGCTGTCCGTGTCTTATGGTGTAGTTAAGTTAGAAGGGTTTGTCCAGTCTTAATAAGTTTTAGTGTAGGTACTCAGAAGGCACAAGTTCAATTCAACGAATTTCAAATTGTTTATTTAAACTGCTCGCAGCTGGGACGCTGGGCACCATGATAACATAATTTATTTTGGAAAACTTAAAACCAATTGTGTTAACAAATATTACCTATCTTTTGATAGCTTTGATCCCTTTTCTTAAGTAAACATCAATTCCAACGAATGTAGGTACATATACCCTACGTTTTTATGGTAGTTCTACCTTTTTTCGATGAAGATTAAAGCAATGAAGAAGGTGTGTTTAAAGATACAATTTCGGAATAGAAATGAAATTAATTCCGGTTCCAAAACACAGTGCTAGATTATTTTCCAGCTTGCTCCCAGCTACTTTAAATTAATTGAAAAAGAACTGTAATATCGACCCTTTTTTGAGTACCTAAGATCCTTCTCAGTGTTGTGAGTTGTACGATTTCTAATAGAATTCGATTCAAGGAAGCCTTGTGTGTCATGGTTGCTATAGGCCTTAGAAATGTTGGAACGAGAGCAATTGTTTTGGTCGTATCTGCCATGCACAGCCACATCGCATCAACTGTTATGTGGACTAAAATAGAATCCTAAGCATAGCCACAGGTTTGCAACTCATCCGCTCGTAAGGTTAGTGTATGCTACAGGAGGGGTTGATGAATGGTGTCAAAGACTCCGATTCCAATCCATGAAACCGCAATGCCTTCGATTGGGAAATTCCTTTTCAACGAATGCCAATTTTCCTCGTGTGCTTGCGTTGAGTTTGCATTTGATTGCAATGGATCCTTTGAAAAGAGAAAAAATGAAGTTGAGTTGATAATTGTTTTCTTCTTGCAAAATCAATGGTTGATGTTCTTTGTAATTTCTTAAATTTTGAAAGTTTTCTTTAAAAGACAAGTATCTAGGTATCATCGTTTAATCATCCAGATAAGATTATTTTTAAGGCAAATAATATCAATGGAAAACTTTAAATGAACAAAAGTGAGGCTTTAGTTCTTAAAAGGAAAAAATAATAAAACCGTAAAAACATGGCCAATTCGTGAGCCGTCATAACCCTCGATTGTATCTGGGGAATAATTTTTCATTTAACAAGAAATATTCTGATTCATTTTGGATTGTTCATGGATTAAATTGCTTGGATGTCAACAAGGCACACAGTTTTAAACAGATATTGTCACAGAATGTTTCAAGTTTATCGTGCTTTAAAAAGTTAAGCAAGGTGATCAAATATGCTTCCTCAAAGTGGATTGATTTTGTCAGGCGTCTTTGAATATTTAAAAACAAAGAAGCATACCTTGAAATATCAGTAAGCATCGGAGACGTTTTTCTTTGACAACGAAGAGATGAATGCCATGATGACGTGACGACGTCAAATTAATCTTGCAGTAAGCCGTATATTGAAACTTCATCATATTATTTTGAAATTTTTCTGTACAGCCTTCTTTATTTGCATTTTTTCATCTTCATTTTTCTTTTAAAAACAACCATTTTTAACTATTATATTATTATTTTTATTGTGACAATGTTTTGCCAAATTCTCTTTATATTTCTAAATATTATTTTTATTCTTATTTTCGCTGCTTCATATTTCTCATTTGCTATTTATTCTAAAGTCAATAATCGCGAGCGCAGCTAACAACATGAGGGGGTTCACTGGTAGTACCATGTTCGTATCCATGTACGACATGATAAGAATTTTAAGGGCTCAAAATAACATCGGATTAAATATGTGTCATTTAAATGCCCAGAGTCTGACAAATAAATTGGGGGAATTTAGATATCTGTTTGTGAATTCGAAGGTGGATATCATCTCTGTGTCCGAAACTTGGTTTCGACCAGACATATGTGATGATGTCCTTAGTTTGAATGGTTTCAGGCTTTATAGGGCCGATAGGAGATTCTCTTCAGGTGGAGGTGCCGCGCTATACGTGCGTGAGGGGCTTACCTGCAAGTTTATATGGGTGCGGGGAAATAACTCCACGGGAACTAACTCCACTGAGGGACTTACTTCCCACCAAGTGAGAACTTACTCCACTTTTGTAAAGTGTAGTTAGTTCCCATGTACGGTGAGAACTTTGTTCACTTTCTAATGGGAACTAAGTTCACACATTTATACATGGCGCAGGGAAACTGGTGCGGAAGTCAGAAGTCATTCGTGTATACATACTACAACCCCAAAATGTCATAAATAAGATCATTTTTATTTACTACCTGTTTGTCGAAAAAATGGATAGAGTAATTCATTTTCAAAGCTGTTGCCGTTTCCTTTGATTTGGAAAAGCATGCTAGTGTCTGGAAAGCAGTTGCTGCACTGCAATTTGAGCATATTTTTTCACCTTGGTCTGATGATGACTATCTGTAACACTCAAATCAGTTTGGTTTGATTGGGAGCGAAGCGAGCGGAAAAAATTTTGCCCAAAAGAGAATCAATTTGGGGTGTGAAAATAAAAAAATTCGCGCGAATTTTTTTATTTTCACACCCCAAATTGATTCTCTTTTGGGCAAAATTTTTTCCGCTCGCTTCGCTCGCTTGCAATTTTTACTTCAAGCTCCAAATCCTTAATAATACAGTTTTTGTAACCATTTGAGAGGGATTGTAGAGTTAATAGAATCAATAAAAAAATGTTTTTCTGATGGAACTTTTAATGTTATTGAAATAGCTCAGTTATTTTAGGGGACAAAAAGATGCAACAAGATGGAACTAGGTTCAAGTACAGTATGCTTGTAGAATGCCCTACTCTCACGAACACCAAACTTCAGAAGAACGTTTGCATTGGAAAAAGTTTTCTTTATGTCACATAAACTTACAGCATGCGGTATATTTCAATATTTAAATACCGTTTTAGAAAATGTTTTAAATTAATAAGGTCAGAAACCCCGAATTTGATTTCTGGACTAATGAACCACCTCCACCATATGGAGGGTCAGATTCTTAAAAATGGGTTTCCGAATGACTAAGTTTCTCAATATTTTTGTACATGCGATTTTTACTTGCGACATATAGAATATATGGCAAGTATTGAATTCGTAAAAAAAAAAAAATTTGAGATGATGATGAGATATGACATTACGATGATAGAGAAGTCGAAAAAAGTGGGTCCGACGATTCCGTCCGTCTGTCTGTCGGGAAGTTTACAGGCACCTACAGCCTTAACCACTGGTCCGATTGACTTCAAACTTAAAAATTAGAGGTTTGAGCAAAAACTCATATCCCAGTTTTTTTCATTTTTTTTTAAGATCAAAATTTAGGGTAGCCACCATACGATTTTTATGGCAAAAAACCAAAACTTTTAATTTTCTCCAAAACGGCTCCTACGATTTTTTTTAAACTTCCTCGAATCTTATTTTTTTAAACACTCATCTATTTTATGTAAAAAAAAAAATTTTGTATTGCTCGAAAACGGTACCTCACATAGAACCGTTTTTTTGTTATTAGATTTTCTCGAAAAATAAAAGTCTGATCAGCGTAATTTTTTTCTGAAAGTACGCATATATTGCCCAAAAAATATTTTGTATTCAAAAAATTTTCAAAATTTTTTTTGGATTTTAAAAAAATATTTTTAAACTTTTTTTTCAAAATTGTGTATCTCAAAAACGGATCAATATTAAAAACCGAAACTTACTTATAAAATGTATATTTACATATTCTTGAATACTGCATACCCAAATTAATTTTAAGACATTTTCGAAAAATTTTATATATAAAAAATTAATTTAAAAAAAAACGGCTCCGACGATTTTCAAAAAAAAAATTCAATAAATCAAGAATAAGGTTTGAATTTGTTTGGCATTTAAATTTTTGGAATTAAATGTATTTACGAGGTACATTTTCAAATTTTAATTTTTTTTTAATTTGAAAAATCAACATACAAATTTGGAATACAGGAGCAAGTTCGTACGACCGAGTCGTGCACATTTCTTAAAATTATTTTCAGTCTTAAAAACTGAATTTCGGAATGACTTCGTTTCAAAAAACCATTTATTTTAATTTCACAAACAAAATTGCTCAGTGTACTTGAATTTTAATTTTTTCTCAATTAAAGTGGCAAATTATTTCAAATTCGAAGGGAACTAGATCCACTAATTTTTTGAGGAATTTAATTCCCACTGTACATGGGAACTAACTCCACGTTACAAAAGTGGAGTAAGTTCTCACTTGGTGGGAAGTAAATCCCTCAGTGGAGTTAGTTCCCGTGGAGTTATTTCCCCGCACCGTTTATATGTAGGTCAGATGATAATTGTCCTTTAGAATATGTGTTTGTCAGTATTGGTTGGATCTGCATACAGACCTTACAACAACATTAGTACCATTCCCTTAATAACAACTTTGGAGTCTTTATCTTGCTTATGTTCGTACACTGTAATTGGTGGTGATTTTAACTGCAACTTGTTGAATACGCGCTTAGCCGAAAACTTTCTAAGCGAATTTGGGGCACTCAATTTGAGTCCTGTTAACCTTTCTACCCCTACCCACTTTACTAAAGAGTCTAGTACGTTACTAGATCTCTATTTTTCTAGTGACGCTGGTGAGGTACTTCTTTATACCCAGCTTTTTGCACCTGGTTTCTCAAACCACGATATGATTTTCCTCTGTTTGGATGTAGCATGTCAGGTTGATCAATATAAATTTCAATATCGAGATCATAGGAACATAAACACAACTGAATTGTTGAATGACTTTGAATGCATTAACTGGAACTCATTATACGCTATGCAAAACGTAGATGACCAAGTAGGTTTTTTACATCATAATGTCAACCTTCTTTTCTAAAAACCCGTGTTGTTAAACATAGTACCCCTCCTTGGCTGAATGGCGACATTGCTGCTATGATGTCACGTCGGGATGCCGCCTACAGTCATTGGAGGCGATACTAGTTGGAGGATTTATACAAATCCTATTGTAGACTACGCATAATCAAGTCGTCGTAATGATTAGAACGGCAAAAAGAATCTTCTACGATCACAAGCTTGGTAACCTAACATCTGGTAAAAAATTATGGAACAACTTGCGAGAAATTGGTATAGGGAAACGATGTAAGAGGTCAACTGAAGACATCGACTGTAATGATCTTAATGAAAAGTTTACTACCGCACCAACGTCCTTAAACTTAGCCTCGACCGTGGATCCTCTAATTGAAGATGAATCAACTGGTATAAACAGTTCCTTCAACTTTGCAAGGATACAACAGGAAGATATTGTGGAAGCCATTATTTCAATCAAATGCCACAGGCTTAGATTTGTTGGAACCTAAGTTCGTTAAGCTGTTGCTACCATATCTACTACGCTTCATTGCTCACATATTTAACAGCATATTAACAACATCGAAGTTCCCATTGGATTGGAAAAAGGCCAAAGTTGTTCCTGTCCCTAAAACGAAAAATGGAACTGCCTCAGAGTTCCGGCCCATTGCCATTCTCCCGTTTCTTTCAAAAGTATTTGAAAAAACTATTTTAAAGCAGTTACAGAGTTACTTAACCATCAACAATCTTTTAAACTCCTGCCAATCTGGTTTCGTGCAAAGCGCAGTTGCAAATCCGCTTTACTTCTTGTGACTGATGAAATAAGAATCGCAATAGACAATGATCAAATAACACTGCTAACATTATTGGACTTTTCAAAGGCCTTTGACACTGTTAGTCAACCGATTCTCTGTCAAAAGCTGAGAAATAGTTTTGGTTTTTCCCAAGAATCTTGTAAGCTGGTTCATTCGTACCTTACCGGAAGACAACAATGCGTGGTGGCAAATGAACGGTCTTCCACCTTTCTAAATGTTCTTGCTGGAGTGCCTCAAGGATCTATCCTCGGACCTATCCTTTTCTCACTGTATGTGAACGAGCTGCCACGTGTTGTTGAAAACTGTAAGGTTCATCTATATGCCGATGATGTGCAGCTCTTTATTAGTCGACACTTTGCAGGAAAAAATGAAGCCGTGGCTTTGATGAATGAGGACCTACACCGCATTCTGCAATGGTCAAAAAGAAATCGTCTTTGCTTAAATCCTCTCAAATCAACACCACTTCCGATTCATCGTAAAGCCTTTGATCTGTCGGGCCTTAACCCCTTAAAGTTAGGAGACGAAATAATCGATTATGTCAGCACAGCTAGGAACCTAGGACTTATCTTCAACCGCACCCTTACATGGAATGACCACCTTCATAGTGCTATTGGAAAAGTCTATGGTAGTCTTCGCGCTCTTCAGGTAACTCGAAGTTTCACCCCAACAAAAACTAAATTGCTGCTTGCCAAAACCCTCTTGCTACCAATTATGCTGTATTCATGTGAAGTTTTTGTAATTTGGACTCTGCTTCTAGCCGTAAATTAAATGTTGCATATAATAACATTACCCGCTATGTTTTTAATCTGCGACGGTATGACCACGTATCCAACTTTGTGCCACGTATTTCTGGCTGCAATATAGACAATTTAATAAACTTCCGATCGTTATGTTACCTGCACGAAATCATTCAAACTCGACAACCGGATTATCTATATTCCAGGCTGAACTTCCCCAGTTCAACGAGGACCTTTGTACTCATACAACCTCGTTTTAATAATATTGTTACTGAGCGTCAATTTTTTGTCCACGTTAAACGCCTTTGGAACTCCCTCCCTCTTGCGATGAGAAGTACAAAAAGCGCGAAACAATTTCGAAATCTAGTTTTTTATTATTTGGCAAATCATTGATTAGGTAGGGCCTCATTAATTTTGTTTATCTTTTTTTTTCTCGTATTATTTGTGAATATCTATAATGTTATGTTAATTTTCCTTTTTTTTCTTTTTTATTATTTTAAGTTTAAGAAATTTAAAATCTAAATTAAGTTAAAGGCTGCAAAACTTTATAAGACTATGTCTTACTTTGTAAGCGATTTTGAAGTAAACAATAACAATAACAATAACATTTTCATTGCTTACTTGCTTCTTTTGTACAGAATGAGACTCACTTTCACGTCTATTAAGCTAGCAGAACCATTTCATAAGCCGGCACCGAAAAGTATTCAGTATTTTGTTGCTTATTTGTGCCGCAAAAATTAATTTTGAACCTAAACTATTTCTTGCGAAAATTATGTTTTTTGAGTTTTACAAGAAGTAAGCATTTGTTTGTATGACACTTTTTATTCTACTAGTTGACCCGGTAAAGATTGTTTTCTCTTTGAAAATATGTACCTTTCCAGATATTAAAATTAACGTTTTATCGGAAAGTTCACTCGGGCGTATACTTATCATGTTCCAGAAGAGAGAAGAAGAAACGTAACCTCGCGTTTAACTATTTGAGGAACAAAATTATTTCTTGCGGCACAAATCAGCAACAAAATATTCCAATAGTTTCATATCATATCACTTTCCGACCGCATTTCGACCTTATTTTGTAATGCAGCTTCGTTGCGCTTACCACCACTGCATCCAGCCCATTTGCTAAAAGGGTCAGTATCTACTATTTTTTCCTCGAATCTTTTTCGATAGTTGCTTGTCACGTTGTCAAATAAGTTATGAGAGACATTGTGTTGTTTAATGACATATTTCCCCTTACAACAGTCTTATTGGTTGGTCCATCAAATGGTTCGACAATACTGTTACTATTGCTTTGTCATTCCAACTCTCTGCTGGTACTTCATTCTTCTCAACAAAAGCAATGTCAATTGAACAATGGGCTTTATTTTTAATTATACTTGTGGGTCGATTAGTTCTGCCTTAAAAATTTTATTTTCCAAACGGTTTCCTTAAAAATCTTTTATTCCAACAATGAAATCCTTATTTCATATTGATTTTTATAATATTTGCCAGTTGTAAGATAACACAGTACATAGAAGCGTTAATGTATGTGATGTTAAAAAAATCATGGGAAGTTATTGTGTGCTTCAGCACTCGAAAGTAATCACAGTACAAAATTTTCTCCCAAACCAAATTCAGATGCTTTTTCACTACTTGCACCACCATAAGGAATTAATAGAAACATGGTTATCATGGCAGCCCAAGTTCCAATACTTGTATCCAAAACGAATAGGTTTCCCTCTTATGAACATTTTTGCTGCATTAAGGAATCTCTGTTCGTCAGGTGATGCGTCCAACCTTTATAAACCGTTCGTTTAGCAAAATTTTCGTTAGAGTCGATTGCACTGTTATCCCAAACAAGTAAACATGACCTTTGGCTTTGAAAATATCGGTCTACAGCTAGGATTAAATAAAACGGCTAACACTGTTTTTGTGGTACACTTTACGCGACCTTCAAGAATCGGAGGGGTCTATATCAAACGAAATCATTTTTTTAAACATTTAGGGCCAGTTCGTCAAGAGTGGGTTTAATCTTCAATTTGATTATCACGGATTCCCCTTAATTCATGATTAAGAATCTATCGCCCAATTTCTTCACAAAGTTCTAAAGTTCCCTTAAAACTCGATCTAGTAAATCTCGGTTTAACGTTAGAACTTAGTTTTTAGAAAATTTGGAACTCGGGCATTTCTTCACTTCTCTAGAACTCGATCTAAAATCATAACTGAGTTTTAAGCGCTTAGAACTTGTCATTTTTAGAACCTAGTTCTAGCATGTTTTTAAAATTTTTGAGTCACCCGGCAGTAATTTTTGACACATATTTCCTTCATTTCAAAACAAAATAAATATAATTTTTGAAGTTGCGCTAATTTTTTGTTTGTGTTTGTACAAATGTGTGTACGGTGTAGCTATATGTATGTTTATTTTGGTGATGTCCGTGGCGTGTTATGGCGTTTTTAATTGTTAATCTGTAAGTGAAAAAAAGCATTCTGAATGCGCTCAATTTGCAAAAGTGACAGTTGTGATTTTAAAACCAGAATGCTTTTTTCAGATTCCAGATTGCCAATTGAAAACGCCATTAGTTTGTGTGTTGGCTGTTAGCTGTTACGCAAAATCGAATCCTACTCGTGCCCATATACCATAAACTGTCAAGAAAAAAGTGCTTCGCCGTTCAGGATCGGCCTTTAGGTTAGATTAGGTTAGGTGATAAGGGGTGTTCACAGCATGAAGCTGTTGCGTACACGGGGGCCTACTGGTCCATTGTTATCCCCTATAAAAGAAATAAAAGTTAACATCGATGCTCCTCAATTCTGCCGATTAACGTAGACTGGCTCGTTAACGAACTAGCCTGTGCTATCTATAAATTTCCTCATTTTTACCATTGAGACCTGTGCTAGATCATCCAGTTCTCCAACAAACCTGTTTCCGAAATGACGGAGTCGGCTAGTTTGAAGGTTCGGACAGTCACAGAGCAGGTGTTTAATGGTTTCTATTTCCTTCTCATCCTGACAGCTCCTGCAGAAATCAGGTGCAAATGCCCCTATCTTGTTGGCCATTGTGCAAATGGATTGCGCAATGACCCGTTAGTACACCTATCAGGATTTTAATGTTCCTTTTACTCAGCTCCTTTTCATTTGTGTTAGGCCATAAACTTCTAGAGATTGCGCAATCGTCCCTGGATTTCCACGAGTTATTGATTTTCTCTTTTAATTTAAGGTCTATCTTCCTCTTGAGTACCCCAACCGGGACGAGTGGTCCCCTAACTGAATATAGGATCGGCCTTTAATTGTGCATCACATGCACTCAGAGAATTGTTAATGATAAGTGGCTTACACTTAGGCTTTGGCTTTCGTTAAGCTGTCGCCATCGCCGAAGTATACTTCACTGACCATTTGCCAACAAGATTAGCATCATTTGATTCTGATGCAATGCCACCAGATTTCGACGTCTTAAATATGACTCCTGCAGAAGATTCCCATATCCCATGCTCTCTGGTTGAAAAAAAGCTACAACCCTAATGACGCCATCTCAAACCGTCAATTTTCCACCGACAGCTCAGGTGTCTACAGCTTTGTCCACTGAAACAACGGTGCCGCGGTCGTCTGACAACACCAACAATAATTCATTACCAACAAATGCTACAAAGTAAATACCAATTTTTCCCAACGAACGCTCGACGCCGTTGTCCAATATGAAATCAGCAAATTCGTTGAAAAAACGAAATTCTAATAAATCGAAGTTCTAAGGCACTAAACCCCCGAATTCGAGGGTCTAATTTTATCGAAGTTCTAACTATAACAAAGTTCTAAATCGAAGTTCTAACGCACAAGAACTTGGTGAAGAAATGACTTAGAACTCAAATGAGTTCTAAAATTTCACTAAACCGAGTTTTAAGGGCTAGAACTTTGTCAAGAAATCGGGCGTATGATAATCAAAGAACGTTTGTTCACTTTTTTTTCACCTTGATTAACAAATCATGGTTTTTTCTACAAATCGATCCATTTTCCAGTCTATCAGTCAGTTTCACTGTCAAAACTTTATTAAGGATTAAGTTTCTTATTTCATTTTTATGTCAATCGTTGTCTGTCGTTAATTTAAATTTGAAAAATATTCAAAAATTTTGCTACAATCTATACTAATACTAATACTAATAGTATAGTATAGTTACTAATTACTAATTACTAATTACTAATTACTAATTACTAATTACTAATTACTAATAATATAATATATAAAGCTGAAGAGTTTGTTCGTTTGAACGCAGTAATCTCAGAAACTACTGATTCGAATGGTATAATTCTTTTTGTGTTGGATGGTCCATTAATCGACTTAGGCTTTAGGCTACTTAACATGAAGCTGTGACCAATAGCAGCGAAGAGTTTATGGGAAATGTGGAAAAAAACGGCAAAAAATATTAATTTTTCTGCGTTTTAACGCGCTTATCTCAGGAACTGCTTAATGAAATTGAACAATTTTTTTAATGTTGAATGGTCCATTTATCAAGGAAGGCTTGAAGCTATATAGCATTAAGCTGCAACCAATAGGAGCGAAGAATTTATGGAAAATGTGGAAAAAACGGCAAACAATACAATACAATCTATATATATAAAAGAGCAGCTTAATTTTTGTGTTCGTTCGCTAACCGGGCACACTGGTTGACCGATTTTCCTAATTTTTTCTCTAAATGCAAGAGGTATTAGGGTAGAAGGTTAAGAAAAAATAAAATGTATATTTTTCATATGCAATCAAATGACAAACGATGCTAATGTTAAAAAATATATTTTTTTTACTCTAAAAAAAAAAAAAAAACAAATCTGATCGATTTCAATTTTCGAAAATTGTCAAATCGAAAAAATTTTAGAAAATTTTATATTTGCTATATGTATGTATGTATGTATGAAGAAGAGATAATGAATTTTCCCCCTTCATCTGAGCCACAACCGGGATCAGCAAGCTCTTCTATACATATGTACATATATCCCGGGGAAATCTGTCCTTAACTGCAAGAACGTGCTATTCGGTGCAGTGCATTAACGCCCATGGAATTAACGCCCGCGGATGTTAATTCCAATAACAAAAGGAATTTACCCCCGCGGGTGTTAATTCCTTTTTTGATTTGGAATGACCACCCGCAGGGGTTAATTCCTCTTTTTGGTGGGCTTTAATTCCAATTTTAATTGGAAATAAAACCCACACGTGAAACAAATGGTGACGTGAAATAACGTCCGACGATATAAAGCCGCATGGAGCCTTATTTAAATGGTGCAGTGCATTAACGCCCATGGAATTAACGCCCGCGGGTGTTAATTCCAAAAACAAAAGGAATTTACCCCCGCGAGTGTTAAATCCTTTTTGAATTGGCAATAAGGCCCACCATAAAAAAGAACTAACGACCGCGGGTGTTAATGCCATTTGAAATTGGCACTTACACCCGCGAGTGTTATTTTCTTTTGGAAGAGACCTTTTCAACCTCGGATGTGAACACTTGCGCTGGCATCCTAGACACCTTGGCCACGTGAGTAGAAACAAATTAAACATCACAAATGAAGTTTACAAATTTTACATTTCTAACTTCGTACGATTATACTTTTGGTCATTCAAGACTTATTCGGTTTGTGAATTAATTTTTTTTTTAAATTCAAAAACCGAATAAATCCTTGGGATGTCAAAGTTCGGTGAGAATATGGCATTCTACAAGCACACTATACTTGAAGCCAATTTCATCTTATTGTATCTATCTGTCACCTAAAATAACCAAGCTATTTCATTTACAATATGGATGGACACAAGCGGAAAAAAATTTGGCCAAAAGAGAATCAAATTGGGGTGTGAAAATAAAAAAATTCGCGCGATTTTTTTTATTTTCACACCCCAAATTGATTCTCTTTTGGCCAAAAATTTTTCCGCTTGTGTCCATTCATCTTTCAATGTAAATGAAATAGCTTGGTTATTTTAGGTGACAGATAGATACAATAAGATGAAATTGGCTACAAGTATAGTGTGCTTGTAGAATGCCGTATCCTCACCGAACTTTGACATCCCAAAGATTAATTCGGTTTTTGAATTAAAAAAAAAAATTAAGGCCCATTTGCTGAAACGAAACATACATTTATGTTCTACATAAAGTTGTCATTTTTATATGGGACGTTCCGGAAGATTTTATGTGGAACTTAAGAATTTCGGAACGTCCCATATAAAAATGAAAACTTTATGTCGAACATAAATTTATGTTTCGAATCAGCAAATGGGCCTAATTCACAAACCGAATAAGTCTTGAATGACCAAAATGAAATGTAAAATTTGTAAACTTCATTTGTGATGTTTAATTTGTTTCTACTTACGTGGCCAAGGTGTCTTGGATGCCAGCGCAAGTGTTCACATCCGAGGTTGAAGAGATCTCTTCCAAAAGAAAATAACACTCGCGGGAGTTAGTGCCAATTTCAAATGGCATTAACACCCGCGGGCGTTAGTTCTTTTTTATGGTGGGCCTTATTGCCAATTCGAAAAGAATTTAACGTCCGCGGGGGTAAATTCCTTTTCTTTTTGGAATTAACACCCGCGGGCGTTAATTCCATGGGCGTTAATGCACTGCACCGTGCTATTCTTTCTATTCTGCAAAAATATTGGTGATGTTATGCAATTGATGGCCGCTGCAGAATTATATAATCGAGAATGTCGGTATCACATAGAAGATAAAATTTGGATAACTCGAATTATATGTAGGTCTTAATCAATATGAAAAGAACGGTACAAAAGAACGACGAACCTTTTGTTACTTCGATGCACAGACTTGGAGACGAATGTCCAAGGTTTTCCAAATCGATGCTAAGAAATTAGATAAATGTCCTAATATAAGTGCGTTTATGAACTTAAATGGACAATCTGTATAATAAAAAAAAAACGAAATCAAATCAAATCGAAATCCAGTTTCGCATCTTCAGGCTGTGAGCGTCGTGGTGTACATTGATACATATGTACTATACTATCCCAGCGCAAATTTGGTTTGCAACGCTGTGTTCTACCATATGAATTGTTCCTCAAAAGACTTCCCGACCCGTTCCTCTTCGGTCATACAACTTGGTGCCCACTAGAGTCTACCACGCTAAATTTTTTTAGATTTCATATACATACATAGCTCAAGGTTATATCGTCTCCAGAATCGTCCTTCCTCACAAACAGGGAGAACTAAGAATTCAGAGTGCCATTGGCTAAGCACCCAGGTCTCAGATCCGTAGGTGAGTACTGGTAAGACTATCGTCTTAAAGCAGCAGTTTAGAAGTAATGCAATGGTAACCTTTTAGGATATAAATAGTCTTGAAAGACTTAAGTAGGTTCTGTGGGCTTTGAGCAGCCGGCCGCCTGCGTATTTCTTCCTCCATATTCTTATCGGCTGCTACTACATATCCAAGCTAATTGAAAGATAGCACCACTTCGAATTCGTGCACCTCCACCTTAATAGTTGTTCTTCTACTATTGCTACATTTTTAGCAGACGGGGCCACCATGTACTTAGTTAAGGGGGTTCCTTCCAATGTCGTCTGCGTATGCCAATAATTGGGTGGATTTGGTGACGATAGTCCCGCAGTTGCCCGTAGCTTAGTTGGTAAGTGCGTTGGCTGCTAAGCAGAACGTCGTTGGTGCAAGTCCAACTCAGGCCGAGTTTTTATTTCATCTTTCACTGCCTCTTGCGAAGACCTGACAAATCTTCCAAGAGTATCAATCTGTCATTAAAAAGTGCTTCTCAACTTTGCCTTTCGGAATCGGCGTTAAATTGTAGGTCCCCTCAATTCTTCACACGCACTCAGAGAATTGTTGATGAGAGTAAGCCACTTAGGTCTTGGCTCTTAAAGAGCTGTCACGCCACCCTATTTATTTTATTTAGTCCCGCTGATAGATATGAGAGAACCACGGATTGCTTTCTCCAACGATAGGTTGTCAGGTTGTCAATATATTTTAGTTCAGAACATTTGTTTTTTTTTTTATTCGAAGGATTTGAGAAAGGACGGTTGGACGAAGCTTAAGTTATTGATTCAGTACTTATTGCGAAACACCAATGAAAATTAAAAAAAAATGTGCACGACTCGGTCGTACGAACTTGCTCCTGTATTACAAATTATCTTCTTCTCCTTATAAAAATGTATGAACATATGTTTGTATGAACATTTGTTTGGAATCCGAAATGGCCCCTCAAATATTTGTGAAATTTTCATGGTTAATACTGTTTTATTCAGTGGTGGTTTCTGTGAAAAAAAAAATGTAAGAACTTCATGGAAGAGTGGGAAAACTGAAAAAAACTGGAAAACCCAAACAAAGGGCAGATATTTGATTTTTTGCTTGGAACTTTTTGTTTCAAAATGTGGTTTCGAATGGAAAATAGAAAGTTCTTGATGAAAAACTCGGAAGACTCACTGGTTTTCAATGGGAAAATCGCATGTAATTGTAGGTGCAAACTGAAAAATGGAAAATTTTGGATTAGAGACAGCATAGAATTTAAGGTTGCAAAGCTAGGAAAAATTCAGATATGTAAATAGTTCTCTAATCAAGAAAAGCTGTGCTTCTCCCATGGAAAGCTATATGCGATGCGTTTTCAGAATCTCTTCATTGTTTCACTTTACATCCCTTACAACACCATATTAAAATAATAAGTTAACTTTAAATTAACGCGGGCAAAGCCGCGGATACCAGCTGGTACAATATAAAGCTGAAGAGATTGTTCGTTTGAACGTGGTAATCTCAGGAACTACTGGTTCGAATTGTAAAATTCTTTTTGTGTTGAAGAGTCCATTAATTGAGGAAGGCTTTGTTTTACTTAAAATTAAGCTGTGACCAATAGCAGCGAAGAATCTGTGGAAAATGTGGAAAAAACGGAAAAATATTTTTTTTTTTTTGCGTTTTAACGCGCTTATCTCAGGAACTGCTCAGTCAAATTGAACAATTCTTTTTGTGTCTAATGGTGGATTTATCGAGGAAGGCTAGAAGCTATATCATACTACGCTGATACCAATTGGAGCGAAGCGTCAGTTAAAAATATTGCAAAAACGGCAAAAAATATTCTTTTTTGAATGTTTCTGTTGTTTGCTTGAACCCGCTGATCTCAGGAACTGCTAAATAAAAGTGAACAATTACTTTGCGTTGAATAGTATGGAAGGCCTTAGGCTATATAACATTAGGCGACATAAGCGAAGAATCAGTGGAAAAATTTGAAAAAACGGCAAAAAAATATTAATTTTTCTTGGTATGTGTTGAAAAAATTACTGTGCAGTAAGCACTGCTCAGCACCGACTGATTTTAGAATTTAAGTACCGGAATTTCAAAAAAAAAAAAATACTAGCAGTGGATATAGTCTTACTATTTTTCCCATTCAGTAGTCGTCCGTTTTCAGTTCAATATAACAACATAGAAGTTAGAAAGATGAGAACGAAAAATATTGTGTTGGCTGTATAAAACTTAAGGCAGGCTGGCCAAGCAAATGATATAAAAAATGCCAGTTCCACCTAACAACATCTCACTGAGATCTCAGAGATCTCAGAGATCTCAGAGATTTTTTTAGTGGAACAAAAAATCTCAGCTGAGAACTGAGATTTTTTTCTGAGATCTCTGAGATGAAATTATTTTGGATTCGATTTCTCACTCAGCTATTTCGACGTGGCTGACATTATGTGCAACAACAATTAGTAAGGTAACCATTATATCTCAATGATACTGAGAATTAAATTCCACCAAGTGATTTTGCCTCAGTCAAGGTGACATTGAGATCTCAGTGAGATGTTGTTAGGTTGAACTGGCCTAATAACTGCTTAAATTCGAATTTTGAGAGTTCATTTGATTTGTGAATGTGATTGATTGCACTATTTGTGCAGATTATTGTGTTTAAACAATATCATTTTATATATTTCTTAACTAAAAAATATTCTCAGTTTAAAGAAACAGGAAAAAAAATTGACTTCAGGAAAAAAAAACGATGCAGAAGTAAGAGAGATATTAGAATTAGGGAGAGTTCGACCAAGGGAATCATAAAAAATGCTCAAATTTTTCAAGTTTAAGAGAATAACGACCTAGCGAGTGTTGACTGCAATGCAATTTAACAATAACTTCGCAAAAAAATTCCCTCACGCGTATGATGCACAAGTCGTGACGATACTCTGGCCGGTGGACGAGAGAGGCGGACGAAGTCGCGGGCAACTGCTAGTATTCAATAAAAGTTGGATCTTTATTGCATACTAAAAAGGAATGTATGCCGTTAATAATGAAAACAAAGCACATCAGAGAAATTAATGGACACCACGAACACGCTTACAGGACCACATCATTTTCGTTTTTCATAACAAAATTGCAAAAAGGCTGGCTTATGTCCTCTATAGCCTCACGAGTTCCATCTTTGAGATCTTGAATCGACTTTATCTTTCACGTGACCCCAAAGAAGAAAACGATGACCATAACTGCTTTATTTTTGTGAACTGTGACTGCTAAATTGTCACCATTTTTCTAGTGAATTTTAATAATTTAAGTGCATTGTTGAAGCGTTAATCATACTATTTTAAGTATCTAATGGCGTAATTTCTACTTGCATACATCAAAACATAACACCTTCAAAAGTGACACCTACTGAAATAGCGGGCTATTCAAAATAACACCTCTTATTGGAAAGCTCTTTATCATATGCATATTATTATGAAGTTCATACATTTTGTCCTTCAAGTGGCTTTTTGTATTTATGAAATGATAGCTATATACCTTACCTATAAATATAAATGTTATGCAATTTCGTTAAAATTCTGTTCTTTTGTATCAGTGGAGTGTGTGGTACTAATATCTTAAAATGTTTACAGTTTCAAGAAAGCGGAACAGTTGTTGGTTGCTTGTTAAGGTGAGAAAGTTAAACCTTCTGGAATATAGTCCACCATCTAATGCTTATGTCTTGTTTTGATTATCTTTCGGTAAATACATACGATACTTCCAAGAGAAGTGAATGCGGTCTTCGAGGGAGGACACCTTCTTACACCGGACAGAACCTCACAATAGACGCATATAACTTCGAGGCAGTAGGGGAGTTTGTCTACCTAGGCTCCGCTATTAACACCAGCAATAACACCAGCGCCGCCGGCATGAGACGAAGAATAACTCTTGCTAATCGCTGTTTCTTTGGGTTAAGAAAGAAATTGAGTGGTAAGGCCCTCTCTCGATCAACTAAGGTATAGGTTAGGTTTGAGTTGCTGTCCTACTAAGGTATAACTGCACAAGACTATCATCAACGGCAACGCAGTCCTGCTGTATTGTGTAAAAGCAAGAACACTGACAAAATGTGATGAATGTGCCTTAGGCTGTTTCGAGAGGAAAGTTCTTCAGGTTATCTATGGCCCAATGTGCACTGATGGGGAATGAAGAAGTTATAATTTAAACAAAATTACTTCATTTTATTCTTTTGTTCAGTTGAAGCTGTTTATTTTTTATTTATTTTTTTAAACACACAAATGGTTTTGGCAGCCAGAGAATATGTATTGTTTTGTTTTCGTTTGACAAAAAGGTAAGCAAAAATGTCAGTTTGTAAATCAAGTATGAAAAAAGTGAATTATAGTACATCCTTGATTAAATTGTCTTAATCGAGCAAAATTGGATGATTAACGAAATCTCAGATTAACTGCCCAAATCATAGATTTCTTAATTACAATTTTTGTGAACAAACGAATTCTAAGATTATCAACTGGAATAATCCTTGATTAAAGATGATCAAGCTTGAACGAACTGGCCCTTAGTGTCTACAGAAGAATGAAAAAAAAATATTTCAATTATTTTCTACCGGTTCAAAATGATAAAAATCCTATTCCTATTCATTAAGGCTTATTTTTTCTAGAAACCACGAAATGCATTTCCTAACATTTTTAAATAAATTTTTTTAACAATTCTTGCAATTTATTCTGAAATGATTATAATTTTTTAAGAAACCCGGTAAACCGATTTCACTGAAAACTTAATCAGTTCTCAATCAAGCCATCCCACGTCGGAGGTCAATACCGTGAGTGCTTTGCGAGACCATTGAGCAAAAGAACCGAACGCACATACAAACATACATACTGTTAGAATCGGCTTAGAATATTAAAGAATTCCAATTTTTTTTTTAAGTAATCAACAGATCCTTTTCAATCGATCGTTATAATCATAATAAATTTTCATATTTTTTATTTTTAAAACAGGGGCCCTACTATGTAATTCGATTCTACTTTTGATTCTATTCGAAGCTCATTTGCGATTCTACTTTTAAATCGTAGTATGTATGAAAATAGAATAGAATGCTAGTTATGCCAGGCTACTTGCTAGAAAATTTGCGATTTTCGAACGAGTCTCGGATTTTTTGACACAATAAGCAAAAAATAAATAATATTTGCTGTGGAAAACTTTGAATTGAAATATAAAATATTGACACCGCACAAATTATTTTTGTTCGTGAATTGATTTCCGACTCGTTTTTCGAGAAGCGATATCGTTATTCGGGCCTGAGGGACATTTTATTATCAATGTATGCATAATTGTGCCATTTTCATTCATTTCCATCGGATGAAATCACGACATTCCAAACCAAAAACATCTTCCTTGGCGTCGGCTGTATGTTGTTAGCTGTTGTAGCCCAAAACATAGAGAACACCTCATTCCATCAAGGGCTTCGTCTAGGTCTAACAGTCATATTTTACTTCTGCGAACAGCGGAGATATTTTAGGCAGATCTTGCGTTTTGCTGACGTGAGGGTGTTGGGTTGGCTGATTGTTCACTGAGCCGGTGGACTCGAATTTTCCCACCAAACATTGATTAGTTTTCTTGGAAGGACGACGAGTGTCGAGAACACCCATTTTGATAATAAAGTTTCAACATTTGTAAGTAGGTAAGGTACCTACGTATTTCTCGTATCTTGCCACGATGATTTGTCCTTAGTGCGTGAATAAAAGACAATAATGTTGACAGGCGCCACGAGCCGTCAAAATCAACTAGCTTCACATAAATATGGAAAGTGTGGTAAGACCTAGATTCAGATAAAAATCTGGAACGAGTTCAACACATAGAACGAAGGTTCTATGGAAGGAGATAAATGTAATGTAATGGAGTTTACGGAGAATATGTTTCACCTTTGAGTATTTATCAAAGACATAATTTTAATCCAATAAAATAACTTAATACCAGTTCCAAACTCCGCCTTTCAAAATGTATCTATTGGAAACAAAGTGTTAAAACATCTTTTTACTTACTACTCGCAAACACATTTGATGTAGAGCGAATATTTGCGATTTTGCCTTGTTTTGAATTCTACTTTCGAGTTAGGTAGTTCCTCGAATATGCGAAAGAACATAAAAATATACTTGGCACTACTAGAACTGTTCGACTATCGCATATTAAAACATTCTTATAGAATTACAGAGTACGGAATTTGCGAATTCAAATAATTTTTTTGTAGAATCGAATTACATAGTTAGGCCCCAGTTTTGTTCTCAACTACTTATTTTAATTTTTAAAGTAAACAAGTGTCGTTAAAATATAACAAGTTGTCCTTCAATCCAAAGTTGTCCTTCAATCCAATTCTTCTATTTCTTGATATATCTAATACGGCCCACCTGACGCTGGTGACGTTCTCGGCACCTCAGACAATGTCATCAGACCTAAAAATAAAATTTAATTTAATTTCCACAAACAATGCTTTGATATGACAACCAACAACTGGTTCTTTAAAATCTGGTGCGACCTCAGCCATCACCTGGCTCCAACACTACCGGTATAGAGACCAATTATCAATATCATTACTGGTGTGATCGCAACCAACACCTGGCTCCAACACTAACGGTATAGAGACCAATTATCAAAATCATCACTGGTGTGATCGCAACCAACACCTGGCTCCAACACTAACGGTATAGAGACCAAATATCAAAATCATCAATGGTGTGATCGCAACCAACACCTGGCTCCAACACTAACGGTATAGAGACCAATATCATTGGTGAGACCTCCGTCATCACCAAATTTTACAACCATTATAATGACATCAAACCTGGATTCATCCTCAGAATCTAGAAACTCCAATATTTCTTTCATGTCACAAGATATAGACCACTGCAAAGGCCATGCTCTCAATTGTTCTTTTGCAACTTTGGTTATGATTTACTGTCATGCATATTAGAATCATGATGCATTAAAACAAAATCCCCAACTGAATATTTAATTGTGTCCCGTGAAAGTGAAAGAACATGCTGTATTTTATCTCTAGTTTCAACTGTAGTAACAGTCTTCATAGGAGTCAGAATACAATTTTTCGTAAAAGCATCAACTATCACTAAAATGTACTTAAAACCGTCATTTGATATTGGCAATGGGCCCAGACAATCCATGTGCAAAGTTTCAAATGGTTGCTTTGGTTTCTCAACTGGATTTAAGAAACCTTGCAGTGGACCAGTTCGTGTTTTTTTTCACTGCACAGATAACACAGTGTTTAACATAGCTTTTAACAAAATTTCTCATACGTGGAAACCAATTGTTCCGCAATTGATGCGTATGTCTTTTCGACACCAACATGACATTGTTCATCGTGAAAAATTCGTAACAGTCCCAAACGGCTTTGCTTTGGAACAATCCATTGTAAATTCGTAGTACCATCTTGATTTATTCGTTTCCGATACAACATTCCATTATGTTCTTCATATTGATTATCATCAAGACTTCCTGTTTTTAATTTTTCCAACATATGCTGTATTTCTTCATTTCCTTTTTGTTCAATATATGCCCAATCTTTGTGTTCTACTCGTCGAATAACCTCAACTGGATTTCGACTAAGATAATCAACATGAGCCAAGCTACTTCCTTTTCGATAAACTATTTCAAAATTAAAATCTTGCAGATAAATCCACCATCTTGCAATTCTAGGAATTAAGTCTTTTTTGTTAGCTGAAGCTTTAACTGCATTGCAATCAGTTATTAACGTAAATTTTATTCCTAGTAAATAAACTCGAAAATGTTTAACAGCCTGTACTATAGCCAGTGTTTCAAGTTCATAAGAATGATAGTTTACTTCATGCTTCGTAGTTCTTTTGCTAAAATATGCTATGACTTTGAGTTTAAAATTATCTTTTTGAATCAAAACAGCACCATAACCAATGCTGCTTGCATCAGTGTGGAGTTCTGTTTTTAAAGCAGGGTTGAAAATTGCTAGTAGTGGCCTAGAAGTCAAATGTTTAATCAAATATTGTCTGGCTATTTCTTGTTCTTCCTTCCATTCAAATGGCACATTTTGTTTTGTTAGTTTTGTTATGGGAGCGGTCTTCGAAGCAAATTCAGGAACAAATTTTCTAAAATAACCTGCTAATCCCATCAATTGTCGGACTTGCTTGCTTGATAGTTTTTGGAATAGGTGTTTCAATCAAAGCCTTTTTTTTATAATTTGCACCCACTCAAGGGATTTTTTATACCCTTTTTATGCCAGAGACACAGTGAGTGCATTAGGAAGAAGGGAAGGGGTTGGAAAGGAGGTGTCGGTGTACATTGGTCTTGAATTCTTGTACATTGCAATGATTGGGAAAGACAGAGTGTGGAAGAGAGTTCCACATTCGCGTAGTACGGCTAAAAAATGATTCTCTATACTTGACAGTACGTCCGAAGTTGGGCTCAAGGGTAAACTGATGGGCATTCCTAGAAGCGCGAGTATTACGGGTGAATTGTTTGAGGGGAGGAATGCAACTGGCTATTTCACTAAAGCAATTACCGTAGAAGTAACGGTAGAACAAGGAGAGACACGCAACGTTACGACGGTGGTCTAAAGGGGTGAATGAGTCAGCCAGAGAAGTTGAAGCTCTGTCCAAATTTGGGCTTCGATAAAGAAAACAATAGTGAATGATGTGCTTATTTACGGTGAACTTGAACCACATAATATTGAAGAAAGCCTGAATTTTTTGTTTTCCTGGTCTTATTCCTTCACCTGATATTTCTCTGCCAAGATATTCCAAACTTGATTGATTCAAAGAAAATCCTGCAATCTTTAATGCTTTTAATACCATGTGAAGATTTTCAAGACCTTCCTGGTAAGTACAGCTAGGAATCAGAATGTCATCTAAATATACAAGAGCGATCGTATCCTTCAATGAACCTAAGGCAAGATTTATTGACCTTTGGAAAACGGCTAGAGCATTAGCTAACCCAAAAGGCATTCTCAAATATTCAAAGTGACCGTCAGGAGTCACAAAAGCAGTTTTGTGAATTGATTCTTCATCAATGGGTATTTGGTGAAACCCAGATACCATATCCAAAGATGTAAAAAATCTACCTTTACCCAACCTGTCGAGTTGATCATCAATCAGTGGAAGAGGGTAACGATCTTTAATCGTGTTTCTGTTTAACTCTCTATAATCGACACACATTCTGTAGGACCCATCTTTTTTCTTAACAAGAATTATAGGACTTGCGAATGGAGATTCACTTGATCGATTATTTGGTTTGTTTCAAGATCAGAAATAATATCACGAACAGCTTTTCTTTCATCAATTGCAAGTCGATAAGGTGAGCGGTTGACAATAATCTCTTTTTCTAGTCTTATTTTAAGACTGATGTTATTGACTTTCCCTATTTTATGTCCTTCCGTTATCATTTCAGAAAAATCTCTCAAAATATTTTGTAATTCGTTTCGATATTCATTAGGAACTAAAACTTCGGAAATTTTCGATCCGACATTTTCTGAAAGCCTATTAATTCCTGGAAGTTGGCGTCGGATAACAAGAGAACCTTTATGGTCTGTTATAGTTGCTAGACTATGGTCTTCAAATAAATTTCGTCCAATAAAAACATCATAGTCTAAACATCCGTCGGGAACAATAACGTATGATATAGAGGTTTCAATGTCAGATATTCTTGTGTGTCCTTGAAATTTTTTTGAAGCATCAATAGTTACATTAGCTATACCTTTTAACAATATATGACAATTTAAAAGTTTGTCCTGGAATAAATGTTGAAACTTTTGAGATATAAGAGACAGATCTGCTCCTGTATCAATCAATGCCCAAAAATGATACCCATCAATAAAAACTTCGGTAGCTCCAGAATGTTTTCCTGAACTACAGAAATTTATTTTACGTCGTTTGTCGATTGATTGTTTAACATAACATTTGGCTATATCATGGCCGTTTTTAGCGCAAAAAGAGCAAGCAATGTCTTTGTTTGGCTTTGAAATGGAATTCGACTTTGTGATGGTTTTATCTAAATTAGTTGGCAGTTGTTTAGCGTAACAATTAGAAATTACATGACCAATTTTCCCACACTGAAAACATTTCTTCTGAGTATAATATTTTCCATCGTTTAGTTTTCTTTTTAAACGTTCACGATCGGTATAAGATTTATTTAAATCCTTACTGCACGATGGTTTTGTAAAAGATGATAAAAGTACTAATAACTCACGAATAGATTTGCAGTTTGAATTCATAGCTGTATTACGGACTTCAAATTCAGAAATACCATGAATTACCAATTCAGCACTTCACACCAATTAGCACGTACATTTTTTAGCAATGCAGTTTTCTCATGTACATTCATAAGTTGCATAAGTATTAACATATGAACTCTTAAAATGTGATGCCTTTTCTAAGAGATACCCTAAATTTCTATTCGGTGGAAATGCTTCCTCAATATCTCTTCGAAAAGATTCCCAATTTCTCACGTCAGGATTCCATCGTTCGAACCAGCTTTTAACATCGCTTGATTAAAATCTTCCAACTCTACCCAAAGCCTGTACATCGGACCAACCCAATTCATTTTTAATAATCTGAACTTCACTTACCCATTTAATTAAATCAGTTTCAGGTTTAAGAAATGGCAGATCAACATGGTCACCTGACCTTTGTGATTGTAAAGCTTGAATTAAACTATTTAGGATTTGGGAAGAATCTTCAGTACCATGAGCAGTAGCAGTATTTCTTGTTTGACCACGATTGCGAGACATCTTTTCGGAATGTTTTTCTTTAAGGCTTGTGAACAAAAATGTAAAATGTTCTTCTTCTTCTATTTTTTCTTCTTTTCAATTGATTTTTCTAGAACATAAAGGCCAGTTAAAATGCAAAAATTGTTTAAAATTAAATTATACATAGATTTATTGTTGTCCAAATGTTTGGTCAGATCCCACTTCTGATGTTAGAATCGGCTTAGAATATTAAAGAATTCCAATTTTTTTTAAATAATCAACAGATCCTTTTCAATCGATCGTTATAATCATAATAAATTTTCATATTTTTTTATTTTTAAAACAGTTTTGTTCTCAACTACTTATTTTAATTTTTAAAGTAAACAAGTGTCGTTAAAATATAACAAGTTGTCCTTCAATCCAAAGTTGTCCTTCAATCCAATTCTTCTATTTCTTGATATATCTAATAATACATACACAAACACAGGCTTACTTATTATGGTAGCGCTACAGTCCAGCTGCTAGACCTGAGTCGCGTTCTCCTCTTCCTCGACATTTTTCTGGGTTGGATTCGAAGACTCTACGGGCCGGAACATTGTTTTCCATTCGCTCTACGGGACCCAGACATCTAAGACATTGGACCCAAGCTTTTCTGGCTACGTCAGTGTCGCTGAACAGCTCATACAGTTCCTGATTGAATCTTCGTCTCTATTCTCCATTTATGCAGACTGGACCAAAAATCACTCGAAGAAGCAGAAGAAGAAGAAGCCCAAAGCATTTTCATCCAATGTTGTCATGGTCCATGACTCTGCACCATACATTAGGACCGCGATGATGAGGTTTTTGTACAGTGACACTTTAGTTGCTCGAGAGAGGACTTTACTACTCAATTGCCTTCTAAGTCCAAAGAAGCAGCGATTGGCAAAAGTGATTCTTCGTTTGGTTTCAGCGCTGGTGTTGTTGTCAGAGTTTATAGCGGACCCTTTGTAGACAAAGTCTTTTACTACCTTGGAGTTAAATCTGTCTATATACTGACGTTGGCTACAAGACGTTGATGTTGGGTGTACTTTTTTGTTGACAGCTAATGGCCCTCGTTAACCGCTAGACCCGTCTTTCTGACCTCCGTGTCAAAACTCACGAACGCTCCACTAACATCGTTCTTTGTTCTTCCAATTATGTCAACGGCTTTGTTCGACTTAATATACATATATAGTCTCCGGAATCGCCATTCTTAACCTAATAATCTCCGAAGAGCCGAACTCGGATAAGAGTTCAAAGAGCAGCAATTTTGAATTAATAGGTAGTAACTTTTGGACTTTAAAAGCATTGAAGGACTTGGAAAATATTGTTGATTGAATCATTGGCCATGGTCAGCCTGCATAGCTTTGCCAGTTTATTTCAGTTTCTATCGTTGTCTTGCAAGGTAGCTTGATTCTATTATTATAAGAGACGACTTAAGTTCATTAAGCAGTCCTTATGTTCATCATGCCCACATATGCATATCACATAAGACCACAATCCACAAGCCATTGAAACTCATTTCACAAAACTTTTAAGAAATAAAATTTCGAAAATTTCTCTCAACTTGTACCTATGTAGTTTAAATTGGTTTACATTAAAACTGAACCATATTCGCCGATTGGACTGTCAAATGTTGACATGTGCAAACATTTTCCTTAGAATTTTCATAACCCTGTGTAAAGAGAAATGTTCTACATTTATAGAGATATACTGGCGCAAAATTATAGTCGGCCTGTGTTTAGCTCATTAACGTGTACTACTTAGCAAATTGTTAACTCAAAAATAGTTTTCTTATTTTTCTTCAATAATAGACACTTTTTAGTGCGATGCTATTTAGTGTGAAGCTAGTGTTGTTTTTCAAGAAAGTGTTAAGTGAACACGTCTAAAATTTGACAGTTCTCGAAAGAACAAAGTCAACACACCTAACATTTGACAGTGAGGGCATTCCGAAACCTAGTGACTAGGTAGTCAATTCGTTCTGATTGGTCAATCAGTTGTTTTGAACCAATCATAACGAGTTGACTACGTAGTCACTAGGTTTCGGAATGCGCTCAGTTCCTTAAAATAAACAATGTCAACATTTCATTTGATTTTATTTTGAATTTTCTTTTCGTATGTGTACAAATTGCAAACAAATGCATTTTAATGGAAGAGTACGTTTTGGAAATGCCTGTGTGTCGAGTTTTTCTCTAATCATCATTAAGGTGCGGAGAAATAGAACGAAAACAAAAACTGTATTAAAACGAACAATATTTCAAAGATAAGTCTTGAGTTTGATTGAAAAAAAAAATCATATTTTTCGATTTAGGAGATGAAGTAGTCAAGTGCGAAAACCCGACAGATGAAGCAGAGCTAACGCTGCATTAAAAAGATAAAGTAGGGGTTTCATGACTTTGGCGCAAAATTATAGTCCGCTAATGAACAACTTTAGTGTGATACTAGCTTAAAATGACGTTTCAGACATGACTCAAACGTCATTTTAAGCTTAGTATCACACTAAAGTTGTTCATTAGCGACTTTAATTTTTGCGCCTTTATCTTTCTCTATCAAGCAAGTGTTTAGCGATTAAACTGTTCTTTTGCTGACTAAAATTGACTGAAACGTCAATTTAAGCTAGTATCACACTAAATTCTCTTAAAATTGTTCATAAGCGGACTATAATTTTGCGCCACTATATTTATGGTAAGCGGCTATGTGAGTCTTTTTTATATTTGTTTTTTTTTTTTCGTTTCAACTCCAATTTTTATGACTCCACACCACATACCGGGATAACTTTATCCTCCGGCAAACATGCATGAAACACAAATTTGTTTCATGCTTATCTTTGTCGGCGATCCTTGAAATAAACATTTTTTCCAATTTGCAATGCTTTTGCATCCGTTCATCCTCAGGATAGCATATGGAATGAAAAAGTTTGTATTTTTGTTTTATTTTGTGTAACGTGTTCAATACAACCATTACCCAAACCACTTCTGGCACCACCATATCTGTATTGACTGCAGGCTGCGGCCAAACTAATAAATCGAGTAATATTAAACGTGTTTTGTGTTAACTAATAGTTTTTGGGAAAAATGTTTTTTAATTTTTTAAATGGAGAAGTGTTTATGCCGTATAGGTGGAGTCAATGAAGCTTTTTTCAGAAAGTCCTTAGAAACATCTCGGATTTGGATTTTTTTTTTCAAATGTTTTTGTTTTCTATAGGCGTGTTTTTTCTATTACTTAGTAGCTACTCATTTTTTATTTTCATCGACAAACAAAAACAAACGAAACTGTGTAATATTTTTCAGTAGACGAATATTGAGGATAAAATATTCATATTGAAAACCAGGCAGCGCTCGAATCAATAAAGAAATTTGATGTCAAGCGAAAAAAGTATCTGTGCCGATAACAAAATTAATATTTTCAAAAACTTATCTTGAGATTTCTTACGTTTTTTGTTTCGTTATCCATTTATTTGCCGTGTTTGAGGAAATATTATCAAATTGGATTTCTTCAATGACAGTTTAAATAAAATATTTTAAAATGTGTATGAAGTGAGTATAACAGTTTTTTCTATTTTTAAAGTGAGTTGATAAAATGAGTAGTAGAAAAAACACGCCTTATATTGTTTAAAATAAGAAAAATTTCATTTAGGGGAAATAATTACTTATATTGTTTAAATAATTTTTATATTGTTTATAAAGGGTGATCCACCCCCTCACGGTTTTCGCCTTGTTGTGGCGAGGGGGCTTACGACAAACTCTTCAGCAATCCAGCTGCGGAGAACGACAAACTAAGAAAACCACCAAAAAGCAGAGATGTCTATCTAAAAAACCATGATGAGTAGTTTACAAGAAGATAAAAATCGAACGGGGATATACGTTCAAGAGTCGGCAGAAGTCACGGCTGCCGGCGAGGGCTTGGCTTCGCAAGAAGCTAAGTCGCCAGTGACAACAGTAAACAACGAAAAAGACAAAAGAGAACTTAAAAGACAACCGGCCATTCTCTCGGTAGATCTCCTTCCCGCACTAGATGGTTTAACTATCAAAGGTACGGAGACCTCGGACGGACCTCCTTCCATAGGTAGTCAAACCGAGGACGAGCTACTGAGGGACCCGAATCAAGAAGAGGCTATGCTGGAATCTGCTGCACCCCTCAAAGCTTCGAGGCTACGCAGCAACTACAAATCCTCCAAAAGATTCGTGGAAATGACCGAGTTGAAAGACCCTGCAACGCTCAGTTCGAGAGATAAGGCTCTCCTTAAAAAGCACAGAAAGCAAGTTAGGAACTTCGAGCGGCAGCTGGCAGAGACTGCCACTGCACCCAAGGGAACAACAGAACCAGCGAAGACCAAAAAGTCGGAGAGCAAAGGAGTAGATGCTGCCAAATCTAGGTCTGTCCCTAAAAAGGCAAACCGTGAACAGGCTGGCAATAACTCGACCGCTCGGAATGAAAAAGGAAAAGTTCAGGCGACTTCCAGCAAGAAACAGCAAGCCAACGCTAGGAAAGACCAAGCACCGGCGAGCACCTCTTCTGGAATGAAACCAGGAACGTCCAAGAGACAAAGATCGGAGGAGACAGTCAAGCAAGACGGTACCAAAAAACAGAAAACCAGCAGCTTCGACACCACCCCGATCGACCTACAAATAGCCATAATAAGCCGTGACGACCCAGATGGAAAAATCTCGGCAAAAAACTGGCTTCTTGTGGAAAGCGAGATCCTCAAAGCCATGATGGCGGCATCAGAGAACGATAGTTCTGACGACTATATCTTTGATGGTGCCGGGTGGCGGCGAGGACTCAAAGTGGTCTGCTGTGGCGACCAAAAATCACGGGAGTTCCTGACCAGCACAATCGCCAACATTGGCGAACTCTGGGAGGGTTCCTCCCTTGAAGTTCTACCCGCCGCAGCTCTACCACTCCGATAGCAGTTTAGCATTTGGATCCCCCCTCCTGCAGAACATGAGGACGCAGCCATCATTAAGCTGCTGGCAAAGCAGAACAAAGAGCTTCCCATTTTAGAATGGAAGCTCCAACATTCAAGGAAGACCCATGGTAGCGAAGGGAAGGACCTCTTGTTCGTGGCAGACAAGAAATCTGACCTTCTGCTCTAAGAGAAAAAAGACGTGTTGAGGTATGGTCTCGGAACCGTAAAGGTTAAGAGGCATGAAGACAAAAGGGAGTCAAAAGCTGCTAGTGGTGCAAATAAACCTGCATCACGCTAAAGCAGCAACGTACGACCTTACGCTCTACATGTCTCACGAGAACGTGGATGTGGCCTTTATCCAGGAACCATGGTTAGGCAAAAACCGAATCCGAGGGTTGAGGTCAAAATACTACAACCTTTTCCATTCCACGTCAGATGAAGGTGATATTAGAAGTTGTATCCTAGTGAAAAAATCAATTATCTAACGCTTTCTTCCTATCTAGGTACAGCGACAAGGACAACACGGCAATCAGCGTCGAATCGAATGAAGGGAACTTTATTCTAGCGTCGACGTACATGCCGTACGAGGAGGAGAACCCGCCATCAAAAACAGTCCGCGATCTTGTGGCCCATGCCACAGCAAGCGGTACACCTTTGGTGGTGGGTTGTGATGCCAACGCTCACCACACTCAATGGGGTTCTAAGGACATCAATAAAAGGGGTGAGTCAATTTTTGAATATATTCTCTGTTCTAATTTATCGTTATGTAATAGGGGCAATCGCCCTACCTTTCGAAACAAAAACAGGGAGGAAATCATAGATTTGACTCTTATTAGTAATAACAGTAAAATTTCAGTCGAAGACTGGAGAGTCTCACCTAAAGAATCTTTTTCAGATCACTTTAGGATACTCTTCTCCATAGACAGGAACTTTACTCAAAAGAAACCTTACAGGAACCCAACTAGAACGAATTGGACAGAGTACGAAAGATGGCTGAAAAACTGTATTGATCCACCAGGGGACAATACAAGTCTAAACATTTCAACCATTGACACTGTTGTCCAAAACTTGTCTAGTAAAATGAGAACGTCTTTCGAAAAGCACTGCCCTTTATCTCGCTCCAAAAACTCCACTAACCCACCCTGGTGGAATGGTGTACTAAAGAAACGTAGAACAGAGGTTAGAAAACTTTTCAATAAAGCTAAACTGAGTAAATTAGAAGAGGACTTAAAGTCTTATAGAGCCGCACTTAACACTTACACTAAAGAGTTAAGGAAGGCCAAAAAAGATTCGTGGGCTAAACATTGTGAATCCATTGAAAAAACAAGCGAGGCGGCGAGGCTCCGTAGAACCCTGGCCCTTAATCCCACGGTCCCGGGGTATATAAAACACCCTGATGGTTCATGGTCGAACTCAAGCCTAGAAACGCTTGAACTCTTCATGGAAACTCATTTCCCCGGTTGTAAAAACCCAGAAAGTTCTGATTACTTGCAATCGAACACGCTGGATTTTACTCATACAGAATCAAATTTAGAACTAACACAGGTTATTACTGAGCAGAAAATTATCTGGGCAATAAACTCGTTCAAACCCTACAAATCAGCGGGACCAGACGAGATTTTCCCAGCTCTTCTTCAAAATGCTCTAAAAGTAGTAACTCCGTGGCTTAGGGTAATTTTCAAAAGTTGTATCAAACTTAGATACGTCCCTAATAGCTGGAAAAAGGTCAAGGTAGTCTTCATCCCAAAAGCAGGGAAACCGACTCACTCGACCGCCCAGGATTATAGACCAATAAGTCTCTCCTCGTTTCTCCTTAAGACACTGGGGAGGATAATTGATCTACATGTTAGAGAACTTCTCAACGAAAACAATTTGTGCAACTACCAACACGCTTACCTTAAAGGTAAATCAGTGGAGACTGCTCTGCATGAAGTGGTTTCACATATTGAGAAAAGTCTTGAACATAAAGAATATACCCTGGCAGCATTTCTTGATATCGAGGGTGCGTTCAACAACGTTAAAACGGAATCAATCAAAACTGCCTTAGTTGAAGTTGGAGTTGAATCTGTCATTGTCGATTGGATCTTCACCATGTTAAATGGCAGAATTATCAACTCTCAAATGGGAGCTAGCACTATCGAGAAAACAGTTACTAGAGGCACACCACAGGGAGGAGTCATCTCACCCCTGCTCTGGATCCTCGTAGTCAACAAAATTCTCACAAAGTTCATAAATCAGGGCATTAAAATCGTGGCATATGCTGATGACATAGTGGTTTTGGTATCAGGCAAGTTTCTTACCACCATCGAAAACATTATGGAAAACGCATTAAAGGATTTATCTTCTTGGGCAACTAAGAACGGTCTCGGGGTCAACCCCACCAAGACGGAGTTAGTTTTGTTCACGAAGAAACGGAAACTGGAGGGCTTCAACCCTCCCAAACTAAATGGTATTCCTGTAAAACTTTCTAAGGAAGCTAAATTTCTAGGAGTAATCCTTGACTCCTAGCTTACATGGAAGCGTAATACTGAGGAAAGAATGAAAAAAGCACTATGCGCATTCTACACATGCAAAAGAACCTTCGGTGCACGTTGGGGCATGCGACCGCAAGTCATCCAATGGATGTACACAGCGATTGTCAGACCCATTCTTACCTATGGCTCTATTGTATGGTGGAAAGCGGTGGAAAAATCAAGTTATCTCAAGAACCTGAATAAGGTACAGAGACTAGCCTGTATAGGAATAACAGGGGCTCAAAGATCCACGCCACAAGCTGGGTTGGAAATGATTTTGGACCTTCCGGCCCTGGATGAGTTCATAAAGTGCACGGCAGCCAAAACCGCAATTCGTTTAAAAGAACTGAGTTTTTGGAGGCACAGCACTTATGGGCACGGGTCAATCCTAAAAAGATATGACACGATTCCAGGACTGCTGGAGACAACCGATTACATTCCCCCTTTACTAGATTTCGATAGGAAATTTTCTATTTTCATACCAGAAAGACAGGGCTGGGACCCTAACTCACTTATAAGTAAACAGGGTATCCCTTTCTACACTGACGGTTCAAAAATGGAATCAGGAACAGGTGCTGGAGTGTTTTGCCAATCTCTCAACATCAGATCATCGTATAAACTCCCAGCTGACTGTAGTGTCTTTCAGGCCGAGATTTTCGCCATTGAAAAAGCAGCCGAATTGGCACATCACGAAAAGCTAAGCTCTTCGGAGATAACTTTTTTCGTGGACAGCCAGGCCGCTATCAAAGCTTTAGCCAGTGAGACCATAAGATCAAAGGCAGTGTTAAACTGTAAGAAGGAATTAAATAAAATCTGCCACACTAACCAGGTAAAGCTCTGCTGGGTTCCTGGACATAGCAATATATAAGGGAACGAAATAGTAGATGAACTAGCCAGGAAAGGGTCAGAAGCAGACGCAAGTAGGGGCGACCACTCAGTTAGGGGACCACTTGTCCCAATTGGGGTACTCAAGAGGAAGATAGACCTTAAATCAAAAGAGAAAACCAATAACTCTTGGAAATCCAGGGACGATTGCGTAATCTCGAGAAGTTTATGGCCTAGCACAAATGAAAAGGAAACTCGGTATATTCTATCGCTGAGTAAAAAGAACATTAAGATCTTGATAGGTGTACTAACGGGTCACTGTGCCATTGGCACAATGGCCAACAAGATAGGGGCATTTGCACCCGATTTTTGTAGGAGCTGTCAGGATGAGGAGGAAATAGAAACCATTAAACACCTGCTCTGTGACTGTCCGAACCTCCAAACCAGCCGACTCCGTCATTTCGGAAACAGGTTTGTTGGAGAACTGGATGATCTAGCACAGGTCTCAATGGCAAACATGAGGAAATTTATAGATAGCACAGGCTGGTTCTTTAACGAGCCAGTCTACGTTAATCGACCGTGAGAAGCATCGATGCTAACTTTTATTTTTATAGGGGATCACAATGGACCAATAGGCCCCCGTGTACGCAACAGCTCACGCTGTGCACACCCCTCATAACCTAACCTAACCTAACCTAAGGGTGATCCACGAGCGATATTTTTAGTAATTGGCGAGTGTGTAGGTTGCAATAAGAAAAGTAAAATATCATATGAAAGGGGGGTCTATTGCCCCCTGTTTAGCCGGGAGGGGTTTGAGGGTTCTCGACTAATGCGGACACAAATTTCAATGAATTTAATGCCAACAAATGTACAATGCTGCTTAAATCTCAATCTGAACCAATTTTGTACGTGCATCATTCTTAAACCATCCATTTTCATAATTTTTTTTATAGCTTCGTTCATTTCTCATGAGATGAAAAAGCAATTCCAATAGAGTGCCATTGAACGAGGTAAATGCCTCAAACCTGATGATTTTTCCCCCTTTATAAAAAATAAAAAGCCAACAATATTGTTTTTGTGAAGTTGGTTATATTTTTTTAACAGTTTTGTAGTAAGTAAATAATAGGTATATATAGGCTTTACCAACCTATTGTTTAGAATATTAACTCAACATTCAAATACAATGATATTGCTATCAGTAAACAAAAAACAGTTTTATGCAAGAACATACATTGTACAATGTACATGGTTGGTAGATAAATTGGGAATTGGGAATTTACCTCTGAGGTGAACGTTATTTCCTTGCAATCAGACCTTACGTCTATGTGGGTGTACCCTTAAATATCTGATTTCTGGTTGAGTGGCACATGGGTGTTACATATAGGTATAAGTTGCTTCGTAGTTCACCTTCACAATCACAATTCATTTTAACTTAAAGTTAAGAGAATATCCACAGGAGACCATTAACAACGGAAAAAAAGCCAAAAAAAACCTAAAAAAACGCTTAAACTAATTGCGAATGTGTCAACTTGTTGATATATATACTGGAAACGACTGGCACTAACCGACACATATCATCACACATGGGACGCTATGCTGCGGGGCAGCAATAAGTTCAGTGGATAATCTGACTGAAGATGAACGAACCACCATAAACGGTAAAAATTTTACAACCATTTAAACAAGAACAACATAATATAACATAATTTTCGCCAAAAAGAAGTATCAGATAGGAGTATCAATCTGTCACAAAAAAGTATAGGGTCATTCATTTCGTTGTGTCAAGTTGGCATTGCTGGTATTTGATACGTGTCAAACTTAACTTTCATCAGAAGCGTCATAATATTAGTTGAATGTTTGCTATTTAACAACAGGTGTTGGAACAACAGACAATAAAAAACGATTTTTCGAACAACATTTTCTTTAGCGTTTGTTTTGTAAACCAACAAAAAAAACTCATAAGTGATTGAAGAGGAGCCATTGCATCCAGAAAAAGTGACTTTTTGGTGGGCTCTATGGTCGAAAGGAATCAATGGTCAGAGGTGGCAACAAGGCACACAACACGACCAATTGTGGTTCAACGTTGCACCATCTCAAATGGAGAAGATTCGGGTGTTCGAGAGGCAGTGTCTTCGGCGCTGTCTCGGTTTGTATCGGACACCGGAATCTTCTTATGTACATTACTATTCTAACGAGGTTCTGTACAACGAGGCTCGGATCAACAGAATTGACAATTTCGTGATAAAACTTGTTCGGGGTCACATTGCGAGAGCTATGACTTCGACAAATAATTTGATCTTTGGGGCGTTCTATCCGAACGACGAATATTTTGATAGTGCACGCTCGAGCGGCTTCATTCCACCAGAGGCATTCCTCCATTTAGATAAATCCCGCTAATCTACCACGTCAGGCGGAGAACCGTCGATCGGCGGCTCCTTTACCATCGAGACGTCCTCGCACAAGGCGGAGCAGAGCTCCTTCGGTTCAGTAGGGCTGTGTCCGAACGGGACCGAATCGATAGGGTGAAGCAGGAGCACCAGTTCTGGTGGCTTCAATCAGCACTTGATAATGGGTAGTCGGGGTGGGGTTTTGAGCCTTGGCCGGCTTGCATACTTGTTTTAGTCTAAGGGTTTTGGGTTTAGGTTTAAGTAGAGTAGGCATGGTGGCACACACATTGAAAAGGACAACAAATATAAAATACAAAATGAAGAAAAAAAGAAAAAAGAAAAAATTAAAACAAAAAAAAAACAAATATATTTAATGTATATATTTTATATATACAGGGTGATTCACGAGCGTTGTGCCAAAAAGCTAGAGCGTGTAGGTTGAGTTGAGACAAGAAAAAAATCGTATGGGAGGGGGGGGGTCTATTCCCCCTCGTTTAGCCGGGAGGGGCAATTTTCTGAAAAATTGACTTATTTTGTAAAAAAAAATATTAAAAATCAACGGCTTCGTTTACAACACCTTGCTATACCTTTCTGAAAAGCCAAAAACTTCTACTTTCATTTTGTTTTTAAATTAAATTGTTTTAACGAATAGTTTTAAAAAAATAAATTTTCAAACTCAAAATTTTCAAAAAATAAGCAAAAAAAACATTTTTGAACTAATTTTTTTCAAAATTTTATGTAATTAAGTACTAATTTTGTTTTAAAAATTCAATGTGATTGTTAATTTTCAGTCGAAAACAGAAAACCGGATGCAAAAATGTCTTTTCGTTTTTGAGAAATTAAGAAAAAACCAAAACCACTTTTTTCTAAAAAAAATCTTTGTTTTTATTTTTACCTATCTGGACTTTTAGTTTAATTTATTGGTTTATTTTATAAATTTAATTTTTTGTAATTGGAGTTTTATGAGGACTCAATAAAGTAAAAAAAGTATTACATTATCCCTGGATTAACCATTTTGTTCATTGATAACGTCTGAAAACTGACCTGCAATTTTTTCTTACTATACCTGGGGCCGCGGCCACTCGCCGGCGAAGGGTTCTACCTGCTAGGGGCTTAAGATTAATTAAACCGCAATATTTCTTGAATGAAAAAACAATTAACAACCTAAAGGTAAATAAAAGGCATCGCATATTTACTAAACAATCATTTAGAATTAAAATATTAACTCATCAACACATAACACTAACAAACTCATACGCTCGAGAAGAGTAAGCGGACAGGAACTTCTGCTACGGTTTAACTTGTTGTCGAGATCGGGAAGCTGACAGAGTCTACCCTGAAAGATATCCCAATAGATGGCGCCCAAGTCGTAGCATGTTTTCAAGAATCCGCCGACGAGAGCACTGAGAGCTAGAAGTGAAAGGTCAATGGCAGACGTAATCAATGAACAAAATGATTAATCCAGTTAAAATCCAATACTTTTCTACTTTATTGAGTCCTCATAAAACTCCAATCACAAAAAATTTAATTTATAAATTTAACTAATAAATTAAACTAAAAGTCCAGATAGCTAAAAATAAAAACAAAGATTTTTCTTAGAATAAAGTGGTTTTGGTTTTTTCTTAATTTCTCAAAAACTAAAAGACATTTTTGCATCCGGTTTTCTGTTTTCGACTAAAAATTAAAAAACACATTGAATTTTTCAAACAAAATTAGTACTTAATTACATAAAATTTTGAAAAAAATTAGTTCAAAAATGTTTTTTTTTGCTTATTTTTTGAAAATTTTGAGTTTGAAAAATTATTTTTTTTAAAACTATTCGTTAAAACAATTTAATTTAAAAACAAAATGAAAGTAGAAGTTTTTGGCTTTTCAGAAAGGTATAGCAAGGTGTTGTAAACGAAGCCGTTGATTTTTAATATTTTTTTTTACAAAATAAGTCAATTTTTCAGAAAATTGCCCCTCCCGGCTAAACGGGGGGAATAGACCCCCCCCCTCCCATACGATTTTTTTCTTGTCTCAACTCAACCTACACGCTCTAGCTTTTTGGCACAACGCTCGTGAATCACCCTGTATATGTATATAAAAAAAAAAAAAATATGCAAAAAAGTGAAATGAAAAAAAAAGATAGAGATTTGCTGCTGTGGCTGTTCTAGTTTGTAAGTAGTTGTTAGGTAGAATCAGTGCCGGATTAACCACGTAGCAAGAGTAGCAATTGCTACGGGCCCCGCGCGTAAGGGGGCCCCGCATATTCAAACCCACTCATATCTGCCTGAGCGTAATTTTTTGAGTGAAACTTATTAAGATATGGTATGTTGAATTTTTTTGATGTTACAAAAACGTGAAACGTTACAACTTTTCCTACTAAGACAATCCACGTCAGACTCTCGGTACCCGCCTATTTCCTTGGCGTAAATAAAACTCCGACTTTCATTCGGTGAACGCACTAGCTCTACAAAAAGTTGCTTGTAAAGGGTGTTTTTTTTTTAAAGAGGTATAGAACTTTAAATTGTAATAAAACAACGATGGAATATTCGATTAACATGATTTTTTTATTTATTTGAAAGATAATCTTATGGCATTACGTCATATATGATTTCTTTTTCTTTCATATGACTGCCACGGCTGGCTCGGTTGTAGTCCAATCTGGACGTCCAATTTTCGATGACTTTTCCAACATTTGTGGCCGTATATCGGCAATAACCCGGCGAATTTTGTCTTCCAAATGGTCCAGCGTTTGTGGCTTATCCGCATAGACCAATGACTTTACATAACCCCACAGAAAATAGTCTAGCGGTGTTAAATCACAAGATCTTGGAGGCAAATTCACTGGTCCAAAACGGTCACCAAACGTGTCTTTCAATAAATCGATTGTGGCTTGAGCTGTGTGCCATGTTGCGCCGTCTTGTTGGAACCACAGCTCCTGGACATCATGATTGTTCAATTCAAGATTGTGGCCATCATCGTTTTTGAAGAAGTACGGAAGTCGGGTCTTCCTCAATTCTACGCTCTACAGTAGCAATAGCTTCTTCTGTATGCACCCTACGGCGTCTATGGGGATGCGAGTTATCAATTAGAGTTAACGTGGTGCAAAACGTTCCATGGTTATTCGAATTAACTGCTCTGATGGACGATTTTGTCGAAGATAAAATGGACGTAGTGCGCGGTACGTATTCCACACAGAACCATTATTTTCGAAATAAAATTGCACAATTTGCAAACGTTGCTCAGGCGTGAGTCTATTCATGATGAATTGCCAAACCAAACTGAGAACAAATCACTTGACAGCTGTTAAACCGGTCGCCGCCGCCGTCTTGAAAAGTAATGCAAACTTAAAGTTCTATGCCTCGAAAAAAAAACTGCCGTTACTTCCGAACCTATAGCAGATCAAGGGCTCTTTGAAAGAATTTGCTACGGGCCCCGCGCTTGCTTAATCCGGCACTGGGTAGAATAGGTAGTTTTAGCTAATTTTAAGTTTTATTTTTAAGGACCTAATTTTAAGTAGCATGTAAGGAAAAAATTAAAATGATATGGTGTTAGTTTTTTTAATTTTTCTAACGTGAAACAAAAAATATAGTTACACAAAATAGTTCATAGGCCGAAAGGCATTAATCTTAAGTAAATCATGAATTTCTTAGAGCGCCCGGCTGGGGCCAGTAAGTTAAATATAAGATTTTAGATAATAAGCTAGTTTGAATTCATTGTCTAGTATTAAGTAGTCATAAGTGAATTGAATAAAATGAATTTTGAAAAAAAAACGACCAATTGTTTCCGGTTCTCATAATTTCTCGTTTTGACGACATGAGTTGGCCAACAAGATCATATATGGTTTGACATCGTTAGATTTTTATCTATAGATAAAGCTACGCAAAGGACCATGCCTACGCGAATAGTCCCCGAACTCTAGACGAATTGAAACCAACATTACTCAAGTTTTGTCCGAGATACCACCCGATATGTGCTGAGAAAACTCGCGAGGCGGCCATTTGAATGATACTATTTTTCACACTTAATGGCAAAATCCAAACCTTATAATGAAGTTGAATTTTCATTCAAAATATATTGTTGTGTGTAAATATTTTGCTTTAGGTACTTTCGAAGCGGAAATTTAATTACTCTATACTTACCAACTTAACTGGTAGGCAGGTTTGCCTACTTACGTCTCTTCAAGGCTACCAGGCAAGCAAAGGTACACCGATCTGTTAACCAATCGGAATTGATACAATTTGTAAGTGTTTTTATTACAAAACAGTCATATAGGCTTGCCTCTTTTTTTGACTCCTCACTCCACAAAGTGAAACATGACATCGCTAAACAATACAAATCATAAAAACAATAACAACAGCAACAATTTTGTTCAAGAGAGACCCAAAGGACTTAGCAATCTATATCCTAATAAGGCAATGAAACAAAAGGATAATTGAGGCAACAAATTCTTAGAAAGACGGGAGAAGTTATGATTTGAAACTTATTTCAACTCTCTAGCAATCTGAATCTCAACCTTCGAAAAAAGAAAAAAACCAAAAGATCGAAATTTATTCTTCAGTAAGGTCCACAAAACCTTTTATTTATATTTGAAAAGTTATTAGCAGTACCTCAGATTGAAAACAATTTGACGGACTCTTATTAAATTTTGAATAAATCAACTCAAGACCAGGGGTTCGGGTTGACCCTAATTTTTTAAAAAGAAAAGATTTTTGCAATGAATTATGTCTAATCGGCATGGGTTTTGCTGGTGCGATAAGAATATTGTTTTTTCTAAATTTTTGAAGCTACACTATTTGGGATTTATGAATCAAAAAAGAGGAGAAGACAATTTATACACTTTTTGTCAATTAACGGGACATACAAATAATTTCGATATACTTAGACCTACATAACAAGTTGTTTAAGAAATGCCTCATAAAGGAAAGGTCACAACGAAAGGATTGGCGATAACCTTAAACTATTGTTTCCTTGAATTCCTCACTTCATGGACCTGCTATTTGTCGATTTTGAGAAGACTTTTAATCTTTGGGAGCAGATTTAAAAAACAATGGCGCAAAATTATAGTCGCTAATGAACAACTTTAGTGTGATACTAAGCTTAAAATGACGTTTGAGTCATATCTGAAACGTCATTTTAAGCTAGTATCACACTAAAGTTGTTCATTAGCGGACTATAATTTTGCGCCAATCTTTTTTCAAACAAAACTACGGATACAACCTTTTATTTGCGCTTTTCTTAAATTAAACTGACGAAGAACAGGACACCTGTAAGAAATCAAATTTCACTGGAGAAAATTCGAATGTTCAAATTAATTGGAAACCACAGCAATTAATCACATATTTTCGAAATTCACTCTAGGGACGTTTTTCACATTTTTCTTCTAGGTATTTTCAACGTCATGAAGATAGCATCCTCTGAACTCTGGGGGGCAGACTCATTTCTACGGTATCATGAAATAGGAATTTGAATGACAACTTAATGGATTTTGTGTGAAATATTGCGAGGATAAACAAGAAAATGCTCCTAGTGTTTATCCATTTTTAAGGTCGGTTTGAATGATACAAGCTTTATTATGAGCTCCTTGGAGGAAAAATTTCATTTAAAGTGAACCGCCAATACCTGTGAACCCCATTCATTTACCATACCGAATGCAATTAAATTACATTCGTTAAATTTGGTTTGCGATCGAAACAATATACAATAATTTTTTGTTAAATGCTAGCTCCCACTGTGATAGTCCGAGGCATTCACTTTTTGTTGGGTTGATTCTTATTTTTCTAAAATCTCGCAACGCTCGCATTATGGGAATCGTGTTTAATTTTAATGCCATGCTAATTTGCATTCGGTAATTGGCATCAGCAATTAGCTTATGTTCACCTAAATATCCACTTAAGTAAAACTACTTAATCTGCATTATCCGGCAATGTTTGTTTGATTTTGGATTTTCTAGTTGGGAACCGGGACCGGATTGAGTTTTGGTGTTGTTGATATTGTGATTCCAATTATCCTTGCATACCATTGCTACCCATTTCAAGTAGAAGCATCGAACTGTTTTTGCATTGCAATATCTCTATTAGGGTGTGGAAAGGAGTATGCATAATATTGCCACCTATTCTGCTGACGGGGTCAACAACCACCAAATCCTTCGCCATGCTTGTACTGGAAGTGGAAATACAATAATGCATTCACTCAGAATTCTGCGGCATCGAGCTCGTTATTGGTTGTGTCAGAGAAATTAAAATAAGTCGTCAGTTTATTACAGAGAAGGTTGTAGTTAACGCAGTCAAATGCCTTTTAAAAGTCAAGTAAGGTTAACACAGTTGTATGATTATTATCTAATGCTAAGTCTAATGTCGTCAGATACTTTCAAAAGTGCTGAAATACAGCTTTGCCCTGACCGGAATACCGATTGCAAAGGGTTTAGTAGTTTATTTTCGTCAATGTATTTTTTATTTTTATTTGGTGACTCGTGATTTTTTCAAAGACTTTGGAGAGAAATGGAAGGATTGCTATTGGCCTGAGGTTTTAGTATAGGGATGATTTTGGATATTTTCCAGGAAACTGGGTAGGTTGAGGTCGTAATAATCTTATTAAAGACATGAGTTATATGAGGAAGTACAAAAGGAAGAAGGATTTTGATAAAGTCAGAGTGAATATTATCTAAACCTGTGGATTTAGATTTAGTAGAGAATACTGCTTTTCCTACCTGGTATTCATCAACAGTACACATAGAAAATGTGTCCTGTCTTTCGTTTGTGGCTTAGCTTAAGCGAGTTACGTACTGATATCCGAGAACCGTGGTTTTTCTCGGTTTGATGACGACTTCTTAGCAAACGCTACAATCGCCGCACAGTGGCCCGTTTAGGCTAAAGTCATTCCAAAATTCATTTTTTTCGTTGTTCCAGAATTCAAAATTTGTTGTTTCGCTGAATTAACAAATATTTGAAGTTCTTGAAACCGAAGTTTTTTTTGAATTTTCCCAACGGTTTGGTTTTGAGAGGGGGTCAAAGTTGAACTTTTTTTTCAGTTTTAATTACAAACATTTTTTTTTTCTTTTCCTTGACTTTGAGAAGCTATATTACGAACGTGGGGAAAGAATTTTTGTTTTTTCTTTCTGAAATTAACAAATACGGTAAAATATATGTTTGGAAAAAATATTACAAAAAAAAAAAAAAAAAATGTCTATATATTTTTTTTTTTTTTTTTTGTTTGGACACCACTTTTTGTACCTTTTTCTGACTTTACATTGCATGGAAAAAAAAGCTTCAAAAAGCATTAAGCAAAACTCAACGCATAATGAAAGCTGAAGTATTTTTTAATATAATCCTGAAGAAATAATTTGCGCCAACTTGCGCCCAACTGAGCTAGAGCGATTTTATTAATCGATGGCAGGCACTTTTTTTTCAATTTTCTGGTTTTTCAATGGCAAATTAATAAAATGTTTAATACTGTAACTTTTGAACTGGTTGAGATATCACCACAATTTTTTTTTTATTTCGAAGAAAATGTTCACGGCTAACAATATGATGAGTTTTAAATTTATTACATTTGCAGGGTGTTCCAGAATTTTCGAACAAAAAAATTTTTTTTTCAAATTCAAAAAATTATCTGAAATGGGGAATGAATTCACCAGAATTTTGTTTTTGATGATGGAAATATTTTAAAATACGATATTTCATAAATATTATATAAATCGTAGGCAATAAAAAAATTAAATTGAAGGGTTTATATTATATCCATAATAAAATATTAGCAGTTACTTTTGACTTAAGGAGATTAAATGTTCAGTGATTATATGTAGGTATTAATTTTTAATCGGATTAAATGTTTATTTTTTATTGCTCGATATCATAAAATTTTAGGTAAAAAAGGTTTTTTTCGATTGGGATCAAAGAAGCACAAAAAAGAAGAAAGGAAAGTATACAAACGTGTTTCCGTAATCAGCTTGGACTCGATGTAGACAAACCAAAGCAGGGATTCAGAAATACTAATGATGGGAACACTTCGAGAAGATTTTTCGAGCAATCAGAGATAACAGCTCAAATAACTGGAGTAAACATAGAGGTTATTTCCAGGCTGAAAATAATACTTGATGTTTTGAACTGCAGGGAAGGTGTGAACGCTGTTAAATTTGGGGAGTATACTAAAGCAACAGTAGCTCTGTTGACTCAAAAGTATCCTGAAAAACAACTGACACCTACTCTTCACAAAATTTTGGCTCACAGTCAAGATATTATAGAGTATCAATCACTTCCCCTAGGAGAATTATCTGAAGAAGCCCAGGTGTCCAAAAAAAAGGACTACAAAAGGTATAGATATCAAAATACCTGTAAAGTTTCGAGAATAAGGCAGAATGAAGACTTATACAACATGCTTGCAGCCTCATCTGATCCGCTTATTTTTTCTCTGAGGCACGTAAGGACCCAAAAAGATATGAAAGCACTTTATTCTCCGGAAATGTTGAGTTTATTGAATATCACCACGGACCAAGATGATAGTTTTCAAGAAATCTAATGTTTATACGTACATTTCAACTGTTTTTATTGTTAAATTTGTTATTTATTATTATTCTAATGTCAATTTACAAAAAAAAAAAAAAAAAAATTAGAAAAACTATTTTCGCCACTGTTCCTCTAAAATCGGTGTTTTACTTTTTGCGCTACTGTTAAACCTCAATTCCTTTTGTTTTACGCCAGAAAATGAGTTTTCTTGTTTGTTTAATTCACATTTAATCATTTTTATCTCACTTAATATAACTAAGCTTTTTGACAGCTATTTCCGAAACACCCTGTAATGTTTTTATTTTGAAATTCACCAATTTCATAGCGTTGGGTGTAACCTTCAAAATAAAAAAAAAATTGTGGAAATATCTCAACTCGTTTAGGAGTTATGATTTTTGGAACCAAAAAAGCCGAAACGGGCCACTGTGCGCCGTTGCTTATCACGAAGGTAAAGCTCGAGCTCATCTTCGATTCAATAAGGAATAAGAAGTCAGCAGGTATTGATGGTATATCCAACATTGTACTGAGACACTTACTGATTGAGCCAATATAATAATGCATATTATCCAGTGCGTTGGAAGACAGCCGTGGTTCATCCTCTCCCGAAAAAGCGAAAGGACAACTCCAATCCGTCAAATCTTCGGTCGATAACTAAGTATAAGCATCAGCAAGGTATTCAAAAAGATCATCAATAGTGCTGCGGACAACAAAATAATTCCGGATAATCAGTTAGGGTTCAAGGCAGAACATGACACCATTCATGCTGCGTCTAAGTTCGTTCCTGAAATCCAATGGAACAAGTCGAAGAAACAATGTCGGCTTAACCTTAGAGTGAAGATATAGTTTTCTCCCAAAAAGAGAAAATTCTGATGTTCGAGTGGCAGTGTCTTCAGCGCTGTCATGAATAGTATCGGATACCGTAATGTTCGATAACACACGCTTGTGCAGATTCATCCCACCAGAGGCATTCCTCTTTTAGAGCAATTGCGGCTTAATACAGGATAGATTGGCAATGCCGCTTATCTACCACGTCGATGGAAAACTGGAGACCGGCCAGCGGTTGTCTTTTGTGTGAACGAGACGTCCTCGCTTGAGATAGAGCGGAGCTCCTTTGGTTCAGTAGATCGAACAGGATTGCACTGATAGGGTGAAGCAGGAGAACCAGTTTCGGTGGCTTCAAACGACATTTGATGATGGATAGTGAGTGGTCTTTGGTCGGCTTACATTTACACGAAGTACACTGAACCAAAAAGGTACGTAAATACAAACAAAAAGTTTATTGGGACAATTAATTTAGTGATGGAATTTGTCCAATAAACAGGTTTATTGTGACAATAAATGGCCGTTTATATTTTTTTCATTTCTGCAGAAACCATGGTTGGAAACTTTGCTAACCCTTAATAATTTTCGTTTATAACCACAATAAACAGAGTTAATTGATTTTAATAAATCCGTTTGTTAATACAAACAAACGTTTATTATTTTCGTTTATTATATTAATCAATCCGTTTATAGCACCAATAAACAGAATTTATTGATTCTCAAAAAAAAAAAACAGAGAATTCTGTATCTATTTACTTCTCTGGTTCTTATTCTTATTTTATTGATGTTTGTTTTGGTTTTTTCTGCAAGTGTCACTGTGTGTGTTTTCTCGATATACGCAGTCCCTTTCTCTCCCATACTGCACCGCCGCGCGCCGCAACTTTTGCTTGATTACTTAAATTCCTTGAACTACTACCAACTTGAATTGTTATTTAATCAAGCAAATCCATTCGTATTTATACAAGCACAGTTACGAAAAAAAAAATCTGTGAACTCTAAGAATCACAAGAAAATGAATAGTTTTGTTTATTACCACAGTAAACTGTTTATTATTTTTTAATAAACAACGTTTATTGTTTCAGTGAATATAATTATTAAAAATAATAAACGACTTGTAAATTTTAGATTTGGTTGTGGTATTGGACGAAGGTTGGGATAAAATCTTTTTGAAACCATTTTATAAATCTTGTTTATTATAGCAATAAACGGTTAATTATTTTTAATAATGAAATGTTTATGGCAATTAACAAAGTTACTTATTTTAAAAAATGGTGATTAAGTGCTTTATTTTTCATTTAATAAATGGTCATTAATAGTATTAACAAACGATTATCAAACGCTGACATATTTTTTAATAAACCGTTTATTGTGACAAGAAAAACTTTATTGTGACAATAATTACTATAATAATTATAATTACTAAATTACTAAGGTAGAAGTAGTACAAGTCAAATTTTGGTCAAAATGAGTTAAGTACACCATTCGACTGCAAAATTGATGGTGCATTTTTGGTAAAAGCAGTATAAGTCTATTGCACACACAAATCGCTTAAATAGACTTACAACTTACAGTTTGATTCAAAAAATATATTAAAAATTTAACAGTTGCATAACGTTTTTTCGCTCTCCTGAAAAATTGCAATTTTTGACTTATACTACTTCTACCGCCCTCCTTATTATTAACAAGTTATTAACAAGTCAATAAACGCCGTTTTTTATATTAACGAACTTTTGTTTTTTCAGTGTATAAATAAAAGGACACAGTTGGTTTTTTTTTAGTTTTAAGTAGTGTAGGAGATAGAATAGGTAATTTTTTCCTGTCTCGACCCAACCTGCACGCTCTAAATTTTTGTCACAACATGAATCACGCTGCAAAAGTACAAATTTTATCTTTTAATCTCCTATTTAAATTCGATCAAGGGAGTCGCGTGCCCAAATTTTAATATACGACTGAAATGTTAACAAAGCCAAAGTTTAAACACCACAAAACCTACTAATCTATCGTGAAACAATAAGGGGAAACCAATTTTGCTTCCGAAACTAAACCGAAAGCTCACGTAATACCATTGACAAACAAAGTTAAAAGTTGCAGAACGCTGAGCCCATAGACATCAGACTCTTGGCTCTGCGCTTTGAACACCAACAAAGTAAACTAGCAACGAAACATCATCGGAGAGAAGCAATAACTTTAAATTAAACAAACTTATGAAAAGATCTTAGTTGTACTTTTATCCCGAATTACCTTCAACCTTAATTAACTTTCATAAACTCAAAATTAAACTTTTTCCTAGATTGTGTTGCCATCAGAATCCTATAGCTACTTAACTACCACACTGTCACAGAATATATTTTAGATAAAGTTTAGGTAAACATTTGCTTGAAGTCAATATTCCGCGAACTTAATGGTTTTGCTTCTGAATGACTTAGGGCCAGTTGCTCAATCGAATCATAAATTTAAGTTCTACATAAAGTTCTACTTTTATATGGGGATTTTATGTAGAACTTAAGAATTCCGGAAAGTCTCATACAAAAATGAAAACTTTATGTAGAACTTAAATTTATGATTCGATTGAGCAACTGGCCCTTAATGCGATTCGGATTGTTAAACATTAAAATGTCAACATTCAGAATATTACAGAGCTTTCACAGTGCTATAATAATGAAAAAAAATTGATAGAAATAAGAATAACGCAGAACGCTGGGCTGGAAGCGATAACTCTTTACTGAGTTCACTTAATTTTCCATCGGGAACGTATGTCATTTTGTGCTATAAATCGTGCTCCTATTTACCAAAAGGACCCAGTCTGGAAAGTCCTCTGCAGTACCTACAATCAACGGAAAGAGTGCTGCAGATGCAGATAAAATTTGCACCTGGAGAAAGGAAAAGCGACAAGTGCCAGTTAGCAAGTTAATGTCGGTTCAAATGATTTACTGGCACAGACAACGATTTCAGAGATTTTTCGGCGTACCCTGAGGCCTGACTATGGGATTCGCGGTAGATCGCTTTCAATTCGTACTGTCAAATTCGACTCGCGTCGTATTTCATTATTAACGCCGCTACCAAAGGACTAGAAGTTCAGGCTGTGTTTAAACACAGCATTTCTTAATGGAAAGTTGAATGAAGGAATTTACATGTTACAACCTAAAGGATTTGATGATGAGTCTGGACGAGTTTGTCGACTTAAGAAAAGTCTGTATGGAGTAAAACGAGCTCCAAAAGAATGGAATGCAGCATTTACTCAAACCCGTAAGAGACTACAACTGAAAGACACGGATGATGACCCTTGCATATTTTATAACGAAGACAAATCAGTCATTCTTGGAATATTCGTAGACGATTGAATTATTATTAGTCAAGACATAAGAAAAATTCACCAAATATTGTCACAAATATCGAATAATTTTAAAATGAAACAAACTATAACAAAAAAAGGACAAATATATTATCTTGGAATGGAAATTTATTTAAAACAAAATGGAATTATGGTAACTCAGCAAAATTAAACAAATATAATTTTAAATCGTTACGGATTTACTGAAGCATATCCTGTTCAAACGCCAGTAGAACCAAGAATGTTTACTGAAAAGCATACAAATTACTGAACCATTAAAGAACAAACCATATTGCGGAGTTATTGGAGGTTTATTATATTTATCAACAATTTCAAGATCGGACATATGCTTTACAATAAATGACCTGAGTAGACAAGTCAATAATCCGAAAAGATGTCATTGGAAAATGATTGAACGTATTTTAAGATACTTAAAAGGAACAACAAGTTTTGGGATACATTTTAGCAATGAAAAAGCAGAACTACAATCATATGCAGCGGAACAGAACCTGACATGATTTCAACAAGTGGAATTCTTGGCATTATTTAATTAATTTACCAATAAGACAACAGACACCAATGAATAGCCCATCCTACATAGTCCCAGTACTTATTTATAGATCTGAGCCCTGGGTCCATGTTCTGTAACTCTCACATCGAATAAGTTTTCGCATAAACAGTGCGAATCAGAACAAAACTACGATGGAATGGGTCGAAAATCTCTTTTTCGCATTCAACTGTTTCTGTAACTTGTTTTCACTCGATCAGGAATATAATGAAATGAAATTATTGGAAATCCTGGAAAAATGTGAGTAAAACTGTGTCTATAACTCTGAAGTCGAAATAATTATTCGACTTATCAGTCAAAATAACTCGACCACTCTCAAGCAAGTGAGATAATATTTTGAAGCTGAATTCAAGCTCGTTTATTGTTTTTACTCGAGCTATAAATTCTTTATTTATTTTTTGAGGAGGAAATAAACTTTTTAAGAATTATAATTGCATTTTTTTCACTTTTCCGTCTTGTTTGCATAAATTTTTGTTGCCTGTGTGTTTTGAGGATAATTTTATAATCATCAATTTTGATTTTTTTAGGGCGGTTTAGTTCACTCAAAGTTGAAGTCAACTTTGGGACTTTTGAATTTCTTTTTATTCAGTCAAATGTTAGTTTTCGACTTTTAATTCTGAACTCTTGAGTTAATCAACTTTACATTTATTCAATTTTTAAAAATAGAAGAAGCTGAGAGAGAAAAACAAAGATTGTCTCTATTTTTTCAAAAGTTGAAAATGAAAGTCACAAAATTGAATTCAAATTTGAGTGAACAAAATCGCCCTTTAACTGTCACTGTGACTGGAAAACTGGAAATTGTAATTTTCACACAGACTGTTTTCGCATCAAGTTATAGACACAGTTTATTTTCCAAAATAGAGAAACGTTGGAATATTGTGTTCCACCTGGAATCGAATGGGAAACTTTTCGACCAAGTTACAGAACATGGATACTGGTTACTTATTCATAGGCTCTCTTGTCTCAGAAAAGTCTGTAAGAAAATAGTTGGCCATGTTGAAGATGTTTATGGAGACGATTATAATCAGAAGCTTAATCGAATCAGCAGATTGTCTAGCTATGTCTTGTTTTTTTCCTTGCCAAGCTCGTGCGCTTGTTCAAAATGAGAATGGAGAACTTACGCTGCTCCATCAACGCTGGCAACGAGCTTATGGAATCTTTCGATGTCAAAAAAGGATTCAGAAAAAGCGGTCTACTGTCATACGATCTCTTTAATATCGTTCTTGAGAAACTATAGTGCAAAACTTGTGAAAGTTGAGACAGAATCGGCAAAAATTGGTTAAGCGGTTTAAAAAAAGCAATTGAGTGGTAAAGCCCTCGATTAACTGAGGTTAAACTATACAACACCTTCGTCACTCATCATTCCAATCCTGCTGTATGGTGCAGATGCATAGACACTGACAAGATTGGATTAAAGTTCCTTAGGCTGTTCTTCGGAGAACGGAGAAAGAGATTAAACAGCGAGTGGTACAAGAACACTGGCCTAGCCAGAATAGGTCATATAGAGCGAATGGACACCAATGCAATGCTTCGGCCCGGAAAGACTTCGACATCATTCCCGAGGGACGAAGAAGTAAAAGAAGACCGCGAAGAGGTCCTTAATCAAATTGGAGTGCGAGCAGGCTCGCGGAGACTGTTGGTAGCGCCAGCTTAAGTAAATAAGTATAAGTAATTAAATCAACGCTGAAGCAGATACAACAGCAGATATTCAAGAAGAATATCACAGACCTGGCACCTTAAGATTTGAGGTGGTGTCGTGCGTCGGCAAAAAATCGGGAGAGGTGAAAGCAATTTCTTACAATCCCCAGCATCAGATCCTTGGATTGCATAAATAAGACAAACTCTTTAACGCCCCCACTAACGATGATAACAATTAATATCTCATAAAATTCTATCTCTCCATCTCCAAAAATGTTGCTGTAGGTAACTAAATACCAACTGATACCAAACGATTTGAAAATAATGGCGAAATCTTTTTGCAACCTAAATCTTAATGCGAAAACAATATTTGGAAAAAAGAGCACATATTTAAAAATAGGTTACCATTGTTCTTCTATCGCTTTCGGTGCCGTTAAATGATGGCACATTATTTCTTAGTACCAGCTTTAGGGAGGCATTTATCTAATAATGTCGTACTTAAAATTCAATTTATTCACAAAATACTCATAATAGCTTCCTTTTTATAGCTTAAAATCCTTAACAGAAGGACAAGATGGTAAACAGAAAAGAAAACGTATACAAATATTATACATTTCTCCCTTCATGGTACAGGAGAGAATAAACATTAATTGAGGAGGGGAAAAAATTGATTTTCGGTTAAGAAAGTCAGAATCGAAAATTCGAAAAAATTGTGGTACTATTATTGCATAGGTTCGCAGGATCGGCTAGTCGAAAATAGAGATATTGCGAAATAAAAGCAAAATACGAGACTTACTTGACGCGGGGTAAGTAAACAATTCTTCTAATCCAATTCTTATCTTTTAATGCTACAATTCTCTTCCAGGTTCAAGAAGAACTTTCGGTGAAATAAAAATGCGCTTGCTTATGTTTTGGTGCTGATTCAGCACAAATATAGAAGAAATTATCGTTCGATTGTGTTACTCCGGATCCGGAACATAAATTGGCAGCTTGCCTTAGATTTTTTGCCGAAGAAAACTGGTGTTGGAAAAGATTTTGAATGCAATGGACCAGTCCATTGTTTTTCCAATATTTTAAAGGAAAGCTATGATACGTTTAATGGAAAAAGCTTTATGCAGAAATTGGATACCTTTGTATACCTATGTCGGTGTCAGATGAAGAATGTCAACTGTCCAAAACATATTTCTTCTAAAAAAATTGTTTTCACTGGAGTGAATGGCTTTGTGGATGGAACTCACGTTCAAATCAATTCACCAGTAGAAAAAAAATATCTGTTTTTGAATCTAAAGGGACATTATAGTCTCAACGTTATGATTGTAAGCTGTAAGTTTCGTCTTCAAAGTACCTACACATGCCATTTCAACTTGTGTTCTATTTTGATTTTAGATATCTGACTTCAAAATGAGAAAAAGATAATATGCTAATAATTACCAGGGAAAAAATCACGATTCACAGCTTTTTGACAATTTTTTGAAAGGAAATATAAAAAATACCTACTCTTTTGAAACAATAGGTAAGGACCCGACCAAGTGAACAAAGTTTTTTAAGTGATTCACGATATCCGCTGGAGTTTTCAGGCAAACATTCCATCGAGCAGGTACCTAAATAAAAGTCTTCCAAAGTATTTTCCATTTTCTGGAATTTCGCAAATTAACCTTTTGCTGAAAGGAGAATTGGGACATTAAAAACAGAAATACACACGTTTTTGCCAAGCTTCAAATAAATACCAATTTGCAAATAGCTTCACGCATTATGAAATTTAGATTGAGACATGATACATGAAGCTCAGCTATTCCTGATACTATTGATACGATACGTTCGATAGGAAAATTTTGCTGTCGGCACTTCGAAGAAATTTATTTCGAAATTAAGTGTACACTTGTTTCCTTTCAAAAAATTTCAATTGAAATCCTTTTTCAATGCGGATAAATGCATGGAAGAAGATTTTCAGGAATCCAGCAATATAATATCGTTCGGAAATCTTTATCGTATTAGTAAACTGTATATTACACACTCATCCAATATATGATAAAATACTTTCTTGTTCCGGTTTTTCTTTAATAATAAATAATCAAGGACCAGCAGAAATCTAAAAAAGTTCTTTGTCAGCAGAAGTTTTTTTTATAGAAGCTATTCAAAGTACTTGTGTCGTTTGTATGGACTCACGTCCACTGACAATGAGGAAGGAGTTGTTGTTCTGGTTGTGACACTTTCAAGTCACGATATTTCTTGAATTTAAAAACATGGCAATATTCCTGTTAAGTGTCTTTTTTTATTTATTATTTAGAAAAAATAATAGAACAACCTCAAATTCAGTCAATATTGTGTTGAAACCACTGCAGAGGCAGAATAAGAGAAGTTGTGAACTTTTTATTGAACATCGAATACTTCAAGCACTTTCCCTGACTGGTTACTCAAATTTACAAACTACTTGGCGACATCTATACAAAATGTTTCGAACCCAGTTGAAAATTTATATAGCGAGTCTCAGATTCGCACACGAAATTGTGTCGAGCGTTCATATGGAATTTCGAGAAGATGATTCCCAATATTGACCTCTGGGTTAAGATGTAAAGTTGAAACCGTCCAATTAGTAATAATTGCTTGTGCCGTCCTTCACAACATAGCAATCGACGAAAAGGAATCACAAACTCCACCGAAGATGCCCAGATTTGACGATATGTTTCTTAATACGAATGTTGCATCCACAAGGCAACATGAATTACCTTCGGCCTAACCGTGGCCGAGGTCTCGAATGCGAAATTATTTTCAGTCAATTTTAGACCAAGAATAAAGAAATTAAAATTAAAAACAAAATTCTTTGTTTATTATTTAATTTTTAAATGTAAATAAACTTAAAAATAAACTTTTTTTGCGGCTGCCATTGGGATGGTTGATTGTATTGGATGCTCTTTCAACGCCTCTATTCGAGCCTTAAGCACTTCTACGTCGCATTCAAGTATGTACTTTGCCCTCTGTAGTTCGACCATAGCACGTCCGCGGTTAAATTGGGCTCGTTCCCTTTCCAATTTATATCGATCTCTTTCGAAATCTAAGGGCCAGTTGCTCAATCGAATCATAAATTTAAGTTCTACATAAAGTTCTACTTTTGTATGGGGATTTTATGTAGAACTTAAAAATTCCGGAACGTCTCATAAAAAAATGAAAACTTTATGTAGAACTTAAATTTATGATTCGATTGAGCAACTGGCCCTAAAACTTCCAATTCAATGGCATGTTTTTTATTTTTATTGATTTTCAAAGCGTTCTTCTTTCAATTTGGACATCTTTTTAGGAGGTCCACTTTCACCCTCCATTTTTTGTTTGCGACGCCTGGTCAGCAAAGGGTTCGGTGGCTTCCGCAACTTTGATGGATTGACCCTCTTCCACGAGTTTTCAACAGCTTCTTCAAAAAATTTGTCGGCAGCACAATTCTCATCTTAGAATCAATTCAAATTCATCAAGTATTTCCATTGAATTCTCTTCATAGAAGATTGGTTCCTCCATCGCCGTAGGTTTCTCGATCTGTGGTGAATCACTATCACCAGTCGCTGCAGAAAGGCCAAAGGTCGATGGAATCAACATGACAAAGAGCTGATTCATTGGCTAAAAGGAAGAAGTTTGGTTATTGGTGGGTAAACACCTGTTTCTTTGGCATCTGTTGAGAGATAAATAACTCTGTTTTTTAGGCTTTGTTTTATTTTGCCGTATTTTCCTCATAACGACTGCAAAGACGTCTCCTAAAGTTAAAAAAAAAACAATGTACTCTACAAAAATGTTAACTTAAATTTGCACAAACGTGCGTAAGTGGGGCAACATTGAACTGTCTGGTTATTTCCTCCCACGCTTTGCCCTTATCTTCGTTGCTCCGTCTGTTGTTTTGTTCTCGACAATGTGGCTGTATTGTTAGGCATTTACAACCAGCCAGTCTTCCTCCTCTGCTGAATAAACAAAACTTGAGAGGTTGTGGCTTGTTGACTAATAATAGTGAAGAAAACGGCTCTTAAACGACTCGTGGTAAAACTAACTGAAAATGTAAGTTCTATTGTTTTTTTAAAGAAACAGGAAAAGACTATGAATCTGGAGTTCAGAAATAGGCAATTAGACATCGAGGAAAGGAAATCAAAACTTGCTGAAAATTCCTCAAAATAAAAATGTTATTCACAATGTTTTGTTGTACCTACATGCTTAGCTCAGCGTTTGAAAAGAAATTGATTTTTCTTATTTTTATTATTATTTTAAGATGAATTTTGGATTACATATATTTAAAAAAAATAAAAATAAATAAATATTATAAAAAACCAAAATTATTATTATTTGATTAATTGTTTAACTTATCCAATGTTTCTTTTCTAGTACTTACGAGTAGTCCAGAAGCCTTTATTTTTTTATAACCTACTTGTGTGCAACGTCCTTGCATAAGTACTTTCTACCAAATTATTGTATTCCTGAGTATTCGATGGGTGAGTTTCGTAGTGCCCCAACCGCAGCTTCACAATTGAACAGTTTTGTGCTTGTGTGTGCTTGGGATCTCCATCTTGCTGAAAAGTTATTTCACACTCATTGTGGCCCGATGATGTAAAAAAGTGATATATTGGTCCTCAAAATATCCAAATATTTTTCGTTTTTCATGATGCCATCGATTTTCATTTGGCCCGACAGGCTCATGACTGAGTTATCATTTAATCGTACCTAACAAGGTATTGCAGTTGCCCGTAGCTTAGTGGTTAGGTGCGTTGGCTGTTAAGCAGAACGTCGTCGTGGGTTCGAGTCCTACTCGTGCCCATAAAAGTTTTTATTTTATCTTTCACGGGTACTGCCTCTTGCGAAGATGTTTCGTCAAATATGAGTTTATACAATGAATTATTGAAATTTTGAATTATATAAAGTAACTAATGAAACTTTGAATTAAATTGTATCTACTAAAATTGACTATTGTGAATTAACTAAACTGGTATAAAATTCAAATATCCCGCCCATCCGGCCATATTAAATTTGAAATCTAAAAAGAAGAATGAAAAGAAAAAGAAAAGAATAATAAAACTGATTCCATACGTTATAACCGCACTATACGCACGCATTTTTCAATTGATCTCGTTTTCTCTCAAAAAGTTTAATTTCATCTTTTAAAGTTTGTTAACTAAGCTCAAGTAAGAGCAACTTTATTCGTAAAAAAGATTACGAAATTTCATGGCGTCCGAGCAGGAACAAATTTAATCTAATAGTTTGTTCAGTTTAAAAATCAAATTCGCGAAGTGATCGTTCCGTATGTATACTGCATACATACATATACATATATAAAGTAACTTTAAAAGTATACACGACGCGTGTGAATTTGATTAAAAAACAATAAAATCGGTGGAATCGCAAAGTCGTGCGTGAGTGCATAAAATCCCTCAAAAATATTCGAAGGAAACCACCCCTATCAGGATCCATTGCTGCATATATCGGCCGCAAGCAAAAACAACAACAAGCAAGGATTACCGGAGCTCCAAAGTCACCCTAATGTCAAAGGACTGTATGACAGAACCAAGGGAAGTCGACACAGAAACCGAGGTATCCACAAAAACTGAAAGTTTTAATATTTTATTCATTGCAAAAATTGCAACTTTTTTGTGTCAATAATTTTATTGATTACTTTAAAGAAAACACAACTTTCAGTTTTTGCCCATTTTTGCAATACACATACACATACATTATATTTGGTGAAACAAACAAAAGTGCGGATTTATTTTTTATTTTATTTGAAAATTTTATTGCCAATAAATTCATTACAGTGATATTAAAACTAATAATTCACTACATCATCTTGAAATTAATTATTAAAAAAGCGTAATTGAATAATTGCATCTCGATCTGCTGCCGCGTCGCCGCCGCTGACACCGTCCGTCGTACACATCGATATTTATTTTGCAAAAACACACTAATATTCACTTCGTGAAAATTGTTTCGAACTTTACGTTCATAAAGTTTTAAACGCGATTTGCTAAATTAAATAATAGTTTGCGAATTATTAATTTAATAAAATAAAACAATTTATGCAATTTTACTGAAACTCATGTTAATAATGAATTTTGTTTACAATTTGTTTTGACATTTGACTCGTTTGACAGTTCGTTCAGTCGATTCTCTCTTTCGTTAAGTTCTCAGCTGTCAAGAGTGGTTGTGTTCAGTAACGCAAAATAAATTTCAAATTTAGTATACGAAGAGTGTGTTCAGCAAAATATTTATAAAAAATAATTTATTTTATTTTCGTTTCAAACAATTTCGATTTGAACTTAACAACTTTCGGCAATTTGTACATAGATAGTTTTTTGAAATTAATTTCATTTTCGAGGAATTTCGTATAGAAATAAACTAATTTTCTAACGACTTTCCAAATTTTAAAATTCAAAAGCTTAAGTGCAAATTGAATAATTTGGATAAACTAATTCCAATAAATAAATTATTTATCGAAAGTTGTTAAATAAAATAAATTAATTACAATGACGGGCAGAAACAGACAGAAACGGCAGCCATCACCAAAAAAGGACGCAGATCTTGAGCATTTAATTCATCAGCGACTAATGATTAAAAATAATATCATTCGCATTAAAACGGGTCTTGAAGAAAAAACTTTATCGTTAAATCCAATCGAATTAGAATGTCGATTAGATATTTTAAATTCATACATTGACCAATTGATGAACTTTCAGTCGCAAATAGAATCAGCTGATCGTACTGATGTTGCCCGCGGTGAATTGGAAGACATTTGTGTTGGTGCAAAAGCACTACTTATTTCACACGTCAATAAAAGACGAAAGTCGAGTGTAGTTGACTATTCTTTTAGCAACCCACACCATTCACGACTTCCAAAAATGTCTCTACCTAAATTCAGTGGAAAATACTCTGAATATAAAAATTTCATTAGTCTTTTCGAAAGTTTAGTAGACAACGATCCAATGCTTCCAGATATTGAAAAGTTCAATCACCTAATTTCTTGTTTATCGGGTGCAGCTTTAGGAACAGTTAAGGCTTTCCAAATAACAGAACAAAACTATCCAAAAGCATTAGCGAGTTTAAAGAAAGTCTACGACAATAATTGTTTAATCTTTTTCGACAATGTTTCAACTCTTTTCGAATTAAAAGAAATTTCCAAACCATCCGCGTCTTCATTGCGAAGCATGATCGATACAGTTTCTGCAATTTATGATTCGCTTCTTTCATTGGGTGATGAAAAGAATATAACAAACGCGATCATTATACATTTAGTTATGTCAAAGGTGGATGCAATCACAAGGTCAAAATGGGAAGAACAATTAGATTTCAATACACTTCCTTTATGGAAAGATTGTGAAGAAGCTCTTAATAAAAGATATCAGCATCTTTCTGCTGAAGAAGCTTCAAGTGCAAAGTTCAAATCTTCCGATAAGCAATCCAAACCTAACCAAGATTCAAGTCGTTTCAGAAATCAAAAGTCTTCATTTACTTGTGTTAACCCGCAACAAAACACATCCAAATGCATATATTGCAAATCAAACGACCATTACATAACGACGTGTCAAAATTTTACTTTATTGCCTGTCCAGCAAAGATTCGAATATGCTAAAGGTGTTCCAATTTGCATTAACTGCCTTCGAAAAGGACACACAGTTTCGAAATGCAAGATGAGTCGATGCAGCGTTTGCAATCGATCTCATCACACATTGCTGCACCAGTACGAATCAACTTTTAATAACTTACCGGCACAAGCATCAACAAGTTTTCAAGCTATGCATGCCTCTGTTTCGACTGATAAAGTTATTCTTGCCACTGCAATGGTGCAAATGAAGGGCAGTTCTGGAGAATATATGCCAGCTCGAGCATTACTTGATTCTGGCTCTCAATTAAACTTTATCACAGAAGAACTAGCCCAAAGATTAAAACTTCGAAAAGAAGAAAAACTTCTGAATCTGCTTGGCATTGGAAAGGCAAGTACAACAGTAAATAAAAAAGTACACGCAGAAGTAAAATCAAGATTTAACGATCATTCGTTTTCTGCTGATTATTGGGTAATGAACTCAATATCTTCGTATCAGCCGGATCAAGCAATAAATACATCGGATTGGAATATTCCTTCCAACATTAAACTAGCTGACCCGTATTTCAATAAGCCACAAAAAATTGATCTACTTATTGGAGCAGACACATTTTTTGAATTGTTGTCCGTAGGTCAAATTAAACAAGGTCCCGAATTTCCAACTATTCAAAAGACACTTCTTGGTTGGATAATATCTGGGAAATACGCCAAGGGTACAAATAAAAATACCAAGCATTGCAATCTGGTATGTCAGTCAGAAGATTTATCAGATTTAGACGAAAAGATACCAAAACTTTGGTTATTGGAAGAAATTCCTGGAGAAACAAAAAAATATCTAACTCCAGAACAACAACAGTGCGAAAAACACTTTGTTGAAAATACAAAACTTTTGCCGATAGGTCGTTTTGAGGTAAAACTTCCCTTCAAATTATCCTCAAACTCGCTTGGATCATCATTTGAAACTGCCAAACGCAGATTTCTCGCACTTGAGCGCAAACTATCCAAAAACAGCGATTTGAGAGGCATGTATATGGATTTCATGAAAGAATCATCCAGAGTATCTTAATACGGAGAGTTCTGAAAAATCAATTAATTTCAATGATTCAGACTACACAAGAACTCTGGGAATTTGTTGGCACCCTAAAGAAGATACATTTAGCTTCAATTTGGACAACAATTTCCATGATCTGCGAGCTACTAAGAGAAACATACTATCAGTTTCCGCTCGTCTTTTCGATCCTCTTGGTTTGTTATGCCCCATATTAACCAAAGCAAAAATCTTATTACAAGAGCTTTGGATTGCAAAAATTGATTGGGATGAGTCGATTCCATTGCGCCTTGATACAAGTTGGCAACATTTCAAAACTAATTTATCTCAACTTGGCGAGATAAAACTACCAAGATTTGTTGAAACTCATTCGAACGCAAAAATTCAGGTTCATGGGTTTGCCGATGCTTCGACGAGAGCTTACGGTTGTTGTATTTACATCCGAAGCCAAAGCACGGCCGGTATCAAGTCGACGCTTTTAACTGCAAAGTCTAGGGTGGCCCCTTTGAAAACAAAATCGATCCCTCGATTAGAACTTTGCGCAGCGCATACTCTTGCTAAGTTATGGACAAGAGTAGAGGCAATGTTGAGTCTTGACGTCGAAAAAGTTATTTTCTGGACCGATTCCGAAATAACTTTGCATTGGATAAAAACACATCCATCTACGCTTGCAACCTTTGTTGCAAATCGAGTGTCCGACATCCAAGAGTGGACACAAAAAGTATCATGGAGACATGTACCAACAAACCAAAATCCAGCAGACATTCTGTCAAGAGGCTGTAATGTTGAAGAAATCAATGCGTCAATTTGGTTCAAAGGTCCACAGTTCTTATTGAACGAACAATCATCGTGGCCGGTCAATTCGCATTTTGAGTTGTCTCCAGAAGATGAGGCTTTAGAGAAACGTAAGACAAATATGGTTCTAATAGCAGTAGAAAAACCTCGAACTAAACTTCTTGATTTTATAGAAGAAGAATCCTCATATACCGACCTTATTACTACGTTTGCTTACATAATGCGATTCTTTAAAAGATCAAAAAACAAACCAGAAGAAAGATTTGAAGAATTTCCAACGGCAAAAGAGAGAAACTTAGCGTTTCTAAGAATAGTTGAAATCGTCCAAAGTTATGAATTCCCAGAAGAAATTGAAAAACTTCGTAGGAAAATAAATCTACAAAATAGTATTCAAAAACTTAATCCGTTTATTCATGCATTTCAAGACAACGAATTTTCATTTTCACTGATTCGTGTAGGTGGCCGTCTTTTGAATGCCCCGATTGAATATGATGCAAAATTCCCGCTTCTGTTAACCAAAAATTCACCATTCGTAAAAACGCACTTAACGTATTTGCATCGAAAAAATTACCATAGTGGACCTCAAGCTATGGTGGCATTGCTTCGTGAAAAGATTTGGCTAATAAATGCCAAAGAAGCTTGCCAAAAGGTTGTGCGACAATGTATTAATTGTTTCAAGTACAAACCAAAATTACTTTCACAAATTATGGGTAATCTACCGGCGGATCGATTGCGAGCGCAACGACCGTTCTTAGTATGTGGCGTAGATTTCTGTGGCCCGGTAAATACGACTCTTAGGATTCGTGGCCGGCCGCCGAATAAGACATATATTTGCGTTTTTGTTTGTTTTGCCTCCAAAGCTGTGCATATTGAATTAGCTTCTAATTTGTCGTCTGAATGTTTTATTCTCGCCCTTAAAAGGTTTATCTGTCGCCGAGGACTTCCGAAGACGATCTACTGCGACAACGGGACGAACTTTGTCGGAGCTCGGACGATCTTGAGGGAGATTCAAGAGGAGATGGAGCGAGGCGCAGAAGCTGTTCAACGGTACGCAGCAGAGGAAGGCTTCAACTTCGCCTTGATACCGCCCAGGGCACCGCATTTCGGAGGCCTATGGGAGGCGGCGGTGAAAGCAGCGAAAACGCTGTTACAGCGTACCGTGGGCAACGCACTGCTCACAACAGAAGAGCTTCTCACCATGGTAATCGAAGTCGAGGGAATCCTAAATTCAAGGCCAATCGCGCCGCTAAGCGCCGATCCCAACGACGGAGAAGCCCTCACCCCAGCGCATCTTCTAATAGGCAGCAGCTTACGATCGTTGCCCCCAGAACCAGTGCCGGAACGGCAAACGCGCTGCTTGAAAAGATGGCAGCTTCTATGCTGGCTCAAGCAGCAGTTCTGGCAGAAGTGGTCCAGGGAGTATCTGCTTGGCCTACAAGTACGATCCAAGTGGGTACAGGAGCAGCCCAATCTCGCCGTGGGCAAACTAGTACTCATCCACGAGGACAACTCCCCTCCTCAGCGGTGGAAAACAGGACGAGTTATAGGGGTCGTCGAAGGGCAGGACGGCAAGGTCAGGGTCGCCGACGTCAAAACGTCCAACGGCGTGCTCAGACGCCCCATCGTCAAACTGGCCCTACTTCCCGATGAATCTTGAAGCCTGCAGCCTTTCAACGTGGCCGGTGTTTCGTCAAATATGAGTTTATACAATGAATTATTGAAATTTTGAATTATATAAAGTAACTAATGAAACTTTGAATTAAATTGTATCTACTAAAATTGACTATTGTGAATTAACTAAACTGGTATAAAATTCAAATATCCCGCCCATCCGGCCATATTAAATTTGAAATCTAAAAAGAAGAATGAAAAGAAAAAGAAAAGAATAATAAAACTGATTCCATACGTTATAACCGCACTATACGCACGCATTTTTCAATTGATCTCGTTTTCTCTCAAAAAGTTTAATTTCATCTTTTAAAGTTTGTTAACTAAGCTCAAGTAAGAGCAACTTTATTCGTAAAAAAGATTACGAAATTTCAAATGACAACACTTCCAAGAGTATCAATCTGTCATGAAAAAGTACTTCTCAACTTTGCCCCCCGGAATCGGCGTTAAATTGTAGGTCTCCTCAATTCTTCACATGCACTCAGAGAATTGTTGATGAGAGTAAGCCACTTAGGCCTTGGCTCTTCAAGAGCTGTTGCGTAATTCTATTTTTTACAAGGTATTTCAATCTCCGCCATGGATATTTCCTTGCAGAATTCCGTGGAGCTCACTTGAGTCCCAAACAAAGGAGTCGTGACTTGATCTAGCACATCTGGAATCCACATATCTAATTCTCATTCTATGGTCACAAAGCTGAAAATTAAAATTTTTATGAAGAATTGTTTAAATTTTAAGAACTGAAATGTTTTCATTTCATGAGTGAGGGAAGTTTATCGCATGAGTTAGGTAATTCGTTAAAGTTGGATAGTTTTCTTTAAGAGTGTGCCGGACTGAAACTGAAAATTCGAATTGCTTAAAGCGCCACCCAACTGCAGATTAATATTTTTACACTAAATGCATCTTGCTGATGGCGTGTTCAATTGGCAATCTGGAAGTGAAATAAAGCATTCTGAATGCGTTCCAATTGGACAAAAGTGACAGTTCTAATTCTGAAAAGAAGAGAATTCCCTTCTGATTTTAAAACCAGAATGCTTTTTTTCAGATTCCAGATTGCCAATTGATTGTCTACACAATGACACCTTAATCATTTCAATGCGACATCCAATCGCTTCACAATACCATTTGAAAAAACGGTCCGGAACACTCTTAAAATGAAATTTTGAGTTTCCCAGTTCCCACACTTTCTAGGTAAAAGTTTTTTTTTTATATAGAACAACTGGAAAAATCAAGAGAAATAGTTCTTTAAGTATCAAAACTTTTCTTAGATAATTAAGTTCGTCCTTCTCGAGGGAACAGTTTATTGCAGACCAAAAATGGTTTCTGTTTCATATTTTTTCATTATAACAAATGAGTTCCTACCTAGTTGCTCTTAGTATTTTTATTTCTACAAGTTTCAGAAGTTCGTTCATTAATCATTAATGTATGAATTTTTCTCATAAAGTATCTATGAGTGTAATATAAGTTGTTATCCAGTTTCAAAGAACTTATTACATCACTTGTGGCTTGTGGTTAAGTATACCTCTAGGCAGATATAGAAAAAAATACTTTGGCATTGTAAGAATTTTTGCAGATAGGTGAAGGATTTGTTATCTAAATTTTGGCATATCTATTTATGAATAATTGAATGAAGCTGGAGGCATTAGTATAAGTTTCGATATAATGCTTGGTATAGAATTCATAGGAATTCTTGTTATCGATATTATTATATGACTGTTTTTTTCTTCGTCATCACAGTCGACCTGTCCGATTAAGTTTTTATATCCACAAACCACAACCATTTTAGGGTCTCCTCCGACTTTCTTCCAGTTCAAGGTTTTGTTTTCGCTCATACAATCGTACGTACATAATGTATGAAAATAGCTCTTGAGTGTTTTAGGCTTTATTTTTGACAAGCAGGCCTGCTGTATCTGTATCGAAAACTATATCTTACTTTGGTTTAAGTTTGTCATCGAAGTAAGAACTATTCCCACTATAACCAAAATTTGTTTTTGTTTAGAAAGTTGCTTAAAGTCCCTCCAAATGGAAAATTTACGGTTATGATTTCTTTTTTTCAAGTCAGAACTCAGAAGGGTTCCTGGGAACAAATTCATGATTCACATTGAAATTAGTTAGGTCGTAGGTGCCATCCCATATGAAAGACAACTGCTGAGGCAGGAAGAAAATTAATAAATGGTGGTTCAACCATAACTCTTTAACATTCCTTGTATAAACGTCTTAGTGGGAGTTTGCTTTTTAGCCTTCGCACAACTTTCACAAAGGCGCGCGGCGTCACATGTTGTTGCGAATTGCCCTCGATTGGTCGTGATCCTACTTCTCCTATTGACTGACGACCTCAATGATTTGAGCTGCAAATAGCAGTTTTCTCAAGTCCTATGACAAACTAACCAAAAAAGTTTTGAATGGCTTTTTGCTCGGTTTATTTCGGAATGATTCACATATGCGATCAAGGCTGCCATCATAATCAATCGGTAAAATATTTTTTTCCACTATTTATCCCACTTCCGTACGTATTCGTATAGACCACTGAGCCACTCATTTATCTGTCAGATCAACGCCATGCCATCAACCATGCTCATCTGTGGGCACGAAATATAAATTTTTTCTCCAGTCCTCAAAGTTTTTGTTACTACTTCCGTGTCATTGCTATGGCAATTGCTTGGCTCTAAGACTTCTTTTGTAGGTATCCTGCCATTTTACACATAAATGCCCAGCAGAAGATCCTTTGAGCTGGGAACGTTTTTCCGATTGGTCGTTATGGATATCCAATGAATTCAAGCAGTTTCACTGAAGTTAAAAAACGGTCTAAACACACATCTGCGTCATGCACTATGATCGTTCTAGACAATCAAAAGACCACTCTTTTGGTTTTGCCAAATGTTCCTTCGAGTGCTTCTAAGTCCTTCCCATTTTTTATGTTAAAATGGTGAACACCCAGTTAGAGCATAGCTCCAAAGCCACATTTTTATTTCGCATTTTAAGCATTCGATCAATTGACCTAATTTAGTGCAATGGAATTGCTTTTCGAGTGGTTGCCTTTTGCCTACAGATAAATGCGATGACAAGTAATAATCTTTTAGGCTAGGAACTCGATTGTAGCACATTGTGAAGACAACCTATTATTAGGTACCGATACTATATCTCATCAGCGTTTGTAGGATGCATGCGGTCTTGCAGCCTTTAATTTTTGTCAACCTTCGATGGACTAAACGTTCATTAGTGCACTGCGCGATATAAATTTAGACAGATCTTAGCCAAGTTTTGAGAATTGAAGATGATCGTTGAATAGTCTCCGAAAGGTTGCAACGTCGCCGTCGCGTCGTGTTGTTGAAGGAAATAGATTTTTTTTAATTCACATTTTGTACCTTAAGCTAGGCATACACGGTGAACATGTTGGTGTGATTTGTTGGGCAGCGGTTCGCCATACACGGCCCAACATGTTTATAAACTTCATTATTTGTGTGACTGTCGTGAAGGCAAGATGTGCGATACAAGTGCGTTTTGCTTTGTTTTGCGACATGTTAACTCCATGAAAATAACTACACAAATGACGAATTGTTGTCACACAACGCCATACACGACGAACATGTTGATAAATTTCAAAATTTGTTGTAAACTTGCCCATACACAGCCAACATGTTAGCCGTAAGTTCACGGTTTACAAAATATTTCATAAACCGTGGATTTGTTGGCCAACATGCCCATACACGAATAATTTTCAGCCCAACCCCAACAAATCACACCAACATGTTCACCGTGTATGCCTAGCTTTACTTGTCGAAACAGCTTCTTGGTGACAGTTATTTTCAATCTGAGGAACTTTGCCTTTCAATATACAATTTCTTCCTGGTCCATAAAAAAGAAATAATATCCGCACGATCGAGACGTTAAGTCTTTGGAAAAAAGAGAGATGTATTTTCCTCGTGCTCGATGGATAACAAAGCCATCGTCTCTACATGGAGCCCGAGCCGGTAACATATACTATCGTGCTTCGCCCGACTTTTGATTTTGAAAGGGAAACTTTATAGCTGCTGGTTGTAATAACTAGTTATTTCCAACACTTACCTTTTGTTATGTTTTCAAACTCTACAACTATATGATGAATTTATTCACTTTTTTCTGAAACAACAACTTAGAGGTGTTTCCAGCAATTGCTTTTAACGTCAATCTCAATTCCTTTGTTTTGGCTGGAGATATAGCTATTTCACTGCTGCCAAGCCGATCATCAGACTCCTTTATTAGTGGCGCTGTCTAGTTATTTTTCATTTTAATCGAAAAACTTTTTAAGTTTACATCTTGGGATTTGAACCTTAGACCAGCTAGTTGGGAAGCCAATGCACTACGCATTGCGCGAACAACTCCACTGTCCACTGATATTTTGGTTTCCCATTGCAGACTTTTTATTGTTTATCAATTGCTATGAATAGACTTGTCAAACTTACCCAAAATTTTGATCTTAAAACAAAAAAATAAATAAAAAAACCACCCACCCCAATTCGCTCAAACCACTAATTTCCAAAGTTGAATCGAACCAATAGTTAAGGCTGTAGGTGCGTTTACAAACAGACTTTTACTTTTTTCGACTTCTCTATCATCGTAATGTCATATTTGATCAAAATCTCAAGTTTTTTTTACGAATACATAAGTAGGTACTATCGGTCGCAATGCAAAAGCTAAATGGTGACCGGTGAGATAATTCGGCACACTAAAGACATTGAACCTCAACATAGACCATTGGACAGAATTTTTATCGTTTGGTCAATTTTTTGTTTCACACATATTTTTTTATGGATTGCAAAACACAACTGTGGCCTTATACTCCAGAAAAGTCGAAATTGTCACCGTTTACAGTAGAATACTATTTATATAAGAGCTGAGAGAAAGAGCAAAACAAAGTTGAAAAGTTCATTCCATTTTTGTCCGCTTTCTCAATTCCTATATAACACGAATAAGAGTAGTTATCAAATGAATCAAAAGTTTCTTTTTCTTTAATTACACACCAAAGGGTCATTCAGTTTATTTACACTTTTTTGAGTAAGCTTAAAACCCAAAGGGCGTGTGTAATGAGAAAGCATCAAGTTTCTAGGCTAGTACAAATTTCGAATAAAGGCAAAGAGTTGCTTAAGTGGTGCCTTGGGAGTTGGGAAAAGTTATTATTAGTCCAGTCACTTTAGAGAAAAAAAGGGGTCAATCTCGGAATTTGAGATAATAAGCTGGAAACTCGTATACAGCTTTATTTTGGTGTTCTAAAAGTTGTCTCAAAAGTCTCATATTATCTCGTGTCTGCGTCGTTAGTTATTCGAGGTCAAAGGTCATGAAAATTGGTTTTTGGCAATTATCTCTGTTTCTATTGTTCCAATCACTTCAACACCTATTATGAATATTAAAGATAAGAAAATTTGCCAAAACTTTTGTCTAAACTTTTTTTCTATACGCTCAACCCTTTTCGAGATAGAGGGCGGAGAGCACCCAGCGCTCAGGCATATATACTGTAATACAAGGTCAACCGTGAATCTCGGTGAATAATACCTTGTATACAGTTACTAAATTATTAATACATTGTATTAAATGATGTTATGTATATATACTAGCTGACCCGGCAGACTTCGCACTGCCTAAATCGATAAATAAAAGATCTAAACTTTTGTAGCCCACTACACAACCCGCTACCCTGCTACCCTACTACCCCACAACTCTGTTAACCAGTTACCCCGCTACCCGTCACCCCACTAAACACTGCCGGATACCCAGTATTTCTACGCGATACCCTGCTTCTAACTACTCACTATCCGTCAACCCGCTATCCGCTTCCCATTACCATTGGTCGATTTTGTACAAAATACTAAGAACCCATCTACGCCACTAACCGAGTATTTCCTCAACATTTGCTTCTAAACACTCCACTGATATAAAATCAGTGAGTCCTCAGCGAATTTGAATGAGATTTTTACACAACAACAACTTTGTTAAGGATATGGTCAAATGCATAGGTAACGTTCTATAGGGAAAATTGTGTTTCCACATTTTTTGCTATATCTTATGAACGGCTTGGCCGATTTTGTTTAATTTTCTTAAAAACCCTTCTGTAATAATACTCGAAATAATACTCGAACATTTTGTCAAAATTTGATGACAAACGGCACGAACTTTCCATTTTACGAACTTTTCATTTTACCATTTCAAAAGTAATGCATTTCATTTGAAACAGTGTTTTTGAAATTTTGTTTAATCAAATTTTTTTTACTTTTTCTTGCATTCTAGTTCCCCATCACAAACGTTCCAGTTTTCCATTTGAAAGAAAGAAATTTCTATTTTCTATTCGAAAACCTACTTTGAAATTTTCCATTTGAAAACCAATGCACCTGCAATGATATGCAATTTTCCATTTTAAAACCAATGAGTTTTCCGAGTTCCTTTCGAAAACCCATTTTGAAATTTTCCAGTTTTCCATTTGAGAGCCACTTTATTACAATTACATGCAATTCTCCCCTTGAAAACCAATGAGTTTTCCGAGTTTTTCATCAAAAAAAATCTGATAAAAAAAAGACCTTAACTTTTGTAACCTGCTAGTACACTGCCCACTACCGTCCTACCCTCCATAGCTACCTGCTACTTCTACCTGATACCCGCTACCTCTTACCCGCTCCTCGCTACCCCGCTACTACACTTCCCGCTTCCAAGGTTTCAAAAGAAACAAATCTAAAAAAGGAAAAATATCGACAACAACAAAATGTCAAGTAAAGTTTTTTTTTCGAAGTCTGCCGGGTCAGCTAGTATATATACATAACATCATTTAATACAATGTATTAATAATTTAGTAACCGTATACAAGGTATTATTCACCGAAATTCACGGTTGACCTTGTATTACAGTATATATGCCTGGCCGCTGGGTGCTCTCCGCCCTCTATCTCGAAAAGGGTTGAGCGTATAGAAAAAAAGTCTAGACAAAAGTTGTGGCAAATTTTCTTATCTTTAATATTCATAATAGGTGTTGAAGTGATTGGAACCATAGAAACAGAGATAATTGCCAAAAACCAATTTTCATGACCTTTGACCTCGAATAACTATCGACGCAGACACGAGATAATATGAGACTTTTGAGACAACTTTTAGAACACCAAAATAAAGCTGTATACGAGTTTCCAGCTTATTATCTCAAATTCCGAGGTGAAACCCTAAAGTGACTGGACTATATGTATTTGTGAAAACGAAAACTATAATATAAAAATTGTTTATTCATAGAAAAAAAAGTTCCATTCTCTCTTCTCATTCTTAGTCAGTTTATGCTTTATATGGAGATGGAGAGGAATATTATGAATGTAACATTTCCAAAAGTGAGCTTCAATGAGATGGATTTTATGTTCTTTACTTTGCTTGCTTCTGTTTAATTAGCAGAGATATTTTTCTTTAAGATTAAATGTGATGACAATTTGAAGCTATATATGTTTATGATGAAAGACTACTCATATAAAGCCTCCAACTGAGAAGAGAATATATTAGCTTTTTAGGCCTTTTTATATCAAGAAAGGCACATGTAAGGATATATCCTTTGCGCCGCTCATCTACTTAAATAGTGTTTATCCTATTAGTGTCTTTGGTCTTATAAATAAACTAGCTGGTACCCGCGGCTTTGCCCGCGTTAATTTAAAGTTAACTTATTATTTTAATATGGTGTTGTACACGATGTAAGGTGAAACAATGAAGAGATTCTGAAAACGCATCGCATATAGCTTTCCATGGGAGAAGCACAGCTTTTCTTGATTAGAGAACTATTTACATATCTGAATTTTTCCTAGCTTTGCAACCTTAAATTCTATGCCGTCTCTATGCTAAATTCGTGCTCTCGCAGAGTTTTCCGAGTTCCAATCCAAAATTTTCCATTTTTCAGTTTGCACCTACAATTACATGCGATTTTCCCATTGAAAACCAGGGAGTCTTCCGAGTTTTTCATCAAGAACTTTCTATTTTCCATTCGAAACCAAATTTTGAAACAAAACATTCCAAGCAAAAAATCAAATATCTGCCCTTTGTTTGGATTTTCCAGTTTTTTCAGTTTTCCCACTCTTCCATGAAGTTCTTACATTTTTTTTCACAGAAACCACCACTGAATAAAACAGTATTAACCATGAAAATTTCACAAATATCTGAGGGGCCATTTCGGATTCCATTGGATATATACAAACATATGTTCATACATTTTTATAAGGAGAAAGAAGATAATTTGTAATACGGGAGCAAGTTCGTACGACCGAGTCGTGCACATTTTTTTTAAATTTTCATTGGTGTTTCGCAATAAGTACTGAATCAATAACTTAAGCTTCGTCCAACCGTCCTTTCTCAAATCCTTCGAAAAAAAAATAATAAAATATATTGACAACCTGACAACCTATCGTTGGAGAAAGCAATCCGTGGTTCTCTCACATCTATCAGCGGGACTTAATAAAATAAATAGGGTGGCGTGACAGCTCTTGAAGAGCCAAGACCTAAGTGGCTTACTCTCATCAACAATTCTCTGAGTGCGTGTGAAGAATTGAGGGGACCTACAATTTAACGCCGAATCCGAACGGCAAAGTTGAGAAGCACTTTTTCATGACAGATTGATACTCTTGGAAGATTTGTCAGGTCTTCGCAAGAGGCAGTACCTGTGAAAGATGAAATAAAAACTTGGCCTGAGTAGGACTTGAACCAACGACGTTCTGCTTAGCAGCCAACGCACTTACCAACTAAGCTACGGGCAACTGCGGGACTATCGTCACCAAATCCACCCAATTATTGGCATACGCAGACGACATTGGAAGGAACCCACTTAACTAAGTACATGGTGGCCTCGTCTGCTGAAAATGTAGCAATAGTAGAAGAACAACTATTAAGGTGGAGGTGCACGAATTCGAAGTGATGCTATCGTTTTATTAGCTTGGATATGTAGTAGCAGCCGATAAGAATATGGAGGAAGAAATACGCAGGCGGCCGGCTGCTCAAAGCCCACAGAACCTACTTAAGTCTTTCAAGACTATTTATATCCTATAAGGTTACCATTGTATTACTTCTAAACTGCTGCTTTACGATAGTCTTACCAGTACTCACCTACGGATCTGAGACCTGGGTGCTTAGCCAATGGCACTCTGAATTCTTAGTTCTCCCTGTTTGTGAGGAAGGACGATTCTGGAGACGATATAACCTTGAGCTATGTATGTATATGAAATCTAAAAAAATTTAGCGTGGTAGACTCTAGTGGGCACCAAGTTGTATGACCGAAGAGGAACGGGTCGGGAAGTCTCTTGAGGAACAATTCATATGGTAGAACACAGCGTTGCAAACCAAATTTGCGCTGGGATAGTATACATATGTATCAATTTACACCACGACGCTCACAGCCTGAAGATACGAAACTGGATTTCGATTTGATTTGATTTCGTTTTTTTTTATTATACAGATTGTCCATTTAAGTTCATAAACGCACTTATATTAGGACATTTATCTAATTTCTTAGCATCGATTTGGAAAACCTTGGACATTCGTCTCCAAGTCTGTGAATCGAAGTAACAAAAGGTTCGTCGTTCTTTTGTACCGTTCTTTTCATAAACTTCAAGTAAATACTTGAATAAAAGCTTTTACTAGAAGTAAAAGTATTTACTAGGTATGGATGAATTTTGGTAGTAAATACTTAAAGTGATATGCATAAAAACCATTTACTACTAGTATTTACTTCAATTTTTACAAGTTGCTAAAGAGCAACTTGAACATTTGCTAGTAAATACTTTTGGATGTTTGAAACGAACATTTTCATTTGCAAATCAAAATTCAAGGCGATCGGTTCAATATTCTTGTCAAATGGCCGTATTTTTGCACATTAACACTGAAAAAATTAACAAGGAACGAAAATCTCCAGCGACACATAATTTCAAAATGCTTTACCGCTTTGAAAAAGTAAATGTTGGTTGGCTTTCTATATACAGCTTTCCTTCTTGTATTGGAGCCTTGGATTGCACACATGTGGAGATTAAAAAACCTCACTTGCATTCTGAGAATATATAAATCGAAAGGGATATGCATCCATCAACATTCCAGCCACCTGTGATGCAAAAGAATGTTTTACAAGTTAGTGTTGTTTGTGAATGGCCAGGTTTAGTTCATGACTCCAGGATTTGGAAAAACAGTTTTCTTGAACCAATTTTAAGAAATTCAGTAAACACAGTTCTTTTGGCAGATGAGGGATATGGAATCACCACTTGGTTAATAACACCATTTATAGAAACCCAATCACGAGCAAAGAGAAGGTCATCATAGAACGATGTTTTGGTCAGCTTAAAAGTCGATTCCCAATATTACAAAACTGTATACTGGTACAATTGAAAAACGTGGCAACTCTAATAATGGCATGTTTTTTTTGCATAATGTTGCAAGGTATTTAAATGAAACCCGACGACTTTGAAGAAGAGGACAGAGGAATTAAAAGCGAAACTACCAACGACCACGGACGCAGTTCTGTTCTGGTGCACCTGAAATCAGGAGATAGGGGCAGCTGCGGAGAAATGATGTAGATTTGATCAAAAGAACCGAATGCACCTCAAGCTTTTGACAAAATCTAATGTACAATTATTTTCGTTTTTTGTCAAGATAATGTAACAACCACGCGCCGTATGAAAATGTATTATTAAAAAATCAATAACAAATACTTCAGCTCAAAGTGATGAAATCTAAATACCTAATCAAAGCAAAGTTAAGGTTTTTCTTGTTACTTTTTTAGTCTAGTTTTTCATTTTAATTTTTTTTTCAATTGCTGTAAGCAAATGCCTGAGTCTTCCGATGAATATGTAGTTTTTTCTTGGATGAATCTAGTATTTACTACTAGTAAATGCTGGCTAGCATTTACTTTTTTTTATGCATACCAAATGAAGTAAATACTACGAATCTGAGCTTTTACTTGTTGATCTAGTATTTACTTGAAGTATTTACTACTAGTACTACTACTTACTACTACTACTACTACTTGATTTTTATGCATATGCCCCATTATCTCTTCTTCATACATACATACGTACATACATATAGCAAATATAAAATTTTCTAAAAATTTTTCGATTTGACAATTTTCGAAAATTGAAATCGATCAGATTTGTTTTTTTTTTGTTTTAGAGTGAAAAAAATATATTTTTTAACATTAGCACCGTTTGTCATTTGATTGCATATGAAAAATATACATTTTATTTTTTCTTAACCTTCTACCCTAATACCTCTTGCATTTAGAGAAAAAATTAGGAAAATCGGTCAACCAGTGTGCCCGGTTAGCGAAAGAACACAAAAATTAAGCTGTTCTTTTATATACATGATAGAAAACCTTAAAAATTGAATTAAAAATCAAACTGAAAACTGTTACAATTCTGTCTTTGATCTTCGCACTTTCACAGTTGCCGCAGAAGTGTCTGACAGTCTCCTATTTTCCATAATTTCTCTCCCATTCCCTTTCATTCCAGTTATTGGGAGTGCTGCCAATACTGTTGGTTGATTGTCATTTTATTCCAACTTACCAAAGCAATTACACATCACTTAAATATAAGGCCAACGTTACACTTAACATTTGTTTTTTATTTGTTTAGCAGTGCTCTAGCACGGCCATCCTACAGAATTCATCGCTCTCGATGAAATAAAACACCCCTTTCAACAAAAGTATTCAATTCAAAATTTTATTTATCCAATTTTTATTTTTGACAGAATGGAGTCAGTAGTATCCTTTAAATCTTCAGTGTAAGTACCATACATCTGCATTCTTCACTAGACTCCTTATGGATTACAATTCTAGAGTCAGATCTGAAATGTTGGAAAACATTTGGGGTCTTAATTCACCAATAAATCATTATTGTAGACAAACACTCTAAACAAACAAAGTGGCATAGCTCAGAGGCATAATGAAGCTTGTCTATAGTCACCAATCAAACTCAAAGTATCAATTAAACTTAATTTATCAAAATTGCATATCTCAGAGGCATAAAAAAAACTTGTCTATATCTAATAGCCAGACATTCAAAATGCCATAATTTGTTGTAACACAACAACAAAACACAACACAGCACAACACAACACAACACAACAAACAGCTCAGCGGCACTTTAAGCTTGTCTATTTCTTGTGTCATAGGTTTCAGAAAACCAACCAGAGGCAATATTAAGCTTGTTCTTCGTGATACAAACTACTGTTAGATAAGACTAGGCTCAGAGGCAATATTAAGCTTGTCCTTCAAAAAACAACTACTGACGCAGGTGGCCATGGTTCAGAGGATAGTGTAGTTGACTGCTAAGCCAAACGTTGCGGGTTCAAGCCCCAGCTTCGGCAGCAGTCTTTTTCTACAATAATCGCCAGCTTATCTGAGGCCACCTGTGCGATAATATGAGACAATATAAATCTATGTCTCCTCCTCTGTGCCACGTAGGTTTATGTTATGTGTTCTTTCCTTCTATGTGTCTCTCTGTCTCTCTCTGTCGTATGTCTTGTTTCAGTCCCGATGGCCTCAGTCGCCAGTGCTGCTATGTGTCTGTAGTTCGTATCATTCATGTGCGAAGTACTGTAATGTCAATGTCAATGTCAACAACTACTGATAAGATAAGACTAGGCTCAAAGGCAATATTAAGCTTGTCCTTCAAGATACCAACTACTGATAAGGTAATACTAGGCTCAGAGGCAATATTAAGCTTGTCCTTCAAGATACCAACTACTGATAAGATAATACTAGGCTCAGAGGCAATATTAAGCTTGTCCACCAACAATTTTACCAACAAAAAAATGTCAATTGAGCTACCTTTTATAAAATGTCATCTTGAACATTTTCTTCATTTATACGTACTGGTCGGATAACCTCTCTAGCCGCAACCACTATCGCCTTTGAACTCTCCTTCTTTATCTTATACCGATCATTAGGAAGAACGCCAACGACTTCATATGGTCCTTGATAATGAACGTCCAATTTGGATTTGCGAATTTGATTACTACGGTAAACAACTTTATCACCAATCTTCAATTTCGCTGGTTTGCATTTATCCTTATCAAATCTTATTTTCATACGATGTCTGTTTTCTTGAAGTCTCTCGTTAGCTAGCGCTCGAATAGCTTCTAAGTCTTCGTACTCGGGTTCAATATTTAAGTGTGACAAAAGAGCGCCGATTTCAGGAGTACGTCCAGTGATCCCTATGAGTATCATCATTGGTGATAACCCCGTTGTTTTATTGGTGGTTGTATTAAGTGCGAGCTGCACACGACTAACATAAGTGGTCCATTCAAGGTTGATATCCAAATTCGTTCGAAGTAAGTTGGAAACTGTATCGACAAATCTTTCCACTTGTCCGTTCGCTCTACAACTTCCTGGTGCGATAAGATGTAGTTCTGTACCCAGAGAGGCACATTGTTTTCGAAATTCCTCACTTGTAAAGTTTGAGCCTCTATCACTTATGATTTTAGACGGTGCTCCAAATAACATTACATAATTATGAAAGTGTTCAACTGTTTCTGCTGCCTGCAAGGTCTTGCATGGAAAAAGCAGAACAAACTTGGTAAATGCATCGACTATGATAAAAATGTGTCGATTATCGTCTAAGTTCTTTCCATGAAATGGGCCCATATAATCGATATGGATGGTGTGAAATGGGATTGGTTTCTTTTCAATTGGATGTAATTCCATTTGTTTCTTCCCGCTGGGTCTTTTTGCAACCAAACAAATGAGACAGTTATTGACAAATTCTCTTACGTTTCGTGTCATAGACGGAATCCAAAAATGCTCTCTCATTTTATCAAGTGTTTTTTCCCACCCAATGTGACAGTTGTCTTCATGGAATCGTCGTACCTATAAGTGAAAGCCGACAGCTTTGAGGTACAAAAAGTTTTTCAGAATCTTGCAATTTCTTATACAACAAGCCTTTCCGAACTATATATTGTGATTTGGTGTCAGTATCACCTTCCCTGATCTTATCTTTGATTTCGCTCGTGAAAGCATCCTGCTCTTGTTCAAGGTGAAGCCAGGTATCAGATAGACTATTCAAATTATAACAATAATTTCGGGGAACGTTGCGACTAAGATAATCGGCATGCACCATAGTATGCCCTTTCCTGTACGTTATTTCAAAATCGAAGTCTTGGAGGTATATCCACCATCTAGCGACGCGGGGCAGCAAATCTTTTTTCTGTTTAGTTGCCTTAAGAGCGTTGCAATCTGTTACTAAGAGGAAGTGGATACCCAAAAGATAAGAACGAAAATGCTTGATCGCGTTTACCACTGCAAGAGTCTCTAACTCATAGCTGTGATATTTGGATTCATACGCTTTTGTTGCTTGACTAAAATACGCTACCACATGCAGCTGTCCATCAATACGCTGGAAAAGGACTGCGCCGTACCCTATAGAACTAGCATCGGTATGGAGTTCGGTTGGAACTTCGTGGTCGAATATGATCAATAGAGGTCTTGATGTAAGTTGTCTTAGAATATATTGTCTCGCTGCTTCGCATTCAGCTGTCCAATCAAATTTGACGTTAACTTTAGTTAAGGAAGATATACAGCTAGTTTTGGCTGCGAACTCGGGGACAAATTTTCGGAAATAATTTGCCAACCCCATGAATTGGCGTATTTGTTTGACATTGGTTGGGATTGGTGTCCTTACTAAAGCATCAATCTTTTTGCTGCTTGGCCTTATACCATCGTATGTGATTTCTCGTCCCAAATATTCGATTTTTTTTCTAAAAATTTACATTTGTTCATGTTAAGGGAAAATCCGCTAACCGTCAGGGCCTGCAACACAAGATCTAGTTTTCTGAGTCCATCCTCGACGGTTACAGATGGGATGAGGACATCACCGATATAGACCAGGGCAACTGTGTTTCTTAGATCTCCCAATGCTGTGTTTATAGCTCTTTGAAAAACGGCTGGAGCATTAGTGAGTCCGAAGGGCATACGCAAATATTCAAAATGGCCATCCGGTGTAACAAAAGCTGTTTTTTCTATCGATTCATCAGCAATAGGGATTTGATGGAAACCAGATGCCATATCCAAAGAAGTAAAATACGTGTTGCCCTTAAGCCTGTCCAGTTGGTCTTGGATCCGAGGCAAAGGGTACCGATCTCTAATGGTGATTCTATTCAGGGCCCTATAATCAACGCAAAGCCTATTTTCCCCATTCTTCTTTTTTCACTAATACGACCGGACTAGCAAAAGGAGACTCACTATCTCTTATGATGTTGCATGCTTTAAGATCGTTTATTATTTTAGAAGTTATCTCACGTTCAGTTTTAGACATTTGATATGCTTGATAATGAATGGGAGAATCTTTCAATTAGCGAATGGTTTGGGATCCCGTATTAACCTTAGCTTGTGGAAAACCAGTGATAATAGGAGGAAGTGGTCACCCTTCGTACAGTTTTTACTTTTTATTTTTTAGTTATTTATTTACTCACTGCAGCTTCGAGTTAATGGACTGTATCTTTAATATATTTATTACTAGCTGACCCCGCGAACTTCGTCTCGCCGCCCTTCAGAGCATCTCCAGAATAAGTATGTATAATTAAGACAGATATTGTGATGTGATTTGCTAATCCAATTGAAATAGAAAACTACATATTTGAATTTTTCCAAGCTTTACAACTAACTTTCTACTTTCATTAAAGCATGCAGTAAAATGAAAATTTCGTTGAGAAATTCAACAAATCCTCTTTCTTCCGTTGTATGTTGACTATTTAACAATAGGTGTGTTTTTTGGCAAATATATCCGCCGTGCAGTAGGATTTGCCAAAAAAACGCATCCGCAGTTGTTAAATTTTTGTATTTAGAATTTCGTAGCTGCTATCATTTTAAAGACGATTATTTTTCTAAATTCTATCCGCAGTATGATTCTACTTCTACTTTTATCGGCAATATCGTGTTGTATTTGTGATACATGTAGTCTACTACTGCGGATACGAACAGCTTACGATTGTCCCCCTTATTTGCTGACTTTCCTTTGGGGATTGAGCGGATAAAGAGTCCCAACCGGACATACAAAAAAAATGCAATTTTCCCTTTGAAAACCAATCAGTTTTCCGAGCTTTTCATCAAGATCTTTCATTTTTCTATTTGAAAACCCATTTTGAAACAAAAAATTATAAGCAAAAAAAAATCAAATTCCCGACCTTTGTTTGGTTTTTCCAGTTTTCCCACTCTTCCATGAGCTTTTTCCATTTTTTTTATTTTCACAGAAATCATCAGTGTTAGTATTAACCATGAAAATTTCACAAATATCTGTTGGGCCACTTCGGAGTCTATAAGAGACATACAAACAAACAAACACACATCCATTTATATATATATATAATTATATATAGATTCAATCACTATACAACCTTAATAAATAAATGCATAAATATAATTGTTTTACGAAAATCTTTTTTGTCCTTTCCATTTCTGCAATGTTAATACATACTTTGTTGATTTATAAACGGTTGTTATGTTTTTTTTATCGTCATGCAATGTAATATAGAAAAAAAAAAACACTCCAACAAACATAGATTGGTCCCTAAGAAGAAGCAAAACAAAAAAACCGCAGGAAATTTTCATACTAATTTCAGGACACTCCTTATTATGTCTGAATCTCGACGGAGTCCAAGTCACGGGTTTCGTATGTAAACAAAAATTACATATAAAAAATGGACGCTTAGACACGACAAAAATACTCGCAAAAAATTGAAGCTATGTATGTATATTATAGTAATGTCCATTTATTTGTTTTTCCACGATCATTAACCAAAAATGTTTATCTTGTTTTTATACAACCGCCATGCATACATTTCGTTGCTAGCTTCGTTTATCACTTCAAACGTCTTCCCACGGGTATGTTTAACAATGATCACACAAGTGTGACTAAATCGACTTGCTTTATCATCAACTTGGGAGGTTTTCTATATTTGTATTTATTATTATTATAAAGGTCTTAAATCTGCAGATGATTCTTCTCTTGGCATTTTTAAATTTCATGGATTTAGAGATTAGACATACATACATATGTGATTAAAAGGATTTTCCTTCTATTCACACATGTATCTGCCAGATAATCTTGTTTAATTTTTTGGAAGTAGCTTTCAAACATCGGCGATGAACGGTGGCGGTGGCGTTGCTTAACATACCTGTCATAAGTAGCACAAATCAACGACAAAAAAATGTCAAGTATACGTTTTTTGTTGTTTTTTTTTCGATAAAAAACAATATTTGACGAAAATATTTGAAATAATTTTCATACAAAATTGAGTATTCGTATATTGATATATTTTGCTGAAGTGGAAAAAGCATTGTTTTTTAACATTTGTGATCTGAAAAATATAATTTTTTTTTTGTTATAAACCTTCTACCCTTATTCCTCTTTACTTAAAAATTTAGAAAATCGGTCAACCGGTTGTCAACTGAAAAGATAACAGAAATTTAACGAATTAGTCTTTTATATATATAGATGGTTTGTAAGTTTTTTTTCGATTTAAAGACGATAGTTCAGAAATACTAGCAGCCTGAATGTTCAAACAATCAGCCGGTTAAATTTGACGCAATGTAGAACCATGACCACTCACAATTATCATCAAAGATGGATCTTTTAATACGTCCCTACCAATAATAATTTCATTTTTTAAATACTCTCCGTCAATAACATGAAAAGCTATTTCGACGTTAGCTTCCTCGAACTCAACTAGTAGATCCATTTGTTCCGATAAAATAATGGGATCTTTACCAATTCCTTGTACGGAAAGAAATGATGTTCTTTTCTTTGAAGGTATCTTATTTGCAATATCAGACCTGATTAGGGAACAATCAGACCCAGTGTCGAGCAGGCAGTGATATAATTGGTGATTGATTATGACTGGAGTGTTAATTTCTGATGTTACTGTTTGACAGCAAAGATTAACTGTTTTTCGTTCAGCGCGTGTTTTAGCCCAACAAGTGCTTTCATCGTGACCTATTTTTGCACAGAATGAACATTTTCTGGTTTTGTCGGTATTTTCGGGTGCTTTAATCTTAAAAGGTTGAGATTCGGTTTTACTCTCCCGAGTTGTCTTATTAGGACACTTGGCTCTTATATGTCCTAAGTTCCCACAATCAAAACAACGACGCTCTTCATCCATTCGTGAGTTTGGGAACAAACTCTGTTTCATTGTTTCTACGTACAGGAAGTCTAACGCTTCGCAAGTCTTTGATATGATGACGACGATGAGGACTTTCTCGTATAGACGATAAGTGATCAATTAAACATTGAACAGACGAAGGCATTACAAATGTGAGGGAATTTCTTAAACTTATTTGGGAAATACAACCAACGATAATCCTTACAATTTTATCCTCGGGTATATTAAAAGGCAACCGGTTAATCTGGGAAACCTTTTCTATGACAAAATCACTGTAAGTTGCAAATTCGCTACTCTCGACATTTGCGACTGTTTAAAGTTGCTCAACGATGTCTGCACCGCTTGAAAACGTATGGACTAAGGAAGCACGCAAATCTGTCCATCCATAATGCTGGTACCCGTATTTATCGTACCATAATTTTGCCCTACCCAACAACGAAGACTGAACTCTGGGAATAATGTCGAAGTTTTTGAGTAGGTCGCGTTCTACCCTCAAGTCAACATCAGCACACCATCGACGAACATCAATACGTGAATGATCGGGGTTAAAACATGGAAACCCAACAGATCCACCAGCTTCACGTTGTTGAGTTGTACGTAAAATTTGGTTTATTGCATCTAATGTAATTGTGAGATTGTTACCTTCGCTATTTCTTGTTGAATTGTCATTCAATGGCGATTCGCCAACCATACCAATTGGATGTTCACCACCAATTACTGTTTCATCAGGATCTGATAGTTCATCGGCAACACTTTTCTTATTACCACCGTTTGCCATCTCGGATTTAAATAAAAAGAACAGTACACGACACAAAGCGATTCCAATTTCCAAACTGTTTATTTATTATTAATTTTTTTTTTGCATCGACACATACACATTACACAGTCACATTCGTGTGAAAAGGGGATGATTTTTTTTTTTTGCACTCAGTAGGTCAGTAGAGCGTATTGGCTTAGGCAGAGAGAAGTAGTAGGCACTGAAATCTGAAATGACTAACTGAGTCGAACAAACGCGTTGCGTTGCGTCGTCGCAAACAGTAACGTATGGGCTTTGAGAGACCTTGTGGCATGTGGGTACTATAACTCAATTTAATAAATCACAAAGAAGTAGGCACTGAAATTAAAAGAGTTGAACACATGCGTTGCGTCGCAAAAAAAAAAAACTATGAGCTCTGATTGGGAGAATATTGGGTTATCGTCTTATCGATACTGAATTTAATAAATCACTCAATCACTAAATCACAAACAATTATGTAGGCATATGGAATATCATCCCACTTCTGATGATAGAAAAACACAAAAATTGAATTAAAAATCAAACTGAAAACTAATACAATTCTGTCTTTGATCTTAGCACTTTCATAGTTGCCGCAGAAGTGTCTGACAGTCTCCTATTTTCCATAATTTCTCTCCCATTCCCTTTCATTCCAGTTATTGTGTGTGCTGCCAATACTGTTGGTTGATTGTCATTTTATTCCAACTTACCAAAGCAATTACAGATCACTTAAATATAAGGCCAACGTTACACTTAACATTTGTTTTTTATTTGTTAAGCAGTGCTCTAACATACATATATAGATTATTAAATCTATACTAATATATGTATAAAGCTTAAGAGTTTGTTCGTTTGAACGCAGTAATCTCAGGAACTACTGGTTCGAATGGTATAATTCTTTTTGTGTTGGATGGTCCATTAATCGATTTAGGCTTAAGGCTACTTAACATTAAGCTGTGACCAACAGCAGCGAAGAGTCTGTGGAACATGTGGAAAAAACGGCAACAAATATGAATTTTTCTGCGTTTTAACGCGCTTATCTCAGGAACTGCTTAATGAAATTGAAGAATTTTTTAAATGTTGAATGGTCCATTTATCAAGGAAGGCTTGAAGCTATATAACATTAAGCTGCGACCAATAAGAGCGAAAAATTTGTGGAAAATGTGGAAAAAAAAACGGCAAACAATACAATACAATACAATATAAAGCTGAAGAGATTGTTCGTTTGAACGTGGTAATCTCAGGAACTACTGGTTCGAATTGTAAAATTCTTTTTGTGTTGAAGAGTCCATTAATCGAGGAAGGCTTTTTTTACTTAAAATTAAGCTGTGACCCATAGCAGCGAAGAATCTGTGGGAAATGTGGAAAAAAAACGGAAAAAATATTTATTTTTCTGCGTTTTAACGCGCTTATCTCAGGAACTGCTCAGTCAAATTGAACAATTCTTTTTGTGTCTAATGGTGGATTTATCGAGGAAGGCTAGAAGCTATATCATACTACGCTGATACCAATAGGAGCGAAGCGTCAGTGAAAAATATTGCAAAAACGACAAAAAATATTCTTTTTTGAATGTTTCTGTTGTTTGCTTGAACCCGCTGATCTCAGGAACTGCTAAATCAAAGTGAACAATTATTTTGCGATGAATAGTTTATTTATTATGGAAGGCCTTAGGCTATATAACATTAAGCGTTATAAGCGAAGAATCAGTGGAAAAAGTGAAAAAAAATGGCAACAAAATATTAATTTTTCTTGGTATGTGTTGAAAAAATTACTGTGCAGTGTGCACTGCTCAGCACCAACTGATTTTAGAATAAAAGAACCAGAATTTCAAAAAAAAAGAAAAAAATACGAGCGTGTATAAGTGGATATTGTGTTACTATTTTTCCCATTCAGTAGCAATGGCTGTCATAGCGCCGCCCCGCGCGCTATCGTCCGTTTTCAGTTCATAGAAGTTAGAAAAATGAGAACGAAAAATATTGTGTTGTCTGTATCAAACTTAAGGCAGGCTGGCCAAGCAAATGATATAAAAAATGCCAGTTCCACCTAACAACATCTTACTGAGATCTCAGAGATCTCAGAAATTTTTTACAGGCCGACTCCACTAGAAATAATTTCTCTCAGAATACTCATCCTGACATGAAAAGTCTAATGGAGTCGCATTGTTTCATCTTATGATATGATGTTAGCGATCTGTCTCTGCTATTTTGTCTTGACATCGATGTCTGATATCAAATTTGACGTTTGAGTTTTTTTTCCTTTTTTGTGTGTGGATGACATCTCAATTTCATTATTTTGTGTGTCTCAAACCGACAAGTATTCATTTGGCGCGAACAAAAAAAAATTACTGTGTTAAAAAAAGTCGGCATTTGCAGTTTTTTTTATTAGATTCATATATTTAAAAGGATTAAATCAGGTAATAACACATTTTTAAACGAAATGCGTTTTTGACAAATCCTTTTAAACAGCACAATCATGAGTGAGTGGAAACTTTCCCAGAATGAAACCAAGCTCCTGATAAACTTGTAGAGGGAAAAGGAGTGCTTGTGGAACTACAAGAGCAACCTATAGAAGAGGAACGATTTGAAGAACAAAGCTTGGGCATCAGTGGCGGATTAAACGTTGAAGGTGCCATAGGCAAGCATCTCACTGGTGCCCCTACATATCTCGTACTATAGTTTGAAGAAGAGGCGTTGAAATAGGGGCCAAGGAAAAAGAGACTTAGTTAACATGAGATCTATTATAGTATTATCCGAAAAATCTTACGCATTTGGTTTGAAATATTTTAATTAATGATCTGCCGAACAATAAATTTTGTAAACCAAGTTAACTCGAGTTGTTTCTTATGCAAACCGAGTGGCAACACGGTTCGCAAATCGGATGGCCCCGAAAATAAATCTGGAAAGAACTTAAAAAGCAGAAAAATTAGGTTTTAAATCCGTCGAAATTTTGGCCATCCGCTGATGAACTGCGACCAATAGGTTATTTGCCCCAACAATAAGTAAAATCAATACCTATTCAAAAACGCTTACAAAATTAGAAGAAAGCTAAGTCGATTGCCGAGTTGGCAAACCGAGTTGACTATGTACTGTAAGTGGAATTGCTCAGGACCCATTTTTATTTTTATAAAAGATGCACGTGCAATTCGAGTTCACAAGTTTGCTACTTGAACAACCACGTTTGAACTCGCATTATTTGCCACTTGTGAGAATTCCTGCGCCTGCGCGCCCCTTTGTTGCCGCGCCCCTAGGCACGTGCCTAGTTTGCCTTAAGGATAATATGCCACTGTTGGGCATCCATATCCCAAGCAATGAACAAGGACGTGATCGATGTTAAAAAAAAAGTTAAAAATCTTCGCTCAGCTTATGTGGCTGAAAAAAAAAATTACAGATTCTCAACATTCTGGTGCTGGAAACGAGGAAGTTTATGAGTCTCACCTTTTTTATTTCAGTGAGTTTTCATTCCTGGATGGAGTTATTGTGCTGCGTAAAACACAGAACAATTTCTCACTGGTAAGTAATAAACAACTTCATAAAAATTATAAATGAAAAAAAAAAATTTAGGACGATACACTTGAGAGAGCTATGGAGGCTGTAGAGGCTGAAGAGGCTGTGGAGGGTGTGCAGGCCACTGCTGATGTTCTTGCTCTTTCCCAATCAACATCTAAACCAATGCAAATAGCATCGGCGAGGCAGTCATCGGGCTGGCGAGGGGGATCCACATCATTATCGAGCGCCCGAAGTGCAAGATACGAGGACGCCATAGCTGCCATTGTACAAAGTACAAATTCTCGGCCAGGTAAACAATTGCTTAATAAGATGACTTCTTTTTTGTGTATTTCAAAGGTTTTTAACTTTTTTTGCAGAACGAAAAACTAAATATGAAAGTTTTGGTACCAGTGTGGCCAGTCAGCTGGAAGAATTAAGCAACATCGAGGCAGCTGAAGCTATGACTGAATTACAACAAGTTCTGTCAAGGCATGTTATTCAGTCGCTACAGCGAAGAAGTATAGCTTCGCACTCATCCTTATCAAGCTCAGTGGAAGGAAGTGATCTTCTTCAAAGTGCAATGATAAACTCAGATTTAGTTGATGAGTTTTAAAAATTATTTTATCTTTAAATTCTAGCAATAATTAAACTATAAATAAGTGATTTTGAAAAATTGTGTTCATTGTAAAAAAGCAAAGATGTATCAAAGTGTCGTTAATAGAATTACCTTATACAAAATAAATTTATACCACCTAAACGGATTTCAATGCTTTATAATTTTATGATTTCTAATTTCAGGGAATTTTGGCAAAGAAGATTGTTAAAATAAATGTCGGATTGTTATCAAAACTAACGTGATGAAATGTTGTTTTCACATATTTATATGTTTGTCTGGTTCTGCAATTTTTTTTAATTTTATCTGGCATTATTTATATTTATTAATAAAAAAACATTTTGAAACAAAATCAAACAAAAAATCAGTATAGCAACACGGGGCTTTATTCTTCATTTTTGTGATCGCACATAAGAGCAAGTTCGTGCAACCACATCGTACATATTTTTTTCTTATAAATTAAGTAAAAAAGAATTTACAGGCATAGATACGTAAAAATGTTTTTATTTATTAATTTTTTTCCACTGATATGGAACGTCTCCATCAGTGACACAATAACGCACCAAATTTTCACGAATTCTTGATGCGTGTTTATAGTTGGAATGATCTTGTGTTGTCAGAGGTGATATTGTTTGTGGTAGAGTTTCAGAAACTAATTCAGTTTCAGGAGATGACCTTATTAATGGCGAGAGAAAGTTGTGTAAAACAAAACAAGCTTTAACCACAGCTTCGCAAGTTTCCAAGCTCAAGTCAATGGGCCTGCACACACGGGATGAATAATTTTTGGACTGAAATGGGTTTTATTCTTTAGTTTCTTTAGTCCAAGCACACACGAGATGATTTCAGACTGGGGAGAAAGTGTATATGTGAACCTCTTTTAAATGTGTGAGTATATATTTCGTACCAAAACTGTCAGCTTTTGTTTATGTGTTAGTTTTAGTCTTCGTTCATCCACCAAATTTCGGGTTGAAAATTTCAGTCCGGTTCATACTGCACACTTCGCTTCCCTTGCCCACTAAACTGATTTTAGTCCGGATGAATTAGTCTCGTGTGTGCAGGCCCAATAGGACGATGGAAAATTCGAAACCTCGATGCCAATCGTCCGAATGCCATCTCAACTGTCAGGCGGCACCGACTAAGCCTATAGTTTAGAACTTCCTGTTGTGTAGTTAATTTTGAATTCCGGCCAAAACCTTTCATAACAAAAATATTAAAAAATTATTGCTAGTAATAATATTTATTTTAAATGTTCTTTACCTTTCATTTAATGTTTATCAAGTGCAAATATATCATCCCCAACAAAAAAGTATGTCGTTTGACTTTCTTGCCCTTTCAATGGCTGTGCATTTGGAATATTAAGGCAATTTTTAACAATCCCATGGTAAAGACTACAGTTCTTAAAAATGATTACATCAGACGCTCTTCCATTTCCTCCAACATCTATGTACAGAAATTTGCTATGAGCATCCACAATGGCAAGCAAAACTATGCTGAAAAAGCCTTTATAATTATAGAAGTCGGAGCCTGAATGTGGCGGTGTTTTAATTCGAATGTGCTTCCCATCAATCGCTCCAATTGTATGTGGGAAATCCCAATACCTATTGAAATCGTTGGCAACTTGCAACCATTCACTTTCATTTGTAGGAGTCTTGAACGGAAAATATTTCATGAATTAAAAAAGAACATAACATTTCAAATGCACTGAATTTTTGGTCAACCTTCATGTTTTCACTTTGAAGAGTATTATATATTGCATTCAGCACATTTGGAACAAAAGTTGAAATTGTTTTGCGGGACACCCTTGATAAGAACTCCAACGATCTATAGGAGTCACCAGTTTCAATGTACCTAAGAGTAATCGCAAGCCGAACTCTGGGTGTGATTGCAAATCGCATACTCGTGTCTGGCCTTTTTATTAACGGTTCAACCTGCAATCAATAAATTAGCAAACTAAAAAAAGTTATTTGCATTCCTACCAGAATAAGAACCGCGGTAAATCTGTCGATGGACATCCTACAGAAATTTTGATAGTCTTCTCCTTGATCCCAGAGTAAATCCTTGAGCAAATGTTGCTCAAGGTCATGGGCGTCCCTTAGTGTAAGGAAAGGATTAATCCAAAAACGATGTTTCCGTTTAGCTTCCTGCTCTTCGCTCATTTCTAACTCTTCAAGATTTTCCAACACTTGCAGAGCTTTAAGTGTACGAATTGCACCATGTTCACGCATTCTTTTCGCCATCGCCCTTAACCAACCGTATACAATTATTATTATTATTCTTTTGACAAAACAAATTATTATTAAATTGAAAAACAAACGAATTTCTACACAAAAGCCGAAAAATTGTGGGAAGAATTTTTTTATTGTTTGACGTTTGACGTTTTTCAGAGATGAATTCACTTTAACCTCTCTTGCTCAAATGAGATGTCAAGACATAAATTGCCCAGCGAAAAAAAAACTTCTAATTTTAATGTCAGAGATCTGGTTGGCGATACAGATATCAAGTGGAGTCGGCCTGTTAAGTGGAACAAAAAATCTCAGCTGAGAACTGAGATTTTTTTCTGAGATCTCTGAGATGAAATTATTTTGGATTCGATTTCTCAATCAGCTATTTTGACGTGGCTGACATATGTGCAACAACAATTAGTACGGTAACCATTATATCTCAATGATACTGAGAATTAAGTTCCACCAAGTGATTTTGCCTCAGTCAATGTGACATTGAGATCTCGGTGAGATGTCGATAGGTGGAACTGGCCTAATAACTGCTCAAATTAGAATTTTGAGAGTTCAATTGATTTGTGAATGTGATTGATTGCACTATTTGTGCAGATTATTGTGTTTAAACAATATCATTTTATATATTTCTTAACTTAAAAATATGCTCAGTTTAAAGAAACAGGAAAAAAAATTGACTTCAGGAAAAAAAACTTCTGCATCGTTTTTTTTCCTGAAGTCAATTTTTTTCCTGTTTCTTTAAACTAAGAGAGATATTAGAATTAGGGAGAGTTCTACCAAGGGAATGCTTTAAGTCTGAAAAACTGAAGGGAATCATAAAAAAAGCTCAAATTTTTCAAGTTTAAGAGAATAACGACCTAGCGAGTGTTGACTGCAATGCAATTTAACAATAACTTCGCAAAAAAATTCCCACACGCGTATGATGCACAAGTCGTGACGATACTCTGGCCGGTGGACGAGTGAGAGGCGGACGAAGTCGCGGGCAACTGCTAGTATATTATAAAGTAAGGCTTTTGTTTGTTAGTCGGCTGTATGTTTGTAGTCGATAAACTAACAAACAAAAAAAAGTCCTACTTTATAAATGATGCAAAATTGTTATTCCATGAACTGATTGTGCAATAGGAGGTTCTGAAAATAAAAGAAATAATTATTAAGAGGAAACTGACAGCCGACATAAATTTTTTGAAATGTCTCTCCATTTTTCATTTCATTTCATTTCATTTCATTTCATTTCCTTTTCATTCTTCCTTATTAAATTTAAGGCTGAACTCCTACTCAAGCTTTTGTACCAAGACAATGTTTACACGCGAATTCTGGGGCACGATTTTCTATACAAAAGAAAATTTTAACATCGATATTCAAAAAAAAGCATGGATTTTAGTTTCCAATCTCTGTGCATGTACATTTCGCATTATGAATATTAGGTACATATCGGTTTCGGTCAAAATTTGGCCTGTGCCGTAATCGTAAGCTCAATGGTTTTCAAAGGGAAAATTGCATGTACCTAATTGTTGGTGCATTGGTTTTCGAAGGGAAAACTGGAAAATTTCAAAACGGGTTTTCGAATGGAAAATAGAAAGTTCTTGATGAAAAACTTGGAAAATTCATTGGTTTTCAAAGAGAAAATTGTATGTAACTAAAGGTGCATTGGTTTTGAAAAAGAAAAGTGGAAAATTTCAAAATGGGTTTTCGAATATAAAATAGAAAGTTCTTGATGATGAAAAACTCGGAAAGCTCATTGCTTTTCAAGGGTTAAATTGCATTTAATTGGTGCACTGATTTTCAAATGGAAAAATGAAAAATTTTGGATAGGGAACTCAGAAAACTCTGCGAGCACACGAAGAACTTCAACACCTAATATCAAGCTTTTGCATAGAATTTAAAGTGCATTGGTATGTTTGTATGTCCGGTAAGGACTCTTAATCCGCTCAATCCTTAATGCATTTATATAAATTTTCACTGTAGGTATAGGCTTAGTAAAAACAAATTTTTGGGACACACTTAATGGAAAGTCACTAAATAAGGGGAAAAATAATATTAAAGGCTGTATTTTTGTGAAATAGTCAAAACACACCAAAAAACGAGAATTTGTTGAATTTTTCAACGAAATTTGATTTTACTGCATGCTTAATTGAGAGTAGAAAGTTCGTTTTTAAGCTTTTAAAAATTCAGATACCTATGTAATTTTCTATTTTAATTGGATTCAAGCGGAATCAAGAAGGGTGGCGAGACGAAGTACGCAGGGTCGGCTAGTTAAATAAATAATTTCCAGGCCGTTTAGTTTTGAAAACTTACGATAGCATCTACCCAAAGTTACTCTACGGCTGAGCAAAAATACAGTCAAAACAGAGTATGGTATGGTGCCATCGGTTATTTTAGTAAGCTAAGTATGTTCGTAATAGGTACCTCTAGGTACCAGTTGAAGCTTAAGCCTACATTTTCGATACAACTTGGGTCCGGCCCGGGAGGTCTTGCTGGATTGCTGTTCAACGCCTTCCAATTGCAGATGTTCAGACTTCCAGGACTATGCCATTTTTCCACCGTTTGGTCTGTCACATTGTCTCTCTACATGAATTGTACCGTTGCAAGACCAAGACTTTAGTCTTATACAAATTGTAGTTCCAGATGAATAGTAAGATTTTAGGATATAAGGAATCTTTATGGCATGTAGTTTAAGTTTCAAAAAATATTTGCTACGTAAAACAAATTTATTAACTATAATTCAAATAGAAGTCGGATTCCTTAATAGTCGGCCCCTTAAATTCCAGTAGTCGGCCACGGGAGTTGTCAGTAGTCAGCTCCCCTCAGTAAATTAATTATTTATAATTTATAAGCCGTTGTCAAATCTTAAATGTAGGTATTAACAAACCTTTTTTAAAAAAATTTAAATAAATAAATGACAACATACAACAAATAATTAATTAAAAACAATCTTGTATTATGTGTTAAATTGGGTAAAAGAGCGTAAAAGATGATTCCGTTAATACGCAGAAGTCGCTTGATTCCATTGAAAGGAGGAATTTGTGGCCATCGACCTAAAGCAGTCCTGAGCTTTTTATATTACTTTCCATAATCCGTTCGTTGAAACTATATTGGCCACATATTGAAAAAAAACGTGTAAGACCCATTTACCCGGCACACTTTTTGCAACAGTTTGAGGAGGGAGCACATAGGGAAACACAAGTAAAGGTGTCGTCACTGAAGAGAAAAAGTACAGTGGTCGTCTCATATTCGTTTCCATGTTGTACAGTAAAAAGATTTTTCCAACCTCTTGGCGTCCATCAAATGGCTCGACCAACCATAGAATTCATAGGTTAAATTACTTTTTCAGAAGTTACAATACTTCAGGGTATCACAAGGGATCTACATTGATCTAAGTGCGACGGTAACAAAATCAACTGTCAGCCCATATAACCTAACCTAACCTAACCTCTTGGCGACTCCTGGTTTTAGAGATAGGCTGAATGATGTTTCATCTCCATTAAGAATCTTGAGGGGTCTTCTAAAATACCGGCTGCGTCAATCTCTTGTAAATACTCATACGTCCCGATCGCTCGTCCCCTGCTGTTCTGAGTCCCTCAGTTCATAATGTAATGTGACATCTTGAAAAGGTCTAGTAATACGTTTTCCATTGTAGGCTATCTTTGAAAGCAGTCAAGATAGACGTTTGTCACCAAGAGGTCTGTGCGCTTCTGAGGAAAGCCACACTTGGCAAGGTATATGAGCCACTTAACAAGATTGTGTTCTCCGGCTAAGTTAAAGACGGTTTACGGTCCCATTTTCTTTGCTTCTCTACAATTCTACCATGGATACGATCTTGTAGTCGCTACCTCGAGGGACCCTGTATGCTTCTCTGATCGGCCAATTGTGCTGTTATTTTTACTAATACGTTCGAGGTACTTGTGGAATTCGCGTTTTACTTTCTGTTCGGAACTACCCATTTTTCAGAGTGCTGGAATGTTAAGATATTTTTTGAAACTAAGCTTTTCTTCACAGTACCTATTTATGTTGTTAAAGAAACAAATCATTTGCTAATCTTGTCTTCTTAAGTCGGCCCTTACGTTTATTAAGGCGGCTGCCTACTGAAAATACATTTAAAAAAAACCTTTTTTTGCGCCAATCAAGAGAGAATACAATTTCCATTAAAAATTAATAAGAAATAGAAGGTTTCAGCCAGAGTATTTCTAATAATGAGTAGGGACACTCTCCACGTGGTTCATTTTTGTTTACATTTTTGGATCCCGTTAGGCCTCACGTACACGAAAAATAGACGGCAATGTAAGGTGTTATAGTAAGAAGGAGATAAAACAAAAGGAGCATTGTTTTGGCAGTTGTCATTGTCATAGAAAACTTGTTCATTTCAAGATTTCAACCCTCTAGAACTAGAACACTAATACATACACAGACCATTGGCCGCTCCATTAAAAAAGCATTATGGATTTTATGTATCGTACACAAGAAAACAAATGTGTTAGGGCTCGTATTGTTTGTTGTGAACTCTTTCTTTCTTTCGAATTTTTTTAAACCTAATACTTTAGAACTATTCTCTCCTACTGGGAGCACTAATACATACACAGACCATTGGTCGCCGGAAATGAACCACGTGGAGAGTGTCCCTACTCATTATTAGATATACTCTGGTTTCAGCCTTGTAGGGCAACGACACACACACAACATGCTCGTTTGCATTATTCCCTACACGGCGAATACAAAATTGGCGAACATCATTTTGAATTCGATTCTTTAAGGTGTGTGTGAGGATGTGTCAAAAAGAGAACCTAAGTCACTGCGCCAATGGTTATTTCATAGAAAAAATTAGGTTTGCTTTCGACTATCTCCCTACATGTGAACAACGAAACCTACGAAAATTTGAAAATCGAAAATGTTTGGCAACAGCGAACCATCTACCTACTATGACGAATTTAAGGCGAACACGAGCATGTTCGTCGTTTACGGCTTCCTTTAATTATGTGTGATTTGGTGTGGCTATGATGAACTTTTTTTTTCGTAGAATTTGTTCGCAACCCCGTTAGATTCGTAACGACCGATGCAATGTATTTGCAAGCAGATAAGTGAATTTTTGTATATTTTCGTCGCAGCTCCAGTTATTTGGAACCCACCAATCGTAACAGATTAAAATTTTTCGGTTAAAATAGTTTGAGAATTTGAGTTGGAAATATATTTTGTACCATTTCTGTACTTTTTTTCTTTTGAACAATAATGGATATTTGTTAACTGCATTATTCTCACATTTCGGGGGGGGGGGGGGTGTTAACCCCCAAAACCCCTACCTGCGTTCGCCCCTGTTGTAGCGTGTTCCAGGCAGAACTTTTGGCGATTAAGGAGGTCCTGTCCTGGCTCAGAGAAAACGTGGTATCCACATCTGATACCCGGTTTTCCTCCGACAGTCAGGCAGCTATAAAATCCCTGGACTCTGTCTCTACAAACTCGATTACGGTCCAAAAATGTCAATCGTCTCTAATGCAGATGGCACAACAGTTTAACATTCACCTTCACTGGGTGCCGGGCCATAGAGACATTCCAGGAAACTGCAAAGCCGACGAACTCGCCAAACATGGTACAACATTACCCATTAAGCCACAAATGGCTAATGTTGGTATACCAATCGCTACATGTAAACTTTTGCTACAGCAAGATCTTATTAAGAGAACTAACATCAGGTGGATTAACATAACCACCTGTCAGGCAACGAAAAACATTTGGCCAAATTTGGACTTAAAGAGATCCAAATGCCTGATATCTCTAAGCAGATTGCATATAAGCTCCTTAATTGGTGACATTACCGGACACTGTCTAATTGGAAGACACGCTGCGCGACTGGGCGTATTTTCTAATGACTTCTTCAGAAGCTGTATGGATGAGGAGGAGGAGGAGACAGTTCTTCACCTCCTCTGCACCTGTCCCGCTCTTGCTCATAAACGTAGGATTCACTTAGGGGAATACTTCTACAATGATCTAAACAATCTCGAACACATTAACATAATAAATCTTCTACGTTTCGTTAGGAACTCTAATTGGTTTCAATGAGCTTTCGAAGAAAAGCCTTCTTAGATTCATGTAGTATCACAATGGGCCTTTGATTGGCCTAAGTGTGTCTCTTAACATGCATGACAGCCACTTTAACCTAACCTAACGTAACCTATCATCGAAATGTCATATTTGATAAAAATCGCAAGTTGTTTTTTACGAATTCATAATTCAATACTTGCCATATATTCTATAGGCACGTGGTATACGCAGTGCAGCGTGATTTCTTCACATAGTTCTTCAAAGCATAACAGCCGACATTGTACACTTCGGTCGCTTCAAAATAACTGTGCTGGAGGACTTGATAATGATTGAAATAAAGGCAAAACGCGTTATTGAGATTGAAGATAAAGCAAAGCTTTCAACAAACAAATTGCATCTATCAAGTGCTTATAGGACAAAATATCACTAGTGGTTTCAGCAATCTGGAAGATAGTAAAGGAGTTCATCTACCTCGGAACAAATGAAACCTCATAAATGCAATAACCTAGACCTATCCGCAGACAGTGAAAATGTTGTCGTTGTTCCTGATCCTTTCCATCGAATTTCCTGGATCACAGTAATGTCTGCCTTATACTGATAGATTCAAGTTTTTGAAGTATAGAGTGGTCTTACATTCACGGTACAAACTATCAATTCATAGTGCGTTATCCTTCCGGGTCTGGTTGCTGTTTGTAATTATCCGACGCTCCACGCTTCTCTCATAACTTCAACTTTTTTAATTGCGATATACATACGTATTAGTTGGTCTTAATTGTCCTACTTATTCTTTGAGATTAAGATCTACAAATTCCTTTTCCGCTCCTCAACACCGAGTGAACATTAGATTTTTAGATTTCTAGTCTTAAGAGCTAGATCTCGACTTGATGAAATAAATAAATAAATAAATATACGGCAAGTAAAAAAGAAAAACTTGAGGTATTTTCATCAAATATGACATAAACACACCTACAGCCTGCACCACTGGTCTGATTGACTTCAAACTTGAAAATAAGAGGTTTGAGCGAATTCGTATTGGTGGTTTTTTAATTTTTTTTTAGATCGAAATTTATGGTATCCACCATACAATTTTTTGGCCAAAAACGGAAAGTTTTAATTTTCTCGAAAACTGCTCCTACAATTTTTTTCGAACTTCCTCGAATTTTTTCTTGCTGCTTTATTTTATGTAGATATATTTTTGTATTGCTCCCAAACGGTACCTCTCATAGAACTGTTTTTTTTTTTTGTTATAAGATTTTCTCTTAAATTAAAAGACAGATCACCGTACTTTTTTCTGAAAGTACGTATATATTGCTCTAATAATATTTTATTTTGTATTAACAAAAAAATGTGTACATTATGAGCAGGTTCATGCCACACAGTCGTGCACATAAAAAAAATTAAATCTCATCTTCAGGTCGATATTAATGAATAACTTAAAATATACCGATTGAATAAATTAAGTCACACGTGTTGTTTATAATTTGCTTCAGAGCCTCTCACAGCCAAGGAAGATACGTTTTTTTTTTTTTTTCAACAGTACCTATCTACTTAGCTATATTTTCCTGAAATCTTATAATGGGAATAAAACCATCTGCAGTGTCAGTCAATTTGTCAAACGAAATTGAAGTCCAATTTTATCTGTTTGCATTAATTCATAACGCTTCTTCTGTGACCTCATTTTGATTGATGGACGGCTTTTCTCGATTCTTCCTTCTTCCACGGAATTATAAAGATTTGGGAATTTTTGTTTTATCTCAACCGATAATCGAATTTTCACGCTTATAAAATCAAAATCGACACGTTCGTTGTGCAAAAGATAAATTAAAGAAGAAAAAATAAATTTGTAATTTATTTATTTGCAAAGTTCAGAAACAGAAATTGATCGATCAATCATTATTCATTTCGTAGGAACAAAAGAACAAAAATTATCGTTTGGGTCCTTTTATTGTTTTTTATTTTCAAATTTGTTTTAGATCATTTTCGTTTTTGAATTTTAAACAATCAAATTCTTGAAAAATATTATGAATAGCCTAATCATTTATGTAATTTAAACTTTTCGGCCATAAATCAATCAAAGTCTCAATCTCAATAAATGCAAATCTCGAAATAAGGCAACCATTTGAATTTTGAATTGTGTCATACTGCCATATTTTAATATATGGCTATTTGTATTTTATTTTATTTCATATTTTATTTTGCATTTAACCAAATTGAAAAGTAAATGATACGCGCTGTTGAATAAGGCTTCCCAAAATAAGACGAAATGAATGAACGTATGCTGAACACCCTGGCTACAAGGAACACTCTCGAATTATTTTTGTTTTTGTTTTTTTCTTTAAGCTTAGTTGTTTATGCGCAAATTAAACCCTTTCTGCTTCACTCCCTTCAGGTTACAGGGTTGCCTTACTTCTGTTTAACGTTAGGCCTGTAAGCATAATGCTTATCCTAGCTCGTCGGACGGTTGGGATCTTAAAACAAATAAGACGACGACGACGGACGTTACGTTTTTTCATTTCAGGCCTGTGATCAAAGATGGATTTTGAGGTTTAAATATAAAAAAAATATATAACGACCTGAAATTACGTTACTTTTGAGTATATGGTCTCACTGTTTGACAACATGGATGTTGGTGTTCTCTGAGCTATTACCCCTCACATTCTAAAGCACGCTTTGGTTAACACATTTGCTCTTAATACGATCGTTAAACCCTTAATCAAAACAAGAGTCTTTGGTTTTCTATATAAGTACCATTTTACTAAATAAGCTTTCACTTCATCTCTTTGTCTTTCTCCTCATATCCTAAACTTTAAGTTTGTGACCTAGAACATTCGTCTTCTTTACTTTGTTCTTTTTATTCTAGCTTTTTGAATGACGAAGACACTGACGGCGGCGCGGCGGTGACGTCTTAGGTTTAAATCCTAGTTGCAGCTTCACAAGCCTCATCAGTATCTTTCTCTTAACACTTTTTTTTTAATTACAAAATTTACCTCATGCCTTTTCTTCACACACTTATCGAATTAATAAAAATGTATATATTTTTCTTTTCTGACACCAAAATGCGGTTTTATTAAAATCCTTTTTTTTTGTTAACACAATTTTAGTTATTTTAAATACTTGAAAATATTGCCAGTCTGGGTGGTTTGACTTCAGATAATTGTATAAAACTTCAAGCTTAACTTTTCCGTAAAATTTATCAACACCAACAACTAATTATTAAAAAACTAAAAATGCATATTTGCCGTAGTGGACCGAATAATTGTTCCTTATCTAGATACCATTTGTGGTTTAAAGAATTTCCTACAACAACAACAACTTAGAGGTGCTTCCACCAATGGCTTTTACTCCAGCCATACAAAGGAATTGACGGAAAAAGCCATTGGTGGAAGCACCTCTAAGTTGTTGTTGTTGTTCAAAAACAAACAAAAAGAAAACAAAATTCTCTTAAAACCCATCGAATGATCAAAAGAAAGGTCTACTTGAGCCATTTTCATCGAAATAGGTAGGTAAAGCCTGGTAGCTGAGGCTGAGGTTAAGGTAAAAAAGTTATATTTTCCCACAATTTCAAATCGATATTATTAACAACTCTGTGGTCTCACGGAAAAACGCCAACGTCGATTTTCATCATTTTTCAGGAGGGAGGTTTGAATTTTTGGGGCAGCTTTCCTATACGGGCTCATTGAGGTTAGAATTTTGTTTTTTTTTTCTTTGATTTATCTGTCAAATGGTGAGGAAACAACTTCATGTTGAAGTATGTTAGTGTTGGCAGATGAGTAATATCACAGATAATAAAATTATACAGATGTCTCACCCTTATGCCCCTTATGGCGAGCAATGATATGTGAAAATGATAGCTACCAAAAGAAAGCTTTTTCCAAAAGCTTTAACACATTCACTAAATGCATACAAAATCTATTTTCGCTCACCTCATTGCCTATAAATGAATACTCATGCAAAGAAAAAAGCTTCCGAAAACTCGTTGTTTGTTAAGGCTTTGTCCGTTAAGGGCAAAAAATGATTCATTTTTTCTGCAGGGATGAGAAATCTGTATAAGTTTATTATCTGTGGTAATATTTTACCCAATGCACCTTTTTGTAGCAAACAGAAAGTATATATGCGACGGCTTCGCCGCTAAAGGGATTTAAACCCTCGATGTGGAGGGCAAGACTGTGGCTACGCGCTCGTCGCAAGCGGCTCGACAACGACTGGGTATATATTCAAAACTCAAAATGTCCTCAAAGGGAAATATTTAAGAAAATTCCCGACCCGAAAAAGTAACAAGAAAAACCTTAACTTTACTTTAACTAAGTAGGTATTTAGTCTTCATCACTTTGAGCTGAAGTATTTGTTGTTGATTTTTTAATTATAAATTTTCATACGGCGCGTGGTTGTTTCATAATCTTGACAAAAAATGAAAATAATTGTACGTTAGATTTTGTCAAAATGCTTGAGGTGCATTCGGTTCTTTTGATTCAGTCTATTTCAGCTGCCCCAATCTTCTGATTTCAGGTGCACCAGAACTTTGTCCGTGGTCGTTGGTAGTTTCACTTTTAATTCCTCTGTCCTCTTCTTCAAAGTCGTCGAGTTTCTTTTAAATACTTTGCAACATTATGCAAAACAAAACATGCCATTATATGAGTTGGCACGTTTTTTAATTGTACCCGTATACAGTTTTGTCGTATTGGGAATCGACTTTTAAGCTGACCAAAACATCTTTCTATGACGACCCTCTCTTTTGTATGTAGGTAATTTGTTGTAAGATTTCTCCTTGCTCGTGATTGGGTTTCTATAAATGGTGTTATTAACCAAGTGGTGATTCTATATCCCTCATCTGCCAAAGGAACTGTGTCAACTGAATTTCTTAAAATTGGTTCAAGAAAACTGTTTTTCCAAATCCTGGAGTCATGAACTAAACCTGGAGGGTCATTCCGTATCTCGATATCGTCGAAACGATATCGTTTCGACGATCGACTCGCTTCACGTAACTCTGAAAATCACTATCGTCCAGACGATATCGTTTTTTCAGATCGACATTTGCTTTCCGTATCTCGACTATCGTCAAGACGATATCGTCAAAACGATGGAATTCGAACGATAGCTAATTAGGTATCGTCTAGAACAAAAATTTTAAGGCAATTTATTTTTTGATTCAAAACAGGGTTGAAACTTATGAAACATTTTATGTTGTATCATTAATTTTATTAAAACAAAGTGTTCTCGACTTTTAACAGACTTTGAAGTTTAGTTTTTTGTCAAGATATGGACTTTATGAATTTTCTTTGAAGTGAAAAAGGGAAAAATTCAAATAGAAATAACTCATTTAATCTGTTGGTAATGAAATTACATATATTTTTTGAGTTAAAAAAAATCTCCGAGGTAAACAAAAAATAAATATGTAAAACGCTTAGTTCAAATTGTCATCTTGTATGGTAGTGTTTTTATTAACGAGTACTGCAATCAGATGAAAAGAGAAAAGCGACAACTACATTACAAAGATCTCTCTTTATTTTTCTTGCAAATTCTTCATAGGGATGAAGTACACAAACACAAAACTTGATGTGATAGTAATACACGTGCACTACGATGACATTTCGTATACAGTTTGAGAGTCTCTGTAGCTCTCAAAATGCATAGACAAAAAAGCGATGAACGAGACGAAGACGATCAACTTACGTGAAGCTAATTTGAGACGATATCGTCGACGACAATCGTTTGGACGATAGTCGTTTTGAAAGTTACGGAATGACCCTCCTGGCCATTCACAAACAACACTAACTTGTAAAACATTCTTTTGCATCACAGGTGGCTGGAATGTTGATGGATGCATATCTTTTTCGATTTATATATATTTTCAAAATGCAAGTGAGTTTTTTTAATCTCCACATGTGTGCAATCCAAGGCTCCAATACAAAAAGGAAAGCTATATTTAAAAAAAAGCATTTTAAAATTATTTGTTGCTGGAGATCTTCGTTCCTTGTAAACTTGTTCAGTATTAATGTGCCAAAACGCGGCCATTTGACAAGAATATTGAATATCTTTATTAGTGAACTAAATCGACTATTTTATCAGTTTTTAAATCGCTACCAATCAAAAAAATTATAGAAGATATAAATGTGATTCGTTCCGATCTAGAATCTTCCCTTCAAAGCTCAAGCGAATCGACCTCTCCTACGCCTAATGAGTTATATACTTTGATTGTCGACTTGGCTTCTAAAATCGATAGTGTTACCTATGAACTTTCGGCATCGCGTCACCGTTTTAATAAATTAATAGAAGAAATAAAAATCACATCCAGCAAAATCGACGAAATCCCGCTCAATCTTCAACCCATCGAAAACAACTTTAATACCTCTATCTTCGCTGAAATAATCAAATCCTCAAACTCAAATAATCCTCCTATGGCTGCTGCTCCTGCCGTGCATCAACTTCCGGAACGCATTTCGAATAATAAATCCACCGGTGCATACATACATAAATACAGTCAAACTTCTTTATAACGAAACTTCAAGGGAACCAAAAATTGCTTCGTTATAAAGAAGTTTTATAAAAAAATCGTTATATAGAATTTTTTTTAAAATTTCTTAAGGAGAAGGGGAACAAAATGGAACAAAATGAAATTCGCTATAGAGAGAATTACGTTATAAGGAAGTTCGTTATAAAGAAGTTTGACTGTACCATATCAACATCGATGATTGTATCACAATTAACCCTTCATGTTTCAAAGTAGGTATTAGGGGAGTCAATGAAGCGAAAAATACGGCCTGACCTCCGAATTTTTTTTACTGTGACCCGATTTGCATGAAATTTTGGAATTAGGCTCATCTTACCCTTAATTTTAAAAGTGCAAATGATTTGAACTCCGCCACCACCCTGGGGGTGGTTGCCACCCCTTCTCGGGGGTAAATTTTTTGTTTTCAAAATAACCTCGGATATCGATAGATGGCCTAATTTTAAGCAAAAAGTCATCTATAAAGTTTTTCAAAAAATCCAAAACTTTACAAGTTATTGCCAATAACTTGAAAAGTATTGGATTTTTTGAAAAATGCAATATTGTTTAATACGTGATCCCAAGCGCTTCTACCAATTTATTAATGTCAAACGAAAATCCGACGGCCTTACTTCCTCATTTAACTACCTTGACTCTTCTCCTTCAGACCCTAATATCATTGCCAACCTCTTTACCTCCTATACTTCAGTACCTCTTTTTGTAATCAAGACTTCGAACCTGACCTTCACTACCACTCTCCCCTTAATAATTGCCCCCAAACCTCTCTTGTAGCGCTTCAAATCGACCCCTCTTTAGTTCTTGATACCCTGGACCTGATGGTATCCCTGCTATCTTCCTAAAAAAGTGTTCCGTTTCAATGTATAAACCTCTCTCTAAACTCTTCCAGCTCTCGCTTACACAAGGTGTTTTTCCCTCAATCTGGAAAAACTCGTTCATATTTCCCATTTTTAAAAAAGGTACTAAAAATCAAATTTCAAACTATCGACCAATTGCCAAGCTATCTGCAATCCCTAAGATCTTTGAAAGTATCATTTATGACTGCATTTACTTTCACTGTAAGTCCATCATTTTGCCTTCACAGCATGGTTTCTTGAAGGGTAGATCGACAACAACAAATTTGATTAAATTCGTTACATTGACTCTTTCACAGCTTGAAAAAGGTAACGACGTGGATGTGATTACCACAGATTTCTCCAAGGCTTTTGACAAGATTAGTCACAAAATAATCTTAATCAAACTTCAAATGTACGGTTTTCCTTCAATATTTATTCAATGGATAAAGTCATACCTTGAAAATCGTACCTATCGGGTTATTTTCAGACAGTCGGTATCCGAATCTATCCATCCTCAATCTGGCGTTCCTCAAGGCAGCCACCTGGGTCCTCTTCTCTTTATTTTGGCAATCAACGACGTAGTTAATATTTCTTTATCCTCCAAGGTTTTAATTTATGCCGACGACATAAAATTCATCAAAGTCATCTCATCAAATGATGACCATTCTCTCCTTCAATCTGACCTCAATAACTTCTTGACTTGGTGTGACAAAAATCACTTTGATCTTAATGTTACTAAATATCAATTCATGTCCTTCTCACGTAAACGTCAACCCCCTTCAAAAATTAGAACCTATTTCTTCCATCACACACCAGTTCCCACTGTAACTTTTGTCCGCGACCTTGGTGTTATATGTGACAAAGAGCTTAACTTCCGTTCTCACTTCGACCACATTATTGCTAAAGCCAACTCGTCCCTCGGTTTAATCAAACGCTGGTCGAAAGAATTCTCTGACCCCTATGTCACAAAAAGCCTTTACACGGCTTATGTCAGACCCACTCTTGAATACGCCAGCCAGGTGTGGTCTTGTGGTCTCCATTTCAAATTCCTCACTCCAACCGTATTGAAGCAGGTCAAAGAAGGTTCTTACGGTTTGCTTTACGTGGTCTGAACTGGACCGATCCGTTTAATCTCCCCCCTTACGAAAATCGTCTCAAGGTCATTGGTATGAATACTCTCGCTCATCGTCGCGCCATTGCTGATGTCATCTTCATTCATCAACTGATAACTAACATTATTGATTCCCCAGCTCTCCTAGAAGCTAGAACTCATTCTGTTTAATGTTAACTCGCGTAATCTAAGATCTGTTCCCTTCTTCCGCCTTCCTTGTCATCGAACCAACTATAACGCGTTCAATCCACTGAACCGAATGCTTCGTCATTACAACTCTGCGCAACATATTGCTGAATTCTCCCTCAGTGTTTCTTCCCTCCGTACTACCCTTTCATCTACTTTCCCTTACTCGTAAAATCCTCCCTTATTCTTTAATTTCATTTTCTTTACTCCCATTTATTTGCATTTTTTTTCTCTCTTCCTCTTTTTATCTTTTTTTATTAATTATTATAATTATTGTTTATTACATATTGTTAGTATCTATTAATTTCTTTCTCCGAAAAGCCATTTATCACGTTATTGTTTATTTATTATTGTAATTTGTTAACTTATTTTTCTTTCTTTTTCTTCGGATGCTTGTATTAAGCCAAATAAATAAATAGAGTAAGACACAGAAAAAAACCGTTCGCCTTGAATGTTGATTTGCAAATGAAAATGTTCGTTTCAAACACCCAAAAGTATTTACTAGCAAATGTTCAAGTTGCTTTTTAGGAACTTGTAAAAATTGAAGTAAATACTATACTCTGTCCGATAAAAATTGGCAGTACAGGGAAGATAGGGATATCTGCATCTCGTTCGCACTCTTTTTTGAGAAAAGTACTTATGGGTAGCATAAGTACTTTTCTCAAAAAAGCTCTTACAGGGTTGTCGTAATGCGCATTTTGAATTCGAAAAAGCTAAATGAAATAACTGCAGGGTTGCCATTCTTCTCATTATTTATTCTCATTCATTATTTGAAAAAAACTGGTGAACAATTTGTCTGATTGCACATTTATCAAATACATCAATTTTAATTCTGCGACCAGATTGGTTTTTCTTTTTTGGTGGTGAGTTGTGGCTTTTGGTGCTATTTTCCTTTAGAAGTCTGTACACTGTTCGTTCAGATACAGAAAATATATCAACAACCTGCTTTACAGCCTCGGTTTTACTTTGCAGATTCTTACAAATTGCTTTTGCCGCCTCAACTATCGCTTTTTTTCGGCACTCAAGTCCTTTGAGCATTTTGATGTTGAAGCCATTTTAAATTTGCACAACACAACAAAAGCAAAAGCAACAGCAATAAAACACAAACAACACAACAAAATCACAAAGATTATATACAAACAACACAACAAAAGCACAACAAGAAAAAACAAACCACACAACAATAGAACAACAACAGCACAATAATATTATCACAATAATTTACAAAAATAACTCGCAAAATCAACAAAGCTACCGCCCGGTACGAGAATCTACGCATATAATATTCTTCCTCAAATAAAATGGCTTTGATTTTTATAACTGCATTTTAACTGATTTGCAAAACTTTAAAAGAAATGCAAAAGTAAAACACAACTCGATAACACTCATCGTTAAGAAAGCTCTCAAAGCGAAAGCTCCTCAACAGAAATCCATTAAAAAGTAAGAAAAAAATACGAAGTGAATAACGAAATAGAAAAAGGCAACTCTGAATATGTGTGATTTAATGAGCAGCAGAGAACGATCAGTGCATGCTCAAGTGTGTGCCAGGCAGGTCGTTGTGGGTTCTACGTCGTCGGATGCCATCAAAAATTCATGGGTGTTTTATAAAACTTTTTAAAGGAGTTCCCTTCAATTGGGTATGGTGTAGAGAACAGCGCGCCACTGATTTTTAAAAAGCTCTCCCATAAGGCCTGTACTGCCAATTTTTATCGGACAGAGTATAGTAGAAAAAATGTATGCATACCAGTTATTATTATAAGTATTTACTACCAAAATTCATCCATACCTAGTAAATACTTTTACTTTTAGTAAAAGCTTTTATTCAAGTATTTTCTTGAGTTTATGCATACGGAAAGAAGTAAATACTATCAAAATTGACTATTAGTAAAAGCATTTACTACCGTTTATGCATATGGCTCAATATAAATGTTCCCCTCTTTGCAAGCAAGGCAACCTTTGCTGACGCTGTTAACAATATAAACAATAATTATTAAAGTGCTTTGCAAAGTAACTATATTTGCCGCTAAACAATCGTGTTAGTGGTGAGTTGTCCATATCATACCACCATAGCATTATATTCTTTAAATGATAAGTGTTTGGTAAACCTACATAATGTCGGTTTTGTGGTATGTTGCATGCAGACGTTCTTGTGTTCTATAAATATAAGAATTGCAAGCTAATTGTTCTGCATTCCCCACTGCAACGAAAAACGTAGTAACTTTAAAGAATTCAAACTTTAAAAAAAAATTTTACAGCCATAAAATTCCAAGCATAACACTTGGACTTGGGACAACGCACGTTATAAATCCATAAGGTTCTGCTTCTTCTCATGCATCTACATATATGAATTATTGAAACTGGAGCCATCTGCTTACCGGAAAACCCCGCTGCCAGCCATTGGGGAATGGATCGGCGAGAACGTTAAAAAAACTTCCAAAACATATTTAATATGCTCGGTAAAAAACTGTCCGCACGTTCCATGGATAAAGCTATATGAAAATATACAATATTGCTCGGTGCACCGGTATACTTCCGTTCAAGCCACGGCAAAATCCTTTGGTCTATATTCCGTTATTAATAAAATACCACATGTTTGCTTGTTTGTGACATTGTTCTCCCACACTAAAACCAATTCAGGAAACAACGGAAAATATGTGAAATTGGTTTTGCGTGTTTGGTAAGAGTCTGTAGGGAACTATGTTCAATGGTGTATACAATTTTCGGCAAAATTTAGGAGAAATGACAAAGCGACCACAGCTTGCATGCAATTGAATATAACTAATTCGTGACAAGAACTTCCCAGGTTGGGTTGTTGTTAGCGTTTAATGGAAACAACATTTCACCTTTGCAGTGTGTAATGATGGAATTTGCGATTTCCACACTGTTTGTTGATATAAGGCGTCGAAAACAATTAATATGTTTGTCCAAAGCAAAATACCATCAAACGAAAACAAAACAAAAATATACTCTAAAGAATGTCCTGGAAGCTCTTTTACTGTAAGATGTCTTAGTTAGCTTCACAAAAAATAAAACCATTCAAAATTTATATTCAGAGCAGAGAAACCCCTTTTTTTGCGGAGGTGTCAGGGAGCGTTCAAGTATACGTAAAGCAAATTTTTAAGATTTTTTGCTAAGCCACTTGCATCGACTTCGTCTTCATCGAGCCAGTCAGCATCCTCACACAGCATCAGACCACAGATAATAAATTTATACAGATGTCTCATCCCTGCAGAAAAAAACGAAACATATTTTTCTCTTAACAGACAACGCCGTAACAGACAAGGAGCTTTTTGAAGCTTTTTTCCTTGCCTAATAGCGTTTTTTTTTGGTAATCCGGAATTGTACACAGAACTGTCCGATTCCGGATTCCAAACGAACAGGAATCGGAATCGTTTTTCTGTTCTATTCAGAACAAGAACTGTCATCTTGTGCCAAGTGAACGAGTACAGAACTGTTCGGAACAGTTCCGGACGACCAAAAAAAAAACGCTATAAGTATTCATTTAAGGGCAATGAGGCGAGCGAAAATAGATTTTTAATGCATTAAGTGAATGCGTTAAAGCTTTTGGAAAAAAGCTTTTTTTTTGGTAGCTTTCAGTTTCATATATCATTCCTCGCCATAAGGGTGAGACATCTGTATAAATTTATTATCTGTGCTCAGACGATGTTTCATAATGACGCACAGTGCAGAAAAGCTCATTTGCCCTTCTGGCAGTGTGGCCGTACTCGATTTTCACAACAGTCTGGAACAGTCTTGCCATGCACGAAACGACAGTGCATTTGAAGTAGAGCTCTTGATACCCGGGTACCCGATCCATGGAACGGGTACCCGGGTACCCGATGATTTCGGGAATTACCTGGGTATTTGCATGGTTCGGGTACCCGGGTACCCGGGTATTTGAAACAACGATCGTGTATCCAAGTACCCGGGTACCCGGGTACTCGGTACGCTTACGCGTTGAAGCTTAAGTTGTTTGAACAAATGGATATGTTTATGAAGGAAGTTTTTAGTAACATTTTCTATTTCAATTGCAAGGAATTGCAAGTAGGAGGTGGGTTGTTATGAATATGTAGTTTATTATTGTCATTACTTCATTAGATTAGATACTCTTAGGATGGATTTCGCTAGTCTTTATAGCAGTACATTGTTTTTTTGTGCTGTTTTTTTTTTTTGTAATTCATTAAAAAATGTCATTGGTTATGATTTTATTAGGGGTTGAAAAGATATAAAACCGATTTTGTGCGTCGTCGTCGTCGTCGTCGTCGTCGTCGTCGCAGTCGTAGGTAGTCGTAAATAAAGAAGAAAGAAAGCTGTTGGCAAGTGTTTGTTGATTTATTGTTGTTGCAAGATGGTACGAAAAAGAAATGCAAGTCGTTTTTGGATAATGATAGTTGAAAGGGATGATTTTATTATGTTGGTTAATCACTGTCCTGGTATAATCTATGAGTGGAGTTTGCGATCAGTTTTGTGTTATTTTTTTCTCAATTTTGAGATTCTGAGGAAACAAACAAAAAATTGCTATGATTGTTACCATAAAAGGATTGGCAGTAATTAAGCCATCGGCGCTGCCGCCGGCGGCCGGCTTGTCACCAAATTTCTAATAAAAAACCCAAACGCTTTTTAATCTATGCCATTTCTAAAAAACAATAAAATCCCGTCCCAGTACATTGTGCGTTACCATTCATCGTAATTGTTAAAAATGCTCTGGTGTCTACGAGTGGGTCATGTAGAGAAACCCAAATTAAAAATCCTGCAACTGAGGTCAGTCTTTACTTTTATCGTAGAGATCCTACAAACACTTGCCAACAGATTTTTGTCTTCTTTATTGACCTGTGGCTAAGAAAAAGACAAACCATAAACAGATGAACGACGACAACACACAAAATCGGTAATCTAAATTTTCAACCCCTAATAAAATTATAATCCATCTAATATTTTCTACCAAATGTCATTTTTTATGAATTACAAAAAAAAGCAAACGCACCAACTACCTGTTCTAATTATTTTGTATTCGTAATTATCTTTCAAATTTTAGGTGGTGACAATCATAGCAATTTTTTATTTGTTTCCTCAGAATCTCAAAATTGAGAAAAAAATAACACAAAACTGATCGCAAACTCCACTCATACATTATACCAGGACAGTGATTAACGAACATAATAAAATCACCCCTTTCAACTATCATTATCCAAAAACAACTTGCATTTCTTTTTCGTACCATCTTGCAACAACAATAAATCAACAAACACTTGCCAACAGCTTTCTTCCCAGCAAACATTTTCATTCAGAAATGAATCATAATAAAATCAAAAAAGTGAACAACTCGACCGAAAAAGAATACAGAAAAGAATCATTTTGAATTCTTTTACCTGGGCTCTTAGACACCGATTTGAATCATTAAAGGGAATCATTTAGGATTTTAAAATTCTTCATTTAAATGAACGTATATAATGTTCTATATATTCATTTAAATGATTACTTCTTACTTCATGAATCTTGTCTGAATCATTTAAATGAATATAATATGATTCGTTTAAGGGAAGGTTTTCAGTTCAATTCCATTGAACCAATTCATAATTTTAATTTTTTTTTTCAAGTTTCTTCGCCTTTGTGCTTCTGCAAAAGAAAAGGAATAATAATGAATAATGTACGTATTTGTTTTCTGAATGTAAGTGAACATTTTATATTATTTATAAATATAAGTAGATACTAACTTAAGCGCGTCAGCTCTTAACGAAATCTTTGATGAAGTCAGGAATGTTAGTATTATCTAACAATGTTTCACTCTTTTCGAGACAAGGTGCCGTTATCATTACCCCTTTGCAAAAAGAAATAAGGAAAACAAAGATTACGCAAGTTCGTTCTTCTTCATTTATATACCAGGATCCTTTATTGAAATTTGCTTGTGTACATAGCCGTAGCTAGGATTTTATTTCAGGGGGGGTTAAGATAAATGATAATTTTTTTCAACTTTATCACATTTTTTCAATTCACCGAAGCCAATTCATTTGTTCACGAAACAATGTTTGATGGAAAGTTTAGAAATAATTCTTGAGTTGTATCTATTACCCTTTATTAATGGAAATGGGTTGGAAAGGAGGTGCCGGACTGCCGGTGTACATTGGTCTTAAATACGTGAGTATTGCATTGAATTGGAAAGTCAGAGTGTGGAAGGGAGTTCCACATTCTTGAAGTACGGCTAAAGAACGATTCTCTCTATTCTTGAGAGTACGTCCAAAGTTGGACTCGAGGGTAAACTGATGGCCATTCCTAGAAGCGCGAGTATTACGGGCGAATTGTTTTAGGGTAGGAATGCAACTGACTATTTGACTTGAGCACTTACCGTAAAAGTAGAACAAAAGAGACACGACACGTTACGACGCGACGGTGGTCTAACGAGGTGAATGAGTTGGTTATGTCTCTGTCACCAATCAGTCTTAGGGCTCTTTTTTGTATACCGTCCATCCAAGAGGCTTAAGTATATAACTGGAGCACTAGCCCAAAGATTTGAATTGTACTCAAGCTATATGTCTTAAAGATAAGGGCCAGATCAGACGGGGAGAACAATTTCTTGCACTGTCTTCAGAAACTCAAACATTTTTAGGCATTTTTGGCGACATCGCATATGTGCTCGCTCCACAAAACGTGGTCTGTAAAGCACATACCGAGAATCTCGAGATGTTCGGTCTCATTGATGCAAGTGCCACTCATGGACAGTTGCAGGGGAGGTATATCTCGCTTTCACTATACAAGACAGCATTGAGTTTTCGAAGCATTAATGTACAATACTGTTGAAGTCAGTGTTTAATGAGCTTATTATATTTTGCCGTTGCAGTTCCAAATCCGAAGAGTATTGATGTGTCTGGAAATGAATAAATAAAGCTAAAGTACTATCGTCAGCGAAACAATTGAACTGAAACTGAGAAAGAGGGTCGGAGACAAAACGGAGCCCTGGGGTATACCAGCATTTATATTGTGGGTTTCAGACTTGAATCCGTTCAATACAACTGCTAGTAGTGTAGCTGATAGTTTATCAGCGTTTCCATGACCTTACAAGCAAAGGTAAGTGCCATCGGACGATAATTGGAGGGAGAAGAAGATTCGCTTTTTTGGAATTGGCCGGACAAATGCTGTTTTCCAACTACTCGGAACGATAGATAGAAAAACTTACGCAAGGGTTTTGCCAGCGTGGAAGAACTTCTAGGACTCTCGCCACAGAACGAGTGCGGAAAAAGATATTTCCCATGGAATCATTGACGCGCTCAAGAACTGGGGGAATCATGTTACTTTCTAGCAGCTTTCGCGAGAGAGCCTACAACTGGAGTTTTTTTTACTGTCAACGGTAGGGACTGAAGAAGAAGAAGAAAAATTCTTCATACTTTTTAAAAAAGACCAAAAATTCTTACTGCCTTTGGGACATTGCAGTATTTTTTGCCTTAATTTTTGGTCATGAAACGACTTATGTAAAAGAAATATGGTTATCTCTACTTGTAGGTAACGAGATGGCGAGAGTAGTAAATGATATCTTGATTATACCAAAACAAATAAAGCTTCAATGGAAAAAAATATAAATTCAGTGTTAGCAAGACAAAAAACGAAAACATTAAGTTATTTGATTTTGCTTTACAAAATTATTTCGGGGAGGGTTAAACCCCGTAACCCTCCCTCTAAATACGGCTATGCTTGTGTACATTCATATTTAGCTCACATACATGAATGAAAACAAAATGTCAACATACTCGTTTTGTCTTGCAAGTAAAAGATTGTAGATTTTTTGTCTATCGTCAGAATTTAATCAAATAAATGAAGGTTTTTTGAACAAATATTCTTCACATTGTGTGAAGGAAATCTGAACCTTCACCAAAATGTTTGCTGGGTTTCTTCTTTATTTACGACTACCTACGACTGCGACGACGACGACGACGACGACGCACAAAATCGGTTTTATATCTTTTCAACCCCTAATAAAATCATAACCTATGACATTTTTTAATGAATTACAAAAAAAAAAAAAAACAGCACAAAAAAACTATGTACTGCTATAAGGACTAGCGAAATCCATCCTAAGAGTAAGGGTACCCGGGTACTCGGATACACGATCGTTATGTTTCAAATACCCGGGTTCCCGGGTACCCGAACCATGCAAATACCCGGGTATCCGGGTACCCGGGTAATATTGAATACCTCGGGTTCCCGGGTACCCGGTAACCGGGTATTATTTCGAGTACCCGGTCAGAGTCAAGAGCACTAATTTGAACACTCGTGTGAGATGTAAAATAGATGCAACAGGTTGGTCATACTTTTTTCTTTAGGTCGGATCGTACAGATGGACAAAAGAAATCGTAAGGCATCTGCTTAAACCCTTTTAGAGGAGGTGACAGATCGACGGACAAACTTACAATTGCCGAAAACTTGGATGTTCCCTTATTTAGCAAAGTGGATACTACGAGCTTGCTTTGGGGTTGAAGTTTTGGGCAAGGTGGCGGCAAACACAGATTTCAATGCACTTCTTGGTGGTGAACAGCAGGATTCATTCACGCATTTTATAACCTGTAAGAAATATTGCGATTCACGGACGTGAACACTATACCACGCCAGATTTGGTTCTGCTGGATCTTGCTTGCTACCATCGGGCTGTCTATACTCCGCTGAAGCGTCGTAATTATCAATTTTCATTTCTCCCCACACTTCTGCAAGTGTATCCTCAGCTGCCGAAAATTGAGTTTTTCCAAATCATCATCCGTATCCGTAGTCATTCCTTTGTCGTCGAGATGAGAACCAAAATGTTCATGAGGAAGAATGACCTGCCAGTCGTTTTCTGAGGGGAGCCATCCGACGCGACGCTCAACTCGCTAATATGCGCTCCGCCCAGGAGCATTAGTGGCTATAAACAGGTAGGGTGACCAGATATAGAATCAAGGAAAAGAGGACACCTACCAAAATCTCAAAAAAAAAACACTTAAAATTTTTAAAAAATTAATTTTAAAAAATATTTAATTCTAATAAAAAAGTAGCATTTTTTTCCATTTATGGTGGCACTACAGTCCAGGTCGGACCAAGGCCTTATCCAACAAACGTCTCCAGCCAGCTCGGTTCCTACCTAGCTGTCTCTAGTTTCGCACGCCAAGTTGGTTCAGGTCCTCTACCACCTGTGTGCTCCACCTGAGGTGCGGTCTTCCTCTTCTGCGACGTCCTTCCGGGTGGGATTCGAAGACAACGAGCCGGAGCATTAATTTCCATTTACTCTACATGAGTTGTCCGTAATTCAGTGGCTAAGTGTGTTGGCTGCTAAGCAGAACGTCTTTATTTCATCTTTCCAGGCACTGCCTCTTGCAAAGAATTGACAAATCTTCCAAGAGTATCAATTTGCCATGAAAATTGCTTCTCAGTTCTGCCGTTCGGAATCGGCGTTAAATTGTAGGTCCCCTCAATTCTTCACACGCACTCAGAGAATTGTAGAAAAGAGAAAGCCACTTAGGCCTTGGCTCTTCAAGAGCTGTGGCGCCACTCTATTTATTTATTTTCTACATGAACCAACCATCTAACTCGTTGCAACTTAACGTTTTTGACTAGGTCATTGTCGCTGGACAGCTCGTATAGTTCTTGATTGAATCTTCGTCCGCATTCTCCATTTATGCAGACAGGACCAAAAATCACTCGAAGAATTTTTCTTTAGGTCCAAAAAAGCAGCGATTGGCAAGAGTAATTCTTCGTTTGATTTCACGGCTGATGTTGCCTGAGTTGATAGTGGATCGTTAGGATGAATATTTGATCGATGGTGGACTTTGCGGTTTTGAAGCCACACTGATAAGGACCTATCAGGTTGTTGACGAAAGGCTTCAAACAGCACGACACACAAGATCTTGTAGACGATGTTGAGGGGACTTATACCTCTGTAGTTGGTGCAGTTTTAGAGGATCGGGTATACGGTGCTTAGGTTCCATTTGTCGGGCATGCTTTCCTTCGACCAAATTTTGTAGATGAGCTGATGGTGCATACTCCTAACCAAATCATCTTCAGCTGGCTTTGTACAGTTCGGCGGCTAGCTCGTCTGCTCGGCTTTGTTCGACTTAAGTTAAGATACCTTTCGCTATCTTCACTTCGTCAATGTCGGGTAGGTGAAATTGTTGGACTTCTGCCCCCAAATAGAATGGTTCTGTATTGCTGGCGGAGTTTTGATCGTCATCATTATTATACAGCTTCGGTTATTAAGACTGGGTTTCCTTTTTTCTTGAACTCCGAGCTCGTGTAAAAGCATGCACGAGTGTTAGTGAATATTTCCCTTTCTTTTTTTTTATTTCCGTCTCACATAGCCACTTGAATTGAAATTTCTAGTTTTCTAGTTTTTGTTTTTTCTCTGCTCACAGCTCACTCAGAATTCAGTTAGCGATATGAGAAATGAGATTCGCTTACGAAGGTCCACAAAATAGGGATGAAAAAAAAGGTATTTTCGCATGTATCTATTTACTATGTGGAATTGTAAACAGTGGTGTGGACAAAAATGCATCTACATTCTACATACGTATTATGTTATGTGCACTTAGAGTAGGAGTAGCATTAATGAATTCTTGTTTTTCTTTTTTCTTCGCAAATTTTGTAATTTAGGATTATGATGGTTTTGAGGTTTGATGACATTTGTGTTCGAATTGTTTATTTTTTTGGGTTCCTGACGAACGATTTTAATTTTTCTTTGGTTTCATCTTTATATTTATCTATAAGGAGACGTAGGTACTTTTTGACAAGCTATGAAAAATTAAAAAAATTTAAGACGACATTTTGATCAAACATGATTTTACAATTCTGTCTTTCCTTGGGAATTTAGGCAAAAGTTACCCGATTGTCTTCAACTACGTTTGTTCTTTAGCCGATTTGGGTCACGGTTGGGAGATTATTTGGCTTTTTTTTAAATAGGCAAAAAATTACTCAAACTATAACATTTTTTTTTTAATATTCCTAAATGCATTGGGGTTTATTTCTTCAAGGTTTCAAGGAATCTATATATATAAAAATGAAATCCTGTTCGTTAATAATCGAATGACTCACAAACGGTTGGACGGATTTGGCTAATTTTTTTTTTATTTTGTTCGTGTTAGTCCGTAGATGGTTCTTAGGGAAAAAATTTTGAAATTATTGCAGGTGCATTGGTTTTCAAATGGAAAACTGGAAAATTTCAAAATGAGTTTTCGAATGGAAAATAGAAAGTTCTGATGGAAAACTGGGAAAACTAATTGGTTTTCAAAGTTAAAATAGCATATTATTGCAGTTGCATTGGTATTCCAATAGAAAACTGGAAAAATTCAAAATGAGTTTTCGTATGGAAAATAGAAAGTTCTGATGAAAAACTGGGAAAACTCATTGGTTTGCAAAGGGAAAATTGCATATTATTGCAGGTGCATTGGTTTTCGGAAGACTGGAAAATTTCAAAATGAGTTTTCGAATGGAAAAAAGAAAGCTCTTGATGAAAAACTCAGAAAACTCATTGGTTTTCAAAGTGAAAATTGCATATTATTGCATCAGGTGCATTGGTATTCAGATGGAAAACTGGAAATTTCAGAATGAGTTTTCGAATTGAAAATAGAAAGTTCTTGATGAAAAATTCGGACAACTCATTGGTTTTCATAGGGAAAAATGCGTATTATTGCAGGTGCATTGGTTTTCGAATGGAAAACTGGAAAATTTCAAAATGAGTTTTCGAATGGAAAATAAAAAGTTATTGATGGAAAACTAAGAAACTTCATTGGTATTGAAATGGAAAACTGGAAAATCTTGGATAGGTAAGTCGGGAAACTCCGCGAGAGCACAAAGAACTTCAACACCTAATATCAAGCTTTTGCATAGAATTTAAAGTGCGTTGGTGTGTTTGTATGTCGGATAGAGACTCTTAATCCGCTCAATCCTCAATGCATTTCTATAAATTTTCACTGTAGGTATAGGCTTGGTAAAAACAAATTTTTGGGACAAACTTACTGGAAATCACTAAATAAGGGGGGCAATCGAAAACTGTATTTAGTGTTGATTTTTGTGTAATAGTCAAAACACACCAGAAAAACGAGAATTTGTTAAATTTTTCAACGAAATTTGATTTCTTCTCTCTTTCTGAGAGTAGAAAGTTAGTTTTAAAGCTTGGAAAAACTCAGATATGTAATTTTCTATGTTAATTGGATTCAAGTAAATTGCATTTTAACAATACCTGTGTTAGTAACAATTACTTATGAGTTGCTCTGAAGGGTGGCGAGACGAAGTTCGCAGGGTCGGCTAGTATAATATAATATAATAAAATTTATTTTTCAAATCCTACCTACGAAAGTAATAATATTATGAAGAAAAATGATTCCAAAATCAAAAATTATTTTTTGTACCTTTACCTTTATGTACTAATGCAAAATAAAATCTTTTGTTATACAAAAACAAAACAAGATTAGGTCAAGATTAGACATTAGATTGAATTTTATAATTCTTATAATTCTAAAACAAAGATCTCAAAGAAAGAACCATAATTCAAATCATCGGCAAAAAACAAAACCCTTTACATAATCCTAAGAAATGGCACACACCACCACGAAAAACAATCCTTTCCTCATTGCGTAACAGGTTTGTTCTTCTTCTAAAAGGATATTACGATCCCACCAGCTTAGAGAAACGAGAGGAAAAAATGTTATTGCTACAAAAAAACAGAAGCAAAACAAAAAACAAAAAAAAAACAAAACCCTGTACATAATAATAAGAAATGGCACAAACCACTCCGAAAAAAAAGATCGTTTCCTCATTGCGTAACAGGTATTTTACTTCTCAAGCCATTGCACTTGACTCATTTTCAAAAAATACGCGCATTCACATATTCGAAATGAATGCATGCAAATAAGGCAAATGTAGGCAGGTATTCAAAACAACGTTTTCATCAAATACCTACAAAGTACATAGTAAGTGATCACAATTATTGCCTATCTATATGTCTGCATATCATAAACGATAGTATAAAAAAAAATGAATTTTCATTCTCAAACGAATTCTATGAGAACGTTTGGTATGAAGAATTTTTTCTCTCTATCCTATGAAAAAAAAGAAAGAGAAGAGAATGAAATATAAAACAACGCCACCTAGTTCAATTCGTTTGAACTGAGTACCTTAGTGTGTGTGAGGAAACGCGATTTTTCTTGTAAAAATCTAAAAAAATTACCCATTTTCGAATATTAATATAAAATAAACGGGTAATCGTAAAATTATTTTAATTTCTGATTTCTGTATAAAAAATATGAAAAAAAATTAAAAAAAATATTTGAAAATATTTTTTTCTGTATTCTCCTCATAATTGATACACAAATATTGACTTTTTTAAATGCATTTTTAAATATGTTATAATTTTTTTCTTTTTTTTCTAAAAACGTTACTGAGTCAAAGAAATATTCAATTTTCATAAAAAAATACTTTTGTTGTTGAATCAAACAAAATGGGGCTGGAATCTTGTTCACCGCAGAATATTCTAAGAAAAACAAGCATTTTTTTACTTTGCACTCCAAAAAAATTTAGTAAATTAATATATAACAAAATTAAAAAATTAATGTGATATTATGTACATTTCGACAATATAAAAAAAATATTTTCAATTTTTTATCTTTTCTACTTTAGAAATTATTCTAAATAAATCACACCTACTTTTGCTAAATTTTCCCCATTTTTCGTGTTTCTGTTAATTTTTTTTGACGAAACTGGACAAAATATTAAAAAAAAGCCACGTCACTGAGTTGTGAAACATTTTAAGAATAGATAAAAAATATAAAAAGAATAAAAAATGAATTTTTAAGGCAACAAAACTTTTCCACCGCAAACGTCTCCAAAAATTTCATAATTTTTCATTATGCATGACCCTTTTGTGATGAAATACATTTTTAATATTTTTTTAGCTTAATAACTTCTTAGCTTATTAAATGTATAATCTATACTTGTTTATTTCATTTAAATATTCAGAATATTTTGGGAGCTACACAGTTTTACGCAAAACACCAACGAAATTTTCAATAGGAAACCTAGCCTTAAAAAGTATAAAAGAACAGATGGCTTTCTGAATGCGTTCTGGAATGGGTGAGTTCTAGTCAATGTTTTGTGATCAAGATTCTTTTAAGGCCGTCTTCACACGAAAATTATTTTTTAATATAAATCAAAAACTGAGAGGACACCGAAAAAGAGGACAAATCGCTTTTTAAAAAAAAAGTCACCGGACAAAAGTTTTTAAGGTTAAAAAGAGGACATGTCCTCCATAAAGAGGACGCCTGGTCAGCCTATAAACAGGGCGTCTAAGATTTATTTTTTAAAGTGTTCAATTGCAAAGTTCTAGACTTTGCGATAACGTGGGTTTTCGTCCGGCCCATCATCTACAAAAATGATGATCACTGGCTTCACGGTATTCGATTGTGTCATCATTAAGGGTTTGAATGAAGGTTTTGATAAAAGTGATTCGAAATCAGAAACATGAGTGTTCGCTGTGGAGGATGTGTGTTTCCCGCTCTTTATAGATGTGTATGGGACCGCTGTACCAAAGCTGTTAGGTTCCACGTTGACGCCACCGGCGTATATAGAAGGAATAATTTTGTGCCGCTCTGCCACGACTAGGGTTCCCAACATTTTTGCGACTGATTATAGTATTTTTTTAATAAGCTGTAAAAAAAATATAGTATAGGTACAATCCAAAAAAATATATTATTTTATGAAAAGGAAAAAACGCATAACTTATTTTCGCTGCACATTATTTTTTATTAAATCTATATTTTTTTGTATTTCTTGCATCATTTAACAATTTTTTGTTGACAAGGAAAGTTTCATAGGCCTTATTACATTCCATTTTTAAATTAATTGTAACCAAAAGTTCATTTTTAATTAATGAAAGACTCGCGCTTGATTACTGTTATTTCACAATAAAGTTTAATTAAACCTTAAGGTGCAATCAAAATGGGAGATATGTTCGCTTTTCATTCAACCCATTGAAATACAGTATTTTTGCGTACTATATATTGCTTCAACAGTATATTGTATGCAAATTCAAAATATAGTAAAATACTATATACTACAGTACGGTTGGGAACCCTACACGACTCAGTCATGATCCGGGAAAATATTATGTATTTCGTATGCATTTAAAGAGGCCTGTGACTTTTCATTGCTGGTTAACCTATTGGTAACCGTGACTTATCGTCTTGTGAGAGAACGAATACTTGCGGCGGGCGGTCCCAGAAGCAATGCGAGAGATTCCAATGACCTGATTGTAGCAGTGCAAAATTCGACGTCTTCGTGCTTTTTGTGCATCTCGGTCTGTGGTCTCCTTGAACTGTTTATTTTTGCAGACATATGGAAACAGATGAGTAGGTGGAGTTTGAAAATCGATAGCATGCTAAAACTATTTCAGAGAAAATAACCATAATAAAGTTTTGTATTGTGTCAGACAGAAGCTTCGGCTTCGATCGATCGGCCAAAAAACATCATTCAGCTAAACCTTCAGCTTTGCTATAGTAGGCCGAAGTTTTGGCCGAAGGAAACAATTTGTTTTTAACATCGAGCTTCGAGCATCGCACGAGGCGCCGAAAAAAAATGTTCGCTGTAAGGATTTAGCTTTTAGCCTAATATTCGGCTTCGGCTGATAATCGACCTTCGGTTGGACACTAAAGTCTTGTAAGAAAATAGTTTTTAAGTTTTGACAAAGGAATTCCAAAAGGAGTGCTTATTCCGATGCAAGTATTTCTCTAATGACAGTGAGTAGTTCAGAATTTTTAAAAGTTGTGATTCCTTACGAAGATAGGCAAAGAATAAAACCAATTGGTTCTAGTAATCGAATGGCCTTCAAAAGTTGCATTGGACAGTATGGTTTGTCAGAGCATTCGTCATCATCGGCCTTTCGGCATTATTGGTAACGAAAGTTTTGACCGTAATAAATTATTGTTTGTTTTCTTTCAACAACTAGTGTAAATTGCTAAGGAGGAAAAAATAAAAACCATTTAAAAAAAGCGGGACGATCAAGATGACGAAACTTACCTACCTCAAACGCCTCTGAAGTTTCGTGGGGTGCGCTACTCAAAGAAAACTCTCTTACCAACAAAAATAACTAAAGCATATACATTCATAATTTATCTAGTATAAAACGAAATATGATTTGTTTCGCGTGTTCAAGTAATATTGACCGTAACTCATCATCCAAAATCGAGTATTGCGATTGCAATTATTTGTTTCATTTAAATTATGTGAATTTAACGAAAGACGATGCTGCATATTTTCAATCAACTGGTTCACAATTCCGATGTGATAAATGCTTAACGTTAAGAAGACGTTCGTTGCATATGCCCACTTCAGCTGCTTCTAACCCGGCAATTAACCCTTCTTCCTCAAAGGCTGACAACAGTGAAGCGGAAGAATGTACTCTTCAGATGGTGTATTAAAACTAAACGATCTTGAGAAAACAAATCGTTGCTTCTTAGACCAAATAAATGAACTTCGATCCGAAAATAATGCACTTAAATCCAAAGTAAATGTGCTTGAAAGCAGGCTGAATTGGCAACAACAACTTACACTTATAAATGATATTGATATCGTTGGTGTACCCGATGTCAATGACTCTAATTGCAGAATCAAGATAAGAGAAATTTTTTCTAAAGCTCTGTCCATAGACATCTGCGACAGTGAAATTGTGCATTGTTACATCAAAAATATCCAAGGCAAAGATAAGAGCTCCAAATCAAAATCATTAATCTGTGTAAGGTTTTCTAATCTATCAACAAAACAACGCATAATGAACGCGAAAACAAAATGCAAAAAAAACCTTAAAACATCGTTTGCATCAACAACCGACGACGACGGCAGCAGCTTAGTCAACGGCAGCAGAAGCAGTAGCGGCAGTAATTCTAACAACAACAAAAGCAATAACAAAAAAACGGAAAAGGTTATTTTCATAAATGAGTCTCTCACTAAGTACACTCAGGCTCTATTTATGAAAGCAAAAGAAATAAGTAAACAGAGAGGTGCAAAATTTGTTTGGTACAAGAATAATCAAATTCTTGTTAGAAAAATTGAGGGAGAAAGGGTAATTTCCATTAAATCATTCGATGATCTTGCTCGTATTTAGAGCGTTTATTTAATAGTAACATTAGTAAATAAAAAAAATAAAACAAAAATTAATGAAGATGATGAAGATTTAATGGATGACTTTTCCTTCCTCAACAAATATAATAGTACTAATATTGATAAGTTTTTTTCTGATAAATCATATTTCAGTAATAAGCTTTTTATTGTACACCAGAATGTCAGGAGCTTGAGAGCAAATTTTAATGAATTAATTACACATCTTGAATCATTTTGTTGCATCCCAGATGTTGTTTTTGTCTCTGAGATCTGGATTTACAGCTTTGAAAAAGACGATTACACTTTGCCCGGGTTTAATTTCGTATCTAAAACTAATGATAACTATGCGTCTGGTGGTGTTGGTTGCTTTATTAAAGAAGAATTCAAATTACTTGATTTCACTTATGTTAACTTTAAATGCGCTGATGTCTTAAGTGTTTCCATTGAAATTAATCATGAGATTTATATTATACTTTGCGTGTATAGATTCCACTTTTTCGATATAAATATGTTTACGGAAGAATTTTCTAAGTTATTGGAAAGTGTGAGTTCTAAAAATTTAATTATTTTAGGAGATTTCAATATCGATATTCTCGAAATGAACGAAACTAATTCAAATTATTTATCTCTTTTAGCTTCACACGGTCTTTTTTCGTTTATTAATGTGCCTACTCGTCAAGCTTCAGGCAGTTGCCTAGACCATATTTTTGGCCGTTTTGGTAAAATTTCGGTCGATAAATGTGAATCATTTTTGTTTGATTTAATGATAACTGATCATTCTATGACGGGTATACTCATTGATTTCATGTATAAAAGCAATATAGTTCAGTGCTCTAATTATATGAAAGAAGAAAGCTTATCTCAAGTAGATATTTGCAAATTAAAGGATGCTCTTCTGTATGAGTTTTGGGAAGATGTCTACTCATGTGATGACGTGTCAACTTCGTACTTGATTTTTATTAATTGTTTAAGTATTCGTATCTCAAACTCATCGAAGTTGATTCAACCTAAAAAGTATATTAGAAGACTTAAACCCTGGATTAGCAATTATTTAATTAATGAAGTTAATGCAAAAAATAAATTAAGGCATAAATGCTACAAGAATCCTAATAACACTGTGCTAAAAAGAAAATATAAAACTCTGTGTGCTGAATTGAAACATGAAATTCCGATTTGTCGTGATTCGTTCTACAGAAATCAACTCAATTCTGCTAAGGGAGATTTAAAGAAGGAATGGAAAATAGTTAATAGTATACTTAACAAATCTTCTGTGACTAAAATGCCTGAAGCAATAGTCATTAATAATTGCCTAGTTACTGATAAATTTTTGGTTGCAAATGCTTTCAATAAATATTTTATTGATGTTGCTAGTAGCTTACAACCCTTCCCATGTGAACCTTTTTTTGAGATGGATGAACCAATCCAAAGAACCAGTTTTGTTTTTGAGTCTATTTCTTATCTTGATATTATAAAAAGTATAAGTAATTTAAAAAACTCTAATTCATCTGGAGCTGACAGAATATCTAATATGGTTGTCAAACAAATTTCGTATTTAATAGCTGATGTTTTGGCTGTCATTTTTAATCGTTCTGTTTATGCAGGGGTATTCCCTGAACCTCTTAAATGTGCTGATATATTACCATTGTTTAAAAAGGGTTCCCCTAGTGATATGTGTAATTATAGGCCCATTTCTCTGCTTCCAGTTTTCAGCAAGGTCTTTGAAAAGATAGTTAAAACAAAAGTTTTAGGTTTCTTGTCAAAAACGAACTTTTTTAATTTGGGTTTTTAAATGGAAGATGCATTATTGCAATTCTGCGATCAAATTATGTTTAATTTAGACAAAAAAAAATGTACAGGGGGTTTATTTGTTGATATAACTAAGGCGTTCGACATGGTTAACCATAATTACTTATTGAGAAAACTGTATAAAGCTGGTTTTCGTGGTTTCATGCTTGATTGGTTCAGATCGTACCTCGAATATAGGAGTCAAAGAGTTAAACTATGTGGTTCCAGAAGTGAAATTGGATTTCTTAATCTAGGTGTACCTCAGGGTTCTGTTCTGGGGCCTGTGTTATTCTTAGTCTATATAAACTCCCTCTTTTCACTTAAGTGTAGAGGTAAGCTTACTGCGTTTGCTGATGACATTGCTCTGTCTTATGGTTCTAATAGTCGTTTGGATTTAGTTTCTGACATTAATTGGGACCTCGATCTTCTGAGAGTTTGGTTTGCTGAGCATAACTTAGTTATAAGCTCTAAAACGAAGATTATGTTTTTCAGCTTATCCTCGGTTCATAATTTCAATGTTGAATTCTATTTTCATGCTCCTGAATGTAAAAAATTTAAACTGCCTGTTCGGAACTCTTCATCTGAGACTGGAACTCAAGATACTTTTACCTATAAGTAACAATAATTGTTGTAGTAATTGTTTTTTAGTAGAGAAAGTAAATGAGTTTAAATATTTAGGTCTGACTATTGACTCAAATATGAATTTTTCAAATCATACAATGAATTTGGGAAAGTATTTACGGTCTACGATGAGATACTTTTATTACTTACAAAACATAGTATCAGCTGAATTATTGAAAACTATCTACTATGGCATTGTTCATTCAAAGCTGCAATATGGTATTGTATGTTGGGGTGGAACTTATGTGAACAAAATTAAACCTTTGTTAATTTTGCAAAAACAAGTAGTGAGAAAAATTTGTCGTAAACCGAGAAGACACCCTAGTTTCCCATTGTTTCGTAACCTAAAAATTCTTCCTGTGCGTCATTTATATTGTTTCAAAGTTCTGAAGTCCTTTTTTATGAAATCAGGAAACCGTAATGTTAGGCTTATATCTAATTATAACCTACGTGGTAACACTTCATATCTGATAACTGTTCCTTCTTTCCGTACAACAGCATTTCGTAATTTTTATTCAATTTCTTCGCATCGTTTTTACAATAAGCTTCCACCATCTCTGAGAACAATTACCGCTCCTAGTGTGTTCATTTGTCGTTTAAAACTCTGGTTATTGGACTTAGACTATTCTAATTTAGAATCCTTTACTTCTGATATTCTGGTTTAATTCTGGTTAAATTCTTTGGAGTAAATTAAGCCTCACTTTCTTTTATATAAATAATGCAAATTTGTTATTTTTTGATTGCTTTATTATGAATCTATTTGCAATTTTACTATGAATGAAATAATAATTATGTTTTGTTTTTATTTCAATGCATACTTATGTATAATTATATTTAAAATTGTCTACTGTTGAAGGGTCACCCCACCCATACTCTTATAATTTGCACAGATTACTTAAATCTTGAAATGGCATTCAACACAATTTTTATTACATTGTGTCATCTCTGTACTCATCTATCATTTTATTTCATTTGACAACCCTGAATTCATTTCACTTTTATTCCTTTCTAACATCTCTGTATCTATCCTTTTCATTCTTAATTTTTGTTCTTTCATTTTGAAAACTATTTTTATAATTCTCACTCTCGATGTATATCTCAACATGAGCGCATGGTCGCAATTTGCTATTTTTGAAAATTAAAAGATTTGGAAACTAAATTTCGTGTTCGTGTTTATTAATTTCGGAAATCGGCCATCCAGGACAATTGTAATTAAATACAGAAAACCTTGCGTCAAAAACGACTGTTCCATGATTAAAATATGTAGGTACATATAACAAAAAGGCTCTAATATTTTAGTACATACTCGTTATCTTGATCCAAGCGTCTGGTTTTTTGCTCGTAACATTCGTCTTGACACTTTTATTTTCGATGATTCCGATTCTCTCTTCAATCAGCTGCAAAGAGAATCCAAATAAGAAAGTTTATTTTACTTTTGTTACTGTACCTACTGCAAAAAGAAAGACAGTTTAAATACAACCGATTTGCGATAATGCAAGTAAGGATCCATTCCAAAGTTAAAAGAAATTTTCTGCAACGATTTTGAACCATCCATCCGTTGAAATGCTTGCGGCTTTTAACCCTCCGTGCACCACGTGGGCAAAAGTTACGTCCTGCACCATGTGGGGTTTCCTATACCCCAAACTTCATTCTATTTATATATAAAGAATATCTTTTCAAACTTTATTTTTTGATATTAATATTATTTCTGGACTATGAGGAGATAAAAATAAAACAAATAAGTTAAAAATAGTAAACATTTTTAATGTTTATTAGCATTTTAACAAAAATTGTACGTTTTTAATAACTTGAGGATACCACCTTCCTACTGTTAGCATTATAAACAAAAACTTAACCTTTTATTAAGGGGCTTAATGATTTTGGGAACAAAAAAAATATTAAAATAATTAAACAAAATTTGTCCCATTGAGATCCCAGTCCAATCGTTTAGACGACGTCCCGAACCACGTGGGGTTTGTGACACCCTGCCAAACTTTGAGAGCGGCCGTGAGCTGCGCATCCAGCCCTACCTATAAATGACTGTTACTATGCGATCCAGCAATGTCTTTTCTCCAGCTACACGACGTTTCGTGGAATTTGCGCTGCCGTTTAAAAAGATACAACGATTTTTGTTTCGCTGGGGTCTATTAAACCCGACGTGGTGCACGGAGGGTTAATTCGAAATCTACGAACAAAATTCAATCGATGGAGTTGTTGACCCTTTCCCTTATATTATATAGACTGACACTGAAGAATAAGACGTGCATACATTTCTACATAATTTATTTCCTTTTACGTTGTGAAGTTTGTTTACTTTTTATGTGCCTACATATTTCATTTTTTTTTTTATTTATATAAAAATGAAATTGAAATGACAGGCTGCTTGAATTTTATTGATTTTGAAATTTGGCGATTTAAATTTTATGTTTGGGGTATTTTTAAATCCGACAACCCTGTGTGCTTTGAGTTGAAGGAATGCCAGCTGTGGTCCAAAGAAACAAATTTCTATCCAAAATCCTTTTCTTGAAAAAGATTTGATTGGAATTGTCTTCCTTGGTCAGTCGTCAATGTTTCTGGCACACCGTAATGATAAAGCCAGCCCTGTATAAGTGCTATCGCAACTTCTTCCGCTGTTAAATCACAAAGAGGAATAGCTGCAGGCCACCTACTCAAATGGTCAATACATGTTAGGCAATATCGATATATCCATTGAGTGGTGGAAGAGGTCCAATCAAATCAATGTTGATGTGTTTAAATCTTCCATCCGGAATTTTAAACTGTTTGTATTGTTTCTTATTTTTATTATATATTTTTCAATCGTCAGATAAACAAGCAGATAGTAGGTCCGTTCGCGTACCCTTCTAAAACAGTCTAATTTTACGAAAAATTACAAAATTTAACCAAATGCTGTTCGCGTACTCAAAAATTTCGTAGTTTTTCGTAAAAGAGAGCGCTCACGAGAGAGTAAAATATTTCCCCAACCTACGAATTTTAGCCCAAGAAATTTCTTTGGGCTGATTTGTGAAAAGTGTCAAACTTGACTGAAAATAGCAAATAAATAAATAAATTCAAATTCAAAGTTTCAATTTTTCATACAAAAAAACTTGACAATCAAAATGTGAGAAAAATTTGTTGTTTTCCCGTTCGCTTACTTTTTTGTAGTTTTGTTTTACTGTGAGAGAATTTCACCCCCACTCTTTAAAATGTCTCTTTTTACGAATTTTAGTGCAGAAAGTACGCGAACGAACCTAGTGTTTATTCGACAAATAACAAAATATTGGATTTTTCAATCGTCAGATAGACTTTATCTGAAGAAAAACGCTCTAATTTATTCGACCGATGAATACTCAGATAAGTTTATTTGCCAGTTTGTTATTTTCGATGATTGAAAAATTGGTTCTAAATGTTTTTAATTTAATCAATAGATAAATTCTGTGGTGCCTAACGTAACCCAAGCTTCCCGTTTTCAGCGAACAAACACTGAAGACATCGAATGTTCAACATCAAATCCTCACAAATTGTCAAGCTGTATTTGTAAAGTAGATTGAAGATTGAATCCTGAACGCCTCAAATCGCAAAAAAAGAGTTCGATTATATGCCGCAAGCTGGGATCTCTTGCCCAAGCAGCAGTAGCTGGGCTTCACTTTTGCATGGCGAATGGTGACCGTGTGAGGACTATCGGGACGGGACTATCGTCTTCTGACTGCGATTTGAATTACTGAAATATTAGCATTTAAGTTGTTATTCCTTTTTAAAAAAGGAAAAAAACTTAAACAGCTTTATTTATAAATGAGTTTTAGAGGCGGAATAAGGTTACTCCGACTTTACAACGCCTTTAAAACTGAAAAGAAGAGGACGAATAACCTAAAACGGGTTAATAGGATGTTTAAAGCCATTAAAGTATCATACGTCATTTTGAAAAACAAAAAAAATGTGACAAATAAATGTTTTGTCAAATTTGCAAATATGTGGCACGAGAATTTGCGTCCAAAAAGGCCATTAATCTTAAATATTCGCACCGTACGTGGTTCTTAAAATTATTTGGAACCGTTCTTCTTCTTCATACTTACTTTTGCTGGTACTTTTGCAGTCCCAAAAAACTATATTTTGCCCTTCACTTATTTATTTTTTGAAAAGTGTCAGGTTTGTATATTTATTTGACAAAAAATATAAAAAGGTGTGAGATTTGCCTACGTTTTCAATAACCAGAGTTTTAGATTAGTCAATTTTAGAGTCCAAAATTTGACATAAACTAGAACGAGTTTATAAATAAGAAATAGGAATAGGTTGATGTACGTGCTTAACTTATACTCGTTTCAACTATTCCGGGTTTCAGCGAGTATTAGTGAAATCTAATAAATAAGGCTGAAAATATTAACATGTAAATACAGCTAAATTCAAGATTAGTTATTTTGCCTCGACTTGAAAAGACAATAATTTTATTAATTTAATGTGGAACAGCAGCTAAAGTGAACTTTAGTCATTATTCCTTGTCGTTTATAGGAAAAAAACGTTGTCTTAAGTCAACTTAAGGTTATGAAGCCCATTTTATGTCAGTTAAGTTGTTATTCCTTAACATCAACATGAAAAACTGATTTTAGCGATTTTTTTTTTTTGAAATTGTTGCTATATTCTTAGCAATATAGATAAGTCTAAAAAAATGTACACAGTAAATTTGTATGTATGCAAAATGCATGCATAATCTGATGGCATCAAAATCTCAATTTCGTATAAAGTCGACTTTAGTTGTTATACTTTGTTGCCACAAATGTATTCCCGATAGACATGGATCTGGTTTTTCATAGAGTATTATAACAAAAGAGTTAATGTAGCCGACTTCTCGTATAGCGTCGTCATACTGCGGATCACGAAACATTATTTGTGTTTGCCAGATATCATTATTTTTTTCCCTGGGATATGAACCCCACGAAATTTTTGTTGCTTCCATTTTTACTTGCCCATACATATAGGTATTGTAATGTGTACCTATACACTTTATTTTATCTCATACGCTCTGTATCTCCTTCTATTGCAATGTCTAATGTGTATACGTTATTATCTCTTACACTCTGTTTAATGTATACACCAGGGTTAGAACCTCAGTTAAAAAATTTCGGAGCGAATTTGAAAAAAAAGTGGAGCAAATTCAAAATTTTCGGAGTAGATTTGAAACAAGAAGAAGATCTTTACTTTTCAGAGAAATTTCTTTAATAAAAGTTTATTCAGCTACATTCCTCTTCTTTTGTAGAATGCAAATTGCTGAAGAGAACAATACTCACGTCCTTGGTCACATCGTAGTTCGCAGTGCTGTCACAAGTGCTTCGTATTTTTGAATTTTTCCCCAAAGCTTCAGAATTCTTTCTTATTGGATAAATAACTGCGAAGTGGGTATATTCATCTATTAAAGACAATAGATCGTCGCAAGAAGCTGGAATTTTTGACGTAGTCCAAAAAGTCTTAAGATATTATGCAATTTGCAATGAACTTTGCTTAATTATTGTTTTCAATATATTTTTGTATAATAGTAGAGTCTTCACTTTCTGGAGCTGAAATTTCACATTTCCAAAAACGATTTGACCCTAAAACTCCAGTTCTCGTAGTTCAACCCTAATTCCATCAGGAATCTCATGTCGTTGGTTGACCACAAGCCATCAGTATAATAGCTCTTCGATGATCAATAAAAGGGAAACAAGGTTTTGATTTGATAAATATGCTGTTTCCACTTAAACTAATCACGAGGTTAAGCGAAGTAGATTAAGAACAAACCTTGACTTTTCTGGGATTGAGGGTACATCAGTACATCAGTCGATCAAAAAGTTCAACAATATGGCGTTTAGTATAATACCACGTTTTCATCTACCCAAAATCCGAGAAAAAACCGAGATTTATTTTAAATCTATTTCGCTGAATCTCGTGATTAGTGCAGTAGAAACAGTTAGATTAGTTGAGGATAAACAATTTTATTAAAATTAATTTTCTTCAAGGAAACAGAACGATTACAGCTACACATTATTTATAACAGGTGGCTTAAGCTAAGAAAAAATTTCCTTGTGGAAAAAGTGGAGTAGATCTCGAAAAATCGGAGTGTCGGAGTAGATTTTTATTTTTCCTTAAAAATGGAGCAAATTTGCTCCGATCGGAGCAAGGTTCTAACGCTGGTATACACTTTTCTTACTCTCTTTACTTACTCCGTATCTCTTTTTATATTTAATGTACATACTACTCTTACTCTCTTTACTTACTCCTTATCACTATAATTCTAATATCATTTTATAGGAAATAAGTATGTAGCAATAAGTTTAATTGTAGTAGTAAACACTTATGTGTATAACAGTTAAAAATGAGGGGCAACATCTAGTGGTTAAAAAGAGAACTTCTGGAACATTCGGTTTAGTAGTTTCTAGAACCATTATCAGGACTATATATACCCGATTCGAAATCGAAACGATATAGTTGATTGTGAACTGCGATAAGTAAAGTACACTGTGTTTGAAAGTTATAATTGAAAGTGTTGAATAAATAAGTTTGTGAGTGATTTGAATAAAGTGAATTTGTGTTTTATTTAAAAAGTGAATAAGTTTTAATTGTCGGACCAAGCCGAATATTACATTGGTGTCAGAAGTGGGATTAAAACTTATTGAGAATAAAACAGTGAACAGTGATTAAACTATTTTGTTTGAAATAGTGAAGTTAAAAATTAAAAACAAAAAAAACAAAAAAAAAAAAAAACAAAATGAGTAAAGTTTTGAAAGACTTAACTGTCTCTGAGCTAAAGGCCGAATTAAGCAAACGTGGCTTAAGTGGGGCAGGATGTAAAATCGAACTCGTAAAACGGCTACAGGAATATCTGGAAGAACAAAATGAAGACCCAGATACGTTTGCTTTCGAAGTGGAAGCAAAATCGAAAGAGGTAAATGCAACTGCTGACTTATCTACCATGATGACACTTCTTCTAGCCAAATTTGAAGAGAATCAAAAGAATGTTCGGGAGCAACTAGAGGCTCAAAGAAATGACCAAAAGCAAGAACAGCAGAATATTCTAGAGCGGTTTGACGAACAGAGAAAACTTTTAGAGGGCAGGTTTACGGACTCGAAGAGAGAATCACTACTCTCGACGAGCGCGTCGAAAAACAAAATGCACGTTTCGAGAAAATGGACGAACAAATCGAAAAAATCACAAATGAACTAGAAAAAGTGCGAAAGATGAAAGCTCGAGAACCTTCTGGTGAATGCTCAAGAAAGAGAGAAGTGAATCCTCCAAGCTTTGATGGTCAGATTCCGTGGTCAATCTACAAGAAACAGTTTGAAGCAGCAGCGTTAACAAACGGCTGGGACGATGACGAAAAATACATTGCTCTTACGCTTGCCTTGAGAGGAGCAGCTGCTGAACTGCTACAAACCATCCCAGCAGAGAAGAACGGTGACTTCAAAGTTCTGGTAAACGCAATCGAACAGCGGTTTGGGGATAGCCACATGACAGAAGTCTTCCGAGTACAACTAAACAACAGGGCACAGAAAAGAGGTGAAACTCTGCAGCAGCTTCAGGCAGATATCGAGCGGTTAGTCCACCTGGCATACCCAACAGCTGGCAACGAGATAATAAATCAACTTGCTGTTGAAGCCTTTGTGAGAGCTGTGGGCGATATAAATCTCCAAAGGGCTATTCGCACTGCCGGAAAGCAAACACTACCAGAAGCATTGGCTTTCGCTCTGACAATGGAAGCCGCAGAACAAGCTTCCCAAAACGTGCATCGCGTGAGAGAATTGGAAGTCCAAGAATGCTCTTGTCAGAAGGCTACTCTGGAAAGGAATCAGCGAGACGGACCAGCACGATGCTGGAACTGCAACAAGACTGGGCATCTTCAACGACAGTGCAGATTACCGCGAAGACGAACCTCATGCCAACACTGTGGAAACAGAACTTACTCAACAAGTCAAAGTAACTCCAACAACGTTGCTTCCGAAGCTGTTTCCCACCCGGGAAACGAATAAGAACCAACTTCGAGGGGCAGAAGCTGGTTTCTGGTATCGATGGCCCCAGAAACGACATCCAGGTTTCTCAAACGAAACGTGACAACAAGAGCCTGACCGTGGAAGCAAGTATAAACGGCAACAAATGTGTGGCTACCATCGACACCGGTGCCACGGCGTCCATTGTACGGCAGGACCTCGTTAAGAAGACATGGCTCCACAACACCAACAGCTATCGTCTAAGGACTGCAACTGGAGAAGCCGCAAAAGTTTATGGTGAGGTACGTCTAAAGATCCGGATGGCAGAGCTGGAATTCTCTCACCTGTTCCTGGTAGCAGATATATGCGACGAGTGCATTGTCGGCGTCGATTTCATGAAAGATCACGGAGTGATATTGGACATCGGGAACCAAGTCCTGAAATATCGAAACATCGAGATTCCGATGATCTATGGGATCCACTCGTATGAGACCTCGTTATCTGTGAAAACCGTCATCAAAGAAGATCTGACTTTGCCTGCTTCTTCAGAAGTATTCGTGTGGACGAAATTGAAGGGTAAGCCTGGAAGCCATCGACATCTCATGGTCGAACCAGCATCTGTAAAGTCCTCCCAAAACGTCACCATTGGGAAGACTCTTGTTAGACCTGTAAAGAACATGGTTCCCGTACGAATACTGAACATCAAGCCGTACGAAGTTAAGCTTAGAAAAGGTGAGATTGTCGGACAATGCGAATCTGTATCAGCAATAACAAGGATCAGCGAAGAAGAGCGAAGGCAAACATTGAAGTCCAAAGAGCTGAACTCCATAAAGACGAACATTCTCAAGTCCTCTAATCTTGGCCACCAACAACGAAGAACTGCAGAAGGTCTCCTCGAAGAATTTGCAGACATCTTTTCGTCATCGCAAGGGAAATATGGCAGAACACAACTGGTTCAACATCGAATCAACACCGGGGATGCAAAGCCGATCCGTCAACCTGCAAGACGCCTTCCACTAGCCAAACAAGGTGAGGTTGAAGAACTGATAACCACCATGAAAGAAGAGGGTCTGATCGAAAACTCTAAAAGCCCTTGGGCGTCTCCAGTGGTCCTGGTAAAGAAGAAAGACGGATCAACCCGCTTTTGCGTAGACTATCGAAGGTTGAATGATGTGACCAAGAAGGATAGCTATCCTCTGCCTAGGATCAGTGATACCCTGGACGCAATGGAAGGAGCACAATGGTTCTTAACTTTGGACCTGAAAAGTGGTTACTGGCAAGTAGAAATTCATCCTGAAGACAAAGAGAAGACAGCGTTCTCGACAGGAAACGGATTGTGGCAGTTCAAAGTGATGCCTTTTGGACTGTGCAATGCTCCAGCGACTTTTGAGCGCCTTATGGAATGCGTCCTGCAAGGACTCACTTGGAAATCTTGCCTGATCTATTTGGATGACGTCATCGTATACGGCAAAACATTTGACGAACATTGTACAAATCTGAGAGCCGTGTTTCAAAGACTTCGAGAAGCCCACCTCAAGCTCAATCCAGAAAAGTGTTCACTCTTCAAAACCGAAGTGAAATACCTGGGACATATCATCTCATCCCAAGGAGTTAAGACGGATCCTGATAAGGTTGACACCGTGAAGAATTGGCCAACACCACAGGACAAACATCAACTCCGAAGCTTTCTGGGTCTAGCCACCTACTATAGGCGCTTCGTCAAGAATTTGCTGAGATCGCCAAGAGTCTACATCAGCTAACGGAAAAGGGAAAGCAGTTTAAATGGTCAGGTGAGTGCGAGCGCAGCTTTCAAGAGCTCAAGCAACGCTTGTGTAATGCACCAGTGCTGACCTACCCGACTCCAGGAAAACCGTTCATCATTGATGCTGATGCAAGCAATGTCGGGATTGGTGCTGTATTGTCACAGGTACATGATGGCGAAGAAAAGGTGGTTGCCTATTACAGCAAGGTACTCTTGAAGTCGGAAAGAAACTATTGTGTGACCAGAAGAGAACTTCTTGCACTGATTTTGGCAACAAAGCACTTCCATAAGTATCTCTATGGACAGAAGTTTCTTCTCCGAACCGACCATGGAGCACTAAACTGGCTTTTGAATTTCAAGAATCCAGAGGGTCAAGTGGCGAGATGGATTGAGAGGCTGCAGACGTACGATTATGAAATTCAACATCGGAAGGGGAAGCTTCACTCAAATGCTGATGCACTGTCTCGGAGACCATGTAAGCAAGACTGTAAGCATTGCAGACGCCAAGAAGAAAAAGAAGTGGTCACTGTCCTACGAACCAGAACCGATCCCATTTATGGCTGGAGCAACGACGAGTTGAGGAAGGCTCAACAAGAGGACCCAGATATTGAACCCATCCTCGCATGCAAGGAACACCAGGAAAAACCAGAATGGGCTGATATCTCCGACAGAAGTCCGGCTCTAAAGGCCTATTGGGCACAGTGGGACTCATTGCATGTCCAAGAAAGTGTCCTTCGACGTAAATGGGAATCAGCAGATGGAAAGTCCTATGTGATGCAGCTAGTCTTACCGAGATCGAAGATTGTGGACGTTCTGCGAGAGATGCATGATGGAGTTTCGGGAGGCCATCTAGGAGTAAACAAGACGCTAGAAAAGGTTCGACAACGATTCTATTGGCTACATGCAAGGGAGGATGTCGAGAAGTGGTGCCGAAAATGTGATACCTGTGCTGCCACCAAAGGCCCAAACAAAAAGAATCACAGCCAAATGCAGCAGTATAATGTCGGATCACCCTTTGAAAGGATTGCAATAGACGTGGCGGGTCCATTTCCGGAAACAAATAATGGAAATCGTTATATTCTGGTCGTCATGGATTACTTCAGCAAGTGGCCTGAAGCATACGCCATACCGAATCAAGAAGCCAAAACAGTCGCAGACCAAATTGTGTTCAACTGGGTGAGCAGATTCGGCGTTCCATTAGAACTGCATTCCGACCAGGGAAGGAACTTTGAATCAAACATATTTCAGGAAGTTTGTGGGCTTCTTCACATCAAGAAGACAAGAACAACACCACTCCACCCACAATCTGATGGCATGGTCGAACGGTTCAACCGAACCCTTAAGGAACATCTTTGCAAAGTTGTGGACGACAACCAGCGAGATTGGGATCGACACATTCCACTGTTCTTGATGGCGTATCGAAGTGCAAGACATAGCTCAACTGGCTATACACCGTCTGAGATTTTGATGGGAAGGAACATCAGACTGCCGAGCGAAATCAAATTTGGATGTCCCACGTCGGAACCGCAAGCCGAGGATGTCTACTTGGATGACCTCAGAGAAAGACTCCTTCAGATCCACGACGATACCAGGTCAAAAATTAAGATGTTCAGTGACCGAATGAAGACACGCTTCGATATACGAGCGACAACAACAGAGTTCCAAGCAGGAGATCGAGTGTGGCTTTACAATCCCCATCGACAAAAAGGGTTGTCACCGAAACTTCAACGGGACTGGGAAGGTCCATATACAGTGATTAGCAAAATCAACGACGTCGTGTACCGGATACAAAAGGGAGTCAGAGGTAAACTTAAAGTCGTACATCGCGACCGACTACATCGCTACAGTGGTGATGAAGATGATGGATTTGTTCGGGACGATCAATCCTAAGGAGGGGGCAATGTAATGTGTATACACTTTATTTTATCTCATACGCTCTGTATCTCCTTCTATTGCAATGTCTAATGTGTATACGTTATTATCTCTTACACTCTGTTTAATGTATACACTTTTCTTACTCTCTTTACTTACTCCGTATCTCTTTTTATATTTAATGTACATACTACTCTTACTCTCTTTACTTACTCCTTATCACTAGGGTTCGGATTTTCATGCACTAAAAATTTCAAAATTTGCGCTTAAAATATGCACTCAAAAATACAAAATATGCCTTTAAAATATGCACTTAAAATCAATTTAACTTCGGTTTAATACCTTTACAGACAAACAAATAACTACGGTTGTCTGTTGTACATGTAAATATGTAACTATGCCTGCACACAATGGTTGAGTTCCACCTTTACAACATCTCACTAAGATCTCAGAGATTTTCAGCGGAACACAAAATCTAAGCTAAGAACAGGATTTTTTTTCCTGCGAGATTGCGGAGATGAAAATATTTTGTATTCGATTTCTGACATGTCGATGTTGTTGACATTAGTAGAAGAACAATTTGTGATTCAGAATTATTTTACACAAAACGATTTTGTCAAAGTCACATTGAGATCTTAGTGAAATGTTGTTAGTTGTAGCTGGCGTAATTGTATAAGTGCAGTAGGACTAAGCGCTTGTAAAATATCGTTTGAATATTGATCTTATTCATAGAGTTTCATGCAAATAGGTACCTTTGAGTTTTTTTTTCAATGTATTGCCGGCACATTCAAGGCAAGTTAATACATGCGGCCATGTTTATAAAGTGCACTATAATGTTGGGGTTGGAATATGAATAAATGAAAAAGATATTAGTTTTTACCTTAAGGATATGTTTTTGATGTCTAATTGAATTTGTATAACAATATGCTCTAAAAAATGAAAAAAATATGTAAAATAAGCATTTATATAGCAAAATATGCAAAAATATGCATTTAAAGGAAAATATGCAAAAATATGCACTAACGATTAGATGCCATTTTAAAGGAAATGTCATGATACGTATACATAATTAGTCGCCCTGCTTCTAAGATGTTCATAAAAAAACATGCATTTGCATGGAAATCCGATCCCTACTTATCACTATAACTCTAATATCATTTTATAGGAAATAAGTATGTAGCAATAAGTTTAATTGTAGTAGTAAACACTTATGTGTATAACAGTTAAAAATGAGGGGCAACATCTAGTGGTTAAAAAGAGAACTTCTGGAACATTCGGTTTAGTAGTTTCTAGAACCATTATCAGGACTATATATACCCGATTCGAAATCGAAACGATATAGTTGATTGTGAACTGCGATAAGTAAAGTACACTGTGTTTGAAAGTTATAATTGAAAGTGTTGAATAAATAAGTTTGTGAGTGATTTGAATAAAGTGAATTTGTGTTTTATTTAAAAAGTGAATAAGTTTTAATTGTCGGACCAAGCCGAATATTACAGTATTATATACATATGGTTTGGTCCTATATCCTTAAAACTCAAAAACTCAAAAAAAAAATAAAATTTTGGCTTTAAAAAATGTTCACTCATTTCCAAAATTGAAAAAAAAATAAAGTTTGATTTGTCATTAGTGATCGGATTTTTTTTTTTTTTTTCAATCCAACCGATCTAAGATTCAATTTGAGAATTTTGTTTCGCTACGATTTTTTTCCTTACATGCCGGCTCCACTGGGCATGAACGATGCCCTGTTCATGAACATGTCTTGAAAAAATCCAATGGAGGCAGAAAAATTCATGTCCACACAGACATCTTGTCGTAGAATCTTGTTTTTTGGACATGGCATGAGTGTGGTTCAAATCATGGGCATGAATTTTGACTTTTTGTGTTCGTGTAAGGTTTTCATTTGAATGTAGATTTAAATCGAGTGATGAATTTGTGTATGAGTATTTTCGTTTGTTCTGTTTCGTTTGTTGTGTGACGTTTAATTTTGTGCTTTCCGCCAACGCGTTTAAAGATAAAATGAGACGACATGACATAATTTGCCCAGCGAAAAAAAATGTTCTGTTTGTGGATTGGTTTGCGGTTGTGATGTTGGGCAGCTGTATGCTCAGTGGAGACGCTGTGTTATCAAAAAATGGGTTCGTTCTTTTCCTGCCCTTGTTCGTCGAACTGAACATTTGAAAGCGATTCGATTGCTAACCAATTGGTTTTATTCCTTGCCAGTTTTCCTAAGGAATCACAACGTGAAAAATTTCAAGATCTTGCAGTTCGTTTACGTCCTCTTTAAAGGATTCTGAACTGCTAAAGCGTACTTTACACGATATGGATTTTTCATATGGACTGTATTTAGAATCCATCGAAATACAGATGAAAATTCCATACTACGGATTTTTTTTTCATTTAGAACTGTTACTAAATTTCATCTGTATACAGACGAAATCGGACTTTTTAAAGGACAAAAAAAGATTATATATGAACATGGAGATTGCGAAAAAAGTTGAGTTATGTTATTTTGTGTTTTTTCATAAAAAATAATAATAATATTTTTTACTTGCGACATATAGAATATATGGCAAGTATTGAATTCGTAAAAAAAAAAATTGAGGTAATGATGAGATATGACATAACGATGATAGAGAAGTCGAAAAAAGTGGGTCCGGCGATTCTGTCCGTCTGTCTGTCTGTCTGTCTGTCTGTAAACGCATCTACAGCCATAACCTCTGATCCGATTGACTTGAAACTTGAAAATTAAGGGTTTGAGCGAATTCGCGTGGGTCATTTTTTTGATTTTTTTTTAAGATCATAATTTAGGGTAGCCACCATACGATTTTTTTGGCCAAAAACCAAAAGTTTCAATTTTCTCAAAAACGGCTCCTACGATTTTTTTTAAACTTCCTCGAAAATTTTTGTTTAAAACTCTAATGTATTTTATGTAAAAAAAAAAATTTGTATTGCTCCAAAACGGTACCACCCATAGAACCGTTTTTTTGTTATCAGATTTTCTCGAAAAATAAAAGTCTGATCAGGGTAATTTTTTTTTCTGAAAATACGTTTATATTGCTCAAATAATATTTTGTATTCAAAAAAATGTCAAAATTTTTTTTGGATTTTTTAAAAATAGGGTAAAGTCGGGAGATATGGCACCCATTTTCCTTTTTCCTTATAACTTCAAAATTAAAAAAGATTTTTATTTCAAACCAAAATAACTTTATTATAGAACTTATTGATAAACAAAAAATAGGAACTTATTTGAAATTTATAATCAAATAAATTTTTTTTGTTCACAAAAACAAAAAACCATAAAAAAAAGACACCTAAAAAATGGAGGGTGATATGGCACCTGCTTGTGGGTGAAATGGCACTATACATTTTGTTGTTGTTTTCCCTTCCACATTAATTGAACGTATTGTAATAGGAAGTGCAGGAGTCATGTGACCAAGAGTTACATATTATATTCACTTTAGCCACTCGTTCGGTTTCGTTTTAACGGCATAAACCTCACCACACCCTACACAAATATTTTCCCCGAAATCTTCGGGTCCATCTGAGTCATCGTGCAATGATAATGTAAGTTGCTCTTACGTTCATTTTGCACGGTTTGCAGATATTTTTTTTTTATAAATTGTCGGCATTTCTGGAAAAAATTTGATAAAAAAAAAATTAAAAGGAAAATAAAGTATAATAAAGTTAGAGCGGGGGAAATGGCACCGGGGCCATATCCCCCGAGCTGCTGGGGTGCCATATCACCTTTTTGACCTTTATTTTTATATCCGAAATAATATGAAAAATTATGCACGCACAGTTATAGTAGTAAACAAACACAAATAAGCACGATTATATCTTTTGTTTTCTTTTAAAACGAACACCTGGAGTCAAATACTTTCGTCTTACCACGAACTTCACTAATACACAAAAAAACTTTTTGCTTAATTCACACAAACTTTTTTTTTCTCCGGCTGTAAATATTGTACCTTACGGGCTACTGCGATTCAAATTGGATATTTCAAGAGCTTACGTAAAACTGAATGATATGTTGATCTCTTTTTTTTGAAAAAAAGTCATTAAGTGGGAGATATTGAAAGGGTGCCATATCTCCCGTGGTGCCATATCACCCGACTTTACCCTATTCTTAATTTTTTTTTTTTTAAATTCTGTATCTCAAAAACGGACGAATATTAAATGTTGAAATTTACTTATAAAACGTATAGTTTCACATTCTTGAATACTGCATACCCAAATTAATTTTTAGACATTTTCGAAAAATTTTATATTGTAATATAATACACACCATTTAATAATAATTATATTAATCATAATAGAATATGTTACTAAATACCCTTTCCACCCGCAAGGTATTTGAGGTCTAACAACACTGTTTTTCGTATGCTGTGCATACGATAGCAATGCATTTAAAAAACTATTAAGATCATCTCTTTGGCATAATCTTTCAAAGAAGATAATGCCAAAGAGAATCTTACCGTAATATCGTAGCTATGTTCTGTTTTATCGTAAACGATGTTATTCTGTTTTCTGAGTCTAGTTTAGTCTGTAAGTACAGTCGACTGATATCTCCGTCTATGTTAAGTACTTAGTTCAAGTTTTTGTTTGAAAATTAAATAAAGTTAATTAAAACCAAGCCAACGCTTTCAAGTTTATTTTAATGGTGACTTTTTTCTTTCTAATGGTGGTTATAAAACATAACACCAAACTGGCGCAGTCGGTTTAAATAAATCGGGTTTTTTGAAAGTAGATGTTAAAAAAAAAAAAATAGTGAACCCAAGCTATAAGAAGTAACATTGAATGAGAATTATAAAAGAAATTAATCTGTGATCTATGATGAAGACCAATAAGCTAATAAATCTTGCTTAGACAAATCAAAAACTAGAATCAAAAATTAAAATCTAAATTAAAATCAAAAATTAAAATCTAAAGCCTAAAAGCAATTGATAAAACTTAATAATCCATCTATCAGACTCTAACTATGGTACAGTCACTAGGGGACGCCGCTTTTCATACCGTTACGTGCATAATATATTGGAAAAAAAACTTAAAACCTGTGTGTAGTAAAACATGCTTATAAAATTGTACTAAATTCTTAAATAATAAGTAAGTAATGTTTAAGGATTATAAAAAATAAACTTATACATTAAAAAGAAAAGCGAAAAAAAAAACTGGAATTCAAAAAGAACAAAAAGTTTATACATTCAATCACCATATATTAAATTGGTACAGTCACCAAAAGACGCTTTCTTAAACCCGTAAAACATTTCGAACCCGCTACATTTACCTTCAACTTACTGTGCATGGATCCAAACCGTTGTTCATGCATGCAAAGCAAGCCAATGAAAACCAATCAAAAGCAAAACTTATAACTTTGAAAAATTGTATGTTTTTAAAAATTTGAATTGTATTTAAGAAAATATTTTGAATAAATATAAAGCAAAAACAAAATAATATTTTATAATTAAATCAATGAAACAAAAAAAAGACACTACATTCGATAACCAATAAAACTAAAGAAAAAATTAACATCATCTTAAGTTTCCAGTAGTCAATCTCGAAGACAACAACACCTATAACCAGCTCATCATGGATCAACTCAACGGAGCAGACAAATTTAAGGTATTTTTAGACCTCATTACTAAAATCCCAGAGTTTAATGGAAATTCGAGTTGTCTCGTTGATTTTCTTGCTAGAATAGATTCATTAATTCCAACTTTAACAACCTTTGATGCTGATTCCCTAACGATTCTTTCGGGTTATATTAAAGATAGAATAGTTGGTAGAGCACGATCTGAGTTACAAAAACATGGACAAATTAATGACTGGAATATTATAAGACAGATTTTGATTAATAATTTTGGAGAAAGAAGCTCAGTTAACCTTTTAATTGACAAAATAAGAACTTTAAGAGTAACGACAAGTATTGAAGACTATTATAATCATATAAATAGCTTATTGAGTAGAATTAATAATTCTCTCATACTTAGAAATAAAAATGAACCAGAATTAATTAACTCAAATAAAAGAATCGCTTTAGAATCTTTCAAGCACAATATTCCTGAACCGACAAAATCTATTGTACTTAGTCGCGATCTCAAAACTCTTGATGCAGCGTACAAGGTGGTTCTCGAATTGAATCACCAGTTGTATGGGCCAAATGCATCTCAATCTTTCCATCAAAATTTATCCCAAAGTTTAAGACAAGAAAATTTTAATCGTAATTTAAATTCCAGACAAGAAAATTCTATTCCATTCTTTAGAAACACAAGAAATAATTTCCAATTCCATAATAATTCAAATCTTAGAAACAACCATAATTTCACAAATAAGAATTCAAATTTCAGAAACAATAGTTATAATTTTAGAAATAATAATCCGTCATTTCAGTCCCATTCAAATTATAATAATTTCATACAAAACAGTAGTTTTATACCTCAACAGCACCAAAATAGTAATAGAAGTAGTTTCATACCTCAACAAAATCATAATGGTAATAGAAGTAGACAAACCCAAAATAATAATTTTGCACAAAGTGACCAAACACGAAGATCAAATAGAAACAGACCTCACAATAATTCTTATGAACCGATGGATATTACACTCAATGAGAGTGAAAATAGAAGTAATCCAAATTTTTCCGGGCGTCACCTATAGACAATTACCCTATATAACCATACAAACTGAAATTCGACCCCTTAAATTTATTATAGACTGTGGTGCTGAGTACAGCATAGTAAAAAAAAATCTTTGTCACCCAAAATGGCAAATTCCATCCCAAAATCGCATTTTAAAAGTTCTTAACCGCAAAGTCACCACCAGCAATGAAGTAAAATTCCCTCTTTTGAAAGAATTTAACCGTGAAAATTATTATGTTAACTTCTTAGAGTATGATTTTCATGACCGGTTTGACGGACTAATCGGTAATAATATTCTTACTGATTTAAACCCAATTATAAACTATAAAACAAGATGTCTTATCACTGATGATGCAATTATTCCGATTTATTTAAACGAAGACGAAGAACTTTATTCAAATCTCGTACATCAAAACGAAGAAGTTTTGAAAGTATTCTGTAGCGAGTCGTTTATTTCTGAAATTCCAATCAATCCTTTTGCAAGTCATTTAAATAATCACGATGTTTCGAAACTTAGATATTTACTTAACTCCTTCAAATCAATTATCTATAAAGAAGGTGATCCTCTTACGTTTACGAACGATATAACACATAAAATCATTACAAAGACTGACGTTCCGATCTGCCGTAAATTATATCGCTACCCGGAGATCCACTCCGAAGAGGTCGATAAACAAATTGCAAAAATGTTGCAACAAAAAATAATCATTCCCAGCAACAGTCCTTACAATTCGCCAATATGGGTAGTCCCTAAAAAGGACAATAAAAACGGGGAAAAACAGTGGCGAATTGTAATTGACTACCGAAAACTGAATAGTCAAACCATTGAAGATCGATTTCCAATGCCAAATATCGATGATTTGTTTGACAAACTGGGCAAATGTAATTACATTTCAACTATCGACCTCGTAAAGGGTTTTCACCAAATTGAAGTGGACCCCCGCGATAGAGCTAAAACTGCTTTTTCGACCAAAACTGATCACTACGAGTTCCGTAGAATGCCGTTTGGGCTAAAGAATGCCCCAGCGACATTCCAAAGACTGATGAATTACGTTCTGAGAGACTTCATCAATAAGATTTGTGTTGTCTACTTAGACGATATTCTTGTGTTCTCTACGAGCTTCGAAGAACATCTACAGTCGCTCAAAATTTTTTTTGCAAAGCTCAAAGAAAGCAATTTAAAAATACAAATGAATAAGTGTATTTTCGCGAGTTTATCAACCAATTACTTAGGTCACGTCATTGTTAATAATGGCATAAAACCAAATCCGGAAAAAGTAAAATCCATCGTTGAAATGAAACTGCCATCTACCGTCACAGGAATAAAACAATTCCTTGGTATCACAGGATACTACCGAAAATTTATTAAGGACTTGGACAACTCGACAGTCGCTTACCCTATGATAAATTATCTAAAAAAATCGCAAAAAATAAATACATCGAACCCAGATTACATAAAGTCTTTCGAAACTCTCAAAAAACTATTAACTTCTGACCCAGTATTGCGAAGCCCTGACTTTAATAAGAAATTTATTCTGACCACAGTGCTGTTCTTAGCCAAGACAACCACCCCATCTGTTTTGCCTCAAGAACTCTTAATAATCACGAGCGGAATTATTCCACAATTGAAAAAGAGTTGCTTGCTGTGGTCTGGGCTATTAAGTATTTCAGGACCTATTTGTATGGTAGACGTTTTGTTGTCCAAACAGACCATAAACCACTTGTATGGCTCGATTCTATCAAGGAGCCGAACATGAAGCTCCAACGGTGGAAAATTATGTTGACGGAATATGATTTCGAGATTATATATCTGAAAGGCAAGCAAAACTGTGTCGCCGACGGATTAAGTAGATACACGGACAAAATTGTGGTAGAAAACAACTTTAACGATAATTATGAAATACACATAGTAGATCTTTTGAATAATGAAACGGTTTCAAATAATTTCAGTGATGACGAAGAAGTCACACCACAGGTTTCATCGGCCAGTCGACATAACGAAGATGTAATGTCTACTGATGCTACAATCCATAGCGCAATGAAAGATGAAACACGTTATATCTTTATCACAGACAAGCCAGTCAATCTTTTCAAAAACCAAATTCATCTGTTTTATGGTTCTCGTGAAAAAATTTCAATTAAAATTATACATAAAAAAATTCGTAACCTTGTACAATTACAACATGGTAGTAGCAATTTACTTGAGATTATGAAGAGACTTTTAATTTCAAAAGGCCTTATTTGTATCTATTGTGAATATCTACCTCTGTTTTTGGAATTTCAAAATTTGTATGTAAAGTACTTTTCCTCAAATAAAAATCTAAAATTACTTAAATCTAATAAGAAGTTAGAAGACATCGTTGATAAAAACCAAATTTTAGAAATTATTAAAACCGAACACCTGAGCAAAAATCATCGGGGTATAAACGAAATGTTTATGGAGTTAAAAGAACTTTACTTTTTCCCGAACTTACAAGTTGAGATTCAAAAACTAGTAAATAATTGTGAAATATGTAATCTTGCCAAACATGACCGCAAACCCTTGAAAATGCCCATGCAATTGACTGAAACAGCTAAATATTTTAACGACATTATACATATGGATATTTGGTTTCCCGAACGAGGGAAAATGTTTATTACAACAATAGACAAGTTTTCCAAATATGCCACTGTCCAGCCTTTATCTAATAGAAACTGGATTGCTATTCTAAACGCAATCAAACAACGCATTCAATTCCTTGGAAAACCAGGAAAAATTGTTTCAGATAATGAAAGTTGTATTATACATTCAGCTGTGGAACAGTTCTTAAAAGAAAACCAAATAGCTTTTCATAAAACGACAGCATCCTTAAAGACTGGCAACTCAGATGTTGAAAGGCTACATGGGACACTGAACGAGCATTTAAGGCTCATGAATGTTGCGAAAGATACATCTGATTTGGAAGAAAAAATCTTCAAAATTGTCACAATCTATAATAAAACAATCCATTCGACAACAAAGCTAAGGCCAATTGATTTTCTTACAAAAAAATTTTCCAAAGAAGATATCGAATGTTATTCGAAGCAATTTCAGAGTCAAAAAGAAATAAGAATTAATAGAGCTAACCTAAACGTAGGAAAACAACCGAACCAATGCATCAATATTGTCCAAAATAGAACTGTTTTCAAAACCAGACCAAAATACAGGAAATTAAACAATATTGCACAAGATGGATATTATGTTGTTGTTAAATCAACTAAACGTAACACTCGATATCACAGAAAAGAGTTGAAAAGAAAATATAAATACCAAAATAATTGATTTTAAAAACATACCGGAATTAGTTCCATCAACTTGCTGACTTTAAATGCACCACAGATTCACTTAAAAACAGATTCACTTTAAAAACAGATTCGCTTTAAACACAGATTTGCTTAAATATAACGGGTCTTCCATATTTGACTTCGGTTTACTTTTGAGATCTTTCTGATCTGTATTTATGGTAACATTTCGTATTTTTTTGGCAAAAAACTTCTTAAACCACATTCCTTATTTATTTTTCACTGTTTTTCTGATGTTTTTAGTCTACAATTGTTGAAATTTTCACAAGGCTTTCGGAAATTTGCAAGTCTATTTCAGAAACTGCACTTTTTCTGTTGTTCAAATTTGAATTATGTTTCTTTTTCACTTCATTTCCCCTCCCTGTCATTTGAGTGCGCGTTCAATGTAAGCAAAATGGCAACTGCTAGAATTTGACAAGTTTCAGGGTGCGTTCAATGGGAATATTATTTTCAGACATCAATGATGAATGATCGCATTCAGTGCCCCGGTTCTGTATCTCAGTCGTTAATTTAGCGAATCGTTAAAAAATGGAACAGATTGTTCCCTCGTTAACGATCCTGGAAAAGTTTGTGTTCTGTAACTACAATCGTTAACTTAAATTTGCGTCGTTAATTGAACTGGAATTTCCAGTGGAAATCGTTAAAATTTTTGACATTTCTTTCAAATAATAAAATATTTAAAAAAAAAATAATTTTCTTTATTCAAAACCAAAAGATTCTCAACACAAAAGCGATTGGATGCAAATCAAATGCAAGCAGAGTCTATTCCAAAGCAACAGCCAACAGCAACTCACGACAATTCAAAATCCAAACAATAACATGAGCTCATAAATTTATTTAAATTTTTCAAACAAAAAGAAGAAACTAACAACGAGAGTCCGCCGATCCTAGAAGTTAATTCTAACAAAAATCAGCAGAACAATCTCCTCTTCCCAGCAGCAGAAAACACAATAGACATTAAAATTCCAATTAAGAGTGAGAACGTTGAGGAAGCGCAACGTTCACCCACGGTCAAAACCAAATTGGCCAAAATGGAAATTGAACAAAATATTGAAATGCGGAAGAAATTTAAGCGAGACTATCCACTATGTCGGATCGTATTTTGGATAGCATTTTATTGGCTATGGAAAAGAAACATCCCCTGCGTTTGCCCAGTCGATATATACAAATTTGCCATTCCCGATAAATGTAGATAATATTGTTTTAGAAGAACGCGAAAGCGCTGGAGTTCCGCTTATAGAGGTAAATGATATCGAATGCTTTATGGTACAACTGCATTTAAATTTCATTTCTTTGACAGGGAGCTAAATTAATTGAACGTCTAACGTATCACATTTATGCAGATCCAATGTTTGTTAGGACATTCCTAACAACCTATCGCTATTTCTGTTCACAGAGTTTGCTTCAGCTTTTTATTGAACGATTTAATATACCAGATCCAAGTTTAGTTTATCTCGAAGTGCCAGCAAGCGAAAGCGAGAACATTGGAGAAGAGAAGATTGGGAACGCTTTCGCAAGGAATATGTTCAACATGTACAGTTTAAAGGTGTTGAATGTGCTGCGACATTGGGTGGATCGTCATTTTTATGATATCGAAAAGGATCCGATATTGCTGGAGACACTGTTGCACTTTTTGGAGAATGTCAATGGCAAATCGATGAAGAAATGGGTTGATTCGGTAATGAAGTTATCAAGTCAGTTTATTATAACCAATAATAAAACATTTTTTCCTCTCTCCATAGAAAAACGAACAGAAAAAAGTCAAAAGCAAATAACATTCGCTTACGGCAACAGCCCTCCACCCATCGAACAGCATCTCGAAGTACAAGACTCGGAAATCAATCTACTCACTACTCTACTGCATCCTCTGGAGCTCGCCCGACAACTAAATCTCATCGTATTTGAACTCTACAAAAAGGACAAACCCTCAGAGTTAGTCGGTTCACCATGGACCAAAAAAGACAAGGAAATTAAAAGTCCAATACTTTTGAAAATCATGAAATACATAGGTACCAAATGTAATTTGGGTAAAACTTTTATTTAGTAAGTAATAAAAAGTTTTAATTCAAGGATATTCTATTTTTGCATTTGAAAACGTGTGCAGTTTCCATTCCATGCAATTTTTTATTTTGCAAACCAATGCATTTTTCGAGTTTTGCTTTTTTCTGCAATATCGATTTAAATTTCCTTAAAGGGAACAAATCTCTAGGGAAATGACGAGGCAAAGATATCAATAGGTCAAGCGAGTTGCGAAAGACCATGTGGCCAGCTTGGCGATGAATTCGAATAGCGTTTCCCTCATCAACGCAGTATGGATCTTCTTTAGTTCTTTCACTGAACGTTCGGTGGCGTTTCCGCATTTGATTAAAAATACACTGGATCGATAGCCAAGCGCAGTCTCGTGCATCGACCCTCAGAGTAAGGTATTGTGGTCAAGGTGGAATATAAGCTGTGAACAAATTTAATCTCGGTTAAGGGAATCCATTGAGAAATTGAAGAAATTTACCTGTTCTGCTAAGAACTGGGTATCTAAGCGGTACCCTTGGACGCTCGGCCGTCACATCCAAGATAATAATTATGATCTCCATCCAAGTCATTTGTTGATCGTCTTGATAAAGTAACACTATTCGAACCTTCGACAACATTCGTAATCGCGACCCCGGCGTTCCTATTGCAATGTCTTCTTCTTTGTTGTCAATCCCGGAGAAATTATCATTCGCAACAATGTTTCCGTTGGTTTGAGAACAGCATTTAGCGTTGTCACTGAATTCGGATTCCACAAATCAAGATGGAGAAGTATTTTGGCCAAATCAGTCACCAAGCCTTTGCGTAGAAGTATCAGCAGTATTTCATTCCGTCGATTTGGTGTTATCTTATTCAATGGCAACGGATTGTCAATAGTTGAGACTTGAGACCAACAAACACCTCGTCACAAACCTGGAAAACGGAATGATTTAGATCAATAAATTGTTCTGATAAAAAAATTCATTTGCAGCAACTTACTTTTATATTCATACAAATTTATCTCGCCACAAAAAGTCCGGTGAGATGATTTGACAGCTAAAACTAGTCAAATTAACGATTTGAACAATTACAGAACACAATTTAACGAAATCTTTCCAGTGTTTCTTTTAGATCTGTTCCGGTAGTTAAAATTAACGATTGTCAAAGTTACAGAAACACAACACATCGTTAATTTTCAATATGTTTCAATTCACAGCGTTTAACGACTGATTTTAACGATTCGTAAGTTACAGAACCGGGGCACAGATTCGGAAAGTAAAGTGCGTTTACACTTGGGAGTTAGAGATGCATTTGCGATGTTCAGTGAGATGTTTGGGAACTTGCAATACTAAATTGATTTAATTGCTATAAAATATTACTAAAATAGGAATTATGTAAGGGCTATTCACATCAAAGGTTGAAGATTAAATAATAAAATCAAAAATAGTCTACAAAGAAAGTCAACGAAAACATGACAAACAATTAAAAGACTATAAAAATATATCAAAAATGGGAGAAATGTAAATGAATACATAAACGACATAATAATATGAGAACGTATAATTTGAAACAAATTTAGAAAAATGTTAAAACTGTAAAAATTTAGAAAAAATAATTAAAATAGAAAAGAAAAATGAAAACGAGGAAAACTCAAAATAAATTGAGATTGAAAATATGTCAAAAATTAAAATTGAAAATATGTCAAAACTTAAAATTGAAAATATGTCAAAACTTAAAATTGAAAATATGGTAAAACTTAAACTTGTTGGGTTAAAACTGAAAACAAATTGAAATTGAAAACTTTATAATTTATTTAACTATTAAATGAAATCATTGATTTTTACGTTAAAAGTTTATTGAAAAAAAGAAGAATACAAATAAAAATTTTGTAAATGTTTGATTAAGAATAAATACAAAAAATTATTGTTTTGTACACATTTGTTACATATTAGTTTGTTAATATTTTTGGGGACCAAAAAATACTTTAAGGGGGGAGGTGTAATATAATACACACCATTTAATAATAATTATATTAATCATAATAGAATATGTTACTAAATACCCTTTCCACCCGCAAGGTATTTGAGGTCTAACAACACTGTTTTTCGTATGCTGTGCATACGATAGCAATGCATTTGAAAAACTATTAAGATCATCTCTTTGGCATAATCTTTCAAAGAAGATAATGCCAAAGAGAATCTTACCGTAATATCGTAGCTATGTTTTGTTTTATCGTAAACGATGTTATTCTGTTTTTTGAGTCTAGTTTAGTCTGTAAGTACAGTCGACTGATATCTCCGTCTATGTTAAGTACTTAGTTCAAGTTTTTGTTTGAAAATTAAATAAAGTTAATTAAAACCAAGCCAACGCTTTCAAGTTTATTTTAATGGTGACTTTTTTCTTTCTAATGGTGGTTATAAAACATAACACCAAACTATATATAAAAAATTAATTTAAAAAAAAAAACCGCTCCGACGATTTAAAAAAAAATTTGAAAAATCAACAATTTTTTAGGAAATCATATTTGAGGTAGATATTTCAATTTAAATTCTTATTTACGAATTAAATTTTTTGTATGAGTATTTGGAATACAGGAGCAAGTTCGTATGACCGAGTCGTGCACATTTTTTTTTTATAATTTGCACACACTAAAGGGGCTTTTTATACCCTTATTATGCCAGAGACACAGTGAGCGCATTAAGAATTTAGAAAGAGTTTGAAAGTAAGTGTCGGTGTACATTGGTTTTGAATTTATCAACATTGCAATGACTGGGAAAGACAGAGTGTGGAAGGGAGTTCCACATTCGCGTAGTACGGCTAAAGAACGATTCTCTATACTTAACAGTACGTCCGAAGTTGGGCTCGATGGTAAACTGATGGGCATTCCTGGTGGCGCGGGTATTACGGTTGAATATCTTAAGGGGAGGAATGCAACTGGCTATTTCACTAGAGCAATTACCGTAGCAGTAACGGTAGAACAAAGAGAGACATGAGACGTTACGACGGTGTTCCAATGACGTGAATGTATTAGTGATGTCTCTTACACCAATCATTTTTATAGCTCTTTTTTTGAATACCATCCAAGAGGCTTAAGTATGTAGCTGGAGCACCAGCCCAGAGATGGGAATTATACTCAAGCTTTGGACGAATATAAGTCTTATAGATAATAGCCAGATTAGACGGGGAGAAAAATTTCTTGCACCTTCTTAAGAATCCCAAACATCTTGCGGCATTTTTGGCGACATCGCATATGTGCTCGTTCCACAAGAGGTGGTCAGTGATGCACATACCGAGAATCTCAAGATGTTCGGTCTCAATCGATGCAAGTGCCACTCATGGATAGTGGCAAGAGGGGTATATCTCGCTTCGACGAAACAAGACAGCATTGAGATTTCGAAGGATTAAAGCAGAAACACAATGGCGCTTTAGGCAGACGCGTCGTTGCGTTACGATGCACCCGCTTCACGTGTGCTTTGAACGACAGTTCTCCCTCCATCATCATCAAACAGATTTGCCACTTTACTCCTTTCGAAGTAGTCTACTTCGATTTTTGAAAAACTTTGAATATCTATTCCAACTTCGCACCATCAAGAATGTTTTGAAATCTACTTCACTCGATTTTACTTGATATTTCCAAAATCTGCTTCGATTAACTCATTGAGTAATTTTATGCCTACAGTTCTCTTATTTTCATCAGGAAAATATATAATCGATAAGTTTCTATCCTTATACACGAACAATAAGCGGACACACTTTACAAACACGAAATGTCAACCCATACATATACGCAAAGTATGAGTTACGTGATTGTATTAAAGTGTTTAATATTTTACGCCGTGCGCAACTTGGGTTGGAATGTTTGTTAAATTTAAGCACTAGTGTCATATTTTAGCTTGCTAGTTAAATTTTAACACATCATATCCGCCATGTAGTGTCAAAATTAAATCGAAAGTCAAGTTTGTATACACATTTTAACACAATTCACACACGGCTCTAATTGTAGATCTGTCTATGTATTCATGGTCAATATAAAATACACTATTTTAAAATCTTTTTCGCTTTTTCTCAATCTACTTCGCTTTATTCCCAAATTTACTTCGCTTCCATTTTTTTTTAAGTGGTAACGCTGCTCCAAACAACAAATGAACAAACAGCTGTTGAGCTGTCAGACAAAGCAAAAGTTCAACCAAGATGAACTTTTTTTTGACAGATGGTGGCTTCTTTACGTTTTCTTACGTTTGTCAAAAAAAGCGTACGCAGGAAAAGCGTCATTGTGTGAGGTTACACAGATTTCCCATAGCTGAACTTTTCGCAGTTGTCAAAATCGACGGCAAAGCGCCATTGTGTTTCTGCTTTTAAACTCTACGCGATTTTGTATTCCCCATTGTACAATGCTGTTTAAAGGGCAAAACAGATGTGCAGAATTGCTGCGCAGCAAAATCAAAAATACACAGGCTCTTATGGGAGCAAATTCTGCATGCAGAACAGCGCTGCGTGATGTCTCTATTTCTAAATTTTCTGCCAAGTTTCATTGCAGCCATAATTGAAAAACAAAAATTTCGAAATAATTGATATCTGGCACTACTTAAATTGAAAGATTGTTGACACTGTTGACAGTACATGTTATTTTAAATTGTCAGTTTGGCAATGAAAAATTAAAATTATAAAAATATTCTCGATTTGGCCCTGGATGGAGATAGTTGGTAGTTGGAGAGATTTATTTGACCGCCTTCTGAATAAAGGATAGTAAGAAAATGCTTTTTTATAATTATGAATTCATCTCGGTATTTATTTTGATTTTTTCTTCTAGTGTATTGGAATTCACGGCGAGGATATCGATGCCGCAATTGAGACATACAACCCTGCTATCCGGACGGTATTGTACCCATGCCTCGATTGAAGGTATCTTCAAATTCAATTCAGTTAAGCAGTGTGCTATGATTTCAAAGTCCTGTGCATTCCTAATTTGTTTATGAAACGTGTCAAGGCCGACGGAGATTGGTCGCTCATGTGTCCGCACAAATATCCCGGATTGCACGAAGTCTGGGTTGTAAAAATCGAAGCTTTACTCTCGCTACAAGAAGGAGCATCGCGCCAACCGAACAATCAATGCTCAAGCCCTCTGGTTTGCCATTATCGAATCTCAGGTCGAGACCAGAACACCCTACATGCTCAACAAGGACGCCTGCAATCGCAAACCGAATTAACAAACTGTTTTGTTATAATTTCTAAACAATTTTCTAAAGCATTGTGCCTTTTCGAAATTATAGACACTAATAATTGTAACTCCTATTCTCTTGTTTCTTTGTGGTCTACAAAACCTTCTCCTACTCGAACAGCATAAAATAAAAATAGACCGGCGCGGCAGCTCTTGAAGAGCCAAGGCCTAAGCGGCTTACTCTCATCAACAATTCTCTGGGTGCGTGTGAAGAATTGAGGGGACCTACAACGTTCTGCTTAGCAGCCAACGCACCTTACCACTAAGCCACGGACGAACAGTACTCGAAAAGCATACCTATGCAAAATGAAAACAATTTTTTTCCTTGATGACTGTTTTCAAATTTTATCAAACAAAACAACCAAATCAAAAAAAATTTGACAGGTGGTGTCGTTTTTGTCTTGACAGAACTTGGCAGAGTTTCTGCACGTGTGTTTTGCTTGGAGCGCTGCATGCAGCGCTGCGTGCAGAAATTCTGCACATCTGTTTTGAGCATAAGTATAACACATTTAAGGTGTTTTGGACGAAAAACTGTTTTGAAACTACAAACGAAAAATCCAAATCGTCTAAATGCTTTTCAGATTTTACAAACAAAAACCAATTTGACATACATATGGAAATACATTTGGAAATAAAAAGTGACATTCCATATGGAAAATCCATATCGTGTAAAGCACGCTTAAGAGTGCGGAATATACTTCCTTTGCTGTTTTTTTTTTTTTTTGTTCTGACGGATAAGGAATAATAACATACATTTGAAGTACCTTATCTAAAGTTCTTATTTACTTTTCATCGACATGCAATGCATTATGCATAGCAACCATACTGTGCGGTGTCTTCTTCAAAATCCAATGAAACTTATATCTCAAAATCGTACTCAGAAGGTTTTTTGGGAGGAGATCCACCACCCGTTACTTCCTGAGACCAGTGAAATGCACTTTCAATGATCTGACCTGAGTTCTAAGGTGGTTCCATTGCCCTCGAATTTGTTTGACGTCGATGCTATAAGTATTGGCCTTTGACGAAATCTAGAAATTTTATGACATTACAAATTACAAAATCATGTTCAGGAACAACAACTTTAAAAATAAAATATTGCTGACAAAGTGCTGCTTCAACATTATCCTAACATCAAACATTAATCAACTTAATATTCTTGCACTGATTCATGAAAACATATTCATAAGCAAGCTATGAACCAAGACAAAATTTGAATATTTTTCAGCAAAACGTAGTAGGTACAGGAACACATAAAAAATATACCTTTGCACCGGATTGGGATTCCTTCCACATTGTTAAACAAATAAACATTCACGGGTAGGTACATCTAGCAAAAAACAAAAAAACATGAGAAATATTAAAACATTACTCATAAATATGTCGTATATGTATATATCAAACTCAAGACTCATAAGTAAAAGTAGGTAAGTAAAGTATACCTACCCCGCGGCTACAGCACAATGTTTATTGTTGAGTATTTTCCAGAATGTGAACTCAACAGAAAAAGACAATAAATTTCAAGAACAAAAACATTACGAGATGACGGGTTTTTTCAGCGTCTTAAAACAAATATAAGTCCATGAAAGTCACTCATTTCCACTGACATGTCGAACGTTTTAGCATGGTTAAAATTGAGTTTTGAGTGAGTAACTCTACTAACGAGTCTGTTGTTGTTGAAGATGAAAAGAATTTGATGAAATATTTATTGCACGAAACAATAAACAAACCTTGGAATCTCAAAAAGACGGTTCACTTTGAAGAACGAAAACAATGGAACCTACCTATGTTCATACTTCGAGAAAAGAAAATAAAGTAAACATTTTTCGTTCTCATGATAATGTAAAACAACACATCCTTAATTCTCTGATGCTCACCTGAACTGGAAGGCAGTTCTTCTTTCAAGAAATATTTATACATCCTCCAGATTAAAGGCGCTTTAATTTAAGTATAATTTATTTTGGAAGATTCGATTCGTCATAGAAATGTTTGGGGTTTGTTAACGAATTTATAAGATAACTAAATGAAAAACATCAAATATTTACAAACAAAAAAATCATTTAATGTTCTTGTATAAACTTCAGAGAAACTCAACTGCTAGGTGTTGTTGCCTAGTGCCAGATGGAGTAATTTTCGAATATAAAAATAAAGCACAAAAACAAAAAAAAAACATATCATGAACACGTGCCTTTATAGCAGTGAATTTCCGGAACAATGGAAAAACGCTACTGTCTGTAATACCTATTCCAAAAATAAATAATCCTTCAGAGCCATCTGATCTTAGGCCTATTAATTTGCTGCCATTTTTCAAATTTTTTTAGCGCCTGATAGCTGTTCAAATTCCAGCCTTTCTACAAACTAGCAACAAACTATCTAAATGACAGTCTGGATTTCTTAGTAATCACAGTTGCGAATCTGCTGTTTTGAAAGTTACATATCAGATTTTCGCTCTGCTTTTGATACCATCAATTTTGTATCTTGGTTCTATTAGATTTTTGCAAAGCTTTTGATAATATTGACCACCAAATTCTGATTTTTAAACTAGGAAATAATTTCAATTTTCGAAAACGTCTCTCAATCTTTTGCGGAACTCCCTTTTAATAAATCGAATTCAACGGATTACTACGGATCTTGGACGCCTTCTTTTTTCGTTATTAATTGAACATTGAACATTGAAATTACAGTACTTCGCACATGAATGTGACGAACTACAGACACATAGCAGCACTGGTGACTGAGACCATCGGCTGGGACAGAACAAGACTTTAAGGAAAACACATAACAGAAACCTACGTGGCTCAGAGGAGAAGACATAGATGTTATATTGTCTCATGTTATCGCACAGGTGGCCTCAGATAAGCTGGCGATTTTCGTAGAAAAAGAATGCTGCCGGAGCTGGGGCTTGAACCCGCAGCATTTGGCTTAGCAGTCAACATGCGCTCACCTCATTCTATTTTCGCTCACCTCATTGCCTAAAAATTAATACTTAGGCAAAGAAAAAAAGCTTCTGAAAGCTCCTTGTCTGTTAAGCCTTTGTCTGTTAAGAGCAAAAAATGATTAATTTTTTTCTGCAGGGATGAGACATCTGTATAAGTTTATTATCTGTGCTGATATTGTTCGCAGTTGCCACATATCTACACTTGTATGCGGATGATGTTTTAATTTATAATTTTCATGAATTGAGTTTGATGCAAGACTGTGTTGCTCATTTTAATGAAGACTTACTTTACATACAAAAATGGGCGTTAAAGTCCTTGTTTCAAATATCTCAACTAATATTAGGTAGGCACCAAAATGCACTCCAGAAGCTCTAAATGAAAATTCACTATCCCATATGAATATATTCATGAACACGACACAAACGAGAACGAAATCATGATTAAGAGCCATAACATTGAATATATACTTTTAAACGGAATGTTCATTAAGTGAAATTAAATTCACGAACATGGAAAAGGGAATTTCCAATTTCATTTAAAAGCAATTCCCTCGCACCGAAACCATTCATTCAAACACAAATTCTGCTCGTCCTTGCTCCAAGCAGTTGTTCTTGTTGCTATAATGGACAAACAGATCGTCCTCTGAGATATTACTGAGTGATAACCCTTTAAAATAAAATTTAAGAGCGAAATATTTCTTAAATATTGATTCAGACCTTAAATGGTTTCTGAACTGCTGCCAGATGACTTCAATTAAAACCAAGGAACTCCAAAATTGTATACCAACTGAATAATGTAAACAATGACGATGCGCAATATTTCTCAAATATTTTGCAGCAAGCTAAACCCTTACATTACAGTTCGTTCCCTCTTCAAAGATTTATGTGAAAGTTTTTGTTTGGCTGACGCTGAACATAGAAAACAAAATGCACTGTCAGTGTCCTGATGAAACAACATTTTTAAAGGACTGCGTTATGGAAGAAAAACGACATCCGGCGAGATAATGTAAAAAAAAAAAACACTAAAAGACTTGAAGTTGCAGCTTAGAACATGCCATTATTTTGCAAGGTACGTTTCTATTTCTTAAGACGAAGTAAAATTGCTTTAGTGTGGGTGTAAAGGAATATTAAATTTTTAAGAGGGTGTGGCGGTTCACTTTTGTTACTTGTATTATATTATATTGTACTGGATAAATGGAACAAAGTGGAAAGAACCTTGAGCTACATTGACAACAATGCAATGCTTTTGTTTCTTTCTTGTTGGGAAAACAGAACCACAAAATGGAAAGTTCAGCTCTACAAACCTGTCACTGTAATGTTCTCTGTACCTAATGGATGTCTATGCAATATGCATCGTTCACTTGGAAACTAGTTTTTAAGAAAAGTGAATTACTTCAAGGAGAAATGAACTGAGAGCCAGACTGTAATAGGGTAGCGGCACCAGTCTGCAGACAGTTCCCAATTTAAGGTGGGGTCGGTAATTAAGATCGGGCTGCACAAACATTTCTTAAGCTTCAGAATCAAATGGAATTTTTAACGAAGCTTTAATAACTCTATATAGTTGGTCTTAAAGGATCTGAAGATATAAGCATTTGGTTCATAATACTAATAATTTAAAAAAAATAAACGCCAGGCCACATTTCCCTTGTTCGTATTGCCATATGCCGGTCTTGGTCTTAAGCAGGGATATGCGACGGTAGTTTTTGCATGCACCTGGACAGTAGCGCCACCATAAGTAAGTCTTTGCATGACATAGGATCGCCTTTTTTGTAGATGGGGCATATGGAGCTTATTGACCAGTCAGTGGGCATGCATTCTTCCTCCCACAGTTTGTTGATGACCTGGTGCATGCGGTTCATCAAAACACAACACCACCTCCACCTCCATATTTAACGAGTTCCACCATCCGACCCGGCGGACTTGTTATTTTTTAGCTTTTGGATGGCTCTTTCTTTCGACCACATGGTTTGGTATCCACGGCCAAGTGTCTATTGACTTCTACTTACCTTTTCCATTGTCCCCATGGCATAAGCTGACAACAAAAACCGCAACCGGAAGTACTATTTAGCCGCCAAAAGGCTCAGGAAAAGTCTGTCCGACCACTGGTTTTGAAAATTTCATGTCATTTACCGTTTTATGGTGGCTAAATTTTTCACTCTGCTGATGAGGTAGGTTATCTTACGGTCGCTTCCCCAACTATTGCCATCAACTATTAAAACTATCAACTGAGTCCTTAGATAAGTGAGAAACGTCAATGTCTGCCAGAAGGCGTTGAAATATATAACAATTCCTGCACATTTTTGTTGAAGCTCAATCGAAATAACAAGCAGTGGCGCCGGAACGTTTCAAAAGCGGGTGGTGAGTTAAGAGTTTTTTAACCTAACGTATCATAGAGGGGTATGGGTGCGTTTCAAAAATCTAAATTTTCAAGTAAGACACATTTTATTCTGAAACTGTACAAAAATAATATTTACAGCTTTTTTCGTTTTTTTTACAAATATTTAATTTTTGTTGGTCATTTCAATTTAGCAGCAATCCTTCGACAGAGCAAAGACGTTAGTTTTTTTGTGTTTTTTACAATAAATTCATCCATAATACCCTCCAACTCATGGTAGACGTGAAAAATTGCAACATTATTTAGTCGTTTCTGACCAATTGTGGAGCACAAATAGGATTTGAGTCTTTTGAGTGTCAAAAAACTTATCTCATTCGAACAAGACGATGCAGGGATCGTCAGTAATAATTTCACGAATCGAATTAATTCAGGGACAAGGCTTTTACACCATGGATTTTCTTGTATGAAAACTAGAATTTAACCAAGATTCTTCAATTGCACTTCTTTTCTGCGAGCCAAATCCAGAAATGTGTTTCTATCACTGAGTAAATTATCTTTGTGAAAAGAATTTCCATAAAACGTAATAATTTCATCAACTCGCGTATCATCGCCTAGTACGAAAGCAAAAGAAAGAAATTCTGGTACTTTAATTCTAAAATCAGTGGTTCCTGAGATTACTGCGTTCAAACGAACAAACTCTTCAGCTTTATATATTAGTATAGATATAGATATAGATTATCATTTGGGTCTACCAGGTACCTATTATAGTAGGTACAGCTTAAATACATTGATATACAAATGCATAAGCGGTACCTACCGTGGTAGGTATCTGGTAGGCCCAAATGATAATGCATATTGCATATTATTCTGCTCCGCCCCATGGGGAATTTCTACGCGTGGTGAGCAATCAAAACACACAACAGGTTTAACAAGGATGTGACAAGAAACTATTCCCCAGTTACAGTACACTTTAAAATTCGATTCCTATCCAAAATAGGATTCTTTCAAAGTAACTTAAATTCTGGCTGACTTCAAATTGAAGAGTTTACATTCAAAAAAGACGAGCTTTATTTTGACTTGTATCCTTGGCATCCAATAACACCAACAACATGCAATTATACCAATTCAACAACTTTCTGAAGAAGCAGCAGAATCCCGAAACAAACATTCTAGACTTTACCGCCTTAATTACTCCAGAAAGCATAAAAAAAAAAACAGTAGGTAATGTTGATCTTTTTTATTCGTTTATTATTGAATCTGACCCCCTCATAACAAGTCTGAGAACTCTTTCTGTTAAAAATAAAAAAAAAATATTTTTCTAAACAAGCGAATGAGATGCTTATATCGGAGAAACCAAAAGTAAATCCGATTTCTAATATTTTAGAAACTGAATCTTATGACTTAGTTGACAATCACTTTGCAGAATAATGTTTTAACAGCTTTTTGCTTAACACACTGATACAAGTTTAATGTTTTACAACATCTTAAGGTGGATACAAATAATTTTGTCTCTGAATTTTAAAACGCACAAGTTTTGTTATTTCGATTTTTCTTTTTTAAGTAAATACACAAACTATCAAACATAGCCCAACCATAAACTATGATTAAGAACTAAAAGACACCATAGGCTTTGTGGTAAATGTTTAATTAACATTTTAATTCACAATTTGACAATCAATTTTTAGTAAAAGTTCGCTTCAAGCGCTCGCAATATTCCTTTGTCATAGACATCGCCTTTATTTATAGATTTTTAGATAATAAACAGAATAAATATTTGCAATCATAATCTCTCAAACTTATATAAAGGACATGCTGATTGGTTGACTTGCAACAAAAAAAATGGTTCAGAATTTAAAACGATAAAAGCTTTAAATTTTTTTGATTCATGAGAGTTTTTAAACTTTTCCAAAAGAATCTAGGAAGAGGAAATAACTTGATTTTATTTTCATTGATATTTTTCCAAAAAGAAGTTTTAAATTGGTCATAAACTCAGATGAAAAATCACAATCTTTTGAGTGATTTCCCAGAAAAATTCAGCCAAAATGAAACAAACGTTGAAGTCTATGTTGTTTTTGACAGTTGATTGATATTTGTACAATAAGATACAGACTGCTGGGGTGGAATCGTGAAATCTGATAGTTGATAGTTGACAGTCAATTTTGTATACTTTTTTGCCTGAATTTGACTGTCAACTATCAAAAATCAGCTTACACGATTCCACCCCTGGTATCATTGTGTCCTTTTGTGTGTGATTGTGTCAAATATTGACTTTGTAGCTTTGGAAGGCGGATATAACTTCGAAATTAAACTAATGAATAAACAAATCGATGCACCGAAATGATGATAAATCAAAGCACTATGTTATTGGAGGTGACGAAAAAATGCTCAATACTATCTGTTGATTGTTTGACTGAGGTACACTTGATGGAGAAGTTTTTTCAAACAAGAAAATTTATTTCTCTTGAATAACTCATATTTACAGATTTGCTGGATAGATGGCCATGAGGGTCATTTGTAAACGATCATCGTCAAAGAGATCGTAGTAGATTTGCTCTACGTAAGTTGAACGTTATCGTCTTGTTCATCGATTTTTGACTTAGTACCTATTTTGAGAGTTGCAGAAATTCTCAAACTGAGCATGAAATGCTGCACCACCGCGCGCCGCGCCGGCCTGTCAAAAAAGACGTGCTGCACATTATTGTCCTGCAACTTCGGATTAGTAGTTGCCCGTAGCTTAGTGGTTAGGTGCGTTGGCTGCTTAGCAGGACGTCGCGTCGTCGTGGGTTCGAGTCCTACTCGTGCCCATAAAGTTTTTATTTCATCTTTTACGGGTACTGCTTCTTGCAAACTTTTTTTTATATTTTTAAAAAATATTTTTAAACTTTTTTTTTCTAAATTATGTATCTCGAAAACGGATGAAGAAGACCTAATGGCTTACTCTTATCAACAATTCTCTGAGTACGTATGAAGTCTTGAGGGTACCTACAATTTAACGCCGATTCCCAACGGCAAAGTTGAGAAGCACTTTTTCATGACAGATTGATACTCTTGGAAGTTCGCAAGAGGCAGTGCCCGTGAAAGACGAAATAAAAACTTAATGGGCACGAGTAGGACTCGAACCCACGACGACGTTCAGCCAACGCACCTAACCACTAAGCCACGGACATTACAATTTTAATTACATGTTTTTATTTGTAACTGTTTTTAGGAGTTATAATTTGGAAAACAGGAGCAAATTCGGACGACCCAGTCGTGCACATATAACTGATAACAAACTTATACCAAAGACCATATAACAAGCTTGTTATATGGTCTTTGATTTAACCTTATCTAACTCTACCATCAGTTTCATATGTTTTAAAAACTATTTGATTAAACATTTGCAGAGGGAAAACATTTTGCCCGAATGAGAATAAATTTGTGGTGTGAAAATAAAAGAAATTCGCGCGAATTTCAGAATTTTGTCATGTGGAACAGGCATTTGCGAACTGTGCTTCAGAGTTCAGTGCTCAAAGCATTTTATGGGATAAGATCTCATTTGAGTGTGAACTTACCCCATATGGCGTTAGTTCTCATTCAAATGATGTTTTTATTTGTAACTGTTTTTAGGAGTTATAATTTGGAAAACAGGAGCAAATTCGGACGACCCAGTCGTGCACATATAACTGATAACAAACTTATACCAAAGACCATATAACAAGCTTGTTATATGGTCTTTGATTTAACCTTATCTAACTCTACCATCAGTTTCATATGTTTTAAAAACTATTTGATTAAACATTTGCAGAGGGAAAACATTTTGCCCGAATGAGAATAAATTTGTGGTGTGAAAATAAAAGAAATTCGCGCGAATTTCAGAATTTTGTCATGTGGAACAGGCATTTGCGAACTGTGCTTCAGAGTTCAGTGCTCAAAGCATTTTATGGGATAAGATCTCATTTGAGTGTGAACTTACCCCATATGGCGTTAGTTCTCATTCAAATGATGGCTTAAGTTCTCATTCGATTGTGAACGAATTATGGAGTAAATTCGCATATGAATGAGAATTAAGTTCATATGGTCTTCGTTCACGGTACCGATTGTAAGATAATCACCATTCCGATGTATCAGTTACTCCTGTTATTACATGATGGAAAAATACAATGTCGTTGTTACTTCGGCTTTGTGACAATGTTTCCATTTGAAGAGTTAATAAACGGTTTTCATTAGAAAAGAGACATTCAATTGATCACTCCCTAGAATTCCATTAAGGGCAAATCCCTGTAAAAGTGTACATTTTACAAGCCTCTTTAACACATCAAACTCTATCTTTCCTTTAAATCTAAAAATAACGTTGCTCTGCAGGGTATTTCTTACTCCACAAGAGACATCGATCCACACACCAAGAAATCACATAAAAATATCATCTGAACTTATAAATGTAATGTATACCTACACACAGAAAAATAATCCAATGTAAAATCAACACGACAAATTATTGTTTTTACAATGATGCACAATTTTTAAATCAACTTTTTTTTCATTTAGATTTGAAATGGTTTGGTTTCAATTGATATTTTTAGTGATTATTTTAACATGAATGCTTTTTGAACTGTCATTATTATTAATTAATAGTTGTTTTTAAAGTATTTCGTTTAAAAAAAACTTTGAATCGGATTAAAAAAAAAGTAAATCGTGTTGAAATAAAAGGGAGTCGAGTTAATAATCGGATTAAAATAGAAAACAGACCCAATGTAAAATCAACACGATAGATTATTGTTTCTTTAGTATTCAATCAACACGAAATCGTTTTAAAACAAAGTAAATCGAGTTGAAACGAAACGGAGTCGTGTTTATATTACTTCATATCGAGTTGAAAAACGCTGAGATTTGCCGACCAACGAAAAAGATCCGTTATCTTTTCAGCTACCCTTGTCTGGTTGCATTAGCATTTTAGTTTTACTTTGAGTTTTTTATATTGCGCGTCTCAGCTCAAAAACTGTTTAGTAGACAATCTACATTTAATCGTTTAAAATAAAAAAGAAATCGTGTTGAAGTAAGAGGGAGTAGTGTTCATACTACATCAAATCGTGTTGAAATACATTAAGTTTTGCCAAACCAGACAAAAAGATCCGTTATCTTAATTTGTCTTCAGTATCAGTATCAGTGTTGGACCGAAGTAAAACAAAACTAGACGAGCTGCTGGATAAATTTAACTTACCAGAGGCAAAATATTATTTAATAAGTAAGTACATACCTACATAAGTACAAAATAATCAGTTTTGATTTTTTTTTATTAATACCAATAGCAACAAAAATAATATAATATAACAAACGGCTTCATGCGTTTCTTTTTCGCAGAGGCGTCCATAACCTATGAAAGCTTGCAGTATTTGTCAAAAGAAGACATCCAAGAGGCAGTACCACTTATTGTCCTGCGAGCAAGTTTCAGAGAGAAATCGTTAGGTGAAGGAAAACTGAGGTAATAATGAATCCTTCTTGAATTTAAAAAGTGTTATTTAATAAGAACTATAATATTCCTTTCTTTGCAGTTTGGGATTGCCGATGAAACTTTGTCGAATCCAGTGGTTGTCTTCCACCAACGCCAACGCCATCAACGAGTACCTACCTATTCAAATTCTCAATTATTCAAAGTAAAAACTAATATTTCAAACGTTTTGAGTGTACATATTATAATTTTTTTTTTGTTTCTATTTTATTTTAGAAACATGAACATCTTCTGGAAGAAAACTTAAAGGGCAAAGCCGTAAGACAATGTTACAAGGATAATAATCACTTGATTGACTCATTTCGAGCCGACTTAATTCATATTATTTTAGAAGATATTTTTTTTTTCAATCTTAGAAGAGATTCTAGAGCTGTTTTACAGCGAAATAAAAGTAAATAGATTCAAGAGGATATGTGTATTATTTTAAAAGGATAGTCATTTTGTTTCAACAGGAATGAACGAGTTATATCAATACGATAATCTTTTCAAATTAAGCTGATATCACGTTATTTCAAAACGAAAATAATTTACGCTTGTTTTAAAAGAAAATCATTTTAAATCAACACGAAACGCCATTAGAGCAAAATCATAGCAAAAAAATGTTGAATCATTATTGTTATTTTTGATTTTACACGATTTTTTTTCTGTGTGTACGTAATCATTAGAAAACCCGTAGGCGGATGACGACGATACATCCTTACACGAGAATCAAATTTGTTCACTTTAGTTGCTAAGGATAAAAATAATATCCTCTGATCACATAGTCAATTAACTCCCCCGCGCGCCGCCGAAAATGACGGCTGTGACAGTACCAATTTCTTCCACCACTTGTAACAATTTCATGTGTCATTGATGATGTCTATTCTATTTTTGAGTCCCTATTCTATAATTTGTAAAAAAAAATTTCAACAACTTTGTGTAACATTTTTGAGACTTTCATTATGGTGGTATAGCACTATACAAACATTCCGTATATCCTTAAAATTGATGACACATGTAATGGTTGTTATGGAAATATAAATATGATGCCTACCTCATTATTTGCTTTTATTTGTTTCCCAAATAATTATATCCCATCGTTTGAACATATACACAAAAATCAATACACCCGTGTTAGATGACGCTATTTACTGCAGCTATACCTAGGTATGGTCTCATCAAACAGCTTGAAGACTATTTGGGCAAAGTGTGAAGCCTTAAATGCCAAAATCTTACTTTCCGACAGAGTCAGAATTGGTATTGTTGTCAGGTATCTGGGTGTGCTAGTTTAATTTCCTTTAAGGAAATTTCAATAAGGTTATCATGATGAGTTTTGTATCCTAATATGAGATGTGGTATTTGGTTTCTCGAATGGAACGTTATTTCCCTAGCGCTTCATTTATAAAACCTAATGAAACTGTTTTCCTCTTGGAAGTAATTTATCATTATTTTAATAATAAAGGGAATGTTGGAAGTTTTTAGTGCTCCCTTGCTGAAGGGGATAAGCCTGTGTGCTGCTTTAAAGAACTGAGGACAATGAGGTTAAAATTCCGTATTTTGGCTTAAAGTAGGCACTTAAAATGTATAAAGAAGGATAGAGAACACCGTGGTATTTGAAAAAGTACCTTTATTTAGCGAGGGATGAGGGGATGAAGGACACTTGGTTAAGTGTTTGAAGAAGTTCACTTTATGCCGTTGGCTATAATTATAAAAGTCTTACAAGCATTCACTATTTGCTAGCGCATTCTTTTTCTTTGTAATTTCAACCCCACTGGAGATAATCGAAATCGAGTCAGAAACAATCGACTTAACATTTTTGTAAGAGTCCGTCTATTTCCTTAGTTGAAAATTGAAAAGTGTAAACACAAAAATTATTCCAGAAATCATGGTTCGCCGCTTTCAAAGATTGGAAGCAAAATTTGTCTGAACAATTCCTCATGGAAGTCAAATATCAATTCCATTTCAATTGAAACGGATAATTCATAGGCTGAATCGCATTTCACAGCCAATTGAACTTGCAAATTTTCCTTGACCTCTTTGTTCCGGGCTACTTTTGTTCTTTGTGCTGTTTTCCGGTTATAACATCTTAGTACGAGAAACAGGATAGATACTAAGAAATCATTGAAACAAAAAATGATTGTAAAAAAGAATTGATTGACAGGAAAGCAGGATAAGCTTAAACAAGAATTTTCGTTGATTAGGAATTTTCTTCAAAGTCAAATCAAAAATGCAACGGACATGAACGATGAAATGCCTGGAAGTCATAAACCGAATCTCATCCTCATCTACCATGGCGATCGTAAGCAAGGATTTTTTTGCAGAATACGGACAAACACTATTCACGTCTATAGCAAAGTTCTTGTATGATTCAAATTAAGGGGAAAACCTCGTGAAATTGAAAATTGAGAATGGATTTTAATATTCTCCACTTCCAATCTAAATCTAAGCAATTCTCCATTCAATTTGGTCACAGGATGTTTGTATTCAAAACGAATTCAGCACTATTATATGAGTCAAACTTTTTCCAACACAAAAGAAAACTTTAGTTACCTGAATAAGTGCAATAAATCGTCCTTAAATTCACTATTGCCCTTGATAAGATATGCCATAATCTTATTGGCGCAAAATTATAGTCAACAAATAAATAATTTTAAGAGAATTTAGTGTGATACTAGCTTAAAATGACGTTTCAGACATGACTCAAACGTCATTTTAAGCTAGTATCATACTAGATTTAGATTCTCTTAAAATTGTTCATTAGCGGACTATAATTTTGCGCCATTTTGTTTAAACTCAAAAACGTGACTTTCAACTAGTTTTGATCCCTAGGATTTCTTGGTATTTGTCAGACCGTCAATTAAGAGTTTTGTTCAGACATGAAATCTGTTAAATATAATTAATGCAACATCTGGTGTTCCACGGTGCAGGGAACTAACTTCACTGGGAACTAACTTCACATGGGAATTAACTTCACCTCAAGTGGGAAATAACTTCACTTTTTTCTGGTGAAGTTATATCCCAACTATGGTGGGATATTACTTCACTTTTCTGTGGGTAATAACTTCACTTTGATGCGAAGCTATTTCCCACAGAAGGTGGGAATTAATTTCACTTTGTATATAAGAGTAACGCACTATAATCATGTTTTGTAGTTTACTTTCGCATCAAAATCAGTGAAAAATTTATTTCCAATCGTAGGGAAAAAGAAATTTTGGTGAGGTCAATGGTGCTCTTCTGTTTTAATGTTTGCATTGAAAAGTCTGCTTAAATTGGGTGTTAGGCATATTTTTTAAGAGTAGGTAAGTACCTTATTCTTTGAATCTATATAAATTAATAGCTTTTTTGGCTGTACGTTCAATACCGAGCCAAACCGGTTGATCGATTTTCTTAACTTTTTTTTTTTTAACTAAAGAGCAATAATGAAGAAGGCTTAGGATAAACAAATTGTATACTTTTCAAATCACAAATGTTAAAAAATGATACATTTACTACTACAACAAAATATGAACTGAGTTGATCAATAATGAAATGTGGGTAGGTACCCAATTTCGTTCGAAAATTTTTTCAAATTCTTTTTTTTAAACTATTACAGCCTTATTTATTAGATTTCACTAATACTCGTTTGATACCCGGAATAGTTATAACGAGTTTAAGCACGTACATCAACCTATTCCTATTCCTTATTTATAAAATATTTTATTACTCGTTTTAGTTATGCCTGGCTTATGTAAAATTTTGCCATTAAAAATTGACCAATCTAAAACTCCTGTAAATAAATTTGACACCTTTGTATATTTATTCGTTTAATAAATATACAAACCTGACACTGCCTTTCATTTTTTCAGAAAATAATTAATTGAAGAGCAAAATATTGATTTTTGGGACTGCAAAAGTACCAGCAAAAGTAAGTAAAAGAGGAACGGTTCCAAATAATTTTAAGAACCATGTACGGTCCGAAGATTTAAATTAAATAGCCTTTTTGGACGCAAATTCTCCTGCAATATAATAGGAAATTTGACAAAACAATTGTTTGACACATTTTGATATGTATACCGATTTATTCCAGCTTTAAACCTACTATAAATCAGTTTAGCTTATTCCGACTCTAAATAAATTATAAATAAGCTTTTCAGTATTAAAGGAGTATTAAGGTCGGAATAACTTTATTCTGCTTCTAATACCTACTCTTTTATAAATAAGGCTGTTATCGTACAAAAAATAAATGTTAGTGCAAATTGTGTAAGAGAACTTAATTGTAGCACTGAAAAGCGAGCGAAGCGAGCAGACATTTTTTTTTGCCAAACAGAGAAACAATTTGGGGTGTGAAAATAAAAAAAATCGCGCGAATTTTTTTATTTTCACACCCGAAATTGTTTCTCTGTTTGGCAAACAAAATTTCGGCTAGCTTTGTATATTGTTTTTCCCGAAGAAGACCTCAACGATGTTGGTTCTATTATACGCGGGCAATCCGCAGAAGGATGTGCAAACTCCACGATATTAAAGCAAACCTGACTTCCAATCCCAATATTTCTAAATGGTACAAAGAGCACCTGGTTTTACCATTGTTTAGTCTTAATAACATACAAAGAGCCTTCGATTTACTAAAAGCTGAAGCTAAAACAATGAACTTAACCCCTTTGCCTACTCTCGTAGCTTATTATCAAAAACATGGCTTTATTGAATTCATATATTCATAATTTTTTTTCATTCGGCTGGTCGTTTCTCTTAAAATCTATTAATAACGGGTGGGAATTAACTTCACACAAATTTCTGATGAAGGCATTTCCCACCATAGTTGGGAAATAACTTCACCAGAAAAAAGTGAAGATATTTCCCACTTGAGGTGAAGTTAATTCCCATGTGAAGTTAATTCCCAGTGAAGTTAGTTCCCTGCACCTGTTCCACAACGTAGTCACCTAAAGCGCATGACAATGCATCACCTTGTCTATAGCCTTTTTTGACATCGAAGGTGTTGTTGAAGTCTTTACCGCCACTCAAGTGGCACAGACGAATGAGCTTGTTAGAGATGCCAAAACTCGACATGGCTTCATACGGTTCTCGCGTCTCTTGATTCGAGGAAAGTAGGAGTTGACTTGGAGATCATGGGTTTTTCCAGGATCTGCCATTGTATGAATATTTGATAAACGTACAACTTTCATGGATCAATCAATTTGTTGAGGAGACTGATACTTCTATAGTTGGCGAAGTTTAGAGGGTCTCCTTTCTTCAGCGTCATGCATTCATGGCGCATGCTCTCTTCCGACTAATTCTGCAGATGTGTTGATGAATGCTTCTTACACTTACAAGTCATTGCCGGCCGCTTTGAAGAGTTTTGACAGGCTTCTTTTCTATTGAATGGGTCATTCTGCCTGACAGCGGAATTTGATTCGTCAGCGCCATTCAGTCTACAGAAGTGACGAGGTGATGACTCTACTACGATATTTCCCTGTTGGTTTTTACAGGATTCAGTTCGTACTCGGTAACTTGAGTCGTTCGTTTTACATTTTGCTGCTTTTAAGTCTCGCAGTATTCTCGATCGATCACTTGTTATGCCCTCTTTTTTCGTTTTTGAAAAGTTTACGTTGCTATCTCCTCTTCTACTCGCGAGCTGCTCTCGTCCTCATGTGCAACGCTGCTTTATATATGCTTGTGGCTAAGAAGAAAGTTTGTATCAAAAAATGACAAAAAGAAACACTCTTGACAAGCGCGCGCCGCCCGCCGGCCGCCCGATCTTGTATGGACTTACAAGATCGTTAAATCCTCCAGTCGAGGAGCATGAACCTTGATTCCCATTTGTATAAAAATAGACTTAAGGAAAAAGTATTAACTTAAAAATTATAGTAATTCTCTGCCCTTCGTTGTCTTGGAATAGGTACAGTAGGTACTGAAGGATGATGTGTTAGAGAAGAACCAACCAGCTTAGGATGCGAAAATGGAAGAGCCTTGGCCTTACCCTTGGCCATGGGTTGCAACTTCACCCTATTACAATTCACAATGCTTAAGGAGATTGTTTTTCTAAAGTTAAATTTTTAGAATTAAAATGTTAAAGAAAAAAACCTAACCCTTTTCTATCTTTAACATCCAAAATATATTCATGCTATCCTGTTGTATATAAATATTCATATATATGAGCAACTGTACTGAATTATTGCTTTAAATATCAACTAAATCAAGTTATCAATTGATTTAATATTTTCCTGTTATCAAAATAAAATATTATTCGATTTTCATTTATGTTATAATAAAGACGTTAAGAATTGAGTTAAAGGAATCAGCTTTTTATTCAATCCAGAGTTCTAAGACACAACAGTATTGGCGACGAGGTGAACACTTATTTTCAAAAACAGAAGATCATCGAACATTATCGAACATAAAAATGAATTCCGAGCAACTCAATTCCTTGATTCAAGCTTTGTCGAATATGACGACGGCTTTGCAAAATCAACAGGAACATCGAACGGCAAATATAAGCATAATTTCAAATTTCGACCCATTCAACCCCAAGGTTGAACAATTCAATAATTATAAAGAACGTTTAGAAAATCATTTTCAGATAAAAAAGATATTCGAAGATAAAGAGATGTGCGCTAAATTATTGCTTCAATTTATTGGTTCTTCAAATTATTCGTTACTGACGTCACTCTCAGCTCCCCAAAATATTAACGAATTGAAATATGGCCAGTTGACTGAAAAATTAGAGAAGCATTTTTGTCCGAAAAAAAATTCATTGGTAGAACAACATTATTTTTTATCGGAATATCAAAATGAAAAGGATTTCATAAATGATTATTTAGCAAAACTTCGACAAAGGGTACTATACAGCAACTTCAACTGCACATGTGGTTTGTCCATAGCCAACATTTTTCTGCGAGCTCAATTTATTCGAGGGCTTAGGTCTCAAAATAAAATTCACAACCATTGCCCAAAACCTCGATCTCAAGAATATTCAAAAACGAAAAAATCGAAATCTTTTATAGATTACAAAAGTTTGGGAATCGAAGGACTGTGTCTACGATGTGGTAGAAATAATCACCTGGCAAATGATTGTAAATCTAATCGAAATCAACTAAGTTGCGAGTTTTGCAAAAAACATGGTCATGTGAAGCGAGTTTGTTTGAAATTCTTATTAAATAAATCAAACCAGAACACAAACGCTATTACAAGCCATGCAACAGATAACTCAGAGTACGATTATTCAGATAACATACATCATTTAAATAACATAATTGATGTTTATGGAAAATGTGAAATATTTTCAATAGATGGTCGTAAATTTTACATATATGTTTCAATAAATGGGAAACGTCAAGAATTCGAAGTCTACTCTGGAACTCTGGAGCAGGCTTCACGTTACTTCCAGAGAAAGATTTCAACAAATTGAATTTAAATGTCCCTATAAAAAAGGCAGATATTGGTTTTCGATCCTATACTGGTGAAATATTTACTCCAATAGGAAAGGTTGAAGTACAGGTCCAATATCAAGATACGGTATCGAACGAGGAAATGTGTATAGTCCCTTCAAAATACGCACCGCTTATAGGCAGAGTATGGATACGACATCCAAACATAAATTTACAAGCGATTGATCAACCTACACGTACTGTCAATAACGAAATTTGCACTATCGATTCAGTAACAGAGCTAATGAGCAAATATTCCACTATTTTTGAACAAAGAGTGGGATGCATTCCAAATGTTGTTTGTTCACTTAAACTGAAAGAAAAAACCAAACCAATTTACGTAAAGGAGAGAGAAGTCCCATTTGCACTGCGTGAGAAAGTTGAAAAAGAACTAGATGAACTCGAAAATGACGGAATAATTTCAAAAGTAAATACAAGCGATTGGGGTTCACCGTGCGTTGGTGATAATTCCAAAACCCGATGGTAAGGTGCGACTATGAGTGGATTACAAAGTTGGTGTAAACCCTCAACTCGAAACAGCTCATTATCCGATTAAACGAATCGATGAACTTTTGAATCAGCTACGAAATTCGAAATTTTTTTGCCGCTTGGATTTATACAAGGCATATTTACACGTTTTAGTCGATGAAGAGAACAAGCAAGTACAAACTATATCAACACACAGAGGCACGTATCGAATGAACCATTTATCTTTTGGCATCAAAACAGCTCCTAGTGAATTTAATAGAATACTAGACCAAATACTTCAAGGATTAGAAGGTACGTTATCTTATTTTGATGATATTATAATTCATGGTGCAACAGTTACTGAATGCAAAGAACGATTAATTAATTGTTTCGAAAAATTACAAAAGTACGATTTACATGTAAACAAAAATAAATGTGAATTTTTCAAAACAGAAATTCGATATTTAGGCTATATTAAACTAAAAAATGAAATTCTAAAGTCACCAGATAAAGTTCAAGCTATTAAAGATATGTCACGGCCCAAGAATTCAGATGAAGTACGTACATTTTTGGGTATGATTACTTACTATTCAAAATTCATTCCTGATCTTTCGACAATAACTTTTCCTTTGCGACAATTACTTCAAAAAAATTATAAATTTAAGTGGTCAAATTCGTGCGAATTAGCATTTATTAAACTCAAAGATGAAATTATGAGCAATCGTGTATTAACTCCGTATGATCCACAGTTACAGACTACTTTAGCATGTGATGCGAGTCCTGTTGGAATAGCAGCTGTTTTGTCACAGATTGATGAGGGTGTAGAACGACCAATTGCATTTATATCTCGATCACTAACACTGTCAGAACAAAATTATAGCCAACTGGACCGAGAAGCACTAGCAATTTTTTTTGCCATTGATAAATTTTACATGTATCTATATGGAAGAGAATTTATTTTGATCACAGATAATAAACCATTAACAAGAATTTTTCATCAACATTCAAAAATTCCTGCAATGACATCAGCTAGACTTCTAAGGTATGCTTCGTTCCTTCAAGGATTTAACTACAAAATTCAACATAAGAAAGCAGAAGAACATCTTCATGTAGATTGCTTGTCGCGAAACCTTTCAACTGGTTCATTTCAAAAATTTAAATTTTTCCTAGACGACTAAATCAAAGACCTTCAAGACCAAATTATCAATCAAATATCAACCGTGTCGATAACAGCAACATCTATAGCGAAGGAAACAGAAAAAGATGCAAAACTGTCGAAACTTAAACAGGATTTACTTAAAGGCCAAATAGAAAATCCAGATTATTCTTTACAAGATGGTGTTATTTTTAAAGGAAATCGCGTCGTTATTCCAAACACTCTTCAAGACGAAGTCCTTAAAGAATTGCATCGTACTCATATCGGGATTGTGAAAATGAAACAACTGGCTCGTAAATATTGCTATTGGAATGGAATAGATTCAAGCATAGAAAAACTCGTCAGATCTTGTGAAAAATGTGCTCTTTGTAAAAATAGTCCTCCTCAGATCACTACTCATCATTGGGATGAACCAAATGCTAATTTCGATAGAGTACATATTGATTATGCTGGTCCATTCCAAGGTTACAATTTCTTCGTTCTAATCGATGCAAAATCAAAGTGGCCAGAAATCAAAGTAACAAATTCAGCTCCTACACCAGAGGTAACTATCAGATTTCTTCAAGACATTGTAGCAACACATGGTCTACCGAAAGTTATTGTATCAGATAACGCTTCGATTTTTCAAAGCAATGAATTCAAAGCATACTGTAAGGAAAATGGTATAATGCAAAAATTTATAGCGCCAGGACATCCAGCCACAAACGGGTTAGCCGAACGTTATATTAAAACATTAAAATCAAAATTAAACGCGATGTCAGAAGAAGAAGGCTCAATACATAATAAAGTACGTGAAATATTATATTGTTATAGAGCAACACCTTTATCAAATGGTAAAAGTCCAGCACAACAATATCTTGGAAGAGAGATGAGAATCAAATTAGATTGCCTACGTCCTGTTAAATATGAAAGATCTTCCAACGAAAAAGTCAACTCAATTCGAAATATAAGTGTAGGAGATAGAGTTCAGTCAAGATTTTACTCAAACGGAAAGCAAGCTTGGAAATTTGGAGTTGTTAAGAAAAAGTTTGGTCAACTGCACTATGAAATCGAACTCGACAATGGATATGTAATAAAACGCCATATAAACCAATTATACAAATCAGAAGTGGCTTTACCGGAAAAGAAAAACACTATTCAAGAAGATCAACCGAAAAGAAGTGATCCAAGTATAGATGAAATACAAATTCAATTTGAGCAAGTTCCAGTAATTCAAGGAAGTTTTGAAGACCGAAGACAATCAGGAATAGAGACAATGAACATTCCTGAAAATCGAATACACACAGACATAGAACCAAGCAACATCCCTGTTCCAAATCGAAGAACGAAAAGAAACCGACGGCGGCCAGGATATCTTCAAAATTATGAATAAAATAGTGTGGGAGATTGACATATAGTTTCTTAAAGTCCTTTAAGCCTATTAAACGGCATCGTATTGTCTGGCTACCCTGATGCCTTAAAAAAATAGTTTATAAATTTATTTTGTAAATTATTTCAATAAATAAATAAATAAATATTCATACATATGAGCAACTGTACTGAATTATTACTTTAAATATCAACTAAATCAAGTTATCAATTGATTTAATATTTTCCTGTTATCAAAATAAAATATTATTCGATTTTCATTTATGTTATATTAAAGACGTTAAGAATTGAGTTAAAGGAATCAGCTTTTTATTCAATCCAGAGTTCCAAGACACAACATATCCCTTCCTGTCCTCTCCCCACTGTTGTCTTTTGATATGTTAAAATATTTTCTTACCACAAAGAAATGTAAGCAAAACAAATTTTCCCAAACCATAGCGTTGCTTTTCCCAACTTATTATTAAAGTTAAATAACTTGTTTTATGTTATTTAAAATTCTTTTCTATTTTTATTCCAAAAGTTTGGGCAATTTTGCGCATTCATATTCATTTTGAACAGAACAAAACTCTCAAAAATTATACGAAAAACTTTAATCCAAGGAATTGACTTAAACTTACCGAAAAAATTTTACTGGCAAATAAGTTTTTCCACGGCAGCTATAATATGCTATGGGAAATCTCCCAGCTTCACCTTAAGCGACTTTAACTTATCAAGGACATCCTGATAAATCTCTCGTGGTATAGTTGAAATAAATGAAAAACTTAGTCATTCCTTTCGCTTCCTGTTAACCTATCGACCGACCCCTTTTACGAACAAATATTTAAGAAAAAGGATTACATATCCATTCCAAAGAGGACATCATGTGCAATGAAGTTTTTTGAGAGCATATATAGGTACCTACTCTAATGTTGCTCTTTTGCCTAATGAATATTCAATGAGAATAGCTCACCGGGGTTAAACTGTTCATCTTTTTTCGAGAGATGGATCCAAGTGGAGAGAAACATCGATTTTAGAAGAAGAGGACTTTAAGTTCGTTCGTCAGGGGAAAAAATCACTTTGTGGAAATTAAATATTCTAGTTGTGTTTGATATTTCCACTTAGACATCAGTATGTGTTTTAGCGTTGATCTATTAAAGGAACAATGTTCTTCCATGCTTGAGTTCTTTAGGTATTGATATAGTAAAGTGAAATTTTGGCCAAGATTATCAGCAAAAAAGGTGTAAGCTTAGCATTATTTGTAGGGCCATCAGCCTTTACCTCAATCAGGTATTTACCATTTTTTAGTCTTTGATGTATGTCAGTAGCATGTAACTAGTGAAATATGGACATAATCATATGTCATATCCAACGGTTTTCCAAATAATTTCCATTTCATTGGGCGAAAAACGGTGCCATTAGTTTGTTAAAAGTACCTTCTGGCATCAAAATACCGAACAGAAATTAATGTTTCTTTGCCTATCTGCTATAACAAAAGCTTTGAACAAATTGGTCATACATAAAAGTTCAACTATTTCTTCCACTTTCACAGATATCTTTCGAACGGAAAACCAATAACCATAGACAAGTGGTGTATGGTATTTCGAATGTTTATCGTAAGCTTATCAGCCTTATTACCGTACCCGATCCGAGCAAAATTTTCGCCGATCGGAGAATTTTCCTATGAGGTATTTATACATAGAATTACCTGTACAGGTTACCCTAACCTTTCTAATATCGGCATTTAATCAAGGTATTTCAGCTACGAAAACCGTCAAGTCCCGTTCATAACCCCCGTTCCGTTCATGTTATCCCATCGCTAACTAATCATCGAACCATCTTCGTTACAGACATTACAATATCCATGCACAACAGATGGACGCCATCAATATTTTGTAATGAGTGTAGAGTTTCGACCAAAAGGCTAGAATTGAATTTTCTTCAACCCCAAGTTTTAAAGAAAAATTCTCGCAACAATTTTAACAAATATATAATCGATAGTTTCCATAAATCGTTTCCGTAAATTATAATCACTTAAAATTAAAATTAACTGCAAATTTGACTGAGACGAAGGATCAAACCATTTTTGCATGAACGCCTTTTTCTGTTCATTAGAAAACCGATGAAACAGCAATGTAATATGTATGTTAAAGTATATCTGACATCACTATTTTCGTACAAATAACCGCTGTAATATAGAATTTGACAACTCACTCCAATATGATTTATCATTTCGGCTCTGAAAAATGATACTACACTGAAGGCACTTTTGGGTTTTACCAAGAAGAGCTTGTTGTCTCTTACCTAATACCCCATCAGCATCTTAAATTTTACGGATATCTTTTCGATCTGTCGCGAACTTAAATTTTCTCCTAATTACAGATTTCAATGAATGTGCACAAGGTCGCATAAGAAGTTTTCACTTAAAAAAAATGAATGACCGATTCTTCTTCCGTCTTTATCACCAAGAGGGGGCAGGCAAAGCAAATCAAAAATAGGTATATCAACAAATCAAATACCTACGATGAGTAGGTAAATTTCTAGAAAGGCGTTAAGATATCAACAAAAGCGATATAGATGACACGACCCCTGTTTTGAACTAACGAAAATTATTACGAACATTATCGGATAGCCAAATTATTTCAAGCACAAACATACATGATCTCTTATTTTAGCCTCATCAATTTCATTTTAATTTGCTACAATCTGTTGAAACTTTATAATGAAAAATGTATTTAATAGTGCTTACCAACGAAATATTTGTTTGGCTAAAATAGTTACTACAGTTTTTGAAACACTGATTTCTATCACAATAAATTCTTGTTTCGCTTGGAGGAATATTGTCAAAAAGTTTTTTGCCCCGAAAGTGAACCAACATTCTGTTCGCCCTCAAGTTGCTCGTCAAATTTAAATTTTCATACAAAAGTTAACACTCATATGAGTGAAATGGGATAGATTGTGTGTGGTTCATAAAGTTCGTAAGGTTTCTTTCATTAGTTCACGATAAGGTTAATGCATGTACCTTCAACAAAATTGTGTGTTGTCATAAAGTTTCAGACTTAACGTACAGAGTTCAAAAATTTTGTTTGCCTTAAAGGTTATAAACAGAACAAAGGTGCAATTAGGTGTAGACCAAAATTGCTTCAAACGTGTGGTGTAGGAGCAAAGTATGTAGACATAAAATGTAGAAAAACAATTTAAATTGTTTTAATTTGTCCCGTCGGACCTTTTATAACTTGTGCCTTTCACTTTCTTTTTCAATATTTCGCTCTAACTACAAAAAACAATTTGACATACTACTAAATCCAACATTTGTTGCACCCTAAGAATGTGTGTATATAAAGCACTATTCACATGAGCACGACCAATGAACGACGAATGAATGAAGAAAAGTGATTTTGGATACGTTTGTTGAAGCCGTGTTTCCTTACAAATTCTCAACAACGGCTGTGGTGTGCGCACCATTTTTGGTGTGACAAACCGTGTGAGTAAAAATCAATATTTTCGATTTTAGGTGTGTGTGTCACGATCGGTGTGATATCCAGGGATGCCATTCTAGCGACTTTGTCGCTAGATCTAGCGACATTTCAACTTCTTCCGCGACAAAAAATATTTTGATGTCGCTAGATTATTTCTAGCGACTTTTGAAGCCAAGCATTTCTGAGTTGTGAAATGTAAATACTTTTCAACCGAAGACCACAAACTTATTTCGACAAACTTCACCCAGATGCCACACCTTTACAATCAACCATAAAGATGGACGTTTCGAAAACCCCTCAGTATGCTGTTTCACAGCCAGTTTGGTACCGTAACTGCTCCGAAGGACTAAGGTGGACGCCTGGGCATATATCGCAGACTACAGGTCTAGTTTCAGTGATTGTTAACACCGATGATGGCAAAACAACGCGCCGATACACAGATCAAGTACGATGTCGATCATCGGAGAATTATGAAGCACCGAAAACACCTGATGCTGGGAATGACGCACCATTGCAAGTAGATAGTGATCCATAAGGAGCCGTTATACCTCGACGTTCAGAAAGGATTCAGGTAATGTTTTATCCAATCACGGGCAAAGGAGTGTCGCGTCCCAACTACAAGTGTTAGTTTTGACACTGAACACAAGTATTAGTTTTGACACTGAACACAAGTATTACTTTTGGCACTGAACACCACTATTAGTTTTGATCTTTGTATATGGAACTAGCAGGTACTATCAGGAATGGTTTTCTGCTTGGTTTGACAGTAGCAAGCAGAGAACACACATTACAAACTTATGTAAAAAAAAAACTGCTGCTACATTCAAAGCGACTTGCCAAGGTCTTTGCACCATAAACAGGGTGGCAAGTCCATGTTTTTGGAATGGGCAGATAAAAAGCTTTCCAAAAATGAAAATTTTATCCCGGGACGTTATGCAACATATTTTCGTCGATTTTTGCATTTTCATTAGTTAAATACTATGATATCGCACCACATAAAATCAGGCAAGCCGGTGATGTTATCCCAGACACCAAGAAATGGTTTTTCAACATTTTGTTTCGGGACGACAATGTAGAGTGGGATTGAGCAGCCGGCTCTCCTACTATAAAGAATTCTCGTAAGTTTAACATTCATTCGAATACATAAAATAAAGTTATTCAAAAATAAATTTTTGTTGAGCTTTATTTTACAATTTTTTTCTAGCGACTTCTAGCGACTTTTTGTCTCCAGAATTTCAGCCAATCTAGCGACTTTTAGGGGTTGGCCTAGCGACTTTTCATTTCAGCTTGTGGCAACACTGGTGATATCTGTGGGGGTTTTGCACACACAATTCATTTTTTTTTTGTGCACACAAGTGTGCTGTGTATGGGCCGTTCAAGTGATTCCAACGTTTGAAACGGTTTTTGTAACAAAACTCATAAAAGGTAAACTTCAAGCTACCGTTACCCATACAATTTACCTTATTTCCATAATGTTACCAGCATACAAGGAGTAATAATAATGGCTGTTTTTATGGTTTACAATCGAAATCGGAAGGACAAGGTAAAAAACGCTGCCAATAGAAAACAGAAAAGAAAAAGATTTCTCAACTGCGTTTGCGTTTATGGAGAGTGTAAACTGTTAACATAAATAGAGGAAGGACAAAATAATCGGCCCAATCGAGGTTTTCGTCGGAGCGGAATTTTCTCCGATTTCTTCCGCATCGGAGACATTTTGCTTGTCGGAGAACTACCTGGAAGCAAAATTAGGAGGAAATCGGAGAAAATTCCGCTCCGACGGTTACCTCTATTGGGCCGAATGATTTTGATTTAAAGTCATCTGAATCTAAGCAAGTGCAAAATAAACGCACTTTACGAAAAATTATTCAGGTATTTTAATGCAATAAAATAATAGAACATACATAAAGCTGCCTTAAATAAATAATTGAATGATAACACATGTTTGTAGAAACTTTGGATGTAAAATAATTTTAATTCGAAAAATGTCTCAAGGAACCTCGTTGTATGTATCTACATAATATTATATTATAAGGATTCTTAAAAAGAAAACATTCAAGGCCAAAGTTCAAGTCATGGTTTATGTCTCATGTTGATTCAACAAACATGAAAGAGAAATTCCTTAAAGTAAGATGAGACATTTCGCTGTTTACAAAGAATGTATTTATTTGAGATTTCAGCTATTTGGATGACAAGTTTTTTACGAAGTAGTCAACAGCCTGGACGCGGCAATACAAAATAATTCTTGTAAGGCTTAAGTGCCGCTTTGAAATTCATAGCACAGAAAAAATAAACACAAAATTACCAAAGTTAGAAAAAATGCTTTAACTTTATGCAAATTACAAAGGAGTGGAAAAAACTAACAGCACGGCGCGGTGGGCGGGTGCAGCGAAATGTTTAAAAACAGTTATATTCAAAGTCAATACGACTTGTCTCATGCTTTCAATATTCTTAAAGTCTTTAAGTCGGGTGTTGAAGTTGACAGTAGATGCGTAGATAACATAAATTGTATGGTAGTACTTCTAGCAATAAATTTGCCGTTATGGTGATTGCCGATAGAAGTGAAAACTTAACATTGATATTCCTTAATGTCATCGGAATTAAAATATAAATAAAAGTTATGGTATGATTTTCTAATAAATTGCAATTGAATTGTGGCTTCTTCACCTTCTGCTCCGATTTCTAATTTTGTTTACCAATAAAATTTCATATTTACCTATAGCAGGGGCCTGTTTCAGAGGTTTCACATCAACTACATCAACTACATTTATCTGTTTCACAACTACAACTGGAATTGTTGTATGATGTAGCTGGAAAATGTAAGTAGTTGATTTGACAGATTGTTTATTTCTCCTATTGACATCTCTCACTTTTGGGAAAAGTTTGTGCAAAAGCTTCAAAAGAAAATATTAACTTAACCAAAAGGTTTTGGTCAACATTTATACAAAAAAAAAATTAAAACATAATTTCCAACAAAAATGGAAGCAGTACCAAGACTTCACATGTTATGGTTTGCTTTGAAAGCAAGTCACAAAGGAATATCTTTTGCAAATCTAAGAGTTAATAAAAGAGTATTAAAGTTGAATGGATTTCATGACGGTCTTTATGAAACTGGCTTCACAAATGCAGATAAAGCTAAACCTCTTTATTTGATGCAGGAAAAACGTTATCGCCGACATTCTCAACTACCGCTTTGAAACGTTTGGATTTCTATGCCTGCCAGATGCTTATATACGCGGTAATGCTGGCTTGAAAGACCTCTAACACTGCAGTGGATTAAGGAAAGTATCTCACAATTTGGTAGAGATCCTCAGAAAAGAACACTATGGGCGGTACACCAAACCCAAGGATGCAGCTGTTCCCCATGATCAAACTCCTCAAAAAAACATATATAGGTACATATGTATGTATAAATTATAGTAAAAGAAACATTTTATGGAACTAACTCTGTGGTAATAAGTTAAAGGAGCTTAAGTCGACATAACGTCGCCCTAAAATTGGGTTGCCGTAAACGCCATTTTTACGTTTTTGGGAAATCGCATTTGAATGTTTGACATCCAGTTTCAGAAAAACTAACCGCTGAGACTTTTTGATTTTTTTACAAGATACTTTTATGAGTGTCTTCTTTCTAAAAGTGCAAGCAGATATTCATGAATTCTTTTAGATTATAAAATATATACAATTAATTAAAAAAACATGATTGCCGTATACGCCACAAAATCAAAAAAAAATTCTTACCTCGTGCACGTACATACGTCAAAAAATGTGGCACAAACGGCATTCCAATACAAAAACTTAACTTACAGACTTCTCAGAATAGCTCGGTCTCAAGTAGCACAAAAGTCTAAAATACACCAAATTGCAACAGGTATGCGAAGCCTTTCTGGCTAACTCAATTCACGCCGACCAAGCTAATCTTATTCATCTTGGCCTTATATTTTATTCCTCATTAAAAATTTTAGTGGGCGCGATGACGGGAATTTCTTGTATGGGGGCTCCTGGGCCATATGAACTGATAACTGATAAGTTATTTTTTCAATCGGAAAAATTAAAAATGAATAAAAATTTACAGCTAGTGCTCTTGACTCTGACCGGGTACTCGAAATAATACCCGGGTATCCGGGTACCCGGGAACCCGAGGTATTCAATATTACCCGGGTACCCGGGTATTTGAAACATAACGATCGTGTACCCGGGTACCCGGGTACTCGGTACGCTTACGCGATGAAGCTAAAGTTGTTTGAACAAATGGATGCGTTTATGAAGGAAGTTTCTAATAACATTTTGCATTATTTGTTCTCGGTTAATAAAAATAATGATGGTGGTTAATTAATTGTCTATTTCAATTGCAAGGAATTGCAAGTTGGAGGTGGATTATTATGAATATGTAGTTTATTATTGTCATTAGATTAGATACTCTTAGGATGGATTTCGCTAGTGCTTATAGCAATAGTTTTTTGTGCTGTTTTTTTTTCATTCATTCATTAAAAAATGTCATTGGTTATGAATGATTTTATTAGGGGTTGAAAAGATATAAAACCGATTTTGTGCGTCGTCGTCGTCGTCGTAGTCGTAGGTAGTCGTAAATAAAGAAGAAAGAAAGCTGTTGGCAAGTGTTTGTTAATTTATTGTTGTTGCAAGATGGTACGAAAAAGAAATGCAAGTTGTTTTTGGATAATGATAGTTGAAAGGGATGATTTTATTATGTTGGTTAATCACTGTCCTGGTACCTGAGGTGCGTTTTTGCGCTGACGATAGTTGACTATAGTTTTCATGTCAAAAAAACATGGTTGATGTGTCATAGTTGAAATAGTTAGAAATAGTTCAAATAATCCAAAAACGCTTTTTAGTTAGGTTTGGTTGATCTGTCAAACGAGAAAAAAAACAAATCTTTTGAGGTTATATTTTTCTTTTCTTTTGATCATAATAATTGAAATGGATAAAGAGACAACAATTTTCGTTAGTCTAAATTTATTGCAAAAATTAAACAATGATCTTGATATGGTAAGTTCTTAAAGACAATTGAAATAAGATCATATTTATTTATTTTTGAACAACCCACAGCAAGAAAGGCAAATGGCGTATTAGAATTGAAGACCACCCTCCAAAAAGAAATCTTCAAGCTGTTCCAAGCAAGCCAGCTCCTGATATTCTCCTAATTGCTGCTTCCAGATTCGCTTAAAAACTATCAATTCCATATCTAGTTCGTGCTTTTATATAAATAAACGGAGAAAGTCTTTATTTTTTGAAACCAATGAACAAATTTTTTTATTGCCGACAGAATACATGAAACAATAACATCTAATAATAAGGACTTCCACTTTTTCTTGTGTCTCGGTTTCACCGTCCTTCGGCGACGAGTTTGTTCGCATGTTTCTCGTTGATTATCTTCCTCAGCTTACTGATGGCTTCGTCCTTCTCTCGGACATCGATTTTCTCCTGCGACGATTGACTGCGCTTCTGTTCGGCTTGCAGCATTGCCTCGACTTCGGTCAGCTGGTTGTCGGTGATGTTGCATGCTTACTTAAGTCGTTCGTAGTTGTCTTCGAGGTTTTTGAGCTTGATTTCGATAGCTGAAGCCGCATCGATGGCGTTTGAGGACTTTTCCCGCTCTTCGTTGAGTTCACGAAGGAGTTTCTTGTTCTAAAATTTGTTCGACGACCTAAAGAATACAATAAACGTTATATGAATTCTATTTGGAGATGAAAAACCTTACCTCAGATTTCTCCTTCATCATTTCCTGCTCGGTCTTTTCCCACATTTTGTGCTCCAGTTGCTTCTTCACCTTCTACAAGTTTAAGTTTGCCGTTCGTGCCGACAGACGTTCGACAATCATCTGCTCACGGGCAGCGGCCAACTTATCCTCCAATTTTTCGTTCTGCTTCTCGAGTATATCGCCGACCGACGCACGCTCTTCGCTCCTCGAAATAGGGATGTTTGCGGATCGCAATATAGTCAATTCGATTGGAAGAGTTTGTGATTTTTTGTGAGATTTTAAAACCAGAATGTTTTTACGAGTACACTACACATTTTGAAACCAAAAAAAAGTGCACGAGAGAAATTTCCTTATGATTTGTTGTCTTTTTTCTAATGAAGTTCCTTTTGCAAAATATCCGGCGAAATAAAGTTCTTTTTTTTCCGACAATTTAAAATTTGTAAGGGGAACTTTCTTTTCTTTATTTTGTCATGAAATAATTGAAAACGAACAGAAATCCTTTGATTTTAATTAAATTCGCGGCTACGCGGTTGTAAAAAATGCACAACCAGAATGTTTTTTCTTAGATTCCATATTGACAAAAAAAAACACTTTGACACACCAACCACTTTCAACTCACCTCCTGAGATGGATTGGAAATAGTTAGAGATAGTTACGATTTGACACATCAACACAGACCGCAAAAACGACAATTGTGATTACGAATCGTAACTATTGGCGTGCAAAAACGAGAAATAGTCAACCATTGTTGATTATAGTTATTATAGTCAGCGCAAAAACGCACCTCTGGTATAATGTATGAGTGGAGTCTGCGATCAGTTTTGTGTTATTTTTTTCTCAATTTACCTACATTGTGCGTTACCATTCATCGTGATTGTTAAAAATGCTCTGGTTTCTACGAGTGGGTCATGTAGAGAAACCCAAACATTAATTAAATTTTTATGACATGCAAAAACCCAAATTAAAAATCCTGCAACTGAGGTCAGTATTTACTTTTATCGTAGAGATCCTACAAACACTTGCCAACAGATTTTTGTCTTCTTTATTGACCTGTGGCTAAGAAAAAGACCAATCATAAACAGATGAACGACGACAACATACAAAATCGGTTATCTCAAAAATTTTCAACCCCTAATAAAATTATAATCCATCTAATATTTTCTACCAAATGTCATTTTTTATGAATTACAAAAAAAAAGCAAACGCACCAACTACCTGGTCTTATTATTTTGTATTGGCAATTATCTTTCAAATTTTAGGTGGTGACAATCATAGCAATTTTTTATTTGTTTCCTCAGAATCTCAAAATTGAGAATAAAATAACACAAAACTGATCGCAAACTCCACTCATACATTATACCAGGTACCAGGACAGTGATTAACCAACATAATAAAATCATCCCTTTCAACTTTCATTATCCAAAAACAACTTGCATTTCTTTTTCGTACCATCTTGCAACAACAATAAATCAACAAACACTTGCCAACAGCTTTCTTTCTTCTTTATTTACGACTACCTACGACTACGACGACGACGACGACGCACAAAATCGGTTTTATATCTTTTCAACCCCTAATAAAATCATAACCAATGACATTTTTTAATGAATGAATGAAAAAAAAAACAGCACAAAAAACTATTGCTATAAGCACTAGCGAAATCCATCCTAAGAGTATCTAATCTAATGACAATAATAAACTACATATTCATAATAATCCACCTCCAACTTGCAATTCCTTGCAATTGAAATAGACAATTAATTAACCACCATCATTATTTTTATTAACCGAGAACAAATAATGCAAAATGTTATTAGAAACTTCCTTCATAAACGCATCCATTTGTTCAAACAACTTTAGCTTCATCGCGTAAGCATACCGAGTACCCGGGTACCCGGGTACTCGGAAACACGATCGTTATGTTTCAAATACCCGGGTACCCGAACCATGCAAATACCCGGGTACTCGGGTACCCGGGTAATTCCCGAAATCATCGGGTACCCGGTCCATGGATCGGGTACCCGGGTATCAAGAGCTCTAATTTACACCGTTTCTTATTTTTTAGTGGAAGATGAATCTGCAAGAATTATGAATTAATTATATGATTCTAAGTGTCCTCTTGATGGAAGCTGGGAAACAAATGAAAAAATTTCTCGAAGGAACTCTATTTATACTTTTTCCAGTTCAAGTAAAATCGTATGCACGTACGGCCAATTAAGAAAACATTTTTTTTTATTTAGTGACGTACGTGCATTTGTCTAAGTTATCGTTTTGTATACACATAAGTCAAAACAATATTAAAAAATATTTTTTCCTTTTACGGAGTACATTGGAAGATAAAGAACGTACGTCAAATCAATTCTTGCAGTAAAATTTTGGAAAATTGTATGGAAATTTTGACGTATATGCCAAAATTGGGCGTTTACGTCAAAATAATACCTGAAATTTATGAATTAGGTGTATATACGTCAAAAACATTCCGAATATCTCCGCAATGGAAAGAGATAGAGCCAAGAGGATGAAAGATTTGGAAAGAGCACCCTCGAAAACATAAGACTGCATATCAAACTCAAAAAACGAGTTTTGGCGTTTACGGCAACCCAATTTTAGGGCGACGATAAGCGAAAATCGAGTTTTTAATTTCACAAATTTCCCAATTTGTTAATCTTTTATTTGGTCTGGGTCCCATTACTCTACGATAAAAAATATCCCTTAAATTTTAAAAATAGCAAAATAGCTTATGTTTAAATGGACAAACAATGCATTTGCATAATAGCTTATGTCTACTTGGACACAAGTTGATTAAACAAAAACAGATAATAATTTTTTTTCAAATGGCTTAAGTCATGAGTTAAGCCCTTAGTGCTTGTGAAAATCAAAAGAAGTGATAACTTAAGTCGACATAAGTTACTTTAAAAACTCCGCAAATTGACCATTTAGTTACTTATGTCCACATAAGCCATAAGTTTTTTGAAATGTAGCATAAAGCATTTTTTTGAAACAGCTTATGTTTGGAAAACTTGTTTTTATTAGCTTTGTTGTTGCTTTCAACAAAAAAAGATTTATAGGTAAGTAAAGAGTATTACAAGCATGTGTCTTGAAAAAAAAAATCGTTTGCCTACCACCAACAGTTTTGAAGTTATCGCCAAAATAGTCTTTAAAATCTAGTAACCAAAACTTCATTTCATCATAGCAAAAAATGACTAAAAATGACTTGAGCTACTTTAACTTATTGGCACAGAACTATTGAAATACAAATTTCCTTGTCTTAATAAACTGTGCATGAGTAGTCAATGCATATGCAGCATTGTCACAAAAGGGTGTCACGAGAGGTGAACACGAGAAATAATAAAATTTAAACACTATTATGTGTCAAACAAAATGTACATTATGTGTACATCTATACCAGAGATTAAAATGAGTATGTTTGAACAGTTCGACTTAGGACTTAAGTCATCCAAAAAACCTTAAATACTTATAAATTTGGAAAAATGTATTTACTATTATGCAGATCTTTATTTCAAAGTATATTTGTCATACTTTTTTGTTAATATATATTTAACCCTGATTTACAAATAATTTTACAACTTTCATTTTCGTTTTATGAAAAACTACATTTTCTGACTTAAGCCCTTACTACCCATTGTCAAAGATATAAAGCTGAAGAGTTTGTTCGTTTGAACGCAGTAATCTCAGGAACTACTGGTTCGAATGGTATAATTCTTTTTGTGTTAGATGGTCCATTAATCGACTTAGGCTTTAGGCTACTTAACATTAAGCTGTGACCAATAGAAGCGAAGAATCTGTGGAAAATGTGGAAAAAACGGCAAAAAATATTAATTTTTCTGCGTTTTAACGCGCTTATCTCAGGAACTGCTTAATGAAATTGAACAATTTTTTTAATGTTGAATGGTCCTTTTATCAAGGAAGGCTTGAAGCTATATAACATTAAGCTTCGACCAATAGGAGCGAAGAATTTGTGGAAAATGTGGAAAAAACAGCAAACAATATAATACAATCTATATCTATACTAATACTTTTATATAAAGCTGAAGAGTTTGTTCGTTTGAACGAAGTAATCTCAGGAACTACTGGTTCGAATGGTATAATTCTTTTTGTGTTAGATGGTCCATTAATCGACTTAGGCTTTAGGCTACCTAACATTAAGCTGTGACCAAAAGCAGCGAAGAGTCTGTGGAAAATGTGGAAAAAACGGCAAAAAATATTAATTTTTCTGCGTTTTAACGCGCTTGTCTCAGGAACTGCTTAATGAAATTGAACAATTTTTTTTAATGTTGAATGGTCCATTTATCAAGGAAGGCTTGAAGCTATATAACATTAAGCTGCGACCAATAGGAGCGAAGAATTTGTGGAAAATGTGGAAAAAACGGCAAACAATACAATACAATCTATATCTATATCTATACTAATATATAAAGCTGAAGAGTTTGTTCGTTTGAACGCAGTAATCTCAGGAACTACTGGTTCAAATGGTATAATTCTTTTTGTGTTAGATGGTCCATTAATCGACTTAGGCTTAAGGCTACTTAACATTTAGCTGTGACCAATAGCAGCGAAGAAACTGTAGAAAATGTGGAAAAAACGGCAAAAAATATTAATTTTTCTGCGTTTTAACGCGCTTATCTCAGGAACTGCTTAATGAAATTGAACAATTTTTTTAATGTTGAATGGTCCATTTATCAAGGAAGGTTTGAAGCTATATAACATTAAGCTGCGACCAATAGGAGCGAAGAATTTGTGGAAAATGTGGAAAAAACGGCAAACAATACAATACATCTATATCTATATCTATACTAATCTATACTAATACTAATACTAATACTAATACTAATACTAATATAATATAAAGCTGAAGAGTTTGTTCGTTTGAACGCAGTAATCCCAGGAACTACTGGTTCGAATGGTATAATTCTTTTTGTGTTGGATGGTCCATTAATCGACTTAGGCTTTAGGCTACCTAACATTAAGCTGTGACCAATAGCAGCGAAAAGTCTGTGGAAAATGTGGAAAAAACGGCAAAAAATATTAATTTTTCTGCGTTTTAACGCGCTTTTCTCAGGAACTGCTTAATGAAATTGAACAATTTTTTTAACGTTGAATGGTCCATTTATCATGGAAGGCTTGAAGCTATATAACATTAAGCTGCAACCAATAGGAGCGAAGAATTTGTGGAAAATGTGTAAAAAACGGCAAACAATACAATACAATATCTATACTAATATATAAAGCTGAAGAGTTTGTTCGTTTGAACGCAGTAATCTCAGGAACTACTGGTTCGAATGGTATAATTCTTTTTGTGTTAGATGGTCCATTAATCGACTTAGGCTTAAGGCTACTTATCATTAAGCTGTGACCAATAGCAGCGAAGAGTCTGTGGAAAAAGTTGAAAAAACGGCAAAAAATATTAATTTTTCTGCGTTTTAACGCGCTTATCTCAGGAACTGCTTAATGAAATTGAACAATTTTTTTTAATTTTGAATGGTCCATTTATCAAGGAAGGTTTGAAGCTATAAAACATTAAGCTGCGACCAACAGGAGCGAAGAATTTGTGGAAAATGTGGTAGAACGACGAACAATACAATACAATCTATACTAATATATAAAGCTGAAGAGATTGTTCGTTTGAACGTTAATCGAGGTATCGAGGAAGGCTTTGTTTGACTTAAAATTAAATTAAATTAAACTGCGACTAATATCAGCGAAGAATCTGTGGAAAATGTGGAAAAAACGGAAAAAAATATTTATTTTTCTGCGTTTTAACGCGCTTATCTCAGGAACTGCTCAGTCAAATTGAACAATTCTTTTTGTGTCTAATGGTGGATTTATCGAGGAAAGCTAGAAGCTTTATCATACTACGCTGATACCAATAGGAGCGAAGCGTCAGTTAAAAATATTGCAAAAACGGCAAAAAATATTCTTTTTTGAATGTTTCTATTGTTTGCTTGAACCCGCTGATCTCAGGAACTGCTAAATAAAAGTGAACAATTACTTTGCGTTGAATAGTATGGAAGGCCTTAGGCTATATAACATTAGGCGACATAAGCGAAGAATCAGTGGAAAAAGTGGAAAAAACGGCAAAAAAATATTAATTTTTCTTGGTATGTGTTGAAAAAATTACTGTGCAGTGTGCACTGCTCACCACCAACTGATTTTAGAATTAAAGTACCGAAATTTAAAAAAAAAAAAAACAAAAAAAAAATACTAGCAGTGGATATAGTCTTACTATTTTTCCCATTCTGTAGCAATGGCTGTCATAGCGCCGCCCCGCGCGCTGTCGTCCGTTTTCAGTTCAATAACAACATAGAAGCACAGATAATAAATTTATACAGATGTCTCACCCTTATGGCGAGAAATGATATATGAAACTGAAAGCTACCAAAAAAAAGCTTTTTCCAAAAGCTTTAACGCATTCACTTAATGCATTAAAAATCTATTTTCGCTCGCCTCATTGCCCACGAATGAATACTTAGGCTAGGAAAAAAGCTTCAAAAAGCTCCTTGTCTGTTAAGGCGTTGTCTGTTAAGAGCAAAACATGTTTCATTTTTTTCTGTAGGGATGAGACATCTGTATAAATTCATTATCTGTGATAGAAGTTAGAAAGATGAGAACGAAAAATATTGTGTTGGCTGTATCAAACTTAAGGCAGGCTGGCCAAGCAAATGATATAAAAAATGCCAGTTCCACCTAACAACTCCTCATTGAGATCTCAGAGATCTCAGAAATGTCATAGATTTTTTAAGTGGAACAAAAATTCTCAGCTGCGAACTGAGATTTTTTTCTCAGATCTCTGAGATGAAATTATTTTGGATTCGCTTTCTCACTCAGCTATTTTGACGTGGCTGACATATGTGCAACAACAATTAGTAAGGTAACCATTATATCTCAATGATAACTGAGAATTATGTTCCATCAAATGATTTTGCCTCAGTCAAGGTGACATTGAGATCTCAGTGAGATGTTGTTAGGTGGAACTGGCCTAATAACTGCTCAAATTAGAATTTAGAGAGTTCAATTGATTTGTGAATGTGAATCATTGCAGTGAATGTGATTGATTGCACTATTTGTGCAGATTATTGTGTTTAAACAATATCATTTTATATATTTCTTAACTAAAAATATGCTCAGTTTAAAGAAACAGGACAAAAAATTGACTTCAGGAAAAAAAACGATGCAGAAGTAAGAGAGATATTAGAATTAGGGAGAGTTCGACCAAGGGAATGCTTTAAGTATGAAAAACTGAAGGGAATCATAAAAAATGCTAAAATTTTGTAAGTTTAAGAGAATTACGACCTAGCGAGAGTTGACTGCAATGCAATTTAACAATAACTTCGCAAAAAAATTCCCACGCGCGTATGATGCACAAGTCGTGACGATACTATGGCCGGTGGACGAGGGAGAGGCGGACGAAGTCGCGGGCAACTGCTAGTATTTCAATAAATGTCTAAAATGTTTAAAATAAAAACGCAACAGTGCTTTTCAAAATTGTACCTATACATTATAAAATATTTCTCGAACAAATTTGGTTGTTTTTATTAGGTTTTTACTTAAGAAAATATTTAAGGTACATGAGCATTGATCAATTTAGTTATTTGATGTACATAAATGTACCATATCTTCTGTAAAAACAAGGATTTTTCCAGTTTGGCCTCAGAGCACATATCGGTTACTTCGAATATGATCGAACATGGACTTGATGTCAATTTGTAAAATCGATGGTAATGGAGTTTGTCTTACGGTTGTGAAAGTTGCTAACAGACAATCATGCTGTATCAAGTCATTATTATTTTTTTTCCTTTGTAACTTGCGTCGTGGCTGATTTCGAAAGACATTGTTATAGAACCGTTATAGAACCAAGGGAGAAGGGACATTGAACACATTATGCGGCTCTCTCCAATTTAATATAGCTGTACTGCATGAAATAGTGTTTCAGTTCAGGTAATTATTTGGCGTGAAGATGGTTCTGTTGATGGTTCTGGTCCTCACATGACAAGATTGTTTGATGAAATCTCTGGAAGAAAAGAAAAAAAGTTTCATTGGAAAAAAATTTGAAAAAGCGTCTTTAGTGTCTTTAGTATTAAATATTTTTGAAAATGCTTGACTAAAACGACTATAACATTTGTGACTGTCACACTAGTTCCCCATCCCTTCAATGACATTAGCATAACCCTTTTCATCTGTCTATATAACTACATAATGTTATAAGATTACGCTTCAAACTTTTTTAATTTCCTCTTCGAGTTATATTTCTTAAGGTTTCACTGGGCTTAGATTTATTTCAACAATCAAAAAGTATTTCCAATCTCTGAAACGACCTAATTCAGTTTGTTTGTTCGATTAACCAAACTACATTAGCATTAATTTTTGAGTGACATTTCATTTCAAAACCCTTTTGAACTCTCAAGTCCTCTAAGCTGTAAAAGTTATTTGATTTAACTTTGTCTGCGTCAGCTGCCCCCGAGATGAAAGTTAAATAAGTAAAAGTATTCATAATTTTTTAACCTTACAAAAAAAGTTTAAATCCTAAATCAAAAATGTGCTTACAAGGAAGATTAAAAGACATCCAATGAAGCATGATTAAAACTTTGCTTTTAAGCGCTAGTCAACAAAAAATATAGAAAATGCAAAAAATGCAAAGTTTGATGTTGATGCTGACGGAAAATAAAAAAATTAAAAACAATGTTGGCAGGAAGTTAACGATGTGCAGGGAAATAACATATTTTTGCTGCCACCTGCTATGGATGGCTAACTTTCAGGTATTCAGGCCACGTCACTTTGATGCGGTGGACAGAGAAAAAACAAATCAACAAAACTTTCAATAAGTTGCGTGGAAATTTTAGTTGGAGTTGATGAACAAAAATTAACATCGCTTTTAAAGAATCCAGTAGGTCAGTTTGGAAAATAAATGACTTTGTACAAACTAAAATGTTAGAGTCTGGAAAATAACTCTTAGAAGTTTTTGTTTATAGATTGAGAGTTTCAAATTATTGCCCTAATGCCAAGGCTGGTTGGGTTTTATAAAACAGAATAAATGAATTGATCGTTAAAAATATGTAGGTAGTCCTGTGAAGTTAGCAAAATAATTGTTGAAAATTTAATAAAAAATTAGAGTTTTTCGTGCTTACTTCACGCAGCAAGGACTTTTTTTCAGAAAATGAGCTCTGATGATGTAAAGAAAAAAAAATATACTTATAGAGTAACGTGACAGATCTTGAAGAGTCAAGGCCTAAGTGGCTTACTCTCATCAACAATTCTCTGGGTGCGTGTGAAGAATTGAGGCAAAGTTCAGAAGCATTTTTTCATGACAGATTGATACTCTTGGAAGTTTTGTCAGTTCTTCGCAAGAGGCAGTGCCCGTGAAAGATGAAAGAAAAACTATGGGCAGAAGTTAGGACTCGAACCAACGACGTTCTGCTTAGCAGCCAACCTAACCTCTAAGCCACGGACAATGATGATGTATTTCAAATTAAAATCTAGAGTTCTTGAGTTCCTGATGAGTTTTAGAAAGGGTTCTGCAATTTTGGAAAAGATAGGGTTACTTTAGGATTTAGGTTCCCATTGACTTTGAGCAAAATTTTGAAAAATCATAAAAAATGAAAATCAAGGAGTTCTGATTAGAGTGCCCGGTAAACAACAAAAAGTTCAAAGCATTTTATTAATAACTTTTTTTTTCGCAAATTTGCGAGAACTCTTGAATAATTAGATTTAGAAAAAAAGTAATTAACAAACTTTTTGTTGCACTTTTATCAGAACTCCTTGATTATATAGGAGTTTACCGAGTGGGATAGGTATAGTCTTATCTTATACGAAAACTCCATAAGTGAGTATCAGCCTGATTATCGAAGAACATAGCCGCTAGTATATATTTGGGGAAAAGCCCCATTTTGAACCTATTGGCTTCTTCCATCACTATTCGCCCTCCACTTTCTCTAAAATAAGACGTTAACATTTGGGTTGATGTGTATACTAACAAATTATTAAGACCTTTGCCTCTTTCAACATCCAGGTATGCTATATTTAATTATGTATTTGTTAAGTTAAACTCATAGAAGTTATCCGACTCAAATGAGGAAAAAAATCTTAGAAAAGAAAAGGTAGACTAAAAACAATCCAACAAAACGTTTGTTTTGTTTTCTCCGGACTCTGAGTCCGGACAAAAGTCCATTGCTCTTATGAGGTAACACGCACCGAAACCGACACGACACGATAAAAAGTTCTGTTACCTTGTCGTTGTCGGTTGCAATAAATAAATGGAGTTGTATAGGAGCAACACACACCGAACCCAACAAAGCCTAAAGATTTTGTTTTGTGTGTGTTGAAATCCGACACGACTTTTTGTCGAGCGACAGAAAAACGTTTTGTTGGCTTCAGTGCTTCAGTCTGTTTATACAGCCGTAAACACACAAAATGTAACGTGTATACTGATTTGAAAAATTATTAGATAAATCATTGTATATGTAACGATCCTGCGTAAAAAAATAAGAACACACCCTTCCCTCTAGATGGTATTTGAGTTTTGACTTTTTGAGATCTCATGCGGTGAGCAGGTTACATACCATTAATATATCTTATTCATGCTTCATCTAAAACGATGACATAATATACGAAAGAAAATCAATACCTACCTGTAGCGAAAAAGAAGGAAAAGCCTATATGCTGTATATATGTTTATTTAACTGACGGTGAAAACAAAAACATAGATAACGATATATGAGAACATAAAGTAAACTTCACATTTTAGAGCGACATAAGGTAATACAATAATTGTACGTAAACGTTTTCTATACATTTCATATTCATAAAATATGTATGAATGTTTGAGGGGGAAGTACTTTCACACTTTTTATACAAAAAACAAAATACACTGTTCAAAGATAAAAAAAAGTACTAAAATTTGACTCACCTTGAAAAGAAAACCATATTATAGATCTATGTATAATATAAAGGAAGAATGTTCAAAGGATGCCAACTCATCGACTTCTTTGAGGACAACACCCTAAGCGCCACGACTCTTTCGGGCTCCTCTACTCACATATTTTATTGCTTAGGTACAATTTTTCCCAACTTAGTTTCTGAATGATACAAACATATTTTTATAGGAAAAAGTAGGCAAAAACAGAGGTTACCTATAATATCTATCAAATGATACACCTTGAATATCAAAAACCTGTTTACTTTACATAAATACATAAATAGGGTGCTTTTTTTTAAAGGTATAGAACCTGTTAAAAATGTCCCAAGTAAATGAAAAACCGCACGGAAATTAATTCAATGGATTATTTAACGAAAACTTAGTTTTACAATGAGAATAAGCTACGGTAAATTAAAGAAAATGACTGGCCCTTTGGCCATTTTTAAAGCGCAATTTATACATTATTTGAATAACTAATTCATAATTTAAGAGCAAATATAAAGAGAATCAAATTCAAAGTATACAATTAATATAAAGAGCAATTATGTAACAAACTACAAAAACATATGTATTATGCTTTTTTTTCAACATCCTGCGGCCCCGGCAGAATTTGCAAGCTCCAATGGATATAGGAGTTGTACAGGCCTTTTCATTAAGCGTCTGTCGGAGAACCTCACCTCACAAGCTCGAACCTTGCCATCTCGGCCAGCGAACGTCTGATGCACCATCAATATCTCCCAGTGTACGCCATAGAGAACCTATTTACCTAGAGTCGCAACTCGTTCTCTTTTTTAAAAATTCACTGTCCAAAAAATTTTGGAATAAGAGAAAAATATACTACCCATTGCAAATGTATTGGTTTGGCCTCCCATTTGAAATGCATTGAAAAACCAATACATTTGCACTAGGTAGTATATTTTATCAAATTTAATTTTTTTAGTCGAATGAGAGTAAAATGCCTTGAGTTGCGACTCTAGGTATACCTCCTCTGTGGTGTACGCGTGGCTAAGCGCTGTCGTATAAAAGAGCCACATCACCAGGTTTTAACTGCGTCGATGTTTTTGGATTAGACAAGTGAAAAGACCTGAGCTGCTGCATGTACTCGATTCGCCATCTTGTTGTCATCTTGGCGAAGTATTTATTACGATGTTTCCAAAGTTCTCGCAGACTTGAACTGTGAAGCTCGTTAGATTGATTTGCGGTAGTAATTTTGCAGCCCATTTGCAAGAATTTCGCCGTGGTTAAAGACGACGGTCCCGAAGGTTCTTCAGATAAATAGGTCAGAGGCCTTTCATTCACCAAAGCCTCAGCCTCTGTCAGTAATGTCCTCAGTTGGTCAAATGAGAGTTTAGCCTTACCAATGACTGTTTTGAGAATATTCTTTATTGTTCTGATCATCCGCTCCCAAAAGCCTCCCCACCATGGAGCTCTTTCAATAATAAAATTCCACTTTATTTTGTTTTTTGATAGAAAGTCAGGTATATCTCCTCCCTCCACCTTGCATGACATCTTGAAAGCCTCTCAACTCAAACGCTGCTCTTCGGAAAGACTTAGCATTGTCAGAGAATATGACGGATGGGGTTCCACGTCTCGCAATAAAACGTTTCAATGCCATGACACAACACTCCGTAGACATGCTCGTAGTCAGCTCCACATGAACAGCCCTGACTGCTGCGCATGTGAAAAGCAACAAATAGCATTTGCGCATCGTAGAACCATCGTCACCTTGGTAATATTAAGGCCCAGCAAAATCGAGACCAACATTATCGAATGGCCTATGCATTGAAATTCGATGAACTGGTAGTGGTGCAAATGGCTGAGTAGCAGGTCTTCCAAACGATTTGCGACAGATAACACAGCTCTTGATTCGCTTCTTGATAGCTTGGCGGCCCTTAATGAGCCAGAATCGCTCCCTCATCTTTGCTAAGACGGTGTTGACTCCTCCGTGCAATGTTGTTTGGTGGTAGGCATCAATAATAAGCTTCGTTATATGATGGTCAAACGGCAAAATAATTGGGTGTTTAAGATCGTCATTTTCCTCCAGCGTCTGCAGCCAACCTCCTACTCTGATCAGATTCTTGTCATCAAGATAGGGGCCAAGCTTCAGAATCTTAGACGATGATTCCAAAACGCCAGTTCTCTTTAAAGAAAAATATTCGTTAGAAAAAACTATTCGCTGTACATACCTTAGCCAGTAAAGCTCGGCATCATCGATCTCCTCTTTAGTCAAGAACTTCTCGGAACTTCGTTTGCGGTGAACAAACCGCAAAACCTAGCTAGTCACCCTCAGCAACTTAAGCCAAGTGCCAAAATTCTCACAGCTCACGATCGGTTCCATTGGTACTTTGTGTTGTTTGACAGCAGCTTCTTGTGTAACTTGCGTAAGTAGACTAACTTGGTTTTCGTTATCTGCGATGTCTGTACGATCTTCATGAACTGGAACATTGAGCCAACTCGGTCCATTTATCCAAATCTTTGATGACTGCAGCTTGTCTCCTGAGATGCCTCTTGTGACAATGTCTCCAGTCAGCAACGGATGTATGACGACGAATTTCTTCAACCCTGCTCTGAACGTATGGTTTCCATTTTTGCAGCTGCCCATATATCCAATTCAAGGTGATTTTTGAGTCGGACCATAAAAAATACTCTTTGATACAGATCTTTAGGGATTTTTTCAAATATTCGCACAACCTAGAAGCGATTAACGCAGCAGTAAGCTCCAACTTCGGCAGTGTAAGTTCGTCACTTCCATCCATCTTCATTGGTGCTACTCGACTTTTCGAGCACAAAAAAGAAACTAATGTGCGCTCCTCCTCATCGACTACTCTTATGTACGCCACCGCACCATAGGCTCTCAAGCTGGCATCGGCGAATATATGGCATTGAACGCACTTCGTTGAGGTTAGCTGCAAAACTGATCTTGCTATAGCCATGTCCTTGAGTTGCAATATATTGCTGTTGCATTCTTCCAGTTCGGTCAATAAATCACCAGGCAAAGTTTCGTCCCAATTTATCTTCCTTTTCCACGTCACCTGGAACAATATTTTGAGCTTAATAACGGTTGGAATGATTATACCCAAAGGATCATAAATGCGGACCAATGTTGACAAAATAATGTGCTTTGTTCCTCGGGATGAATTGAGTTCAATGAAACTGTGAACTGATTGCAAAGACACAGACAATTCGTCGCTATAGACCATCCAGATAAGGCCTAACACTTTCTGTTGCGCTGGTAAGTCATCTTTTGTGATTGCACGACGAACAATGGGGCTGCTCTACTCATGATTGCTGTAGCTTCCCGCAAAAAACACGTTCGCCCTCCATCTCAGAGTTTACACTCATGACTAAGTCATCCATATAAAAACTGTTGTCCAACATCTGACACGTTCTAGGGAACCTTGTTTTTTCTTCTCTCAAATGATGGCGAATAGTCGCTGTGAGTAGAAACGGACTGCTACAGACGCCGAATGTGACCCTGGTCATTCGAAATTCTTGGTGTGGCGATGACGAATCTAGCGGTGACTTAAACCAAATAAACCGATGGGCATCTTGGTCAGATTCACATAACAGAATTTGCAAAAAGGCCTTCTCTATGTCAGCTACTAGACCAACTTTCCCAAGTCGAAAGTTCAGCAGGGTTTTTAATACGACAGGTAACAAGTTTGTACCGGTTAGCAGCTGGTCGTTAAGGGAAGGACAGCCTTCTGCCTGATTAGAAGCATCAAAAACAATTCGCATTTACGTGGTTGTGCTGTCTTCTTTATATACGGGGCGATGAGGCAGATAGATCGTGCGCCTTGTCGATGAAGACGGTGAATTATGTTTCTTCTTCCAGCGTTCATATTGTTGGGATGGATTCCTTGGAGTGTCCAACCGAAAACTGTATCCACAGCTCGAAGACTATTAGACAAACAACGTTGCTTTCCAGTCACAATAGACCAATAGTGGTCTGCACCGATCAAAAGGCTTACTTCGTCTTCAACTTCAAAATTCGCGACGACACAATCAGCCAAATTCAAATCACGAAACAATTTGCAACCCGGATCTGGAGCACTAAGCACATCGGCACAAATTTCGGGTACAACTATTACTTCGATTATGATTATTTCATCGCTGTATTGACTTCTAATTCGCAATTTAATTTTTTTAAATGATTTAGTCGGTCCGTTTTGCTTGCACCCGAAAGGAATTAATGACAATTGCACTAGTTTGTATTCATTTAAGAGGTTTAATCTTTTCGCGACACTTTCTTTAATAAAACTAAGTTGGCTTCCACCGTCAATTACAACACGCAAAATTCTATTTTCTGTATTGTTTCCAAATGCAACACAGCGGGCTGTTTTTAAGAAAACACAATTAACGGAGTTTTGCACACACATGGTATAACTGCTTTCATCTTTCGATTTCGCTTCTTCGGTGTCTTTCGTTTTCTCACACAACGACGATAGGTGCTTTGCACCGCAATTCAAACATTTAAGAAAATTACTACTTCTACATTTTCTGGACATGTGCCCTTTTTTTGCACAGCGAAAACAACGGTTGTCTTTTCGCAGACGTTCTCTTTTTTGCTGTAACGTCATTGATTGGCAATTTTTTGTTGTGTTAGTAGTAGAATCACAGAATATGCAATGTTCTTCAGGATTAGTTTCAATTAAACTCGCTGCTGTAGCTGTTGTAACTGATGCCTTTGCATGAGAACGTGTTGATGTTGCGGTAAATCTACTTCTCTAATGCTTCTACGCTACCTCTTTCTTCAGAAATCGAAGTATGCTCTTAACACCTCGGTCATGGATGCCATAAAGAGAAGATTGTGTGTCCGATGAATTATTATCACTCTTTCGGTAATTCTCTTCTGCTTCTTCTGCTTTACTAGGCTCAGTCTCATCATTTTCTCTTCTGTAATAATCTACTCGCATTTCGGTTTTCGGATGGCAAACATCTTAGGAGCATGGATTTAAGCATGACGTCATATCTCTGGGAAGGAACTTGAAGCGCTGTCAGAGAACGAATGGAAGTCGAAATACTATGTATTGTATAAATTTCTCAGACCTACAACGTCTGACTTTACCGCAACTTGATTGAGAGAGATCAATTTTTGCATATGATTATCTACCAGCTTTTCTGTGTCACCATACTGCTCCAATTGCTGCATCGTAGCATGATGATGTGGCAATCAACCCAGCTATGGTTTTCTTTGCCGCCCCACTCAGCACATATTCCAAATAATTAAATTTTTCGGCAGCCGATAATTGTTCATTTTGATGAACAGTGCTCTTAAATTGATCCCAAAAGGGCATCCAGTCGCACATGTTGCCGTCGAATTTTTTCAATTGTAGTTTTGGCAAACTAATGTTGCTTTTGTGGGATGGTGCTGCCGTGTTGTTTGAGAAGTTCATCGCGTTGTTATCAGGCGGATTGTTGAAGGGGTTTTGCTTTGCTCGCAGTTTTCGTAGGCGATTGTTAAGTCTTGCTAAATGCGTAACTACGACATCTTCATAATCAGCCATTTTATCAAGTTCTCTCTCTAGATCTTCGACCTTAATTAAATCTTTGGCCATTACCTGCTTATTTGCTTCCTGAAGCTTTACATGGATCGCTGTCAACCGTTCAATGAATGTTTCGAGTTCTTCTTCGAATTCGTCAAACTGATTCACGTTTTGTTCATTTAACTTTAACGATTTTCGTCAACGAGGTTCTAAATGTACCACGCGTTAATATCTCCATTGCTTTTATATTTCCCGTCTTTCTTCCCGGGTTTCGGCACCAAATGTTAAAAAATGTTCCAATTAAATGAAAAACCGCACGGAAATTAATTCAATGGATTATTTAATTAACGAAAACTTAGTTTTACAAATGAGAATAAGCTACGGTAAATTAAAGAAAATGACTGGCCCTTTGGCCATTTTTAAAGCGCAATTTATACATTATTTGAATAACTGTAATTCATAATTTAAGAGCAAATAGGTATAAAGAGAATCAAATTCAAAGTATACAATTAATATAAAGAGCAATTATGTAACAAACTACAAATACATATGTATTATGCTTTTTTTTCAACAGAACCAAACAGTAATTTATCATTATGGCAGCCATTTCAAGAATTAAACTGACAGGATCAACTAGCAAGGTGTAGGTGAATGGGCCCAAACAATTTTAATAAACAACTTTTGTTTAGGGATGAAGTTAGTGTCCGACCGAAGGTCGATTTTCTGCCGAAGCCGAAGTCAATGCCGAATGTTCGGCTAAATAAAAACGAAGGTTGAATGAAGTGAAGAATTCTCATTTCGAATAAGAAAAAAATGTTTTATCTTATTCAAAAATTGATTTTATTTCGTCGCCTACTACGATTTTCGATATCAACAAAAAGTGCCAGGCAATTTTCGACGCCTCGACGATTTAACATTAATAAACACAAGCTTCTGTGTCCAACAATTTCAAAAATTCAAAAATTGAATTTATTCGTCGCCAACTACGATTCTCGATATTAATACAAAAATTCTTCGGCTTCTGCCAAAACTTCGGCCTATTTTATACCGAAGCCGAAGGTTTGGCCGAATGTGGTTTTTTTGGCCGAATTCGATCGAAGCCGAAGGTTCGGTCGGACACTAGATGAAGTTGAGTTTTGGTTGAACAGATATCCACAACACTGACTGTTTGGTGTGCTTTATGGGTTGTTGGAATAATAGATAAGCCACCTTAGCACATGAGCTTTCAAATAACCGCGTGGTTAAAGTTATATTCCATTTTTCTAGCTGCTATGTAGTTTTGGCTTGAATGAGGTTTAACGTGAGAACTTTAATCGTCCAGTCTCTGCCATTGTCAGAAAATGAATTTCTTGTTTTTAAAAGTCTTGGTACTTTTTCCTAATAGTCTTTTTTGTATTCTTCTTTAACTTAAGATAATTTTCGTTATTTTTTCAGTCTATCTTCTTAGTGAATTTTGATCATTTTCGAATTCCATACAGTCGGCAAAGCTTTGTTAAATCAAATAAGTATACACTGTCTTCTTCTATTTAAATTATCAAACATTTCATTGCAGAAAGTGTTTGAATTTGATAAGTATCACTTCCCTTCAAAGCAAAACATAATCGCATTATACTCTGTTTTGTTTTTGTCTTAAAGTTCACCAGAACCCCAAGGCATCGAACATTAAAATAACTTTAGTCCTCGTTTTCTCTTTTTTTTGTAGACTTAAGAACCACCCTTAAAATAATAAAATAGGTCATTATGAATTAATGAAAGCTCCGGCCAACGCAGCCTTGGGGGATAGTCGATTTATCTTTGTTTATTTCACGGTACTCTATGTTTTCGTTAATTCATAGATATATCGTATTGCTTCTTTCAAATCTCGTTGCGAAGTAAGTATAGGAAGAGGAACCTGTTCAAGGCTAAAGATGGATTCCGCAGAAAGTTTTCCCTCACTCTTGTCTAAAAGAAACACAGATTTATTAATGTCCTTTCAACCAACCGGCCAGGGCGTCTCTTATATATTTTGCCAATCGACGGAGATCGTCGTTATGCATCGCACTGTCCATTCTGTGCATTGCATTGAGTTGAAAACGACGAATAAAACCTTGCGCTAATATTTGCTCATTTTGTATAGCCTCCAAAGCCCGACAAGCGACAAATACTACAAGGTAACTAGAGAATGATACAAAGTAAAAATAAAACACAAAAAATATGCAAAGACGAAGTAGAGTGGTCAAAATTCCTTGTAGCCATTAAAGATAATCTGCCAACTACTTTCCGTGTAACTGGATTCATAGACGAAGCCAAAGCCTTTATCGAACTTATCAAAACCTAACTCTTTGAATCCTACGTTGAAGGCGTGTCCAAATTGAATCAGATTCCAAAGGAAAAAATAGAACGTCCACTTCGTCTTCCATGGTATCCTGAAGGACTAGCTTGGCAGCTGCATCTCACTTGGAAGGACATCCGTCGTTCTGAATCATTATTTCGGCTGCACAATTTCTTGATTGTCGAGACAAGTGCTGGCATGGCAGCATAAGTCGACAAGAGGCGACGACACGGCGCGGCGGGCGATACCCCAACCAAAACAACCGAAGCCGAAACTCGCCCTGAAGTAACTACCTTTGAAATTATCGCCCTACCGAAATCCTCACACATCAAAGCTACCCCCGGCATCGGCAGTGGCATGCGATCGGGACTAGGCGTATCTTGGGCATAGAGGACATATATTACCTAGAGTCCCGACTTTCCTCGTCCCTTTCCGAAAACACCCGCAGATCTCTTCTGAGGTGAACTCTCACGATCCTCTCTTAATTTCGTGTCCGTGTAAATTTTAGAAAGAAAAAAAAACAAAACTTCACCTCAACCGTGGGCAAATTTTTTTCCTGGGCCCAAAGTGACAGAAGCCAAAAAAGAAGAAGAAAAAAAATCATTTGTTTATTTGTTCCAGATGAAATCTAAAATTGTCGCAACAAATCATGTTTCTGGTGGATTTATCAAGCAACGAATTGAATTTGGAAGCTCATAAAAGAGGTATGTTTATTTCTTCTATAAGGTTAATTCAAAAGTCCTGAAGATTTTTGAGTTTACGCTGTGTGTTTCTTGTTTCCACAATCGCCATATTTGCAGGTCAAATAACTCCTAGAAAACATCGAAGGAGGCACTTAAAATGCTATTTGCGAAGCAAATAAAGATCTCCAGCAATGCATCAACAAATTCAAAGAAATATCAATCAACCTCAAAGTCTCGTGCAAAATCCAGCGAATTGATCTATTCCAGAATCTCGAAGAAGCCAAATCCAATAAGGAATACCTCATTGTCATGGACATTGTTGGCAAACTCAAACACCTCATCGATGACGATCCCATAGACAAGACATTCAATCGTCTTGAATGCTAAACGTCAACGCTGGTTAAAATGTCCTGAATTTCCATAAATTTTTAGCCGATACACGAGGGTATCGATCTATCCCATTTTGGTAAGAAATTCATTACAAATAGTGAAGTGTACAAAACTGCTTATTTTGCGTTCTAGGAACTTATCCATTTGACGGAAAAAAAATCCGCGACGACATTAAGCACTGGCCATTCAAAGTAGTCAGCGATGGAGGCAAACCCAAGATTGTCGTTGAATTCAAGGGGGAACAGAAGAGATTTGCCCCAGAAGAGATAAGCTCGGTGGTCTTGACGAAAATGAAGGAAACAGCCGAAGCCTACTTGGGTGAGACAGTGAGAGACGCGGTTATCACAGTTGCAGCATACTTCAATGACTCACAGCGCCAAGCAACAAAAGACGCTGGAGCGATAGCTGGACTCAATGTACTAAGAATCATCAACGAGCCCACGGCAGCAGCGTTAGCATATGGACACGACAAGAATCTCTCTGGTGAACGAAATGTGTTCATATTCAACTTGGGTGGCGGTACCTTCGATGTTTCCATACTAACAATCGACGAGGGTTCCCTGTTTGAAGTGAGGGCTACAGCTGGAGACACACACTTGGGAGGTGAGGATTTCGATAACCGTTTGGTTACGCATCTGGCAGAAGAGTTCAAGCGCAAATACAAGAAAGACCTCCGTTCGAATCCAAGAGCTCTTCGACGATTGAGAACAGCAGCTGAGAGAGCCAAGCGAACGTTGTCATTAAGCACTGAAGCAACTGAAATCGATGCACTGTTTGAAGGATCAGACTTCTACACCAAAGTCACACGTGCTCGCTTGGAGGAGCTCTGCGGCGACCTGTTCCGAACAACACTTGAGCCAGTAGAGAAGGCTTTGAATGACGCAAAAATGGACAAGAAACAAATCCATGACATCGTACTTGTAGGAGGCTCGACGAGAATTCCAAAAGTGCAGAATCTGCTGCAGTCGTTCTTCTGTGGAAAATCCTTGAACTTGTCCATCAATCCTGATGAAGCAGTTGCATACGGATCCGCCGTCCAAGCAGCCATTCTAAGCGGCGACAAGAGCACCCAAATTCAAGATGTCCTGCTCGTCGACGTAGCTCCATTGTCACTTGGTATAGAAACAGCGGATGGAGTGATGGCAAAGATAATTGAACGCAACTGCAGAATACCTTGCAAGCAGACTCAAACTTTCTCCACCTATGCCGACAACCAGCCTGGTGTAACCATCAAAGTCTACGAAGGCGAACGTGTTATTACCAAAGAGAACAACATCTTGGGCACATTCGATCTCTCGGGCATCCCACCAGCACCCAGAGGAATACCACAGATCGAAGTGACATTCGACTTGGATGCCAACGGTATCTTGAACGTGTCCGCCAAGGAAACTGGAACAGGCAATACCAAGAATATCACCATCAAGAATGACAAGGGTCGCCTGTCGCATATGAAGATTCACGAGGTAGTATGCTTGTAAGTTATGTGAGAAAGCCTTCGCCCAAGAATCTGTATTGTATAGAAATTTGAGGTCTGTACGGCCGTGTACAAAATCAATTGAATTAGAAATACATTGTTATCTTAAAACAATTTCCTATTTAATTTTTGTATATTCCCCGCCTCAAGGAACGAAGAAAGCAATACCTATTGTTTACATAATCATATTGGCTCATAGGAGGAAAACCTGTTCGTTTTCTCAACGCAGTTGCCCGTAGCTTAGTGGTTAGGTGCGTTGGTTGCTAAGCAGAACGTCGTGGGTTCGGATCCTACTCGTGCCCATAAAGTTTTTATTTCATCTTTCACGGGTACTGCCTCTTGGGAATACCTGACAGAATATCCAAGAGTATCAATCTGTCATGAAAAAGTGCTTCTCACCTTTTCCGTTACGAATCGGCGTTAAATTGTAGGTCCCCTCAATTCTTCACACGCACTCAGAGAATTGTTGATGAGAGCAAGCCACTTAGGCCTTGGCTCTTCAAGAGCTGTCGCGCCGCTCTCTTTATTCCTCAAAGCTCCCTGTTTCCCTGAATTCTATGTACTCCATTTGTTATAATAGCGCCCCTATGATAAAAGTAATCAAAACACAAATTTGGCAATTAACTTTCATTTTATTTTCTCCCAGCACTTATATTAGCTAGCGACTTCATGTGACTGTACAATCCTGGATGCTGTGCAAAGGCTCGACCGCAGACCTTGCAAACATACTTCTTCACCTTCTCATTTATCTTTATGTGCTGCGTCAGGCTGTTGTTTGTTTTAAAGGACGCCGAACATTGCTTACAATTTATACAGTCGAGGTCCCTTTTCGTGTGTCAGTCTATGCATTTTCAAATTATATGAATTCCTGAATCGCTTATCGCAAATCTCGCAAACATGATTCCTTACATCGAAATGCCTGTTCATGTGTCCAGTGAGTTGGGACGACGACGTGTGTCCCTTGCCACAAATTTCACAAACAAAAGGTCGATCGCCAGTGTGAGTTCGCATATGAGATATTCGTTCAGTGGATGGAGCAAAACGTCTGTCACAGTAATCACATTTGAATGGTTTTTCTCCAGTGTGCCGTCGAATGTGCACAACTAGATTCTGTTTGCAAGTATATGCACTGCCGCAAATGTCGCATTTGTGAGGCTTCTCTCCCTTGTGCAGTAACGCATGAATATCAAGACCGGATTTCTTTTTGAAGGTTTTCCCACAGAAGGAACATACGTGGATTTTCTTCTTTTTAGCGAGGCCACAATCGTGCTGGCGCATATTCTTCACATATTCAAATTGTTCTCCGCAGAACTTGCAAGAAATTTTGGAACGAAGTATTTCCTCATCGCTTGGGTCGTCTGGTTCGTTGTCATCTTCTTCAAAGGCTCTTTCTTCACTTTGAGTTTGAAAATCGGGACCTGAACCATTCTCGCCTTCACAAAGTGTCATTTCGAAAGGTTCGTGTGTAGTTTCAAGATCGTCCTTTACATAAGGTTCATCATCAATCGAAAAGAAATCCATGGAATCCGTGTATTCTTCCTATTATTTGAATGATTGTCATTATGACAAAACTGATTGAGGAGAACAACGACAACACTTACCAACAGCTCCTGGTCATTCAAATCGAGATCTTTGTCATCGTCTTCAGTGATGTTCATGTCCAACTCCTGTTTTATTTCAGTCATCGTCAAAGCCAACTTCTTCGTTTGGTTCGTACGCAATGAAATTTTCTATTGATGTGTGTACATCCATTATGTGATTGGAGTAGTCTTCAGATGTTCCGAATCTTTCATCTGAAAGACATAGATAGTCTCACTTGGTTGGATAATGGTGTTGCCTTTGTGAATGCATTCAAGTAGCGACATGCGAATGTATGTAAGTGTTACTGGTTCTTGCATCTCAATGGTAACGGCATCCTCTTCTTTATCAACGTTTGATGTTTGAGCCAATTTCACATTCGCCGATCTAACATCTCCGGAAGCGGAGAATTTGGCTCCTTCCTTAGTGCGGCAGATTACAATGGTTCGCCGAATAGGGCCAAGTCTCGGCAAATGCGAGCGAACTCCATTGATGGTAATCGGACTACGCAGCTTTATTCAGCCTCTGGAATTCCTAAATGCTCCTGGTCGAGATTCATCAGCTTCATTTCGTAGTCAGACACTTTTTCTTGATTCTGTGACTCAAACATAAAGGCTTAGAGACACCAATGAGACATGCGAATTGTCCATTGCATGGAGTTGGAGTCCTGAATCACTGCATTCGAAAGTTCCTTCGTTAAGAAGATCCTTGATGGTATCAAGGACTTTTTTCAGTGTTATTGCTGATAGAAGGCGTGCTTCAAACATTTTGCTTGATTAATGATTAACAATACAACACGAACAATATTAATTTATTGAAATAATGATAACGAATATGTAAGAATAAGAATGCAAAACCTACTATTTGAATCAATATTTGAAAAATACTTAATATTGACGATTAATGTCTTTCTTTAATAAATGAAAGCCGTTTCTTTGCATTTTTTTATTTCAAATATTTATTGTTGACATTAGCTGTCAAAACTTTCACCACAGCAAATACAAGGCTAAAGGCCCGATTGTATTTATGTTGTTTGTTCCTAAGCATTCCTTAGGGTGTCGCATACTATTTCGACTTTTTTTTGCGTTCTTTTTAAGATTTTTAATATTTTTGATACAAATATTGGTAAACAATAATGTAATTATATGCTTAAAGTGCAAAGAAACAAAATTATATATTTATTTTTCATATTACATGCATTTTTTTGCGTGTTAAGGTTTTTTTGAAAAATTTGAGCTCAACGGAATCTACTTTTTTGAAATTTGAGCTAGAGGTTTTACACCACGACTGTAATGAGCACACAGGCCTTAAAATTGCATAAGTATTAGTGAGAGGTCCCATAAGAAATGCATTGGGAAACTAACACTTATGCACTTTTAAGGTATAAATGTGAAAAATTTCAGCTTGTAGGCCGAAAGAGAGCGAACCACCGAAGTCGGGCCTCTAGGTAATATATGTCCTCTATGATCTTGGGGTGGAACAGCACCAGGGAAAAAAATCAGTTCGCAAGTTGGTAAATATTGTGCCGACTGCTAAAACATCCGGCGTTATAACAACTACTAATACAGTCTCGCATCGGGTGCCGCTGCAGCTGCAACAGCTGGACCCACAGTTAAACAGCAGTAGGTAGAGGTTCCGTCACATAATAAACTCCATTATCAACTGTTTTGAAGACCAAGTATATCAATGTATACATTTATGTATCCTGTTGGTTCAAAGGTTTTTTTATTTTACAAAAATGATAAATGTATTAGAATCAAAAAAACTATTGAAAATAAAATGAATATTTTAATTTAAATAAGAGGATGCACGAATCTAATAAACTCATTGTTTTCTTATAATTTCAAAATCTTCGAAAATCTCAAAATTCGCTTCCTCAAAACTATACTTTAAAGAGTTAAACATTTCCCCCCTTTTAAAGTTACACGACCACTTTAACAAAAAAGTATACTTTAAGTCGTTCAAAAATGAGAAAAAGTCAACCCTGAATCTAAAATTTATTTTTAGAGCCGACTCCTATTTTAAAGTAGATTTATAGTAGGGTTTAAATGTTTGAAAATTTGCGCTATTAACTTTAACTCATAAGTTTCACTACAAAAAAATGTGTATCGTACCATATTCATAAGAGGCAAAGTGGCGTACCTAGTATGTGTCTTACAAAACAATCCATCAGCGGACCAATTGCGCGGTTATAGTTAAGTTTATCCTCAACATCATCGATGCTATTTCTTGGTTATGCTCAAATTTCTGATATCCTTATGCTCGTGCCTGCAGGTTATGGTATTCCTGTAAGGAAGATAATAAAATAATTTACATTTAGAAAGGTTTGTTTCTCTTGGGTGGTAGGCTGATAGTATAGCTGGAGCTCTGCTTATGCAGGGCAATTGCTAAATAAATAAACAACAAATTAATCTACTTAATATTCCTTGGAACCCATAATATAATATGGAATATAACCGGCAGCGAGTTTGCTCAGTGAAGATGGATATTCCGCAGGGAATCCTTCATTTTAATTTAAACCGAAAATAATTTCTTTTTCATGCAAACCAGCAATTAGCCATCGTCGGTCGTGTCGTCGTGCGTCGGTGCCTTATTATAAAAGTTAATGAATATACAAGAAGAAGGGAGTATGAAAAATTGTCAAAACGAACTGTTTTTCAAGTTGTCAGATTAAACTTCTCTTTGAATTCAAAAACTATATGACCATGAACACTTGTGCTAAGTTCCTTTTTGTCATGTAAGTATAGTTATTGGGCCTTGACTCAAGAAAGTTAGCCAAAACTCTAAATATCACCCTTAATTCCCGTTCCCATAAACAAGGGCTGACTGAAGCTACCAGAACTAGCTCACTTATTTGCCCTACAGTTCGGTACCTTTCGGACACAGTAATATTGAATCGTCCTGTGAAAGGACATTTCGAGCATAAGCGAACCGGACGTGTGTCAGCGCGTTGTTGAACAGAGTGCTGTAGATGTTTACTGCTTCAACCGGTTGTAGGTACAACATTAACAAACCGGATGAAATCACGCTCAGTTCGCCAACGCACTATGTCGTTCCGAAGGTAGAAGTGATAAAGTAGGTATAGGCAAGCTCCAAAATCGTTCGTGCTTAAGATTACAACGTGATGATTTCAAATCCTGTCAAGAATTTTTCGTTAATCACCCATACCCATATTCTTTTGTAATGTTTCTCTTTGTTCATTTTAATAGCTGATTGAATTATGTTAGTATTCAAAAACAAAATTGAAATCTAATTCAATTAACGATTTAATTTTGACAATAATTACAGCAAACAATATCCACTCTCGTCACCAGAGTCTTAAAAACGCTTTAAAATCTGTTTTATCATTGCATTAAATTTTCAAGCCATTATTTGTAAAGGCTTCCAATGTTCAGCTATAAAAAGAGAAATTTAGGAAAGCATTCATAAAAAATATAAAACAAAGGATGATGAAGCGGGTCTCTTCAGTCTTCACAGTTTCAATCTGGCGCGTCAACAAAATTCTCATTCCTCAAATAATTCAATTACGTAACGCGGATACGTACAGACTCATATATGCACATACACACACACACACACACACACACACACACACACACACACACACACACACACACACACACACACACACACACACACACACACACACACACACACACACACACACACACACACACACACACACACACACACACACACAAATTGGTAAAAAAGGGTTGATTCGGATTCATTAGAGATTCACAAAATCGGCCCCATTAAAATTTTGTTTGAGGTGAAATGTGTTTTTGAGGTATAGATTTCAATTTTCAAAGACTGGTTCTACGAGCTCCTTGACAAGACCAAGACCTATGAATGAGCAATGCCTTAGCTATGATATTATAATTGTCCTTGGAGAATTTAATGCTAAGGTTGGTAGAGAAGAAATCTTTAGTGGAATAATCGGATGACATAGCCTACACGACACCACCTCCGATAACGGATTTTACGTGATTCAAACATCTCGATATCCACAAAGGGGAAATCTCCTGATCAATCAACCGTCAACTAGATTGTTCACATTGCGATCGACGCACGATACTTCTGTATCGTGCAAGATGTCCGCACATTCCGAGGTGCCAACATCGACTCGGACCACTATCTCGTTGTAGCCAAGGTACGAATGCGGATATATCCCGATCAAGGCCAACACGTGACAATACTAGGAGAAAATTCGACTACAAACGGCTATAACCGCAAGAGATTGCTAGATCCTTTTCCTATCGTGTCTCCGAAAATCTCCTCAAAAGTCCTTTGCTGCCAGCACAAAATGTAGAGAACTAGTGCCAACACTGCCAAGCAGCCATCAGAGATGCCACCTCTGAAGTGCTAGGGTTCACACGGCCACCACAACGAAACCCCTGGTTTGACGATGAGTGCCGGCGAACACATGCAGCTAAACAAGAGGAATACAAAGCGGCGCTGCAAAGAAGGACACGAGCAGCTCGTGAGCTCTACGAGCCCTTTTTTGCTCTAGAGAGAGGAGCACAAACTTCTCAGAAAGAAAAAAGGAAGCATGAGAAGCGCGTGATCGAATACATAGAGAGCTTAAACAATAAATACCCCGAAACGAAAGCTGTAAAGACAATCATGGGAACATCATGGTGGAACCACAGTCAGTGCTGGGGATATGGAAAGACCACAATTCCAAGCTGTATAATAGCGATGACGAGCAAAATTCCGCCGGAAATACAGAACCATTCAATTAAGTTGAAGCAGGCCAACAATTCCACCCACCCGACATTGACGAAGTGAAGATAGCGATATCTAATTTTTAGTCGAACAAAGCCGCTAGAGCAGTCGGGCTAGCCTCCGAACTGTACAAGGCAGCTAGAGATGATTTTGTTAGGAGCATGCATGAGCTCATTTGCAAAATTTGGTCGGAGTTAAGAATGCCCGACGAATGGAACCTCAGCATCGAAAGCCCAGTCCTCTAGAAAGGGGATCTTCTAAACTGCATCAACTATAAAGGTATACGTCTCCTTAACATCGCCTACAAGATCTTGTCTGCCGTGCTGTGTAAACGTTTGAAGCCTTTCGTCAACAACCTGATAGGTCCTTATCATATTCACCAAACTACAGATCTTGGAGAAGACCCAGGATACCAACCACCTTTTCATCGATTTCAAAGCCGCGTATGACAGCGTCTATAGAGAGTCTTCCGCCTGTTATAACAATAACAATGGAAAACTCACGCTGTTCCATCTTGATCGGAAAAAAACCTAACGGACGCATTTGATGTCAAAAAAGGTTTAAGACAAGGGGATAAGCTGTCATGCGATTTCTTCAACATCATTCTTGAAAAGATTGAGCAAAACTCCAACGTCAACACCAGAGCCACATACTTTCAAAAGTACGTTCAGCTACTAGGAAACGCAGACAACTTTGACATAATTGGAAGAACACAGCGTGATGTCAGTGTAGCGTTCGTGTCTTGAGACGGAGGCTAGGAAGGTGATTCTAGCGGTAAACGAAGGCAAGACCAAGGTATTGCTATCAACAAGAAAGGACAACCAATATCGACGTCTTGGAGCAAACGTCAACATAGATGGATTTAACTTCGAGGTACTCAAGGACTTCATCTATCTAGGATCCGCAATAAACTCAGATAACAACACCAGCGCTGAAATCAAACGAGGAATCGCAAGAGTGATCACTGCTTCTTTGGACTTAGAAGGCAATTGTATAGTAAAGTCCGCTCTCGAGCAACTTAATTGACACTCAACAAAACCCTCATTATCTTGGTCCTAATGTATGGTGCAGAGACATGGAGCATGATAACATGCGAGAAAAACTTTTTGGCTGCTTCGAGAGAAAAATTCTTTGAGTGATTTTTGATTCTGTCTGCATAAACGGAGAATGGAGACCAAGATTCAATCAAGAACTATACGAGCTGTTCAGCGACACCATTAATAAGTGAGTAAGTAAGATTTTAATTTTTTTTTTTGTGAATTCTAATTATAAAAGCTGCCCGTAGCTTAGTGGTTAGGTGCGTTGGCTGTTAAGCAGAACGTCGTGGGTTCGACCTTACTCGTGCCCATAAAGTTTTTATTTCATCTTTCACGGGTAGGTACTGCCTCTTGCGAAGAATTGACAAAACTTCCAAGAGTATCAATCTGTCATGAAAAAGTGCTTCTCAACTTTGCGTTTCGAAATCGGCGTTAAATTGTAGGTCCCCTCAATTCTTCACACGCACCCAGAGAACTGTTGACTTAGAGAATTGTTTATTTATTATTTATAATTAAACGAAAGCCGACGAACTCAAGCGGTAAACGCAATCTCGACTTTATCTGTTTTTTCCCTACTTCTACTTAGGTCCACTTTTGTTTTCGCTTTTCAACAATGATCGTCTTTCAATACTCAATTATTGCCAAATTCAAGTTTACAGAATTGGTATGGTTGAAGATGAAACAGCCAGAATTAAATGAAGCTCTGATGGATCTAAGAAATTGGTGTAAGTTCACATGGTTATTCAAAATTTGCTTAAGTGATATTCGTGTAATTTCAATTGTTGACGGCCCTTTTGCTACAGTATCGCAAGCAACAGCAATTATTCCCGCGGAATGAACTGGGTGAGTATATTATAGATGTTTTCACAGTTCTGGCTGGCTTAATTTGAAAAGTATTTTCAAACTCTTCGCAAACATATACTCCCGATTCAATTACAATCACTTTTAATGAGGTTCATAGTCTGAAAGAGACATATTTCTACAGTAATTGAGTTCTCGGAGACAATGGAACACAAAAAATAAAAAGTTACAAAACCAGAACTTTGTCATTGTGAATAAGGAAAATTTGTAGAAATCATCGAATTCTGCTTACAACGAAATTTTGTATTGTGTACATGAATTCAATTGTTCGACTCGGAATAAAACAGATCGCAGACAAAAAGAAGCTTCAAAGTCATCAGCTTGTATAAGAAATATTTGTGCAAGAAATATTGACAATAATTATTGATATTTTACTTTTGGAGGAAATGTTTGATACAATAAACTCGCTGGTTTTGGTCGTTCATTTAAACTCATATTCTATTCTTCAATAAACAACAGCAGCCCCTCTTTACGGGCTTCTACTTGACTAGGGCATAAAACCCAAATCCGACAGCATTTCACAAACCAAAATGGAAAAAACCATCAAAATAGAAAAAAAAAATCAAGCCAAAGAGCATTATCCTACCACAATCGTCAGTTAAAAGGCCAGGAATGCAAGATTAACCTCAGACCTAGCCCGTTTCGACCTACAGGATGTTGTACTCAAAAATGATTGCAAATCGCCTTACCCCCGAACTTTGATTATATGGGGATTTTTTGTTTGCAAGAAAAATCACTGGTTTTCAAAGCATAAGGGACAAAAGTCTAAATGAATTCCTTTTTGCCTCTGTTCCCACTTAAGCTTTTGATATCCTTTAACGAAACAAATAACAAACAATTCGAAATCGGGTATTGGTTGACTCGAGGATGAAATAATAGCAGTTAGTATCAAATTCATTTCTTTATCGGGTTCTTTTGGGATTTGGCGGGTTGCCCAAATTTGCAAGAAGTTAATATATCACTTTCTGCATACCAGTCGAGAGAAGCGAAATTAATTGAAGTTGACGTGTTCAGATTTATGTCACATTTATATTAATGTCATTTGAAGGAGAACTTCCACATCAGTAACCAGTGTTGCCGCAAGCTAAAATAAAAAGTAGCTAGGCACAACTATAAAAGTCGCTAGATTGGCTTAAATTTCGGAGAAAAAAAGTCGCTAGATGTCGCTAGAAAATTTTGCAAAATAATAAACAAAAAATCTTTTCTTTGACATTTTTTTCCTGAAAAATAACAACAAAATAAATAAATTCAGTCTCTTATCTCCTTATCAGCCATTAGAGATTTTCAGGAATAAAACCAAAATGAGAAAATAATTACATTTCCTCAGAAATACTTTACAGTTAGTTAAAAACAAACAAATTCAGTCTCTTGTTTCTAGTTTTATAAAAATAAGAAAAATAAATAAAATAAATAGTTGTGAAAAAAAATTCGTACTCGTTAGTTGGTTAATTCAAAAATTAACAAAATTCAATAAATCTACATAAATTAAATCGATGTGTTCACCTTCATTTCCCTAAACGGCATTTTTAAAAATATTTTGCGTTAGCAAAATTTCGGCTAATTCGTTGGTGTTACAATTTTTATTTAGTAATTAAAGCTGATTCTGGATGAACATTATAGAATTAAAAGTTTTTGTTGACATCATGCTGAATATGCGCTCTACTGGACAAAATTATGTTTTTTTTTTGTTTTTCAAAAAGTCGCTAGAAAAAGTAGCTAGAATTATCTAGCTACAAAAAATTATTTTTTATAGCTGAACTTTTGAAAATTCCGCTAGATATAGCGACAATGTCGCTAAAACGGCAACCATGTCAGTAACCTGAATGTTAATTTAAGACTCTCTAGAGTCAAGGGGAACAACCACTCATGTTTTGTGATAAGCTTTATACATTTTATTTCGAAATACTCCACCGCCCGCCGCCGTTTTGATTTTGTCGAAGATGTGTGTGTCGAGAAATATTTGAAATATAAAATCAACATTTATCTTCATGACATTTTTGATAAGGAGATTGTGATTGCCATTTCCATATTTAGGGAATCATATAGCCGAACATGGTTCAATTTTCTTTGAAAGCGTTAGGGTACCTATAGATATTTCCAAATGTTGGGAATGTCAGGAATTTGAAAAAGGTTTAAGGTGGTTAGGAGAAAAGCCTTAAAAACAAATAAAAAGCTTTAAAAGTAATTTCACGACTCGTGTAAAGGGTGATTTGCATATGATAGGACAACAGCAAAGAACTTATTGCAAAGTGAATAAGACCGCAGGTGACCCTGGCAGAGGTGAATGAGTAGTTGACTGCTAAATTTGTGGGTTCAAGCTTAAGTTTCGGCAGCTTTCGGTTTCTACAAAAATCGCTAGCTTATCTAACACCATCTGTGATAATGCAATATGAATCCATGTCTCATCCTTTTTTGGATTAAGTACCTAAATCCAAAAAACGTGACAACCAAAACACATGATATATTTGAGTGATTAGCGACAGCCGATACACATATGAGATGTGCACATCTGAAGGGAAACGTAACTTTTTTTGTAGACTCAGAAAAGTTTCAGGTGGAGTCAACACGACTTAAAATCTTTTGTCAAAATTTCGCAAGACGCTCTCCGAAGGCAGTGATTGCCTGATTGCCACCGCTTGACATCCTCTTCAGCTCCATAGTAAGACTAGTGATCTAGACCTACGTCTCAGGAAACCTTATCAAACTAAGCTATTCTTCTTCTTCCATTTTTCCTTTCATCGTTAATGTCAATTACCAGAATTATTGCAACCACATGAGAGAAATACACATGAATCCATTTGGCGAAGCTTGTTGAAGTCCATAATAACTCATTCGAAGCCTGCGCTCTCTAATTGTCAAAAACGTTATCTTAGTGGGGAATCCATTCCAAGCTGTATATATCTATATTTTTTTTTATAGAATCCATCGGAGTCTTCCAAACTTAATTTTTGTCATCAAGTCTTCTTCGCATTAGATCTGATATAGCTCGTGGTTATATCGTCTTCGGAGTCACCCTTCCTCACAAACAGAGCCAAATACACTCCGTAAGACTTTTGTCTCGAACGCCGAGTGCCTTCTGCCTTTAACCCAGGATCCGTAAAGGAGTACTGGTAAGGCCATTATCTCTTAAAGTAGGAGTTTTGAAGTACCTAATGGTAAGATTATTGGATTTAAATAACCTTGAAAGACTATAGTAGTTCTGTTGGCTTTGAGTAGAAACCCGCATATTTCTTCTTCCTATTGTTATCGGCTGATACTGCTGGCCCAAGAAGGATCGCACTACTTTCAATTCGTGCTCCTCCACCTTAAATCCTTAAAAGATATTCCTCCACTACCTACAGCTATCGCTATCTGCAGACAGAGCCACCACGTACGCCCTTGGTTTTTTGCTGCCTGCTCGGTCTGGATAAATGAAGTTTGTTCAGCTTGTGGTTTCCTTTCAAAATGTCACTGCGTCTGCATAAGCCAATTATAAGGTGGACTTGGTGATGATTGCAGTTGTTCCAGAGTCACGGATTGCTTTCTCTGCCATCCTCTTAGTTAACATCTCACGTTACAAGGGAAGAAATTCAAACCGAATTAAAGCATAAATCATTTTACTTTGGGCAACAAAAATGTCTGAAATAAGTCACAGGAATAAAAGGACGTCCGATGTCGTCCGAAGTATAAAATCGAATGAATGCCTTATTTACTTTCTTCTCTCATTATCCTGCCTAACCGTTAGTTTACCAGTGGTTATGTTGATGTAAAGCTTGTATCAGTATCTAACTAAAAGTACGTTGTGTACTTAGCATCTTAATGAGAAATATGTTTGGATTAATTTCCAATTAGCTTTTTAAACCTTCATCAGCTATTTCAAATTTTCACTGCAAGTTGATTAGCTTCCACTTGCTCACAGACAAAAGGCGCAGCCGATTTGATGACTGTTTTGCCTAAATATTGAAAAAGTGAATAAACGTTTGGTTATCATTTCAGAGTATGAAGATATCTTTACAAGTTTATGGCTTTGCATCAACCGTGTATTTTAGACCGGCTGAGTTTCGGTTTCTCCCTTGAAGAGTCCAGAAGAGATTTACATTCAGCAGTGAGTAAGTGTTGATAATGATGATGATATAGTTTTCCTTCATCAACTTATTACAGGCGTCACAGATGCACCAGACCTTCTTAGTGCTATACTTTTTCACTATCGGGGAGGAGGTTATCACCTTCGTAGCACCGATCTAATTAAAGTCCCAAGACATAGGACCAATTACGGAATGCATGAGCCCTTGACAAGGATGAGTAGGCTTTTGAATTATAATACGGATCTTATTGACTTTCATATTAATAAGAATAAATTAAAGATTATACTTAAAACCAGTGTGGCACGCTCTTAAATGTTATTTGTTGTCTACTTACGTAATTTTTTTTTTTTTTTTTACTATTTGTAAAAAAAAGAAACTGACTCTTTTTTCTTTTTTTTCTTGTATTTTTTACGAACTTGACAAGTGTTTTCTAAACGCGTATTTACTTTTTTCTTTGTTTTTTTATACTTTAAAAATTTTTTGACTTAAAAATTTTAAAATTTTTGATTTTAAAATTTTGCATTTTTTCTTTTTTTACTTTTTGTAATATTTTAATATAAAATTTTAATTTATTTTGTTTTTCTTGTTGTACCTGCTTGAATTAAGCAGTCCCAAACTCTTGTCTTCCTGGTACCTATTAGTGTCGCCATCACATTTTGTTTTATTATTTTATTTATTTCAAATAATTTCAAATAAAGTGCCGATACGACTTGCAACCGTAATTGTAATCGTACTCGGTGAAAATGGACCCCGTGCGGTATCTGGGAGGGAAAGAGGCGTGGGATTAAAAAAAAAAATAATAGAAAATTGTTTAAAGATTTTCTTTTTCAAAAACTCCGCCCCTCACTCACTGCTAAAACCATTTTATAATTTTAAGTATTTTAAAATTTACGGTTAAGGAAATAGATCCTAAGTCTTGTATCGTAAATGCATAGCATAAACATTTGACTGAATGTTCCAGTTAATTTATTTTTTAATCTCCTTGGGTACATAAAAAAGAAAAAACAATTAAAAAAAATAAACAAATCTCGTAAATTCGACTTTCTTAAACTTCGTTTAAACGCCGCGAACAAAAACAACCGTTTACATTTCCTCTTTAGGATTTTCCTCAAGAGCAACAAGAACCACACAATATTAAAAAAAAAAAACGTAGATCCTTGAAGGTTATACACAAGCTCAACGCCTTCATCCTAACGATGCTTGTTTACTTGTTAATAGGCGTGTTTTTTTGGCATAGCTATCTGTATCTGCAGTGGGAGCTTCCATGTATTACACATACAACACGCAGCTGCGGATAAAACTTAAACTTAAATCTGGCTGCGGATAAAAAATTGACATTTTTTCGAGTATCGATACTCGATCGGAGAAAAATTGAATTTCTTAGGTTGGTAACTCGGATAATCGGATAACTCAAAGAGTCTCGAAGGCTGTGTTCGCAGAGTGCAACGCACTTTAAGTGCGTTCTTTTATTTAAGTTTATTTTGAATTAAAATTGGAACGCACAAATCAAGGAACGAGTCACACATAGTTGCTCTATGGTGTTCAATATTTTTCTTCTGTAATGTTTAAGGTATGACTACAACGGCCACTTTTTGCAAAAAGTGGGAAATTTACAAAAGTAAAATTTTTGTTTCTTTGTAGCCACCATTTGAATTTGGAAAAAAAACTACAAAAATTGTTTTTGACATCATAAAACAATGTTTCTGCATCATTAAGGGGCCGACCCATAGAATCAGTCAGTCCGTTAGCGTTGACGTTTTCAACTGACAGCACAATAGAATATACACGTTCTTATGGAACTCGTCCCATAATCAACGCATGTGACGGATACGACGGATAGAGTTGGTTAACTGTCTACTTTTTGCGTCCGTTGATCCGTTGACAAATAAATTTAACGAACAGTCAACTCAATATGTTTCCACAGCAGCAAGGAAAAGCAATGAATGATCAAAACTTTGTGCAAAAGTATCATTTTGACACAATTTTGAGGTTTTGTGAATAAGTTTTACACCAAGCAAATGAAACTGTCAAAGTATACAACGTATTCTATGGGACGGTTCTCTCCGGCAAATACGTTGGTAACAACGTATACGTCGACGCTGCGGGATTGACGGATTCTATGGGTCGGCCCCTTTACTTTTAATTTTGTCAAACTGTCAAAAAATGAGTTTGAAAATTTTCACTTTTTGGCTTTTCACAAGAAGTGGTCGTTGTAGTCACATCTTTAGAGTCGAGTAACATTTGTGAATCTGGCAGCTAAACGAGATGGTGAAGTGAGGAAAAAGTAGAAAAATCTCAGATTTCATGATCTATTTGAGATTCAAAAAAATGGAATCAAGATTCAAAAATCTGAATCTCGATTTTTATCAAAATTCACACATAGGTACAAGCACACGCACGTTCACACACTTCTCTGTTTGACATTTGTCTGAACATTTATTATTGTTTTATTCATTTGTTGATTGAACGACGACCGACGGAGCCAATCTACGAACATACCCCCAAAATGTCAAAAACTTATCCGAAAGCAAAACCAAATACCAACTTAAAAATAAAATAAAACAGCTGCGGATGGGCAACTGCGGATACGTTTTTTTGGGAAACCGAATTTGGCTGCAGATAGCGATGCCAAAAAAACACGCCTAATGTTGATTTCAAATCCTTTTAAATCCTTTTGGCTAGTTGCTTTTGGTATTTTAACGACTTCCAAGTTCATGTAAAGGATCAGCAAATTCCTGTTTATGGTTATTATTCTTAAGTTAAGGAAAAATAGCGAGAGTGAAAAAACTGTATTTAGTACCCTTTGACAGGGGCAAGGACTGTTTATTTTAATTATGTATCATCGTACACCGCTTCCCATATTCCCACCTCCCAGTCTGATTTAAAGGATTGCGATGAAAATGCCATTGCCCGTGGCTAGTGGTTATGTGCATTGGCTGGTTCGCAGAACGTTAAGGGTTCGAATCCTACTTGTTCCCATGGCTCTTCAAGAGCTGTCGCGCCACTCTATTTATCTAATGCACTTCATAAGGGATTGCATGTTTGTTTATAAGAACAAATGAGAAAAAAAAATAAGCCACCTGCTTGAATACGGTGGTGCTACGTTCCATGTCGGACCAGGGCCTTCCTTGCTAGCTGCCTTCAGTTTTGCACGCCAAATTCGTTGAGGTCCTCTGCCTCATGTGTGTAGCACCTGACAAGCGGTCTTCTTCTTCTGCCAAGTCTTATGAGTTGAATTCAAATACTCTTCTGCCCGGAGCAATATATTTCTTTCGCTCTACATGACTCAACTATTGAAGTCGTTGGAACTTAACTTTTCTAGCTAGGTCTGTGCGTACAGTTTTTAATAGAATCTTCGTGTTCATCCTCCATTATGCACACCGGACCACAAATCACTCGAAGTATTCTTCTCTTGAAAAAGCCAAAAGCGTTTTCTTCCGATGTTGTTAAGGTCCATGTCTTTGAATCATAGATACATGTGGACCGGGATAATGAGGTATGAGGGTCTTGTAGAGTGACACTTTATTTGCCTTCTAAGTCCAAAGAAGCCCGTACAAAACAAAAAAAATATTTAAATATTTAAATGAGTGCAGGAAATTCGACTAGAAAAGTTAAAAAGTTAAATGAAAACAGCTACAGTCGTAATAATTCACCATAGAAAACCCTTTTTATATTGAAAAACTTTTCTTCCTCAACAAATTGGCCCCAAACACACATTATAGTGACCCCAAAAGCTCTTTTCATTTTCACCATGTTGTATGCATGCAAATGCCATTTGATTCACTAACACAAACCACAAACCGAACCTCCAACCGCGCCTCCACGAACACAGAAACTGATTGCTTTTCTCCTATTTAGAATTTATTATCTTGTAGAGGACTCTATTGGGAATGCTGATAATCGGGATACAAGACCCATGCAGAGCATGTCAGAGACATTGATAATAGGGATTGACAATTGAGATATTTACCATGCCCTGAAAAAGTAAAAAACTAAATCACATTCATAAGTTTCACATTTTCTGAGATGGAGCCATTTAAGTGTCCTTGACAAAGTTGATGCTGACTAGGGGATTTTTTTTGTCAATCATGAAAAAATTATCTTCTGACCTTTTTTTGTTTTGATAATTCAATGCGAAAATGTACATATTTATATCGAAGTCTTTGCATACAATAATAATTGAAAACAAGGCCAATCTGAGAAAGGGTTTGAGAGAACTTGAAGTCATGACAACTCTGCAAAATCGATAATAGACAACGAGGGAAACAGATGCACCCTTTTTTAGTTATTTTTTCAGGATGTTGATTCCGGTTTATGGGGTAATGGAGGGATAACTTTTTTCTCCATGTCCATATCCTAGCAATGAAAAAAACGAGAGAGGGATTTCAATGCAATAAAAAGCCAGAATAGATATTTTTTTCGATTGACTGAACTCCTCTCAAGATGGAGTAAATACTTTGTAACCCAGAAGAAATGGGAATAATGAAGATATAAGACTTTTCACATTCGTCTTGTCTTAAAACTTGCAGAAAAATTTCTGGAATATTTTGATGGATAAAGGATCCAAAAACAAGTTGGATATAGGCACATTTTTTAGGAACAAACAACTTTTGGCTTGGGTTGAACCGTATTAATGCCAAACGTGTTTCAAATAGTATATACAGGGTGATTCAAGAGAACTAGAGCTGTAGGTTGGGTCGAGACAAGAAAAAAAAAAACTCGTGCGAGGGGTGGTCTATTCCTCCCTTTAAGGCGGGAGGGGCAATCAGAAAAAAATCTCTTAAAAGAGAAAAAAAAATGATTAAAATTTAACGGTAGGACTTACAGAGTGCTGTAGTATTTTAAAAAATCCTAAAACCTTTTCTCTAATATTACACTTAAATTAAGTTATTCGAATGAAAATTAGTTTTAAAAATAAAAATGTTGAATATTTTTTTCCTTTAAAAAAAAAAATTCTTTCACGTAATTAAGTTTTATATTTTTTCTTAAGGGCCAATGCTGAAGATTGTAGTGGTCCAGAGTGTAAAATAACTTGTAACACACACTGTACTCACTGAATCGAAAACTTGAGACCTTGAAAAAGGATTATAAAGTAAAGATCATGAGAAACGCACAGTTTTACTTTGCAGTATTTAAGAAAAAAATCATGCGATAGAAAAAAAAAGAATTTGTACAGTCAGTACTCAGTAGTTTAGTTCTAGTTAAAGCGCACAAGGCATCACTCTACCATGTTTCTTCATTGTACAAAACTTTATAAAATTTAATTAGATTAAGTTATTGAATTTTAATAAATGATAAAGTTAAATAATTAAAACGTCTTTCAAAGTTATTGAGAGAGTGTGATGCGAATAACAAAGACATTATAAGATCATGCACCAATGCTTGCAAGTTTTCATCCTGGCCTCCAAAATCGTCAAAGAGGAACTGCCTCGCATTTCTGGATTTGTATTTATTTTCAGTTTCCAGTCATCGTAAAATCGCTTAATTTCTGTAATAGGCATTTAAGCGACAAGTTAATAGATTTTCTTCTGAATCTTCCCTCATTGCTCAAAGAGAGAGGTGGAAGCAAAAAGAAGTCAGTGTTCGGTCTTCTGGCAATACCTTACATTCGGAGAGAGCATAACAGCCCCCTAAAAAAACTTTAGTTGGGAAGGGGATTTTACCCCAATCAAAATCAGCACTTGACCAGCCGTTCTGTTCTGAGTCCTAATGAGAGAATCGTGTAAAGAACTGGTGAGCAGTTTGATGGACTTCAGAGGCAATCCTCTATTTATTTTCTATTCCGATCGTAACTTAATTGAAATATTGAAGCAGGAGATCTGAGATAGTGGTGCTATCATAAGCAAGCGTTAGCGTTAGTGGTAGTGGATTAGACAATATGAAGTTGAACCCGTTCGATGATCATGTATATACCGTAAAAGGCACTCGCACAGCCTGTAGAATTTATTGAGAAAATTAGTGTTAAAATGACACCAAAACAATTTTCTTCGACACAACAGACATATTTAGTAGCTATGGTAAGAAAACGAGTAGACCACTTAAGAGGTGTACCTATGTAATGTTCACTTAAATACCGTTCTCTATTATGCTAATGCAGGATGTCAATTATTTTCACATGTAACATTGTCTATCACATCGACGTTCAATTACTGTCGTCAAATAAACACCAAATTAAGTTCATATTTGATGGTTTTTGGTCTCCTGTTGTGTGTTGATATAAATATATAAAATCGAAACGATTTGCCTTAGAAGTTATTTTTTTTCAATATAAATAACAAAAAACTTAAACACAACTTATTAATTATTATAAATAATTTTATTTTTCGCGACGCGTTTCGGAATTATTATTCCATCCTCGGGCGTTAATGGTGTTGACTGTTGATGCTGATGGTTGTGCATTCGTCTCATTTTATGCTGTTGTCTTCTATTTTGTTGTTGTTGTTAATTTATTTTATTTCTTTGTTTTTATCTTGCGTGTTTTAATGCTGTGTCATATAATATGTTTGGTTTTAGAATTAGTTTGTCATTTAGTAGTTTGTCTTCTTCTGTTTTATATGCTTTATATATTTCATACTCTTCTATGGCGTCTAATAGTTTCCCTTTCTTACAATGATGCATCACCAATTTTGACAAGAACCTAATTCCGATGCATCATTGTAGGAAAGGGAAACTATTAGACGCCATAGAAGAGTATGAAATATATAAAGCATATAAAACAGAAGAAGACAAACTACTAAATGACAAACTAATTCTAAAACCAAACATATTATATGACACAGCATTAAAACACGCAAGATAAAAACAAAGAAATAAAATAAATTAACAACAACAATAAAATAGAAGACAACAGCATAAAATGAGACGAATGCACAACCATCAGCATCAACAGTCAACACCATTAACGCCCGAGGATGGAATAATAATTCCGAAACGCGTCGCGAAAAATAAAATTATTTATAATAATTAATAAGTTGTGTTTAAGTTTTTTGTTATTTATATTGAAATAAAATAACTTCTAAAGCAAATCGTTTCGATTTTATATACCAAATTAAGGTTATTGCAGCACGCTTCCTTTATTTTTAATGCCATGTGCAATTTTCCACCTTCACCAACAGCTTATTTCTCGCTCAACACCATTATTTGGTTGCAGTGTGGCTGATTGGAGTTTTTTTTGTAAATTTGAATCCTTTTCAGTAATCACCGCTATCCGTTGCGTTTGGGCCAGACCAGCTCTATGATTAATAAAACTAATCAATAAATTACCATCTTTGTCGGTTCGGTGCTGCTCTGCTTACGGATTTTCCTGGAATTCGTCTGTTAATCTTAATACCTTCCAACATAATCCGGCTAATTGGAGAGTGTTATAACTTATAACTAGTGTGACCATGTGTCCCTTTTTTACGGGACATGTCCCGTTTTAGTAAGCATTGTCCCGTGTCCCGGAGCGATGGTTCGGGACAACGGGACATCCTAAAAATGTCCCAACTTGCGTGGTTAAGGTTTTATTTGTTTTAATACACAAATTCAGTTCACAAAATTTGTTTGCGATGAAACTCTGAAGATAGTTTTTCTTGCTAAGTTGAAAAGGCAGCATTAATTTTTATTCAAATTTTGTATTAAATTAGTCTAGTAGATGGGAGAGTAACACAACGTGGAAAACAATGTTTACGCCAGAATACGTGAAAAAAACACAATTTGATTGGAATTGGGTATTGCGCACATTATTCATAATGCGGCACAAGCTGGTTGTAATGGAATGCCATTTGACGTCGAGCTGATACTTGTGAAAACTTATTCACATTTCAGCCACTTTACTTATCGTGTAACACAATTGGAGATATTTTGCGGTGAATTCGACGTTCAATTTCAGAATGTTTTATTTTCATTTCTATGCTTCTACAAGGCATCGGTTTTCAATCAAACCGTGTTGAAAGTAGAGGGCGATAATATTTCTGCGATGGAGATGGGTTGGGTATTACTTTGGCAAATTTGATCGAAAATCTTAACAGCAGAAAACAAAACAAATTTCTTTCTTTCTTCCATGTTACAAGAGCCGGAATATTAATGATCGCCTCAGCTTTCTACGGTATTTTTCACTGTAATTATCGAATTAAAATTTTAATTCAAATTTTGGTTCTATATAGATACTTGTATTTATTATTTGAAAAAAGGACTGAGCAGTTTGACGTGGTCGAATCGTTTTACTGGGCACTTCTGCAAGATGGTTCGCAATGGGAAAGCATCAACACAACATATAAAACTATGTTGGAAAATAGTGCCTTAATTGATACAGATTCCGACGTTGATGTTTTCGACCAGTTTGGCTGTTTAATTGAATTTCTCGGTACCAAAAAAATAACGGAAAGGAAAAGGGATAAAGTGCCAAGTATGCGCTGGGTTGGTGGAATGTTTTAAGCAATTTTCAATAAATCCCTTACCGTACAAATTATTAAACAATATAGTGCAGTTCGTTTACTGTTGACCTGGAATATCTGCATCAGTGGAACGTTGTTTTTCTATGATCAATAGCATTTGGACGAAAGAAAAAATACGCATTATTTTCATTAAACGCAACTTGCATGGAATTTTTCGACTTGCTTCGAAATTCTCCGGAATTGACCAGAAAAATTGCAAGCAGTGAAAGGTACCACCAATGCCACCAGTTAGCACAGAGGCAGCAAATCCTAGTTAAAAGAATTATTTTCAATTCTTTTTAAAGAAGTTTCATTCATGTGCATATACAATATTTTGTAAATTCAAAACGTTTTTTAGTAAAAAGAAAAAATATCCCTGAAAGTGTCCCGTTTCTTAATGCAAAATGTCCCGGAATGTCCCGTTTTCAATTTCTAAATGTCCCCGAAATTGAGATGGTCACACTACTTATAACTTATAGGGGTAAGTTGTTCTTTTTTTTTCGGAAAAAAATCTCTACCGAGTTTGTTATGTATTTTTGTCTTCCATAAATTCCTTCCAACTAGTTCTTGTTGAATAAAAAGGAGCAAAATAATTCCTCAGGCGAGTTATTTCCTCTTTTATTAAACCCTTTAAGAGGGTTATTTCTTTTGGAAAAAGAAAGTTATCTTGACGTTGCCGTTATCGAATCCAAATCAAATAAAAGCAGCAGATGTATCTTCTTCAAATATATATTCGTTTGCCAGTGCCTACGGCAGATATTATTCCCATCATACTTCTGTTCATTTGAATTTTTTACTCATATTGATTTTCTTTGTTGTTAAAGAACAACCGTTGCCACTGTTTCAACGGCCATTGGAGTAGCTGTGGACTGTAATTAAGATGAAATAAAAACGCAGTAATTTAAAGTGGAAAAAGCCAAAGGCCAAAAAACCACTATCTTTCACGACTTTATTTATACGCACTTAAACTATCACCCTATCGCAACCTCTGTCTTGACTTAAGTGAAGTAAATTGAGTGAGAATTTCCCTTTTGTAGGAAGGAAAAAGCTCAAGCTCAAAGAGTAGTTCCCTTTTGTAGGAAGGGAAATACTCAAACATCTAACTGAAAGCTACATTCAGCGTTCAGTTCGATACAGTCCCGGCGAAAACCTACGGTTTTCCAACTATCTCTAAACAAACAATTACATAAATTATGATTACAAGTTGTTTACAATATAACAATTCAATAATTTTAAAATTCAGTCTTCATTTGGTAGGATACAAATCTTCTGCACCGGCCTTGTCAGTTGATTGGTTGCAGTCTGCACCTCCACGCTTCGCACTAGTCCATCTTTCCCCTTGATTAGTCTCTTGATTCTTCCCAGCGCCCATGCTGCCGGTGGGAAGTTCTCGCTCTTGATGATACATAATTGTCCAACCTGAAGCGCATGCTTCTCTCTTCTCCATTTCTTTCTCTCGAGTAGAGTCACTAAGTACTCTTCTCGCCATCTATCCCAAAAATGCATAAGCATTGCCTTTCTCTCTTTCCATAATCTAGCACTCTGAGAATTAGATATCTCGCCTGTCACGAAGGGTAACGGAAGCACAAGGGGCTCTCCCACTAGAAAGTGTCCCGGCGTTAACGCCTGCAGGTCACTCGGATCGTCACTGATTGCTTGGAGCGGTCGTGAGTTCAACACTGCTTCAACTCCGGCAGTAAGTGTCAAAAGTTGCTCATATGTCAGTATCTTCACTCCTATCACTCTTGTCAGATGAAATTTCATCGATTTGACAGCGGCCTCATATATGCCACCTTGATGTGGTGCGGCCGGTGCCATAAATCTCCATTCGGTTCCTTTCGCTCCCAAGAAATCGAGGGACTCTTTCCCGTGCCAGATCTCTTTCGCTCTCTGTAGCTCTTTCGCTGCTCCGACAAAGGCTGTGCCGTTGTCACTATATATCCTCTCTTATCTGCCTCTGCGGGCAACAAATCTCTCGTAGCATGCAATGAAGGCGATTGATGACAAGCTCGACACCAAATCAATATGCACTGCTCTTGTCTTAAGGCACACAAATATAGCAATCCAGCATTTCTGTCTCGTCACCTGGTCTCCAGCTCGATCTATCATTTTTACCACAAACGGACCCGCGTAGTCTACACCTGAGTGAAGGAACGCTTTACCAGGGGTCACTCTTTCTCTAGGCAGATCGGCCATCAACTGTGTCTCATATCGGTGATTGTGTCGCACACAAACTAAGCACTTATGCAGATATCTTCTCGCTTCGCTTCTCAATTTTGTGATCCAAAACCTCTCACGTATGTGATGCATCATCACTTGCACGGCTCCATGTTTCGTCGCTCTGTGAGCACTGTCTATGATCAGCCATGCTAGCCGAGAGCCATTCGGCACAATGATTGGATGCTTCCTTTCATATTCTAGCTCTGACCTTTCCAGTCGTCCACCAACTCTCAGGATTCCTTTGCCATCCATCATTGGTTTCAGGGACTCGATGTTGCTCTTCTCTGGCAGATGATTGTTGCTTTTGAGCGAAGCAATCTCTCTGCCAAAATATTTTTCTTGCTCTTTTCTTAATAAGTATTCTATCGCTTTCTCTTTCTCTTCTGATGTCAACTGAATGACTCTTCTCTCACTCTTTCTCCTTTGACGAGCTGAACGTCTCTTTCTCTTCGCATACCTTTCTCTTGCTTCATTTGCTTTCTCTCTTCTGTCTCTGACTGCTTTTATGAATCGAAATACATAACCTATTATGTTTATCGCTTTCTCTAATGTGCTCGCGTACTCGTGTACTGGCACCCTCTCTCTCGACTCTCTCAATGTTATTGTCAACGCTTTCTCGGCGCTGATGATAGTCATAACTTTCATCTCATCCCTCCCCCCATCTGAAACGTTTGGCACAAACTTCTCAGATTTCCATTGTGATCGGGGTTGACTTAACCATTGCGGTCCATGCAGCCATAACTGGCTCGTTACTAGCTCTGACGCTTTCATACCTCTGCTTAATAGATCTGCAGGGTTCTCCTTTGTACCAACATGTCGCCATTTATGTATCTCTGTGTTCGTTTGTATCGACGAAACTCTGTTCGCCACAAACGTCCTTAGCTCGCATGGTTGTTTATTAATCCAGTGCAATGTCACTGTTGAATCCGTCCAGAGCATATATTCAGTGTCTTTCCATTCCATGGTCTCTTTCACATTCTCGAGCAATCTGCCAAGCAGCTCTGCTGCGGCTAGCTCTAGTCTCGGTATTGTCACTGTTTTCAACGGTGCCACTCTGGTTTTCGCCTGTAGTAGTGTGGACCAAATGTCTCCGTTTGCATGCTCTGTTCTGACATAGATCACTGCTCCAAATGCTTTCTCAGAAGCATCTGAAAATCCATGTATCTCTCTCCGTGTATCAAATGATGTGCCTAGCCACCTATTGATTCTAAATTGCTCTAAGCAAATGATCTCTCTCCAAAGCTCTTTCCATCTCTCTAGGATATCTTTCGCAAGTTCTTCATCCCAGTCTACTTTGGATCGCCAGACGTCTTGGATGAGAATCTTTCCCAATATGGTTACTGGAGATATGTATCCGTTTGGATCATATAACTGTGCCACGCAGCTCACAATCTTTCTCTTCGTCATCATGCTTTCAGTTGTAGGCGTCTTTACCTCAAACGTGAACTGATCTTTCGCAAGTAGCCATTTCAAGCCTAATATCGACGTACCTTCATCTTCTTGGAAGACTACAGAATCTCTCTCTTCATAGCTCATATCTTTCACTAGTGTCTTGGAATTTGAATTCCATTTTCGTAGCTCGAAGCCAGCACCTCTAAGTATGTAATCTATCTCTTTTGATAACCTGATCGCTTCTGTCTCTGAATCTGCACCCGTAGTGCAATCATCCATATAAAAGTCTTCTCTGATGACTTTCGCTGCTCTGGGAAACTCCGTTTCCACGTCTTTCGCGCACTGGATAAGTGCTCTCACCGCATTGTGGGCCGACGATGCCATCCCATAGGTGACAACAGTCAGCCAGTACTCTCTCAATCTATCTCTTGGGTTCTCTCTCCAATATATTCTCTGGGGGTCCCACTGTTCTCTCGCCACTTTCACCATGCGAAACATCATCTTAATGTCCGCACTGATTGCGATTCTGTGCCTACGGAAGCGCATCAGAATCTCGTGCAGATCTTTCTGCAACTTTTCTCCAACCATCTGCACTTCGTTGAGTGAGATTCCCATGGTTGTCTTGCAACTCGCATCAAATACCACCCTGAACTTCTTGGTGACACAATGATGAGGTATGTGGTATACCATTCTTGCACTTGCTGCTCCAACCACTGGAGTCATGTGCCCTTTGCTCTCATACTCTCTTATGAAGGCGACGTATTTCTCCTTTAGCTCTGTATCTCTCTCTAACTTTCGCTCTAATGCAAAGAACCGCCTTTTGGCTGTGAGCTCGGTGGTTCCTATCTCGCTCAAGGTCTCTCTCAATGGAATAGTGACGACGAACCTGCCTTCTTCATCACGCTTGTACGTATTGATGAAGTTCCTTTCGACCAATTCCTGTTCTCTAGTCTTTGCCGTTGGTGAACTTATTTCATCCAACTGCCACAGTCTCTTTAGGGCTTCATGCATTTTGTCATCATTTAAGCAGACAACGTATGCTCTCTCTTCTTTCACCAGCGGTGAATCTTGTCGCTGACCAAGTATAACTTTCCCGAATGTGGTGTTCAACGAGAACAACCCGGAGGGTCTTTGGACAATAATTGCTCCAAGCATCTCGACTATAAATTTGCATCCTAGCAACAAGTCTACTGGGCCTTGTCTCCAAAATTCTGGGTCTGCAAGTGGCAAACCATCTATCTCTTCTGCCACGGAGTGTCCCGGACCAGCATCTAACAGCATTGGCCGCAATGAACCTCCTCGGGGCAGTATCAGAAACTCTTGCTCGACAACTATCTCCGAAGAAAACCATGGCCTTATCTCAATCATTGCCCAATACTTAATGTGGAAGGGTTCACCATTGATCCCTAAAATCTTTCTCGCAGACTGAATCTTTCTCAGTTGCAACTTCTCTGCAAGTTCATGGCTCACCAGGTTTGGCTGAGCGCCAGTGTCAATGAGTGCCCGTACCAGGCCACTATCCTTTCCCCCTGCGCTGGCAACGACCTGTGCTGTTGGTAGGAAAATAAAATGTTCTTTCGCCCTATCAATAAAACTCTCAGTATAAGCTATTTGAGGAACTTTATTTTTCTTTTTAGTTTGTCTTTTAAAGTTTTCATAAGACGCGCGACTTGCATTGTCGTCTGTCTCAACATCTTTCTTCTCTGTCTCATTTAAGCCTTTCTCATTAATCCTATCTCTTAGTACTGTCGCCCTGGGCACTTGACGCATGGCCCTTGGAAGCAGTCTTTGACTTGGTGCCCAACCTTCAGGCAATTCGGGCACAACTTCCTCTCTCTTACGAAGTTGCCTCTTCCTAGCAAGCTCAAACCCAGAAAGTCCGGGCATCCCCAAGCTGGGTGGTCTTTGGAGGCACAGACGCTGCACGTTCCTCGTCTCTGGTCGATCCTGTCTCTTTCGCCTCTCTGCGGCCGCACTGGCCTTGCTGCCTCCATCAGAGCAACTGCTGAGGTTGTCGGCCTGTTCAACTCTCTCCTGCGGACGTCTTGGGCACTACCTATCGCTGTAGCTCGCTTCTCTAGGAATGCGCACATCTCCTTCACCGTGGGGAGCTCTGAAGTGCGACTCTCCTCCCATTTACAGGCTGTCTCGGCATCCAACTTGTCGTGTAGGACGTGGACAATAATCATGTCCCACCCGTCCACGGGCACGCCCTGTGCCTTCAGCTGCCGCATGGCTTCGTGGGTGGTGTTGGACATCCTTTCGAGGTCACTTCCCTTCGCCTGTCCCTGCAGCACCGGGAGCCTAAAGAATTGGCGCAACAGCTCTCGGAATGTGGCATATTGCCTATTGTATAACTCGTTGAGGCGCTGCCACGCTTCACCGTAGTTGCTCTCAGTGAGCTGCCATTCTCCCAGGGCACGTGCAGCTTTTCCAGTGACGGACCCCTTCAAGTAAGCGAACTTGTAGGCGGGGGCCACCTTATCGTTGTCGTGAATTGCCGCAATGAATCTATCGCGGAACCCCTGCCACTTGGTAAAACTGCCATCAAATTCACCCCAAGTGTTCTTAATGTCATGTTGGGAGAATGGCAATGACACTTGGACGGCAATGGGTCCCTCTTTCTCTGTTCTTCCTATCTCTTTCTCTGCCCGAAGCTGATTCAGAGCTGTAGAAGCACTGAAGTATTCCTCCTCAGCTTCAGCCACCTGTCTCTCTGTCTCGGCCATGCTGAGTAGGTCCATCTGGCCTGCCATCAGCCGCTCTACTTCCTTCAGGGAGTTCCAGGAGTCACGCAGAGCCTCGATCCTTACGCTGAGGCCTTCCAAAGGATAATTTCTTGCCTGCTCCGTCTTGCAGAAGACCACCATCCTGCGGATCGCGTTGATCGCTGCTCTGAACCTATACTCCATTTCGTTGGTGCTTTCCATGGCGATCTTTCTCTGTCTTTCTCGGTATGTTTTTTGGTTTTCCTTTCCCTTGTACCTTTCGCTTTTCCTTTCGCTATTTCTAAAACAAATAAAATGTATTAGTTTTAGATGTCAAAATTGACTGCTGAAATAAAAAATGGCTGAAAAATAAAAATTGCCTGTCCGAATAAATGAATACATCCTTGCTTGATTCTCCCCCCCTGAACTCATCCTTAATAACTAGGACGTGTCCGAAGGAAGGAAATCAGGTATGACTCGCACCAAGAATACAACAGCTTGCTCCCATTAACCAGAGCAGCCTTCGCATAAATCGTGCTTGAGTCACACCATTTAGTGCTGAATCTCTTGCTCTGACTCGATCCCATCACTTGAGAGAATCGGAGCTTGCCTATCAAGAATCAAAAAATGACATAAATTTTCATTCCGACTCAATCCCATTATTGAGAGAGTCAGAACCTTCCTAAATAAATAGATACCTAAATAGAATTTCGCCCCGACTCAATCTCATCTCTGAGAGAGTCGGAAACTACATAAAAAATACCTAAAATAAATATACCTAACCCAACTCAATCCCATTGCTGAGAGAATCGGGGAATGCATACCTAAAATAAATATATCTAAACCAACTCAATCTCATTGCTGAGAGAGTTGGCGTCTACGCTGAAAATTGATGTGCTATTCAGTGTTGTTGCTTTGTGGCTTCCTTTCTCGTGCTTGCAAGCTCTATCTCGCAAAAAACTCGCAAATTATATGCTTTGAGTAGTTTGCCCTATCGCTCTATCCCGCCGCAAATAACTCGCAAATTAATGCTTTGAGTTTTGCCAATCTGTCACTCTCTCTCGATATAAATAACTCGCACTCATGTGCCTTGAGTTTGCCACTTTGTCACTCTGTCACACTGTGAATAACTCGCACTTATGTGCCTTGAGTTTTCTGTTCTCTCACTCTATCGCTCTTTCCCTATATCTATATCTCCTATCGACCGGTCGACGCAAAATTCAAAATCTTTTCCTGCAATGTACCTAGCACCTATACCCAGTCACACTTCTTAATGACGCTCAACAGGCTAAAACTGTATCACGCATTCTTTCACACACACACTCGCACACACATTCTCAATATTCCATGTTGATTTTGCATTCGCACTTTACAAACACGGGGACCTCTTTCTCATTTTTAACCATAATTTTAGGCACTTTCACTCCTATCTCACTAAATTGCTATCTTTCCCGATTACAATAATGCCTTATTTGCATTATGTACGCTGCTCACCTATCTCGCACAACAACACTGCATAGCACTTTTTTTTTATATATATCCGTAGTGGACTGTACAATTTATAAATTCTTTTGCGTTTCTTACCTTTCACTTTTCTTCTTTCTCTTCGCTTTCTTTAAGCGTCAATCTCAATAAACTGATTTATGTTTGCTTGCTGCAAAAATAAAAATTGGTTTTCGCGTCTTTTGTATCGTTTTTATTATTTTTCTCAAAAAAAACTTGTTCGAATTTATCTCTTAATCTTCACTTTGATGCTAACACCACCAAGTATACACACTGAATGAATCAACAAGCAAGCGGAAATTTTCAACCACCGCTTTGTTCATTCTTCTCTATCGCACATATTGTGTACCTATCCCTGTGCTCACCATGTATATCTATTGTTCGTCTGCCTTTGTTGTTGGAAGGCAGGCAGCTGCGTGACTTATGTCGTCGCTTTTAGCTGAAGCCAAAAAAAACAACTTTTTAAATTTTGTTTAGGATGAGATTTATTGTACCTCTTTTTCCGACTGGTTCTTAAGAACTGATTTATTAATTCATTTCATTTATCTTTCTAGCTATGCATTTCTGCATAGCTTTACATTCTTATTATATTCGATAAGGTTCGTTGGCATCGTATATCACAAGTTTTCTCATGGTGATATACGATGCCGCTGGGCTGTGAATTTATTTTGCGAATTTTACACTTTTTAAGTTTTGAATATTTTTTATTATTTTTAGGTTCGTCGGAATCGTATATCATATATTTTCCCACAGGAAAATGATATACGATCACTACGACCAATTTAGGACGGGAAGTGACGTCGATGGAATCGTCGACGTAACCCCTCCCCCCTTTGAGTCGAGACCCTCCTGGGTTTCGTTCTTTATTGGTAATTTGAATGATTTGAGTTTAAATAGTGTAAACAATAATAGTAGAAAGAAAAGAATGATAATTATGAAAAATGCAAATACATATATCCAGTTAAATAGGCTGAATTGTTTTTTTATGATATTTTAACTCTTCTATAGCTTCCATATTTTCTATCTCATTTATAATTATGTCTTCAAATGATAATTTATTAGTTATATTCTTAAATTGAATATCTTTACTTTTTATTTCAAAATTTTGCAAGAATTCATCACTTTTTCCAAAATAAGTTTGGTTTTTTATTGTTACGTCACAGTTATGGAAATTTATTAAGTAATTTCCTTTTAAGATAACAATTCTTTCATCACATGAACTTGAAAGTGTTACATTGTTCTGATTTTTAAGTAGCATTGAATTTGAATTAATTTCTACAATTTCGGGTTTTTCATTTTTGATTTTAAAACAATTATTTTTAAAAATACAAAGGTTTGATTCTTTTAATTCTTTTTCATGTACATTTCCATTAAAATCATATGAGATATTCTTTACAAAAATAATTTCTTTTTCCTTAAAAGCTAATTCCTCAAATTTATTGTTTGTCATTGGTGCTATAACTGAATGCCTAGCTTTAAAAACATCTTTCGGGATTTTAATTGCAAAAATAATTTTTTTCATTTCTATAGCTTGCAATACCTAATCTTATGTTCTGTAATTTGTATAAGTCAATATTATATTTTCTTATTTCTTCTCCAGTCAAAATATTATTGCTCATCAGGTTTAGTCTAGCTGATGCTATGTTGTTTTGTAAGTATTTTTATTTTGAATTGGTTCAACAATTATTTTATAAAAATTTTCATTGGAATAATTTGGTATAAGTAATATAAATATAATTTGGTCTTCAAGGGTGAAGCGTTAGGATTTAAATTTGTGGCTACAAAATATATATCTTTTGTAAGGATAAAAATAAAAAAATAGTAAAAAAAATAAAAAAAATAAAAGTTGAGGTTTCAAGGAATGACCTCGAAAACAATTGCAAAGTAATAAGGAACAAGAAGTTAAGTGATAACATAATCAAAGTAACTTTGAATGTGAATGATACGAGAATTGTTTTTAAGTGGGGTTTTATAATATTTTTGACCTTTCTCATTTTTTATATGATCTTGGTCTAATTGATTTATATTATTTTCAAAAGTGTTTAATATGTCTTCTATTTGTGTGGGGTTAATAATATGAAGAATAAAATTGTAGTTATGAATAATTTCTTTTTCTCCTAGATTTACTTCGATAAATCCGTCATTGTTGTCTATCTTGTCAATTATTAACGTTCCGTTCATTAGTGGTAGTGTTGTCATTATTATTATAAGTACTTGCATTAATGTCCAGTTGTCCTGAAAATTTAGTGGGTCTTTTAATATTTGATAAGTGAACGTTCTCAAGTTTTAGTTTTCTGTATTTGGGTTCGTCTTTGTGTCTGAGAGCCTTATAATTCTTAACATAGCCTTCAACTTCATTTTGTTCATAATTTTCTCGTTTCTCATTTCGTTTTGTAATTATTTTATCTTTATACTCTTTCAATAATTTTTCTATTTGTATTTTATCTACCTTCCCTTCTATTACATCTATCGGCTTTGCCTTTATAACTGAATGGACGGATTTGTTGTACCATTCTACGCATTTGAAAATTCTTTCTTGTATAGGCATTTCAGATTTTTCCGTCTCTAGAACTCTTAGTTTTTCTCCTAGCGTGTTGTGAAATCTTTCGATGTCCGCATTTCCTGTGTGATTATTAGGTTTTGTGAAGTGAATTTCTACTTCTTCTTGCCTAAAAAAATTTTTGACATTGACAGAGTTGAATTCATTGTCTAAGATTATCAAGATTGGTTTTTGTTTGATTGAAAAATAAAGACGAATTTTTTCCACTATTGTCATGCTATTTCTATCCTCTAGATAAAGAGCCACTGCATGTTTCGAAAATTTGTCAATAAAAGTTCCTTTCGACCAATTCCTGTTCTCTAGTCTTTGCCGTTGGTGAACTTATTTCATCCAACTGCCACAGTCTCTTTAGGGCTTCATGCATTTTGTCATCATTTAAGCAGACAACGTATGCTCTCTCTTCTTTCACCAGCGGTGAATCTTGTCGCTGACCAAGTATAACTTTCCCGAATGTGGTGTTCAACGAGAACAACCCGGAGGGTCTTTGGACAATAATTGCTCCAAGCATCTCGACTATAAATTTGCATCCTAGCAACAAGTCTGCTGGGCCTTGTCTCCAAAATTCTGGGTCTGCAAGTGGCAAACCATCTATCTCTTCTGCCACGGAGTGTCCCGGACCAGCATCTAACAGCATTGGCCGCAATGAACCTCCTCGGGGCAGTATCAGAAACTCTTGCTCGACAACTATCTCCGAAGAAAACCATGGCCTTATCTCAATCATTGCCCAATACTTAATGTGGAAGGGTTCACCATTGATCCCTAAAATCTTTCTCGCAGACTGAATCTTTCTCAGTTGCAACTTCTCTGCAAGTTCATGGCTCACCAGGTTTGGCTGAGCGCCAGTGTCAATGAGTGCCCGTACCAGGCCACTATCCTTTCCCCCTGCGCTGGCAACGACCTGTGCTGTTGGTAGGAAAATAAAATGTTCTTTCGCCCTATCAATAAAACTCTCAGTATAAGCTATTTGAGGAACTTTATTTTTCTTTGTAGTTTGTCTTTTAAAGTTTTCATAAGACGCGCGACTTGCATTGTCGTCTGTCTCAACATCTTTCTTCTCTGTCTCATTTAAGCCTTTCTCATTAATCCTATCTCTTAGTACTGTCGCCCTGGGCACTTGACGCATGGCCCTTGGAAGCAGTCTTTGACTTGGTGCCCAACCTTCAGGCAATTCGGGCACAACTTCCTCTCTCTTACGAAGTTGCCTCTTCCTAGCAAGCTCAAACCCAGAAAGTCCGGGCATCCCCAAGCTGGGTGGTCTTTGGAGGCACAGACGCTGCACGTTCCTCGTCTCTGGTCGATCCTGTCTCTTTCGCCTCTCTGCGGCCGCACTGGCCTTGCTGCCTCCATCAGAGCAACTGCTGAGGTTGTCGGCCTGTTCAACTCTCTCCTGCGGACGTCTTGGGCACTACCTATCGCTGTAGCTCGCTTCTCTAGGAATGCGCACATCTCCTTCACCGTGGGGAGCTCTGAAGTGCGACTCTCCTCCCATTTACAGGCTGTCTCGGCATCCAACTTGTCGTGTAGGACGTGGACAATAATCATGTCCCACCCGTCCACGGGCACGCCCTGTGCCTTCAGCTGCCGCATGGCTTCGTGGGTGGTGTTGGACATCCTTTCGAGGTCACTTCCCTTCGCCTGTCCCTGCAGCACCGGGAGCCTAAAGAATTGGCGCAACAGCTCTCGGAATGTGGCATATTGCCTATTGTATAACTCGTTGAGGCGCTGCCACGCTTCACCGTAGTTGCTCTCAGTGAGCTGCCATTCTCCCAGGGCACGTGCAGCTTTTCCAGTGACGGACCCCTTCAAGTAAGCGAACTTGTAGGCGGGGGCCACCTTATCGTTGTCGTGAATTGCCGCAATGAATCTATCGCGGAACCCCTGCCACTTGGTAAAACTGCCATCAAATTCACCCCAAGTGTTCTTAATGTCATGTTGGGAGAATGGCAATGACACTTGGACGGCAATGGGTCCCTCTTTCTCTGTTCTTCCTATCTCTTTCTCTGCCCGAAGCTGATTCAGAGCTGTAGAAGCACTGAAGTATTCCTCCTCAGCTTCAGCCACCTGTCTCTCTGTCTCGGCCATGCTGAGTAGGTCCATCTGGCCTGCCATCAGCCGCTCTACTTCCTTCAGGGAGTTCCAGGAGTCACGCAGAGCCTCGATCCTTACGCTGAGGCCTTCCAAAGGATAATTTCTTGCCTGCTCCGTCTTGCAGAAGACCACCATCCTGCGGATCGCGTTGATCGCTGCTCTGAACCTATACTCCATTTCGTTGGTGCTTTCCATGGCGATCTTTCTCTGTCTTTCTCGGTATGTTTTTTGGTTTTCCTTTCCCTTGTACCTTTCGCTTTTCCTTTCGCTATTTCTAAAACAAATAAAATGTATTAGTTTTAGATGTCAAAATTGACTGCTGAAATAAAAAATGGCTGAAAAATAAAAATTGCCTGTCCGAATAAATGAATACATCCTTGCTTGATTCTCCCCCCCTGAACTCATCCTTAATAACTAGGACGTGTCCGAAGGAAGGAAATCAGGTATGACTCGCACCAAGAATACAACAGCTTGCTCCCATTAACCAGAGCAGCCTTCGCATAAATCGTGCTTGAGTCACACCATTTAGTGCTGAATCTCTTGCTCTGACTCGATCCCATCACTTGAGAGAATCGGAGCTTGCCTATCAAGAATCAAAAAATGACATAAATTTTCATTCCGACTCAATCCCATTATTGAGAGAGTCAGAACCTTCCTAAATAAATAGATACCTAAATAGAATTTCGCCCCGACTCAATCTCATCTCTGAGAGAGTCGGAAACTACATAAAAAATACCTAAAATAAATATACCTAACCCAACTCAATCCCATTGCTGAGAGAATCGGGGAATGGATACCTAAAATAAATATATCTAAACCAACTCAATCTCATTGCTGAGAGAGTCGGCGTCTACGCTGAAAATTGATGTGCTATTCAGTGTTGTTGCTTTGTGGCTTCCTTTCTCGTGCTTGCAAGCTCTATCTCGCAAAAAACTCGCAAATTATATGCTTTGAGTAGTTTGCCCTATCGCTCTATCCCGCCGCAAATAACTCGCAAATTAATGCTTTGAGTTTTGCCAATCTGTCACTCTCTCTCGATATAAATAACTCGCACTCATGTGCCTTGAGTTTGCCACTTTGTCACTCTGTCACACTGTGAATAACTCGCACTTATGTGCCTTGAGTTTTCTGTTCTCTCACTCTATCGCTCTTTCCCTATATCTATATCTCCTATCGACCGGTCGACGCAAAATTCAAAATCTTTTCCTGCAATGTACCTAGCACCTATACCCAGTCACACTTCTTAATGACGCTCAACAGGCTAAAACTGTATCACGCATTCTTTCACACACACACTCGCACACACATTCTCAATATTCCATGTTGATTTTGCATTCGCACTTTACAAACACGGGGACCTCTTTCTCATTTTTAACCATAATTTTAGGCACTTTCACTCCTATCTCACTAAATTGCTATCTTTCCCGATTACAATAATGCCTTATTTGCATTATGTACGCTGCTCACCTATCTCGCACAACAACACTGCATAGCACTTTTTTTTTTTATATATATCCGTAGTGGACTGTACAATTTATAAATTCTTTTGCGTTTCTTACCTTTCACTTTTCTTCTTTCTCTTCGCTTTCTTTAAGCGTCAATCTCAATAAACTGATTTATGTTTGCTTGCTGCAAAAATAAAAATTGGTTTTCGCGTCTTTTGTATCGTTTTTATTATTTTTCTCAAAAAAAACTTGTTCGAATTTATCTCTTAATCTTCACTTTGATGCTAACACCACCAAGTATACACACTGAATGAATCAACAAGCAAGCGGAAATTTTCAACCACCGCTTTGTTCATTCTTCTCTATCGCACATATTGTGTACCTATCCCTGTGCTCACCATGTATATCTATTGTTCGTCTGCCTTTGTTGTTGGAAGGCAGGCAGCTGCGTGACTTATGTCGTCGCTTTTAGCTGAAGCCAAAAAAAACAACTTTTTAAATTTTGTTTAGGATGAGATTTATTGTACCTCTTTTTCCGACTGGTTCTTAAGAACTGATTTATTAATTCATTTCATTTATCTTTCTAGCTATGCATTTCTGCATAGCTTTACATTCTTATTATATTCGATAAGGTTCGTTGGCATCGTATATCACAAGTTTTCTCATGGTGATATACGATGCCGCTGGGCTGTGAATTTATTTTGCGAATTTTACACTTTTTAAGTTTTGAATATTTTTTATTATTTTTAGGTTCGTCGGAATCGTATATCATATATTTTCCCACAGGAAAATGATATACGATCACTACGACCAATTTAGGACGGGAAGTGACGTCGATGGAATCGTCGACGTAACCCCTCCCCCCTTTGAGTCGAGACCCTCCTGGGTTTCGTTCTTTATTGGTAATTTGAATGATTTGAGTTTAAATAGTGTAAACAATAATAGTAGAAAGAAAAGAATGATAATTATGAAAAATGCAAATACATATATCCAGTTAAATAGGCTGAATTGTTTTTTTATGATATTTTAACTCTTCTATAGCTTCCATATTTTCTATCTCATTTATAATTATGTCTTCAAATGATAATTTATTAGTTATATTCTTAAATTGAATATCTTTACTTTTTATTTCAAAATTTTGCAAGAATTCATCACTTTTTCCAAAATAAGTTTGGTTTTTTATTGTTACGTCACAGTTATGGAAATTTATTAAGTAATTTCCTTTTAAGATAACAATTCTTTCATCACATGAACTTGAAAGTGTTACATTGTTCTGATTTTTAAGTAGCATTGAATTTGAATTAATTTCTACAATTTCGGGTTTTTCATTTTTGATTTTAAAACAATTATTTTTAAAAATACAAAGGTTTGATTCTTTTAATTCTTTTTCATGTACATTTCCATTAAAATCATATGAGATATTCTTTACAAAAATAATTTCTTTTTCCTTAAAAGCTAATTCCTCAAATTTATTGTTTGTCATTGGTGCTATAACTGAATGCCTAGCTTTAAAAACATCTTTCGGGATTTTAATTGCAAAAATAATTTTTTTCATTTCTATAGCTTGCAATACCTAATCTTATGTTCTGTAATTTGTATAAGTCAATATTATATTTTCTTATTTCTTCTCCAGTCAAAATATTATTGCTCATCAGGTTTAGTCTAGCTGATGCTATGTTGTTTTGTAAGTATTTTTATTTTGAATTGGTTCAACAATTATTTTATAAAAATTTTCATTGGAATAATTTGGTATAAGTAATATAAATATAATTTGGTCTTCAAGGGTGAAGCGTTAGGATTTAAATTTGTGGCTACAAAATATATATCTTTTGTAAGGATAAAAATAAAAAAATAGTAAAAAAAATAAAAAAAATAAAAGTTGAGGTTTCAAGGAATGACCTCGAAAACAATTGCAAAGTAATAAGGAACAAGAAGTTAAGTGATAACATAATCAAAGTAACTTTGAATGTGAATGATACGAGAATTGTTTTTAAGTGGGGTTTTATAATATTTTTGACCTTTCTCATTTTTTATATGATCTTGGTCTAATTGATTTATATTATTTTCAAAAGTGTTTAATATGTCTTCTATTTGTGTGGGGTTAATAATATGAAGAATAAAATTGTAGTTATGAATAATTTCTTTTTCTCCTAGATTTACTTCGATAAATCCGTCATTGTTGTCTATCTTGTCAATTATTAACGTTCCGTTCATTAGTGGTAGTGTTGTCATTATTATTATAAGTACTTGCATTAATGTCCAGTTGTCCTGAAAATTTAGTGGGTCTTTTAATATTTGATAAGTGAACGTTCTCAAGTTTTAGTTTTCTGTATTTGGGTTCGTCTTTGTGTCTGAGAGCCTTATAATTCTTAACATAGCCTTCAACTTCATTTTGTTCATAATTTTCTCGTTTCTCATTTCGTTTTGTAATTATTTTATCTTTATACTCTTTCAATAATTTTTCTATTTGTATTTTATCTACCTTCCCTTCTATTACATCTATCGGCTTTGCCTTTATAACTGAATGGACGGATTTGTTGTACCATTCTACGCATTTGAAAATTCTTTCTTGTATAGGCATTTCAGATTTTTCCGTCTCTAGAACTCTTAGTTTTTCTCCTAGCGTGTTGTGAAATCTTTCGATGTCCGCATTTCCTGTGTGATTATTAGGTTTTGTGAAGTGAATTTCTACTTCTTCTTGCCTAAAAAAATTTTTGACATTGACAGAGTTGAATTCATTGTCTAAGATTATCAAGATTGGTTTTTGTTTGATTGAAAAATAAAGACGAATTTTTTCCACTATTGTCATGCTATTTCTATCCTCTAGATAAAGAGCCACTGCATGTTTCGAAAATTTGTCAATAAAAGTGAGAAAACTATGTTTTTTGTTTATGTAAACGTCCATGTGGACAGTTTGGTTTATGTCAGTTGGAGTTGAGGTTACTTGAAATTTCGGTTTTATGGGTTTTCTGTCATATTTTGCTCTTAGGCAGGTATCGCAATTATTAATATACTTTTGAATATACATTTTCAAATTCTTGAAATATATTGTCTTTTTTAAGCCTTCATAATTTTCGTTGATTCCTGCATGTCCTGTTTCGTTCTTGTGATATTTAGCAATATATCTATATACTTCGTCTTCGTTTGTTATATCTTTAGCATGGTCAGTACATTTATAAAACTTGAGACTACTGTCGAATAACTCTATTAATTTAAGTTGCACCTTATTATATTCATGGTCTGTTAGTTCAGAAAAGATTCCTATTCTTCCTGGTTTTAAGAATCTTCGGAATATATCTGTCATAAAATTACTCTCTATGTCATCTTTACTAATATAAATCTTCAGTTTCTTTTCTTTGACCTCACTCTCTTTTGTTTTATTTCTTGTTAAAATTATTTGAGTGAAAAATCTATTGACTACAGTATATAAAATTGGGAAGTGATCGTTTTGTTCTTCGGGTTGTGAGTGTATTGTTGCAGCTGTACTACTCGTATTGTCATTTTCCTGATCTATTTCTAAAATATTTATTTCACCTGTATCTGTGTTTATTCTTGACATAAAGTCAGCAACTTTATTATCTGACCCCTTTATATATTCAATATTCATATCATACTCTCCTAGCTTAAGCAACCAACGTTGAAGTCTTGGATTTATGTCTTTTCCTTTGTGTTTACTCTGAAGCCATTTGATGGGTTGGTGATCAGTTAGAAGATCAAAGGTTCTACCGTACAGATAGGGGCGAAAATAGTTGACTGCCCAGACGACGCCAAGTAGTTCTTTTTCCGTCGTGGAGTACCTTTTTTCATGGTCGTTAAGAGTTCTGCTAGCAAAACTTAAAGGGTGGTCATCCTGTGTAAGGACTGCACCTAGGGCAAAATCGCTAGCATCCGTAATGAGTTTGAATTTTTTTTTAAAATCAGGGTACCCTAAAATAGGTGCATCAGTTAGTAATCTTTTGAGTTTTTCAAAAGAATCTACATATTGAGGATCGTTTTTGTTTATTTTAGAATTCTTTTTTAAATATTTTGTCATACCATAGGCAACTTTTGCGTAGTCCTTTATAAACTTCCTATAGTACCCAGTCATTCCTATGAACGACTTTATTTGTTTTTGGGATTCGGGTAGTTTAAGCTTCTGAATATTTTCAATTTTACTCATATTCGGCTTCACACCATTCGTTGTGAGAATATGCCCAAGGTATTCTGTATTTTTACTAAAAAAATTACATTTGTCTATCTGAATCTTTAGATTATGTTCCCTAAGTTTGTTAAAGATTTTTTGAATATTTGTAGAGTGTTCTTGTAGACTTGTACTGAATATTAGGATATCATCGAGATATACCACACAAATTTGATTTATGTATTCTCTGAGAACGGAATTTATTAATCTTTGGAATGTTGCCGGGGCGTTTTTAAGCCCAAATGGCATTCTTACAAACTCAAAATGTCCTGAAGGAGTTGAGAATGCAGTTTTTTTTCTATCATGTTCTTTAATAAGAACCTGGTGAAATCCTTTTGCAAGGTCTAAAGTTGTAAAGTATTGGGCTCTTCCTAACTTATCCAGTATTGTTTCTATATTGGGGATAGGATATTTGTCGCTTACAGAAACTTCGTTGAGTTTTCTATAATCGATTACAATTCTCCATTTCTTTATGCCAGAGTTATCGATTTTCTTAGGAACAATCCACAATGGCGAGTTGTATGGAGAGTTGCTTTCTTTGATTATACCCTGTCTTAACATATCCTTTATTTGTCTATTTATCTCCTCTTCATGAATTTGAGGATACCTATATATTTTAGAATACATAGGTTTTTCTGTGGTGGTTATTATTTCGTGTTGGATTTCATGGGTATGAGTAAGCTTTTCTCCTTCTTGAAAAAACAGATCCTTATTTTTGTTAATAAGATATCTTAACTTCTTTTCTTCTTCTAGATTCATGTCATCTCGTATTAGTTTGTTAAAATAATCTGAATTACAACTAGATTCCTCTAATGTATGTATGTTTTCGTATTTATGGGGACAGGAATTTATGAATTTTGTTTTAATACCGTTAATTTCTAAATATTCTTCTTCTAAATTTACAATAGCTTGAAGGGGTTTAAGTATATTTAGACCTATCAAACCATCAAACTGCTTATTCAATAAGGGAGTGAGTTTCCAACTCATAAGACTGTTTTCATTGAATTCTATTGGTAATGGAGTTACTATTTCTTTTTCTATCTGAATTTGTTCACTCAGTGTGTTGAAAAAGAGAACGTTTTTAAGTTTTTGACGTTTATATTGTGGAAATTTATTTGAGTTCAGCAGTGTTGTTGTCGATCCTGTATCAATAAGGCATTTAATTTTATTATCTTCTATATTAAGTTCGACTATCGGTAAATTCGCTGCTGGGCTTGCGATAGAAAATTTACTTCTTCGTTATCTGCAACTTGTAGGTGGTCTATTTCCATTGGTTCAGTCACAAATTGTCTCGATTGTCTGGATCTATTACTGTCAAAATTATGTCTGAATTGTCCGGATTGATTTTGATTGAATGGGTTTGGGCGAACCGTATTGACATTTTGTCTGTTTTGTACTGCATTGTTTTGGGTGTATGAATTATTGTGATTGTATCTAAATGGGTTTTCCCTATAGTCTTGTTTAAAATTTTCTTTTTTTGAATTATGTACATTTTGTCCATGAATTTTAAAATTGTATGGTCTATTGTATTGATTCAATATTCCTGTCTCTTCTAATGTGTAAAATGCCTCCCTAAGGTTTTGTATATTTCTACTGTAAACGATACTTGCTAAGTTAGCATCTATGCCATTCAAAAATGTTTTTAATATTATTGACTCATTTAATTTTGGGGAAAATTCTACTGGTTTCTTACAGTCGAACTCATATTTTGTATTCAATTTGTCTAATATATATCTTAAATAATAGTAATAATCGCTTACATTAGTATTCCTCGCATTAATCGCTTTGTGATGGAGTTGATGATAAGATTCACGGACTCCGAAATTCTTAATTAGTTCTTCTTTAATCTGGTCCCAAGTTGGCTCTTGTCCTAGGGTTCTGACTGCTTGTAGGGCATTGCTTTGGATTTTGTTTCTAACGTATCGTTGAAATATAAATGCTTTGAGTTGTGGATTGTCGTTAAATAGGGGTAGGACAGTTTCCACCTCTCTGATGAATGATGATAAATCATAGCTTTTATCGCCATGATATTCTCTAATTTTCGATGCTTCTTTAATTAGTTCACTCACTGGTACTGTATTGTTGTTTGCCGCTGGATGTGCCATTTCGGATTTTTGTTCTATGATGTATGAAAACGATGCGAATCTTTCGGTTCTTCTTTTCTTTTCACTGTCTTTTGGCATACAGAGAATCTTGAGTTCAATTTATTGTTATGTTATTCACTTCTTAGGATGGAAAACAACTTTGGAACTTTTTAATTCGATTTTAATTTACTGTTATGTTATTCACTTCTTAGGAGGGAAAACAACTTTGGAACTTTTAAATTCGATTTTAATGTCTTTTATGTTATTCACTTCTTAGGAGGGAAAACAACTTTGGAACTTTTAAATTCGATTTTAATGTCTTTTGACTATTAAAATAACCGACTGCGCCACTTATGTCGTCGCTTTTAGCTGAAGCCAAAAAAAACAACTTTTTAAATTTTGTTTAGGATGAGATTTATTGTACCTCTTTTTCCGACTGGTTCTTAAGAACTGATTTATTAATTCATTTCATTTATCTTTCTAGCTATGCATTTCTGCATAGCTTTACATTCTTATTATATTCGATAAGGTTCGTTGGCATCGTATATCACAAGTTTTCTCATGGTGATATACGATGCCGCTGGGCTGTGAATTTATTTTGCGAATTTTACACTTTTTAAGTTTTGAATATTTTTTATTATTTTTAGGTTCGTCGGAATCGTATATCATATATTTTCCCACAGGAAAATGATATACGATCACTACGACCAATTTAGGACGGGAAGTGACGTCGATGGAATCGTCGACGTAACCCGTGCGCTTCCAACAGCATGACGAAATTCTTTTTCGTTTTTGTTGTTTTATTTGTTAAGTGTGCCTAACTCTGTGTGATTTTTCTTGTTCGTGCATGCTATCTGTGTAATTTTTTCTTTCTCGTGTACGCTGTCTGTATAAAAAAAATTTCTTCTTTCTCGTTTGCCTATCTATGTGTATATTTTATGTTTTGGTGGCGTGTCGGTCGAATGGCTTGCGTTTGTTTCTTTTTGAAAAAATAAATATGATTGTATATGGATCTTACCTAGAGGGATTTTGCTCATTTCTTTTGCTTGCACGAATGATGTGGCGTACGTGACTTACTCATCGTACCCAAATTTTGCCCTTTCTCTTGGAATTTTTTAAAATAAAATTCTTACCTTGTTGAAGTGGTGTAAATTACCAAACTTCATTCTTTCCCATTACGCTGCTCTTAATCGGCCTTTCACATTTCACATATTGCATATTATTTCTTTCACTATCACTATCACAATCTTTCGCGAACCGATATTGGGATTTTTTTTTTTAAACAACCGCACTGATATCCATCGGGCTCGAATGACCAATGTTTCAACGGCCATTGGAGTAGCTGTGGACTGTAATTAAGATGAAATAAAAACGCAGTAATTTAAAGTGGAAAAAGCCAAAGGCCAAAAAACCACTATCTTTCACGACTTTATTTATACGCACTTAAACTATCACCCTATCGCAACCTCTGTCTTGACTTAAGTGAAGTAAATTGAGTGAGAATTTCCCTTTTGTAGGAAGGAAAAAGCTCAAGCTCAAAGAGTAGTTCCCTTTTGTAGGAAGGGAAATACTCAAACATCTAACTGAAAGCTACATTCAGCGTTCAGTTCGATACAGCCACCATGCATACTCTACTTTCACTCTAGCCCAAGGCTCCAAGCTTCAAGATCAACTCCAACTACTCATTATTAAGTGCTGACTGTATCAGGACTATAGTTCTCCTGCTCCATCACGACCAACATATTATTATTGTTCACCTTAATGCAAAAATCAATACTTGAAAAATTGTGCCGATGAAACAGAAGTATCTACCTTTTTTTTTTTGTAACGATGCATATTTTAGAATCAATGGAGGTCCATCGAATTCCAGAATTTAAACGTCACTGATCCCTCTCATGTAAGCCTTATAGCCTTGTAGCAAGGATGCACGATGTACCATATGCCTAATTATCTGATTCTTTTCCCTGCCTGCGAGGCATTGCTCGAATATTATGAAACACAGCAAAAAAGCTCCCTTCTCTCCCTTTTAAATGTAAGGAGAATACACATACACACTGTGCAATGGTGGAATTTATCATTGTCATACGAGTCATCGCATAAAAGGATTTTTCGCCTTGGGGCATGACCAGTATTTTCCAACAAGAGGAAACAATTATTATTGTACTATACATTTTGTGTTGAAACCACTGCACAATCTGCTTTAAGAAGCTTCTTACTTCTGAGTTTTGGCTTCGTGCTTTTTACCTAAAACGAATTGGAATGTGCATTTACTAGGGGCTATTAAATTTATTGTGATATGAAGAGAGTCGTATACCACCTATAGAGCGAGGAGCTAGTCAAATATGAAACTTTTTTGAAAACTACTTCTCGTCACAGTGTATGTTTCAATAATTTGACATTTGAGCGTGACACAAGGAAATGTGAAATGCATTCGGTCCCGATTTCAAGAGACAAAATATTTCTTGACACTTCCAGGTATTTCTTAGTTTTTATTAACAAATTCACTCTTCTTCATTGAATGGAATTTTTGTTGTTTAAGAAGAGAGGGGGACTTTTAATAAACAAAAAAAAAAATCCTTCTTCGTTCCCCTATAAAATGAAAACACTTGCTCAGATCAGCATGTCATGGGAGAAAGATAAAAGAACATAATTTTCATTGAAGAACACAAAAAGGTTTTATTTTTCAAAACAAACAGCCCATAATAGGATCTTAGACACTTAAGCTCCTCCGCTAAATTCTTAACAGCAGTCCTACGTTCAATCAAAAGCATGGTACTTAAACTTTTTCTATTAGTACTAAAGTATCATTTCAGAATTCCTTTTGTGTTCAGTTTTTGTTAAGTGAAAGTGGTCTTTGTAAAACAATCGCATTTAAAGTTAGCCCTCCTTGATATCAAAGACAAATCATACCTCTTATTAAGGAAAAGAAATTAAATCCGAAAATATAAGCACTTTAAGGTAAGTAGTGGATTTTCTAACTCCTCAAATAATAATAGGTAATAAAAAAAAACTGTTCTTAGAATACCTTAAACAACATTCTGTCTTAGCCAGTGCACCATTCAGAAATTCAAGAGTAATAGAAACTATTAAACCAACTATCTACTTAAGCTCCTTGAAAGGGTATCCCTTGAGTGCGTGCCAATAAAAAAAAACAAAAAGTTTGAGAAAATTGTTGTTAAAATCTTTCAAAATTCAGTTTTTTCCCCTTAACATTCAGAGATTATTAGAGACAAGGCTATCACTCATCCTTGACAGTCAGGAAGCAAATAACAGAATTATTTTATACAAACCCCACGCTTCAATGGATAAATTCAATTAAATCAATTAAATGACTAGTTAAGTGAAGCTTGAAAGATTTCTCTAATCAAATAGCTTTGTCTCTGTTCCTGGAGATATCATTTTTACTTTTTTTTGCTTTTTGTAAGATTTTAATTTAAAACTTTGATTTATTTTGTTTTTCCCTTTTGTACCTGCTTGCATTAAGCAGTCCCTAACTCTTGCCTTCCTAACGTTCGTATCGCCATCGCTTTTTTTATTTTATTTATTTCAAATAATTTTTAATTAAGTGCCGATACGACTAGCAACCGTAATTGCAATCGTACTCAGTGAAAATGGACCCCAGCGTGTGCGGTATCTGGGAGGGAAAGAGGCGTGGGAATTAGAAAAAAAAAATATCAAACAGCCTTCAATAAATTCATTTTTAGCTTCCTATATCAAGATCTTTCATTATTTTATTATTGAATCATTATTTTTTCCTTCGCTTGATGTATAATTGATTTTTTTTTTAAACAGAATGTTTCCCATGACTTCCATTTATGTATTCCAAAAAAAATTAACTTCCTTAGATAACGAAGCATAATTGACAATAGGAATGTAAAAAAAAGCTAGCCAAGCCTAGATAGAGCTGCTTGTTTATTTCTAAAATGTAATGAAATCTAGACAAAGTCGTGCCAAGTCTAAGGTTCCTTTCTGCGATTTCTTTATTAGATAAAGGTTTATAGGCAACCTCCTCTATATAATTTTTTTAAGATATTCAATTTTATATTAACATTTACATTTACATTAATTGTACAGAGGTCGAAATATGTTATGAGGTTGAGACGTTACAAAAGTTAGCAAGAGGGTCCCTAGATAAGGACTTGGAAATAACTAGAATAAGACTGAACTGATTTTATTCACTACCAAAACTAGAATACCCTCCTTTCCTCTTACTAGATACCAAGCTGAATTAGAAAAGCAAAGAAAGTATCTATTGCCAACTACTCCTGAAATTAGACCTTTGAAAAAAAAATCGGGACAAAGACCTAACATGATTCTTTGGATCTACACGGTGTTCACCCCGTTCTGACATATGTAACAATTGATTGGTTTCCTTCCTGGCTAGCCCTAGACTAAAATCAAGATCATGTGGTTATAATTACGCAAAACAGAGTGTATTCATCTGCATTGTAACTGACAGCATTAAACCAACATTTTGAGTTAACAGAAGATTTCTGAAAACTCTAAAACCAGAAAACAAGTTTGTTTTCTTTTTTTTCTGAGCAACAATATGTAGATGCAATAGATGTCCAGGTCCACGGTCACTTTCATCTCTTCGGTTCCACAACAGTGAAAAACACACACTGTAACTGTAAGGCTTGTCGCTTGTGAATGACAGTAAAACGAAAAAAACATAACACCATTTTTTTCATAAAAACCATTTATCTTGCCTGTTAGTGTCAAAAAGACTCATGGATGAGTGATTTTGACAATACGAGCGTTGGTGTTTTGTTTTCATGGTGTCATCTTCAGGGTAGAAAACTTGATGCAAAAGGATTTTCTCCTTCATTTCTGTTTTGTTGCTTACAGTCAGATTTTCAAGAAATGGTGTAAGTGAAATATAGCATATAGGTATGTAGGTTAAAAAACAGATGTTATTTTTAGCAGCAAATTGTATTGGAGAGTGGACAGTTTTTTGTTTGTTCGCTTGATTCGAATGCTACTTTTAAATTCATTAGAACGTCCTGTTTATTCAAGGACCTGCAAAGAAATCATAGAAATAGAAGGAAAGTTAACTGGAAACTTAAAAATAAAAAAACCAGGAAGTAAAACGGTATATCGTACATACTTTGTTTTTTTTTTTTCAATTGTCAATCGACTTCATCTCCAAAAATTAGGAACTTTATATTAAAACATGTGCCTCATTTTTTACTGGAAGTGGAAACGGGAAAAGTCCCCTAATTTAAGTGAAAACACAATGGGGCTTAAAATTTCTCTTTTCTTTTCTTTTATATGTTCATCGGTCTAGGTTAAATTTCATAGAAAAAGTGTATTGAATGAAGGCAAAAGTTTTGTTTTGGAACAACAACAAAAAATTTGAAAGTAACAGAAAAAAACAAAATTGAATTCGTCTTTCAATTAAAGAGAAACAGTGTTTCTTGCTGTTGTAGACTTGTATACAACGCATAATTCATTAGATAAGTACTTTATTAATTACTACTTTGTTTATTTCAATCAACTTGTTTTTGTGTCATGTATCAATAATATTAATTTTTTCAAGCTCAATTTTCAATGTTTAAAAATTCATTCTCTTCTGTACCTTCAATTAATAAAGAACTTCCTTTTTATAAATAAAGTTTATTGGTTAACTTTTATTTGCTACAGGTTATGGGCCCAGACCATAACAAGAAATAATTTTGCATTTAGTTTGTTTGCATTAATCGTCTGTCGAATTATTTCACGATGAGTTCGCTGTATCAAATCGATAAACTGGGTGGAGAGAATTATAGCTCTTGGACCATACAAATGAGAAGCGTTTTGGTGCATTCTGATTTATGGTGTTATGTTGATGGTTCAAGAATGTTGAAGGAAGATGCGAAAGAAGAAGAGAGAACTGCTTGGAAAACGGCCGATGGAAAGGCGCTTGCTACAATATTGCTCAGCGTGAAATCTACGGAACTTTTACATGTCAAGAACTGTGCAACATCAAGAGAAGCATGGGAGAAATTGCGTGATGTTCACCAACCACAAGGACCTGCTCGTATGGTGAGTCTTTTTAAGAAATTACTACAAACAAAAATGCATAAGGGTCAGTCCATTGCAAGCCAAGTAAATGAATTCAGCAGTATAGCAGAGAAATTAAATGAAATCGACTTAAGAATAGAAGATGAGTTCTTGACCATTCTTTTATTATGTAGTCTACCAGATTGCTATGAAAGCTTTGTTGTCGCCATAGAGAGTCGTGATACTCTACCTTCGCTTGCAAGTCTCAAAGTTAAACTTCTTGAGGAAGAGCAACGAAGAGGTGATAAGGACCAAATTTCCAATTCAGGGAACCAGCAAGTTTTCTCCACTAGATCTCATAGCAAGAATTTCCAGAATAAAAACACAAATTCCAAAAACAGGTACAAATGTTTTTCGTGTGGCAAGAGAGGACATTTTGCATCAGAATGTCGTAGTTCAAAGAACAATCAGGCTCATTCTTTCGGAATTTTTTGTGCTGAAAATAAGGTTCTCAATTGTCATGAATGGTGCCTAGATAGTGGTGCCACGTCGCATATGTGCTGTCAAGAGGAACATTTCGAAGATCTTCGTAAAGAGAAAGGAGAAATGGTTCAGTTAGCCAACGATAATTTTGTTGTCTCCAGTGGAAAAGGTTCTGCCAGGTTGAAAGTGGGTTCTGAAGAAATTTTACTCAAAAACGTTTTATTTGTTCCCGAGCTTAGAGGTAATTTCTTATCTGTTAGCAAGATAACTTAACACAAGTTCACAGTTGACTTCGTAAAAAATATGGCCATCGTAAGAAATCCCCAGAGTAAATTCGTTCTTAAAGCATTTTTTCGCAATGATTTGTACATTGTTGACTCTAAACCTCAAACACTTTTTCTTACTTCAAATTCAAATTTTGTTCCTTTGGACATTTGGCATCGACGTTATGGACATTTGAATATACAAAGTTTGCAAAAGCTTAATCAAGACGGTATGGTTGTAGGACTCAATTTGAAATCATCAAGTGAAATGCAGGATTGCGAAATATGTGCAAAGGGAAAGATAACCGTTCAACTGTTTGCACAGAAGTCTCTTTCTAGAAACGAAGATTTGGTTGGTCTAGTTCATACAGATGTGTGTGGGCCTATGCGTACACAATCTGCAGGAGGTGCAAGATATTTTGCAACTTTTATTGATGACAAGTCTCGATATACGAAGGTTTATTTTCTTAGGACGAAGAATGAAGTCTTTGATGTTTTTAAAATCTTCAAATCAGAAGTTGAGTTAGAAACAGGATGCAAGATTAAAATGTTGCGATGCGATAACGGAAGAGAGTATCTGAGTAAACCATTTGATGAGTTTTTGGCTTCCCATGGAATCAAGCGACAACTTACAATTGAGTACACACCGCAGCAAAATGGTGTCGCGGAAAGAGCAACCCGCACCTTGGTTGAGATGGCTAGGTGTATGCTCCTAGATTCTAGTCTTCCAGAATTTTTGTGAGCAGAAGCTATTAATACTGCGGCTTTTATTCGAAACAGATCGCCCACGAGAATTCTAGGAAACACTACGCCAATAGAAAGTTGGTCGGGAGAGAAACCAAACATTTCCAATTTCAAGATATTTGGTTCAAAAGCCATTGTTTTAGACAAAAAACCAGGACGTTCTAAATTTGCTGCCAAAGGTAAAGAATTTATTATGGTTGGGTATTCTGACACGTCAAAAGGTTACAGATTGTTTGATCCTGTCACAAGAAAAATTGAAAAGGCTCGTGATGTTCATTTTTTTGAAAATAAGTTTTTGAACGAAAGTAGGAATGAGTATTTTCTCACCGAATTCAATTTTCCGAAGCCTGACGAAGATCAAAATAATGATACAGACAATCCAGAAAGAATCCCTGAAAGCCAAGACGAAGAACAAACGGCAATTACATCTAGAGATCAAAACGAAGACATTCATGAAGAAATGACAGAGGCACATGAACAGATTGATCCGAATCTTACACCGACGAAAGAACAACATCAGCGTGGTGCTGGACGTCCCAAAATTATAAGAACTGGTTCGAGATGTCGACCAAGAAAAGAATACAAAATGGCTAATTCTGTAAATTCCATGAAAGAAGTTGACAATATTCCATTGACTGTTTCCGAAGCTTTGTCCGACAAGAATGCTAAAGACTGGAAAAACGCAATGCAAAATGAGTATGATGCTCTTATGAAAAATCTTGTAGATGTACCGAAAAACGAACCCGTCATTGGATGCAAATGGGTTTTTACCATCAAGAAAAACCCAGATGGAACAATTTCGCGCTACAAATGTAGACTCGTCGCAAAAGGATTTGCCCAAAGGTACATGGTGAATTATTACGAAACGTTTTCACCAGTAGTGCGTTATTCCACCATACGTTTGATCCTGGCGTTAGTAGTGAATCATGATCTCTTCTTACATCACCTTGACGTTAAAACCGCATTCCTTAATGGAGACTTGACGGAAACTGTTTTTATGAAACAACCAGAAGGCTTCGTTGATCCTGAAAATCCTGATAAAGTATGCAAATTGAAGAAAGCACTATACGGACTTAAACCAGCTGGAAGGGAGTGGAACAAGAAACTGAATTCTTGTCTCCTCGAAATCGGTTTTAGGAGGTGCAACGGTGATAGCTGCGTGTATGTTATGAATAACGTTGAATGTTTCAACATCATTGCAGTGTACGTCGATGACATGATGATAGCAAGTTCAGCAGAAACATCTTTAACTCAAATTAAGAACAAGATCATGGCCGAATTCGATTGTGACGATAAAGGAGAAGCAAAATATTTCCTTGGTATCGAAATTGACAGAAATAATTTCAAAAATCAGATTGCCATTCATCAACAGCAGTACATATCTGATTTCCTGCGAAGACATCGAATGGAGACTTGTAAGCCAGCTTATATCCCACTTGATCCTGGCACAAAGTTAGTAAAATGCACAAATCCATCATGTAAGAAACAAGACCCAACACGGTATCAATCTTTAGTAGGAGCGTTAATGTATTTGGCCATATCAACTAGACCGGATATCATGCACAGCATCAGCATCAGCAAGTTATCACAATTTAATGTTGATCCTCATCAAGAACATTACGGTGCTTTAAAATATCTTATGCGATACGTTAACACGACGAATGGCTCAAGTTTGATATACACCAAATCAAAACACAATATGTATCAAAGGTTTTGTAGATGCAGATTGGGCTGGCAGTGCAGATGATCGCAAATCCTATACTGGTTTTTTGTTTACCTTAGCTGAAGGAGCAATTTCTTGGGAATCAAAGAAGCAAACATCTGTAGCACTCAGCAGCACAGAAGCTGAATATATGGCGCTCTCTCAAGCAGGCAAAGAAGCTGTATATTTTCGAAATTTAATTCAAGAAATCGAGAATCAATCAACAGCTAATAAATCAATTGTTTTGTACAACGACAATTTAAGTGCACAACAATTAGTTAAGAATCCGGTTCACCATCCAAGAAGCAAACACATAGACATTCGTTACCATCAAATTCGAGAACTTCATGAAGATGGCATAATCAAACTGGAATACTTGAGTACTAACGACATGGCCGCATATATATTTACGAAAAATTTAGCAAGAATTAAACACCAAAAATTTTCGGCCTTATGTGTGGTATTCCAATTACATAATTATTCAAAATATAATTTTTTGTTTTAAAGTCATATGCGTTGAAGGGTTGTGTTGTAGACTTGTATACAACGCATAATTCATTAGATAAGTACTTTAATAATTACTACTTTGTTTATTTCAATCAGAGTATATCTAACAATGAGTAGGGAAACTCTTTTGCAAAAGTGGTAGTCACTATTACAATCACAAATTTGCAATTAAAAACCTAACAACAATTCCATGAGGGAAAACAGTCAAATCAATTCCTTATGTAAAACTGTATGTGCAAGAAGTTTCGACTATGCGTTCATCCCTTGCATCTTTCCTTTTTTCTCTCAAAGACTTTCAAAGGCGATGAGCAATGAATCATTTTTCATTTCCTTCCAACATAATATCATGCGTTGCCAGAATGGATTCTTTATAACTGCTATATGTTTTTCAACGCAACATATGATGCGATTTCGTCAATATTGGCAACGCAAACAGAGATTGTGTATGGGGGTTGCTTTTATTATGGTAATGTAATTTTAAAGGCGATGAGCAATGATCGTTATCAGTTGTGAACAAAGAAAAAGAATAAAGAAAAAAGCAAAAGAGCGTATGTCTTTTCTCTTTCCTTCCTTTAAGTTTCTTATTGTCATCTATTTCTACTATCTGTGTAAGAATAAATGTGAACTGATAAGGAAATTATGCTGAGTTTCCCTACTCATTATTAGATATACTCTGATTTCAATCAACTTGTTTTTGTGTCATGTATCAATAATATTAATTTTTTCAAGCTCAATTTTCAATGTTTAAAAATTCATTCTCTTCTGTATCTTCAATTAATAATTAATAAAGAACTTCCTTTTTATAAATAAAGTTTATTGGTTAACTTCTATTTGCTACACTTGCAGATGTAGAAAAAATATGTTTCACTTGGTTAAATGTCTACCAATCCAATACCAAACAAAGAAATTTATGATTGGTAGCAGCATTTCGACGCTAATTTTCAGTTTTTAAAAGATTTCAAAAGTAGCAAGGCGAAATGAAAATTTAATTTAAATTTCTTCACTGTTCTTGATTTTTGCCTTACACAACTCACCTTATCTATTCAAGTCTTATTCTATGACACGAACAGAGCTTTCAATACTATGCGAAGTTCATTAAATACAAATTTTAAAGCTCAAATAAGAAGTCTTAGAAGAAATTAATGACAAAAGCAATCCGTTTTTGACTTGGGTCAAAACCAACAGTCTCCGCTTGCTAGCTGGGTCCCTATTCAACTGTCTCCGGTTTTGCACTCCAAGTTGGCTGAGGTCCTTTTCAACTTCGGGCCTCGGGAATGGTGAAGAAGGCTTTCCGGGCCGGAGTATTGGCATGCATCCTCTCTATTAGGTCTGTGTCGTTGTAGCTTTTTACTTTTTTAATTGATCGAGAGAGGGCTTAACCACTCAATTGCTTTCTTAGCCCATTTTGTTAATAGCTCCTCTACTACCTCGAAGTAATTGTGTTCAGAAATGAATATTATACAATTTTGATTATTCTTTATTCAAATAATTTAAATTTCTTTATTAATTTCTTGTTTAATTGTATTTAATTAATTATTTATTATTAATATTTATTATTGATCATTTGTTATTATTACTTGTTCTTATTACTTATTACTTTGCCGAACATAGCAAATAATGCCCTATTTATTTTCTTACCTCAGCTAATCCTACTTAAGGTGGCCATACACATATGATTTGTTCGTCTGATTTGTTCGAGTTCGAATACAAGTTTAACGTGTGTGGGCATGTTTGGGCATGTTCGCGAACAAATCAGATGTAATTGAATCTTTTCAATTTCTTGTGATTTGTTCGCGAAATAATTTCACGTGTGTGGCGTGGTTTGCGAACATTCTGTACTTTTCTTATGTCAGTTTCTTTTTGAAGTTTGAAGTGCGCGGAGCTGATGTACCTAACCAATATGGCAAACAAAGAATTTTTCGAAGAATTTATTGAAATTTGAAAAATTTGTTCGACGTGTATGGAGAAAAGGTAGTCGAACAAATCAGATGAACAAATCATATGTGTATGGCCACCTTTAATCTCTTAATCTTCACACTAGCTATGCTTGCAATGTAATTTTTTATACATAGACATAGGCTATGCTGATGCTACCAATGCCATTTCTTATGCCTAGACTTACATTGTGGTGCATTGCTAATTGTTATCAAAGCTTGTTTTTTGCTCTTACGGTGGTTGTCTGTGCAGACAAAAAAAAAGCACAAAATATCTTGCACACAAGCACACGATGATGGTGGATGATCGATAAAAAAAAGGGGAAGAACACCGTAGTCAAAATGTTTCTATTTTATTTGTTTTATTATTTCTTTAAGAAAATACACTAGTTTATAAGTTTTATTTTGATTTTGCTAGTTTGTAAGTTTTATTTCAGTTAATGAACACTAGTTTATAAGTTTTATTTCGATTTTTATTAGTTTGTAAGTTTTTGATGATGCTGCTTCGATGCTTGTACAAAAAGGAATGAGAACAATGGAAAATTTTAGAGCACGAAATACAACAATCGAGTGAGCGAGAATGCAATATACAAAAGCGGTTGCACCCACAGAATAGTTTAAAAGGGAGATGGGAAACTGAGCTGTCAAAATGACAATGCCTACAAGCTGCGGTCAACATTTACTGCAAGAGTATGCGTGTTTTTACCAATACAATCTCAGCAAAGTGTGACACCCCACATGGGGAGTAAATTACCCGGAAAATTTGAAAATTTGTAGTTTTAACGTACGAAAGGTGAGTAAAAGTGAGCAGTAGAGGGATATGTTCAAAAAGATAGCAAACAAGTAAAATTGCATAAAAGCAGGAAATGGCATCAAATGTATCAAGCAGTAGGATTTCCGACATCAAAAATGAATAAAAAAGAAAATAAAAACAAATGTTCAGTCTAATTAAGAATGCTGAACATGTGAAAAGCTTTTGTTTGAAATCTTATTTTTTTATATAAATACCTGGCTTTATCAGTAACGAAATTCAAGCAAATCGGGTTTCAATTTATACTTAATCCATGTTCTATGAAATCGGCAGTAAGACTTATAAAGGTATAAACGTGTTATTTGACCTCTACCTGATATAAAATTTAAAGAGTTAGTTTAACTATTTGTGTGTGTTTTTGCTTCAAACAAATCTAATGGCCTTATACCCTTATTCACACGTGAAGGAAATCGAAATTTTTTTTGATTAGTGATGGCAAACGGGGTTGCTTGCAGAAAACGTAAGGGGAAGGAAAAAATTAAAAATATTGAGTGTAGAAATTTGAGGCTTTTCCTTGTGTTCTTCTCTTCGGCCCGCATATCCAAAATATTTGTTTGTCGAACACAAGTAAACTGTTTATATCAACGGTTTTAATTCATTTTTCTTTTCTTCTTTTCTTTTTTTTTCTGTTTCTGCGTCATCTTAACAGGCCGACTCCACTAGAGATAATTTCTCTCAGAATACTCATCCTGACATGAAAAGTCTAATGGAGTCGCGTTGTTTCGTTTGTCGTCGTCGTTTGTTTCCTGACTTTTCATGTCAGGATGAGTATTCTGAGAGAAATTATCTCTAGTGGAGTCGGCCTGTAAAGAAACCAAAAAAAAAAAAAATTAAGGAGTAAGCAAAATCTACAAAAAATCTAACACAATCGTTCTTCACATGGGAACAGGGCCAATGTAAGGCACGAGTAGGTTTTCGGTCAAAAGTTTCGGAACTCATCCCCAATCATGGATTCTAGTATTTTCGTGGTGAGTTTAAGAAAAACGTGTTTGCCAATTTGAAAATTCAATCTAGCAATCTACGCTAAATTTGAAATTGCGAAAACAAACAAAAGAGAACTGTAAAAATATAAAAATCCCACCTCATCTTTTTGTTTTTGTATTTTTCATGTACAAGGAAGAAAATAAAATGAAAGAAAATGAAAATTGCGGGATCTAGGGAGTGAAACGTAAGTCAGTTTCCGATCTCCTTTTGTCTCTGGTTGCACCAGATTAGATTAGATTAGATTAGATTAACAAATGCTTTATTTTTCTTTAGATCTTACACAGATTATAAGTATATAAAATAATAAACTAACATTTTTAGAGCATGGCCTAAGCCGTCTGCCAGTTGACAATATAAACTTTAAAGTAAATTTTAAGTAATTTTTTTTTTTTTAATTTAAAAGAGTTCATCTATAATTTTTTTTCTGTATGAAAGAGCAAGCTTGACAAATTGAAACAGAACTTTCCAGTCAGCTCCATTGAGAATGGTTATCATTCATCTTCACTGAGTAAACTCTTCCCGAAAACACTCCTCCGAGACTCCATTAAAATCGGGCATCTGCAAAGGAAGTGGTAGTTGTTTCCCTTTCTCCTTGGTTGCACAGATTGCAGATTTCCGGGCGTTCCTCTCTGTGCGGTATAAAGTTGAGTGGCAGCAACTCTCCTCTTGTTTTTAAAACCAGTGACATGAGGTCGGTTGAGTACTCTTCCTTGAAATAACTTCTGGTTGAAAGATTGTAATCGAGCATTGCGTAAATACATCTGCTTGTTGACTCTCTCGCTCTTGCAACGAATTCCTCTCTTTTCTTCACATCAACTGCACTTATGAGATCATAAAGTTCAGCTTTCCATTGTTCTGGCCTACTTTCGTTTAAAGTAAGCTGACGGTCACAAAAAGTAGCTAAGTTGCTCCAACTCTCGAACCAAGATAACTTCCTTCTTAAAATTACCATAGTTATTTTTTTAGGCAGCCTGTTCTCGTTCATGGTTAACGTCTTCAATATGTAGTCTACTTGCATTTTGAGTGTCGAAATGAATAAAGGAGGAAGACCTGTCTCGAGCATGAGAATGTGATTTGGAGTACTGTTTGGAAGCCTCAAAGTTCTCTTTAGAAAATATCTCAAAAGATGTTCCACCTCACCGAATTCTTTGTGACCCCATACTTGTGCGGCGTAGCACATCACTGCCTTCGCCGTTGTTTCAAAAATTCGAAACTTTGAATTGAAATTAACGTCTTTGTTGTGCATAATGGACTTCCACGTTGCATTTAGCGCATTTTTGGATTTGGCCAGTTTCTCCACAATGTGGTTCCTCAGATTCAGATTTCTTGATATTTTTACTCCTAGGTAGTTATAGTCACTTACTACTTCGATTTCCTTGCTATCAAATCTCCACTTTTCGTTGCGACAGTTTGGGCCTCCACCGTTACGAAAGATCATAACCTTGGATTTACTGAGGTTTACCTGAAGCCTCCATTTGTAGCAGTATGCAGCTATTCTGTTTATCATCAACTGGAGACTTTCAGGCGTTTCAGCAAGTATCACAATGTCATCGGCGAATTTTAAAGATTTTACTAGAAGATTTGCTGCAACTTTTGCTCCACCCTGTAGATCATCCTCCATGTCGTCTATGAAGAGTGCAAACAAAAGAGGGCTTAAGTTACAACCTTGTCTTACTCCTATTTCCACTTCGTATGATTCCGCTACATCGTTGTTGAATGCGATTGCAGATGTTGTCGATTCGTACAATTTTTCCAAAATGCGTCCAAATTTTGTTGAAACACCCTTGTTGTAAAGTTTAAGCATCAGAGCTTTTCTGTCGATGGTGTCGAAGGCCGCTTTAAAATCTATGAAGAAGGCATATAATTTCTTTTTGTCTTTAATGAAAATGTCCGCAATGGATGTGAGCGAGTAGATTTGATCTATGGTTGAGTAGTTCTTGCGGAACCCGGCTTGAGACTCACCAAGGAGGTGGTTTATTTGAACCCAACTGTAGAGTCTTTTGTAGAGAAGCCTTGTAAGAATTTTCATTGATGTGTTCAGCAAGGATATTCCTCTATAGTTTGCAGGATCAGTGCGGTCACCTTTCTTGAATATGGGAGTGACGATGGAATCCTTAAAATAATTTGGTATGCATCCGTGTTCATAAGCCTGGTTAAGCGCTAGAGTAAAGTGTTCGATGAACGTAGGTGTGCTGAATTTGTAGAATTCCGGCGGTATTCCGTTGGAACCTGGAGCTTTGTTACATTTCAGTTCATCCAAAACTGCTTTTACCTCTGAGATACAGAACGGGGCGTCCAAGGCGTCGTCCGCCTGAAAGGGGATAGCAAATTGGAAGCTCGTAGCAAACTTGTCCTTTGTGAGGTTTTTGAAATGCTCGCATAAATCCTTCAGCTCGATCGGTAGGCAGGGTCGCGGTGGTTGACTGTCGTTGTTTATAAGGCGTATTTTGCTCCAAAACTTTGACGCGTTCCTGCAACTTGAAAGATAGTGGGCAATGTTCTCGAAGTATGCTTGACGCTTAGCCTTAAGCAGCGCTTTTAAAGTTTTGTTAGCGGACAAATATTCCCGCTTTAGAAAGAGGTTTTGAGGGTACTTCCTTACAAGCTTTAACCAAGCAAATGATTTTTTTCTAGCTTGTGAGCAGTCTCTGTCAAACCATTTGTCACGAGGAGTAAAAACCCTGTTATTGTTCATCCTGCAAGATGTTGGTATCGATATAGCAATGGTGTCATCAATTTCGGCGAGATTAAGGTTTGTATTGGATGGAGGTGCAAGCTTTAAGGCAATGTTGGTGTCTAATGCTTCAGCATACGTATTCGCCATCGATTGTTTCCATTTGTATTTTATAGCTTTTGTTGTGCAAACATCTACGCGTTGTAGGCTCATTGGTAGCTGAATTGAAACTTGGATAGGGAGATGGTCCGAGTGAATCTGTGATACAACTTCGAAGTCATTCATTAGGTTACACCAATCCCCATTCACCATAGCATAATCAATAACTGAGTTGCCCTGAGGACCGATAAAAGTGTAGTCACCATCAGCATCTCCCTGTGTACTTCCATTGCAGATACCAAGACCAAACGAATTACATAGATCAATAATTTTCTTTCCTTCTCGGTTTACAACAACATCTTTCGAATGACGGAGGTTCAAGTTCAAAGGTTTAAGTTCGCTTTCTATTGATCCTGTTCTGGCGTTGAAGTCCCCAATGAGCATGACGTTTTTAAGATCTGCAAGGTACAAGTTGTCTTCAAGCAAGTCAAAATGTCTATCCCAGCTAGTGCAGTTTAGATATACAGGAACCAAGGATAAAGTATGGTAGTTGGATTTGATTTCAATATACAGAAAGTCTTCGAGGTTCTTGAAAACGAATTCAACTCCTGTTATATTTACTTTGCAGCCCATCAGTATGCCTTCGCTAGCCCTTCCTTTTCTATTTATTTTAACTGCTGATTGCCACTTGGTAGTATGGTTCGGGAAATATGATTCAAATTTAATGTTATGTTCTTCAGTTACATGAGTTTCAATTAATATAAAAATTTCATATTCATTAATAAAGTTTAAAAAATCTAAAGTTTGTATCTTATTATTTAAACCTGCTATATTATAACTTAAAATTCTAACGTTAACTTTATTTGAATTCTGACAGACGGCATCTACCTAATTCATTAAATTATTTATTAAGTTGGAATGTGCTGAAGTGTTAACCCCTGAGTCCCAACCGCAGATTTGCATTGTGTTGCCAGCCGAAGATGTACTTTGCCCAACTGACGTTTCTTGATGATTGACGTTTAGTCTGACATCTCTTCGTGAGTTTTGTTGAATTTGTAAACAGATTTGATGAAAAAAGTTTTTTTCCAGGTTGTTATCTTCAATTAATTTTTTAAAACCATCTACCTGATTAGTAACAAAACCTTGATTATCGGTCCATTCTACAATTATATTATTAATGCTGAGTCTGTCGTCGCGCAATGAAACTTTCATCCGAGGTTGAGTGATCTGAATGTGTTTTCTTAGTTGTAAGAGTTTGCTACGCTTCTGACGGATGGCTGGTGGGTAATCCCGACTTACGGATGCTCCGGTTCCTTTCAGTCTTTTAGCATTCCTCAAAACCTTAAATGCATTATTTTTGTTCTTAAATTCTGCCAAAGTTGTTACTGTTCCATTAGCTGAGCTTATCTCCCGTATATCTTGGATAGTGATTATATCTTGCGACTCCGATAGAGTTTTGCAGATGTTTTCGGTTTCTATGAGTGGATCATTTGAACCTTTTTTCAGTCGAAAAACTAAGTTGGCCGCATTAGCTGATGTTTTTATCTGGTTAATTTCATTTTGCAGGGAAATGCACTTTGTGTTTAAAGAAATCAGTGACTCCTTCAGTTTCTCATTTTCGGTTTTAACCTCAATTATCTCACTGCGAAGTCCAACAATGTCATCCTTCGTAGCAACGTCTTTGAGTTTTAAGTCGAACATTTGGCGTAATTCCTGGATGGACATGGATCCGACTAATTGAGACATGCTTTTTTCTTTTTTTGAGTTTAACGATGCTAATTCGGGGGAGGTCTCACCAACTTTACGCTTGTTGCTCATCAATAAATTTTAATGTATATATATTAAGTTAATTAAAATGGCTACTATTGATCTTGTTAATGACTATGTGATCTTTCAAATTGATTCAAATAGTGATACTAGTTTGAAATTGGAAAATCTGTGAATCACACTTGCTTTTCGGTTTCCGGTTTGGTCACTTTGAGATGAAAAATAATTTTTTAACTTTTTATTAATTAAAGAAAATAACACTTTGTACAGAGCACTTTTGTATGTCTTCTATATAACACTAGCCAGAGTTGCCAACCATTCAAGTAAAATTAGGGTGCGTTCGGTTAACAGCAGTTGGGTACGTTCTTTATCTAATACAATTAGAGTGCGTTTTGACTTTACGTAGGTTATTGATTTTAATTAGTGGTTTTATGATTTCAACATTCCGGCCGCCTTGCATTCTCGCATGTAACAAAAATAACTTAATTTTTGATAGGTTCATATAATGTTATAAGTTAATACAATTTTCTTTTTCAATTCAAAAAATTAATCCAAATACGCAAAGATATAAGTTCAATTTAGATGCGATTTAATGAATATTTATTTATTTATTTATTTATTTATTTATTTTATTTATTAATAATATTTATAGCTCACACAGTAAGATAATTGATATCTTATTAATTTGTGGAAACCTATGACTTAATTTTAACAATTAGATAGAAAAAAATATATATATAATAAAAAAAAATAATAATAATAATAATAATTCATCGATTAAATATCATTTGATTTTGTTATTAATGGAATGATAGGCAGAAAAGTTAGAAAAAGAAAAGAGAACAAAGAAAAAAGATAAGAAGAGTTTAGAAGAGAAGATAAGATAAGCTAAGTTAAGTTAGTTGCTTTGGTTCGAAAAGAAGATTTTAATACTACTTTGGAAAATGCGCACATCACTAATATCCCGCAGATGAGTGGGAAGTGAGTTCCAGAGGCGACATGCAGCGATGAAAAACTGCCTTTCTGAGGTCAAACACGAAAAGCGTGGCAAAATTACTGATGTTGAACTGTTCGATGTTGACATTCTGATTTTTTCGAAGAGATATGTTGGTTGACGTGTTTTCAAAATTTTAAAAAATAATATCAATGTTCGAAGCTTCATGAAGTCATTTAGAGACATATTAAGGAGAGTCCTTTGTAAATGTGAAACATGGTCGAATCTTCTTAACCCAAAGATGTAGCGAATAATACTATTGAAGGCTATGTTTAATTTGTTTTTGCTGATAGAATCGCAGTTGTAAAAAATTTCGCATCCGTGAGTGAGAACAGGTATTACTAGGGTCCTTGCAAGCATTAGTCTGGTTTTAAATGGAGTGATGGCTTGGGCGGTCCACAGTGTTCTAAGCGTTCCATACGTTTTACCTACCAGTTGGTTGATGTGATTATTCCAGGTCAATGTTCTATTAAAGATTACACCTAGATTTTTAATGGAATTCACGAATTCTAAAGGGTTCTCGTTTAGAAATATGGAAGGAAAGTAAGTTAAATCTAATTCTTTTCTAGATATAACCAAACATTTGCATTTGCTAGCGTTGAGAATTAACCCATTGCAGGAAGCCCAGTAGGATATCTTCTCTAATTCTTGGTTCAAAGTGAAAGCGCAGTCGTCAATTAAACCCAATGGACAACTTTTATAGATTTGAATGTCATCGGCATAAAAATGTTTTGATGCTTGATCTATAATGTAACCGTTCTCATTCACATATAGTGAAAATAGAAGGGGGGATAAAATTGATCCTTGGGGAACTCCTTGTTGAACCGGAAGAAAATCGGAGAGCTTTTCGTTTAAGAAAACGGCTTGCTTTCTATCTTTCAAAAAAGAGGACAGCAGTTTAATAGCTTCTGAAGATATGTTGAATCTGTGACGCAGTTTATTTAAAAGTATCGAATGATTCACCATGTCGAATGCTTTTGAGAAGTCCAGTAGGACTAAAAAAGATACATTATCTATATCGAGTTCCGTCCTAATGTCATCGATTATTTTAGTTAGGGCCGTTATACAGCTATGGTGAGAACGAAAACCTGATTGAACATCAACTAAAAGGTTGTTGCGGCTAATGAAGTTACTTAATTGTTTTTGCATTATCTTTTCGCAGACTTTAGACAGAAACGGAAGTATAGAAATTGGTCTAAATTCATTACAAAGCGAGTTTTTGGGGATAGGAATTATTTTTGCTTTTTTCCATTGATGTGGGAAAATGCCAGTGGTAAGGATTGAATTAATGACATGTGTAAAATAGGGTAGAAGCAATGGAAGAATAGCTTTAATGAAAATTGGATTTAAATCATCAGCACCAGTGGCATTAGACTTTATACTTAAGCAACTTTCAACTATGTCTGCGGCGTTCACAGAATCGAAACCGAACAAAGTGTCTGTAGAAGGTTGAGGTATGGTGTTGAGAGATACGTGATCTCTGGGAGTTATTGCAGGTGAGGAAACAAATTTACTGTTAAGCTCATTAATATTAATTGCACCTGTAAAATCATTTCTTTGTTTACCAATTCCTAGCTTGCGGAGATTGTTCCATAGTTTACGACCATCAGATTTTAAATCCAGATGGTTAGAGAAGAACTGTTGTTTTGCGCGTTTAACCTCTTGGACTACTTTATTTCGGAGTGATTTGTACAGCTCACGGAGCTCGTTAACACGAAAACGTTTCCAGCGTCGATACGCCAGATCACGCTGATTTATAAGTTTTTTAATCCTATCTGTAAGCCATTGTTTATTTTCGCGAACCCTAGTTTGTGTTCTCAATGGAACGTGTTGATTGAATAAAAGATTGATATTTGCATTTAAGAACTCGACTTGGTCATCTGGTGAGGACATTAGGAAAATGTCATTCCATTTAATCATTTGTATATCATTTTCAAGTTGTGTTCTATTGATATTCTTAAAATCTCTAAACTGAACTCTAGAAATCACTTGGTTTGCACTTGAATTAAAATCGTAGGTCAAAAAAATAAGATCATGTCTTGAGACAACTGGAGTTTCTAGCTGATCATAAAGAAGTACCCGATCTAATTCACTTACATAGTAATGATCTAGTAGCGTACAAGATGACTGGGAAAAGTGGGTTGGTTGAGAAGTGTTGACTGAGTGCAAGTCGAAGGAACTCATGTTTTCAATAAGTCTTTTGTCAGTTAAATGGTCACAATTAAAGTCACCGCATACGATAATGTTTGATGAGCTTACAGTAATTTCCTCAATAACTTTATAAACATAGTCCAAATCGATATACCTATTAGGTCTATAGATTGTTCCCAAGAGAAGATTACCTTCACTGCCTTGAACCTCCAAAAACAGATACTCGCAAGGGGAGCCGGGTGACGAATAGTATAGCTTCTTACAGATAATGTTTTCCTTGACATATATAGCAACACCTCCACCGCGGTTGGACCTATCCGAACGAAAGATCCTATATCCGCTAAGAGAATATACGGCATCTTTCACAGATGCAGAGAACCACGTTTCGGAAACACAGACCGCATCGATTTGCGAATCTTCAAAAAGTAATATAAATTCATCAATCTTTTTCATCAAACTCTGAGCATTGATATGAGCAACCCTGAAACCGTCACGTCGACAACACAAAATGTTTAACATAGTACGCAATATAACATCACTGGTGTGACCTGTGGAGCCCACCATACGTTCACTCAACTCTGAAACGAGTGGTCGTAGGGCGAGATCTTAGTAACATACACATAGTATATTGGGGAACAAAGCAACTACTTTTACAAAATATGATAATAAATAATTATTGGTGAAAAATTATAATAAGAGAGAGCATGATAAGAGAAAGAATAGAAAAGGTGAGAGGTAGTAAAAGTAATAGTGATAGTAAGAGTATAGATAATAATATTTCATACAATAAAAAGTTTTTCATCATGATGAATGCCGGTGAAATTCTTCTTCTACGTCTTCTTGATTGCCTGTCACAGCAGATGTAGCGAGTATGGTTTTCAATGTTGTATCGTTGTTTATGTGTATTGTCTCTCCTTCTTCTCTCTCTTTAACGTAAACAGAACCAGAGCGTGTATATACTTTAGTGAGAACGCCGCAGTCAAAGATTAAATAAGTAACAAGATGGGAAACTGACTTACGTTTCACTCCCTAGATCCCTCAATTTTCATTTTCTTTCATTTTATTTTCTTTCCTTGTACATGAAAAATATACAAACAAAAACAATATGGCAGGACCATATTTACTGTGTAAAAACACGCATACTTTCACAAAATTTATGGTCCAAACTGTGATAGTATTGGTAAAAAAAACGCATACTTTCAAAGAAACTATGGTCCAAAATGTGATAGTATTGGTAAAAACGCTTGTAGGCATCTGTCATTTTGACAGCTTTGTTTCCTATCTCCTTACCATATATAATCTCTGCCGCAGTGCTTGAGACGCATTGCTTGTTGGAAGAAAAACCGGTTTTTAGATGTCAAGCTTGCATGCAGGTAGATCTTATTTGCTTTTTTCCCTTGCACATTTATACCCGTGTCATCAAGATGCAGTGCTCTTTTGTGTGTTTTGTGAAAGAGAGCAACAGATTTTAGCACCAAGTTCCTTTCATGTGGCGAACTAAATTTTAGTATGATCGGAGCGTCGTGGATGTTATCATTTCTACGTTGAAGTCGGAAAGCAGCTTTTACAGTGGGAGGTACACATTCAACCACGTGGCAGATGTGGTTCAAGATTGATTGAAAGTCTTCATTTGGCAATTGAGGTATACCGAGAAGAACAGCATCAGATGCGACTTCCTTACGTTCAGACAAGTCACATCGTTGTTGTAGATCAGCTAAGTCTTCCCTAAGTTCATTAACAACATCCAAGTGATGGGATTCCATTCTCTCCATTCGTTCTGTAAGGGACTTTATCGCCTTATTTGTGTTTTTCATGAAGGTGGCCACGTCATTTTCAATTTGTTCAAAACGTTGGACGAAAACCAAACGTAGATCTTTGATTTCTTGTGACAGTCTATTGACGATATCGGTTGATTGGGCCTTTATCAGGGAGTCCATTTCAGATCGGGAGATTGCAAACGTAGGCGACCTGGTTTCGCTCTCTCTGGTGGGGGGTGGTGTGGATTCAATGGTAGTGGCAGTGAGGTTGGCAGAGGTTGTTGCAGTGTTGGTTGGATCTTTGATGGGAGCAGGTGTTTTCGGAGTTGATTTAGATTTAAAGAGATTTTGATTTCTTATCGCGGGGGAGGATGTTTTTGCTGAGGGAGTTGTCGTCTTTGTATTTTCAATTTTTTTGGAGGCTGCAGGGGTGACAGCTTTTGCATTCTCTTTATCAGAGGCGCGAGTTTTAACACCAGCCATTATTTCAAAGAGAGGACACAGAAGCAAAGAAATATGAATTTATGGAGTCAATGTACAGAAAAAAAGGCGCGTGATACTTATGAAAATTAATTAATTTTATTTTGTTTTCTGAGCGCACTTTGATTTCTGTTAAAAATTTTTCAGTTTCAATGCAGTGAGATCGTCTTCCGCACACACTCTTGGACTTTTATAGATAAAGAAACAAAATATGACTATAAATTAAGCTACTTTGCCGGACAGCACCATCAAACACGTCTATTCACTCATGAATTCAATTCAATCGATAATAAGTAGGCACTTTTTTCATTTATCAAAGTCAATTTGCGAATATGATATTTAACTAAATTTTTTTAGTTTGGGTATCCAATATTCGGAACGAACAAGACGAATCATTAATTGGATCTCCGCATGTAGGGATATTTGATGAATGTTCGCAATTAAGAGTGTAGACAAATAGGAATTGTATGGAAGAAGTATTGGAAATCTTTCGTTATAAGATAATGTGGACGCCGTAAGCCTACCATGGGAACGCATAATTTGATTAGAATCCAAACAAGGATTCAATGAAAGAAGATTACTCTTAGACTTTAACCTGGCTCCTTGAAGAAGAGCTGCATATTCTTAGAAAAAATGTTGTTTTTGAGTAAGACGGATAATCATGAATTTGGTAGATTTAATTTCTTCATTAAGTAGCAGGTGTGATTTATAATTAGCCCGAGTTGAGCTTTTCCGAGCAGAGTTGCAGAAACGAAATATATAACTCATCACGCGAAGACCTTTAGGCCACGACGAAAAGCGAGACAAAAATTCGATTTCGAAATTCTCAACTTTGAAGGTAACGTTTGTATGGCTTTGAATATTTCTATATTCAAGAGTAGATTCATCAGGAGGATCAACTATTTCAATAGAAGGCCAATTTGTTTCGACCTCTTTTAACCAAAATGGTACATGCCACCATAATTTGCTCGATTTTAACTCTTGCGGAGAAACACCGCGTGTGGCTAAATCGGCAGGATTTTCTGGAGAAGAAACATGGCTCCATTTAAGATCAGGAACATTTGATAGGATTTCTGAGGTCCTGTTGGCTACATATGTCTTCCAACTGCTTGGCGGTTTGTTCAGCCAGGCTAACACAATAGTTGAATCTGTCCACAATCTAATGGAGACTTCAGTTAGGAAAGCAAATTGATTGAGCAGTAATTTGACCATTCGTGACAAAAGAACTGCGCCTTGAAGTTCCAACCGAGGGAGAGAGATAGTATTGACAGGTGCAACCCATAGAGGACATATATTACCTAGAGTCCCGACTTTCCTCGTCCCTTTCCGAAAACACCCGCAATTCTCCTCTGAGGTGAACTCTCACGATCCTCTCTTAATTTCGTGTAAATGAAAATTTTAGAAAGAAAAAAAAAACAAAATTTCACCTCAACCGTGGGCAAATTTTTTTCCTGGGCCCAAAGTGACAGAAGCCAAAAAAAGAAGAAGAAGAACAAAAATCATTTGTTAAATTCAAAACTTATGTCGAAACAAAACATTTCCAATTTCTTGTGGATTTATCAAGCAACGAATTGTATTTGGAAGAGGGTGAAACGCTCATAAAAGAGAAAAGTTTATTTCTTCAATAAGGTAAATATAAAAGTCCTGAAGATTTTCGAGTTTACGCTGTGTGTTCCTTGTTTTCACAATTGCCATATTTGCAGGTCGAATATCTCCTACAAAACATCGAAGGAAGCACTCAAAAAGCTATTTACGAAGCAAATGAAGACCTCCAGCAATGCATCAAGGAACTCAAAGAAATATCAATCAACCTCAAAGTCTCTGGTGTTGCGGAAGAAGAAAGTGTCGTCGCTGAAGAGGTCACAGCCTTGAATAGCGAGGACGTGGAAAGTGCTGCCGTAGACTAAAACCAAACGGTACACTGCAAGCCAAATTCCAGGACGAAAAAAGCTCAAAACAAATCGACAGACCAAGCCGATGTCCATGAAAACCTTGTTAATTCTTTTTTCGAACTCACCTGCGATTTATGCAGCGAAAATTTCGACAACTGTACAAATCTCTTCGCCCATTACGAGGTCCAACACAAAATTCGAGGCTACTTATCATGCTGTAATGTTAAGTATTTTAAAATTATGAAGATTGCAGAGCATGTTTTGCGACACAAAAACCCAGAAATGTTTCAGTGAGTAGTGTTTTCCCTCGAAAACAACCCATAATATTTGAATGTCCTTTTCCAGATGTTCGAAATGTGATTTGGACACAATTTTCTGTGATAAAAAACAAGTAGAAGCTCACATGCTGACACACTTGGAGCCACATTCCAGTGTTTTTTAATGTGACAAGTGTGATAAGACGTTTTCCAAGAAATACCGTTATCAACAACATTGCCTAACACATCTTAGCCCTGAGGAAAAGAAATACATATGTCAAGACTGTGGAAAGCCGTACGATCTCAATCCCAAAGTTATCAAACTCTAATTTTTAGTTTTTCAGATATGCCACTGAATCGCTGCTGCGTGTCCATGCTCGAGTAGTTTTACTGAAATCCTATGCGCATGTTTGTGAAATATGTTCGAAAGTCTTCAAAAGTCGAGGGTTCTTCGAGAAACATCAACTAGAACACATGGGACAGTCGTTGCCCAAAATTCAGTGCCAAATATGCAAGACCTGGATGAAGAACGAGCATACGATGCGGGCACATCGGCGCCTTCACGAAGACGAAGGTACAGTTCACGAGTGTGATATCTGTGGCAAGACTGGACCATCACGGAATGCGATTCTGAAACACAAACGTTATGTGCACCTGAGTGAGAGAACGTTTAAGTGTACGTCGTGTCCAAAGGCGTTCAAAAGGGCTGTTTCCAACTCTAATCCATCGTTACGTTGCCGAGGTGCCATCGCATCGTGTGAAATTCTTGCAGAATCTCCCACAGCAATCAGTATTGGTTTTACAATAACAAATGTTTTTGAGCCTTTGGGTGACCAAGAACTCGGATAAGGCATTGCTACCTTCGCAACGCTCGTCAAATCTCTTCACATACTGGCTAAAATTCATCATAACAAAATAAAGAAAGAAACTCGCAAACATTTCAGAAGCGAAGTCCAATCGCTTGATGACTTTATGCTTCTATGTACCAAATTGTCCACTACGACTGCGAGAAAGGCACTCAATCTCGAAAAGTCAATTCCAAAAAGTACGGAGTCGATTTGATACAATTTACCCATGTTAACAACACATGTTGCCCACATCTAAAGAAGGATTGTAAAGGCGGGACGAGAAAACGACAATTTTGTATTATTAATTTTATTACAATAAAAGAAGTTCTAATGTCAACAACAATTTCAGACCATCAATTTTATTTATAATCTCAGATGTTTTAAGTGTCTCTGTGCATCTTAGTACTCGCGGATGACCACCAAGAGCTTTGTCAGATTTGTACCCATCTTCGCATTGATTCCGATTACTGGTTGGTTAGGTCGCTGTTCGAGTTCCTTTCAGTTCTATTCAGTTTGGCTTCTTGCTCGTCGACCTTATTTGCAACAATTATTCTCAACTGTTGGCTAAATTGACTGATTTCATTGTCAAGAATCTCGTAATGCTTAAAGGGCTCTTCGCTAGAAGCGTCTAGCACGAACATCAATACCGAACACCTCTCAGCGTAAATACCCAAACCCTTGTTTTTATTTGAATCTGGAATGAGTACTGGTAAATGTGCGACTGCTACTTGTTCGTAGTCATCGTACTGGATCATTCCTATGTGAGTTTTTTAGGTTGTGAATGGGTATGTAGTGACCTTGGGATTCGCCCTAGAAATTGCTTCCAGGGGTTGTTCAATGGTGTAAGGCGGATAGCTTTTCATTGAATGTTGTTAAACCGATGTGCAAGGGCTTTGTTTTTGAAAAAAACTGCATTCGATGATTTTTTAACTGCTTTTGATGTTGAAGGACTTTTTCTTGGCCTTAATTAGGCACTGCGTAAACAATTTAAAAATTTGAAACTAAACAAACAAAAAGTGAGGCCACGTATTTTAACATTTACGTAATTCAAATTTATTCGTTAAAATAAAACCTAAACTACAATCTAATCGTTGCATCAGCTCCAGTGGAGAACACCCACAACTGCGCCGGATGCCAACAAACATTCAGAACGCCGAAGTCATCATGTTTCTCATGCGTCTGTAGTTTCTTCAATGGAACGATCAGTGGATCGTTTGATGGCTGGTTTGATGATCTTCTTGGCATCCCAGTCGTAACCAATGTGCTTGTATTCGTCGTACCAGTGCATCGGGATGTTGCCGACTGTGTTTCGTATGGCTTCCTCGTCGGAAGTGTCCGAATTCTCGTATTCCTGGCTGGATTGATTCTTTTGTTCTCCTTGTAGAGTTGTTTTTACATCTTTGAGAGGGCTGACTTCTTCTTCATTGACATTTTGAATTCTCCCTCGACTCGAGGAATTTCGACTGGAGTTGCTTTGGGAGCAACTGGTTCTTTAGCAGGAACTGGCTGAGGTTTCTCTGGCTCTGGTGCTTTTGTTGTCGCCTTTTTCGGTTTTTCGACGGATTTTGACGTCGATGGAGCTGGTGTTTCTGGTAGTTCTTCTTCAATTACACTATCGTCTTCATCGTCCTCTTCTCCTTCATCATCACAGCTGGAAACATCTTCAATATCAAGTTCTTCTTCACCTTTATCATCATTCCCTTCGCTGTCATCATCTTCTTCTTCTTTTTCGTCGTCGTCTGCTTGTTTCTTCACACAGTTTCCTTCCTCATCACTCGAATTCCAGCTCATAACTTTCGCCCGAATTGAAAGCCTCATCGATTCCTTCGTCGTCTGTGCTGTCGGCGTCGTCCTAAATACCAATATTTTTCATTAAATCCACCTGAAAGAATTTAGTTTAGCTCTTATATCGAGTTCCAACTTTCCAAGTGAAAACCATGAACTTACCTCTTCACCGCCGTTGATTTCATCTTTTACTTCAACTTTTTGGTTTTCTTTGATACGCTTGGCCCTCGGACAGAGATACAAATCCAAACAACGAAGGAATCCCTCGCGCAGGTATCGCGGGTAAGCCGAAACTGCTCGCAGCGACTTGTACTTCTGAGGCATTGTCGGTGGGCATGGAATTGCACAGGGGGCCAATTTGAGAATGAGCAGGGTAGTGGGCGTCTGTTAGGACAGGCTCGTGCAGTTCGGCTAGGAAGCTCTTGAATACAGTTGCACAGTCGCGGACTGCTGAGCCTTCGGTCAATTCGAAGGGCTTGTCACTTTGAATGAACGCTCGCAGTTCGTTTTGCCGGGAAGGTGAGCCGGTTTTAGGGAATATTCCTTCTTGAATAACATCTGCAAGGGAACAACGAATGAATCAACAATCAAGAGTGTATGAACATGAGAACACTTACTCTCTTCCATTTGAATGAACATTTTCAGTTGCCTAAGCTGGTTAATAAAGTAAGTCTAATGACGAACGATTTCATTCCGGGGGACTGGCATTGGCTTTCCCCGATGTGCAACTTTTCATTTTCTTTGATAAACGATTCCATTTCTTCAGTTTTCCTTTCTCATAGTAGACCACTTCATGACAGGGAAGATCAAATCTAATAGAAAGATTTCACATGTAGGAAACGACAAATATTAGGTCTTTCCGTGTAACTCAATCATCCGTATTTAGATCCAGTTGAAAGGACAGATGCATCCGGACAAGGGTTTTAAACTTTTCATAATTACTTCGACGCATTTTTCCGCAATATCTTTGTCGGATAGATGCGCAACACACACTTCTTCGGTGTCCATTTTATTGAAAAGCAATAAACTTTTAATTTGTTAACATGAAACAGGAAAAACTATAATTTCCAACAAAATAAATCGAACAAAAATCATGCTTAGAAGGGGGACGAGAAAAACATGTTCGTTTAAGGTTTTGAATTTTCTATATTGCTCAAAGCACTAGATTAAATTTGATAAAAGTTTAGCAAAGTTGTTTTTAATAACATTTAAAATCGCAAAAGCTTAAATTACTATTTTTAAAAGCAAAAACGTAGAAGCAAAATATTTTTTCGCGAATTTCTCAAACCGCACATTTGAATTGAAAATAATAATAATATGTCAAATATTTTTGACATTAGCTGTCAAAACTTTCACCACAGCAAATAAAAAACTAAAGGCCCGATTGTAGTATTTATGTTGTTTGTTCCTAAGGGTGTCGCATACTATTTCGATTTTTCTTGCGTTCTTTTTAAGATTTTTAATATTTTTGATTCAAATACTGGTAAATAATAAAGTAATTATATGCTAAAAGGGCAAAGAAACAACGTATATATTTATTTTTCATATTACATGAATTTTTTTGCATGTTCAGGTTTTTTTGAAAAATTTGAGCTCAACGGAATCTACTTTTTTGAAATTTGAGCTAGAGGTTTTACACCACGACTGTAATGGGCACACATGCCTTAAAATTGCATAGGTATTAGTGAGAGTTCCCATAAGAAATGCATTGGGAAACTAACACTTATGCACTTTTAAGGTATAAATGTGAAAATTTCAGCTTGTAGGCCGAAAGAGAGCGAACCACCGAAGTCGGGCCTCTAGGTAATATATGTCCTCTATGGGTGCAACCTTTGATTTTGCCCATAACAAATGTGAAGATGTCTTTAAAGAATTATTATGCACTCGGACATAAATTGCAGCCGCATAAGCCTTTTCTGAGGCATCAGAAAACCCATGTAGCTGCAAAGAATGCCAAGGAGCAAACTCAATCCAACGCGGAATTGTTATTTTTTGGATATCAGCAAAATCCTCCAAAAAGCATTTCCACTTTTGTTCAGAAGAAGACGTAAGACGGTCATCCCATCCAGTTTTATCTAGCCAAATTTGCTGCATTAGCATTTTTGCTGTTATAATGATAGGGGCAAGCCAACCCACAGGATCATATAACTTAGCAATAGTTGATAAAACTGAACGTTTTTTAATCGAAAGTGTTGACCGATTTTTCAGGATCAATTGAAAATGAAAAAGTGTCGTAAGAAGCATTCCATTGAACGCCAAGCATTTTGGTGGAACTATCATCTTCTATTTTTAAAAAATCTTTATTCAGGAGATGATCTTTTGGAATATGATTGAGAAGATCGGGATGATTAGCTGTCCATTTTCTAAGATTGAATCCAGCAGAGTGAAGAGCATTTATGAGTTCAGTCTGGCCTCTTCGCGCCGACACTATATCATGCGCCCCAGAAAGAACATCATCAACGTAAAATTCATTCTTCAGAATTTTGGAAGCAAGGGGATAAATTGTTTCAACATCTGAAGCCAATTGATGTAACGTGCGTATAGCTAAGTAGGGAGCGCAATTGACTCCAAACGTTACCGTGTTGAGCTGATAATCAACTATTTTCTCACTTGGTTTAGGGCGGAACAAAATTCTTTGGAATTGTGCGTGATCGGGATGGATTCTTATCTGACGATACATCTTCTCGATGTCGCCATTAAACACGTATTTATAAAAACGCCAATTCAGCATGAGGAAAGTTATGTCACTTTGAAGAATGGGACCTGAGTGTAGCAGATCATTCAAACTTTTACCGTAAGAAGATGATTTGGATGCGTTAAAAACTACTCTTAGTTTAGTGGTAGTACTTTGGGGTTTCAGGACCGCATGGTGTGGGAGATAATATGATTGTACACGGTTCTCATCACACAGTTCATAAGGAGGAGTAGGCGACATATGACCCAACGTTAGATATTCCGAGAGCACTGTTTGATATTCTTTATTGACAGCAGGTTTAGCAAGTAGAGACTTTTCATTGCGAAGGAATTGTTGCATTGCAATATAGCGTGAATTACCCAATTCGGATTCTTCGATAGAATTTTTGAAAGGTAACTTTACAACATATCGTCCTGTTGATGGATCTCTATATGTCGTGTCACAGTATAAGTTTTCACAAAATAGTTCAGATGATGTTGGCAAGGATGATGAGGGTAGTTCTTCAAGCTTCCAAAACCTTTCAATCGCCTTATCGATTGAAAATTCATCAATAGGTTTCATGAAAGTATGAAAAGTTGAAACGACAGGAACATTTTCGTAAGGTCCTAACAGAACCCAACCAAATACTGTGTTTTGAGCCATAATAGTAGATACTCAAAACATTCGCCCTTACACCATCCAAAATTATGTGTGGGTATAGATCAGCTCCAATGAGCATATCTATTCGCGAACTTTGATAAAAGAATGGGTCGGCTAATGGAAGATCACATTTAAATTTATTTTGGCTAATATCCATGGAAACCGCCGGCAAATTGCATGTAATGGTCTTCAGGACTAAGGCTTGAGCATGAATTTGGAATTCCTTCACGTTGTTTGAACAAAGGGTGAAAGAACAGAGTTTTGAAGACCAAGCAGTTTCTGTGGAGCCCATACCACAGATCCGGGCTTGAGTGGGTTGAGTTGGTAATCCAATAAGTTTCTGGAATTCCTCAGTTAGAAAGGAAACTTCGGAACCTTGATCAATTAAAGCTCGGAGAGCAAATTCACTTCCTTGGTGGCGAATCTTCACCATTGCTGTGGCTAACAATACTTGGCGATAACTTTTGGAAAGCAAGACATTGTGATTCATTGTTGGAGTGGACTGTGTATGACGATGATCATTTTGAGATGAAGATGAGGCTAGAGGTAACGAGGTACCATGAGACGAAGAAAAAGAAGAGGAAGCTTGATATGCTGGATTTGCATCACCTGGACATGGGAGAGTTGGAACCCTTTGATTAGTGGCATTATTAGTTTCGGATTGTTTGCGTTCGAAATGCAACAAGGTGTGATGTTTGCCTTTGCATCGAAGGCAAGTGCTTGTACTCTGACATTGACCCAGATTATGAGTTACTGCGAGACAATTGAAACAGAATTTATGTCTCCGTACAGTCTTATGTCTTTCATCGACAGGCATTTTTAAAAATTTCGGGCAATTTCTCAATGGATGTTGCTCACTGCACACCTGACAGGCAGGAATAATTTTAGCGTGGAAATTTTTCACAGATTTATTTTTCATTGCTTGTCCCGACCCAGGCTTAGTGTTTTGTATTTTGTTAGGAGAATTGTGTTTCATTTCAGAAACGCTCTCAAGAATTCGGTAGCGGTTTGTCAAAAAAGTGTTCATGCTGTCCCATGATGGAATTTCAGTAGGTTTAGTCAACGAGGCTTCCCATAAACTTAATGTAGTATCTGGAAGTCGAGACGCACAAATAAAAGTAATAATAGCGTTCCACGCGTCAGTTGGAATGTCATAAGATTTAAGTGCTATCAATGCATCGTTAATACTGCTTTGTAACATTTTAATATCCTTAGCGGATTCGAAAAGTATGGGTTTTTGATTTAAAAGAATCTGGATTTGATTATTTACCAAAATCCGTTTATTTTCATAATGCTCCTTTAGAGCGTTCCATGCGAGTTGGAAGTTATTGTCAGTCAAACCGAATTTATTTACTATATTGAAGGCGGCATCTTTAGTTTTTGCTCTTAAGTGAAAAAGCTTTTGAACATCACTCAGCTTGGTATGATTAATATACACTGCTGTAAACATGTCCCTAAAGGAAGGCCACTCTAAATAGTTGCCATAAAAATCTTGCGTATCGCACGCTGGGACTCTTATATTATGAGAATCTTCGTTAGCTAGACCAGCCTTTTCAATGTTTGGATCCTTTTCACTATCTGCCTTAACTTGCTTGGGATAAAGCGCTTTCATAAAATCTGAAATTTCACTTTAACATTGGAAAAAAGTTGAGGATGAACTCTGATACTTTGCTTTTACCTCGCCTATAGAGCCTTGCAGATCTTCATCACCTCGAAGGCACTGCGCGTATGCAAATTTCACGTCTTGCCACAAACATTTCAATTCTGTTTGATAAGCTTCTAACAAAGACACCGAATGAGTGCTAACTGGTTTGGTCTTAAAGGTTGCATAAAACTCGACCAATTGGTTGGACGCAAAAATTAAATCATACAGGAAACCCATTATACTGATAAAAGGAAAACTGCGTATCTATGCCGTGAACAATTCGACAACCACGAAAAAAATGTAATACAAGAATTGAAATGTACCAACGATAATAAGGGAGCACTTTGTGGCAATGTAAATCCGTATATAAAAAAAAAACGAATTTCTTTGGAATTCCCAAATAATTAAATATACCAATACAAAAATACAAATTTATTTTATATACAGCACTAAAATATATTAATACAACGTACCTTATGAGAAATGATTTTACTGGTATGATGAGAAGATCTTGATAATGTGATGGTGATGACGAGTTTAACGATGGCTTGGTTGGCGATGATAATTTGAGATGATGATTGCGCAGATGGCGACTGACGATGACTTGATGGTGATGAAAATGTGCGATGGTGACTGGGGGTAACGACTGACGATGACTTGATGGTGGTTACTGTCACAAGGACGATGATGAAAGGCTTGTTGCGGACGCTGCCACGAGGTGAACGACGATGAAAAACGTGTGGCGTTCACTGCCACGAGGAAAAACACTGTGGCGATCACTGCCACGCGGATAACCACGATGAAAAACTTGTGGAAGACACTGTCACGAGAAAGATGATGAAAAGCATAGCTGGGCACCGTTAATCAAAAAGTTAACTTCGTTAATCGCTAATCCGTAAATTAAAAATTTAACTTCGTTAACAGTTAAAACGTTAAATTTTAGAAAAATTAACGAAAGTTAACGTTAATCGTTAATCCGTTAACACACCGTACAAATTTTATTTTCTAATAAAAATTGGAAGTTGGAAACAAGAAAAGACAAGTAATTTTTTTTTTTAATATAGTAAATTATATTTTATAGTTTAAGTGTTAAAACAACAATTTAATCAGTCATGTATATGAATGTGATTGTTCCCCTTCATGAACATTAGCATGTTCAAATTCTCTTCGGAAAGCAAGGCTCTTTTCGGCTGAAGTATATCCTTGCCCGTGGAGAAGAGACGTTCAACAGCAGCGCTTGAGGGTATGGCAGTATTGTATTGGATAAACAGATTTGCCAATACTTGTTCCCCGGGAATGCCACTTCATATAACGAGTCTTTTGACTTCAAATCTAGCCACGTGCTTACGAGACTTTGAGCTTTACTTCTTAATGATTTGTTGTTCTTAGGTTTTTCTGAATTGAGTAACAGAGTTGAAAAAGTCATCCTCATTCAATATTCAATCGTGGCTTGTGCAAGTTTGCCTTCCATTCATTTAAACCTAAATAAAACTTAGCATTTATCTTAAAGCTTATAATTAGCTACAATTATTGTAAATTACTAAGAACTAAGAAGCGTAAAATTAAATAAAAATCTTTTAATATTTAAAATAAATTCGCGTCTGCTTTTATATAAAAGATTGTGCAAATAAAAGGGCATCACAATCTTTTTAAATCAAAACAACGCGAATTTATTGTAAGCATCAACAAATTTTTATTTGGTTTTAAGTTTGTAATTTAGTTCTAAGTCTTTTACATTTAGCTTTAAGATAAATTTTAAGTTTAGATTTAAGTTAAATAAACAAAGGCGAACTTGCACAAGCCACGTTTGAATATTTTGTGCCCTCTTATTGGCACAATCTTTTATATAAAAGCAGACGCGAATTTATTTTAAATATTAAAAGATTTTTATTTAGTTTTACTCTTCTTAGTTCTTAGTAATTCACAATAATTGTAGCTAATTATTAGCTTTAAGATAAATGTTAAGTTTTATTTAGGTTTAAACGAATGGAAATGAAGGCGAACTTGCACAAGCCACGATTGAATATTGAATTTGTGTAACAAATCAGCTTCTATAATAGGGTGATCGATGTCGGCAATAACAAAAGTGAAATTAAAAGCTCGTCTAAGATTCAAGTCAACTGTTAATCGTTTGCAACCGTATGTTCGTTCGCAGTAAGCAGAATGAAATCGTTTGGTTCTTTGATTTGCTGGCAGAATTTGCGAGGAATTATCGAAATTTCAGCACCAGTGTCGATTAGAAATTGAAACTTTGTATTTTTATCGCGAATAAATAGACGGCGTCGTCGTGTTTCCTGAAGGGTGTTGACTAATTTTGTATCTACACTAATATATAAAGCTGAAGAGTTTGTTTGTTTGAACGCGGTAATCTCAGGAACTACTGGTTCGAATGGTATAATTCTTTTTGTGTTGGATGGTGCCTTAATCGACTTAGACTTTAGGCTACTTAACATTAAGCTGTGACCAATAGCAGCGAAGAATCTGTTTAAAATGGGAAAAAACGGCAAAAAATATACATTTTTCTGCGTTTTAACGCACTTATCTCAGGAAGTACTGGTTCGAATGGTATAATTCTTTTTGTGTTGGATGGTCCATTAATTGAGGAAGACTTGAGGCTATTTAACATTAAGCTGTGCCCAATAGCAGCGAAGAATCTGTGGAAAATATGGAAAAACGGCAAAAAATATACATTTTTCTGCGTTTTAACGCGCTTATCTCAAGAACTGCTTTATGAAATTGAACAATTTTTTAAATGTTGAATGGGCCATTTATCAAGGAAGGCTTGAAGCTATATAAAATTTAGCTGCGACCAATAGGAGCGAAGAATTTGTGTAAAATGTGGAAAAAATGGCAAACAATACAATTTAATCTACACTAATATATAAAGCTGAAGAGTTTGTTTGTTTGAACGCGGTAATCTCAGGAACTACTGGTTCGAATGGTATAATTCTTTTTGTGTTGGATGGTGCCTTAATCGACTTAGACTTTAGGCTACTTAACATTAAGCTGTGACCAATAGCAGCGAAGAATCTGTTTAAAATGGGGAAAAAACGGCAAAAAATATACATTTTTCTGCGTTTTAACGCACTTATCTCAGGAAGTACTGGTTCGAATGGTATAATTCTTTTTGTGTTGGATGGTCCATTAATTGAGGAAGACTTGAGGCTATTTAACATTAAGCTGTGCCCAATAGCAGCGAAGAATCTGTGGAAAATATGGAAAAAACGGCAAAAAATATACATTTTTCTGCGTTTTAACGCGCTTATCTCAAGAACTGCTTTATGAAATTGAACAATTTTTTAAATGTTGAATGGGCCATTTATCAAGGAAGGCTTGAAGCTATATAAAATTTAGCTGCGACCAATAGGAGCGAAGAATTTGTGTAAAATGTGGAAAAAATGGCAAACAATACAATTTAATACAATATAAAGCTAAAGAGTTTGTTCGTTTGAACGCGGTAATCTCAGGAACCACAATTTCGAATTGTAAAATTCTTTTTGTGTTGGATAGTCCATAAATCGATGAAGGCTTTAAAATAAAATAAATAAATAGAGTGGCGCGACAGCTCTTGAAGAGCAAACGCCTAAGTGGCTTACTCTAATCAACAATTCTCTGAGTGCGTGTGAAGAATTGAGGGGACCTACAATTTAACGCCGATTCCGAACGGCAAAGTTGAGAAGCATTTTTTCATTACAGATTGATACTCTTGGAAGATTTGTCAGGTCTTCGCAAGAGGCAGTACCCGTGAAAGATGAAATAAAAACTTGGCCTGAGTAGGACTCGAACCAACGACGTTCTGCTTAGCAGCCAACGCACTTACCAACTAAGCTACGGGCAACTGCTTTAGGCTTTATTCTACTTAAAATTAAGCTGCGACCAATAGCAGCGAAGAATCTGTGGAAATGTGAAATGTGAGATCTCTGAGATTAAATTATTTTGGATTCGATTTCTCACTCAGCTATTTGACGTGGCTGACATATGTGCAGCAACAATTAGTAAGGTAACCATTAAATCTCAATGATAACTGAGAATTATGTTCCACCAAGGCACCAAATGATTTTGCCTCAGTCAAGGTGACATTGAGATCTCAGTGAGATGTTGTTAGGTGGAACTGGCCTAATAACTGCTCAAATTAGTATTTTGAGAGTTCAATTGATTTGTGAATGTGATTGATTGCACTATTTGTGCAGATTATTGTGTTTAAACCATATCATTTTATGTACTTCTTAACTAAAAAATATGCTCAGTTTAAAGAAAAAAAAATTTACTTAACGAAAAAAACGATGCAGAAGTAAGAGAGATATTAGAATTAGGGAGAGTTCACCCAAGGGAATGCTTTAAGTATGAACAACTTTTTTTTTTATAATTCCCACGCCTCTTTCCCCCCCAGATACCGCACGCGCTGGGGTCCATTGTCACCGAGTACGGCGGCAATTACGGTTGCTAGCCGTAAACTGAAGGAAATCATACAAAATTCTCAAATTTTTCAAGTTCAAGAGAATTACGACCTAGGGAGAGTTGACTGCAATGCAATTTTACAATAACTTCCGAAAAAAATTCCCACGCGCGCATGATGCACAAATCGAGATGATACTCTGGCCGGTGGACGAGGGAGAGGCGGACGAAGTCGCGGGCAACTGCTAGTACAATATAAAGCTGAAGAGATTGTTCGTTTGATTGTGGTAATCTCAGGAACTACTGGTTCGAAATGTGAAATTTTTTTTGTGTTGGATGGTCCATTAATCGACTAAGGCTTAAGGCTTCTTAACATTAAGCTGTGACCAATAGCAGCGAAGAATCTGTCGAAAATGTGGAAAAAACGGAAAAAAATATTTATTTTTCTGCGTTTTAACGCGCTTATCTCAGGAACTCAAATTGAACAATTGTTTTTGTGTCTAATGGTGGATTTATTGAGGAAGGCTAGAAGCTATATCATACTACGCTGATACCAATAGGAGCGAAGCGTCAGTTAAAAATATTGCAAAAACGGCAAAAAATATTCTTTTTTGAATGTGTCTGTTGTTTGCTTGAACCCGCTGATCTCAGGAACTGCTAAATCAAAGTGAACAATTATTTTGCGTTGAATAGTTTATTTATTATGGAAGGCCTTAGGCTATATAATATTAGGCAATATAAGCGAAGAATCAGTGGAAAAAGTGGAAAAAACGGCAAAAAAATATTAATTTTTCTTGGTATGTGTTGAAAAAATTACTGTGCAGTGTGCACTGCTCAGCTCCAACTGATTTTAGAATTAAAGTACCAGAATTTCAAAAAAAAAAAAATACGAGCGTGTATAAGTGGATATAGTGTTACTATTTTTCCCATTCAGTAGCAATGGCTGTCATAGCGCCGCCCCGCGTTCTGTCGTCCGTTTTCAGTTCAATAACAACATAGAAGTTAGAGAGATGAGAACGAAAAATATTGTGTTGGCTGTATCAAACTTAAGGCAGGCTGGCCAAGCAAATTGTATAAAAAATGCCAGTTCCACCTAGCAACATCTCACTGAGATCTCAGAGATTTTTTAAGTGGAACAAAAATTCTCAGCTGTGAACTGAGATTTTTTTCTCAGATCTCTGAGATGAAATTATTTTGGATTCGATTTCTCACTCAGCTATTTTGACGTGGCTGACATATGTGCAACAACAATTAGTAAGGTAACCATTATATCTCAATGATAACTGAGAATTATGTCCCATCAAATGATTTTGCCTCAGTCAAGGTGACATTGAGATCTCAGTGAGATGTTGTTAGGTGGAACTGGCCTAATAACTGCTCAAAATAGAATTTTGAGAGTTCAATTGATTTGTGAATGTGAATCATTGCAGTGAATGTGATTGATTGCACTATTTGTGCAGATTATTGTGTTTAAACAATATCATTTTATATGTTTCTTAACTAAAAAATATGCTCAGTTTAAAGAAACAGGGAAAAAAATTGACTTCAGGAAAAAAAATGTGCACGACTCGGTCGTACGAACTTGCTCCTGTATTCCAAATTATAACTCATAAAAAAAATTAATATTCGTAAATAAAAATTTAAATTGAAATATGTACCTCAAACAAAGATTCTATCTGAAAAAAAATGATATCGTATGATTTCTTAAGAAATTGTTGATTTTGCAAATTTTTTTTAAAAAAATCGTCGGAGCGGTTTTTTTTAAATTAATTTTTTGTATATAAAATTTTTCAAAAATGTTTTAAAATTAATTTGGGTATGCAGTATTCAAGAATGTGCAACTATACATTTTACAAGTAAGTTTCAATTTTTAATATTGATCTGTTTTTGAGATACAGAATTTTGAAAAAAAAGTTTAAAAATATTTTTTAAAAATCCAAAAAAAATTTTGAAATTATTTCGAATACAAAATATAAATTGAACTATATAAACGTACTTTCAAAAAAAAACTTACCCTGATCGGACTTTTATTTTTCGGGAAAATCTGATAACAAAAAAACGGTTCTATGGGCGGTACCGTTTTGTAGCAATACAAAAATATTTTTTTTACATAAAATACATCAGAGTTTTAAACAAAAATTTTCGAGGAAGTTTAAAAAAAATCGTAGGAGCCGTTTTTGAAAAAAATGAAACTTTTGGTTTTTGGCCAAAAAAATCGTATGGTGGCTACCCTAAATTTTGATCTTAAAAAAAAATCAAAAAAACGACCCACGCGAATTTGCTCAAACCTCTAATTTTCAAGTTTGAAGTCAATCGGACCAGTGGTTAAGGCTGTAGGTGCGTTTACAGACAGACAGACAGACATCGGACGGAATCGCCGGACCCACTTTTTTCGAATTCTCTATCATCGTAATGTCATATCTCATCATTATCTCAATTTTTTTTTTTTACGAATTCAATACTTGCCATATATTCTATATGTCGCAAGTAAAAACGATGCAGAAGTAAGAGAGATATTAGAATTAGGGAGAGTTCGACCAAGGGAATGCTTTAAGTATGAAAAACTGAAGGAAATCATAAAAAATGCTCAAATTTTTCAAGTTTAAGAGAATTACGACCTAGCAAGAGTTGACTGCAATGCAATTTAACAATAACTTCGCAAAAAAATCCCACGCGCGTATGATGCAGAAGTCGTAACGATACTCTGGCTGGTGGACGAGGGAGAGGCGGACGAAGTCGCGGGCAACTGCTAGTAAGTTATAAAAATAATTACCAATAATCTAATTTGAATGTGTATCTGTATGATATTTGTGTTCGATTAACGATTAACGGACGGAAATTTAACGATCGTTAACATTTTTTTGAAGTTAACTGAAAAGTTAATCCGTTAATGGGAATGTTAACTTCGTTAATTAACGATTAACGGATTAACGAAAAAATTCCCGTTAATGCCCAGCTATGATGAAAAGTTTGTGGTGGTCACTGCCACCAGGATGACGATGATGAATAGCTTGTGGCGTTCACGGACACAAGGATGACGATGATGAAAACTTTGTGGCGAATACTTCCACGAGGATGACGAAGCTGAATTCTTTTGGCGGTCACTGGAACGAAGATGACGATGATGATAAACTTTGTGGCGTTCACGGACACAAGGATGGCGATGATGAAAACTTTGTGGCGAATACTTCCACGAGGATGACGAAGCTGAATTCTTCTGGCGGTCACTGGAACGAAGATGATGATGATGATAAACTTTGTGGCGTTCACGGACACAAGGATGGCGATGATGAAAACTTTGTGGCGAATACTTCCACGAGGATGACGAAGCTGAATTCTTCTGGCGGTCACTGGAACGAAGATGACGATGATGATAAACTTTGTGGCGACTACTGCCACGAGGATGACGAAGATGAATTCTTCTGGCGGTCACTGCCACGAAGATGACGATGATGATGATGATAGGCTTTTAGAAGCACTCAATATTGTGCCAATGGAAGGCAAAGACAGCACGATTTCGTTTAAAGAACACGTTTTTAATAAAAATCACAAATGTCTGTTTTTGTTCGTAGATGTGTGAAGAATTTTCATTAAAAACTACAAAAATGGGGAATCCACGTGAGGATGGCTCGAATTTTGTTGGATTTGATTTGATGCTCAATCCGTCTCGTATTGGACCAAATGGTTGTCTGTGCAGACAAAAAAAAAGCACAAAATATCTTGCACACAAGCACACGATGATGGTGGATGATCGATTAAAAAAAGGGGGAAGAACACCGTAGTCAAAATGTTTCTATTTTATTTGTTTTATTATTTCTTTAAGAAAATACACTAGTTTATAAGTTTTATTTTGATTTTGCTAGTTTGTAAGTTTTATTTCAGTTAATGAACACTAGTTTATAAGTTTTATTTCGATTTTTATTAGTTTGTAAGTTTTTGATGATGCTGCTTCGATGCTTGTACAAAAAGGAATGAGAACAATGGAAAATTTTAGAGCACGAAATACAACAATCGAGTGAGCGAGAATGCAATATAAAAAAGCGGTTGCACCATTCAAGTAAAATTAGGGTGCGTTCGGTTAACAGCAGTTGGGTGCGTTCTTTATCTAATACAATTAGAGTGCGTTTTGACTTTACGTAGGTTATTGATTTTAATTAGTGGTTTTATGATTTCAACATACGGTTTATTTGCTATGTTCGCAATGCATTATTTTTTATGAATAGTTTTGCTATTAATGAAATATTAATATATGGTTGCATTCGATTCATTTTTGTATTTTTTCGATCTCTTTACCATCAACCACTATCGTGTTAACATCTTGTTAAAAACATTGGCGCAAAATTATAGTCCGCTAATTAACAACTTTAGTGTGATACTAGCTTAAAATGACGTTTCAGATATGACTCAAACGTCATTTTAAGCTAAGTATCACACTAAAGTTGTTCATTAGCGACTATAATTTTGCGCCATTGTCTTGATTCAATAAATATTGTACATAAAGTTGAGTTTTTGCCTTTTGATTTCGAACTCGAACATTTATTGCTAATCAAAGTTGGTCCTTCTAGTGAGCTGGATTTTTGGATTTTGTAAATTTAAATTAAATTGAATTTAATTTAAATTGCTGGCGAATTTTTGGTGGTTGTTTGGAATTTTTGGAGCTGGACACGATTAAACCCTGTACATTGGTATCGTTTATTCGTATGAATATATATATAAAAACCCCTGTTAATCCACCTCTTCTTCCATCGGGTTTATTGAATCATGCGGGTGATTCTGCGGATGAACAATCCAGCAAACAAGCCGCCTTGTTAGAGACTCTTTTGAACAATTCGTCGTTCGTTTCGGCTTCCAAGACATGTTCGGAAATTGATCTCCCTAAATTTAAAATACCTGCTTTCGGTGGCGATTATCGAGAATGGCCAGAATTTCGCGACATGTTCCTCGGGAGCATTGATTGCAAACCAAAACTTTCCGGTGCCCAAAAAATGCGTTACCTGAAGTCGTTTTTGCGAAATGATGCCGCAAAACTGTTAAATGGCATTGAAATTTCGGATGCAAACTATTTAGAAGCGTGGGAAAATCTAGAGCGTCGGTCGTTATAATAAGCCGTTATACATCGTGAACGCTCATATCGTAAGTTTTTTGAAAATGCCGACGGTGGCTGTCGCGGAAAGTGGACATTTGCGTCGGTTAGCGGACAAGTCAGATGAGGTTATTCGCGGTTTGAAAGCTCTTAAAACTGAGGGCAGGGATCCGTGGTTAATCTATCTCTTGCTCAGTAAAACGGATTTAGAAACCCGCAAAGCTTGGTATCTTCATAAAAATAATAGTGAGACATCGACAATTTACGAACTTATAGAATTCTTAGAAAAACGTTGTGATGCTCTAGAAGCATGCGAAACCAAAGCAAGTGATTCGAAATACTTTCCCGAACAATATTAAAAGCTTGGCTGTCGCGAATCCTTTGTGTCCGATGTGTAAGGAAACCCATGTTCTCTCGCAGTGTCCTAAATTCATTGCCCTTCCTATACCGTCTCGTCGATCTTACGCTAGAGATCACAAATTGTGCTACAACTGTCTTGGTAGCAATCATTCGTCCTCAAGATGTCGTTCGAAAAACCGTTGTATACATTATCGTATCGTCATCATGTCCTTGTGCATTTGGATTCGTCATCGTCGTCGTCGTCGTCGTCGTCGTCGCCGTCGCCTGTTGAATCAACTAACCCTAATTTGAACCCTGATCTACCATCGACTTCTAATGCAGCTTTGATCGTTAGTAATCATTCACAAAATGAAAATCGTCCAACTGGAATTTTACCCACTATCGTTGTTCAGGTCGTGGATAGATTAGGCCAAAACCAGATTTGTCGCTTGTTGCTCGACACCGGATCCCAAGCTTCATTTGTTACGGAGAATTTAGTTAAAAGGTTAGGTCTTCGCCGTCGTCATGCTCGTCTTCCTATTTCTGGTATTTCTTCTATGGAAGCTGGTGTTACCCAAGGGGCCGTGACCGTTCGTCTTAAATCTTGTTTTGGTTCCAATGAGGGATGTTGACGCTCTCATTTTGAATCGAATTACCTCCAAAACACCGTTACAACCATTTGCCTTTGATACATCGCTGCTGGATAATAATTTGAACTTGGCTGATCCAGGTTTTAATTCACCAGGTCCAATTGATATGTTACTAGGAGCTGACAAGGCTTGGAGCATTTTGTGTGATAGTCGTAGAACAGATGAAGCAGGAAATTTGGTTGCCCATAACACTATTTTTGGATGGGTCATAACTGGTAGTATTCCAGAGAAGAAAATCGTTTCGTTGCGAGTGGGGTTGGAACAAGATTTAGATGTAGGTACTTATAAAGTCATTTTAGGAAATAGAAGAGCTGCCTTCAAATAGGTATCCATTAGATACTGGGGACTTTGCTGACACTCATTTTAGAGAGACCTTTTCTAGTGCACCTGACAACAAATATATTGTCAAACTACCTTTTCGTCACAAGAACATTTCATTCAGCAACACTCTATCTGGAGCATTGTCAAGGTTGTTTTTGTTGGAACGCCGTTTCTCTCGTCAGCCAAATCTTTATTTGGAATATTGTAGCTTTATGAGAACGTACCTAGAGCTAGGACACATGGAACAGATTCCCGACAACGAAGTTGAACCGTCATCTGGAAAGGTTTTTTACGTGCCGCATCATGCCGTCGTAACGAACAAATTACGGGTGGTTTTTGATGGGTCTCATAAGGATGCAAATGGGGTTAGCCTCAATGAAACGCTCAAAGGTGCTTGGTTTGATTTGGAATCCGCATCGTGACATTTTCACCTATAAAATTTCTTTGGAAAGAAATTCATCATCATCGCCTACAAAAAGGATGCTGCTATCGGAGATCTCGAAAATCTTTGATCCCTTGGGTTTTCTGGCTCCTGCCACCATTTTGTTAAAAATGCTGTTTCAGGAGTTATGGGCGCATGAAATGAAAATCGGTTGGGATGATCCACTGCCAACTGAAGTAGGAAATCCATTCCTATCGACAGAATTTGTTCCTTTTCGAAGAAGTGAAGATTTTGCGAAGGTGTACCTTAGACTCCAAACAATTTGAATTGATAGGGTTTTCAGAAGCATCTGAGAAGGCATATTCGGCGGTGATCTAGCTCGAAGTTTTTCTGAAAACGGCACAATCGAGGTTCAACTTGTTGCAGCTAAAACTCGTGTTGCTCCCATAAAGCAACAGACAATTCCTCGCCTTGAGCTTTGTGGAATTCTACTGTTAAGTCGTTTGTTTCAACTGGTGTGGAATGCTTTGGAAGTTAGGTCGGTCAAGGCCTTTGCCTTTTGTGACTCTCAAATTGTGCTTGCGTGGCTCTCTTCTCCTCGTCGTCGTTGGAACACTTTCGTTGCCAATATGACTTCTGAAATCCTTGATGTTCTTCCCCGTTCCGTATGGAATTATGTTCGCTCGGAAGAAAACCCGGCTGATTGTGCGTCAAGGGGAGTGGAGAGATTTGGTGGAAAGGTCCTTATTGGCTTTCAACAGATTTTGAGTCACCGCCGGTTTCTGCCGATTTCGCTAGTTTGAAAGATATCCCTGAAGGAAGGACACAAGTTTTGGTTTCCAATTTATCTAGTTCCCAAGAAGACCTCATCGATGTACTAGGAAAGCGAGTTTCGTCATGGTCGAAAATAATTCGAATTGTAGCAGTCTTTATTCGTTGTGCAAAGAATTGTAAGCTTTCCGGTGAAAACCGTGTGAACGGATACTTACGTGCTTCAGAATTGCTTTACGCGAAGGAAAAATGCTTAACATGGGCTCAGAAGGAATTTGCAGCAGCGATAAGGGCGTTGCAAGTAGAAGGTTGTGATCCTAATTCTTCGAAACTATCATCCTTAGCTCTGTTTCTAGACGATGATGTTGGATTGGTTCGCGTTGGAGGACGAATTTCAAAGGCTGAAAATGTCACCTTCAATCTGAAACATCCTGTTATTCTGCCGAAGAATCACGCCGTTTCCGACATATTCTTCAAGAGTCGCATATAAGACATCTTCATGCAGGTGTGTCGGAACTTTTCTCCATCGTTCGCCAGGAATTTTGGATTCTGGGTAGCAGGAACTTGATCAGGAAAATTGTCCACGACTGCATAAATTGTTTTCGTCAACGTCAGGCTACATCGCACCAACTCATGGGAAATTTACCTTCTTCGAGACTTTCGCCAACATTTAAATTCGATAAGACAGGTTGTGACTATGCCGGACCAATCACACTTCGTGTATCCAGAGGAAGAAATCCGTAGTTTGTGAAAGGATACTTCGCTCTTTTTGTGTGTATGGCGACAAAGGCATAGCCGTAGCTAGGATTTTATTTCAGGGGGGGTTAAGATAAATGATAATTTTTTCAACTTTATCACATTTTTTCAATTCACCGAAGCCAATTCATTTGTTCACGAAACAATGTTTGATGGAAAGTTTAGAAATAATTCTTGAGTTGTATCTATTACCCTTTATTAATGGAAATGGGTTGGAAAGGAGGTGCCGGACTGCCGGTGTACATTGGTCTTAAATACGTGAGTATTGCATTGAATTGGAAAGTCAGAGTGTGGAAGGGAGTTCCACATTCTTGAAGTACGGCTAAAGAACGATTCTCTCTATTCTTGAGAGTACGTCCAAAGTTGGACTCGAGGGTAAACTGATGGCCATTCCTAGAAGCGCGAGTATTACGGGCGAATTGTTTTAGGGTAGGAATGCAACTGACTATTTGACTTGAGCACTTACCGTAAAAGTAGAACCAAAAGAGACACGACACGTTTCGACGGTGGTCTAACGAGGTGAATGAGTTGGTTATGTCTCTGTCACCAATCAGTCTTAGGGCTCTTTTTTGTATACCGTCCATCCAAGAGGCTTAAGTATATAACTGGAGCACTAGCCCAAAGATTTGAATTGTACTCAAGCTATATGTCTTAAAGATAAGGGCCAGATCAGACGGGGAGAACAATTTCTTGCACTGTCTTCAGAAACTCAAACATTTTTAGGCATTTTTGGCGACATCGCATATGTGCTCGCTCCACAAAACGTGGTCTGTAAAGCACATACCGAGAATCTCGAGATGTTCGGTCTCATTGATGCAAGTGCCACTCATGGACAGTTGCAGGGGAGGTATATCTCGCTTTCACTATACAAGACAGCATTGAGTTTTCGAAGCATTAATGTACAATACTGTTGAAGTCAGTGTTTAATGAGCTTATTATATTTTGCCGTTGCAGTTCCAAATCCGAAGAGTATTGATGTGTCTGGAAATGAATAAATAAAGCTAAAGTACTATCGTCAGCGAAACAATTGAACTGAAACTGAGAAAGAGGGTCGGAGACAAAACGGAGCCCTGGGGTATACCAGCATTTATATTGTGGGTTTCAGACTTGAATCCGTCCAATACAACTGCTAGTAGTGTAGCTGATAGTTTATCAGCGTTTCCATGACCTTACAAGCAAAGGTAAGTGCCATCGGACGATAATTGGAGGGAGAAGAAGATTCGCTTTTTTGGAATTGGCCGGACAAATGCTGTTTTCCAACTACTCGGAACGATAGATAGAAAAGCTTACGCAAGGGTTTTGCCAGCGTGGAAGAACTTCTAGGACTCTCGCCACAGAACGAGTGCGGAAAAAGATATTTCCCATGGAATCATTGACGCGCTCAAGAACTGGCGGAATCATGTTACTTTCTAGCAGCTTTCGCGAGAGAGCCTACAACTGGAGTTTTTTTTACTGTCAACGGTAGGGACTGAAGAAGAAGAAGAAAAATTCTTCATACTTTTTAAAAAAGACCAAAAATTCTTACTGCCTTTGGGACATTGCAGTATTTTTTGCCTTAATTTTTGGTCATGAATCGACTTATGTAAAAGAAATATGGTTATCTCTACTTGTAGGTAACGAGATGGCGAGAGTAGTAAATGATATCTTGATTATACCAAAACAAATAAAGCTTCAATGGAAAAAAAATATAAATTCAGTGTTAGCAAGACAAAAAACGAAAACATTAAGTTATTTGATTTTGCTTTACAAAATTATTTCGGGGAGGGTTAAACCCCGTAACCCTCCCTCTAAATACGGCTATGGACAAAGGCATTGCACTTGGAGGTTGTAAGTGACCTGTCTACAGATGCCTTTATAGCAGCGTTGAGGCGATTTACGGCTAGAAGAGGGAAATGCAGCATCATATATTCGGACAACGGTACCAATTTTCAAGGAGCTGCTAACACCCTATCGGAATGGTATCAATTGGTTCGGTCCGAAGATCATAATTCGAAGATTTCAAGGACGCTGGCTGCTGACAGCATCAAATGGGAGTTTATTCCTCCCCACAGCCCACACTTTGGAGGACTTTGGGAAGCGGGGGTTAAGAGTGTGAAACAGCATCTTCGACGGGTTATAGGGAACAGTATTTTGACCTTTGAGGAGATATCTACTTTACTATCTCAAATAGAAGCTCTTCTCAATTCTAGGCCACTTTGTTCCATTTCTGATTCCGATCTAAACCCATTAACGCCTTCTCATTTCCTTATAGGCAGACCATATACGGCGGTACCAGAACCCAGTTATCTCGAGGTGCCACTAAACAGGCTTGGAAGATGGCAACTTATCCAAAATATAGTGCAAGGTTTTTGGCAGCGGCGTTGGCATCTCGAATATATAACATCATTGCAACAACGTCCAAAGTAGCAAAGGAAAACCACCAATATGAAAGTCGGAGACCTTGTTGTTGTAAAGGAGCCCAACCTGCCACCCTCAAAATGGGCTCTAGGATGAATTGAAAAACTTCATCCCGGAGAAGATGACCTGGTACGAGTGGTTTCTGTGAAAACGAAAAATGGCATTTTTAAACGCCCAATAACAAAGATAGCTGTTCTACCAAATTCCTGAAATTCCTTCAGGGGGGCCGGCCGGCGGCGTGTTCAGAAATGAATATTATACAATTTTGATTATTCTTTAATCAAATAATTTAAATTTCTTTATTAATTTCTTGTTTAATTGTATTTAATTAATTATTTATTATTAATATTTATTATTGATCATTTGTTATTATTACTTGTTCTTATTACTTATTACTTTGCCGAACATAGCAAATAATGCCCTATTTATTTTCTTACCTCAACTAATCCTTCTTAATCTCTTAATCTTCACACTTGCTATGCTTGCAATGTAATTTTTTATACATAGACTTAGGCTATGCTGATGCTACCAATGCTATTTCTTATGCCCAGACTTACGTTGTGGTGCATTGCTAATTTTTATCAAAGCTTGTTTTTTGCTCTTACGGTTTATTTGCTATGTTCGCAATGCATTATTTTTTATGAATAGTTTTGCTATTAATGAAATATTAATATGTGGTTGTATTCGATTCATTTTTGTATTTTTTCGATCTCTTTACCATCAACCACCATCGTATTAACATCTTGTTAAAAACATTGTCTTGATTCAATAAATATTGTACTTAAAGTTGAGATTTTGCCTTTTGATTTCGAACTCGAACATTTATTGCTAATCAAATTGGAATGCGTCTATTGTTTTTATCTAAACCGTCGGTGTTGTGATCTCCCTCTACGACAGCTTATATTTCGATTCGCCCTACCGCAATACCCATTTTTGCTCCTTTTGTCTCAATTCGTATAACAGCGCTATTGACATCGCGCTGTGTTCTTCTCAGCATGTCAGACTTTCGGCGACTTTTGAAAGATAGTGCCCCTGTTGTAGACGGTGGAGTTTTGCACTTTCTTTTAAAGCACGATGCGAAAGAAATCGCATAACAGAGCATCTTGTCTTGTCTGAATCCGTTTTTTGACATCGAATTATTCCGAAAGTTCGTTGCCAACCTTGATGGAGATGCGTGAGTTCTCTATTGTTATTTTGCATAAGCGAACGAGGTTGACAGAGATGCCAAATCTCGACATGGCTTTATACAGTTCATCTCTGTTGATGCGGTAGTGGTGGGTGTTGATTTTGAATTCACATAGGTTTCTTCCAGAGTCTGCCTCAAAGTGAAAATCTGGTCGATTTTTGACTTTGCTGGTCTGAAGCCAAATTGATAAGGACCAATCAGAGTGTTTACGAAAGCCTGTCAACGTTCGCATATTACGGAAGAGAGAATCTGTTAAGGAGGCTGATTCGCCTGGACTTGGTGCAGTTTACAAGATCTCGTTTCTTAAATATACTAACAAAGTTAATTAGTCTTCTTGTTATATATCGTCGGCTAAAGATGCAAACCTCGTAAGTCCATTTTTGTAAATTGATCAGGAGAGCGATTTCAAATATTAAATTGGCTACCAATTTTATCCATTACACATATCTAATATTGTTTATTATACCATTTAATTATTTTTTTCTGTTCTTTAGACCTATTGTAATGAGACATTAGAAATTTGAGTACTTACCATCTTTTAGGTACTTACGAGGTTTTCGTCCTCAAAAAACGAAATATAAGAAGGATTTAAAAGGTTTTCTTACAAGTAAATGCTAATCAATTTTTTTTAGGTAGTTTATTACTTGTCAAAATTTAGGGGATTTTTCATATCAAACTAGCTGACCCCGCGAACTTCGTCTCGCCACCCTTCAGAGCAACTCCAATAACAATTTTCCCTTTGAAAACCAATGAGTTTTCCGAGTTTTTCATCAAAAATTTTCTGTTTTCCATTCGAAAACCCATTTTGAAATTTTCCAGTTTTACCTTTGAAAACCAATGAGTTTTCCGAAACGCGTTTTGCTTCATTTTTGTGTTGCAGAAAATAATACATTGAACTATTTCGCTTTCTTGTTTCCTGCAAATCAACACGCCTTCTTTTTACCGGTTCCATTTTAGTCGTACATTCGACGTAAACCCTTTTTTCCTCCCAAGTCTTTTTCCAAAAATCATTAAAAATATGTATGTTTTCTTTCGTCATCTCTAAGCTCGTGACATCTAATTAAAGAAGAGTTCTTTCCTTTACAGGTGCATATTTTTTTTATACTTTTGGGCCTTTTTTCCACCTTATATTCCCACTCCAAACCCGATTTTTGCCCAAAATATGACTGTCCCTTTTCCCTTGCAATAGAAAACCACTGTTTTTTATCGACTTTATTTGTTTCGATCTATTTTCGTGGGAGAATCGTGTCCGAACTTTCAATATTCTCGTTTTCTTGAGTTCCAGGATCACTCTGAATAACGTTTTCTGAAAAAATTACGACCGTTGCTTCTTCAGATGAAATCGGTTCAATTTAAACAATGCTTTCAAAGTCAACAAGAGTGCTCAAGGTTGAGTTACTTTCAATATTTTGAAAAAAATCGGAAGACGTTATTTCACGCGAATCTTCTGGTATATCGATGACATTATTCTCTGCTTCATATTCGGTTTTGAAACTCAATGACATTATTTGGAAATTCTTCGGATAATACAATGTCATTTTTCAAGGAAAGCTCAAGCTTTTTCAATCCACGTGACATCATTATTCTTGACTTAGAAGTTGAAAGAAAGTAGGAAATTAAAAATAATAAAGGAACATCATACTTTTGCCTCCTACATTATCCAAAACTATAGATTTAACGTCATGAATTTGTGTCTTTTTATATATTTTGAAAGAATAAAATATAAAAATCGACCTGAAACATGTACTCATGATAATATAAATCATCAAATAGTGCATTATTGCAATACATAAGGATTTCAAATGTTGAACTCATTTACAATTTTCCTACTCTAGCCAAGCTTAGCTTGCCACTTTCAGTTATCCTGATATCAAAAATTGTTGTATTTGTTTTCAACTACCATATTTTATCGACAACTTCATCGTCAGTGGTAGTTGAAGATTAAAAACATTAACAAAGTTAAGATTATTGTACATTGGATAAAATAAGAAAAACCTGTAAATCCATGTTTGATAATGAATTGCATAAAAAGGAAAACCAAGTATGTCCACGTACTTATAAAAAACTTCCCTAGTCTAAGAATAACTCTTTATTTTCAGAAATTTTAATGATTTCAAATAATTTCAGATATGTATCTTTTTCAATTTAAACAAGCGATTTTCAATAAAAAGTGTTTTTTCCACAAATAAAATAGATTTTTGTTAGACACTTCTTATACACTCCACTCGTTCTGCTTAAATTGTGGATTTACGGGGTTTTCCTATTGTAAAATAGCAACGTGGATTTAAGAGGTTTTCTTTTTTGTAGATGATGGGTTGCTTGTCTCCATGTTTACTATGTTATGTATTTTTATGTTTATTTTAAAATAAAAACGATTATAGTTTTCTTAAAATTAACAATTTATTAAACCTTTATATTGCAAACAATTTTTAATATAAATAAAATAAGCGACGCGTTTCAGAACTCTTGTTCTATCGTCGGGCTACTGTTTACAGTAAACAGTAGCCCGATGATAGAACAAGAGATGTGAAACGCGTCGCTTATTTTATTTATATTAAAAATTGTTTGCAATATAAAGGTTTAATAAATTGTTAATTTTTAGAAAACTATAATCGTTTTTATTTTAAAATAAACATAAAAATACATTTTCTTTTTTGTGTTTTTTTGACACAAATTACAACAATAATGAACTTTTTCTTAAATTCAGACGTAGTTTTCAATGCCTATTTGTTTAAGGGTTGTAATAAAAACACGAAAAACACTTTCGTTTCAAATATATATATTTTTAAAGCACTCAATCAAATCTTATTTTCTATTTTTACAAAAACGCGTCCGACTACTTGGGCTTTACAAAATCAACTGTGTCTTTTCTTAGTCGGCGCATATAGCTTAACCTAGTATGTGTAAGTGTTAGTGTATATACATTATTACGGTAGCCCCTGTGTATACATCAATTTTTCGTTTTCGTTCTTTTTTTCAATGTGTAGGGGAATTTCTCCTTACAATTCGGCCCTCCTGACATGCAATCGTCCCGATTACTTCTGATATCCATCTTTTCGTATGCATAAGGCTTTAAATTATCTACTTCCCAAATTCCATTATAAGGTATCTGAGTTATCTGAAAGCCTTCTACATCTCCTATCACGTATCTGTCGTTTGGTAGAACCTGTCTTATCTCATATGGTCCCTTAAATTTTGGTAATATCTTTTTACATACATTTGGTTGACTGACAAAATTCTTAACCATAACATAATCTCCAACATGGTATTGTCTACATACTCTCATTTGGTCTTTCTTTTGTTTATTATAATCTTGCATTTTAACTATCCTTTCTGGAGCTCTTTTTCGCATTCCTTCTAAATCCCTCTCATTTTCTTTATCATTTAATTCCTTCAATTCTTCTCTCAATTGATCTACACACTCTCCTCTTTGATTCACCCCGAATAATAACTGACTTGGAAGAGCTCCCGTCCCTTTATGTACAGTATTATTCATGTAAAACTCAATCTTTGATAACGCTTTATCTAATGTCAAATCTAACCCTCCATTAGTAATTTTGGCCAACATTGGCGCTAAACTCCTATTCACGCGTTCTACCTGTCCATTGGCCTGAGGCGATGCTGTAGCAATTTTCACATGTCGAACACTATTTGCTTTCAAAAACTCCGCGAATGCTTCGGAAGTAAATGCGCTCCCTCGATCTGATACTATAGTTTTTGGTCTGCTATACGCATTAAAATAGGTTTTCAAGCAAGTGATTACCTCATTTGTATTTGTAGACCGTGTCGCATATAGTCTAGTAAATTTCGTAAACGCATCTATTACAAGAAAAACATATCTCTTTTTACAATTCTTCAAAGCCACAGGACCGAAATGGTCAATGTGTACAGTATCAAACGGGATATCTCCTTTTGAGATATTATGCAAAAGCCCCTCATGTCTACCCATATTTGAAGCAAATACTATACACTTAAGACAGTTACTTATGTGCTCCTTAACTTTCTTATTCATTTCCGTAAACCAATACGATTTCTGAATATTCTCTACTACCTTCTCAGCTCCCACGTGTCCCATCTCATCATGATATTTCTGTATAATATTTCGTTCCATACTTTGTGGTACAACAAATAATATTTCTTCTCCCATTTTCCTATAAACTAGTCCATTCCTTAGCTCATACATACTATCTTCTCTCGTTTGTAATCTCTCTCTTATCTTCTGTATAAACGCATCTTTGTTCTGACATATGGATAGCGTTTGCTCAAACGTGTTGTCTTCTAAAACCATTATATTGGGTATTCGACTCAGTGCATCCACGTGTTGCATTCTACTTCCACTCCTATGTTCTAAACTATAGTCATAATTCTGTAATTCAAGCGCCCACCTGGCGATTCTAGGATTTATTTCTCTCTTATTTAGTATTAATGTTAACGAATTACAATCCATGACTATCTTAAATTTAATGCCGTGTAAATAAATTCTGAATCGTTTTAAAGCGTTGACTATAGCTAAAGTTTCTAACTCGAAACTATGATACCTCGATTCGCATTCTGTCGTTCTCTTCGAGAAATAGAATATCGGATGAAAAATGCCATCTTTTTTCTTTTGCAATAAAATTGCCCCGAACCCTAATGCACTCGCATTGCAATGGAGTTCAGTTTCATCGCGAGGATCGTAAATAGCTAAGATAGGCGACTCCAACAGCTTTTGCTGTAATATCCTAAAAGTTTCAACTTCTTTCTCTTGAAATTTAAATACCGTATCTTTCCTTATCAACTTGTATAACGGCTCGGCTAATAACGAGAATCCTTTAATAAACCTTCTGAAGTACGAGCTGTAGCAGGGAATTTAAATGTTAATTGGAACAATCAAGAAAATAACCAAAACACGTTTATTTTATTTAAAGATTTTTATTAAGCCGTTTTCACAACACGTCCACTTCGTTCGGATGATGCGTATAGAATGAATCTCTTTCTTTCTTATTTTCGTTCTTAAAACTAGTTACACACTAATACATACAAAATGGCAAGAGATACAAAGCGAAATAAAAGAAACTGACGCATGTGTAGATGGCTATCGGTTGTTTTAAATATAAAGGTATTCGGTTTGGGTTTGACTCAACATGTGTATAACAATGTCTTACGGGAAGAGTAACAATAACTAATACATGTGTAGATGACTATCGGTTGTTTGAATATAAAAGCGTTCAATTAGGTTTGACTCAATATGTGTACAATAATGTCTTAAGGGGAAAAGTAACGATAATCATTATAGCAATACGGTAGCGTGCAATACCTTAACATAAATATGTGCTTACTACTACAATTCGGCCATCCTGACCTTTGAGATCACCTGATCTCTACTTTGTTTTACATTTTTTACCTAACCAAGGTTTCATATTGCCGACCGCCCACACCCCTTGATATGGTAACCGTGACTGTTGAAAATTGTCTACATCTTCGAGCAGATATCTGTCATTTCGTAGGACTTTAGCGACCCGATACGGTCCTCTAAATTTCGGGATCAACTTCTTAGATGCGCCGGGATGTGAGTCAAAATTTTTTATCATTACATAGTCTCCTGTTTCGTAGGATGTAGGATTACACCTTTTCTTGTCCACGTAATTTTTGTTGTAAGTCTGAGACTTTTCTTGTTCTATCACCGCTTTCTGTCTTATCTCAGTTAAATCCCGTTTTCCTATCCCGTTTTCAACTTCGCTTAAACTTTCAACGATTCTGTCTATTGGCTTACCTTTCTGACTTACCCCAAACAACATCACGCTCGGATGTTCTTTTATCGTTCGATTTACTGTATTATTTAGTGAATACTCTATCTTTTCCAATATGTGATCCCAGTGTATACCCTCTTCTGGTTTGACAAGTTTTGCTATCATTGGCCCTAAACTCCTATTGACTCTCTCTACCTGTCCGTTTGCTTGAGGCGATCCTGTTGCAATTTTCACATGCTGAATATCCCTTTCAGATAGAAACTCTTTAAATTCATTTGCTGTGAAGCAACTTCCTCTGTCTGACACTACGCATTTTGGCTTACTATATGCCCTAAAGTAATCAACCAATGCTTGCATTACTTCTTTAGTGTTTGTTGTCTTAGTAGGGTACAGTCTCACGAACTTTGTAAAAGCATCTATCACTACCAGTATATATTTCTTTACCTGTCTCGAATTATCCACCGGTCCATAGTGATCTATGTGTATTACTTCGAACGGAACTTTTCCTTTCGGTATAATATGGAGAAAGCCTTCTTCTCGACCTTGTTTAGCGGAAAAAGAAATACACTTAAGACAGTTTTGTATATGCGTACCTATCTTTTCTCTCATTTTAGGGAACCAATAACTTTTTGATATTAACTCAATTACTTTGTCTGTTCCTACATGACCGACTTCATCATGGTATCTATACATCACGTGATCTTCCATTTGTTCTGGCACTAGAAATACTACATTACCATCATTTTTCTTTTTATATATCACTCCGTTTCTCATTTCATATAACCCATGTTCTGCATTTTCTAACATTTTTTTCAACTTAACTATTTTTTCATCTTTCCCTTGGCATATAATTAAATTTTCTTCAAAAGTATTAGTTTCCAACATTAAAATATTCGTCGTCCTACTTAATGCATCAACATGTTGCATGCGAGTGCCCGCCCGGTGCTCTAACGTATAATCGTAATTTTGTAATTCCAATGCCCAACGAGCAATTCTTGGGTTGAGTTCTTTCTTGTTTAAAGTAAGGGTTAGAGAATTGCAATCTGTAACTATCTTAAATTTTTTGCCTTGAAGATAAATTCTAAACCTACTTAGGGCATTTATAATTGCGAGCGTCTCCAACTCGAAGCTATGAAATTTTGATTCAGCATCTGTCGTTCTTTTGGAATAATAGAAGACTGGATGCAACTTTTTGTCTTCTTTTCTCTGTAATAGAATTGCTCCAAACCCTAGGGCACTGGCGTCGCAATGCAACTCTGTCTCATCTTTTGGGTTATAAATTGCCAGTACTGGCATTTCTATCAATTTAGTTTTTAGTAACTCAAAAGCTTCCAATTGCTCTGGACCGAAATTAAATTTTCTATCTTTTCTAATCAAATCGTATAAAGGTTTTGCAATAGTCGAGAAATCCTTAACGAACCTACGGAAGTATGAGCATAAGCCCAAGAAACTCTGTACTGTGTGAGCACTTTGTGGAACCGGAAAGTTTTGTATCGCTTCGATACCCCTATCATCAGCCTGAATACCTTCACCAGTAATTGTAAAACCCAAATATTTAATTTTACTTTGAAGAAACTTACATTTGTCTATTCTAAGCTCCAGTTTATTTTCTACCATTCTCTTAAAAACTTCCTCAAGAATCAAAAAATGTTCGTCATAGGAATTCGTAGCTATCATTAAATCATCCAAATAGACTATCACCTTATCGTTTCTTATCATGTCTGCAAATATTTTGTTTATATGTCTTTGAAACGTTGATGGCGCGTTTTTGAGTCCAAAAGGCATTCTTAAAAATTCGTATTGGCCTAACGGTGTAATAAACGAAGTAAACTTAACCGAATCTTCGTGCATATATACGTGGAAGAACCCATTCTTCAAATCCAACTTTGAAAAAATAGTTTTACCCGCCATTCTGTCTAACAAATCGTCAATTATCGGTATGGGGTAGCTATCTTTTGACGTTACCTTATTTAAAGTTCTAAAATCTACACACATTCTGAGCTCTCCAGTTTTCTTCTTTACTAAGACTATAGGTGAAACGTACTCGGACTCGCTTTCCCTAATATAGCCTTTGTCTAAATATTCATCTAGCAACGAACTGAGTTCTCCTTTCTCAGCATAAGATAACCTTCTTGGACGACAATGAAAAGGTTTCACATCATTTAATGATAATTTCATTTTAGTTTTTACCAAAGGTTCGGCGGGGCGTTCGGCATACATATAACTTTTCAAATATAACTCGTTTAATTGTTTTTTATACCGACAATCATTTAGCTCATCCACTTCTAAATTTAAATTTTCGCTATCAGTTTCTTCAATATTAATAGACATTAATTCTCTTTCAAAATTCGATCTGTTGTCAATTAACATACTTTCATTTTGCAATTTTCTAATTCAGAAAAAAATTTGAACCTTCCATTATTTAAAAAATCTCGTCCCAAGATTACCTCATATCCAGTCGTGCCGTCATCTACCACTAGCAAATCTACATTTATCTCAATATCTTTATAAATAACTACACCAGACAACATTCCATAAATTTTCAGTTTACTTTTATTTATCCCAAAATAATTTTGTTTTTTTACACTGTTAAGTTCGATCAGTTTAATATGCTGTGGTGTCATTGACTTTTTAATAAGGCTGACAGGACTACCGGAATCTATGAGGCAATCTAGAGAAATTTTTTCATAATTTTTTGAAAAAACAAAACATAACTTTCTTACATAATCATCATCTTCGGTCTTGTCTGTGAGCTGATGGACAAGTGATTTCCGTTCTGGGCAGGTTGCTACTATGTGCCCCATCTTTTCGCAAGCATAACACGCTCCATACTCTCGCTTCGGTTTCTTACACTCGTGTCCAATCGAATTGCAGTTATAGCATCTCATCGTTGTCTTACTCGATCCTGTTGTTACCCTCGACGTCCTTCTTGCCGATCCTGTTGTCGCTTCAGTTGCCGATCCCGTCTCGTTCCGTTTTGGTCGTTGTAGTACTTTATTGTAGGCTTTGTACAAGGCCGCTTTGGTAGTAAATGCGCCGACGTATGCGTATAGCCTCATGTCTTCATCGGTGAAACCATCAATAACGTACTCTACCAGCTCTTCTTCTTCCATCTCCAGACCCGCAGCCAGTTTCAACTTGTCGCTATAGTACTCTCCAAACGTCTCCGACAACGCCCACTTTCTTGCTTTGAACCTTTTTCTTGTCGCCATTCTATTTTCTCTCACCCCGAAAATTTCCCTCAACGACTGGGAAAGGGTTTCGACACTCTCGCACAAGAAATTCGGCTGTGCGTGCAACCACTCCTCCGCTTTCCCTCTTAACTTCGACACAAAAAGTGTGCGCAGCATGTCTTCGCCTACATTGTACATTTGTTGCACATTTTTTAACTGTGTCAACCAAACGTCAATATTGGCACCACCGTTGTAGTCTGGGACGAGGTCTTTGTATGCCGTGTACGGTTGAATGTTGCTTGTTGTCGTTTCTGTTGTTACTCCCATCGGTCCCGTTTCCATCGCTGCTGTCGATCCTGTTGCTGTTGTTGTTGTCGCTCCTGTTGTCAGTTCTATAGCACCATCCGTTGTCTCTCCCGTTTCCACTCTAGCTGTAGTCATCTCCGTTGCCACTCCCGTTGTCAAGCTCATCATCTTTCTTAACAGCTCGTTTTCCCTTCTTGCTACATCTCTTTCTCTTTTCAAAATAGCCACCTCTCGTTGTAGTAACTCGTGGTCAATCTGTTTTTGACGATCCGTTAATGTATGCTCAGTTTCTTCATGTGTTTCGTTTTCATTAGGAACACGTTCCTCCTCGTCGCCGTCGTCGTCGTCGTCGTCATCATGTGATTCTTTCTCGGGAGCATTTTTCTTCGGCGCTTCTCCACGTTGTTGCAATGGGATTTCGCTGAGACGAACAGCCAACGTCGCCTTCTTTCCACTGCTCTGTTTTCCTAACCGTTGTAGCCACTCGCGCAGCTGGGCAGCTGTGTAGTCTGATGCATGGACTATATCTTCCATTTTACCGAAAAGCGAAAAGTGTGCAAACAGAAAACAACCACCGAAAAAAAAAATTTTCACAGCAAGGGAAAAGAGAGAAAAAAAAATATACGACGCGTTACTTGACAAGAAAATGTGCGACGCGTTATTAGGCGAGAATGGATTCTAGAACTTTTCACAGCAGAGGCAGAGATAGAGAAAAAAAAATTTAACAATCTGTTTTTTGAGTTTCGTTTTTTTTTTTTTTTAACTTTATTGGATCTTGGATCCCACTTCTGATATTTGTAGCAGGGAATTTAAATGTTAATTGGAACAATCAAGAAAATAACCAAAACACGTTTATTTTATTTAAAGATTTTTATTAAGCCGTTTTCACAACACGTCCACTTCGTTCGGATGATGCGTATAGAATGAATCTCTTTCTTTCTTATTTTCGTTCTTAAAACTAGTTACACACTAATACATACAAAATGGCAAGAGATACAAAGCGAAATAAAAGAAACTGACGCATGTGTAGATGGCTATCGGTTGTTTTAAATATAAAAATATTCGGTTTGGGTTTGACTCAACATGTGTATAACAATGTCTTACGGGAAGAGTAACAATAACTAATACATGTGTAGATGACTATCGGTTGTTTGAATATAAAAGCGTTCAATTAGGTTTGACTCAATATGTGTACAATAATGTCTTAAGGGGAAAAGTAACGATAATCATTATAGCAATACGGTAGCGTGCAATACCTTAACATAAATATGTGCTTACTACTACAGAGCATAACCCTAAAAAGCTGTGTACTTCCTTAGCATTTTTAGGAATAGGGAAATTCTTCAGCGACTGCAATCCTTTTTCGTCCGGTCTGATACCCTCTCCTGAAATTATATAACCCAAATATCCGATTTCCGCTGCCATAAATTTACACTTATCTTCTCTTATCTCTAATTTATTCTGAATCAATTTTTTAAAAACTTCCCTCAAGATCTCCAAATGTTCCTCCTCTGTCTCGGTCGCTATCATTATATCGTCTAAGTAAATAGCTATTTTGCCGGCTCGGATTAAGTCTTGGAATACCTCGTTAATAAAACGCTGAAATGTCGACGGTGCATTCCTTAATCCGAACGGCATTTTTAAGAACTCGTATTGTCCCAATGGAGTCACAAAAGAAGTTAACTTAATTGACTCCTCTTCCACTTTAACATGATAGAAAGAACTCTTTAGATCTAATAACGAAAATATTTTTTTATTGGCTAACCTATCTAACAGATCATCGATTAGTGGAAGCGGATAATTATCTTTGAGCGTTTTCTTATTTAATACACGATAATCCACGCATAACCTGACGTCACCTGTCTTCTTCCTTACGAGAACTATTGGGGAAGCATATTCTGACCGGCTCGGTCTAATCACTCCTGACTTGAGCAAATCGTCTAAGATTTCCTGTACTTGAGCTTTTTCTAAATACGATAATCTCCTAGGTACACAATTAAATGGCTTGTCATCAGATACTCTTTTTTTCATTTGATAATCCGTTTCAGGAAAATCAGGACGCTTGCACTTCAGGAAATCCCGATACATTTCGTTAAATTTTTTTTTTTTTTTTTATCTCATACGCTCTATATCTCCTTCTATTGTAATGTCTAATGTGTATACGTTATTATCGCTTACGCTCTGTACCTCTTTCTATATTTAATGAATACACTTTTCTTACTCTCTTTACTTACTCCGTATCTCTTTTTATATTTAATGTACATACTACTCTTACTCTCTTTACTTACTCCTTATCACTATAACTCTAATATCATTTTATAGGAAATAAGTATGTAGCAATAAGTTTAATTGTAGTAGTAAACACTTGTGTATGACAGTTTAAAATGAGGGGCAACATCTAGTGGTTAAAAAGAGAACTTCTGGAACATTCGGTTTAGTAGTTTCTAGAACCATTATCAGAACTATAAATAGCCGATTCGGAAGCGAAGCGGGATAGTTGATTGTGAACTGCGATAAGTAAAGTACACTGTGTTTGAAAAGTTATAATTGAAAGTGTTGAATAAATAAGTTTGTGAGTGATTTGAATAAAGTGAATTTGTGTTTTATTTAAAAAGTGAATAAGTTTTAATTGTCGGACCAAGCCGAATATTACATTGGTGTCAGAATAAGGGATTAAAACTTATTGAGAATAAAACAGTGGACAGTGATTAAATTATATTGTGTGAAATAGTGAAGTTAAAAAAAAAATGAGTAAAGTTGTCAAAGACTTAACTGTCCTTGAGCTAAAGGCCGAACTAAGCAAACGTGGCTTAAGTGGGGCAGGAGTTAGAAACGAACTCGTAAAACGGCTACAGGAATATCTGGAACAACAAAATGAAAACCCAGATACGTTTGCTTTCGAAGTGGAAGCAAAATCGGAAGAGGTAAATGCAACTGCCGACTTATCTAACATGATGACACTTCTTCTAGCCAAATTCGAGAAGAATGTTCTGGAGCAACTACAAACACAAAAGAATGATGTTGTCGAACAACTACAAACTCAAAGAAACGAGCAAAAGAACGAGCAAGAGAACGTACTCAAACAACTAGAAGCTCAAAGAAATGATGTTCGGGAGCAACTAGAAACTCAAAGAAATGATGTTCGGGAGCAACTAGAAACTCAAATAAATGATGTTCGGGAGCAACTAGAAACTCAAAACAAGAATGTTCTAGAGCGGTTTGACGAACAGAAAAATCTTCTAGAAGGCAGGTTTGCGGACTTCGAAGAGAAAATCAATACTCTCGACGAGTGCGTCGGAAAACAAAATGCACGTATCGAGAAAATCGACGAACAAATCGATACCATCACAAAGGAACTGGAAAAAGTGCGAAAGATGAAAGCTCGAGAACCTTCTGGTGAGTGCTCAAGGAAGAGAGAAGTGAATCCTCCAAGTTTTGATGGTCAGATACCATGGACAATCTACAAGAAACAGTTTGAAGCAGCAGCGTTAACGAACGGCTGGGACGATGACGAGAAATACATTGCTCTTACGCTCGCCTTAAGAGGAGCAGCTGCTGAACTGCTACAAACCATCCCAGCAGAGAAGAGTGGTGACTTCAAAGTTCTGGTAACCGCCATTGAACAGCGGTTTGGGGATAGCCACATGACAGAAGTCTTCCGAGTTCAACTAAACAACAGGGCACAGAAAAGAGGTGAAACTCTGCAGCAGCTTCAGGCAGATATCGAGCGATTGGTTCACCTAGCATATCCAACAGCTGGCAATGAGATAATAAATCAACTTGCTGTTGAAGCCTTTGTGAGAGCTGTGAGCGATATAAATCTCCAAAGGGCTATTCGCACTGCCGGAAAGCAAACACTACCAGAAGCATTGGCTTTCGCTCTGACAATGGAAGCCGCAGAACAAGCTTCCCAAAACGTGCATCGCGTGAGAGAATTGGAAGTCCAAGAATGCTCTTGTCAGAAGGCTACTCTGGAAAGAAGTCAGCGAGACGGACCAGCATGATGCTGGAACTGCAACAAGACTGGGCATCTTCAACGACAGTGCAGATTACCGCGAAGATGGACCTCATGCCAACACTGTGGAAACAGAACTAACTCAACAAGTCAAAGTAACACCAACAACGTTGCTTCCGAAGCTGTTTCCCACCCGGGAAACGAATAAGAACCAGCTTCGAGGGGCAGAAGCTGGTTTCTGGTATCGATGGCCCCAGAAACACCATCCAGGTTTCCCAAACGAAACGTGACAACAAGAGCCTGACCGTGGAAGCAAGTATAAACGGCAACAAATGTGTGGCTACCATCGACACCGGTGCCACGGCGTCCATTGTACGGCAGGACCTCGTTAAGAAGACATGGCTCCACAACACCAATACCTATCGTCTAAGGACTGCAACTGGAGAAGCCGCAAAAGTCTATGGTGAGGTACGTCTTAAGATCCGGATGGCAGAGCTGGAATTCTCTCACCTGTTCCTAGTAGCAGATATATGCGACGAGTGCATTGTCGGCGTCGATTTCATGAAAGATCACGGAGTGATATTGGACATCGGGAACCAAGTCCTGAAATATCGAAACATCGAGATTCCGATGATCTATGGGATTCACTCATATGAGACCTCGCTATCTGTGAAAACCGTCATCAAAGAAGATCTGACTTTGCCTGCTTCTTCAGAAGTATTCGTGTGGACGAAATTGAAGGGTAAGCCTGGAAGCCATCGATATCTCATGGTCGAACCAGCATCTGTAAAGTCCTCCCAAAACGTCACCATTGGGAAGACTCTTGTTAGACCTGTAAAGAACATGGTTCCCGTACGAATACTGAACATCAAGCCGTACGAAGTTAAGCTTAGAAAAGGTGAGATTGTCGGACAATGCGAATCTGTATCAGCGATAACAAGGATCAGCGAAGAAGAGCCAAGGCAAACATTGAAGTCCAAAGAGCTGAACTCCATAAAGACGAACATTCTCAAGTCCTCTAATCTTGGCCACCAACAACGAAGAACTGCAGAAGGTCTCCTCGAAGAATTTGCAGACATCTTTTCGTCATCGCAAGGGAAATATGGCAGAACACAACTGGTTCAACATCGAATCAACACCGGGGATGCAAAGCCGATCCGTCAACCTGCAAGACGCCTTCCACTAGCCAAACAAGGTGAGGTTGAAGAACTGATAACCACCATGAAAGAAGAGGGTCTGATCGAAAACTCTAAAAGCCCTTGGGCGTCTCCAGTGGTCCTGCTAAAGAAGAAAGACGGATCAACCCGCTTTTGCGTAGACTATCGAAGGTTGAATGATGTGACCAAGAAGGATAGCTACCCTCTGCCTAGGATCAGTGATACTCTGGACGCAATGGAAGGAGCACAATGGTTCTCAACGTTGGACCTGAAAAGTGGATACTGGCAAGTAGAAACGAACTCGTAAAACGGCTACAGGAATATCTGGAACAACAAAATGAAAACCCAGATACGTTTGCTTTCGAAGTGGAAGCAAAATCGGAAGAGGTAAATGCAACTGCCGACTTATCTAACATGATGACACTTCTTCTAGCCAAATTCGAGAAGAATGTTCTGGAGCAACTACAAACACAAAAGAATGATGTTGTCGAACAACTACAAACTCAAAGAAACGAGCAAAAGAACGAGCAAGAGAACGTACTCAAACAACTAGAAGCTCAAAGAAATGATGTTCGGGAGCAACTAGAAACTCAAAGAAATGATGTTCGGGAGCAACTAGAAACTCAAAGAAATGATGTTCGGGAGCAACTAGAAACTCAAAACAAGAATGTTCTAGAGCGGTTTGACGAACAGAAAAATCTTCTAGAAGGCAGGTTTGCGGACTTCGAAGAGAAAATCAATACTCTCGACGAGTGCGTCGGAAAACAAAATGCACGTATCGAGAAAATCGACGAACAAATCGATACCATCACAAAGGAACTGGAAAAAGTGCGAAAGATGAAAGCTCGAGAACCTTCTGGTGAGTGCTCAAGGAAGAGAGAAGTGAATCCTCCAAGTTTTGATGGTCAGATACCATGGACAATCTACAAGAAACAGTTTGAAGCAGCAGCGTTAACGAACGGCTGGGACGATGACGAGAAATACATTGCTCTTACGCTCGCCTTAAGAGGAGCAGCTGCTGAACTGCTACAAACCATCCCAGCAGAGAAGAGTGGTGACTTCAAAGTTCTGGTAACCGCCATTGAACAGCGGTTTGGGGATAGCCACATGACAGAAGTCTTCCGAGTTCAACTAAACAACAGGGCACAGAAAAGAGGTGAAACTCTGCAGCAGCTTCAGGCAGATATCGAGCGATTGGTTCACCTAGCATATCCAACAGCTGGCAATGAGATAATAAATCAACTTGCTGTTGAAGCCTTTGTGAGAGCTGTGAGCGATATAAATCTCCAAAGGGCTATTCGCACTGCCGGAAAGCAAACACTACCAGAAGCATTGGCTTTCGCTCTGACAATGGAAGCCGCAGAACAAGCTTCCCAAAACGTGCATCGCGTGAGAGAATTGGAAGTCCAAGAATGCTCTTGTCAGAAGGCTACTCTGGAAAGAAGTCAGCGAGACGGACCAGCATGATGCTGGAACTGCAACAAGACTGGGCATCTTCAACGACAGTGCAGATTACCGCGAAGATGGACCTCATGCCAACACTGTGGAAACAGAACTAACTCAACAAGTCAAAGTAACACCAACAACGTTGCTTCCGAAGCTGTTTCCCACCCGGGAAACGAATAAGAACCAGCTTCGAGGGGCAGAAGCTGGTTTCTGGTATCGATGGCCCCAGAAACACCATCCAGGTTTCCCAAACGAAACGTGACAACAAGAGCCTGACCGTGGAAGCAAGTATAAACGGCAACAAATGTGTGGCTACCATCGACACCGGTGCCACGGCGTCCATTGTACGGCAGGACCTCGTTAAGAAGACATGGCTCCACAACACCAATACCTATCGTCTAAGGACTGCAACTGGAGAAGCCGCAAAAGTCTATGGTGAGGTACGTCTTAAGATCCGGATGGCAGAGCTGGAATTCTCTCACCTGTTCCTAGTAGCAGATATATGCGACGAGTGCATTGTCGGCGTCGATTTCATGAAAGATCACGGAGTGATATTGGACATCGGGAACCAAGTCCTGAAATATCGAAACATCGAGATTCCGATGATCTATGGGATTCACTCATATGAGACCTCGCTATCTGTGAAAACCGTCATCAAAGAAGATCTGACTTTGCCTGCTTCTTCAGAAGTATTCGTGTGGACGAAATTGAAGGGTAAGCCTGGAAGCCATCGATATCTCATGGTCGAACCAGCATCTGTAAAGTCCTCCCAAAACGTCACCATTGGGAAGACTCTTGTTAGACCTGTAAAGAACATGGTTCCCGTACGAATACTGAACATCAAGCCGTACGAAGTTAAGCTTAGAAAAGGTGAGATTGTCGGACAATGCGAATCTGTATCAGCGATAACAAGGATCAGCGAAGAAGAGCCAAGGCAAACATTGAAGTCCAAAGAGCTGAACTCCATAAAGACGAACATTCTCAAGTCCTCTAATCTTGGCCACCAACAACGAAGAACTGCAGAAGGTCTCCTCGAAGAATTTGCAGACATCTTTTCGTCATCGCAAGGGAAATATGGCAGAACACAACTGGTTCAACATCGAATCAACACCGGGGATGCAAAGCCGATCCGTCAACCTGCAAGACGCCTTCCACTAGCCAAACAAGGTGAGGTTGAAGAACTGATAACCACCATGAAAGAAGAGGGTCTGATCGAAAACTCTAAAAGCCCTTGGGCGTCTCCAGTGGTCCTGCTAAAGAAGAAAGACGGATCAACCCGCTTTTGCGTAGACTATCGAAGGTTGAATGATGTGACCAAGAAGGATAGCTACCCTCTGCCTAGGATCAGTGATACTCTGGACGCAATGGAAGGAGCACAATGGTTCTCAACGTTGGACCTGAAAAGTGGATACTGGCAAGTAGAAATCCATCCTGAAGACAAAGAGAAGACAGCGTTCTCGACAGGAAACGGACTGTGGCAGTTCAAAGTGATGCCTTTTGGACTGTGCAATGCTCCAGCGACTTTTGAGCGCCTTATGGAATGTGTCCTGCAAGGACTCACATGGAAGTCTTGCCTGGTCTATTTGGATGACGTCATCATATACGGGAAAACATTTGACGAACATTGCACAAATCTGAGAGCCGTGTTTCAAAGACTTCGAGAAGCCCACCTCAAGCTCAATCCAGAAAAGTGTTCACTCTTCAAAACCGAAGTGAAATACCTGGGACATATCATCTCATCCCAAGGAGTTAAGACGGATCCTGATAAGGTTGACACCGTGAAGAATTGGCCAACACCACAGGACAAACACCAACTCCGAAGCTTTCTGGGTCTAGCCACCTACTATAGGCGCTTTGTCAAAAACTTTGCTGAGATCGCCAAGAGTCTACATCAGCTAACGGAAAAGGGAAAGCAGTTTAAATGGTCAGGTGAGTGCGAGCGCAGCTTTCAAGAGCTCAAGCAACGCTTGTGTAATGCACCAGTGCTGACCTACCCGACTCCAGGAAAACCGTTCATCATTGATGCTGATGCCAGCAATGTCGGGATTGGTGCTGTATTGTCACAGGTACATGATGGCGAAGAAAAGGTGGTTGCCTATTACAGCAAGGTACTCTCGAAGTCGGAAAGAAACTATTGTGTGACCAGAAGAGAACTTCTTGCACTGATTTTGGCAACAAAGCACTTCCATAAGTATCTCTATGGACAGAAGTTTCTTCTCCGAACCGACCATGGAGCATTAAACTGGCTTTTGAATTTCAAGAATCCAGAGGGTCAAGTGGCGAGATGGATTGAGAGGCTGCAGACGTACGATTATGAAATTCAACATCGGAAGGGGAAGCTTCACTCAAATGCTGATGCACTGTCTCGGAGACCATGTAAGCAAGACTGTAAGCATTGCAGACGCCAAGAAGAAAAAGAAGTGGTCACTGTCCAACGAACCAGAACCGATCCCATTTATGGCTGGAGCAACGACGAGATGAGGAAGGCTCAACAAGAGGACCCAGATATCGAACCCATCCTCGCATGCAAGGAACACCAGGAAAAACCAGAATGGGCTGATATCTCCGACAGAAGTCCGGCTCTGAAGGCCTATTGGGCACAGTGGGACTCGTTGCATGTCCAAGAAGGTGTCCTTCGACGTAAGTGGGAATCAGCAGATGGAAAGTCCTATGTAATGCAGCTAGTCTTACCGAGATCGAAGATTATGGACGTTCTGCGAGAGATGCATGATGGAGTTTCGGGAGGCCATCTAGGAATAAACAAGACGCTAGAAAAGGTTCGACAACGATTCTATTGGCTACATGCAAGGGAGGATGTCGAGAAGTGGTGCCGAAAATGTGATACCTGTGCTGCCACCAAAGGCCCAAACAAAAAGAATCACAGCCAAATGCAGCAGTATAATGTCGGATCACCCTTTGAAAGGATTGCAATAGACGTGGCGGGTCCATTTCCGGAAACAAATAATGGAAATCGTTATATTCTGGTCGTCATGGATTACTTCAGCAAGTGGCCTGAAGCATACGCCATACCGAATCAAGAAGCCAAAACAGTCGCAGACCAAATTGTGTTCAACTGGGTGAGCAGATTCGGTGTTCCATTAGAACTGCATTCCGACCAGGGAAGGAACTTTGAATCAAACATATTCCAGGAAGTTTGTGGGCTTCTTCATATCAAGAAGACAAGAACAACACCACTCCACCCACAATCTGATGGCATGGTCGAACGGTTCAACCGAACCCTTAAGGAACATCTTTGCAAAGTTGTGGACGACAACCAGCGAGATTGGGATCGACACATTCCACTGTTTTTGATGACGTATCGAAGTGCAAGACATAGCTCAACTGGCCATACACCGTCTGAGATTTTAATGGGAAGGAACATCAGACTGCCGAGCGAAATCAAATTTGGATGTCCCACGTCGGAACCGCAAGCCGAGGATGTCTACTTGGATGACCTCAGAGAAAGACTCCTTCAGATCCACGACGATACCAGGTCAAAAATTAAGATGTTCAGTGACCGAATGAAGACACGCTTCGATATACGAGCGACAACAACAGAGTTCCAAGCAGGAGATCGAGTGTGGCTTTACAATCCCCATCGACAAAAAGGGTTGTCACCGAAACTTCAACGGGACTGGGAAGGCCATATACAGTGATTAGCAAAATCAACGACGTCGTGTATCGGATACAAAAAGGAGTCAGAGGTAAACTTAAAGTCGAACATCGCGATCGACTACATCGCTACAGTGGTGATGAAGATGATGGATTTGTTCGGGACGATCAATCCTAAGGAGGGGGCAATGTAATATGTATACACTTTATTTTATCTCAAACGCTCTGTATCTCCTTCTATTGTAATGTCTAATGTGTATACGTTATTATCTCTTACGCTCTGTACCTCTTTCTATATTTAATGTATACACTTTTCTTACTCTCTTTACTTACTCCGTATCTCTTTTTATATTTAATGTACATACTACTCTTACTCTCTTTACTTACTCCTTATCACTATAACTCTAATATCATTTTATAGGAAATAAGTATGTAGCAATAAGTTTAATTGTAGTAGTAAACACTTGTGTATGACAGTTAAAAATGAGGGGCAACATCTAGTGGTTAAAAAGAGAACTTCTGGAACATTCGGTTTAGTAGTTTCTAGAACCATTATCAGAACTATAAATAGCCGATTCGGAAGCGAAGCGGGATAGTTGATTGTGAACTGCGATAAGTAAAGTACACTGTGTTTGAAAAGTTATAATTTAAAGTGTTGAATAAATAAGTTTGTGAGTGATTTGAATAAAGTGAATTTGTGTTTTATTTAAAAAGTGAATAAGTTTTAATTGTCGGACCAAGCCGAATATTACAATACCATAAATCATTTTTTTACACTCATTTGTTCTTATCATTATAAAATTAATCGGAACATATTTCTGCTTCACTATTGAGATGGGGCTACCGGTATCTATTAGTGTTCCTAAACATATTTTATAGGTTAAAAAATTATTTTTAAAATTAAAATATATCTGTCTTACGTATTCTCCCTCATTGTCGTCTTTTAACGGGTGGAGCGCTACTGCTCTTCTATTCGGACACTCGGCTGCATGATGACCTTGTTGTGTACAAACATGACAAGCTCCATATGGTCGTCTCTCCTTTCGACACTCTGACGCGTAATGCCCGCGTGAATTGCAATTATAGCATCGGATGTCTACGCTTCCTTTGGCTGTCGATCCTCTGGATGTAGATGGTACTGGATCCATCGTTATTTTTGATGTTGATGGAGCGGTGTTGGTAATCATTGGTACGTTGTAATGTGGCTTCGGATTAGTGGGACGTATTAGCATTGGCATTCGCTTGACTGGAATCGATAATTTTTCTGGAATCACCAAGGGTTTTGGCAATTCAATCTGCCTAAATGCATCTGCTAACTGTTGTTTAGTTGTGAAGCGCTGCATACGCGCCTGTGTACGTAGACTTATATTTGGTATTCCGTCAATCAAATTTTCTAGCAACTCGTCTTCATCTAGAGCCAATTTATTTGCCATTATCGTTTTTTCGTGGACGTAGTCCTGAAAAGTTTCGGTCGTTTGCCAGCTCCTTCCCTCGAATGCTCTCTTTAGTGATACACGACTCTCATTTGATATAAACATTTCACCCATTTCTTTCAATAATTGGTCGATCGTCATTTGGGCTAAATTCATTTTCGAGTGGAACCATCTCTGTGCATTTCCACCCAAACGACTCGATATCAAAACACGAGCGTTATTGTCGTCCAAATTGTACACCTCTACCAAATTTCGGAACTGAATTGCCCAATGCGTGAAACATTCTCCACTAAATTCTGGCAGAAGTTCTTTCAGAGCGGAAACTGAAATGCCGACGCCACTGGTTTGTTTTCTTAGTTTTAAGAGTTCCAATTCTTGTTGTATTAAATTTTTCTCTTTCCTTTGCACTTCCATTTCTCTCTTCAGGAGTTCTATTTCTTTTTTCATTTGTGCCATATGCCCCTCATCATTACTTTTTTGTTGTCTTTCATTGTTGTCATTTATTTGCCTCTCGTCATTGTTTTTTTGTTGTCTCTCATTGTTGTTATTTATTTGCCTCTCGTCATTGTTTTTGTGTTGCCTCTCGTTGTTGTTATTTATATTTTCTTGTTGTCGCTCCTCTGTATTTTCTTTCTGTCGCTCCTCTGTATTTTCTTGCTGTCGTTCGTTGTCTTCTTGTTGTTGGGTGTGTGTTTCCCCACTCACGCTATCGGAGTATATATCGTCATCATCGTCTGTGTGCGTATCATCAACGGCATTAAATTGAATGCATTTACTTCGCACATCTGTCGGCAACGACAAAAGCCGTAAAATCAATTTAGACTTGGTGCCTGAAGTTTTTTGATTCAATTTTTCCAGCCATGCTCGCAACTGTACCGCAGTGCACTTTCTAAAAAAAACTATATTTTTGTCGTCGCACTCCATTTTATTTATATTTATTTTAGAATCAGAACCACGTTTCTTTCTTTTTCAAGGGGGGCTTTCACTTTTTAGTTTTAATGTATATATATTTTTCAATATTTTTTTTTTGTTGGATTTCTTATCCCACTTCTGAATTTTAAGGGTTGTAATAAAAACACGAAAAACACTTTCGTTTCAAATATATATATTTTTAAAGCACTCAATCAAATATTATTTTCTATTTTTACAAAAACGCGTCCGACTACCTGGGCTTTACAAAATCAACTGTGTCTTTTCTTAGTCGGCGCATATAGCTTAACCTAGTATGTGTAAGTGTTAGTGTATATACATTATTACGGTAGCCCCTGTGTATACATCAATTTTTCGTTTTCGTTCTTTTTCTCAATGTGTAGGGGAATTTCTCCTTACATTTGATATTTTTACAAAAATCTCATTTTTGAAAAAAAGTGGATTTACGAGGTTTGCACCTTTAGCCGACGATATAACAGCACATAATATCATTGATATTACATTTTAATAGAACAGTTACGTCAACTTACTACGTAGATGCAAGCAAGCCATTGACTGAAAGTTGAAACAGAAAAAATGAAAAGTAGATATAATAACAAGTTCAGTGCAGTCAGGGAAACGCACAGTTTGTACTTTGTACTTCATCCTACAATTGAAATTCAAGGTACCGTAAGAAAATATTTTAATTAAGATGCTTTAACCTTCCTCCTTTTGTTTTTCGTAATCCTAAGCTTGCTCGTACTGGAAAAGGTTACTATAGCAATTAATTAACTATAAATCTTTTTGAATGTAACCAAAGAATTTTCATTGAGCAAATGGGTTTCTGTAAAATAAGTGTTGTTGTATTATTGAAACAAGCTTTGTCTGTACAGGTGTCTACTACTCTTGTTATACTATGCTTAAAAATTTAAAGTTTTCAAAAGCCTAACTACTTAACTTAAAAGGAGTAATTTCAATTATCCAGCAAAGTTTTCTCTGGTAATTCCATCTTAGGCAGTGCTGCTGTATAAGAGGATAGTCTTACCGGTACTCACTTGCAGACCCGAGACTTGGGTACTTAGCCAACGGCACTCTGAACTCTCTGAAAAATCTTATGGAGAAAAGTTGGCCTCGTTTGTGAGGAAGAACGATTCCGGAGACGACAAAATATATCAAATAAACCGCGAAGTAGACTTCATGGCATAGGTAAAGCTTGGAAGCGATTCTGACGGACGGGATACCAAGCGTGAATTAGCGAATTGAAACCAGCCAACAATCAGGATGCAAAGAGAATTTGCTGAATTCTGAATTTACACCGTTTTCTGGTTGTGGACCTGATAAAGGAAAAGAATTCATCCACTAGGCCGAAAATGATGATTAAGGGTAAAAAAAATTTCTAACGGCGAAGTTTTCGAATGAGACGAACAGAAAGTTCTTTTTTTTAGCCTACATCAACTATTTTGAAAATATTGGCTCAGGAAAGCCAAAATGTTTGCTTTGCTATTGCTTTATTGTCCTAGACTTTGCTAAACGCTGATGGTCCACAAGTTCACAATGTGTTTTCGCATCAAAGTGATTTGCTATTTCAATTTCAACAAAACAAAAAAACAAAAATGAGCAATGCTTAAATAAATCTAAACAAAAATATATTATGGTAACTATGGCGTATGCGTACTATTTTTAATTTTTCTTGCCTTAGCAAAAACTTCATAACTTTGACAAAAAAAATCGTGTCCTCTGTAAGGCGGGAGGTTGTCTTGGTTATCTTACTTCTTCATATTTTTTTTCTACAGCCAATATTCTGTTCCTTGAGTCAAAATATTGAATACAACAAATTGCTTTTTAAATAGAATTATTCATTAAGAAAACGCTATAGGTATGAAGAGTATCTTGACATTGACACTGACTTCACAGTACTTCGCAAATAAATGTAACGAACTACAGACACATAGCAGCACTGGCGACTGAGGCCATCGGCTGGGTGAAGAGTATCTACTTTTTGAACTAATCCAGAAATTGAGTCTGAAAATTTAAGAGTAGGCAACAAACAAATTTTGCTATTAGACAAATTCCAAGTATTTGCCGCCTTCGTAAAACTATTCTCGTAATTTTACAAAGAAAAAAAAACATGTTTTTCATCTCTGAATTTAACAAATAAAATCTAAGCAAGGTCAAGGCTGATGTTCCATCTGAACAAGAAAACGACATTTAAAACACAAAACGAATTAACGAAAACAAAGAATACTGTCAGGCGTTGTCCTTACAAAAAGCTGTTAAAATGACATTTATGCGTTTTTCTTTTCAAAATAAAATCAAAAAAATAAACGAAGATAAAGCGACCATCCCCCACGGGCTGCGTTGACTTGGGCTCTCATTCATTATGAGAATGACTTGTTTTATTATTTTAGGGCGGTTCTTAAACCTACAGAAAAAAAAACAAAAAAAAACAAAAAACGGAAAACGAGGAGTAAAGCAATTTTAATGTTCATCGCCTACGGGCTTTGCTGAACTTTAAGATGAAAAGCAACGCAAAGTAATGCGATAAAGTTTTTCTTTGAAGGATGTGATTTTACTCGCAAAATTCAAACACTTTTACTGATGAAATGATTTATAATTTAAGGATAAAAACACACGATTTAACTTATCGTGCCAATGCTACCTTTCAGAATTTGAAAATGATCGAAGTTCACTAAAAAGAAATACGATAAAAATTATATCAAGGATCAAGAATTATAGACAAAAAACGAAAAAAAAACGTGTAACTGGGGTGGTTTTAACATACTTGTTGTTTTTGGTTCATTTGCCAAACCGAACATTGACAAAACCATTAAGGTTCTCAATATAATCTGAAATCGGCTTAGTGGGCCTAAACAAAACCGCCATACTTAGCCGCAACTATTAGAAATAACATAATATTCTGAAGTTTATCATATCGGATACCTTACGCACCAAAAATTCGGAGTTGGACTTCCAGTCAGCAGAAAACAAATCTAAAGCAAATTAAAAGACATCAACCATAAAAAGGTTCATGGACCTACTGAAGGGCCCTTAAAATATGCGCAGTACAATTTCTAAGGGCTGTATCGCAAAATGAAGTTAAGCTATAGTTCCGGAACGTCAACAAGCCTAGGATGATGACGCCCAACGCAAACAATAGAAAGATAACGAATTTCAGTTTTGTGTATGGAACGTGGATATGGATTTTTAGTGGGGACTCGACTCAGGATGAAGGTCTTAAGTTTCGACTCTGTGTATTAGCGCATCACGACTATCCTAATCAAGGCTAAAATCACCAACATAAGCTTTATTTTCGCTCACAAGACTGGTTCTAAGAGCTCTTTGACAAGACATAAATGAGCAATGCCTTAGCTATGATATAAAAATTATTATCCTTGGAGATGTTAATAGCAAGCTTGGCAGAGAAGAAATCTTTGGTGGAATACTCGGACATCATCTCCTACTCAACAAAAAATCGATAACGGATTCAGGCTAATCGAATTCACTGCGACGCGAAACGTTATGTTAGCAGGTACGCGATTCCCACATCTTGAAGTCTACAAGGGACCATGGAACTCTCCTGATCAATCAACCGTCAACCAGATTGATCGCATTGCGATAGAAGCACACTTCTCTAGTCCGTTCATACTGAGATGCCAACATTGACTCGGATTACTTCCATGTTGTGCCCAATGTAAAAATATATCTAGATATCCTGATCGAGACCAACACACAAAATTACTAAGAAAAATTTCGTCGTCAAACGACTACAATCGCAAGAGATTGCTCGATCCTTTTCCTATCGTGTTTCCGATAACCGCCTTGGCTTCAGACCCGGAAAATCCACTATGGATAAAATATTCACTCTACGGCAGATCTTGGAGAAGACCCAGGAACTTCAAATTGATATCTACCACCATTTCATGGACTTCAAGGACGCGTATGACAGCGCCTATAGAGACAAACTCAGACAATGACACCAACGCTGAAATCAAATGAAGAAACAGCCTTGCCAAACGCTGCTTCTTTGGACTTAGGAGGCAATTGAGTAGCAAAGCGCTATTATCTAAAGTGCCACTATACAAAACCCTTATAAGCCCACTCCTCATGTATGGTACAGAAACATGGACCTTGAAAGCATTGAATGAAAGCGCATTGGGCTGCTTTGAGAGAAAAATTCTTCGAGTGATTTTAGTCCCATTTTTATAAGTAGAGATTATAGACGAAGTTTCAACCAAGAACTGTACGAGATGTTCAGTGACACTGACCTAGCCAGAAAAGTTGAGTTCGAACGAATAAGATGGTTGTGTTATGCAGACGAATCCAACCCGGAAGGATATCGCAGAAGAGGAAAACCGCGACTAAGGTGGATCACACAGGTAGTACAGGACCTGAACCAATTTGGCGTGAGCAACTGGAGACAGCTAGCTAGGTAACGACTTGGAGATGCTTGTTAGATCAGGCGCTGGTCCAAACCAGATTGTAGCGCCACCTTAAGTTAAAATGTAAGACGAATGGGTATTGGGATCTATCAAGGCAAAAAAGAGTAAAATATCTATGATTTCAATAAAGTGGCAATAAAGAGGACCGATATTCCGTTCCGGAAATACATACAAGAGGAAGAAGCAGATAACGGATCAGGTCAAATGGAGGGGGAGCTCAGAAGACTTTTCCTGTGAAACTAGAAATAGCTTGTTGGTAATCGCGTGATCTTTTTACGCACACTCTACGTATGAAGCTCTGGTCCTGGTTACTGCATTGTCCCCTAAAGTGAATAACTACTTATTGTTGGGTCCGTAAAAGGGCATACAAATTGCATTGACACGTTAAGTGGTTTTCAAACTTTCGGGTTTGAAACAAAAACTATACAACAGATGTGGCAGACAATTAGTCTTCTATTAACTTTTTTAATGATAGCGGAAATCAATAAAAGCATGCATATGAAAAGAAACTTGCAGGTGGACTTTTGTCCTTTCAATTTTTTTTCTAAGAACTAAACATAAATTCCAGGAATTTCCAACTCATCGGTCAGCGAGTGTCTCTTAAATATTTCACCAAAGGACAAAGGATAAAAAAAATAAGACAGAAATTCTTATAACTAAGTTCTTGAAAACCTCAGAAACCACTTGCACGGGAAAAAAAAACCCAAAAATAAGAATTCCTTTCATTTCCCCTTACTTTAAAGTAAAAGCACAAACAAAAAAGAGGAGTGGGATTAATAAAAAAAATAAAATAAGAAAAATAAAAACATAAATTCGAAAGGAGTTAATAATTTTCAATCTTCATCGGAGAACAAACTGGCATCTGTGAGAGAGGATGAAGTTGCTCCCATCGTGCATTCTTTTCGCTTTTTAATGGATGAAACCTTCAATTGTGCAACACTCGTGTGTGTATCCTTATCTTCAGCATCGACAAGAGAAACCATCAGCGTGGCCAAATGGTGGCGAAAAATGCGCTGTTATACTTGAAGTTAATCCTCAACATTGATGCTATTTATTTGCTGAACTATACGATATCATTTTGCTCGTTGCTGCAATGCCTTGCAGGATAATGGCATTCCTGTGAAGAAGATGAAATGAAAAATTATGTTAGCAAGGATGTTTCTTCTGGATGGTCGACTGCTTCCGCAGGGCAATGGCAAAGTAAAAAAACAAGAATATAATTAACTTAATAGTCCGTGGAATCTCATTTGGCTATGGAAAAATGTGCAGTATGAAAGTTATTTGCTTCATTAACATGGCAGGGGGATTCCTGGATGAAGATGGATATTCCACAGGGTACCCTTAATTATATTTTCAATTTTTTACATAAATGTGCGATAATCCTTAATGAATACATCAGGGGAGACGGCATATAGAATTATTAAAATGAACTGTTATTCAAGATGTCAGTAGGATGTGCAAAATTAATGAAATAAAAAGATTATCGTTAACACCAAGCACCAAGGCTGAATGTGGACAAAATTAAAACAAATAATTTATTGTGTTTCTGTTTCTTCAATGTAAATTGCCGCATTTATTAAGGTATCCTGTAGCCTTTACCCCAACTTTTCCTTAAAAAGTCGAAGTTTCTGCCTCCAGAACCGGGACCCAGGCTCTTCGAAACATCGGATGGAACCTAGTCACCAAAGGGCAGGCAAATATATAAGTATTGCAGAAGTTGCTGTATGCGCATTATGTCGAGCCAGCCATATGCTATGCGCATTATGTCGAGCCAGCGAACGACGAAAGAGAACCGAGCCAGTTTGAAGACCCAGTCCCAGTCCCAGCACAGAAGATGTAGAAAGAGCCATCCAAAAGCTAAAAAATAAAAGGATTTGTGAAACACTTTAATTGTATAGTAAGTGTCTTGATGAACTGCATGCACCAGGTCATCAACAAAGTGCGGGAATAAGAATGCATGTCTGCGGACTGTCCATAAGTTCCAAATGTAAAAAAAAAGAAGACGATTCTATGTCATGCAAAACTACTGTGGCGTATCCCTGCTTAATGTTACAAACAAAATTCTATCCAAGGTTGTAACGAAGCGTCATTCTCCACGGGTTACTACCCCGACCAACCAGCAATCAAAAACAAAAAGTAGAAAAAAATACCACTCCGTGCACCCGGTATATCAAACAACTTGCTCCCGTATTACCTTGACTCATATGCAGGTGCCGTCGAAGAAGGCAATAACATAACTTAAACATCCTTTTAGAATTTAAGTTTTTCTGCTTTTTTATAGTTCACTTCTAGTTTTTACTGAAAAATGCCAAGTAGGAGTCGAATATAGTAGGCAAATGGTGCAACTAATTCCTACACTAGTAGCAGTTCTCCCACCGCTACAAGTTGATTAGCAACTAGTTTTGGTGTTTAGGGCAACTTAGATTGTTCCTTATTTTGAAAGAATATTTGTTTCCTTTTTCCTCCTTTCGGGAATTCCCCTTACTTTGAGGCAGCGGCAACTTCCCTTCGAGATTCCCCTCATCCTCAGGCTGTGGCGATAGGATACTATGTCCTTCTGAAAATCCATCACAACTTACTGTGTGAGTGTCTGCCCTGCGAAGAGTGGGTCGAGTTATTTAGAAAGTGTTGCTTTGCAATATCGAGTAAATATTTCTCCAAGCTCAAGTGCGGAAAAGCCAACCTCCGTGCGGTGCAGGGTGGAAACTAGATGACGATCTAGGCGAATGGTTTTACGCTTAAGCCATGCAGTCTTCCAGAATTGTTCCACCCGTCTGGCAACTGGCAAGAGGCTGCATGACAAGGACGTCAGCGAATCCTTGTTAGTTCATGATAAGAACGAAAGTTGGGAAAACTCCTATTGAAAAAGTGTAAAGTAAGAGTACATATAATCAATAGAAAGACTACCAGGTCTATTGAATAAATTGGTGCTCTGGGGTAGTTGAAAGCCCCATTCATTGAGTCTTTATGACCGTTGAATGTCAACTACAGTCGCGTTAGGCCCCCTTGTGGGAGTTTCAGAGTGGCTGTGGTTGTCGGGAAATCCGTTCTCGGTAATTGGCACTGATTATTCTAAGTTCCAATTATATAGATAGAAAAACATTTACCATTATGGTTTCTTCATGGAAGAAATAAAATGGTACTTAAAAACACAAAAGAAATTAATTATTTTAAAAGCGATAAAGAACAACATACGCAAAAGTTTGATATCGATGAGTTTCTCCCTCTAACAAACAGATACCAATGTGAATGGTCACACGTCGGATAAGGCTTAATTGCTAGGTGCCGAGGTAAAACTGCTCACTACTTCTGTGTGAGTGTCTTATAAACCTTTAACACTATAATCGGCAGGCAAAACAACGATAGACCAATTCTTTACAAAATCCGACTAGGACAAATCCTGGACAAAACCAACGAACTTCAAGTCCAAACCCACCATTTATTCATCGACTTCAAAGCTGCTGATGATAGCATCCATCGCAAAGAGCCTAACTCTGGATTTCGAACAAACTGATCCAGACTAGTTGCATAACGCTAAACAATAAACAGGGCAGTATGCAAATGGGTAACAGCTCATCTGAGCTAATTCTCAAACATGCGCAGGGTTTGGAAGATACCCTTAGTCCTGGAGCAAATAGTACGCAAGGCAGGACGGTGTTAGCAAAAACACTGTCTTCAATAATACCACCCATCTCCTAAGCTATGCGGACGAAATTGACATAATATTCCTAGCGATCGAAGAACATTTGCGGCATGTTGGTCTTGAAGGGAATGAGATCAAAACAGGGTTATACTAATAACAAACAAAAGAACACATGTCCATTGCTAGGACAAATATTCACTTTTGGTTGCAGCGATTTCGAGGTAGTTCAGGAACTCACCTTGGAACAAACATCAATCCCACAATCGACACATTAGTGAATATCTGACGAAGAATTGCCCTAGTGAACTGCTGCAACATCGGTATTGCCAAACAACTGGGATCAAAACTCCTCACTTGAAAGACAGAGTGCCTACTGTACAAGACTATGATTTTACCAGGCGCCACGCCGTCTGCTGGACGATAAGTTTAAAAAGGGAAATGATACTGAGCGCTTTCGAAAGAAAAATTCGGATTCGGACGGATTACCGGTCCTTATGTGACGAAAGCGAGAAGGCTAAGTGGATTCGTTATCAAGCAGAATTGCTGCTTTTAAACAAATGAGAATGCACGAGTGATTGTGGAAAAGCCGATGCAACCACAAAGCGTACCTTACTGCTTGGTGCTGTTAATGGGCTGGCAACGTCTCGTGCCGTTAAGACACACGGTGGTCTAACGAGGTGAATGAATTGATTATATCTCTGTCACCAATCATTCTTAGGCCTCGGCCACGCAGTAAGCGGGCGAGCGGCTGAGCGGAAAAAAAAATATAAAACATATGAAATCACATAGAAGCGGCCACGTTATGAGCGAGCGGCGAAACAAAATCCTGAGCGGATAAGCGGCGCCGCTCAGCAACCAAACCTGTTTTAATTTTTAGTAATGTTCTGAGCGGCAAGTATTGAATCTTAACGAAAAATAGAAAGTTCTTGATGAAAAACTCGGAAAACTCATTGGTTTTCAAATGGGAAATTGCATGAAATTGTGGATGCATTGATTTTCAAATGGAAAACTGGAAAATTTCAAATGGAAAACTGGAAAATTTCAAAATGTGTTTTCGAAAGGAACTCGGAAAACTCATTGGTTTACAAAGGGAAACTGGAAAATTTGTGATGGGGATCTGGAAAGCAAGAAAAAGTAAACAAAAAATTGGAAAAATGGAAAATTTGAAATGCAAAAAAAAAATGGGCTAAACAAAAATCTCAAAAACACTCTTTCATATGAAATGCATTAGTTGTGGTAAAATGAGTGGCAAAATGGAAAACTCCAGAAGAGCAAGAAAATCCCAAGTCAAATTTTGAATGGGTTTTAAACAATGGGAAAATAGAGAATTCGTGATTTTGGTAATTTTTTTTTTGAAACACTGATATTTTTAATGTAAAAAATTATTTTGCTGTATTGCTCCATAACAGTAACTCTCAGAGCAATCATAAAAAATCATTTTTCCATTCAATATCATGGTCAATGTGTTTTATACGCAACAATTAGGGTCGAAGAACTCGTAATGTTTACACAACAGCAACATGAGGAGCAAATCCGTGCACTGCAGGCAACGGGGCGTATACTTACCATTTTGTTTTGTTTTTTTTTGATATCGCTTATTTGTTTAAAGACGGATCCATACATACGAATTAACAAAAAAACAATGCAAACGATAGAGGAAGAGGGTTATCGATTATCGATTGGGGCAGTACGAAGTCTGCAGGGTCAGCTACTGTAACAATAAATGTACATACCTTAAAGTTAAAGCCAATCTCTGCTCTGGAGAAATAGCAATTCTTTGTTTTATTAATCTAGGACGCACTTTTTCAAGCAGCAAATCAAAAGATTCGATAGACATACGTAGATATTGCCAGAATCTATCTGGAAATTTTCGTAGATTCAAAAATAAATGACTAAATTCTCCAAACTCCGATCTTAATTGGTTAATCGGATGAACACCAAATCGTCTTCTTTTTTTTATACGTTTAAGTAATTTGTCCACATACAAACGATTTTCCGACAGTAAAATACGGCGAACTGTTCTTGACAACGGCATTTGAACTACTAATCGCTCAAAAGCAGTCGCTCAGTGCCTGGCCATACGTCGCTTAGAGCTGCCGCTCAGCCGCTAGCCGCTCAGCCGCTTAGCCGCTCGCCCGCTTACTGCGTGGCCGAGGCCTAAGGGATATCTCCCTTTAACGATACAAGGTAGCATTGGGTTTTCGAAGCATTAAAGTCAACGCGATCTTGTATTCCCCATTGTACAATGCTGTTTAGGTCAGAGTTTAATGAGATAATCATATTTGCCTTTGCAGTTCCACATCCGAAGAGGAGGGATGTGAGTCTGCGAACGAGTAAGAAAATCTAAGGGTACTATTGTCAGCGAAACAATTTATTGGAAAAGAGGTTACAGACAAAGGATCATTTATAAAAGTGACAAAGAGGGTCGGAGACAAAACGGAGCCCTGGGGCACACCAGAATTTATGTTGTGGGTTTCTGACTTCAATCCGTTCAGTACAACTTGTATTGAACGGTTCGAAAGAAAATTTCTAATCAAACGAAGGATGGATTCGTCGATATCTAAAGAACGCATTTTCGATAAAAGGCCACTGCCACTGTTCGGTGACATAAGCCATCAGTTCACCATCAACACTATTATTTCTCTAAAATCGAGCTCAAAGACTTCCTTATTTTTCTATTACAGTATTGATACATTCAAACGAAGTCATGTAAAAAAAGGTTGGGTTTTTGCGCGAAACTGTGTAGCGTTCGCAATTTTTCGAATATTTTAATAAAACAAACGGTTTTCGATTGATATTAAATAGGATCAAATGTTTGTGCAATTAAAAAAAATAAATAAAAATTTGATGTACCTCAAAACCGACAAGCAAACGGAAAAACTATAAAATTTTGAAAGACGCTTGCGCTAACTAATGATGTGTTTCAATGATGAAAACCAATTAAAGCTGTAACTGGCCTCAAAAGAAAATATATTCCGATTAAGTATGGAATAAAATATCTGTAGATGATCCCCCGACTCCAATGACAGGCCATTACTCTTTTCATGAAATTTTCCATAACTTTTGCATAGAGATGTGGCTGTATCTCACCGATGACACTTTGGATTTCCGATTTGAGCTCAGGAATCGTTTCCGGTTTATTTGCATACACCCGAGATTTCACAAAGCCCCAAAGCCAGTTGACTTCAGAATTTCATGAGAAAATGTGTTTTGGAAATAGTTGCTGCAATAAGTCGATTGTTTCATGCGCGGTGTGGAAGGTTGCGCTGTCTTGCTGAAACTACATGTTGTCCAGATTCATACCGTCCAGTTGAGGCCACAAGAAGTCCGTTATGGTATTCCTGTAACGAATGCCATTTGTTTTCGGGTTTTCGGCAATACTCTCGTTTACAGCAGCAACGTTTTCAAGACACCGACCGGTACGTTGACGCAAAGAATTCTTATTATCCGTAATTGATCCCGTTTTTTCAAATTTCTCGGCAGAAAATTTTCCGAAGTTTGCGAGAGTATTCACAATTATAACGTGTTGTTCTTTCGAAAAACACTCCATTTTTAATAATCAGAATAAACAGAGGTGGCAGCTGTCAAATTTCAGAGTTGACACTTGCATAAAAATCCAATTTTAAAAAGAGCACTCTTACTGAGACACCCTCTACTTGCATCGTTTTATTGCGTAAGGTCAAAAATTTAAATAAACTGTTCATCTGTCTAAAAGATGAAAGGTACCTGCCTGTTACAAACGCAATCATCGCCCAATAAAAGAATTTCCATTTCATATAAAATAGTTATCCTGCCTCTTCAAAAATTATTTATTTACACCTCGCAAGAGGAAACATAAATAAATAATCTTCTCATAAAGGTTCATCTTTTTTATATTTCTTCAACTAGACAAACACAAAAAGAAATAAAAACCTAACCGTTTATCACATCGCGATGTCTCGTGCTGCAACAACAATATCTATGATACCACTTTTCTTGTACCTACTTACATGCATTGTTTTCATAATATATATTCCTAGCTCAAAGAAAAAAATGTGCACGACTCGGTCGTACGAACTTGCTCCTGTATTCCAAATTATAACTCATAAAAAAAATTAATATTCGTAAATAAAAATTTAAATTGAAATATGTACCTCAAACAAAGATTCTATCTGAAAAAAAAATGATATCGTATGATTTCTTAAGAAATTGTTGATTTTTCAATTTTTTTTTTAAAAAAATCGTCGGAGCGGTTTTTTTTAATTAATTTTTTGTATATAAAATTTTTCAAAAATGTCTTAAAATTAATTTGGGTATGCAGTATTCAAGAATGTGCAACTATACATCTTACAAGTAAGTTTAAATTTTTAATATTGATCTGTTTTTGAGATACAGAATTTTGAAAAAAAAGTTTAAAAATATTTTTTAAAAATCCAAAAAAAAATTTTGAAATTTTTTCGAATACAAAATATAAATTGAACTATATAAACGTACTTTCAAAAAAAAACTTACCCTGATCGGATTTTTATTTTTCGGGAAAATCTGATAACAAAAAAACGGTTCTATGGGCGGTACCGTTTTGTAGCAATACAAAAATATTTTTTTTACATAAAATACATCAGAGTTTTAAACAAAAATTTTCGAGGAAGTTTAAAAAAATCGTAGGAGCCGTTTTTGAAAAAAATGAAACTTTTGGTTTTTGGCCAAAAAAATCGTATGGTGGCTACCCTAAATTTTGATCTTAAAAAAAAAATCAAAAAAACGACCCACGCGAATTTGCTCAAACCTCTAATTTTCAAGTTTGAAGTCAATCGGACCAGTGGTTAAGGCTGTAGGTGCGTTTACAGACAGACAGACAGACATCGGACGGAATCGCCGGACCCACTTTTTTCGAATTCTCTATCATCGTAATGTCATATCTCATCATTATCTCAAATTTTTTTTTTTTACGAATTCAATACTTGCCATATATTCTATATGTCGCAAGTAAAAAGGAAAAAAAAGTGCACATTTCTTCACTTGATACCTATTTTTTTGGGTATTTTTTATTGCATTGCATGTATGTATATGAATTTGCTTCCTTTTCTACCTAGACGTGCGTCGTCTGCGTATATTGCCTTTTTTTCTCCGTCATGTGGCTGATCGTGATCGTGGAAACTGGTTCTTGCAAATTCTCGTCTGAGATAAAAAAAAAAGGAATCGGTGAAGAGTAGAGGCCAATAACACATATAAATTCATTTACATGAAATCTGAGTTCGCTATTCTGGGACACATACCCTTAAGCTGGAAGCAAATGCAACATTTCCTTCGAATTACAAGTCCATGTATAAAATCACCTTAAATTAAACATTAATAAGAATTTAAACCAAATATCAAAAGAAATATGCAAATAAAAACTACCATTTAAATTCCTTATATTGTTTTTTGCCCTTATTGTACCAAGAAGTACCGCAGGATATAAAAGGAAACGCAAGTCCTTGAACGGAATGGTTATAAACAAGTTCAACGCCTCTGTTCTAACGATTTTTGTATGCTTGTAAATGTTGATTTTAAAATGCTTTAGATCCTTTTAGTAAGTTTCTTACGGTATTTTAACGAGTTCCGAAATCATGCAAAGGTTCAGCAAATGTTTTATTTTATGATTATTATTCTAAGGAATGAAAAAAATGAATTTTAATCTCTTTGAAAGGAGAGAGGACTTTTTTTTTAATCTAACATCGTTAACTTCCTTCCATATTCCAGGCAAAATGTCTGCTTTGATGGATTACGATTGAAAATGCTTAATGTTCACCTTTTAGGGGAGTAATTTCTTCGTTTTTAAGAATAAATGAGAAAAAGATAATCCACCTGCTATAGCATCTGGTTGAAAAGCTTTAAAGTGGGAGAAAACAATTGCCACAGGCGTATATGGTATATCCCACCAAAACGTTTGCAGTTTCAGCATAATTTATCCTTCAAAATCGTTGAGTTTGGATATTTTATTTTTCAAACAATAACAAGAACTCCAAGTTGGGGGTTCAATTGTTGAAAATAAACATTTCTCTTCAACAAGTTCCAGGAGCATATTTATTTTTCCCTAATTAGTCCAAGTAGACATGTTGCAGGATTCTTGAGTTTGGGACCATTTTGACCGCTCTTGGGGTTGCATAAATTATTCCCATAACAGGCGGACTCAAGTTGATTGCGATACACAAAAAGGGGCTTGTTTTTATTAGGGTTGGTATTTGATAATAATTATTTCGTTTTGTTTTTTTCTTATCGGCTTAACTCTTGCGTAAGAGGGTTTTCTCTTTAAGGTACACCCCAAGTGAGCATAAGGTGTTGTGTCGCAATCGATTTTTAAATTTTAATAGGATATTTTGAAATTTGAAACAGTGAGGATTTCTTTTAAGGGTATACGTCATAAAGTTGTTGTTGATATCGTAATCTGCTTTGCTTTCATGCAAAGATTATGATTTTCTGCTACTCAAAATGTTGAGAATCAATAAATAACATATTAGACACATTCTAAGAAATTTAAATAGTAATCTGTGATGGTAATGAAAACGTGAGATGAACTTAGAAAAAAACTATTACTAGTTGGAAAACCCTTAGATTTGAAAGCTTTTCATTTGTTTCATGGCTGTTAATAAATATTTCTGAATGGAATCAAACCGCTCAATTGAATAAGTCGCAAATTTTCTTATGCAAAAAATAGGATAGTTCCCAACATCATCTTTCTTTACGCGTTTAGGCTCGTCGTTGGACAATACATATTTTTTGATTTGCTAAAAATTGTTTTTTGACATGCAAGGTACTTGTCGAATCGAAACCAGTATTCGCCAGAGTGACCCTCGATGTTCGGGGAACGAAAAATCGATATGGAAATTAAAACTCCGACATACCTTCGAGGTACATGTTTGTCAATCTTGAATTGGTTTCGATGGATATCATATCGATATCACCGATAGGTGAAGGAGTTTTAGAAAAACCCAAAAGGTGTTTGAAGTATTTTGTTTTCAGGCTCATGCAGCCGCACTTAAGTGCCACCTCTTCGTTTATAAGTTCTCTTGATATTTGTGGAAATATTTCTGCCAAATTCTAGCTCAGATTACTTATATTCAAAGAAAAGTTAACTGAATTGACAAACGGTGAAGTATCATACATAGATCTTCAAGCAGTCACGAATCATTACACTCTCTTCAGATTGAACCTCATCGCAACAACAATCATGGTCTCCAATGTCATCATCGATTCATTATGAAGCCATCAATTTCAATTCCCTTATCATTATCATTCAATTTAGACAGATATATATTAAAAAAAAAACTTCTTCTTCGAGGTGCTTTGTATAGCAAAGCTTTTATATTCTTGAAGTCAACATTTATGAGGTGCACCTTATGAAGATTGGTTACTCGTGAAAGTGCCACGTAAGCTTGGCCACAAGAAAATATGGTGGTGCCAATATACATGAGGGCATTTTTTAGAGAAAGACCTTGGCCCTTACTTTTGCCTTAGCCATACTATACAAAATACAGCCGTTGTATCGTCTGTAGCCGGTCTTAGTGGCTAAGGTTGGTAGACTCCAGTGAGAAAAGAGGACACGGCCTGGAAAGTAATTAAACGTACAATCCATGTTAGGAGAGAGCAAGGCAAACCAATTTTGAACAGGAAAGATGGCGTAGGACGGCCAAAGCCTTGCTTTAAGCGGATTCCCGATGTAGTTCAGATGAAAGCATATAATTCAGTGGCTAGGCTAATGAAAAAATCTGCATTTTTTGTTAAGAGAAAAAATGTACTCCTATAGACATTTGTTAACGAATTTTCAAAGCAAACCATTGCCATTGTTTAAATGTCAATATTCAAAACGGTGTTTCATTCGTAAAGTATCGAGCTATAATAATTGTTTTTTTACTGAACTTGCTTACATCAGTCTTTTTTTTGTTTAGTATTGTTGTTCAAAAATCAATTGATTGCAGCTATTCAATCGGAATCTTGATTCATGCGCCTCACTTAAGTAAGCATATTTACAAAACAGCAAGGCAACAGAAACGCTGAAAAAATAGAATGTTGGTTATGCTTGAAATTGTTCTGAAAAAATCATTGTTTGAAACTGAATAAATTCGTTCCAAGTTAACTATTGATTTGGCAAACACACAATATCATCCGTCAAAGGATTCAGTTTTAGATTTCCTGGGCTATATTGATATTATTCAAAATGAAAAAAGCAAAAACTTCTTGTTCGCCGTAATAAATACACAAAATAAACAAACATTTTAGCGCTGAATTTAGTTGAACGGGTAAAACGAAATAGAGCGAAATAGACTTTGAGGATTGAGACCCATTTAATAATATAAAAAAAGTATTTCGGTTGATGTAATTAACTTGCCTTCAACACACATTTTCAGCATCCCACTGACGTCGTAATTTACGTATTTCGTGATACCCAAATTGAATAATTTAAGAATGAGATTTTTTTTTGGGGGGAAAATGAGGCAGTGGAAGGCCTTACTCTAACGTCCTTTTTTATATATTTTTTAATGCTAATGAATTTCCCTTTTTAAAGCTTAACATTGAAAACCCCCAGAGTAGAACAATGGCTTGTAAATTTAATGCAGATTTGAAAGCATTTAAATTGGCTTAAATGAGAGGAACGAGTTTATTTGCCTTAATTTTTATGGTAATTAATTTGTTAACTGAATTACATTTTCAACATTGAATACGAAAATTAATTCAATTCAATCAGTTTTGATTGAACACATTCACAGGCTTTGAAAACGAAAAAAAAGGATAATTTACAAAAAAAGTATGAATTTAAATTAACATCAGTAAATTTATTCCTTAACGACAACATTCTTGACAGAATTTAAAAAAAAACACAATAGATTGCTTTTTTCAAGTTCAACCGCACGATCTACCCTACTTCTTCACTCCTTCTCCTCCCGAACGATATTGTTCATTAGCGATATGAGAACCACGATTTCATGCGGTATAATGACGACTTCTGATCGCCAAGCAAACTGGTCCAAGTCCTCTGCTATCAACAAAGAAGGAGCTCCAGCAGGTGCCGATGGTTTATCCAACATTGTACTACGATACTAACCTGTTAAGGCATTAGACTTCTACACCCCTGATCAACGACGCGCTAATAAATGATGCATGTTATTGACTCTGTTGGAAAATAGCTGTGGTTCATTCCCTACCGAAGAAAGGGATAGGACAGCTAGAATCCCTCGAATCTTGTGTCGATAATTCTTTTACTGGGTATCAGCAAAGTATTCGAAAACATCATCAACCAGGGCTCCGCCCAAGTAAGCTGCTAACAACCCGATTGTTTCAGATAACCAGTTCGAGTTCAAGACTTAATTCTTGAAAATGCCACCATGGAATTGACGCTTGAATGGCAACGATATTTTCGACACTAACTCTTTGGAAATTTGAGTTCACGCGAGTTACATATCCCACTTGTAACACTGCAACAGCCACTCAAAACATCGGGGCTATCTACATTCAACAGGCTATCAACTATCATCTGGGTGCAGGTGTTCAATAAACAAAACATCTGGCTAACTTCAGAAGCAGGTGTTCAATCAATCAAAATCATCACAGATGTTCAATAAACAAAACATCTGGCTAACTTCAGAAGCAGGTGTTCAAAATCAAACATCTAGCAAATCATCACAGATGTTCAATAAAACATATTCAATCAAACAAACATCTGGCAGTTGTTCAATAAACAAAACAACTTAAATGAATCTTTCCATTCTCTATAAAAATCCTTGCACTTTTCAAGAAATTGTGTCCCAAAATCATACTATCTGACATCCAATTATCGGGAATAATGTGGAAACGAATACGATGTATATCTTCTTCAATAAAAACCTCGATTAAACAAGAACCATACGTTCTCTTCGCTTTTCCATCGCCAAACCCGAACAAAGATTCTCCTATTCCGTCCATCTCAATAGCACCAATGCTTCTCCAAACGCTCTCCTTCATCAGTGAAACGTCAGTTCCAGTGTCTACCAAAACATCGTACGATTTTCCAGCCACAATAAGTTGTACACTGTAGTCCAATTTATTTATTCTTTTAACGTTACTTTGACTAGTTCCTGCACTCTTGTCTTTTTTAGGGCAGTTCGTAGCGATATGTCCAAACTCATTACAAGAAAAACATCTAGCACCCTTACTTCTATTTGGACAAGTTTGTTGTTGGTGAGACATTGAGCCACAATTAATACATCTCTTTTGGTTCGAGCTATTTTTAAAATTACTTGGTGTCGAAGCCGTAGCTCCGTAGGAATTATTACCTTGATTCTTATTATTTACATTTAATTGACTCTTTATAGTTTCGTAGATCAAAAACTTCTTTTTAAGCTCATCTAAAGTAGTTGCCTCATATAGAACTGTTTTGTTAGAAGGACTATCAGCGATACCCTGAATTATATATGCAATCAGCGATTCATCGTCAAAATTGCCTTTCATTGAAATTTGCTTCATAGAATACATGTACTCCAAAAAAGATTCACTCGGCTTTTTCTTACGAGACTGCAATGCTTTATGTAAGCTTATGCAGGATGGTGTTTCCTCGAACTCACTACACAAGAAATCTTTTAATTTTTCCCAACTGCAAATTCCGGTTTTGGACTCGACTGCCAACTTTGCAGCTCCTCTCAGCAAGCGCCTAGCATACAAATACTTCTGTATGTCATTCCATTTGCAAACGGTCGCTATATCCTCGAAATCCTTCAACCAAATTGTACAATTTTTTCCTGTTTCTCCGGTGAAATGATCAAGAGAATCCTAAACGTCTTTAAAAACGAAATGATTTGTTTCAGCCATATCTTCATCCGGTACCCTCACAACAACAACAACAACAACTTCCTTAACAACCTTGTTCTTATCTTCAGCTTCCTGTCTATCTTCAACTTCTCTATCCTCTAAGCTTCCCTCTCCCTGAACTCCTTTTCTTATCTCTAAACTTTCTGACGTTTCGTTAACAATTGCCTGGTACAACCTTTCAACTAAATCCTTTTTTAAATTATAACGATGCGATAATTTTTTTTCTTTTAATAATCTTTGCAGTTCTTTAGTGGTTAGTTTGTTCAAATCTTCCATTCAAACGAAATGTGCTTTTTGTTTTTCAAAAAAAAAAAACATAGATCATGCAAAATTATATAAATGACAATTGCACACAAAAGTAAACAAAAAAAAATCTGTGAAGCTTTTTGAGTCTCAGGTTTATCTCATGTAAATCATGCAGTTTGCATTTCACTCAAATAAAACTTTCACTCATTTTTGGAGTATGAGTTTTATATGTACAGTAATTGTCTTATAGGTATTATAATACACTAGTCAAAACAATTAAGGGAACACTTGAAAAAACTCAAAAATTGAGTGGTTTTTTATAAGGCTGTATCTCAGTAGAAAAAAGTCGGATTGAAGTGAAACAAAAAGTTTTTCAAAGGTTATCATTTTTTCTTTTCAAAGTACCGTTAGTCGTTTTCGCTTGAGGGTAAAAAATGTTCACTCAATTTCAAAATCGAAAAAAAATAAACTTTGATTGTTCATAAAATGAGCGGAAATTTTTTTCAATCCAACCAATCTAAGATTCAATTTGAAAATTTTGTTGACTTTAATTCGGTGACGTGAAATAACGCCCAACGAAATAAAACCGAATTTGAAATTCGGCCTTATTTCCATTTCAAAAATGAAACTACGCCAATTTGGCTTTAATTCTTAGGTCAGTTGGAAATTGCGCCAAAAAAAATTTGGAAATAAGGCCAAAATTTTCAAAACAAGTTTTTCAGCTTTTTTGCAATCTTAAAAAAGAATTCAAGCCGAATAATTCATTGAAAAAACAGCTGAATTCTTTGTACAAAATTTTTGTACACCCAAGGACATATGGCCAAATGACACCTTAAAATCATTTTTTTTTTCCTAAAAAAAGAACTTCAAATATTCTTTTTTAAGTGAAAAAATATTCCTATATATCCAAGAAATGATAATTAAAAAAAGAATTTAAGCCAAACAAACGTTCATGTAATCAACATTAATGAAGTAAATATAAGTACCTACATTAACATGTATTTCAACTCTAAACATATTTGATGTTTTATACAATGCCTCTGCAAATTTTGCAGAGAATTGCGTTGTTATTTTTACATGAGTTTATCTATTGAAAAAATTATGAATTCCAAAGAAAGATTTTAAATTATTTACTTGATATAAAATTTAAATTAAGAGAAAAATAATAATCGTCATTCGCGCAGCGGAAAAATTTTTTTGCCCCAGAGAGAATCAATTTGGGGTGTGAAAATAAAAAATTCGCGCGAATTTTTTATTTTCACACCCCAAATTGATTCTCTCTGGGGCAAAAAAAAATTTCCGCTGCGCGAATTTTTTTTTCACACCCCAAATTGATTCTCTCTGGGACAAAACATTGTTTTCCCCTCGCTACGCCTTGCGCGAGTAACAATTATTTTTCTCTTGATTCAAATCTTTATCAAGTACCTAAATAAATTAAAGTCTATTCTTGTAAATTCAAAATGTTTTCTATATTGACCATTTATTCCAAAATGTAGCAAGTAAATATGACCACCTGACTCTTACAATGTTAATTATTGCCATCATATGGTAGTTTGACACTTTAGAAAAGTTAAAAATGGCCATATGTTCAAATATGGACTGTTTCACAAAGTGTCATATAGCCATATTTCGAAATATGGCCTTATGACACATGGCCATATGACATGGCACCAATTAAACACATGAGTAAACAAAGTTTTTCAATTGACATACATGACATATGAAATTATTGTTCCCACGTAACAAAAGAAAAAGGATGTAGATTTATGAAACAAAACTTTGCAAGCTCCCGATCAGATGTCAAGGGGAAAAAAGCAAAAGGGGTCAATTTGGCGAATCAGAAAATTCGCGCGAATTCTTCTATAAGCAAAAAAAGTTTAAGTGTTGACAAATATTTTAACAGGAGTTTATATAAATTTAAAAACGAAATAAGACCAAAATGGCCTAATTTCGTTTTAGCAAATGAAATAAAGCCAAATTTCAAATTTGGTTTTATTTCGTTTTCGAAAACGAAATAAGACCAAATTTTCGAATTTTGGTCTTATTTCGTTGGGCGTTATTTCACGTCACCCTTTAATTCACTGTTTAGTTCAGATCGCTACGATTTTTTTTCTACTCAAAAAATGGGTTTACATGCAAAAACACAATTTTGACTTTGGACCCTAATAACTCTGCTAAATATAAACTTACAAAAAAAATAAAGGCAGATTTGAAAAATTTATTAAAAATTCGGACGAATTTTCATCAAAATCAAGAAAATTCGTCCGAATTTCACATAATCATAATGACAATGGAAAAAATAAAAAAAATAAAAAAAATAAACAAATTCAAAAGAACAGAAAAATAAAAAAAACAAAACTTTCCTTAAAATTGAAAAAAAAAGTGTTTCGTAAGTTTGATTGATCGAAACAGAGAAACGGTTAATCGTATTGATGTGAAATTTTCACCAAAATCAAAAATTTTATGAGCTTTAATAATTAATCCTCAGATTAATTGTATCACTGAAAACCACAAAAAAACGGTAGTTTTTATGAAAAAGTTGAAAAATGCGTTTTTTGGACCTTTTTTTTAAATTGATAGAAAAAATTGAAAAAAGCAATATTTTTATTTTTTCAAAACGTTTTTGTGTAGAATTTAATAAATTTTTCAAATCTGCCTTTATTTTTTTTGTAAGTCTATATTTAGCAGAGTTATTAGGGTCCAAAGTCAAAATTGTGTTTTTGCATGTAAACCCATTTTTTGAGTAGAAAAAAAATCGTAGCGATCTGAACTAAACAGTGAATTAAAGTCAACAAAATTTTCAAATTGAATCTTAGATTGGTTGGATTGAAAAAAATTTCCGCTCATTTTATGAACAATCAAAGTTTATTTTTTTTTCGATTTTGAAATTGAGTGAACATTTTTTACCCTCAAGCGAAAACGACTAAAGGTACTTTCTTAACTCAAAAAAATTTGAAAAGAAAAAATGATAACCTTTGAAAAACTTTTTGTTTCACTTAAATCCGACTTTTTTTCTACTGAGATACAGCCTTATAAGAAACCACTCAATTTTTGAGTTTTTTCAAGTGTTCCTTTAATTATTTTGACTAGTGTATATAGTAAATGTTCTTCATGCAACAAAAAAAAAATGAAACGATTTCACCCGTTTAGTGGATTATTCCGTTAATTTAACTTAGCTGTATTATGGTACGTTTTATTTCACAGTTTGGAGCATATGCATGAACTTTATAAATTTTTTTTTGTACAGATTTTTAACTCTAAGAAATTTTTTTTTCTTTCGGTTTTAACACTTTTAAATACACGTAGCTCTCTTTTCACTTGTTTTTTTTACTTTTCAAAAAGCACAAATATCCACTATTATGGTTTAAGGTTTCACTTGCACATTTCACTTGGCTTATAACAATTTATATACCTAATACTAAAGTAAGTTTCACTAAGGATTTTTCTGTTCGCGATTGGTACAACACGGCACTGTTTTGTTCAGTTAAACTTCTGACACCAATTGTAGGGGAGGGAAGAAATCAAACACACATTTTCATTAATTATTTTAGAATTTTTAATTAAAATCAAGAAAAAATAGTAGTTCAATTATAATTTAAAGTTAATTGAGTTTTAGATATTTAATAGGTAGGAAATTAATATTATAATAGTCTTTTCAATCTTCGCGGGACTTTTCTTTAGCTTAACACTTCTTTTCTTCTTAACGACTTGACATTGAATGCTCTCAATATTAAAAAAAACAGTAACACTAACATTGAATGCTCTCTGACATTGAATACTCTCAATATTAAATGAACAGTAACTCAAAATTATATAAAAATGGATTTGCAAACAAAATAGGGTAAATTCAAATAAGTTTGGCAATTCATGTTAAATAATAATTAATTAGATTTTAATAATAATAATAATAATAATAATATAATACAATATGATATAATAATAGTAAGGATGACATATCCTACATGTATGAACGAATAATTGTACGAGCAATTAGAAATAAAGTTATTAATCAGGCTAACGAAGTACTAAATATGTATGGAACACCCGTCGATTGGGCTCAGATAAAAGCAAATTTAGTTATCCATTATTCTGATAAACGTAATGAGACCAGTCTTATCCGTGATCTGCATCATCTTCGTCAGAACCAAATGACGGTAGAAACCTTTTATTCAAAGGTGATTGATATTTTCTCCGCAATGACAAATCACATAAAGGTTCACGAAAATGATGCTAATGTCATAAAAGCCAAACAATCCCTTTATCAGGAGATGTGCCTAAATACATTTTTGTCTGGCCTGAAAGAGTCATTAGGGTCCACAATAAGGTCAATGAAGCCCAAATATTTGGCGGAAGCATTAAGCTTCTGTCTTCAAGAACAAAACTGCCATTATTTTCAGAATCCTCAACAATTACAACGATTTTCACCCATACAAAAATTTCAAACTAGACCTTTTCAGCCACAAAATTTTGCACAAAGTCCAATGTTTAAATATCCTCAGCAGCAAAATAATAGCTATACACCGAATACTTTCTCTCAACACCCTTTAAATTCAATTCAATTCAATTTCAAATTTCTTTATTCTTATTAACAAAAAACTACATGGTAATCCTTAATAGCTTATATATAAATAAGAATAGTTAGTGCCATAATTTATTTAAGAAAAAAATAGTGTAAATGGCACATCTAATTAATACATTGTTTGTGTGGGGTGGACAATTAAAGGTTATTACAATTACAAAACATTATTATTAAACATTATTATTCATCAAATGAATTCAATACAAGATAAACAGAATTAAAGAAACAATTCAGAGACAACGTTAGTTAAATTGCAAATTGAATTAGCATTTCGATAGCATGATGATCCAAATCAAGAAGCCACATTTTTATTTTTTTCAAAAAGACATTCATATTTCTTATATTGCGAATGTTAACCGGAAGTGTATTAAACAGTTTACATGAAATAATTGGGTAAGAGTTTCTGTAACTAGTGGTGCGAAAAAAGGGAATATTGACCAAGTAAGCAGAGTTGCTGCGAAGATTTCTATGGTCCGAAATCGGACTTTGCAGATAACCTGACCTTTTAAAAAACACTTTAAGGGCTTTAAAATAAAATAAATGACGAACAGGTAGGACTTGCTGGTATCTAAATGATTGCATTGAGTTAGCTAGTCGATGCGTTTTGCAAACATTTCGAATCGCAGATTTCTGTAAGACAGTTAGCTGATTAAGATGATTCACATATGCTCCACCCCAGCAGCAAATGCCATATTCTAATTTTGAATGGAAAATTCCATAGTAGACCATCTTCAACATTTCCAAGGAGCAGTGATTCCTCAAATAATAAAAATTCCGATTAGCTGAAAACAGATAGTTCTTTAAAAGCGATATGTGTTTGGTCCAACTTAAATTTTGGTCAAAAGTAATACCAAGGTATTTGAAGTCTTCTACACTTTCAATTGTAAAACAGTTTTTATTGCAAAGTTGATAATTAGTACATTCATGTGAATGAAAAACTATAGGAATATCAGGCGATATTTTACGAGTAAGACTAAAATACATAAGTTTAGTTTTATTGCTGACTATAAGCTCATGTTTCGCAAACCAGCATCTAAGCAGATGAACATCATGATTTATTTCACATATCTGATTTAAGGGACTTGATGAACAGTAAGCAATTCCTAGGTCATCTGCAAAGGCTTTGATTCTATCAATTATTGGAAGCGAAAAAAGAGAATTTATGTATATTAGAAATAAAACTGGACCAAGTACTGAACCTTGAGGGACTCCTAAGTGACTAGTTTTAGGGTCACTGAAGCTGTTTTGAATTTTCACTAACTGCATTCTATTTTTAAGATAAGACTCAAACCATTTTAAGGTAAACCCACGAAAGCCGGCCATATCAAGCTTGTCTAGCATGATTTTATGGTTAACCATATCAAATTCACAAAAAGAAGCACAAAAACAATATCCTAATTATAACACAAATCAAAGCAATAATTTCCCACAAAGAAATAATCCTAGTGCTAGATTTAAAATCTACCAACAACAACACCCTGAACCTATGGACACACTTAGTGCAAGAACAAATAAAAGTTCAAACATTTCGAAACAAAAATTTGGATACTGTACAAAACCAGTTTCACAATACCTATAGAAAGTAGTATAAGTAATCAGAACTATTTTGATGCTCATACCAGCTTTAATCCCAATAATAATTATCAAGGTCATCCCGCTAAACAGGGTAACAAATCAGATACCTATTTTCAGAATTCTGCTCTTCAAAATTCTTTTATGGGGATTATCAATCTCTAAAAAACTGCTACCCAGATACTATGTGCCAAAATACGTCTCTTCAAAATAATTATTTTCCGCACAGTTACATTCCAAATCTTGATCCTCAGAGTCAAATAACTGAGAGTGAAATTGACGATTTAAATTTTTGCTTACGAGCCTCGGAAACACAATAGGTTATTTAGAAATAAATAATCATAATTCGTATGTATTACCATGTATAAATATTCAAAGTTTAAACGGCAAAAACCTTAAGTTTCTGATAGATACTGGAAGTAATAAATCTTTTATTAACCCAGGAATTCTTGATAGCAGATATTTTCAGTTAACAGATCCTGTTGAAATCAAAACTATTTTCAATACAGAATCTGTAAATCAAAAAATAGACTTAAAAGGCTTAAGAGAATTTAACACAAATGAATTACTGTCTTTCCTAGTTTTTAAATTTCATAATTACTTTGATAATTGGTACCGATATTATGAAAAATCTTGGAATAAAAGTGTGTCGGATGTAATTGGCAACACTGGTTGCCTTACTCATATTATGCCAATGTATTATATATAAGAAACACACCAATGTATTATATATATGATTCTCAATAAATACCCGTTCTGACTGGCATGACACATTCATTCCAGTTAGCAACACGATCAACACATGGTGGCAGCGGTGCTTTATCTATATATGTATATAAAAGAACAGCCTAATTTTTGTGTTCGTTCGCTAACCGGCCACACTGCTTGACCGATTTTCTTAATTTTTTTTCTAAACTAAAGAGAAATATGGGTAGAAGGTTTAGGAAAAATAAAATGTATACATTTGAGATCACAAATGGTGTCAATGTTAAAAAATCATTTTTTTTTCAATATTTTTCACTACAACTAAGCTGATCAGTACTCAATTGCTTGGAAAATATGCCAAATTGGAAAAAATTATTAATTGAAAATGTTTTTTTTTTTCTTAATCATCGTGTCAATACAAGGTTTGTTATAACAACTGTCGAACTCCATAAAGTGGTCATCAACTACAGGCTCCACCTCGAGATAATCGATCAAAATTACACCACGTGCATCCCAAAAAACTGACCTTGCCTGTTGATGGAACTTTCTGCTTACTTTGGAGCCAATTTTCCCCTGTTTTAACTATTTTCACCGTTCTTTTGTTGGAGATGTGGAGTGATGAAGCATCTATGGTTATGAATCAACACAAAAATTCGGCTTTATTTCTATGAAACTTTGCCAAACTTGCGGACAGCTTTCTCATACCAAAATTTTCGGTAAGTATGTACATACTACATATACGGTGTCCACCACTTTTTGATATGCCTACCAGTCGGCAGCGGCGGTCATTAAACGATGCTCAGTTAACCAACCCACGGAAAGCATTCATTTTTAATGATGGTCAATTGCCAACAATAATTTAACAACCCAGGATTGTCAAACTTTAATTTCAAGCTGCAAAGGGTTAGATCTTCTATTCCTACTACACTCAATATTTTTAATCAGCAACCAGCACCAATGCTATACAGGGTGATTCACGAGCGTTGTGCCAAAAAGCTAGAGCGTGTAGGTTGAGTTGAGACAAGAAAAAAATCGTATGGCAGGGGGGGGTCTATTCCCCCCCGTTTAGCCGGGAGGGGCAATTTTCTGAAAAATTGACTTATTTTGTTTAAAAAAATATTAAAAATCAACGGCTTCGTTTACAACACCGTGCTATACCTTTCTGAAAAGCCAAAAACTTTTTCTTTCACTTTGTTTTTAAATTAAATTGTTTTAACGAATAGTTTAAAAAAAATAAATTTTAAAACTCAAAATTTTCACAAAAAAAAGCAAAAAAAAACATTTTTGAACTAATTTTTTTCAAAATTTTATGTAATTAAGTACTAATTTTGTTTTAAAAATTCAATGTGTTTGTTAATTTTTAGTCAAAAACAGAAAACCGGATGCAAAAATGTCTTTTCGTTTTTGAGAAATTAAGAAAAAACCGAAACCACTTTTTTCTAAAAAAATCTTTGTTTTTATTTTTACCTATCTGGACTTTTAGTTTAATTTATTAGTTTAATTTATAAATTTAGTTTTTTGTGATTGGAGTTTTATGAGGACTCAATAAAGTAGAAAAGTATTACATTATCCCTGGATTAACCATTTTGTTCATTGATAACGTCTGAAAACTGACCTGTAATTTTTTCTTACTATACCTGGGGCCGCGGCCACTCACTGGAGAAGAGTTCTAGGGGCTAGGGGCTTAAGATAATTAAACCCCATTTTTTCTTGAATGAAAAAACAATTAACAACCTATAGGTAAATAAAAGGCATCGCATATTTACTAAACAACCATTTACAATTAAAATAATAACTCATCAACAAATAACAATAACAAACTCATAAGCTCGAGAAGAGTTAGCGGACAGGAACTTCTGCTACGGTTTAACTTATTGTCGAGATCGGGAAGCTGAAAGACTCTACTCTGAAAGATATCCCAATAGATGGCGCCCAAGTCGTAGCATGTTTTCAAGAATCCGCCGACGAGAGCACGGAGAGCTAGAAGTGAAAGGTCAATGGCAGACGTTTTCAATGAACAAAATGATTAATCCAGGGTAAATCCAATACTTTTCTACTTAATTGAGTCCTCATAAAACTCCAATTACAAAAAATTAAATTTATAAATTAAACTAGTAAATTATACTAAAAGTCCAGATAGGTAAAAATAAAAACAAAGATTTTTTTAGAAAAAAGTGGTTTCGGTTTTTTCTTAATTTCTCAAAAACGAAAAGACATTTTTGCATCCGGTTTTCTGTTTTTGACTAAAAATTAACAAACACATTGAATTTTTAAAACAAAATTAGTACTTAATTACATAAAATTTTGAAAAAAATTAGTTCAAAAATGTTTTTTTTTGCTTTTTTTGTGAAAATTTTGAGTTTTAAAATTTATTTTTTTAAACTATTCGTTAAAACAATTTAATTTAAAAACAAAGTGAAAGAAAAAGTTTTTGGCTTTTCAGAAAGGTATAGCACGGTGTTGTAAACGAAGCCGTTGATTTTTAATATTTTTTTAAACAAAATAAGTCAATTTTTCAGAAAATTGCCCCTCCCGGCTAAACGGGGGGGAATAGACCCCCCCCTGCCATACGATTTTTTTCTTGTCTCAACTCAACCTACACGCTCTAGCTTTTTGGCACAACGCTCGTGAATCACCCTGTATAACAGCAAATTTAGGAAGCAGGGGTACAAAATAAACTTTGTAACGGCTTCAGAAATTTGTCCGCTATTTCAAATCGCCATATTTCTCAATTTTTCCAGGAAGTCCCTATCAATGATACAAGAAAATAAAGTTCTGTGCGCCCTCTATCCATTACTGAAAACCAAACCTACATGCGATGCTTGGTTACCGCGTTATGATCCCAAGAAAATGTTTATGGGTTTTTGTCTTCAGCTATTTGTAATCCCATATACCTATGATGCAAATACCTCGGCTCAGGATAATGAGAACATTCGGAATCGGCCTTAAATTGTAGGTCCCCTCAATTTTTCACACATACCCAGAGAATTGTTGATGAGAGTAAGCCACCTAGGCCTTGGCTCTTCAAGAGCTTTCGCGCCACTCTATTTATTTATTTTTATTTAGATAGTCGTCATATCGTCTCCGGAATCTTCCTTACTCATAAACGGAGCCAACTATTCTCCGTAAGACTTTTCCCTCGAACGCGGCTAATGGTGGTTCATGGTATCTTTAGATTTGCACCCAACTCCACGGATGCGAGGTAATGGTAAGATTTTCGGATTTAAGGGACCTTGAAAGACTAAAGGAGGTTCTATTAGTTTTGAGCAACCGCCGCCGGTGTATTTCTTCTTGCATATTGTTATCGTGCTCCTCCACCTTAATAGTTGGCAATAGTTGCCAACGTTTTCTGAGCGCGGTGCCACCAGAGCTAAAGGTCCCTACACACAAGGTAACAAATTGTTACCTTGTGTGTAGGGACAATTGTCACTAACAATCTCTTTATTCAAGCAAACGGAAGCTTCTAGGAAAATTTTACTCAAGCATTTTAATTGAACAAGCCGCTTGACGATTGATTTATATGCAGCCCCAAGTTTTCGCCACCTGCAGTTGTACAGTTTTGTGGGTTCCCTGCAAAGACATCAAAGTCGTTGGGTGGATTTGACCAGTCCATACCCTTGCCATTGAAAATGTAATGCTGTCGATATTTTTCCAGGAGTTAAGTTTATTTAATTTGTAGGATTGGAGAAAGGACTTGAAAGAATTTCTACGATTCGATTAAGCTTAAGTTAAATTGATTAAATAAAATACCCAAACACTAATGAAAATTAAATAAAATAGTAATCGTTATTGGCAGATTTAGTCATTTGTTTGGATTGTGAAGATTATTTGCAGCAATTTCACAGGTCAGATTTAAGATAGGGTCATTTCAATGAATTTGTTGACGAATTTTATCTAAAAAATGAAATCCTGTTCGTGTGTAACCTAATAACTCACAAACGGCTGGACAGATTTGGCTAATTTTTTTTTGTGTTAGTCTGTAGATGAAAGGGAAATTTTTTATAAATAACTAGCGGACCCGGTACGCTTCGTTGCACAGACATTGTTCTGTAAATGGATAATATTTGAAATTATCATGATCAATACTGTTGTATTCAGTGATGATTTCTGTGAAAAAAAAATTGGAAAAACCTCATGGAAGAGTGGGAAAACTGGAAAAACCAAACAAAGATCGGGATTAGATTGTTTTTGCTTGGAAAATTTTTTGTTTCAAAATGGGTTTTCAAATGGAAAAATGAAATTTCTTGATGAAAAACTCGGAAAACTCATTGGTTTTCAAAGGAAAACTGTTATTGGAGTTGCTCTGAAGGGCGGCGAGACGAAGTTCGCGGGGTCAGCTAGTTTTTTATAATAACCAGTTACCTAATTGTTCTTTTATACATCACGTGAGATTCTAATTTCACAACGGGAATCTAAGTTTTCTTTTATCCTCGAAAAACAAAAGAAAAGAATATTTAAATATTTAATCATGACAGAACAAGCAATTGGACAATTTCAGGTACAGTGCCCCGAACCTTTCACATTCTCAACTCCTTCAGAGTGGCCTAAGTGGAGAAGGCTTTTCGAACGATTCATGCGAGCATCTGGGTTGAGTGGCAAAACAGAAGACGAACAAATAAACACCCTTATCTATATCATGGGAAGCCAAGCTGAAGACATTCTACTTTCCTTTGGATTGACTGATGCTGAGTCGAAGAAATTTAACGTTGTTATGGGAAAGTTCGACAATTACTTTGTCATTGTCATCCGTCGAAATGTCATTTACGAGCGTGCCATGTTCAACTCGAGGGAGCAGGATGAATCGGAGCCAGTGGACACGTTTATTACTTCTCTTTATGCACTGGCCGAACACTGTAATTTTGGGGTACTGCACGATGAACTTATACGCGATCGAATCGAATGATAACCTTTGAAAAACTTTTTGTTTCACTTCAATCCGACTTTTTTCTACTGAGATACAGCCTTATAAGAAACCACTCAATTTTTGAGTTTTTTCAAGTGTTCCTTTAATTATTTTGACTAGTGTATATATATAGTAAATGTTCTTCATGCAACAAAAAAAAAATGAAACGATTTCACCCGTTTAGTGGATTATTCCGTTAATTTAACTTAGCTGTATTATGGTACGTTTTATTTCACAGTTTGGAGCATATGCATGAACTTTATAAATGTTTTTTGTACAGATTTTTAACTCTAAGAAATTTTTTTTTCTTTCGGTTTTAACAATTTTAAATACACGTAGCTCTCTTTTCACTTGTTTTTTACTTGCGACATATAGAATATATGGCAAGTATTGAATTCGTAAAAAAAAAAAATTTGAGATAATGATGAGATATGACATTACGATGATAGAGAATTCGAAAAAAGTGGGTCCGGCGATTCCGTCCGATGTCTGTCTGTCTGTCTGTAAACGCACCTACAGCCTTAACCACTGGTCCGATTGACTTCAAACTTGAAAATTAGAGGTTTGAGCAAATTCGCGTGGGTCGTTTTTTTTATTTTTTTTTAAGATCAAAATTTAGGGTAGCCACCATACGATTTTTTTGGCCAAAAACCAAAAGTTTCATTTTTTTCAAAAACGGCTCCTACGATTTTTTTAAACTTCCTCGAAAATTTTTGTTTAAAACTCTGATGTATTTTATGTAAAAAAAATATTTTTGTATTGCTACAAAACGGTACCGCCCATAGAACCGTTTTTTTTGTTATCAGATTTTCCCGAAAAATAAAAGTCCGATCAGGGTAAGTTTTTTTTTGAAAGTACGTTTATATAGTTCAATTTATATTTTGTATTCGAAAAAATTTCAAAATTTTTTTTGGATTTTTAAAAAATATTTTTAAACTTTTTTTTTCAAAATTCTGTATCTCAAAAACAGATCAATATTAAAAATTGAAACTTACTTGTAAAATGTATAGTTGCACATTCTTGAATACTGCATACCCAAATTAATTTTAAGACATTTTTGAAAAATTTTATATACAAAAAATTAATTTAAAAAAAAACCGCTCCGACGATTTTTTTAAAAAAAATTTGAAAAATCAACAATTTCTTAAGAAATCATACGATATCATTTTTTTCAGATAGAATCTTTGTTTGAGGTACATATTTCAATTTAAATTTTTATTTACGAATATTAATTTTTTTTATGAGTTATAATTTGGAATACAGGAGCAAGTTCGTACGACCGAGTCGTGCACATTTTTTACTTTTCAAAAAGCACAAATATCCACTATTATGGTTTAAGGTTTCACTTGCACATTTCACTTGGCTTATAACAATTTATATACCTAATACTAAAGTAAGTTTCACTAAGGATTTTTCTGTTCGCGATTGGTACAACACGGCACTGTTTTGTTCAGTTAAACTTCTGACACCAATTGTAGGGGAGGGAAGAAATCAAACACACATTTTCATTAATTATTTTAGAATTTTTAATTAAAATCAAGAAAAAATAGTAGTTCAATTATAATTTAAAGTTAATTGAGTTTTAGATATTTAATAGGTAGGAAATTAATATTATAATAGTCTTTTCAATCTTCGCGGGACTTTTCTTTAGCTTAACACTTCTTTTCTTCTTAACGACTTGACATTGAATGCTCTCAATATTAAAAAAAACAGTAACACTAACATTGAATGCTCTCTGACATTGAATACTCTCAATATTAAATGAATAGTAACTCAAAATTATATAAAAATGGATTTGCAAACAAAATAGGGTAAATTCAAATAAGTTTGGCAATTCATGTTAAATAATAATTAATTAGATTTTAATAATAATAATAATAATAATAATATAATACAATATGATATAATAATAGTAAGGATGACATATCCTACATGTATGAACGAATAATTGTACGAGCAATTAGAAATAAAGTTATTAATCAGGCTAACGAAGTACTAAATATGTATGGAACACCCGTCGATTGGGCTCAGATAAAAGCAAATTTAGTTATCCATTATTCTGATAAACGTAATGAGACCAGTCTTATCCGTGATCTGCATCATCTTCGTCAGAACCAAATGACGGTAGAAACCTTTTATTCAAAGGTGATTGATATTTTCTCCGCAATGACAAATCACATAAAGGTTCACGAAAATGATGCTAATGTCATAAAAGCCAAACAATCCCTTTATCAGGAGATGTGCCTAAATACATTTTTGTCTGGCCTGAAAGAGTCATTAGGGTCCACAATAAGGTCAATGAAGCCCAAATATTTGGCGGAAGCATTAAGCTTCTGTCTTCAAGAACAAAACTGCCATTATTTTCAGAATCCTCAACAATTACAACGATTTTCACCCATACAAAAATTTCAAACTAGACCTTTTCAGCCACAAAATTTTGCACAAAGTCCAATGTTTAAATATCCTCAGCAGCAAAATAATAGCTATACACCGAATACTTTCTCTCAACACCCTTTAAATTCAATTCAATTCAATTTCAAATTTCTTTATTCTTATTAACAAAAAACTACATGGTAATCCTTAATAGCTTATATATAAATAAGAATAGTTAGTGCCATAATTTATTTAAGAAAAAAATAGTGTAAATGGCACATCTAATTAATACATTGTTTGTGTGGGGTGTACAATTAAAGGTTATTACAATTACAAAACATTATTATTAAACATTATTATTCATCAAATGAATTCAATACAAGATAAACAGAATTAAAGAAACAATTCAGAGACAACGTTAGTTAAATTGCAAATTGAATTAGCATTTCGATAGCATGATGATCCAAATCAAGAAGCCACATTTTTATTTTTTTCAAAAAGACATTCATATTTCTTATATTGCGAATGTTAACCGGAAGTGTATTAAACAGTTTACATGAAATAATTGGGTAAGAGTTTCTGTAACTAGTGGTGCGAAAAAAGGGAATATTGACCAAGTAAGCAGAGTTGCTGCGAAGATTTCTATGGTCCGAAATCGGACTTTGCAGATAACCTGACCTTTTAAAAAACACTTTAAGGGCTTTAAAATAAAATAAATGACGAACAGGTAGGACTTGCTGGTATCTAAAGGATTGCATTGAGTTAGCTAGTCGATGCGTTTTGCAAACATTTCGAATCGCAGATTTCTGTAAGACAGTTAGCTGATTAAGATGATTCACATATGCTCCACCCCAGCAGCAAATGCCATATTCTAATTTTGAATGGAAAATTCCATAGTAGACCATCTTCAACATTTCCAAGGAGCAGTGATTCCTCAAATAATAAAAATTCCGATTAGCTGAAAACAGTAGTTCTTTAAAAGCGATATGTGTTTGGTCCAACTTAAATTTTGGTCAAAAGTAATACCAAGGTATTTGAAGTCTTCTACACTTTCAATTGTAAAACAGTTTTTATTGCAAAGTTGATAATTAGTACATTCATGTGAATGAAAAACTATAGGAATATCAGGCGATATTTTACGAGTAAGACTAAAATACATAAGTTTAGTTTTATTGCTGACTATAAGCTCATGTTTCGCAAACCAGCATCTAAGCAGATGAACATCATGATTTATTTCACATATCTGATTTAAGGGACTTGATGAACAGTAAGCAATTCCTAGGTCATCTGCAAAGGCTTTGATTCTATCAATTATTGGAAGCGAAAAAAGAGAATTTATGTATATTAGAAATAAAACTGGACCAAGTACTGAACCTTGAGGGACTCCTAAGTGACTAGTTTTAGGGTCACTGAAGCTGTTTTGAATTTTCACTAACTGCATTCTATTTTTAAGATAAGACTCAAACCATTTTAAGGTAAACCCACGAAAGCCGGCCATATCAAGCTTGTCTAGCATGATTTTATGGTTAACCATATCAAATTCACAAAAAGAAGCACAAAAACAATATCCTAATTATAACACAAATCAAAGCAATAATTTCCCACAAAGAAATAATCCTAGTGCTAGATTTAAAATCTACCAACAACAACACCCTGAACCTATGGACACACTTAGTGCAAGAACAAATAAAAGTTCAAACATTTCGAAACAAAAATTTGGATACTGTACAAAACCAGTTTCACAATACCTATAGAAAGTAGTATAAGTAATCAGAACTATTTTGATGCTCATACCAGCTTTAATCCCAATAATAATTATCAAGGTCATCCCGCTAAACAGGGTAACAAATCAGATACCTATTTTCAGAATTCTGCTCTTCAAAATTCTTTTATGGGGATTATCAATCTCTAAAAAACTGCTACCCAGATACTATGTGCCAAAATACGTCTCTTCAAAATAATTATTTTCCGCACAGTTACATTCCAAATCTTGATCCTCAGAGTCAAATAACTGAGAGTGAAATTGACGATTTAAATTTTTGCTTACGAGCCTCGGAAACACAATAGGTTATTTAGAAATAAATAATCATAATTCGTATGTATTACCATGTATAAATATTCAAAGTTTAAACGGCAAAAACCTTAAGTTTCTGATAGATACTGGAAGTAATAAATCTTTTATTAACCCAGGAATTCTTGATAGCAGATATTTTCAGTTAACAGATCCTGTTGAAATCAAAACTATTTTCAATACAGAATCTGTAAATCAAAAAATAGACTTAAAAGGCTTAAGAGAATTTAACACAAATGAATTACTGTCTTTCCTAGTTTTTAAATTTCATAATTACTTTGATAATTGGTACCGATATTATGAAAAATCTTGGAATAAAAGTGTGTCGGATGTAATTGGCAACACTGGTTGCCTTACTCATATTATGCCAATGTATTATATATAAGAAACACACCAATGTATTATATATATGATTCTCAATAAATACCCGTTCTGACTGGCATGACACATTCATTCCAGTTAGCAACACGATCAACACATGGTGGCAGCGGTGCTTTATCTATATATATAAAAGAACAGCCTAATTTTTGTGTTCGTTCGCTAACCGGCCACACTGCTTGACCGATTTTCTTAATTTTTTTTCTAAACTAAAGAGAAATATGGGTAGAAGGTTTAGGAAAAATAAAATGTATACATTTGAGATCACAAATGGTGTCAATGTTAAAAAATCATTTTTTTTTCAATATTTTTCACTACAACTAAGCTGATCAGTACTCAATTGCTTGGAAAATATGCCAAATTGGAAAAAATTATTAATTGAAAATGTTTTTTTTTTTCTTAATCATCGTGTCAATACAAGGTTTGTTATAACAACTGTCGAACTCCATAAAGTGGTCATCAACTACAGGCTCCACCTCGAGATAATCGATCAAAATTACACCACGTGCATCCCAAAAAACTGACCTTGCCTGTTGATGGAACTTTCTGCTTACTTTGGAGCCAATTTTCCCCTGTTTTAACTATTTTCACCGTTCTTTTGTTGGAGATGTGGAGTGATGAAGCATCTATGGTTATGAATCAACACAAAAATTCGGCTTTATTTCTATGAAACTTTGCCAAACTTGCGGACAGCTTTCTCATACCAAAATTTTCGGTAAGTATGTACATACTACATATACGGTGTCCACCACTTTTTGATATGCCTACCAGTCGGCAGCGGCGGTCATTAAACGATGCTCAGTTAACCAACCCACGGAAAGCATTCATTTTTAATGATGGTCAATTGCCAACAATAATTTAACAACCCAGGATTGTCAAACTTTAATTTCAAGCTGCAAAGGGTTAGATCTTCTATTCCTACTACACTCAATATTTTTAATCAGCAACCAGCACCAATGCTATATAACAGCAAATTTAGGAAGCAGGGGTACAAAATAAACTTTGTAACGGCTTCAGAAATTTGTCCGCTATTTCAAATCGCCATATTTCTCAATTTTTCCAGGAAGTCCCTATCAATGATACAAGAAAATAAAGTTCTGTGCGCCCTCTATCCATTACTGAAAACCAAACCTACATGCGATGCTTGGTTACCGCGTTATGATCCCAAGAAAATGTTTATGGGTTTTTGTCTTCAGCTATTTGTAATCCCATATACCTATGATGCAAATACCTCGGCTCAGGATAATGAGAACATTCGGAATCGGCCTTAAATTGTAGGTCCCCTCAATTTTTCACACATACCCAGAGAATTGTTGATGAGAGTAAGCCACCTAGGCCTTGGCTCTTCAAGAGCTTTCGCGCCACTCTATTTATTTATTTTTATTTAGATAGTCGTCATATCGTCTCCGGAATCTTCCTTACTCATAAACGGAGCCAACTATTCTCCGTAAGACTTTTCCCTCGAACGCGGCTAATGGTGGTTCATGGTATCTTTAGATTTGCACCCAACTCCACGGATGCGAGGTAATGGTAAGATTTTCGGATTTAAGGGACCTTGAAAGACTAAAGGAGGTTCTATTGGTTTTGAGCAACCGCCGCCGGTGTATTTCTTCTTGCATATTGTTATCGTGCTCCTCCACCTTAATAGTTGGCAATAGTTGCCAACGTTTTCTGAGCGCGGTGCCACCAGAGCTAAAGGTCCCTACACACAAGGTAACAAATTGTTACCTTGTGTGTAGGGACAATTGTCACTAACAATCTCTTTATTCAAGCAAACGGAAGCTTCTAGGAAAATTTTACTCAAGCATTTTAATTGAACAAGCCGCTTGACGATTGATTTATATGCAGCCCCAAGTTTTCGCCACCTGCAGTTGTACAGTTTTGTGGGTTCCCTGCAAAGACATCAAAGTCGTTGGGTGGATTTGACCAGTCCATACCCTTGCCATTGAAAATGTAATGCTGTCGATATTTTTCCAGGAGTTAAGTTTATTTAATTTGTAGGATTGGAGAAAGGACTTGAAAGAATTTCTACGATTCGATTAAGCTTAAGTTAAATTGATTAAATAAAATACCCAAACACTAATGAAAATTAAATAAAATAGTAATCGTTATTGGCAGATTTAGTCATTTCTTTGGATTGTGAAGATTATTTGCAGCAATTTCACAGGTCAGATTTAAGATAGGGTCATTTCAATGAATTTGTTGACGAATTTTATCTAAAAAATGAAATCCTGTTCGTGTGTAACCTAATAACTCACAAACGGCTGGACAGATTTGGCTAATTTTTTTTTGTGTTAGTCTGTAGATGAAAGGGAATTTTTTTATAAATAACTAGCGGACCCGGTACGCTTCGTTGCACAGACATTGTTCTGTAAATGGATAATATTTGAAATTATCATGATCAATACTGTTGTATTCAGTGATGATTTCTGTGAAAAAAAAATTGGAAAAACCTCATGGAAGAGTGGGAAAACTGGAAAAACCAAACAAAGATCGGGATTAGATTGTTTTTGCTTGGAAAATTTTTTGTTTCAAAATGGGTTTTCAAATGGAAAAATGAAATTTCTTGATGAAAAACTCGGAAAACTCATTGGTTTTCAAAGGAAAACTGTTATTGGAGTTGCTCTGAAGGGCGGCGAGACGAAGTTCGCGGGGTCAGCTAGTTTTTTATAATAACCAGTTACCTAATTGTTCTTTTATACATCACGTGAGATTCTAATTTCACAACGGGAATCTAAGTTTTCTTTTATCCTCGAAAAACAAAAGAAAAGAATATTTAAATATTTAATCATGACAGAACAAGCAATTGGACAATTTCAGGTACAGTGCCCCGAAACTTTCACATTCTCAACTCCTTCAGAGTGGCCTAAGTGGAGAAGGCGTTTCGAACGATTCATGCGAGCATCTGGGTTGAGTGGCAAAACAGAAGACGAACAAATAAACACCCTTATCTATATCATGGCCTTTGGATTATATATTTGACCTTTGGATTGACTGATGCTGAGTCGAAGAAATTTAACGTTGTTATGGGAAAGTTCGACAATTACTTTGTCATTGTCATCCGTCGAAATGTCATTTACGAGCGTGCCATGTTCAACTCGAGGGAGCAGGATGAATCGGAGCCAGTGGACACGTTTATTACTTCTCTTTATGCACTGGCCGAACACTGTAATTTTGGGGTACTGCACGATGAACTTATACGCGATCGAATCGTGGTCGGAGTGCGAGACCGCAATTTGTCTGAAAAGCTGCAAATGGACAACGCTCTAACGCTCGAGAAAGCAGTTCAACAAGCTAGATAGAGTGAAGCTGTTAAGAGGCAGCTGCGGGAGCTTTCTGGAAAGTCTGATGACAAAGCTGTTGATTTTGTGGCATCAAAATCTAAACACAATAATGAATGGTCCAAAACTAGTGACAGCGACACAAGACGTCACGAAACAGCTGCATGGCGATGCAGGTGGTGCGCAGGAAATACGAAGCACAATAAGAACGACTGTCCAGCCAAAGGCAAGGTTTGTAACAGATGCAGAAAAGAAGGCCATTTTGCCCGTGTTTGCTTTGGAACCAAAACAATTAAGCAAGTTTCAATTGAACCGGACAACGAGATGATGAATTTTCTTGGCGCTGTCTCTACGAACGGCACCTTCAAAGAAAACAGCAACCGCAAGGAGTGATGGTCGGCTGAGGTAGCTCTCAATGAGGTGCTGATCAACTGGAAGTTGGACCCGGGAGCTGACGTCACAGTCATACCATTTTGCGTTTTCAAACAAAATTTCAAGACGACTTCACTCCTTCCTCCGGATCAAGTACTTTGTGGTCCAAGCAAAAATAAACTTCAAACGATTGGAATGTTTCGAGGTGAGTTAGTTTATTTACAGGAGAGGAAGTTCGACAAGATCTATGTAGTAAAGGACCTGGCACTTCCTCTGTTGGGTCTGTCGGCGTGCGAAGATCTTGGACTGGTGAGACGCGTGGACCACGTGGAAAATTCAACAAGTCTTCAACAGAAAAAAGAATTTGCCAAACTTTTCATTGGACTTGGTACAATTCATGAGCCATACGAGATCCAGTTGGAAGACAATGCTGTACCGTTTGCAATTCACATACCTAGGCGCGTGCCGATTCCGCTTCTTAACGGCCTTAAGAAGCAATTGGACGACATGGTTCTTCAAGGGGTCATCGAAGTAGTGGATAAACCTACCGACTGGTGTGCTCCCATGGTCATCACTTCCAAGAAGAATGGGGACATCCGCGTCTGCGTCGACCTTACGAAACTCAATAAATTCGTACAAAGGGAGCGCCATCCTATGCCATCTGTCGAGCACACGCTTGGACAACTGACAGGAGCAAAATATTTTAGTAAGTTGGACGCAAATAGTGGGTTTTGGCAAATAAAACTCACTGAAAGCTCAAAGCTCTTAACAACTTTCATCACACCGTTTGGAAGGTTTTGCTACAACCGGCTTCCATTTGGTATAACCTCTGCCCCAGAACACTACCAGAAAAGAATGTCCAACATTTTGCGCGGATTAGAAGGAACCCTTTGCCAAATGGACGATATTCTGGTGTGGGGCAGCTCAATCGACGAGCATGACAAAAGATTACGCTTAGTACTACAACGTCTTCAAATGTCAGGTGTAACACTAAACGAAACAAAGTGCCAGTTTTGCGTCCAACGCATCAAGTTCCTTGGACATATCCTTGATGAAGATGGTGTGCATCCAGATGGCGATCGTATTTCAGCTATCGTTAATATGGAACGACCGAAGAATGTTCACTAAACCCGTATTCTTATCGGCCTAATCAATTACCTTGGTAAATTCACGCCGAGATTATCCGATATACTGCAACCGCTTAACGAACTGCTAAAAAAGGACCGAAAATTCGTATGGAATTCAACCCAGGAGAAGGCATTTCAGGATGTTAAGAGAATCTTGACCAGCGAGCCTGTGCTAGCAATTTATGACAGCAACAAAGAAACGACTATATCAGCTGACAGTTCATCCTATGGCATCGGTGCTGTCATTCTCCAACGGCAGCATGATGGTAAGTTAAAGCCAATTTCTTATGCTTCCAGGACGCTGACCGATTGCGAGAGACGTTACGCTCAGATTGAGAAGGAGGCCTTGGCTCTCACTTGGGCTTGCGAACGATTTCAGGACTTCGTTATTGGCATAAGATTCAATCTGGAAACCGATCACAAACCCCTTGTGCCAATTTTCACAACAAAGAACCTAGACGACCTTACCCCACGGCTGCAGCGTTTGAGAATGAGAATGATGCGTTATAATTTTCCTATTTTTTACACTTCAGGGAAGAATCTGATTGCAGCAGATGCACTTAGCCGACAGCCATTGCAAGTGAACGATAGCAAAAACGAATAAGAAGAAGAAATTCTATCACACATCAACCTGGTAGTTACTCATGTTCCTGCATCCGATACAAAGTTGGAAGAAATTTGGATCGAGCAACAAAACGATTTAACTTGTCGTACAATTGCTTCTTATGCATTGAGGGGATGGCCAGAAAAGACGAAATTGCACAAAAATTTGCAACCTTACCATGCAGTTAAAGACGAAATCGCCAACGAGAACGGGTTGCTGATGAGGGGCTGCCGTCTTATCATTCCCGCATCCATGAGACAAGATATTCTTGGCAGACTCCATGCTGGCCACCAAGGTGTCACAAAGTGTAGAGCCAGGGCGAGAGAGTCTGTCTGGTGGCCGGGCCTATCAACAGACATTGCCGAAATGATCAGCAGATGCAGTATTTGTATCCAAGAGACGAAGGGAGTGCGTGAAAAATTAATGAAATCGGACTTTCCAACACGTCCATGGCAAAAGGTAGCTATGGATCTTTTCAAATGCAAAGAGCGATGGTACTTGATTATTTCTGATTTCTTTTCTAGATTTTTCGAGATTGCATTACTCGAAAAATTAACGGCTAGTGTGGTAATTAGTCATTGCAAATCAGTTTTCGCACGTTATGGAGTACCTGAGCTGGTTAGAAGTGACAACGGAACCCAGTTTGAACCAATTCACACTTCCGAATTCTCTCAATTTGCAAGAGACTATGGATTTCGTCATATCACATCCAGTCCCAATTTTCCACAAAGTAACGGGTTCATAGAGGCAGCAGTAAAAATTGCCAAACTCCAGCTCAAGAAAAACGCTGATCCCTACAAAGCCTTGTTGGAATATCGGGCCAGCCCATTGTCCAACGGCTACAGCCCTGCAGAACTGTTGATGGGTCGACGAATCAGATCAACCCTGCCAATGATTCCTCAACGCTACGAGTCAAAACTCGTAGATTACAATGATCTACAAAGAAAGGAAGAGGAACGAATAGACAAACAAACACGTCAATACAACCAAAGACATCGCGCCCAGTCGAAGGATGATCTAGTTCCCGGAGAATTAGTATGGGTGCGTGATAAACGAGTGTGGGCTACGGTCCGAGAGAAAACCAAATATCCACGGTCTTACATCGTTGAAACTCCGACAGGAAAACTGCGTCGTAACAGCTTTCATCTTACTCGAGCTCGTCGAAATGGGGAAATAAACGAGCGAGCAGAGATTACTGAAGAAATCACTCCACAAATGACATCACCACAAGATCTGTCGCTCGAAAAAACATACTTGCCGAGGGTGTCATCGCCTCCAACAGCATCTCCTTCGTCATCGTCGTCGTCATACGCCTCAGCATCACCAACCCCTTCGCCATCGTCTACATCGATTTCGCAACCGTCGTCGTGCTCTTCGCCCTCTGGCCACGCAAAGGGAAATACCGAAAACCAAGGCTATCTGACTCGATACGGCCGGCAGGTGAAACCAGTCAATCGCTTTCAATACTGAAAAAGGGAGATGTGTCGGATATAATTGGCAACACTGGTTGCCTTACTCATATTATGCCAATGTAAACACACCAATGTATTATATATATGATTCTCAATAAATACCCGTTCTGACTGGTATGACACATTCATTCCAGTTAGCAACACGATCAACACAAAAAGTAGATCTTAAGAATTCAGTCTTGGAATCCGATAATGCTAGAGTATTTTTAAGCTATAAGCCTAACCTCATGTCAAAAACCTATACAGTGCCAGGCTTATGCAAAATAGTATGATCTATACCAATAGACACTGAATTTGGCAATGTATTTATAAAGCCAACTTCTATACAAGATAATTTAATAATACCCGAAAGGGATTTACAAAGTTAATAATTGGTATTCTTATGTAGAAGTGATCAATACTTCAAACTCACCCAAGACATTTGTTGTTGAACAACCAATCAAATCAGAAACGTTGAATCCAAAAAGATATATAGAAATTCACAATCGTGTGTGTTTTGGAAAAATTAAGCTTTCCTTCGGCTTTTTTGGTCACATTAATCGTTGTAATGAAACAAAAGGTTGTTACATTGACTTTTCCCGACGCACAGTGGCCCGTTTTCACTTTTTACCTTGCAAAAATCATAGCTCCTAAACGAAAAAAGATATCGCTTCAATTTTTTTTTTATTTAGCAGGGAACTTCCAAAGCTATGTTTCGTGAAATTTTTAACAAAATATGTTCACAGGGTGTTTCAGACTTAAGTCCCAAATTTGGAAGTTTTTTCAATGTCATAAAAATTGTTAAAAATGTATCCATAATGGCGAAAAATTTGTTTTTGTGAATGATTAGAGAACAATTAGTTTTAATAAAGCAGGAAAAAGAAAAAAAAACACTTGAATAGTCATAAAAGCAAAAAAAAAATTTTTTTTTTAAGTTAAAGTTTTTAAGTTTTATAATTTTTGATATGCAACCAATCAAACCATCAATATTTACATACAAAATCAAACAGGGTGTTTCAATTTAACTGAAAATTACCATAATTTCAATATTTCAATGAAAAAAACAACCCTCAAATTAGAAAAAAGTGTTTTAAAAGTACGAATATGGAGAAAAATAAAGCATATACGTTAGATTTTTATCTTGTTTTATTCTTAATAATTTACTTATACTATTTCTTGAAAACTATCATCTAAATTCAATGTTGAATCTAATAGATCTAACATTTCTGGGGAGTAGTGTGCTTTCAGTTCTTTTTGATTTCTAGCATGCCTTTTGGAAGAAATAAGTGGATATGATGAGATTGCTAGCATAGTAAACAGGTCTTCATTTTGCCGAATTCTTGAAACCTTGCTTGTATTTTGATACCTGTATCTTTTGTAGTCCTTATTTTTGCATTCCTGAGCTTCTCCCAAATGGAAGTGACTGATACTTCATAATATTTTGACTATGAAACAAAATTTTATGAAGAGTAGGGGTGAGTTGTTTTTCTGGATAAAGTTGTCTTAATAACACTTTTGTTTCTCTTGTATACTCCCCAAATTTTACTGTATTAACTTTTTCTCGACAGTTTAAGACATTAAGTATTATTTGAAGCCTTTTAATAATTTCTTCATTGACTCCAGTCATTTGGGCAGCTGCATCCGGTTGTTCAAAGAATCGCCTGGAAGTATTGCCATCATTGGTATATCCAAACCCAGGCTTAGGTTTATCCACATCAAGTCCAAGTTCTTCATGGAAACGCTTTTGAATATCCTGCTTCCTCTTTTTTTCTAACTCTTTGATTCCAATAGAGCTATCCTCTCTTTCCTTAGCAATCGTATAGCTAAGTTTCAAAATGAATTCCATGCACCTAATTCTAGCATGCAATGGAGGAATCCCATACTCGTAGTTATGTTCGTCCGTAATATCTCCTTCATCCTGTGCATTAAACTTCTTTTGAGTTTTAATTTTAATTATTTAATTTTGGTGATAATTCTTTTTATATCAACAGCTATACTTAATCCTCATTTTTTTGTCTTTCCAATGAGGCTTCCAATTATAGGTACTTAGATTAGTTTGCATAGTAAAATTATTTGCGTACCTAATCCTGTTAATTTCACTACCTGTTACCCTAATAAGAATAAATATTTAATTCCATATAATTAACCCTTCGATTAAAATCCTTTTTTTCGGCTACCTGTAATCTACCTGTAACCCTTATATGTATTAATTCTTAATCCAAATACAGTAATCTGTCAAAAATAAATACCTGTGCACAACAAATGTTATAGAAAAAATAATGGCAGGAATCATCATTGTTTTTTTTTTATTATTATTTTAGAAATAGGTAATCCCCAAACCATACATTTTTTTTAGCTATTCCACTCATTGCACTTATTTAAATACCTAAATTAAGTCATGCAAATCCAAAATAAAGGTTGCGACAAAAAGATTAATTATATTCTTTTCATATGAAAAAAACTAAAAAAATGAATAATCACTGACTTGAACCAATTAAATTGCCATAACTCGGCTTTATGCAACTTTACGCAGCTGAGTTTTTGAGGACATGTTAAGGAATATGTGGGCATTCATCCCTCACTTAGTTTGGTTTGACGGGTTTTGACGTTTTTTATATGAGCCAAGTTAAAATTCAAAAATAGGTGCAAAAAGTGATTTTTTTTTTTTATTAAAAAAAAGATATGCATTTTTTTTTCTTTTTTGTTTCCAAAATTTGATTAAAATAATGTCAAACTTTTCAACAAAAAATAAATAAATGGATTTACTTGTACCGTTTTTCTAATATTCAAGTTCGAAGTGCAACAAAAAACAAAAAAAAAATATATATTTTTTTTTTAAATATTTTCTGACTTTGATCGGCTCCTCAAGCCAAACCGTTCATCTAATATTTTTTTGTTTTTGGATTCTTTTACTTTAAGCAATTCTAAACAAAATGTGATTTTTACTTTTTCAAAATAAAATCACGCGAAAAATGATTTTTCCCACGTTCCTTGCCTAAACGGGCCACTGTGCGACGTTTCGGCAGGGGTTGCTGCCTTCCTCAGGGGAACTTTATTGGACATGAAATAAAAACACATAGTACAATATTATGGACAACAAGAATAAGAAAAACTTACAATTTTACAATTAAATTTAAAAAAAATGTACAAAAACCACTTCTAATTAAGAAGTTAAGTCTATAACTAAAAGAACCAGAGAGAGAAAACAATTATGCGGCAACAAGGGAGCAGTATACAGATGATATACTCTGTGTGTCCTGCTTGCGATTCATATTATTTTTGTAAGCGTATATCGCTTAGAGGTGTGTTTTTCCGTTTGAAGAACTTTAACACCATCGAAATCCGGAGAATGACTCTTCTCTATTGAATGGGCCGCTAATGCGGTTTTAGCCGGGTTATTGGTATTGATGTCCGATTTGTGGTTGGATATTCTTTGGCGCAAGAATTGTTTGGTGGTTCCGATGTAACAAAGGTTACATGGTTCGTCAGGTTTACCTTTGCAGTTTATCTATCTATACTAATATATAAAGCTGAAGAGTTTGTTCGTTTGAACGCAGTAATCTCAGGAACTACTGGTTCGAATGGTATAATTCTTTTTGTGTTGGATGGTCCATTAATCGACTTAGGCTTTAGGCTACTTAACATTAAGCTGTGACTAATAGCAGCGAAGAGTCTGTGGAAAATGTGGAAAAAACGGCAAAAAATATTATTTTTTCTGCTTTTTAACGCGCTTATCTTAAAAACTGCTTAATGAAATTGAACAATTTTTTTAATGTTGAATGGTCCATTTATCAAGGAAGGCTTGAAGCTATATAACATTAAGCTGCGACCAATAGGAGCGAAGAATTTGTGGAAAATGTGGAAAAACGGCAAACAATACAATACAATCTATACTAATACCTATATAAAGCTGAAGAGATTGTTCGTTTGAACATCGTAATCTCAGGAACTACTGGTTCGAATTGTAAAATTCTTTTTGTGTTGAAGAGTCCATTAATCGAGGAAGGCTTTGCTTTACTTAAAATTAAGCTGCGACCAATAGCAGCGAAGAATCTGTGCAAAAAATATTTATTTTTCTGCGTTTTAACGCGCTTATCTCAGGAACTCAAATTGAACAATTCTTTTTGTGTCTAATGGTGGATTTATTGAGAAAGGCTAGAAGCTATATCAGACTACGCTGATACCAATAGGAGCGAAGCGTCAGTTAAAAATATTGCAAAAACGGCAAAAAATATTCGTTTTTGAATGTTTCTTTTGTTTGCTTGAACCCACTGATCTCAGGAACTGCTAAATCAAAGTGAACAATAAATTTGCGTTGAATAGTTTATTTATTATGGAAGGCCTTAGGCTATATAACATTAGGCGATATAAGCGAAGATTCAGTGGAAAAAGTGGAAAAAACGGCAAAAAAATATTAATTTTTCTTGGTATGTGTTGAAAAAATTACTGTGCAGTGTGCACTGCTTAGCACCAACTGATTTTAGAATTAAAGTAAAAAAAAAAATACGAGCGTGTATAAGTGGATATTGTGTTACTATTTTCCCCATTCAGTAGCAATGGCTGTCATAGCACCGCCCCGCGCGCTGTCGTCCTTTTTCAGTTCAATAACAACATAGAAGTTAGAAAGATGAGAACGAAAAATATTGTAATATTGTGTTGGCTGTATCAAACTTAAGGCAGGCTGGCCAAGCAAATGATATAAAAAATGCCAGTTCCATCTAACAACACCTCACTGAGATCTCAGAGATCTCAGAAATCTCATAGATTTTTTAAGTGGAACAAAAATTACCAGCTGCGAACTGAGATTTTTTTCTCAGATCTCTGAGATGAAATTATTTTGGATTCGATTTCTCACTCAGCTATTTTGACGTGGCTGACATATGTGCAACAACAATTAGTAAGGTAACCATTATATCTCAATGATAACTGAGAATGTGAATCATTGCAGTGAATGTGATTGATTGCACTATTTGTGCAGATTATTGTGTTTAAACAATATCATTTTATATATTTCTTAACTAAAAAATATGCTCAGTTTAAAGAAACAGGACAAAAAATTGACTTCAGGAAAAAAAACGATGCAGAAGTAAGAGAGATATTAGAATTAGGGAGAGTTCGACCAAGGGAATGCTTTAAGTATGCAAAACTGAAGGGAATCATAAAAAATGCTCAAATTTTTTAAGTTTTAGAGAATTACGACCTAGCGAGAGTTGACTGCAATGCAATTTAATAATAACTTCGTATGATGCACAAGTCGTGACGATACTCTGGCCGGTGGACGAGGGAGAGGCGGACGAAGTCGCGGACAACTGCTAGTTTTGTATATGACGTCAGTGCGTTTATCGTTGTCTATTTTGGTCTTTAGTTTAGTAAAAAGGTGTCTAAGTGTTTGGTTGGATTTGAAACACACACGTAAATATTAATTGGTCAATAAATTATCTTTCAATTCGAAATTCACAATCTTTCAATAAAAAATTCCGAGAACTTATACAATTCCAATCTTTCAAAATTAATCAACACAGATTCCTTAAATACAGAGGAAAAAAATGCTTTGCTTAATTTATGTAAAAGATACAGAGACATTTTTTTTGAAGATGGGCAAAATTTATCATTTTCAAATGCTATTAAGCATGAAATCATCACCAAAGATGACATTCCAATCTATACAAAGTCCTATCGTTACCCTTATGTACATAAGAAAGAAATCCAAGATCAAATCAAGGAAATGCTTAACCAAAACATCATTCGACCCAGCTTCTCACCTTGGTCCTCTCCAATTTGGTTAGTACCTAAGAAAAGAGACATTAATGGAAAAGAAAAATGGCGGTTAGTTATAGACAGAGTTGGGCATTATTCGAATAAATTGTTATTCGAATAATTATTCGAATAAAAAATTATTCGCAACTAATTTATTCACGAATAATTTATTCGCAAATAAATTATTCGTGATTTTATTCGTTATTCGTAATTTATTCGTAATTTCATTCGTTATTCTGAATAACGAATGAAATTGACTTTATTCCTTCTTTCTTTGTCTGTTTATCTAATTTTCTTTTTTATTTACGTTTCCTTTGGAATTAGACGCTCGAATTCCTTCATTCATTCTTTATTGCTGTGAAATTGTTTTTGAACGAATTCTACCAATTCTACCTAGCAATTGCACCTTCCAACCCAATGCAAAACGCCTTCAACCCATCCCCTGAAGTATCCTGGGAAGTGATTAAATTTAAAAAAATCTAGTAATATTTTATTCTTATACAGGGTGATTCACGAGCGTTGTGCCAAAAAGCTAGAGCGTGTAGGTTGAGTTGAGACAAGAAAAAAATCGTATGGGAGGGGGGGGTCTATTCCCCCCCGTTTAGCCGGGAGGGGCAATTTTCTGAAAAATTGACTTATTTTGTAAAAAAAAATATTAAAAATCAACGGCTTAGTTTACAACATCGTGCTATACCTTTCTGAATAGCTAAAAACTTCTTCTTTCACTTTGTTTTTAAAATAAATTGTTTTAACGAATAGTTTTAAAAAAATAAATTTTCAAACTCGAAATTTTCAAAAAAAAATTCAAAAAAAATTTTTTGAACTAATTTTTTGAAAAATTTTATGTAATTAAGTACTAATTTTGTTTTAAAAATTCAATGTGTTTGTTAATTTTTAGTCGAAAACAGAAAACCGGATGCAAAAATGTCTTTTCGTTTTTGAGAAATTAAAAAAAAACCAAAACCACTTTTTTCTAAGAAAATCTTTGTTTTTATTTTTACCTATCTGGACTTTTAGTTTAATTTATTAGTTTAATTTACAAATTTAATTTTTTGTAATTGGAGTTTTATGACGACTCAATAAAGTAGAAAAGTATTGGATTTTCAATGGATTAACCATTTTATTCATTGATAACGTCTGAAAACTGACCTGCAATTTTTTCTTACTATACCTGGGGCCGCGGCCACTCGCCGGCGAAGGGTTCTACCTGCTGGGGGCTTAAGATAATTAAACCGCAATTTTTCTTGAATGAAAAAACAATTAATAGCCTAAAGGTTAATAAAAGGCATCGCATATTTACTTAACAACCATTTACAATTAAAATATTAATTCATCAACACATAACAATAACAAACTCATATGTTCGAGAAGAGTTAGCGGACAGGAACTTCTGCTACGGTTTAACTTGTTGTCGAGATCGGGAAGCCAAAAGACTCTACGCTGAAAGATATCCCAATAGATGGCGCCCAAGTCGTAGCATGTTTTCAAGAATCCGCCGACGAGAGCACGGGGAGCTAGAAGTGAAAGGTCAATGGCAGACGTTTTCAATGAACAAAATGATTAATCCAGGGAAAATCCAATACTTTTCTACTTTATTGAGTCCTCATAAAACTCCAATTACAAAAAAATTAAATTTATAAATTAAACTAGTAAATTATACTAAAAGTCCAGATAGGTAAAAATAAAAACAAAGATTTTCTTAGAAAAAAGTTGTTTTGGTTTTTTTTAATTTCTCAAAAATGAAAAGACATTTTTGCATCCGGTTTTCTGTTTTCGACTAAAAATTAACAAAGACATTGAAATTTTAAAACAAAATTAGTACTTAATAACATAAAATTTTGAAAAAAATTAGTTCAAAAATTTTTTTTTGGCTTTTTTTTGAAAATTTTGAGTTTGAAAATTTATTTTTTTAAAACTATTCGTTAAAACAATTTATTTTAAAAACAAAGTGATAGAAGAAGTTTTTAGCTTTTCAGAAAGGTGTAGCACGATGTTGTAAACTAAGCCGTTGATTTTTAATATTTTTTTTTACAAAATAAGTCAATTTTTCAGAAAATTGCCCCTCCCGGCTAAACGGGGGGGAATAGACCCCCCCTCCCATACGATTTTTTTCTTGTCTCAACTCAACCTACACGCTCTAGCTTTTTGGCACAACGCTCGTGAATCACCCTGTATATTGCATATATAGCAGTTGGTACCATTATTTATGAAAGTTGTGTTGTGGTGTACTTTTGATTTTTTTAAATGAGTGAGCCTTAAATGAAGTTATGGATTTGGAAATGAAAATTGGGCACTGATATTGATATATCTCTATGAAATCCAAACATTTCGAACATCTTAACAATTTCTAATGAATGTGCTACAAATGTGTCTGTTAATCAAATCTGTGCAAAAACGACATTGACTTTGTTGAATGGAACATTTTTTTAAGTACGACTCTTTATATTCTAGTGGTTAAAGCATTGTGATGAAATGTTCAAAGTGTGAACCTAAAGTTGTAAAAATCAAAGGATTCCCAAACCGTAGGCTGAAAGTCTTGGATTGCTATCCAGAAGGGAAAGGGACAATACATCATTGCCTGCATCTGCATCAGTCGAAAAAGTTTTTTCATACGCTACCATGATAAACTTGCCAATATGTTTAAACAAAGACAAGTGAAGAAGTCCAATCTTAGGAGGTTTAACCAATAACTATGTAAATAACTTTTAATAAAAAAATAAAAAAATTGAAATATTATTTGTTCTACCAAATTTCTTGTGTTTATTTTATTCGTTATTCGTTTATTCGTTATTCGAATAATGAATAAAATAATTTATTCGTCATTCGAATAAATTTTCTTCGAATAAATGAAATTATTCATTATTCGTGAATAACGAATAAAATGATTATTTATTATTCGAATGATTATTCGAATAAATTTTGCCCAACTCTGGTTATAGACTACCGGAAATTGAACGCAAAAACAGTTGATGATAAATATCCTATCCCTAACATCACTGACGTTCTCGACAAATTAGGCAGATCTGTTTACTTTACCACACTTGATCTAGCTTCTGGTTTCCACCAAATAGAAGTTAAAAGCGACGACATTCCAAAAAGAGCATTTTCCGTAGATAACGGTCATTACAAATTTGTTCGCATGCCTTTTGGCCTAAAGAATGCTCCGTCGACATTTCAACGAATCATGGATAATGTTCTGCGAGATCTCCAAGGGAAAATTTGTTTAGTTTATATGGATGACATCATTGTGTTCTCAACATCCCTTCAAGAACACATTGAAAGTTTAAATAAAGTCTTCAAAAACCTTAAAGAAGCTTATCTAAAAATACAGCTTAAAAAGTCAAATTTTTTCCAGAAAGAAGTTTATTTTTTGGGACATGTTGTAACTCCCAACGGAGTCAAGCCTAACCCAGAAAAAATTATGGCAATTCAAAAATACCCTATACCAAAAACCCAAAAACAGATAAAATCATTCCTAGGACTCCTTGGTTATTACCGAAAGTTTATTAATGATTTTGCTAAATTAACAAAACCACTTACCGAGTGCCTTCGTAAAAGGAATAGAATAAATCTTGACTCTAGATATATTAACTGTTTTAAAACTTGTAAAGCTTTGTTGTGCAATGACCTTTTACTGCAATACCCGGACTTTTCAAAGCCTTTCAATCTTACTACGGATGCGAGTAATTTTGCTATAGGTGCGATACTCTCACAAGGACTCATTGGATCTGATAAGCCGATTTGTTATGCAAGTCGTACGCTATCGCAATCTGAGCAGGCCTTTAGCACAATCGAAAAGGAACTTTTAGCCATAGTCTGGGGCACTAAATATTTTCGGCCATATCTCTTTGGACGCAAATTTCAAATTATAACTGACCATAAGCCCCTAACCTGGCTATTTTCGCTAAAAGAACCAAACACTAAGTTGCTTCGTTGGAGGTTAAAGTTGGAAGAGTATAATTATGACATCTATACTAATATATAAAGCTGAAGAGTTTGTTCGTTTGAACGCAGTAATCTCAGGAACTACTGGTTCGAATTGTATAATTCTTTTTGTGTTGGATCGTCCATTAATCGACTTAGGCTTTAGGCTACTTAACATTAAGCTGTGACCAATAGCAGCGAAGAGTCTGTGGAAAATGTGGAAAAAACGGCAAAAAATATTTATTTTTCTGCGTTTTAACGCGCTTATCTCAGGAACTGCTCAGTCAAATTGAACAATTCTTTTTTTGTCTGATGGTGGATTTATCGAGGAAGGCTAGAAGCTATATTATACTACGCTGATACCAATAGGAGCGAAGCGTCAGTTAAAAATATTGCAAAAACGGCAAAAAATATTCTTTTTTAAATGTTTCTGCTGTTTGCTTGAACCCGCTGATCTCAAGAAGTTCTAAATCAAAGTGATCAATTATGTTGCGTTGAATAGTTTATTTATTATGGAAGGCCTTAGGCTATATAACATTAGGCGACATAAGCGAAGATTCAGTGGAAAAAGTGGAAAAAAACGGCAAAAAAATATTAATTTTTCTTGGTATGTGTTGAAAAAATTACTGTGCGTGTGCAGTGTGCACTGCTCAGCACCAACTGATTTTAGAATTAAAGTACCAGAATTTCAAAAAAAAAAAAAAATACGAGCGTGTATAAGTGGATATAGTGTTACTATTTTTCCCATTCAGTAGCAATGGCTGTCATAGCGCCGCCCCGCGCGCTGTCGTCCGTTTTCAGTTCAATAACAACATTATAACATAGAAGTTAGAAAGATGAGAACGAAAAATATTGTGTTGGCTGTATCAAACTTAAGCCAGGCTGGCCAAGCAAATGATATAAAAAATGCCAGTTCCACCTAACAACTCCTCCTGAGATCTCAGAAATCTCATAGAACAAAAATTCTCAGCTGCGAACTGAGATTTTTTTCTCAGATCTCTGAGATGAAATTATTTTGGATTCGATTTATCACTCAGCTATTTTGACGTGGCTGACATATGTGCAACAACAATTAGTAAGGTAACCATTATATCTCAATGATAACTGAGAATTATGTTCCATCAAATGATTTTGTCTCAGTCAAGGTGACATTGAGATCTCAGTGAGATGTTGTTAGGTGGAACTGGCCTAATAACTGCTCAAATTAGAATTTTGAGAGTTCAATTGATTTGTGAATGTAAATCATTGCGATGAATGTGATTTATTGCACTATTTGTGCAGATTATTGTGTTTTAACAATATCATTTTATATGTTTCTTAACAAAAAAATATGCTCAGTTTAAAGAAACAGGAAAAAAAATTGACTTCAGGAAAAAAACGATGCAGAAGTAAGAGAGATATTAGAATTAGGGAGAGTTCGACCAAGGGAATGCTTTAAGTATGAAAAACTGAAGGGAATCATAAAAAATGCTCAAATTTTTTAAGTTTAAGAGAATAACGACCTAGCGAGAGTTGACTGCAATGCAATTTAACTTCGCAAAAAAATTCCCACGCGCGTATGATGCACAAGTCGTGACGATACTCTGGCCGGTGGACGAGGGAGAGGCGGACGAAGTCGCGGGCAACTGCTAGTAGTATATAAAAAAGGAATACTAAACTCTAATGCCGATGCTTTATCCCGAATCGAGATTAACACCAACGAAATCGACAAACCATCTTCTCCACTTCTACTCACAACGAAAACATAGATCTTCTGTCTGTTTTCAATAATGTCGATGATGACGAACAAGATTTATTTACAATTCATTCGGCAGAAGAAAATATTAACGATGGCATTCCAATATCAGATCGTGCTATAAATGAATTCTCTAACCAAATAATTCTGAAACAGGTAGAAAATAAAACTAAACCAGATATTCAGTTTAAAATCCTATTCAAGAAAAAACGATATACCATATCTTATGATCAAGTAAGAGAAGAAAGTTTTGTTATCAAGATTTTTAAAGAATATATGGCTTCTAAACGATTAACAGCCGTTCTATCAGATGACGAAATATTCAAAATAATTCAAACTGTATACACTAAATATTTTAGTAATAGTCCCCTAAAAATAGTAAGATGTACTATCATGTTAAGAGATATAACTGATATTGATGAGCAAGAAAAATTTATTCGAGACTATCACACATCTTCCACCCATAGAGGCATAAACGAAAGTTTGATTCATCTTAAGAGAGAATGAAAAAAAATAAATAGAGTGGCGCGACAAGCTCTTGAAGAGCCAAGGCCTAAGTGGCTTACTCTCATCAACAATTCTCTGAGTGCGTGTGAAGAATTGAGGGGACCTACAATTTAACGCCGATTCCGAACGGCAGAGTTGAGAAGCACCTTTTCATGACAGATTGATACTCTTGGAAGATTTGTCAGGTCTTCGCAAGAGGCAGTGCCCGTGAAAGATGAAAGAAAAACTTGGCCTGAGTAGGACTCGAACCGCGACGTTCTGCTTAGCAGTCAACGCACTTACCAACTAAGCTACGGGCAACTGCGAGAGAGAATGCTACTTTCCAAATATGAAACATCTTATCACGAAAATAATAAATAATTGTGATATTTGTCATAAGTATAAATATGATCGCAAAAGAGAGCGTTTAAAATACGAAATCACCGAAACACCTTCGAGGCCTTTACAAATTCTCCATTTAGATATTTTTTTCATCCATAAAGAAAACTTTTTAACAATAATTGATAAATTTAGTCGGTTTTCTAGTGTGTATTTACTAACTGCCAGGCATAGTATTAGTTTAATTCAATCTTTGAAACACTTTTTCTCTCATCATGGAGTCCCACAGAAAATAATTACTGACAACGGCAGTGAATTTATATCCACTTTATTTAGAAGTTTTTTAGATAGCTATAATATAATCTTACACACTATCTGCGCAAAAAGTTCAAACGGAAACTCACCTGTAGAGAGATTTCACTCTACATTGACTGAATTAATACGCATTATTAAATCTCAACACAAAGAAAAGCCTATTAGTGAAATCGTTGATGAGGCTGTTATATCTTACAACAACTCAATTCATTCTGCCACTAATCTTTCTCCTTTTGAACTTATCAATGGCCACGTTACAGACAAAAATGTATTTTCAATAAATAAAACATATAAAACAGAACAAGCGTATCTTAAAAATCACATCGATGAGTACAATACTCTGGCAAAATTAGTACATAAAAAAAATTTAGCCTATAAAGAAAAAACAATAAATAAATTAAATGACAACCGAAACCGATACCAAACCAAAAAATATACGAGTCAGATGATAGACGTAATAAATTAGCCCCTAGGTTTAACGAACATGTAGTTATTAAAAATAATAAGATTACCTTAGAAACAAACAAAAGAAAGGTACATAAACAAAAACTAAAGAAAAAACGCAAATATACCACTTAAAAAAAAAATTAAAAAATTAAAAAAAAAAAAATAATACTTTCTGTTTGTTCATATCTACATGGTAAAATTCTTAAGTTAATATACAAAATAAATTCGATATTCAAATAAGAAATATCTACAATAATATACTGATTTTCTTTTTCATTCTTGAACCATTTTGCATTTTTTGTATAAAATAGTAAATTAACAAAAAAAAAAACAAAAAAAAAAACTTTGCCTAACTATCTTTAACTCTTCCAAAATCCCTTTCCCACATCCCTAATAAACCTACTGATGATGTGGTGATCCTTAACTACGGATGAGTTCCTACTTAGCACCAATGCTATGAACATAAAGTCTTCACATCATTGGTTCATACTAATGGGGGAGGAGTTACATATCCCACTTGTAACACTGCAACAGCCACTCAAAACATCGGGGCTATCAACATTCAACAGGCTATCAACTATAATCTGGGTGCAGGTGTTTAATAAACAAAACATCTGGCTAACTTCAGAAGCAGGTGTTCAATCAATCAAAATTATCACAGATGTTCAATAAACAAAACAGGTGTTCAAAATCAAAATCTAACAAATCATCACAGATGTTCAATAAAACATATTCAATCAACAAATCATCTGGCAGGTGTTCAATAAACAAAACATCTGGCTGACCCTAGGAGCAGGTGTTCAATAAAATCGACAAAACATCTTGCAGGTGTTCAATAAACAATACATCAAGCAAATCCCCTCTAATGTTCAACCGACAAAAATATCTGGATAATCCCCATAGCAACTTGATTGAGGCTTCAGTTAAAAAAGTATATAAATAGCGAACCCCGAAAATGTTGAGTTAGTTCTTAAGTATTTGCGAAACATTGTTAAACTAAACAAAATTATAAAATATAAAAAATAGTTTTATTTAAAAACCTTTAACTCGCGCTGACACTATGCGGTCATCGACTCCGAATTTTGATAAAAAAAATTTGTATAGTGAGCTGACGTTGCTCATTCATATACTCTACCATACTAATATTGAACAAATTGACTATTACAGTTCGATGATTAGGAGGAGGTTGTCAAGTCCCAAGTCATAACCCGATAGAAGATGGAGTAGCACAGCTATACCTATCTTCAACAAGACTACTTCTATTTACAGACTTAGTTCGAGGACATTCAGGCTCTACAGCCAATGAAAGAGATGTTTGTCTTCTTTACAAAAACAAACTCAGCTTCTTCCAGCGCGCAAGGAAAAGTTTGCAATTCGGATTTGAGTTCACTTATTCAAGAATTAACCATTAAGATATCAGCACGCCCCGAAACGTTTTCATTTGCAATGCTTATTTTGTTAAAACAATTTTTGACGTTAGAAAAGAAGTGTGTAACCCCTTTCGAACGATTTTATTTTCGTCACAAACCTCACAATACAATACATTCTTGCCTTTTTTCCCATAATAAAATATGCAAATCAAACCTTTACATAAATCGTAAGATTTCAAATTACCTATAAAGCTTTGGATTCATTTTGATGGCTTTGCCACGAAACTTTAAAACTTTTTTGATTTCAGACATTCTCCACACATTGAAATATCTAGGTATTGGTATGGTACCCTAATGGCCTCAATGGAAATTGAACAATATTTGATTTTCCATATTTGGAAATGTAAATCACAACCGAAATATCGATCGATTTTATTTTACGCGCTTCTTATCAAAAATGTCATGGCAGTAAATGTGGATTTTACATTTCAAATATTGACATTGACATTTCACAGTACTTCGCACATGAATGTAAGGAACTACAGACACATAGTAGCACTGGCGAAGTGGCGACTGAGGCCATCGGCTGGGACAGAACAAGACATTAATACAACAGAGAGAGACAGATAGACACATAGAAAGAAAGCACACATAACAGAAACCTACGTGGCTCAGAGGAGGAGATTTAGGCCCGGTGCACACATGCGATTTTTGTCGCGGCGATATCGCTGCGATATCGCTTTTACGACATGTGGTACTCACAATCAAATGGAGTGGTGCACACACACTTGCGATATCGCAGCGACACTTCTGCGACATTTCTGCGGTAAAATGTCGCAAAAGTTTCTGCGATATCGCAGCGACATCGCGGCGACAAAAATCGCATTTGTGTCTTGTTTTACATTGTTTTCTATTGTGCAGTGCACACATGCGATTTTTACCGTGAGTTCTTATCAAATTGAAAGGGAAAATATGGATGATTTTGGTGCTGGTTTCTTTTTATTTGATTTTTATTTTGTTTTTGGTGAAACTTTGACCGCCAACTCATCAAAAAATCTTACACTCATTCGAAAATTGTTAAAAAAATGTTGAGGATTTTGTCTTTTATTTTGAAACGATGAATAAAATAGTCCTTTTGTTAGCCATTAACGCCAGTGACGTCGTTTCTTTTTATTAAGAACATAATTTTTATGCACGAGGTACGCGGAAACATTTTTTTTCCTGTAAACCTCCATTGTTTTAATACAAACTCGAAGTGAAGATTGAAACCTGCGGTAAATGTCGCAAGTGTGCACTGAAAAGTTGCGATATCGCAGCGGTATCGCCGCGACAAAAATCGCGTGTGTGCACCGGGCCTTAGATTTTTTGTATTGTCTCATGTTATCGCACAGGTGGCCTCAGATAAGCTGACGATTTTCGTAGAAAAATAATGCTACCGATGCTGGGACTTGAACCCGTAGCGTTCGGCTTAGCAATCAACTACTCTATCCTCTGAACCATGGCCACCTACACATTTCAAATATATCCTCGAGCCTGGACACATATTCGATAAAAGTCAAAACGCGATGGAAATTTTTGTGATGGAAATTGCTTGAGTGGCGGTTGGAGCTGGGGTAATTTGAAATCAAATTTATAGATCTCATCACAAAACATGAGTGGTTTGCTCTGGAGAGTATTCAATTAACATTCAGCTCACTGAAATGGAACATGTAAGTCCTGTTTCAGATGACATATATATGTAAATGTCACATAAATCTGAACGCGTCAACTTCAATGGATTTCTTTTGTTTTTTGTGTCTCTCTGTAATTTCAAGTGATATACAAAATGTATAATTAACTTCTCTAATCTCTAATCTAATCTCTTGGCAACTCTCCAAGACCCAGATCCTCCCAGAGCCCAGACCCAAAAGGCTTCATAAAGAAATGAATTTGGTATTAACTACTATTATTTTATCCTCGAGTGAATCAATACTCGATATTAAATCAGATTTACTTTAGATTATAGGCGAAAGAGCAAAAATATAAGGACATATAATATTCAACCTGTTTGTTTGTTTTGTTCTTATTTTTTGCCTCGTTACAGGAGCCAGAAAGCTTTAGCGGAAAAGAGGCTGAAAGGAATTTATTTTGACATTTTTTTTTATCCTTTGACAGTGACAAACAAACCAAGCTAATACCAATAAAGTTCGAAGAAAAGGCGATATTCAATCATTGTTAAGTACAAAATCCTGTAGGTCGACGAGGGCTAGGTCTGATGGCATATGTTTCCTTTCGTTTTGCAAGTGCTTTGAATTCCTGGTTTTTGAACTGATGATTTTGGAAGAATAATGCTTTTAGGCTTATCTAGTTTTTTTGTCGTTTTTGGTTTGGGAAATGCTGTCGGATTTGGTTCACTTCATGTCTTAGTTCCGGTTGGAGCTATTTCTACCTTACCATTTAAGAATAAGATAAGTTGAGACCCGTGATTCGAAGAAAATATATCAAGCACACGTGAAATACCAATTGAATTACAGTCTTGAATATCAAAATAAATTCATGTATGTACAATATGCGTAGATTTATGTATGTATATTGGCTATTATAATTCAGAGAATTCGTAAAACTGGTGTCCTTGAGACATGTTTTTGTTTGACATCTGTTTTATTTCGTATCGAACAATATTGAACACATGAACACAATAAAGAATATCAACGACATCAAAATTCTTTGGGAAATCAGCATGAATTCTTGGAATTTCCTTTATTTCCTTTGTAAAAAATTGAATTGGAAGAGAAGTGATTGAAGATGCTTTTTTGTACAATACATAGTGTGAGATTACAATATATTGAGTAGAATTTCATCTGTGAAAAGGTGGTTGATGTTATGTTAGTCAATCTCATTCCATAATTATTTCTTTTTGTTTTATTGCTTAAGTAATTAAATTTTTATTTTTAACCGACATATTCTATGCGAGCGAAATAATTATCATCATCACCATCATCGTCGACCTGGCCGATGAAATTTCTGCCTTTATCTGCGCCACAACCGGAATCCAGTCCGGGGTTCTTCAGCAAGTTCTTCCATCGATCCCGATTGTTTGTCGACGCCATCCATTTTCGGCTTTGTTCATCCTGGTCTACGCCATCTTTTCAACGAAAATTTGTTATATGTAGCTTTGTCTTCCATCATTATTGTAGGTACGCGAGGAACCTTCTAAAATTCTACTAGAATCTAACAAAAGCCACTGGAGCAGATGGTCTAGCTGCAAAGCTAGGCAAAGATCTGGATAGGAGTATGCATCAAATAATCTGTAAGATAGGTAGAAGGAATGTATGTGCAATGCCCGTTCCTGAAGAAGGGAGATCTTCAAAGCTGCGCCAGCTACAGAGGAATCAGCCTCCTTAACATCACTTATTAGATGCTCTCAGCCGTAAAACGTGAACGTCTGAAACCTTTTGTTAACAATTTGATTGGTCCTCATCATTCATCAATGCGGCTCCAGAACAGGAAAGTCAACCATCGACCAAATTTTCACTTTACAGCAAACGCTGGAAAAAACGTATGAACTGCAAATTGACAAAATGACCGCGCATCAGGTAGGGCACTGTTGTGTCTTGGAACTCTGGATTGAATAAAAAGCTGATTCCTTTAACTCAATTCTTAACGTCTTTATTATAACATAAATGAAAATCGAATAATATTTTATTTTGATAACAGGAAAATATTAAATCAATTGATAACTTGATTTAGTTGATATTTAAAGTAATAATTCAGTACAGTTGCTCATATACAGGGTGATTCACGAGCGTTGTGCCAAAAAGCTAGAGCGTGTAGGTTGAGTTGCGACAAGAAAAAAATCGTATGGGAGGGGGGGGGGTCTATTCCCCCCGTTTAGCCGGGAGGGGCAATTTTCTGAAAAATTGACTTATTTTGTTTAAAAAAGTATTAAAAATTAACGGCTACGTTTACAACACCGTGCTATACCTTTCTGAAAAGCCAAAAACTTTTTCTTTCACTTTGTTTTTAAATTAAATTATTTTAACGAATAGTTTAAAAAAAATAAATTTTCAAACTTAAAATTTTCAAAAAAAAAGCAAAAAAAAACATTTTTGAACCAATTTTTTTTCAAAATTTTATGTAATTAAGTACTAATTTTGTTTTAAAAATTCAATGTGTTTGCTAATTTTTAGTCGAAAACAGAAAACCGGATGCAAAAATGTCTTTTCGTTTTTGAGAAATTAAGAAAAAACCGAAACCACTTTTTCCAAAAAAAATCTTTGTTTTTATTTTTACCTATCTGGACTTTTAGTTTAATTTATTAGTTTATTTTATAAATTTAATTTTTTGTAATTGGAGTTTTATGAGGACTCAATAAAGTAGAAAAGTATTACATTATTAACCTGGATTAACCATTTTGTTCATTGATAACGTTTGAAAACTGACCTGTAATTTTTTCTTACTATACCTGGGGCCGCGGCCTTTCGCCGGCGAAGAGTTCAACCTGCTAGGGGCTTAAGATAATGAATATTTATATACAACAGGCACTCAAGTGGATGAGAACCTCAATCATTTTGGAGTGCAAAACTGGAGACAGCTAACTAGGGACCTAACTGGTTGTCGGAGAATGTTGATTTAGGTCCAAGTTCCCAACGGACTGTAGCGCCACCATAGTAGTAAGAAAGTAAGAAAGTAGATTCAGCTCAAGCTTGAATTTGTCATTACATCTCTGCCTCATAGAAGATTTGATACAGCTATGATCAAATTGTTTCCTTATACATAAAAGAGCTATTCTGCGTTTTTGCTAGAAAGCATTTCGAGTTCCAGGTTCCTGCAAAAGGAAGGATTGTTCACTGATCCTGCTTCTGCCGATGAGGTTTTATTTCGTTTTTCAAGAGTACTGCGAAGAACTGGCAATACTTCCAAGAGTATCAATCTGTCATGAAAAACTGCTTTCAACTTTTCCTTTCGGAATTGGTGTTAAACTTGAAGTCTCCTCAATTCTTCACACGTACTCAAAGGATTGTTGATAAGTCTTTACTCACAAGGCAAAGTGGCTTAAGTCTTCTTGAGCCGAAAACGGGTTTTTATTATTAGGTATTATGTTAATTTAAAAATTTGCTTTTTTTTCTGTCATATCGACGTATTTTTATTCCATCTAGAAGTCTTTTCTTGTGGATGTCAAAACGGCTTATTTCATTAAAACTTATTAAGATGCATTTGGAAAAGCGTCCTAATTGTGATGCCATAACACAGTTTTCTTATTTTTCGTCTTATGTTTTAAATAAGCCATTTTGAAAAAAAGTTTCAAAAGTTAGAAATTCCAAGGAACAAATCACTAAGTGTATTTAAACCACTTTTCAAAATAAAACATTCGTCTGTACAAAACCTTATGAGTACTTAAGCCACTTTTCTCTTTTGAAATTCTGATTTTTATCGACAGAAGCCTTTTTTTCCAAAACATATTTAAAACAATATTTAGACTTATTTGTACTTAAGCCACTTTTCCAAACTGAACAAAAAAATTATTGTGTATTTTTTTGTTTTTGAACAGTGAATTATCGGATATAAGTCACTTTACCTATACAATCTTTTAAAAACTAGGAATTTTAAATTCAACTAAGTCGTTTTACTTAGATCAAAGTAACCTGAATTTTAATAATCATTAAACGGGAAAATTGGCTTTTATTGACATAAGCCACATTATTTTTAAATTTGGTTTCGTGATCCTTGTAGTTCAAGTCGTGTTAGAAAATTGAAGTGTTATTATTATTTTCAACGAAAGTGTTATTAAGTATTGTGAATGTGTGTTATTAAAAAAAGAAATACACTCCGCTTCAACTGAATAAGCACACAATTTTTCTGAAGTTTGTTGTCCATTTTTTCCTAACTTTGAACGTTAACGCATCATTCGATGACGCAAAAAAAAAAACTGAGTTTTTCAATCTGGAAAGCTTTGCATGAGAGCCAGCGAAAAAATAGTGGTCCTTTTTAAATTATTCTTTTTGATTTGTTTTCTCAACATCATAAGCTATCGGTTAGCATCATCAAATGATGCATTAACGTTCAAAGTTAGGAAAAAATGCACAACAAACTTCAGAAAATTGTGTGCTTATTCAGTTGAAGCGGAGTGTACGTTCTAATTGTTTTTTATTTGATTATAAATATTTAAAAGAAAATTTGATGTTAATTTTAAATATTTACGAAAGTGAAAAGTAAGGAAAAACATGGAAAGAGCTTAAATGATTCTTAAGCTTGCTTTCCTTAAAAGCTATAACAAATCGAATCCTGAACCAACAAAAAGTGTGTTATCGAACGGTATGTATCTTATTATAATAATGCTTTATTCTAAGGCGAGGTAACATTTTTGACAATGTGTGTTGAATATAAAATTGATTGTAAGTAAAATTGAGTTGTGGGAATCGGTATATAGTACATTATTTTATTAGGTACCTACCTAATTACTGTAAACTTTTTTTTTAAGTTGTAAAACATCATCATTTGCAGACAGCCCCAAAAATGTATCTTTTCACTGCAAACGTGTCAAAAATTTATCCTCGACTATAAATTAAGTCCAATTTTTACACGGCATTATGTATGTTCAGTAACTGAATAACTTTTTTTTTAAGCTGATGGGGCTTCGAGTACTCCAAGCTGCTCTTTGGTCAGAGAAAGAAATTCTTCAGCTTTTAAGAAGTTTGATGGTAAGAAATTGTTTTACTGTAAAATCTAAAGCAAATACTAATTAGCGCTTTATTTCTTTTACAGAAAACGAAATTTTCGAACCAGTTGTTCCTAATGAAACAGCAACAAACTGCGTTAGTGAGTTGCCTGTTTCCATTTCAAAAAAATTGAAATATGCGTTTGAGCCTGAAATTTTCGAGGACGATTCGTTTTCTGAAGACAGTGATGATAGCGTTGCAGATATAGACTATCAACTACCGGAGAAATCACCACAAATCGAGTTTTCTGATTCTGAAATCGAGGAAATGGCTATGCAAATAGAAGACAATTTATTTGAAACAATCGAAAATCCTGCAGAAGCAACCAAAGAAACACGAAAGGTAAGAAGTCGAAAAAGAAATTTGGGACAAAAATATACGACTCGTACTGGAAAAACTGTGCCCTCGAGAAAATTCACCCCCTTACTGTTTGCCAACGAAAATGTATGGACAAAATTTCTCAAAATTATCAAGAAATAATCTTTAAACAATATTGGGAACTGGGAAATTATAATCTTTAATTGGTATTTGTATCTGGCTTGATTTCCATTGAGGAAAAGAAAACGACCCTCGCAAAACAAAGTGGAAAAACTTCACGAAACCTTCAGTTTTCATACAAATATTTTTTTAACCTGAAAAACTGGATGAGTGTGTGGCATGCATTCTAACTGGTAGTGTTTCACATCGCGTCCAATCAATTTTGTTCTTAAGTCGCAAAAACCCACAGTTTAATTGAATTTTGCTTGTGTCTCAGACTGTACTTACTTACATCTAACGTTGCTTATATTTGTGCAACTCTTTTTCGCCTTCTTTAACGATAAAATCAATTCTAGTTTTTTTTTTTACTAAACTCTTGATAAAATGCTTCTAAAAAAATCGGCAAAACGTGTTTATCACAAGAGATCAAGAGCATCATCGGAAGAGAGCGACATTTCTCTGAGTGACTCATCATCAACAGCAGACAAACTGTGGAGCCGTATTGAAGACAAATTAAACAAATGGGGGGAGAGCCTGAAGACAGAGCTTACTAAATTGTTCGACCAGAAATTGACAGCACTCCAAACAAAGCTTAATACACAGATGGATGAAGTTCGAACACAACTTGAAAGTAAATTGTCTCATGTGAGGGTAAGCTGCTATAATCTACAACTTTACACTGACGAATTGGAACGTCAAATGCTTAGCTCGGACGCTGTTATTTCGGGTATTCCCGAAAATAAGACTGAAAACCTAAACACCATTTTTTATAACATCTGCAAAACCTTGAACATACCAACCCCGGCTATCAAATCACAGTGTAAACTACAATGACTCAAACATAATTGTTAAATTTACATCGAAGAGCGACAAACAAAATCTGTTCAGAGCTATCGCTCAGCAGCGGCGTATTAAAAAATCGCCTAAAAAACTCTCAGAGATAGGGTTTAATTCTACAAAGTTTATATTTGTCAACGAAAGTCTAACAAAGAGAAATTATCAACTTCTTCGTCAAGCTCTCCGTCTTAAGAAACAGAAACTCATCTCTTCTTCTTACACAAGAAATGGCCAACTGTAAATTCAAAAGTCATCAAATGATTCACCTATACTCATAAAATGTGCGAACGATTAAGACAAAACTATTGGAACTTTCGTTGAAATCACTGATCTTGCAGACGCACTACACTACATTGTTCACATTTTCAATACAATCATCATGTCATCTTCCTTTCCAATTCAATGGAAAAAGTCAAAAATAGTTCCTGTGCCTAAAAGGGGAAGTAGTGCTGAGTATAGGCCCATAGCGATTCTTCCATTCCTCTCAAAAGTTTTTGAAGTAATCATTAAGGATATAAAAAATTATATAGAAAATCAACATTTATTGTCACCCCTACAGTCAGGCTTTCGACAAGGTCACAGCTGCATAACAGCACTCTTGAAAGTGTCGGATGATATTCGCGATGCTTTCGACGAAGATTTAATGACAACTATGACATTAGTTGATTTTTCTAAAGCGTTTGACTGTGTCAATCATACTCTGCTCTGCAATAAGCTATGTAACCTTTTCAACTTCTCTAATTCTGCCAACAAACTTATATACTCGTATCTATCTAACCGGTCTCAAGCTGTATCATATAACTCTATGCTCTCATCTTTCCATCACACTAATGCAGGAGTTCCTCAAGGTTCGATCCTTGGTCCTCTCCTGTTTTCCTTATTTATCAACGACCTTCCTACTACTCTACAATACAGTTCTTTCTATATATACGCTGATGACGTGCAGATCTATATACGTTTTCCATACAAAAATATGGAAGATGCCTTTTCAAAATTGAATATTGATTTGAAGTCAATCTTAGCCTGGTCCTCTCAAAATGATCTGATGATTAATCCAACAAAAACCAAAGCTATTACTTTCTGGAGACGTCATATTGATCCAATTTTCTTAAACAATACACGTATTGAAATGGTTTTGAATGTAAAAAATCTCGGGATTATGTTTAACAACATATTGGCTTGGGACGACCACATAAATAGTGTTGTTTCAAAGATCTATGGTTCATTAAGAGGACTTTCTGTTACCAGAAACGTCCTTTCTTTGGAAGTAAAACTCAAACTAGTGAAGTCTCTTATTGTGCCTATTATCAGCTATGGCTGTGAGCTTTTCTGTGATCCTGATACAAGCTCCTTCAGAAAACTTAGAGTTGCTGTTAATTCTTGTGCTAGATATGTTTTCAACCTTGGTCGTTACGACCATGTCTCTGAATATTCAAATCGCATGCTTGGATGTACACTTGAAAACTTCTTAAAGCTAAAATCCGTAAAAATGCTCTATAATTGTATTCAACATAAGCAACCAGAATATCTTTTCAATAAAATAAATTTTTCGCGGTCTAACAGACATCTGAATCTTAAGCCTATAAGGCATAAATGTCTAGCGTCACAACGCCAATTTTTCATTTACGCGGTCTCTATATGGAATCAACTACCAATATCTATCTATTTGGTCACCGATCGGGCGCAATACTAGTTTCTTGAATGTGGTCTCTACTTATTTTTCAAATGCGTTATGAATACTGAAGTTTATTTGTATATCCATCTTTTTTCACATTATTTTTTGCTTGTTTAATAAATGTAAATTGTTTTATAAATGTAAACTGTTTCATAAATGTAAATTGTTTTTTAAGAGTAAATCATATGTAAACTATTAACCTGCATTACTTACGTTACAAGATTAATCTTTTTATGCAGCGATACCTTTTTATTAATAAATAAATAAATAAATAAATAAATAAATAAATAAATAAATAAATAAATAAATAAATAAATAAATAAATAAATAAATAAATAAATAAATAAATAAATAAATAAAAAACATCAGAACGCAAGTGTGTCAGAAATGCTTTAAAAATGTTTTGGGTGAAACTGATCGCTTCTTGAAAACTGTCATTTCAAAGAAAATTGAATCTCCCGGTACTGTTATAATGCAAGATATGCGTGGGAAGAAAGCTCCGATAAATAAAATTTCAGAGGCAAAGAAACAAGAAGTTTTGGATCATATCAGCAGCATTCCTGCATATGAGAGTCACTACACTCGAAAACGCTCTTCACAAAAATATTTTGAAAGCTCCCTGACCTTAACGAAGCTTTATCAGTTATACACAGAAACAATTCAATTTCCGGTTTCGATAACTAAATACTCCGAAATTTTTAAAAGCCTCAACATAAAATTTAAAAAGCCCAAGGCAGACACGTGTACAAAATGTGACATTATCGCGGCTAAAAAAGCAGTGGCTACTGGAGATGATCTTGCTGCTGTAGAATTGGAACAAAAGCTACACCATTTAGATACTGAAGCTGCTTATGACTCGAAAAAAATGGACATTGACAGAGCAAAAAATGTAGAAGGTTTGAGAGTTTTTACTTTTGACCTTTAACAGTGTGTTCCAACTCCTTTTTTGCAAAGTTCTGTCTCTTTTTACAAGAGACAATTGTATACATATAATTTGACTGTGCATGACTGTATAAATGGTACCCCCCACTGCTATATGTGGCATGAAGGTGTTGCAAACAGAGGTGGAAATGAAGTTGCTTCCTGTTTGCTGGAACACTTACAATCAGCATCAAGCCTGCCACCAACTACCGAGCATGTTACTTTTTACAGTGATAACTGTTTTGGACAAAATAAGAACAAAATGGTAGCAATAATGATGTTGATGCAAGTTTGTGCATCGTCCAATAACTTGAAATATATTGACCATAAATTTTTGATTCCTGGTCACACTCATATGGAGTGTGACGTTGATCATTCCATCATCGAAAGAAAAAAGAAAAAAACATCTTTCAAAATTCACCCAAGAGACTGGTATCAATTTATACGAGGGGTTGGAACAAAAAAATTTTTTTTGGTTAATGAGATGTCCCAAGCAAAATTTTTAAGCTTTGCATCGATCCTCAAAAACAAATGCACATTCCGAAAGGTTGATGAAGACAATAATAAAGTTGATTGGAAGAATATAAGGTGGCTCCATTTTTCATCTGATGCACCCTTCATTATTTATTATAAACATACATTTGACAAAAACGTACCATTTAATACATTAAGTATAAGAAAGCGAGGATGTAACCAATCAACATTGGAACACTTGGAACCGCTTTATGAAGGCCCTAATAAAATTAGTGATGCGAAAAAAGAGGATCTGTTGAGCCTTCTTCCATTGATCGATAAGCAATTCCATGATTTTTATAAAACCCTAAGCACGGAATCTACACCTGACTATCATCCCGACCTTACGGAAAAAGAAGAAGATGATATTTTGGAATAATGAATATACTTGTTTCTTCTGTGCCATTTGATTGATTTTGTATAACTTTTGAATTTTCTATATATTTTATTTTTCATACCATTGATTGATTGAAATTTCAATAAAGCTAAATAAAATAAAGATATTATCTACCGTGAAAATTTCATAAATATCTGCTAGGTCCTTTAAAAGCCCATACCAGACATAAAAACAAAGAAACATACATCAATTTTTATGTATATATATATATAAATAGATTTCTTATATTTCTACGGTTGCAATGAAAATGTACACTCGGGCGTATACGTGTTTTTATACATTTTCCATTTTTGCTAAAATGAAAAAGAGTCCTATGTTTTTTCCAATATTTAAATATAGAAAATGAATAAAGGCTTATGTATACACAAGCTCAAGTGAAAACTAAAACAAAATTTGGAAAAAAGTTTTAAATGACTTAAGTCAATTTTAATGACAGAAGAAAAAAAGGCGAAAAGGCTTAAATCTAATTTTAGTCTATATCTATTTGATTTTAAATATTTTTTTTAAATTCTGGAATACCATTAAAAAGAGGAAAAAGCAATTAATTTTTGGTTACAAACTCAGCTTCCTAACCACAACAGTTTTTTTTCAAATAATTTTTTTAAGTTTAAATCCCTCTCCTGAAAAATGCTTAAAATCAACTTAAGCCACTTTGCCTTTTTTGTAAAGAAGTGTAAACCACTTATGCCTTGGCACTACGAGAGCGAGTGTAACACTATTTATTTTGTCGATATCAAACTGTTAGAGACAAAAACTTAGGGATGTAATAAAGATAAAAATGAGACTGTATTTTAAAATTACCCAAAAAGAATCGGGTGATGCAAAACTTCCCGTGGCGAACATTTGAATGATAATTATGGTCTTCTGTAAATACACTGATATTAGACATGTTTATGCCACTAAAATATACTCAGTTTGTATTTATCAAAAATAACAAACAGGAGTTCTCAAACGGAGACAATACCTACTTACCGCAAAGAAAACTTTCTTAACTTAATTTGCATCACAGTCTAAAAGAGAACTTAAACCACAATGTTGTCACCAGTTGACAATAAATTTATCAATTAATTTGCAGCTAAAACAAAAACCACAATATAAAATTTTCAAATTCTTAGTACTATTCCATATTAGAGCTTTCAAATAAACAAGTTACCAGAAGATCCTAGACTTTGATTTAGATGCAATCATTTTTCTAATGACGACACCACACAAAAGCCTTTCATAATAGAGTTCAATTCTCTCCTCAGTCCAAATTGAAATAAGTGTGTTTCCAGAGTTAACGATACACAAATTCGCCTGAATTGATGATTCTGGGTTCTTCTTGTTTTAGTTTATGTATGTATAACCACAACTTGACAATAACACTGATTTTGCAAAACTGATTGAGAGAGTGAAGAGAGAAAAAGTTTTTTGTCTCCCTCTCCTAGTCTCCCTATTCAGTCACTGCCACAAGCCACAATGTTCCGTTTACAATTTTGGAAACAGAATACTTTGCGCAAACTACGAAAATCGTCTCTTGAATTCATTAGTAATCCGATAACCAAACTCTATCTTCGTATCTGGGTTTCGTAGAAATTATTTATTTGGTCAAACGAATTATTTATGTCGATTGTCACATCTTTACTCTTTATAATACTACTAGCTGGTACCCGCGGCTTTGCCCGCGTTAAGTTAAAGTTAACTTATTATTTTAATTTTGTGTTGTACAGGATGTAAGGTGAAACAATGAAAAGATTCTGGGCATTGAACACCCGTGAAAACGCATCGCATATAGCTGTCCATGGGAGAAGCACATCTTTTCTTGATTAGAGAACTATTTACATATTTGAATTTTTCCTAGCTTTGCAACCTTAAATTCTATGCTCTCTCTATGTTAATTTCGTGCTCTCGCAGAGTTTTCCGAGTTCCAATCCAAAATTTTCCATTTTTCCGTTTTCACCTACAATTGCATGCGATTTTCCCATTGAAAACCAGTGAGTCTTCCGAGTTTTTCATCAAGAACTTTCTATTTTTCATTCGAAACCACATTTTGAAACCACATTTTGAAACAAAAAATTCCAAGCAAAAAATCAAATATCCCCTTTGTTTGGATTTTCCAGTTTTTTCAGTTTTCCCACTCTTCCGTGAAGTTCTTACATTTTTTTTTCACAGAAACCACCACTGAAAACAACAGTATTAACCATGAAAATTTCACAAATATCTAAGGGGCCATTTCGGATTCCATTGGATATTTATACATGTAGGATCATTTTGGCACCACTAATAGTATGGTAGCACTATCCTAAACTACCTTACCATTGAATCAGCTGTCAATCAAGCTATAAAAGGAGATGCACTACAGAGCTCGCCCCTTCTTCTTATCTACACAGCATCATCGCAAGTACCAGTGGTCGAGCTCAGTTCACGATAAATTATTATCTAATTAATTTTTTTCCATTTTGCGCCTAATCATTTTTGTATCACTGTTTTTTGAATTTTTAATGAATTATTGTTAAATAAACCTGTTTTGAGTTTCAATCCCACAAAATTTGGGGGCTCAACCAGGATTGATGTCCTACGTAATTTATTAAAAATAAATCGGTCGATTAAATAATTTAAAATAAAAGACATTAAAGAAAAAATCAATTAAATTCGTCATGGTGAATGGACTATTGTGCTGCCGTTATTTCTGAGGAGAAGCAACTGAGAGAAGCTGACAGAAGGTGTTGTGAGTAAGATTTAACATTAAGAGGTACGGTTCTTTTACTGTTGCGTTGCATCATATTTTTCATACGGTAAAGATATCCGTTAGACATAAAAATCAAGAATTTGTCAGAGTGCATATCCGTAACTTCTTAACAATGCCAATACGTAGAACAAAGCGCAATGGCAATCGCAATAGCACAGCAATGAACAATAGCCCCATTGATATGTCCGATATGATTCAGGATTTGGATAGAAGAAGCAAGGAGTTAGAACTTAGACAAAGCATTGTGGCAGAGAAAGAAAATGGGCTTGCGAAAGAGGTTGAAATTTCACTATTGCAGTCAGAGGTAGAGTTATTGAGGAAAAGGAGTAGAGGAGTAGCTTCATTTCAAGATGTGTCAAACACCTTGCAAGAATTCAGTGGTGACGACGACTATACAATTAAGGTTGGGTAGATGATTTTGAAATCGCCGCTTCGCTCATGGAATGGACGGAATAAGAAAGGTTATTGTTTGCAAAGAGACTTCTTACTGGGTCGGCTAAACTTGCTGTTCGTTCAGAAAGTACATAAGTGTCTTGGTCGCTCTTAAAAGGGTTCTTGTTAGAAGAGTTCGCGGAGCACATGTCTAGTGCCGAAATCCATAGGAAGCTAGCTAACAGGAGACAAGAGAAGGATGAGAACATTTCACAATATTTTTTGAAAATGAAAGAATTAGGTGCACGTGGTCGAATAAACGAAATTTCAATCATTCAATATGTTATCGATGGCATAAGCGATTCCAAAATAAATAAAATCATGTTGTATGGCGCATCAAATTTAAAAGAGTTCAAAACAAAATTGGAAATTTACAGAACTTTTTCAAGTAGAAATTCCATTTCGTCGTCGTCAAACACAGGTTGTCTATCAGATGGACAAAAAATACGCGGAGCACCTTCAGGTTCAGCTTCGGTGTGTTTTAACTGTGGAGTGAAAGGTCATAAATCACATGATTGTAAGAAGAAGGCGGAGGGTCCAAAATGTTTTAAGTGTAGGAAGTATGGACATAAGGCTCCAGACTATCCAGGTGATAGTAATGCTGTAAGGGTTGCTAATGTGTCTGAAAGTTATTTTGATGGATCACTTAAAAACATTTTCATATCTAACGTTAAAGAACCAGTCAGAGGCTTGTTGGACACAGGAAGTGAAGTAACTCTAATGAGGGCTGACGAGTACAAAAAAATAGGGTCTCCACTTTTAACAGGTGGACCCACTATATTGAGAGGTTTGTCAGCAGCTGCGGTAGAAACGTTAGGTTCATTTGAGACGATTTTGATTATCGATGGACAGTCGTTCGAAGCCAAGGTGCAGATTATATCCGAAAAATATTTATCAATGCCGATGCTTGTAGGTAGAAATGTGCTACAGGATATGGAGTTAATCATTACTGCAAATAACATAGAGGTTAAAAAGATAAAATCTTTTCTAGAATGTTTTCAAGTAACTGAAGATGAAGAGAAACTAGCTTTGAACGTCCAAAATAGCTTCTACAGGAAGCAGGTGGAAGATTTAGTAGGTCAATATGAGTCGGCTGAGGTTGTGGCTAAAAGCTACGAAATGAACATCATTCTGAAAAGCGAGGAACCGATTTATGAGAAGCCTAGGACATTAGCACCTCTTGAAAAAGCAGTAGTCGATTCTCAAATAACAGAATGGTTGCAGAAGGGTATAATACGGCCAAGCAGTTCAGAATTTGGGAGTCCCATTGTTCTCGCGAACAAAAAAGATGGAACAAAAAGGCTGTGCGTTGATTATAGGAGATTAAATAAGCAGATAGTCAGGAATCATCACCCTCTTCCTCTCATTGAAGACCAAATAGAAGAGGAGAGCAGGAAGTATACATCGTTCGTCACACCAGATGACCAATTCGAGTTTTTAGTCATGCCTTTCGGACTTTGCATTTCCCCAATAGTGTTCCAAAAATTTATCGAAAAAAGTCTTTAAGCCACTGATTAAAGAGAAAATAGTTTCCATTTATATTGACGACATAATAGTACGCGCTAAAGACTACGACGAGGCCTTGATTAATCTCCAAAAAGTTCTTGAACTTGCATCTAGCCATGGACTTCGTTTTAATTGGAAAAAATGCCAGTTTATGTGTACTAAAATAGAATATCTGGGATATATTATAGAAAATGGTCATTTGAGTCCTTCTGAGCATAAAATTAAAGCCGTTGAATTTTTTCCTGAACCTGAACCTAAAAACTTAAAAGTTGTTCAAAGCTTTTTGGGCTTAGCGGGGTACTTTAGAAAATTTATCCCCAACTTTGGAATTCTAGCTAGAGCCTTAAGTGACCTTTTGCGGAAGGAGAATAGGTTTGAATTCAAAGACGTGCATAAGGAATCATTTTTGAATATACAGAAGCACTTACTAGACAAACCAACGCTGATGATATATAATCCCAGAGCCGAGACCGAGTTGCATACGGATGCATCCAAATTTGGATTTGGTGCAATTTTAATGCAAAAGTCGAGCAGCGATTCCTTTTTCCATCCGGTGTTTTACTACAGCAAAAAAATAACTCCATCCCAAGAGAAATATAGCAGCTATGATCTTGAAGTTCTAGCCATAGTTAATGCCTTGAAAAAACTTCGCGTTTATCTACTAGGAATTCGATTTAAGATTATTACCGATTGTGCTGCTTTTAAGATGACAATGGAGAAGAAGGATCTTGCATCAAGGATTGCAGGATGGGCATTATTACTTCAGGAATAAGACTACATTTTGGAACATAGAGCTGGAACTAGAATGAAGCATGTACACGCATTGAGTCGAAATCCTATTGTAATGTTAGTAGGAAGTGAATTAATCGACAGAATAAAAGCTATGCAAAAGAAAGATGAAAGAATAGAAATAATTTTGAAGATTCTTAAAAACCATCCATATAAAAATTTCATTTCAGACAATGGAATTCTCTATGAAGAAAACAGCCATGGGGAAAAGCTACTTTGCGTTCCTAAAGGATTACAAAAAGAGTTAATCAAAAGCGTACACGACAATGGACACTTTGCAGCAAGAAAGATGGAGGACATTATAAGAAGAGACTATTCGATTCCAAATCTGCGAGAAAAAACTGAAAACTGCCGACAGACCTGTATCCAGTGCATTTTGGCTGAGAGGAAGATGGGAAAAGCTGAAGGATTCTTGAATCCCATTCCCAAAGAAGACCGCCCTCTGCATACCTACCACCTGGACCATGTTGGACCATTAACTACTACATCGAAACGATACAAGTATATCCTTACAGTAATTGATGGCTTCAGTAAGTTTGTTTGGATATATCCAGTGAAAACTTTATCTACAGACGAAGTCCTACAAAAGCTGGAATATCAGAGTTCCATTTTTGGTAATCCACAACGTTTTATAACGGATAGAGGAACTGCCTTTACATCCAACAATTTTTCTGATTATTGCAAGGACCAAAACATTCAACATACTCTCATCACTACAGGTGTTCCAAGAGGCAATGGCCAAGTTGAAAGAATGCATCGAAGCATCATACCTATTTTAACTAAATTATCTACTAACAAGCCTGACCATTGGTATACTTTTACTAATAAAGTTCAAATTTTTATCAACAGCAGCCTGAACCGAAGCATAGGAAGAAGCCCTTTTGAGGTGATGTTTGGAGTTAGAATGCGCAACAAAGATGACGTTAGGATTGCAGAAGTAATTGCCGAAGAGATGATTGAAGCCTTTGACGAGGAGAGAAACGAAGTAAGAGACGAGACCAGACACCAAATTTCTATCGTTCAGCAAGAGAATCAACGAACTTTCAATAAGAATAGAAAGCCCGCTCATCAGTATCAACCAGGAGATTTGGTAGCAATTAAACGAACCCAGTTTGGAAATGCTATCAAAATTTCAAATAAATACTATGGCCCTTATAGAATAACGAACGTTGGGCCGAACAACCGTTACGATGTGGAAAAAGTCGGAGAAACAGAAGGACCAAGGAAGACATGCAGCAGCGCCGATAACATGAAACCGTGGATAGGCTTCGAGGATTCCACCGACGACGATGAAGATTATGATTTCTCTTAAACAAACATAACCTTTCTAACTTTTATCCTATTTACCCTACATTTCAAAAGAAAACCCATGAATAAACATGATTTCTACTTACAGATTTAAGATGTTGATTTTGAGAAGTACCTACCTACCTAACGAAATCTAATTTGTGAATTTCAAGATGCAATTTTAGAAGCATAATACTCGCCGACATCACCAGAACTACCTACTAAATGACCTTCACTATATCAGAGATGAGCAAGACGACCACACACCCAAGAAAACTAATAATACGGAAGATGAAGTGCATACTAGAACACTACTTAGATGACCATTACACCACACCAGAGATGACCAGAGACGATAATTTACAAAAGATGGCTCACACCACCGAATGAGAAGAACAATAGATGCCAGAGATACGGACTCGAAAAAGCCAAAACACTGCCATTACCAGAGATGATACGACGATCACTACAAGCGGAGACGACTTGAGATGACCAACACTTCCAAAGATGAATGAGCATACAACGGATTATTATTCTAGAGACGACGATAATACCAGAGATGATCATAAAATACCAGATGTGACCAAATTCCAAGATGACCGATTAAAAATTATCACCGAGACGTTGAACTGCAGGATGGCCGAATTTGTAGGATCATTTTGGCACCACTAATAGTATGGTAGCACTATCCTAAACAACCTTACCATTGAATCAGCTGTCAATCAAAGGAGATGCACTACAGAGCTCGCCCCTTCTTCTTATCTACACAGCATCATCGCAAGTACCAGTGGTCGAGCTCAGTTCACGATAGATTATCTAATTAATTTTTTTCCATTTTGCGCCTAATCATTTTTGTATCACTGTTTTTTGAATTTTTAATGAATTATTGTTAAATAAACCTGTTTTGAAAAACGTGAGTTTCAATCCCACATACATACATACATATGTACATACATTTTTATAAGAAGAAGAAGATAATTTGTAATACAGGAGCAAGTTCGTACGACCCAGTCGTGCACATATTTTTTTAATTTTCATTGGTGTTTCGCAATAAGTATTTATTGAATTTAATTGTTAGTATATTGAATTGCTACCATTGGCAATACAGTACCTTTTCCATGTTAGATTTACTTTGCTATATTCTACTTTGTTCATTGAATTATAAAATAACTTGTTAGCGTTTGATTTGTATATTAAGTTTTTGTGAAAATAATTTGTCAGTCTTTTCTCGATTCTTCATTTGCTTATAACTAATAACTTATCAATAAATCCTGTAAAACTGTTCGTCTGGTTTTTTCACTAACAAAGGTTATGGGCCCAGGATTACGTTTTTAATTATCAATCATAAGTCATTACTTAAATTCGAGAAAAATGAGTTCTTCTCTATATCAAATCGATAAGCTGTCTAACGAAAACTTCGATTGCTGGAAGATTCAAATGAGGTCGGTCCTCATACATTCTGGTCTTTGGTCACATGTTTCTGGAAGCAGCCCTAAACCCGAGGCTCAAGCAAATGGTGCGAATGCAGATGAGATTTCCAACTGGATGCAGAAGGATGAGAAGGCTCTTGCAACAATTTTGCTGTGTGTACAGTCAACGCAGTTGAGTCACATCAAGAATTCGACATCAGCGAGGGAAGCATGGCTTAAATTATCGGAGGTACATCAACCTAGTCGCCCCGCTAGGAAGGTAACACTTTTTAAAAATCTCTTGGCATTAAAATTAGAAGAAAGTAGTTCAGTCTCCGATCATTTGATTAAGTTTTTAGATACGGCAGATAAATTGATAGAAATTGATATTAAGATTCAGGATGAGTTGCTCGCTATCATTTTACTATCAAGTCTACCAAAGCGCTTTGAGAATTTCGTGGTTGCAATTGAATCCAGAGATTTTTGCCCTCTATAAGTGTGCTTAAAACAAAGCTTTTGGAAGAAGGGAAGCGAAGGCATGATAATCCACAAGAGACAAGTGAGTTTGCATTTTTAATGCAACGGCAGCCAAATTCACAAGATAAGAAAAATAAGCGTGAAGTGAAAGGTAAATGCTACAATTGCAATTATAGACGGGGGCACTTTGCATCAGCATGTAGAGCACCTAAACGCTCTTCTAACAAAAATATTACGTCATCGTTTGGCATGCTTAATATGTACAGTTCTTCTGTTCTTAATAAGAACAACTGGATTTTGGATAGCGGTTCAACTTGCCATATGAGCTGCGATCAAAGTATCTTCAGTCTTCACGTCGATTCGTTTGCATAGAGAGAAAGTTCAGTTAGCTGCAGATTTTTCCATAGAATCAAAGGGAATTGGGAACGTTTTAATTGCTACAGATGGTCGATCAGTTGAATTCAAAAATGTGCTGTTTGTTCCGCAATTGCAAACTAATTTCATTTCAATCTGTAAAGCAGCTGAGAATAATCATTTTGTTCAGTTCTGCAAGGACGGTGCAGACATTTATGATGACAAAAATAATATCATTTTGCATGCAGAAAAATGTGATGATTAATATGTGTTAAATATTAAGTATAATTCGAAAATCTGTCGCATGAGTAAATTAGAGAACAATTATTTACTATGGCATGCACGTTTTGGCCATCTTAACTTAAAGAGTTTGAATTATTTATACAAACATGAAATGGTTAGAGGATTACGTTTGGATAGTGCTCCTCGACAAATTGATTGCGAAGTTTGCTATAAAGGAAAGTTATGTAGTTCAGTTTTTCCAATATATAATGAGATAAGAAGTCAACAGATATTGGAAATTGTTCACACGGACATTTGTGGACCAATGAGGACCAATTCGCTAGGAGGTGCGAGATATTTCACTCTTTTTATAGATGACTTCAGTAGAATGGTGTTTGTTTACTTTCTGAAAGCGAAGTCTGATATTTTAGATGCATTTAAAAGATTTAAAGCTGAAGTTGAACGTGAAACTTCTCATAAAATAAAAATACTTAGAAGCGATAACGGGCGACAGTATGTCAACGCCGAATTCTGAAAATGGTATTGCTGAACGCGCAAACAGAACTATGATAGAGATGGCCAGGTGTCTTCTCCTGGATAGTAACTTACCAGATTTCTTATGGGCAGAATCAGTCAACACTGCTGTGTATCTTCGTAATCGTTCTCCAACGAAATTGCTTAATTCTAAGACTCCATATGAAACAACAAGGCATACAAATTAGATAAACGCCCGGGAAAGTCCAAATTTCAAGCCAGGGGTGTAGAATGCGTTATGGTTGGCTACTCTAGTGAGTCGAAAGCATACGGGCTCTATGATCCGAAAACTAGGAGTGTATGTAAGAGTAGGGATGTAAAATTTTTAGGAAATTCCATAAACATTGGGCAAAAGAAGAATGAAGATCTGATGTTATTGAACTTTGAAGATAATGAGGTAAAATGTGAAGAGAGTTCTAAAAATATAAGGAAAAATTGCTCAAGTGATAGTGAAGACTCATTCGAAACGGATTATGGAGATGATGAAGGTCGTGATGTCGATGCTGCTGAGGTTGAAGACGATGTTGATGGCATTGATGGTAATGTTTCAGAGAATGTTGTAGAAGAGGTAGCAAAAGACGCAAGATTGCTAAGGCCACGATTGAAGGAAGTTAAATATAACTATTTCATGAATGATTTAAAATTGTCGGACAGTCCTTTAACAGTTAAAGAAGCCCTGAGCAGATCTGATGCTCATAAGTGGAAAACAGCTACGGAAAATGAACTCAAATCTCTACAAAACAATAAGACATGGGATCTCGTCGATCTACCATCTAACCGGCATGCTATTAAATCCAAGTGGGTTTTTACAATAAAACGCGATAAGGACGGAAACCCTATTCGATATATAGCAAGACTTGTTGCAAAAGGTTGCAGCGAACGTTTCGGTATTGACTATACGGAAACATTCTCGCCTGTGGTAAGATACTCCACCATTCGTTTGATATTAGCATTAGCTGTGGAAAATGACCTTGAAGTTCATCATGTTGATGTTTCGTCGGCATATCTGAATGGTGAAGTTAAGGAGGAGATATACATGGAGCAGCTCGAGAATTTTGAAGGTGTTGCAAATACTAAACAAGTTTGTAGATTAAAGAAGGCTATTTACGGGCTGAAACAAGCCGGACGCGAATGGAATAGGAAGTTGGATGAAACACTGAAGTCTCTCGGTTTCAAGCGTTGCTCTACAGATACGTTTTTTGTATACGAAGAATGAAAATGGATCAATAAATATTATAGCGGTTTATGTGGACGATCTTATGATAGCATGTTCAAACAAAAACCATTTAGCTAACATAAAACATGCAATAAGCTTAGCTTTTGATATCGTCGACAAAGGTCCTGTAGATTTTTTCTTGGGTATAGGCATTGAACGAGATAAAAAGACAGGTGATATAAGTCTTTCTCAAGAACAATATATTCGGAATCTTTTGGCTAACCACAATATGATGTCTACAAGAAAATGCAGTACTCCGTTAGATCCAGGAAATGTTCTGACCAAATGTGAAAATTAATTCAAGCAGCAAGAGGGTTAATGAGAAACAATATCAGTCACTTATTGGGTCTTTAATTTACTTGGCGGTTTCAACTAGGCCTGATATTCAACATGCAGTGAGCAAATTAGCTCAATTTAATATTGAACCATGTCAAGAGCATATGGCAGCTGCTAAGCATCTCTTAATATACCTTTTTAATACAATTAACTATAAACTCTTATTTAGAAAAACTAGTCAAGCACTTTGTGGGTTCGCAGATGCAGACTGGGCTAATTGTGTTAACGATCGCAAATCATACACGGGGTACGTATTCATGCTTGCTGGCGGATCTACTTATATCATGGGAGTCTCGAAAGCAACAGACCGTGGCCCTCAGTAGTACTGAGGCTGAATACATGGCGTTGGGAGCAGCTACAAAAGAAGCAGTATACTTGAGGCGTCTGATTGAAGAAGTTGGATTTCATTCTGCACTGGGAGGTCCTACTGTACTAAATGGTGCTCTGCGAAGAGTGGGTAAGGGTTTGGAAAGGATTGCTTGCAATTCCAAGTACAGATTTCTTGCCGCTCATGTGCGGAAGGTTCAACCTCCAAGTGGTGCAGAGCGTCAACCTGACTTCGGTCAGGGCGAATGAACCTACGTTTTTATTGTACATGTATCAAATCACTTTTTACCCAAACGCCGTGATTAATGAGACTGTACTTGATTATCATTGTGATAGAATAAGGCACTAATGAGTGTTTATAAAAAGTTGTTGTTGCATGGCAATATGTCATGCAGTCTTCCATATTGGTCACCCAACTCTTTTCTGGATAAAAGACTGCATGACAATGGACACCAGTGTTCCTGTGAGCCGATAAGTCACGAAGCTGTGAAATTATCCTTTTGGTTTGTACGGATGTGTGATAATTTCACACATCCGATAGAATGTATGATGATAATGTCATACATTCACGGAGTACAAAATAACAAAAGAGACAGACCATGTCTTCTGAAAAAAAATGGTACTCTGGGGTAGTTGATGCCCGGATTCTAATTGAATCTTCAACTACAGTTGCGGTTGGCCCCCTTGTGGGAGTTCAGAGTGGCTGTGGTTGACGAGAAATCCGTTCTCGGTAACTGAGTGGTTAGTCTCTAAGCTCAGTTACATAGATAAAAACACATTTACCAGTATGGCTTTTTTTATCGGGAAAAGCAAACTGGTACTTGAGAAAAATGGAAATGGTGGAAGACAAAGTCAATGGCAAATGGGACATATGTAAATGACTAATTTTGTGCCTTTTCCCATATCTACAAGGCAACATACACCAAAATATGCATGTAATTCATGCATATAAAATGGAGTGGATTGGAAATCAATCCACCACGAAATAGAGGCCTCATGGCCAGGTGTTCGTGTGTAATTGTTTTCATAGTCTGTACTAAATGGTGATAATTTGAGTGCACAGAACTTAGTCAAAAATTCTATTTTTCATTCACGTTCGAAGCATATTGACATTAAATATCATTATATTAGAGAAATTTATAACAAGTCGTTAATAACATTAAATTTTGTTCCATCTTAAGATATGATTGTGTAATAAGAAAGTACACACTATACATCCCTGCTGTAATAAGAATGTATACATCCCTGCACAAGCAGATTAATAATTGTATTAGCAAATAAGCTTTAGTCACATACCAGATGCCAAAGAATAAAGACAACACAAAACACAACAGTTAACTTCTTTATTTTCTAGAACATAAAACATGGTGTCAGAAGTGGTAGAAGTTTAAATTAATAATTTTATTATTTAACATACATACATACAGAAAATTCAGTGTGAATTTATTTTAATTATAAAACGCAGTTTGCTTGTAAATTGAAGCAAAAATAAAGGACAAATTGTTCATTATAAAAAGTGACGCAATATAAAATTACATTGTGAGATCATGGATTTGCGGTTGCCACAAGCATTGGATTGTTCGGATTTACCAAAAGAATGGCCCCGATGGAAACAAACATTCATGATTTACCTCATTGCAAATAATAAAATGAAGGAATCTGAAACGACAAAAATTGCAACATTTTTGTGGCTCATCGGTCAACGTGGCATGGAAATATACAACACATTATTTCCAAATGATGGAAGTGTCAATGCAATGTTTGGTACAACAAAAAAAAGCCAATGGAAAAAGTTCAGTACACGTGAGGGATGAAAAAGACGAAACGGAACAAGAAGGCGAAAAGAAAAAAGATGAAGAAAAAGATGCTGATTCCGTTGTTGATGAGAAAACACATGTTCCAAATACACTGGATGACATCATCGTTGCACTTGATGAGTATTGTTTGCCGACAAAAAACACGACAATGGAAGCATTTAAGTTCAACATGATCGTTCAGAAGGAAAAACAACCATTCACAGAATTTGAAACAGAACTTCGTACACAACTACAGTACTGTGATTTCGAATGTTCTGGTTGCAACAAATCGTATGCAGATCGTATGTTGTTAGACCGCATTGTCATTGGTGTGGCTGACAAAAAATTACAGTTAAAATTGTTGGATGGAAAACAACAAACACTCACGCATGTTATCGATACATGCAAGGTATTTGAATCAGCATCGGCAAATAAACTTTTGTTGGATAAGACGCATGTTTCGCCACGTGAAGTGAATGCAATTGAACAACAACCGGTACAGTGTGTTCCGACCAGTGCCGGCTTTAGGGTATGGCGACCCAGGCGGTCGCTCATTTGAGTTCTAACTTCGATTTAGAACTTTGTCATAGTTAGAACTTCGATAAAATTAGACCTAGACCCTCGCATTCAGAAGCCTAGTGCCTTAAAAGTCGTTTTATTTATAATTTCGTTTTTTCAACGTTTAAAATAACAGAGAATAATAGGTGGAGGGAGATATAGAAAATGGATCAAATTTTCGATTTTGATTTTGAGTACCATGCGAACGTTATCCTGAAAGAACGGCGTATTTATCGAATGCCAATACGTGCCACTATTAATACATGGGACGACACTGATTTTTTTCGGCACTTCTGTTTAACAAAGCAAACGTTTTAGCAGTCCTTTAACTGGTGGCAGAAGACCTTCCACAACCACGGTAAAAATTGGAATGAATTGACTATGCACTTTTTTTTCTTGACAGTTTTTCGAATCCCACATTCTACGTTACAGCAAAAATGAGCACAAAGTAAAAAATTATTTGTATTTTGTTTCGAATTGAAGGAAATGTCTGTCAAAAAATACTGCCGGGTGACTAAAAAGTTTCAAAAACATGCTTGAACTAGGTTTCAAAAATAACAAGTTCTAAGCGCTTAGAACTCAATGATGATTTTAGATCGAGTTCTTGAGAAGTGAAGAAATTTCGAGTTCCAAATATTCTAAAAACTAAGTTCTAACGTTAGACCGAGATTCACTAGGTCGAGTTTTAAAGGGAATTTAGAACTTGGTGACGGAATTAGGCGTAATTTTATCGAAGTTCTAGCTATAAAAAGTTCTAATTCGAAGTTCTTACGCATTAGAACTTGGTGAAGAATTGACTTAGAACTCAAATGAGTTCTTAAATTTCACTTAAACGAGTTTTAAGGGGTAGAACTTTGTCAAAAAACTGACTAGGCGTAGGTAAGTGTATTTGTGTTTGACATTTTCAAATTCAAAAGAAATCAATATTAACAGGATAAAATTAATTATTAAATAATTGCGTAAAGGAAAATTGTACACATTTATTCTTTAAAGCATAAATTCTACTTCTTCATCAATTTGCAATTTTTTAAGTAAGATATAAGTTTCATCTTTTTTAGGAGAAGGAGGAGGTAATATTATTTGTAATTAAAAAAAGGGCGCCAAATATTTGACTCGCCTGGGGCGCCAAGACAGCTAAGGCCGGCCCTGGTTCCGACAAGTAATGTTCCATCAGAGGTGGATGCAATCAAAACCAAGTGTTTCAACTGTGGACAAACGTATTCTGGTCGTCATCGTCAATTTTGCCCAGCGAAGAACATCAAATGTAACTCTTGTGGACGTATTGGGCATTTTGCTCGGCTGTGTAAATCGAATAGCAACAACAACAGCGGCAATATTAACAACAACAACAAACAAGGTGGTTTCACGCAACAAAAACAAGTCAACGCAGTTGAAAACTGGAGTTCCAATGGTAATTGTTTACATATAGGCATTATTCATATTAAGGCTGGGTTTCCCATTGAAAATTTCGTTGGTGTTTTGCGCAAAACTGTGTAGCTCCCAAAATATTCCGAATATTTAAATGAAATCAACGACTATAGATTATACATTTAATAAGCTAAGAAGTTAATAAACTAAACAAAATATTAAAAATGTATTTCATCCCAAAAGGGTCATGCAAAACGAAAAATTATGAAATTTTTGGAGACGTTTGCGGTGGAACAGTTTTGTTGCCTTAAAAATTAATTTTTTATTCTTTTTATGTTTTTTATCTATTCTTTAAATGTCTCACGATTCAGTGACGTGGCTTTTTTTTAATATTTTGTCCAGTTTCGTCAAAAAAAATTAACGAAAACACGAAAAATGGGCAAAATTTAGCAAAAGTAGGTGTGATTTATTTGGAATAATTTCTAAAGTAATAAAGATAAAAAATTGAAAATATTTTTTTTATACTGTCGAAATGTACATAATATCACATTAATTTTTTAATTTTTTTATAAATTATTTTACTAAATTTTTTTGAAGTGCAAAGTAAAAAATTGCATGTTTTTCTTAGAATATTCTGCGGTGAACAAGATTCCAGCCCCATTTATTTTTACTCAACAACAAAAGTATTTTTTTATGAAAATTGAATATCTCTTCGACTCAGTAACGTTTTTAGAAAAAAAAGAAAATAAATTAAAACATATTTAAAAATGCATTTAAAAATGTCAGTATTTGTGTATCAATTATGAGGAGAATGCAGCAAACAATATTTTCAAATATATTTTTTTAATTTTTTTTTTCATATTTTTTATATAGAAATCAGAAACTAAAATAATTTTACGATTACGATTTATTTTATATTAATATTCGAAAATGGGTAATTTTTTTACATTTTTACAAGGCGTTTGCTCACACACACTAAGGTACTCAGTTCAAACGAATTGAACTAGGTGGCGTTCTTTTATATTTCATTCTCCTCTTCTTCGTTTTTTTTTTGTTTTTTTTTCATAGGATAGAGAAAAAATTCCTCATACCAAACGTTCTCATAGAACTCGTTTGAGAATGAAAATTCATTTTTTATACTTCTGGAATGTTTATGATATGCAGACATATAGATAGGCAATAATTGTGATCACTTACTATGTACTTTGTAGGTATTTGATGAAAACGTTGTTTTGAGTACCTATCTATATTTGTCATATTTGCATGCATTCATTTCGAATATGTGAATGCGCGTATTTTTTGTAAATGAGTCAAGTGCAATGGCTTGAGAAGTAAAATACCTGTTACGCAATGAGGAAACGATCTTTTTTTTCGGGGTGGTTTGTGCCATTTCTTATTATTATGACGTAAAGGGTTGTGTTTCTTTTTTGTTTTTTGTTTTGCTTCTGTTTTTTTGTAGCAATGACATTTTTTCCTCTCGTTTCTCTATGCTGGTGGGATCGTAATATCCTTTTAGAAGAAGAACAAACCTGTTGCCTACGCAATGAAGAAACGATTGTTTTTCGTGGTGGTGTGTCTGTGTGCCTTTTCTTAGGATTATGTAAAGGGTTTTGTTTTTGCCGATGATTTGAATTATGGTTCTTTCTTTGAGATCTTTGTTTTAGAATTATAAGAATTATAAAATTCAATCTAATGTCTAATCTTGACCTAATCTTGTTTTGTTTTTGTATAACAAAAGATTGATTTTATTTTGCTTTAGTACATAAAGGTAAAGGTAAAAAAAAATAATTTTTGATTTTGGAATCATTTTTCTTCATAAAATATTATTACTTTCGTAGGTAGGTTTTGAAAAATAAATTTTATTATATTATATTATATTCCTTGAAACCTTGAAGAAATAAACCCCAATGCATTTGGGAATAATAAAAAAAAATGTTATAGTTTGAGTAATTTTTTGCCTATTTAAAAAAAGCCAAATAATCTCCCAACCGTCCGTAACCCAAATCGGCTAAGGAAACAAACTCAGTTGAAGACAATCGGGTAACTTTTGCCTAAATTCCCAAGGAAAGACAGAATTGAGGCAATTACTTTTTTGATTTTTCTATCATCGTATAATCATGTTTGATCAAAATGTCGTCTTAAAGTTTTTTAATTTTTCATAGCTTGTCAAAAAGTACCTACGTCTCTTTATAGATAAATATAAAGATGAAATCAAAGAAAAATTAAAATCGTTCGTCAGGAACCCAAAAAAAGAAACAATTCGAACACAAATGTCATCAAACCTCAAAACCATCATAATCCCAAATTACAAAATTTGCGAAGAAAAAAGAAAAACAAGAATTCATGAATGCTACTCCTACTCCAAGTGCACATAACATAATACGTATGTAGAATGTAGATGCATTTTTGTGTATGTCCACACCACTGTTTACAATTTCACATAGTAAATAGATACATGCGAAAATACCTCTTTTTTCATCCCTATTTTGTGGACCTTCGTAAGCGGATCTCATTTCTTACACATCGCTTACTGAATTCTGAGTGAGCAGAGAAAAATACAAAAACTAGAAATAGAAAACTAGAAATTTCAATTCAAGTGGCTATATGAGACGGAAATAAAAAAAAAAGAAAGGGAAATATTCACTAACACCAGTGCATGCTTTTACACGAGCTCGGAGTTCAAGAAAAAAGGAAACCCAGTCTTAATAGTTGTAAATTAAATAAGCATAAATGTTTTAACAGATTGGAAGTAATTAATCGAATTCGATGGGAAAAATCATACGTCATTCAAGATTGGCCAATTAAATTTAAAATTGATTCTGGTTCAGATGCAAACTGTATTCCGATTGATTTTATTAAAAAAAATACAAAAGCAAACAACTTTTCACACGTTAACTGTGATGTTATTGACTATAGTTCTAATAAAATTAAAATTCATGGCCAAATAAAGTTGAATTGTTTTGATGTTGACAGGCAAATTAGTCATTCTGCTAAATTTTTGATTGTTGACAATTGTTTTGAACCAATCTTGGGTCTTGAAATTGATAAAGCGATTGATAAAGCGGATTGATAAAGCGAATTGATACAATTCAATTGTCTTTCCCAAGTGTAGTATCGGAATTCGTAGAAACTTATGGGGAATTATTTGATGGGCTTGGGAAAATTCCAGGTAAATGTTCAATAACGCTGAAGGAAAACTCTATCCCGTCATTACACTACAAGAAACGTATACCCTTAAGTTTACATGATAAATTAAGAAATAAGCTTGATGTTCTATTGCAAGAAGGAATCATAAGTTTTGTTGACCAGCCAACTGATTGGGTTAGCAATTTGCAAATCGTAGAAAAACAAGATGGTGACATTCGATGTTGCCTAGATCCAAAGCCATTAAACATGTGTATTAAGCGTGAACATTTTCTAATTCCCACATTTGATGATATTATTAGTCGTTTGTCAAACAAACGTGTATTTACTGTTTTAGATTTATGTAATGGATTTTGGCATATGGAATTAGATGAAACGAGTTCATATTTGACGACATTTATGACGCCGTTTGGTCGCTATCGTTGGCATCGGGTTCCTTTTGGACTAAAGAATGCACCAGAGATGTTTCAACAACGTATGGTAAAAATATTTGGTGACATTCCAGGTGTCGAAATTTATTTTGATGACATTTTCATTGCTGGTGAAAATGCTAATGAACATGATAAAACGTTAGCCATCTTACTAGAGCGAGCAAAAGCAAATAACATTAAATTTAACAGTAAAAAAATTCAGTATCGAACAAACAGGGTGAAGTTCATGGGTCATATAATTGTTGACGGAACCGTAATGCCAGATAATAAAGATATTCAGGCTATCGTAGGTATGCCTAAACCAGCTAACAAATCTGACGTTTTGCGATTGTTCAGTCTATTAAAATATTTAGCACGTTTCATCCCAAGTTTATCTCAGAAAACAGCTAGTTTGCGTGAACTTACCAAAAATAACGTAAAGTTTGAATGGGCAAATGCTCATGATGCTGAATTTAATGAGTTGTTGAGTATTATAACTAATAAACCAGTGTTGGCAATTTATGATCCAAAACTGCCAGTGACCATACAAACCGACAGCTCAAAGGATGGGCTGGGAAGTGTCTTGCTGAAGAACAACAAGCCAGTGGCGTATGCATCAAGAACACTGTCTAAAACTGAGCAACGCTGGGCTCAGATTGAAAAAGAACTATTGGCAATTGTGTTTGCGTGTAAAAAGTTTCATCATTATGTGTATGGACGAAAGTTCAATGTCGATTCAGACCATAAACCGCTAGAAAATCTAATGAAACGTGACATTGATGATATCACACCTCGCTTACAGCGAATGTATTTAATGTTGCTTAAATATCCAAGCATGACAATCACATATATTCTGAAGAGTTTGACAGTGAAATGTCAATGGTTATTCACTCAGTCAAAGGGAAAGCATGTATGTATGTCCAAAGACAATTTTGAAAATTATAAAACTACCTTAAAAAAGGATGAGAAATACAGTCGCATAGTAAAATATGTGGAAACACAATGGCCACCATATCATCAACTTGATGATTTGAGCCAACAACGGTTCCAGAAATATCGAGATGAGTTGCACGTTGAGAATGGCATCATTGTTTGGTTGTTCCAACGGAACTCCAAAGCAAAACCAGCAAGTGGCTTCATAATCCACATTTGGGCATTGAAAAGACACTGTCTCGTGCTCGTTTGCAATTTTTCTGGCCTGGAATGTCTACGGACATTACTGAACTTGTTAAAAGTTGCAAGGTTTGTGAAAAATTCACTAGAAATAATCAAAAGGAGTCATTAATTCAAGAAACGCCAGCCCAATATCCGTTTCAAAAAGTGTCAACAGATATTTATGAATATGCAGGAAAAAATTTCATTGTTCTCATAGATGCATATTCGTGTTTTGTTATGTCACAAGAGCTTAGAGAAAAGTCCATTCGTCATGTAATAAATGTTTTCGAACGCATATTTTGTGAATACGGCTATCCAACTGAAATCAAAAGTGACAACATTCCGTTCAATTCACGTGAATTTGAAGTATATTGCAATAAAGTAAATATAACACAAAAATTATCGAGCCCGAGATATCCTCAAAGTAATGGTTTGGCTGAAAAGGCTGTTGCCATTGTTAAAAACATTCTCAAGCGTTGCTATGAGACGGGGGATATGAATGATTTTCAATATCGACTACTCGAATACAATACAACACCTGTAGCTAGTATGGGCTTGTCACCATCACAATTGTTCTTTGGCCGATTAATTAAAAGCCGTTTACCAATAGATGAAAATCTGTTGGTAAGAGAAAACATTGCAGAAAACGTTGTGCAGAATAAGATGGCTGCAAAACAAAAAACACAAAAATTTTATTTTGATCGGAATGCAAAAGATTTGCCAATATTGAATGACGGTACAAAAATTATGTTTAAGAAAGACGGAAAAGAATGGGTTTATGGAGAAATAGTTCGTAAAGTTAACGATAGATCTTACGTAATTAGGGACAATTATAATAATTATTACCGTAAAAATAGACGTTTTATTGTAACATCAAGAAATGTTGAAGTCCATCCATCCATCCTAGTGATGTTCTAACAGAAGAGTCACTATGTAACAGTTTAGTACCCATTGCAAATAGTGATTATTGTAATCGTTCATTTAATAATGATGTACCGAATAATGATAATATTGTTCTTGATGATTCTAATGTAAACAGTTCAACAGAAGATGTAAATCAAAATAATGTAAATCAAAATAATGTAAATCAAAATAATGAAAATCAAAATAATGTAAATCAAAGTAATGTAAATCAAAATGTTCCATATGTGACAAGAAGTGGAAGAAGTGTTAGACCACCAAATCGTTATGGCTTTGATTAGGTTTATTTAATCAATGTTAATTAGTTAATTTAAAAAAAAAAGCATGTAATAAGAAAGTACACACTATACATCCCTGCTGTAATAAGAATGTATACATCCCTGCACAAGCAGATTAATAATTGTATTAGCAAATAAGCTTTAGTGTTTAGTCACATACCAGATACCAAAGAATACAGACAACACAAAACACAACAGTTAATTTCTTTATTTTCTAGAACATAAAACAGATTGCAGATATTTTAACAAAAATTTTATTGAAATCGAAACATGAATATTTATCTTTGAAACTTGGACTATCAAATTAAAATTAAAATTATATTATTGAAAGGCACTGTTTTGAGAGGTAGTATTGAATATAATTGTTAGTATATTGAATTGTTACCATTGGCAATACAGTACCTTTTCCATGTTAGACTTACTTTGCTATATTCTACTTTGTTCATCTCTATATATATAAAAATGGATGTGTGTTTGTTTGTATGTCTCTTATAGACTCCGAAATGGCCCAACAGATATTTGTGAAATTTTCATGGTTCATACTTTTGCATTCAGTGATGATTTCTGTGAAAAAAGAAATTGGAAAAACCTCATGGAAGAGTGGGAAAACTGGAAAAACCAAACAAAGGTCGGAAATTTGATTTTTTTTGCTTGGAATTTTTTGTTTCAAAATGGGTTTTCGAATGGAAAAATAGAAAGTTTTTGATGAAAAACTCGGAAAACTCATTGGGAAAATTGCATATTATTGCAGGTGCATTAGTTTTCAAATGGAAAACTGGAAAATTTCAGAATGGGTTTTCTAATGGAAAATAGAATGTTCTGATGAAAAACTCGGAAAACTCTTTGGTTTTTAAAGGGAAAATTGCATATTATTGCAGGTGTATTGGTTTTCAAATGGAAATTTGGAAAATTTCGGAATGGGTTTTCCAATGGCAAATAGAAAGTGCATTGATTCTTAAGTAGAAAAATGGAAATTTTTTGATTGGGAACTCGGAAAACTCTACGAGAGCTCGAAGATCTTCAACATTGAATTTAAGGTGCATTGGTTTGTTTGTATGTCCGGTTTGGACTCTTAATCCGCTCAATCCTCAATGCAATTTTATAAAATTTTCATTGTATAAAAATAATTTTTTGAGAAAATCTTACGGGAAAGTCAGCAAATAAGGTGGATAAGCTGTTTGGAATTCTAATTTTTGTGAAATAGTCAAAACAGAGAAGTTTTTGAATTTTTCAAAGAAATTTGCATTTTATTTCATGCTTTAATGAAAGAAGAATGTTAGTTGTAGAGCTTGAAAAAATTCAGATATGAAGTTCTCTATTTTAATCGAAGGGTGGCGAGACGAAGTTCGCAGGGTCGGCTAGTACAATATACAAGACGACTTTGGCGAAACAACTAAAAGCAAAATAAAAAAGCAAACCAAACCCGGAAATTACCAATTATCAAGATTGTGATGTGAATTTAAGACAGAGAATGCCTAAGCCAGGAAAAAACAAATTCAAGCAGGACAGCTTTAGAAACAAGACTGGCTTACATGTTGACATGCCAACACAGTATTTAGGGAACATCAAATGATGGAAAAAAGGAAAGAAGTTTCTTAAAGGGTTTCATATTAATTATAAGGCCTTAGTGTCTGTGTTGAAAAATATGTAACGAAGACTTGAAATATGTAGCTATTGTTTCACATCAGACAAGGTTTGCTTCTTCTTTTCTATTATCGGAAGAAGGGCAAAATGATAGAAATAAGGAAACTGAAAATATCGTGAACATTTTACGAGAAAAACTTCGCATTTGCAAAATCTTAGATGAATTCCTTTAACCAGAAAGAGTTGCGTAAGTCGGTGATCTTCAGATGGAAGAATCACAAACCAATCGACCATGCTCTAATTGATCTTAGGCATGGTTCGATTATACATTAAGATACAAATCATGATAAGGTATTTGCTAATACAAGGAATAGCATTCCTGAATAACAACGCCATTAATCTGCAGATTGCAAAATTTTCTCTGCTTCGAACGCTGGAGAAAGCATGTGACGGACCGTGACGTAAGTCAAGTATCAGGCTAGCAGTATTGCAAATAAGCTTCTATATGGCAACGGCTACCTAGCAAGTATATACCAATGCACTATGCAGTGAAATCCGATAACATAGGAAGAATAATGAGCTAGAAAGCCAAGAAGAACATGGAAGGAGAATCACCGTCTCTAAGCAAGTGTTTGAGAGAACCAAGATAAATCTGAGATTGCACAAGTTGGTGAGTAGGCGAAGTGGAAGCCCCATGTTCTAAGGAATCCAAGCGCCAACCAAGTTATTTAAATAACTTAGGGAAAGGTACAAAATTTAACAATCAATTCATTTTTTTGATTAGCTACTACTGGAAAACGTACTTCTATGTTCATTTTCTATTTTTTTGTTTAAATATTTTCTTGGCATTTCCCAGACCATTTCCACCGATAGTTTTTCTTTGCAAAATATAACCCCTTTGAACTTAATGAACAAAAACAGAACAGCACATCAAACTTTTTCCAAGCAAAAAAAAACAAATTCTGAAAAGTTTGAATTTTAAATTCAATTTTTTGTTTTTTGTATAGTTTACATAATTTTCTTAGAAATAGAAAAGAGCTCCAAAGAGTGCTGCTGAATATTCAACTAGAGCGTGACAATGTTTGTGACTGGTGGTGGGGTGTCTTTAGTTTCTGTTTGCATCGTTTGTAGTTTTATTGTAGCAAAACAAAAATTCTGTGCTGGATACAGATTGATTTTTTGTCCATGCTCTTGATTTTTTTGTGTTAAAGGTTTGGGTTGTGAAGAAGTATATTTTAAAAGCAGGAAAACTTTTATCTCCCTTGATAACTATGGCATATCTACAAGTTTTTTCAAGGGAAGATATTTTTATTTTTTAGTTACATATATGTAGGTATATTTTAAAGATCAGTGAATTTGTGTGTAGTTTCTTTGAAGAGGTGTAGTAGCCCGTGGTTTAGTGGTTAGGTGCGTTGGCTGCTAAGCAGAACGTCGTGGGTTCGAGCCCTACTCGTGCCCACAAAGTTTTTATTTCATCTTTCCCGGACACTGCCTCTTGCGAGGAACTGACAAAACTTCCAAGAGTATCAATCTGTCATGAATAAGTGCTTCTCAAATTTGCCGTTCGGAATCGGCGTTAAATTGTAGGTCCCCTCAATTCTTCACACGCACTCAAAGAATTGTTGATGAGAGTAAGCCACTTAGGCCTTGGCTCTTCAAGAACTGTCGCGCCACTCTATTTATTAATTTTTTTTTTCTTTGAGGAGGAAAACAATGAAAGCTTGATTATGTTGAAAAGAAGTCCTTATTGAGTAGTTAACGGCTCTTCAAGAATTACAGTTTGAAAGCCGGTGGCACGCAATGCGTTGTGACTTGTGAGATACTTTTGGATTGAGGTTGAGGTATGCTTATCGGTCTTGCCAGGGTACAAATTAAAGAGTACCTACCAGAAACTTTAATATTAGTGAAGCTTTTATTTACACTAGGTCTTCTTGTTGTCTTAATCTCGTGTGGTCTGTTGTTCCAGCCCAGGCTGTTTTTGGTGGTCCCATTAATTTCAGATTTAGGTTCGTAAAATGGGTGGAAACGGACCAATGCGGGTAATCAACGGTACGTATTTCGGGCAATCACGGAAGAATTTCGTCAAACACGAACGAATTTGGTCAATTAACGGTATAAGGAATTCTTAACGCTGCAGCCGGATTCCATATACCGTTAATTCACCATGTGTGACAAGACCCGTTTCCACTGGTGGGTGGAACTCTGGGTGCTGGTTATTATAAAATCAGAGGCAAATCCGGACAATAATGGATGAATATAGTAAATCACGGAAGAATCAGGGCAATTAACGGAGCGAATTCCAGTTAGTATGTGTGACGAGACCCCTGTCCACTAGTGGAGGAGTCTATACCAGGTTGGTATGTTATTTATACTCACAACTCTTGAGCAAACGTCTGTTGTATTTGCGTTGCTGTTGCTGGCACCGACTGATTTTTCCAAAATTGGTAGAGGGCTATTTACATATAGTTTCGGAGAACACGGTGTTATTTTGTCGGCGGAGCAGTCGGTTGGCTACTCATCGTTGGTTGCAGGACGCAAGAGTTTGGTTAGCAAACGCAACTGGGTTTGCTTCTGCTTCGGCTCGGTTAGTAAGTAGTAACTGGTATTTACTGGTATGCGATGTGCACTGGTGGATAGACGGTGAGTGGTGTTTTTTTACGGTGATCGGTTGGCAACTGGAATGTTTACTTGCAATTTTCTCGGTACATTTATAGCACGGGGGGTCTTATATTTTATGAAGTGTAAAAATATGTGTATGGTATGGCGGGATCTTTTTTGAACATTTCTCTAGGCGCGTTGGGCATTTTATCCAGAGTATATCTAACAATGAGTAGGGAAACTCTTTTGCAAAAGTGGTGGTCACTATTACAATCACAAATTTGCAATTAAAAACCCAACAACAATTCCATGACGGAAAACAGTCAAATCAATTCCTTATGTAAAACTGTGTGTGCAAGAAGTTTCAACTATGCGTTCATCCCTTGCATCTTTCCTTTTTTCTCTCGCAGACTTTCAAAGGCGGAGAGCAATGAAACATTTTTTCTTTCCTTCCAACTTCCTTGTAACTTCCATACCTATGTTTTTCAACGCAGTATATGATGCGATTTCGCCAATATTGGCAACGCAAACAGAATTGTGTATGGGGGTTGCTTTTATTATTGTAGTGTTATTTCAAAGGTGATGACTGATGACTGATGAGCAATGATCGTTACCAGTTGTGGACAAAGAAAAATAATAAAGAAAACAGAAAGAGAGCGTATGGCTTTTCTCTTTCCTTCCTTTAATTATCTATACTAATATACAAAGCTGAAGAGTTTGTTCGTTTGAACGCAGTAATCTCAGGAACTACTGGTTCAAATGGTATAATTCTTTTTGTGTTGGATGGTCCATTAATCGACTTAGGCTTTAGGCTACTTAAGATTAAGCTGGGACCAATAGCAGCGAAGAGACTGTGGAAAATGTGGAAAAAACGACAAACAATACAATACAATACAATATATTTTATTTATGTATATAAAAGAACAGCCTATTTTTTGTGTTCGTTCGCTAACCGGCCAAACTGGTTGACCGATTTTCTTAATTTTTTTTTCTAAATGAAAGAGGAATATGGGGAGAAGGTTTAGGAAAAAATAAAATGTATAGGTACTTTTCAAATCACAAATGGTTCAAATGTTAAAAAATGTTAAAAAATTATCATTTTCTCAGTATAGAACAAAATATGAAAATCTGATCAATATACGAATATTCAAATTCGTTTGTCGTTTGAAGAGATGTTCGAACGTTTAACATATAATATGCATGTATGTAGCTCTATTATAGGTCGAGCCGGGCTCAAGAACAAGGGACGTTTTCTCGATACCTGAACCTGGCCAATAAGTTCGACTAATTCTCGAATCGATTGCCTCTTGGATAGGAACATACATTTGTAAGTATTTGACAAAAAACATGCAATTTATTTATCTATGCACAATGCACATACTATGTATGTAAGTAATTTAAGCTCTTTTTTATGAAGCTAGAAACGAAAGAATATCAAAGTGATGCAAGCATGCAAGAGCTGCCACGGAGACACCAGCTGATACTGATGGAAGATGGAACATGGAACTGACTGAAAAAAGAAAAAAAAAGAAGAAGAAGAAGAAGAAGAAGAGGAAGTTGGAGAAAGTGGATGAAGCTGTCGCAATTGGCATTTTTGGCAATGGTGTGGCCGATCGCCGATGAGATTTGCCGTAGAAAACGGAAACGGCGCTGATGACAATAACTGGGAGGCAAAGAAGATAAAGAAAAAAATTTAACAAAAAGGAGCAAAAAGGAGAACGAATATGAAAGACTAGGTATTGGTCTTTTGTTTATGTTTATTAAGTTTTCATTAATGGAAAGCAGACTTCTGCATCAAGTTCGGAAGAATGATTTTTATCAATGTGTAGCATCATAGTTTAATCGAAATTATGAGCTACTACTGCTTTGCTTACAGCCTTCTTCTTTGACTGGTGCTCATTATCTGAAAATAAAATAGCATTGACTTCAGCTTCTTCTGAAATTGCAGCCATGTTATTACAAGGTAGACCTGCCGGCTCTTAAATTACCTTTGAATATGCAGGTTAATGTTATTTTCTTTTTCTATATATATAAAAATGGATGTATGTTTGTATATATCCAATTGACTCCGAAATGGCCCAACAGAGATTTATCAAATTTTCGGTTAATACTGTTGTATTCAGTGTTGTTTTCTGTGAAAATAAAAATTGGAAAAACATAATGGAAGAGTGGGAAAAGTGCATTGGTTTTCAAATGGACAACTGGAAAATTTCAAAATGGTTTTCGAATGGAAAATAGAATTATTCGGAAAACTCATTGGTTTTCAAGGTTAAAACTGGAAAATTTGGAAAAAAAATGGGTTTTCAAACGTAAAATAGAAAGTCCTTGATGAAAAACAACTTATTAGTTTTCAAAGGAAAAATAGCGTATAATTCTAGATGCATTGGATTTCTAATAAAAAACTGGAAAATTTCAAAATGGGTTTGCGAATGAAAAATATGAAAATCTTGATGAAAAACTCGGAAAACTCATTGGTTTTCAAAGAAAAAATTGCATGAAAATGTAGGTGTACTGATTTTCAAATGGTAAATTTTGGATTGGGAACTCGGAAAACTTTGCGAGAGCATGAACAACTTCAAGACCTAAAATCAAGTTTTTGCATAGAACTCAAAGTGCATTGGTATGTTTGTATGTCTGGTAGGGACTCTTTATCCGCTCAATCCTCAATTAATTTTTCAACGAAATTTGCATTTTACTGCATGATTTAATCTCTATATATACAGGGTGATTCACGAGCGTTGTGCCAAAAAGCTAGAGCGTGTAGGTTGAGTTGAGACAAGAAAAAAATCGTATGGGAGGGGGGGGTCTATTCCCCCCCGTTTAGCCGGGAGGGGCAATTTTCTGAAAAATTGACTTATTTTGTTTAAAAAAATATTTAAAATCAACGGCTTCGTTTACAACACCGTGCTATACCTTTCTGAAAAGCCAAAAACTTCTTCTTTCACTTTGTTTTTAAATTAAATTGTTTTAACGAATAGTTAAAAAAAAATAAATTTTCAAACTCAAAATTTTCAAAAAAAAAGCAAAAAAAACTTTTTTGAACTAATTTTTTTCAAAATTTTATGTAATTAAGTACTGATTTTGTTTTAAAAATTCAATGTGTTTGTTAATTTTTAGTCGAAAACAGAAAACCGGATGCAAAAATGTCTTTTCGTTTTTGAGAAATTAAGAAAAAACCAAAACCACTTTTTTCTAAAAAAATCTTTGTTTTTATTTTCACCTATCTGGACTTTTAGTTTAATTTATTAGTTTAATTTATAAATTTAATTTTTTCTAATTGGAGTTTTATGAGGACTCAATAAAGTAGAAAAGTATTGGATTTTCCCTGGATTAATCATTTTGTTCATTGATAACGTCTGCCATTGACCTTTCACTTCTAGCTCTCAGTGCTCTCGTCGGCGGATTCTTGAAAACATGATACGACTTGGGCGCCATCTATTGGGATATCTTTCAGCGTAGAGTCTTTCGGCTTCCCGACCTCGACAATAAGTTAAACCGTAGCAGAAGTTCCTGTCCGCTAACTCTTCTCGAGCGTATGAGTTTGTTATTGTTATGTGTTGATGAGTTAATATTTTAATTGTAAATGGTTGTTTAGTAAATATGCGATGCCTTTTATTTACCTTTAGGTTGTTAATTGTTTTTTCATTCAAGAAAAAATGCGCTTTAATTATCTTAAGCCCCTAGCAGGGGCCGGCGAGTGGCCACGGCCCCAGGTATAGTAAGAAAAAATTAGAGGTCAGTTTTCAGACGTTATCAATGAACAAAATGATTAATCCAGAGATAATGTAATACTTTTCTACTTTATTGAGTCCTCATAAAACTCCAATTAGGAAAAATTAAATTTATAAATTAAACTAATAAATTAAACTAAAAGTCCAGATAGGTGAAAATAAAAACAAAGATTTTTTTAGAAAAAAGTGGTTTTGGTTTTTTCTTAATTTCTCAAAAACGAAAAGACATTTTTGCATCCGGTTTTCTGTTTTCGACTAAAAATTAACAAACACATTGAATTTTTAAAACAAAATCAGTACTTAATTACATAAAATTTTGAAAAAAATTAGTTCAAAAAAGTTTTTTTTGCTTTTTTTTTTGAAAATTTTGAGTTTGAAAATTTATTTTTTTTAAACTATTCGTTAAAACAATTTAATTTAAAAACAAAGTGAAAGAAGAAGTTTTTGGCTTTTCAGAAAGGTATAGCACGGTGTTGTAAACGATGCCGTTGATTTTAAATATTTTTTTAAACAAAATAAGTCAATTTTTCAGAAAATTGCCCCTCCCGGCTAAACGGGGGGGAATAGACCCCCCCCTCCCATACGATTTTTTTCTTGTCTCAACTCAACCTACACGCTCTAGCTTTTTGGCACAACGCTCGTGAATCACCCTGTATAAAAATGGATGTGTGTTTGTTTGTATGTCTCTTATAGACTCCGAAATGGCCCAACAGATATTTGTGAAATTTTCATGGTTCATACTTTTGCATTCAGTGATGATTTCTGTGAAAAAAGAAATTGGAAAAACCTCATGGAAGAGTGGGAAAACTGGAAAAACCAAACAAAGGTCGGAAATTTGATTTTTTTTGCTTGGAATTTTTTGTTTCAAAATGGGTTTTCGAATGGAAAAATAGAAAGTTTTTGATGAAAAACTCGGAAAACTCATTGGGAAAATTGCATATTATTGCAGGTGCATTAGTTTTCAAATGGAAAACTGGAAAATTTCAAAATGGATTTTCTAATGGAAAATAGAATGTTCTGATGAAAAACTCGGAAAACTCTTTGGTTTTTAAAGGGAAAATTGCATATTATTGCAGGTGTATTGGTTTTCAAATGGAAATTTGGAAAATTTCGGAATGGGTTTTCCAATGGCAAATAGAAAGTGCATTGATTCTTAAGTAGAAAAATGGAAATTTTTTGATTGGGAACTCGGAAAACTCTACGAGAGCTCGAAGATCTTCAACATTGAATTTAAGGTGCATTGGTTTGTTTGTATGTCCGGTTTGGACTCTTAATCCGCTCAATCCTCAATGCAATTTTATAAAATTTTCATTGTATAAAAATAATTTTTTGAGAAAATCTTACGGGAAAGTCAGCAAATAAGGTGGATAAGCTGTTTGGAATTCTAATTTTTGTGAAATAGTCAAAACAGAGAAGTTTTTGAATTTTTCAAAGAAATTTGCATTTTATTTCATGCTTTAACGAAAGAAGAATGTTAGTTGTAGAGCTTGAAAAAATTCAGATATGAAGTTCTCTATTTTAATCGAAGGGTGGCGAGACGAAGTTCGCAGGGTCGGCTAGTTGAATTATAAAATAACTTGTTAGCGTTTGATTTGTATATTAAGTTTTTGTGAAAATAATTTGTCAGTCTTTTCTCGATTCTTCAATTGCTTGTAACTAATTAATTATTAATAAATCCTGTATAAAACTGTTCGTCTGGTTTTTTTACTAACAGTATTGAATCAATAACTTAAGCTTCGTCCAACCGTCCTTTCTCAAATCCTTCGAATAAAAAAAAATGTTCTGAACAAAAAAATATTGACAACCTATCGTTGGAGAAAGCAATCCGTGGTTCTGGCATCTATCTATCAGTTGGACTATCGTCACCAAATCCACCCAATTATTGGCATTCGCATACGACATTGGAAGGAACCCACTTAACTAAGTACATGGTGGCCCCGTCTGCTGAAAACGTTAGCAATAGTAGAAGAACAACTATTAAGGTGGAGGTGCACGAATTCGAAGTGGTGCTATCGTTCAATTAGCTTGGATATGTAGTAGCAGCCGATAAAAATATGGAAGAAGAAATACGCAGGCGGCCGGCTGCTCAAAGCCCACAGAACCTATTTAAGTCTTTCAAGGCTATTTTTATCCTCAAAGGTTACCATTGCGTTACTTCTTAACTGCTGCTTTAAGACGATAGTCTTACCAGTACTCACCTACGGATCTGAGACCTGGGTGCTTAGCCAATGGCACTCTGAATTCTTAGTTCTCCCTGCTTGTGAGGAAGGACGATTCTGGAGAAGATATAACCACAGACAAGTAATTATACAGATGTCTCATCCCCATAGTAAAAAGTGGCTCATATTCTTTTCATTGACGATCGACTATGAACAGGCAAAAAAGTTCTTTGCTTGTTCATAGAAAAGCTCCATGCCCGTCTTACGAAAGCTTATAAAGCTATTTTGACTTTATTGAAACGTTCTCTCTGTTTCCTCTTTCTCTCGAATCTTTTTGTTTTCTTTTCCTTTTCCGAGATCCGACCGATGAGAATATTGTAATTTATAATGAATGACTATGACTAATGATAATGAGTAATGTAGATACAAATGGATCTGTTTTGCCTTGCTTATTTTTGCATCTGTGTGTGCTTATACAGGTGCACATGCAAGGATAACTCATAAAAAATTTATTTTCCTAGTGGTGCTAGTGCTAAAATCGTGGATCGTGTTGTAAATTAAATTGTAAAAAGCCTATTAAAAAAAACAAAAAAAACTAAGTGAATCGAGTGCGTTTTTACTTGCCACACAAAGAAGTATTATGAAGAAGGCAAGAAGTAGTGAATTCGTACAAAAAACAAAAGTTGAGATTTTGACGAGATATGACATCACGATGATAGAGAAGTCGAAAAAACTAGGTATGGCGATTCCGTTCGTCTGGCTGTCTCTCTGCAAACGCACCATACAATTTTTTTGGACGAAAACCAAAAGTTTCAATTTTCCCAAAAACAAATCTAACGATTTTCTTTAAACTTCCTCCAAATTTTACTTTTTGAACACTGATGTATATTATTTAAAAATAATATTTTTCTATTGCTTCGGTACCTTTCATATAACCGTTTTTTACTTGCGACATATAGAATACTAGCGGACCCGGTACGCTTCGCTGCACAGACATTGTTCTGTAAATGGATAATTTTTGAAATTATCATGATCAATACTGTTGTATTCAGTGATGATTTCTGTGAAAAAAAAAATTGGAAAAACCTCATGCAAGAGTGGGAAAACTAGAAAAACTAGAAAAACCAAACAAAGATCGGGAATTAGACTGTTTTTGCTTGGAAATTTTTTTGTTTCAAAATGTGTTTTCAAATGGAAAAATGAAATTTCTTGATGAAAAACTCGGAAAACTCATTGGTTTTCAAAGGAAAACTGTTATTGGAGTTGCTCTGAAGGGCGGCGAGACGAAGTTCGCGGGGTCAGCTAGTGTTATATAACTTCAAGCCTTCCTTGATAAATGGAACATTCAACATTAAAAAAATTGTTCAATTTTATTGAGCAGTTCCTGAGATAAGCGCGTTACAACGCAGAAAAATTAATATTTTTTGCCGTTTTTTCCACATTTTCCACAGATTCTTCGCTGCTATTGTTCACAGCTTAATATTAAGTAGCCTAAAGCCTTATTCGATTATTGGACCATCTAACACAAAAAGAATTATACCATTCGAACCAGTAGTTCCTGAGATTACTGCTTCAAACGAACAAACTCTTCAGCTTTATACAGGGTGATTCACGAGCGTTGTGCCAAAAAGCTAGAGCGTGTAGGTTGAGTTGAGACAAGAAAAAAATCGTATGGGAGGGGGGGTCTATTCCCCCCCGTTTAGCCGGGAGGGGCAATTTTCTGAAAAATTGACTTATTTTGTAAAAAAAAATATTAAAAATCAACGGCTTAGTTTACAACACCGTGCTATACCTTTCTGAAAAGCTAAAAACTTCTTCTTTCACCTTGTTTTTAAAATAAATTGTTTTAACGAATAGTTTTAAAAAAATCAATTTTCAAACTCAAAATTTTCAACAAAAAAAGCCAAAAAAAATTTTTTGAACTAATTTTTTTCAAAATTTTATGTAATTAAGTACTAATTTTGTTTTAAAATTTCAATGTCTTTGTTAATTTTAAGTCGAAAACAGAAAACCGGATGCAAAAATGTCTTTTTGTTTTTGAGATATTAAAAAAAAACCAAAACCACTTTTTTCTAAGAAAATCTTTGTTTTTATTTTTACCTATCTGGACTTTAAGTATAATTTACTAGTTTAATTTATAAATTTAATTTTTTGTAATTGGAGTTTTATGAGGACTCAATAAAGTAGAAAAGTATTGGATTTTCCCTGGATTAATCATTTTGTTCATTGAAAACGTCTGCCATTGACCTTTCACTTCTAGCTCTCCGTGCTCTCGTCGGCGGATTCTTGAAAACATGCTACGACTTGGGCGCCATCTATTGGGATATCTTTCAGCGTAGAGTCTGTCGGCTTCCCGATCTCGACAACAAGTTAAACCGTAGCAGAAGTTCCTGTCCGCTTACTCTTCTCGAACATATGAGTTTGTTATTGTTATGTGTTGATGAATTAATATTTTAATTGTAAATGGTTGTTAAGTAAATATGCGGTGCCTTTTATTAACCTTTAGGTTGTTAATTATTTTTTCATTCAAGAAAAATTGCGGTTTAATTATCTTAAGCCCCCAGCAGGTAGAACCCTTCGCCGGCGAGTGGCCGCAGCCCCAGGTATAGTAAGAAAAAATTGCAGATCAGTTTTCAGACGTTTTCAATGAACAAAATGATTAATCCAGGGAAAATCCAATACTTTTCTACTTTATTGAGTCCTCATTAAACTCCAATTACAAAAAATTAAATTTATAAATTAAACTAGTAAATTATACTTAAAGTCCAGATAGGTAAAAATAAAAACAAAGATTTTCTTAGAAAAAAGTGGTTTTGGTTTATTTTTAATATCTCAAAAACAAAAAGACATTTTTGCATCCGGTTTTCTGTTTTCGACTAAAAATTAACAAAGACATTGAAATTTTAAAACAAAATTAGTACTTAATTACATAAAATTTTGAAAAAAATTAGTTCAAAAATTTTTTTTGGCTTTTTTTTTGAAAATTTTGAGTTCGAAAATTGATTTTTTTAAAACTATTCGTTAAAACAATTTATTTTAAAAACAAGGTGAAAGAAGAAGTTTTTAGCTTTTCAGAAAGGTATAGCACGGTGTTGTAAACTAAGCCGTTGATTTTTAATATTTTTTTTTTACAAAATAAGTCAATTTTTCAGAAAATTGCCCCTCCCGGCTAAACGGGGGGGAATAGACCCCCCCTCCCATACGATTTTTTTCTTGTCTCAACTCAACCTACACGCTCTAGCTTTTTGGCACAACGCTCGTGAATCACCCTGTATATTAGTATAGATAGATTGTATTGTATTGTTTGCCGTTTTTTCCACATTTTCCACAAATTCTTCGCTCCTATTGGTCGCAGCTTAATGTTATATAACTTCAAGCCTTCCTTGACAAAATGATAAATGGACCATTCAACATTGAAAAATTGTTCAATTTTATTAAGCAGTTCCTGAGATAAGCGCGTTACAACGCAGAAAAATTAATATTTTTTGCCGTTTTTTCCACATTTTCCACAGACTCTTCGCTGCTATTGGTCACAGCTTAATTTTAAGTAGTCTAAAGCCTAAGTCGATTAATGGACCATCCAACACAAAAAGAATTATACCATTCGAACCAGTAGTTCCTGAGATTACTGCGTTCAAACGAACAAACTCTTCAGCTTTATATATTAGTATAGATATAGCAAGTAGGTACCTATTGAATTCGTAAAAAAAAAGTTGAGATAATGATGAGATATGACATTACGATAATAGAGAATTCGAAAAAAATGAGTCCGGCGATTCCGTTCGTCTGTCTGTCTGTTAACGCACCTACAGCCTTAACCACTGGTCCGATTGACTTCAAACTTGAAAATTAGAGGTTTGAGCGAATTCGCGTGGGTTGTTTTTATGATTTTTCTTAAGATCAAAATTTAGGGTAGCCACCATACGATTTTCTTGACCTAAAACCAAAAGTTTTTTTCAAAAACGGCTCCTACGATTTTTTTTAAACTTCCTCGAAATTTTTTGTTTAAAACACTGATGTTTTTTATGTAAAAAAAAACATAATTTTGTGTTGCTCCAAAACGGTACCTCCCATAGATCCGTTTTTTTGTTATCAGATTTTCTCGAAAAATAAAAGTCAAATCAGGGTAATTTTTACTTGCGACATATACAGGGTGTCCCAAAATTCAACGATAAGCGGGAACCACGGGGTGGACCTATTCATGACTGCATTGAAAAAAAAATATAAAAAAAATCAAACGCCATTTTGTTTCAAAATTACAACAAAATATGTAAATTCTCAAAAAAAAAAATCTCTTGACATTTTTTGCTACTGTGACCGCAATTTTCCATCAATTTTTTATTTTATATTTTAATCAGAATCTTAAAACATGTAGCATCCTTTTCTTGTTTCTAAAAATTGCAAATTTTCAGTGGGTTTTCCACGACAATTAATCAAAAAAGTTTTTTTTCCAAAGAATTTTTTTTTTTTTTGAGTTTCAGTCCATTTTCAGTCATCGTGGTTATAAAAAAATGTATGGACACTACCATGGCGTCTTTTTTTAAAAATTCGCCCAGATTATCAAGATTCTAAAATGGTATAACACTTTGGACAAACTTGCCAGAAAAAAAAGTAATGCATACTTTTTCATAACAACAACCGATTTTCAAATAAATTTGTTCAGAGAAATCACTTCACTTTATGGAAAAAATTGGTTTTCTGATGCGGTTTCTTCAAAATTTAGTACGATCTGTACGATCCACTGTTTTTTTTTTTTTTTTTATTCCATTAATGTGTTAATTTCCAATGGTTTTGAAATTGTGTACTAGTTTTGAAAAATCATTGAACTTTCAGCCATTGCCTTATGCCCCCTTGGATACGTAAACATGCAAATAGTGTACGGAGAATGCCGGTGCAATGCTAACTCTGACGTATATTACGCTAGAATCTCCATTTTATAAGCCGGACTCGGGAACCATCTGGAAATTTGTTGCTAATTTGTTGCTATTTTGTACCGAAATAATTGATTTTGTACCTCTCTTAGTTTACGAGAAACGGCTGAGGATCTGACGTAATATTACGCTACAATCTCCCCTTATATATCTAGACAAAGAAAGCACCTATCGACTTGAATCCAACTTCATATTTTGTTGCTGGGAAATAGGCCAGCTACATTTGTCGGAATCGCAACCCTTCACGGGGGTGGGTGGTACACCTAGCCCTGTATATACGAGATAGAGTGTATCTCATAAACCAGAGCAGCTAGCAACACGAGACCAGCGGCGTATTTTGTTGCTATTTTGTTGCTGAAAAATAGACCAACTACATTTGTCGGAATCGTAACCCTTCACGGGGGTGTACCACCCCTAGCCCTGTAAATACGAGATAGAGTGTATCTCATAATACAGAGCAGCTAGCAACACGAGACCAACTCCATATTTTGTTGCTGAGAAATAGACCAACTACATTTGTCGAAATCGTAACCCTTCTCGTGGGTGTACCACCCCTAGCCCTATAAATACGGGATACAGTGTATCTCGTAAACCAGAGCAGCTAGGAACACTTACGAATTTTTTATTTCAATGTATATTACAAAAAAAGTACCTCCAGAAATAATGTTTTTTGAATTATGTTTACTGGGTGATATCGTACTCTTGCGAATTGAGGAAGAAGAAAACCTCCAAATATGTTTAAAAGACATTGGAAGGACTATGAAAGATCCTCAAGATTCAAGTCAGAGGTTTGCGCGGGTAGGAATCGGCACCTTCTACGGTGGTAGCTCGAGATCTAATGATCAAACGGCTGCTGGTCACTACACATCGATTATTTTCCGTAGAGGTAGTTGTGCATGCGTAGAATATGATGACCTAAAGGGCAAATCCATAGCCATCAAGGACACGAAAAAAGTAGTACCTAGACTGATGATGTTTGTGAGAGAAAAACTATAATAACGTTCATTTGTTTTTATATCTTATGGTTTGTAATGAATAAAAGCAAAAACTACTTATCCGATTTCAAAGTTTTTTCCACCTTTAGAAAGCTATATTCACACTTAGTAACATAGGCTATATTTAATTACTAGCAACGCGGCTTATCTCGTGTTCCTAGCTGCTCTGGTTTACGAGATACACTGTATCCCGTATTTATAGGGCTAGGGGTCGTACACCCCCGTGAAGGGTTACGATTTCGACAAATGTAATTGGTCTATTTCTCAGCAACAAAATAGCAACAAAATACGCCGCTGGTCTCGTGTTGCTAGCTGCTCTGGTTTATGAGATACACTCTATCTCGTACTTACAGGGCTAGGGGTGATACACTCCCGTGAAGGGTTATGTTTTCGACAAATATAGTTGGTCTATTTCTCAGCAATAAAATAGCAACAAAATACGCCGCTGGTCTCGTGTTGCTAGCTGCTCTGGTTTATGAGATACACTCTATCTCGTATTTACAGGGCTAGGTGTACCACCCACCCCCGTGAAGGGTTACGATTCCGACAAATGTAGCTGGCCTATTTCCCAGCAACAAAATAGCAACAAAATATGGAGTTGGATTCAAGTCGATAGGTTCTTTCTTTGTCTAGATATATAAGGGGAAATTGTAGCGTAATATTACGTCAGGTCCTCAGCCGTTTCTCGTAAACTAAGAGAGGTACAAAATCAATTCTTTCGGTACAAAATAGCAACAAATTAGCAACAAATTCCCAGATGGTCCCCGAGTCCGGCTTATAAAATGGAGATTCTAGCGTAATATACGTCTAATTCTGCTACTCGAATATACCGACAAAGGTTCAAATATGCTGGAACATACCCAGATTATCGGGTTTTTATAAATGTGCATCAAGAGTTTTTGGAAGGGCGTTTAGAAAGAAGAAGTGCTAGAAGACCAAGAGCAGATGGTATTGACAAGTAATTACGGAAACTGAAAACGATTCAACAACATCGTATATTGATGCAGGTGGCAAACAATTCGAACATTTACTCTAAAAAATAAATAAAATATGTTTGTATTCCTAAATGGCACTTATGCATTTTTTCTTATTTTCAATTTTTGTATTTTAATTAAATGAACATTATGACAATTTAAAATAAACAAACAAAAAATTTTTGGGCCCAAATAAAACGTGCTTCATTCTGAAGACTCATAGGGAAGTGAATTATTTGAATAGACAAAGTTTGTGAAAATCGGTTGTTATGAAAAAGTATCCATTACTTCTTTTTCTGGCAAGTTCAGCCAAAGTGTTATACAATTTTAGAATCTTGATAATCTGCGTCAATTTAAAAGAAAAAGACTCCATGGTAGTGTCCATACATTTTCTTATAACCACGATGACTGAAAGTGGACTGAAACTAAAAAAAATTAAAATTTTATAGAATTTTTTTTTATTAATTGTCGTGGAAAAACCGCTGAAAATTTGGAATTTTTAGAAACAAGGAAAGGATGTTACATGTATTAAGATTCTGATAAAAATATAAAATCAAAAATTAATGAAAAATTGTGGTCACAGTAGCAAAAAATGTCAAGAGAGTCTTTTTTTTGAGAATTTTCATTTTTTGTTGTAATTTGAAACAAAATGTTCGTCTGATTTTTTTATATTTTTTTTCCATGCAGTCATGAATAGGGCCACCCCCTGGTTCTGGCTTATCGTTGATTTTTTGGACACCCTGTAGAATAGGTATATGGCAAGTTATGAATTCGTAAAAAAAAATTTGAGATGATGATGAGATTGACATTACGATGATAGAGAAGTCGAAAAAAGTGGGTCCGGCGATTCCATCTGTCTGGCTGTCTGGAAGTTTACAGGCACCTACAGCCTTAGCCACTGGTCCGATTGACTCCATACTTGAAAATAAGAGGTTTGAGCAAAAACTCATATCCCAGTTTTTAATTTTTATTTTCAGATCAAAATTTAGGGTAGCCACCATACGATTTTTTTGGCTAAAAAACAAAAGTTAAAATTTTTTTTTTAAACTTTCTCGATTTTTTTTTCTTAACACTGATGTATTTTACGTAAAAAAAATATTTTTGTATCGCTCCAACACTGTACCTCCCATAGAACCTTTTTTTTTGCTATCAGATTTTCTCGAAAAATAAAAATCTGATCAGGGTATTTTTTTTTTTTATGAAAGTAAATATGTACCTACTGTCCAAATAATATTTTGTATTGAAAAAAACATATTTTTAAACTTTTTTTTCAAAATCGTGTATCTGAAAAACGGATCAATATTAAAAATCTAAATTTACTTATAAAATGTAAACATATTTACATATTCTTGAATGCTGCATACCCAAATTAATTTTAAGACATCTTTGAAAAATTTGATTTATTGAATTAAATGTATTTATGACGTACATTTTCAAATTTTAATTTTTTTTAATAAATTAAAAAAATTAAAAAAATCAACAGTTTCTTAAGAAATCATATGACATCAATTTTTTTTTCATATTGAATCTATTTTTGAGGTACATATTTCAATTTAAATTTTTATGTATGAATTTTTTTTTGCTTAATTTTTTTGTAATGTTTTTTTTGTGAAATATTGTTCGCCAGAAGATTTCCAGAAGAAAATAGATTTACAAAACGATATAATAGAAACAACAATGTTTATTCAATGAACGATGATTTAAGAGTGAAAAGAAAATTTACATCAATTAATAAAATACAAAACGTATTTGATACAGAGCATTTGATAAGTAGTATTCAAGTAGAGTGAAAAACAGTTAAGTGTATAATGTTAGTTTAAGGACCTTAATTGTATAAATATAACGTTGGTATTGCAATCTGAGGATGTTGATGAAAGCTCAATCTGCAACACGCCCTCTCAAGACAAACGTTAAATATCACTCAAATTCTCCTACTGTCGCAAATCCAAGACCTTTCAGGCATCTCAAGTGAACTTCTCGGGTTAATGGCTTTGTGAGAACATCTGCAATCATCCGAGTAGTTGGAACATGCTCTAAAGAAAACATCCCGTCTATTAGTGATTGACGAACAAAATGATGTTTTATGTCTATGTGTTTTGTTCGTGCGTGAAAAACATGGTCACTTGCCAAACACTGTGCCCCACGATTGTCAACAAATATTGTAGGTTTGGTGAGGTCAGAAAATCCCAGTTCCGTTAATAAGCTGCTTAAATAGATTGCTCCTTTTGAAGCTTCCGATAAGCTTACGTACTCGGCCTCTGTTGAGGAGAGTGCCACAGTCCGTTGTTTTTGTGATTTCCAGGAAATAGCTGCACCACTGAGTAAAAACGCATATCCAGTGTATGAACGACGATCAAAAGTACAGCTTCCCCAATCTGCATCGGTGTACCCTATCAACGGTTTATCTGTTTTTATATACACCAGTCCACAGCTTGCACTCCCAGCAAGGTACCTGAGGACACGCTTTGCGGCTACCCAATGACACTTCTTTGGTTGACTCGTAAACTGTGCCAATCTGGATACTGTATTTGCGATATCCGGGCGCGTCGCAACAGATAAATACATCAGACTACCGATTAACTCTCGGTATGGAAACGTCTCCTGTGAATCATTAGTAGTAATAGTATCAAAACTTACTTTTGTTTCTGAAGGTGTCGCAACTGGATTACACTTTGCCATTCCATATTGCTTGATAAGTCCCAAAGTATAGCCTCTCTGAAACAACTCAATTTTACCAGATTCTTGTTTGATTTCTAGACCCAGACAATAGTTTGCCAAGCCAAGATCTTTAATCTCGAAGTCCTCTTGCAAACGATTTCGCAGTTCCAGGCTCTTTGAGACATCCTTCGAAGCAACTAATATGTCGTCGACATAGATGAGCACGAACATAATTTCACCTTTAGAATTGTTTTGAAAAATACAAGGCTCATTAATTGTAGGCTCTAGTCCCAAACTCAACAGTTTTTCAGTTAGTTTGAGATACCATTGACGACCAGCCTGCCGAAGTCCATAAAGAGCTTTTCGCAACCTGCATGCGTTTCCTCCATTAATTAAACGTTCTAGCATCTCCTTCGCTCGTTTTCCAACACATGATTCATCCCCTTGTTTTGAAACAATTCTACTCAGCATTTCATTTAACATCTCTGGTACTCTCATTGTTACTTCTTCATCTAACGTACCATTTAGATATGCCGTTACAACATCAAACTGCCACACTTTGAGATCAAATTGAACTGCAAGAGCCAGTAACAAACGTAACGTTTCTAATCTCGCTACTGGAGCAAAAGTTTGATGATAGTTGACACCGAATTTCTGGCTGTAACCTTTTGCTACTATTCTAGCCTTTCTTCTCTCCACTGTACCATCAGAATTATGTTTGTTAGTCAAAACCCAACGGCATCCAACGACATCATCTTTCTTCTTCTTTTCAACAATCTCCCATGTATCGTTTTTGAGAAGACTCAATACCTCCGATTCCATAGCCTCCTTCCATTCGTCACATTCAGCACTTCTTAAAGCATCTGCGACGCTTATTTCTGCGACCCCAGCAAAATGTTCATCTTCGTCACCACTTTCATGAAAACTATGAAACTCTTCTACTTCTTGATTGTCGTTTTTGGGATACGAATGAAATACTTTCTTGGGTCGCCCTCTGCTTCCATTACGAATAAGACGAGGTCTTCCAGGAGCTCTTCTTGAACTTTGTTGAGAGGTTTGTGGTTGCTCTTGTAATTCAGGTTGAACGTCTTCGGCTCTCAATGGGCTTTGCAGACTATCTTCAATTACTGGACTCATTTCTTCAGGACTTAACTTTTGAAAAAGAACAAATAGTTCATCTAACTCAGGGACCTCATTTGGACCTTGTGGACTATCTTCCAGGAATTTCAGATCTCGAGCATGACTGATTTGGTTTCTGCTTGGTATCCATACTCGATATCCTTTCCTTTCACGAGGATATCCAACAAAAACTCCTTCCAAAGATTTTGCTGAAAGTTTGTCCTTTCCAGGAGACTTATCGAGAACATGTACCTTGGAACCAAATGTGCGAAGATAGTTAAGATGAATATTCTTGTTATTCCATTTAACAAATGGAATTTCACCGTTCAGGCTACTTGTTGGACAACGATTCCGTATATGACAAGCAGTAGCAACTGCTTCCGACCAAAAACCAGAACTCAAACCAGACTGCAGCATCAGACATCTGGCCATATCCATAAGGGTGCGGTTCATCCTCTCTGCTAAGCCATTTTGTTGAGGTGTATGAGGAATGGTTAACCTTCTTTGGATTCCTTGATCTAAAAGATACTTTTCAAAGTTAGCATTGCAATACTCACCACCATTGTCAGACTGCAAGCACTTAATTTTCTTTCCAGTTTGCCTCTCTACAAGATTTTGGTACAGTTTGAAAGCTTCGAAAACACCACTCTTTTGTTTGAGGAAATAAATTTCGCACCACCTTGTGCTTTCGTCAATGAAGGTCACAAAATATTTCGCACCATTTAGTGATTCCTTCCTAAAAGGACCTACAACATCCGAGTGTATAACTTTCAAAATTTCTTCACATGAATCTCTAGACTTGGGAAATGACAACGCAGTCATTTTTCCTTTCAAACACACTTCACATTTCGATAGTTGTCCATGATTTTTAGTGTCTATCGCGGGAACTACACCGATTTGAACTAGCTTAACAAGATCATTGCTATTCAAATGACCCAGCCTTTCATGCCACTTCAACAGTTCGGAGCAATCAGGCTGGACAACCACTTTGGCACATTCTTGCGGTTCTCGAACAACATAAAGATCACCCCTTCTATCTGCAATCATGGTCAGAACCCCATCTTTAGAAATGACAAATGCTGCATCTTTTCCAAACTTCACTTCATCTCCTTTGTTAGTCAGCCTCGCTACAGATATTAAATTTGTACGGAGCTCAGGAACAAACAAAGTATCCTTAAAAGCAATCACACGCTATACAGCAACATAATTGTCAACAAATCGCCATTTATGTCAACATTCATGCTTTCAAGTCCACGGCATCGAAAAACTTTGCCAAATGGTCCCTCACATCACCACCATCGTCCAATTTTTGAAGCATTAACTGCTTTAAAAGAGTTGCCTTTCTAGCCGGACCTTTTGAGGCGAAAATAGACTCCAATTTCAGCCAAACTGCACGAGAGGTTTCACAGCCTCGAATTTGCTTCAATTCCGATGGATTAATGGAAAGAATCAAATCAGCTTTGGCCTTTCCATCCTGTCTACACCATTCGGCAATCGCACCATCATCTGCATCCGGTTTTATTGAGTTTCCACTGACATACTCCCAGAGATCGCTCTTAATAAGTAGTGCCTCCGCTTGCATGCACCATGTATCGTAGTTCTCCTTCGAAAGCAACTCCATCCGTGTGGAACTAAACATCGTTGAAGCCATTGCTAATTTGAAATCTTGAACCAACCAATTCAAATCTTGAATTTTCTTCAAAAAATTCTTTCTTATAAAATCTGTGAAATATTGTGTGAGATTTTCTTCAAAACAATATTATATAAACAATGTTTATGGAACTCGAGGTCCTGGGCCCATAACCTGTGAAATATTGTTCGCCAGAAGATTTCCAGAAGAAAATAGATTTACAAAACGATATAATAGAAACAACAATGTTTATTCAATGAACGATGATTTAAGAGTGAAAAGAAAATTTACATAAATTAATAAAATACAAAACGTATTTGATACAGAGCATTTGATAAGTAGTATTCAAGTAGAGTGAAAAACAGTTAAGTGTATAACGTTAGTTTAAGGACCTTAATTGTATAAATATAACGTTGGTATTGCAATCTGAGGATGTTGATGAAAGCTCAATCTCCAACATTTTTTTGTATGAGTTATAATTTGATATACAGGAGCAAGATCGTACGACCGAGTCGTGCACATTTTTTTTTGAAAGTATGTACGTTTATATTGTCCAAATAATATTTTGTATTCAAAAAAATTCCAAATTTTTTTTTTGGATTTTTAAAAAATATTTTTAAACTTGTTTTTCAAAATTCTGTATCTTAATGTTTTTTATGAGTTATAATTTGGAATTCAGGAGCAAGTTCGTACGACCGAGTCGTGCACACTTTTTTTAAATAAATTTGTATATTGTGGCATTAAGAAATACATTCAGTCCTTGATTTTCAACTTCCTACCACTTCTCCTACTTTTTCAGAGCCACTTCTTACTCAGTTTTCATGAAAATTTCGTCGATTATTAATATTGTTTGTGCATTGATCGCAGTAGTGATAGTGACATTAAAGCTTTTTATTGTGAAAGGTAGGATAAATAATAAGAGATAAATAAACATGTTCATAGTATACTGTTTGTCATCATTAAAACAGCAAACAATGCCATAGCACTACCTTTATTCACATACTTGCAAATATATTTGATGCTCTTCACTGAACTACAAAACTATACATTAATATGAGCTTGGGATGTTTTGCTAAGTAGAGGTGAATAAGGCTTAGGTCGAGGGTACCGGGTAGTGGGGAAGCGAGGTAGTCGGTAGCGGGTAGTGGGTAGCAATTACTGGTGTAGCGGGTAGCGTTTAGATGTATTAGGTAACGAGAAGTGGTGTAGCGGGTAGTAGGTAGCGATTACCGTTTAAGCAGGTAACGTGTGTAAGTATTGGGTTGCGGGGGTACCGGGTAACATGATAACTGGGTATAACGGGGTAGCGGGTAGACGGTAGTAGAGAAGTGGGTAGAGGTTAGCGGGTGGTATGGTTGCAGGCTACAAAAGTCTAGGTCTTTTCTATATCGTTTGAGGCAGTACGAAGTCTGTCGGGTCAGAAAATTTTAATATATAAAAAGAAAACTGATTTAACTAAAACTTTTTGCAATACATATATACATACTCCCAATAAACAAAGTTCACTGATCGGACTTTTATTTTCTTATATTAGGGTAAAAGCACCAGTACCCGGACAGATAACTTCTTTTTTGACTTTCAATGCAAATATCTTTATTTCTGTTAGTATTTCATTCAAATCTTAATATTTTGCTAAGACTACAGATATTTCTCAGTAGTTTGGTGTATGAATGAATTGAAAGTAACTTTAAACATTGATTTAAAAAGATGATCTACACTAATATATAAAGCTGAAGAGTTTGTTTGTTTGAACGCGGTAATCTCAGGAACTACTGGTTCGAATGGTATAATTCTTTTTGTGTTGGATGGTGCCTTAATCGACTTAGACTTTAGGCTACTTAACATTAAGCTGTGACCAATAGCAGCGAAGAATCTGTTTAAAATGGGGAAAAAACGGCAAAAAATATACATTTTTCTGCGTTTTAACGCACTTATCTCAGGAAGTACTGGTTCGAATGGTATAATTCTTTTTGTGTTGGATGGTCCATTAATTAAGGAAGACTTGAGGCTATTTAACATTAAGCTGTGTCCAATAGCAGCGAAGAATCTGTGGAAAATATGGGAAAAAACGGCAAAAAATATACATTTTTCTGCGTTTTAACGCGCTTATCTCAAGAACTGCTTTATGAAATTGAACAATTTTTTAAATGTTGAATGGGCCATTTATCAAGGAAGGCTTGAAGCTATATAAAATTTAGCTGCGACCAATAGCAGCAAAGAATTTGTGTAAAATGTGGAAAAAATGGCAAACAATACAATTTAATCTACATCTACACTCTACACTAATATATAAAGCTGAAGAGTTTGTTTGTTTGAACGCGGTAATCTCAGGAACTACTGGTTCGAATGGTATAATTCTTTTTGTGTTGGATGGTGCCTTAATCGACTTAGACTTTAGGCTACTTAACATTAAGCTGTGACCAATAGCAGCGAAGAATCTGTTTAAAATGGGGGAAAAAACGGCAAAAAATATACATTTTTCTGCGTTTTAACGCACTTATCTCAGGAAGTACTGGTTCGAATGGTATAATTCTTTTTGTGTTGGATGGTCCATTAATTGAGGAAGACTTGAGGCTATTTAACATTAAGCTGTGCCCAATAGCAGCGAAGAATCTGTGGAAAATATGGAAAAAAACGGCAAAAAATATACATTTTTCTGCGTTTTAACGCGCTTATCTCAAGAACTGCTTTATGAAATTGAACAATTTTTTAAATGTTGAATGGGCCATTTATCAAGGAAGGCTTGAAGCTATATAAAATTTAGCTGCGACCAATAGGAGCGAAGAATTTGTGTAAAATGTGGAAAAAATGGCAAACAATACAATTTAATCTACATCTACACTAATATATAAAGCTGAAGAGTTTGTTTGTTTGAACGCGGTAATCTCAGGAACTACTGGTTCGAATGGTATAATTCTTTTTGTGTTGGATGGTGCCTTAATCGACTTAGACTTTAGGCTACTTAACATTAAGCTGTGACCAATAGCAGCGAAGAATCTGTTTAAAATGGGGAAAAAAACGGCAAAAAATATACATTTTTCTGCGTTTTAACGCACTTATCTCAGGAAGTACTGGTTCGAATGGTATAATTCTTTTTGTGTTGGATGGTCCATTAATTGAGGAAGACTTGAGGCTATTTAACATTAAGCTGTGCCCAATAGCAGCGAAGAATCTGTGGAAAATATGGAAAAAAACGGCAAAAAATATACATTTTTCTGCGTTTTAACGCGCTTATCTCAAGAACTGCTTTATGAAATTGAACAATTTTTTAAATGTTGAATGGTCTATTTATCAAGGAAGGCTTGAAGCTATATAAAATTTAGCTGCGACCAATAGGAGCGAAGAATTTGTGTAAAATGTGGAAAAAATGGCAAACAATACAATTTAATCTACACTAATATATAAAGCTGAAGAGTTTGTTTGTTTGAACGCGGTAATGTCAGAAACTACTGGTTCGAATGGTATAATTCTTTTTGTGTTGGATGGTGCCTTAATCAACTTAGACTTTAGGCTACTTAACATTAAGCTGTGACCAATAGCAGCGAAGAATCTGTGGAAAATGTGGAAAAAACGGCAAAAAATATACATTTTTCTGCGTTTTAACGCACTTATCTCAGGAACTACTGGTTGGAATGGTATAATTCTTTTTGTTTTGGATGGTCCATTAATTGAGGAAAATTTGAAGCTATTCAACATTAAGCTTTGACCAATAGCAGCGAAGAATCTGTGGAAAATATGGAAAAAACGGCAAAAAATATACATTTTTCTGCGTTTTAACGTGCTTATCTCAGGAACTGCTTTATGAAATTGAACAATTTTTTTAGTGTTGAATGGCCCATTTATCAAGGAAGGCTCGAAGCTTTATAAAATTTAGCTGCGACCAATAGGAGCGAAGAATTTGTGTAAAATGTGGAAAAAACGGCAAACAGTACAATATAAAGTTCGTTTGAACGCGGTAATCTCAGGAACTACTATTTCGAATTGTAAAATTCTTTTTGTGTTGGATAGTCCATTAATCGAGGAAGGCTTTATTCTATTTAAAATTAAGCTGCGACCAATAGCAGCGAAGAATCTGTGGAAATGTGATAACTGAGATTTTTTTCTGAGATCTCTGAGATGAAATTATTTTGGATTCGATTTCTCACTCAGCTATTTGACGTGGCTGACATATGTGCAGCAACAATTAGTAAGGTAACCATTAAATCTCAATGATAACTGAGAATTATGTTCCACCAAGGCACCAAATGATTTTGCCTCAGTCAAGGTGACATTGAGATCTCAGTGAGATGTTGTTAGGTGGAACTGGCCTAATAACTGCTCAAATTAGAATTTTGAGAGTTCAATTGATTTGTGAATGTGATTGATTGCACTATTTGTGCAGATTATTGTGTTTAAACCATATCATTGTATGTACTTCTTAACTAAAAAATATGCTCAGTTTAAAGAAAAAAAAATTTACTTAACGAAAAAAACGATGCAGAAGTAAGAGAGATATTAGAATTAGGGAGAGTTCACCCAAGGGAATGCTTTAAGTATGAACAACTGAAGGGAATCATAAAAAATGCTCAAATTTTTCAAGTTCAAGAGAATTACGGCCTAGGGAGAGTTGACTGCAATGCAATTTTACAATAACTTCCGAACAAAATTCCCACGCGCGCATGATGCACAAGTCGAGATGATACTCTGGCCGGTGGACGAGGGAGAGGCGGACGAAGTCGCGGGCAACTGCTAGTTCTAAATAAAGGCGATTTTCCGGAGTCTCCGGACGATTGTTCTAGTCTCCGGACGATCTTAAATGGAGTTTCCAGACAGTTCCACTTAAAAACTCAATCACCCCTGTTCTGATTTTCGTTTACGAAAACAATACTTTCGTTTTTAAAGCTGAGGTGTTCTCAATTTCTCGTTTTGATTTCGTTTCGATTTTCCTGACCGAATTTGAAATCGTAAATTTAAGAATTTAAGTCATTTCAGAGAAATATTTGTCAAAAATTGAAGGCAAATTCGTACGAATTTAGGAACACAGTTTTTTTAGATTTGCGAAAATCAATTTCGTAAACGAATTGAATTCGTAACGAAAATCAGAACAGGGGTAAATATCTTTTTTCTCTTAAGTGTTGACTATAGAGCAATTCATTTTCTGTATTGGTAATTACTTCCTGACTGTTTGACATCTAATTAATTTAAAAAATATTACCTAGTTATTGTTATTTAAGACGAAATATAAAGAAACCAAAATCGGTACCAGTTACCGGACGATCAAAACAGAGTCTCCGGACGACTTTGAATCTACTTCGTCATACTTTATTGCTGCTTGACTGATACCTAATTTCTTCGATCTAATGTCGTGCAAGGCTTACTTTTAAGTTGTTTGCATTCATCTTCAATAAAAAAAAGTTAAGACTGTTCATATCCTCACTATCCAACTAAACCATGGCAATTTTATGCATCTGAAATAGATATATACTTGTTTCAAGGTTAACTAGTTGTTGTTTCTTTTTTCCGAACCCGTTTCCAGGCACTTGGAATCCTTCAACACTAAACTGATGCACTGTTTTTTTATGCACATCGCATTCAAATATTATACCTTCGATAGGGGTGGTTTTGGTTTTGTTTGGTTTCTTTTTGTGTTTTTTGTATGTATATGGTATGCATCAGTGAAGAAAAATGTTATTCTCAAATAAATAGAGAAGTGGAGTAGGAGGGAAGAAACTGGTTTTATTATTCTCATGTTCAGGTTTCGGTAAAAAGGTAAATAGATATCGCACGATCGATTTACACCATTTTGATTTCAAAATATTGTGTTTGTGTGGCAGAAAATAAAAAATTATATTGAAATACAATTTTTCGAGTTTTTTATTTGTCATTTTTAATCCATCAGAGGGATGATAGTAAACAAATTTTATTCTGGATATAAACAAGTACTTTTGACAATTAAATTAAGGGTTGCAAAAAGAATTTGAACATAAAAAAATAATTAAATAAAACCTTGGAGCTGTCCGGAAACTAGATTTTCGTTATTTTTTGTACCAGTACCGGAAACTTAAACAAATCGATAAAAAAAAAAGCAAAACTCAATTTTTTTCTTTAGTTATTGGAAGTTCATTATATTTTCTTTGAAACATACCCCATTTGATTGCAAGACTTCACAAGATCAACTATTCCCAGTATATATTTCCGAGGTCTGCCACTATTTTTTTGCTAAGAAAACAGCAGAACAGCAGTGGCTGCTGCTTAAACTACCTATAACTTTTCCGTTATACATTCGATCGGCTTCAAACTTCGTATGCATATGTGGAAAATGTTACTGATTCTGCATGTTGTTGTTTTTTTGCCAAGTCTGTATTTAGTTTCTCTTTTGTTCCCCATAAAGGCAAAATCGTCCGGTCACTGGTGCCTGGCCGGAAACTGGTGCAGTTACCCTATAATAAAAAAAAAAACATTTTTTTTACATAAAATACATCAGTGTTTTGAAAAAAAAAAATTCGAGGAAGTTTAAAAAAAACAGACAGTCTGACGTAATCGCCGGACGCACTGTTTCTACTTCTAATGTCGTAATGTCATATCTTATCATCATCTCAATTTTTTTTACGAATTCAATACTTGCCATGTATTCTATATGTCACAAGTAAAAAGATACCGTAAGAATAAAATTCAGGAATTGGCTGATGTACCTATTTTAGAAAAAAAAATCATAAGCATTCTTGAAATATCAGACAAATTAAATTGTTTTTCAGAGATTATATAAGGTAAGGAGATGGGAAACAAAGCTGTCAAAATGACAGTTGCCTACAAGCTAAAATTTACGGATTGCTAAGATGTGTGCGTGTTTTCACTAACACATTCTTTCAATCCGTCTATTCACCAAAGGGGAAAAATTTTGGCAGTTAAATTTGATTTTTTTTGAAAAAAGAGGTGAGTTAATGGATATGTTCACAAATAGAGTAAAATTATTAGGTAAGTAAAAGCTATTAAATAAACAGGCGTAGAAATTGTTCGTGTAGTTTCATTTTCAAAGAGTGACGGTAATAGAAATTGTGAACAGAGCAAAAAAAATTCTGTATTTTTTGGTAAAGTAAGAGAAATATTTTCCTTGTTTTCATTCATACAAACAATCAAAATGTTTTAGTATTTTTATTTTCCAACACTGAGGCATCAAGATGAAGGGCTTTTAAAATATCCTTTTTTTACTTTTTGTATGAAGCTAAGTACATATTTTATTAACACAGAGATGCTTGCAAAAAAAAACTAATAACAAAAAATAATTTTGTTGTATTCGTTTTTGGAAACGGTCTCTCGGCCACTTATGAGTTATGACACGTTCTACAGATTAAACGATGGAAAATGAAGTATGAAAACACGGAATAATTTTTCGGTTCATTTTTGTTTGTTTTGGCTGCAAATTACAAATGTAAAGTTTTTTCACTTTTTGAGTTGTGAGACAAGAATTTGTTTATTGAATGCAATAAAAAATGACAAATACATATTTTAATTTTTTGTTGAAGTTAAAACAAAAACAGCAACCCTGTTCGCCGTTATGCGCTTTTTTCCTATTTTTCGAGAACAAGAATCAAATTGACCATGAAAATTGCCTGATATTTCCTAAATTCAGTATATTATGTATTTAAATATTTGAGTGTGCTTCTGCCTTTAAACATATCTTAATTTAAGGCACAAGTAAGTTTTCAGCCTAAAGCTTCGGACCGAATCCTTCAAGTATTTTCGTGGTGGGTTTAAGAAAAACGTGTTTGACAATTTGAAAATTCAATCTAGTTTTCTACGTTAAATTTGAAAATCCGAAAACAAACAAAAGAGAACTGCAAAAATATAAGAATCCCACCTCATCTCTTTGTTTTTGTATTATTCATGTACAAGGAAAGAAAATAAAATGAAAGAATATGAAAATTGCGGGATCTAGGGAGTGAAACGTAAGTCAGTTTCCCATCTTTTTACATAATTAATCTTTGTTGTTTTTACTTTACCAATTCTGTTATCGCTTCAAATAATTTTTTTTCTCTATCTTACGCATGTATAGGCACGTGGGCAGAGGGCAGGTAGACGCATTTTTTTCCCTATATTTCCCTTGCCTTAAAAAGATCAACAGGAACAGGAAGGCATAGCTATTAATCGATTTCGTGTGCGGCAATTATAAGGGTTGAAAAAGAATAAGGAAAGGAAGAAATCGAAAAAAAACAGGCAGATGTCTTACCCTGTTCATAAACAAAATAAGTCTGTTCAATGAGTCTGTGCTGGACTGTATTGGACAGAAAAGTACAACATTTTCCTGTTCAATGACACTTTTTCTGTGCTAGAGTGTTCTAGAACAGTCTAGTTTGCTGTTCAATGACTTTTTCTAGAACAGTTTAGCGTAGGTTAGCGTAAAAAAGAACAGGATTTTCTGTACTTGCTTTTGAGGAGGAGTAACCTAGAACAGAATCATGACAAGTGTTGTTGTTTCTTTTTGTCTTTGTTATTGTTTTGTGTTTTGAGGTTAAGTGAATTAATTCACTTAAGGCAATAATGAAATTTTTTTTGATTTTGCTAATAAAATAGTGAATATTTATTTGTTTGATTTTTTAAAGATCTAATTCCTTAAATAAATTACATTTTCAAACATGTGTTGAAGAGAACAACGCAGGAAGTTTTTTTTTTCTGATTTTAGTTTTCACAGCTGACGTTTCGATGACTGTTCTAACTTGTCTGACATTTCTGTGCTGATCTGTTCTGTTCTACACTTTTCTGTGCTGTTCTAACCTACACTTTTTCTTATTGAACAGTCTTAATAAGACGAAAGAATTTCATGCAAGCTTTGAAAAAAAGCTTTTTTAGCGAATTTCGATTTCATAGGACACTTTTTTCCATATGGATGAGACATCTGTATAATTACTTGTCTGTGTTATAACCTTGAGCTATGTATCTATGTATAGGGTGTCCCAATAAGAGTGCACTTTTTAATTTGCAAACAAAACCAAGTATTTTATGACAGAGGTGTGATATTTTTATTGTATTGTAAAGAAGACATGTTCCGATTAAGTATGGTATAAAATATCCGTAAAATGACCCCCCCGGCTCCGAAGACAGGCAATTACTCTTTTCATGAAATTTTCCATGACTTTTGCACAGAGATGTGGCTGTATCTCACCGACAACACGTTGGATTTCCGATTTGAGCTCAGGAATTGTTTCGGGTTCATTCGCATAAAGCCGAGATTTCACAAAACCCCAAAGAAAAAAATCGCACGGCGTTAAATCGCACGATCTTGGTGGCCAGTTCAAATGAGAATTTCGTGAAATAATGTGTTCTGAAAATCGTTGCTGCAATAAGTCGATTGTTTCATGCGCACTATGGCAAATTGCGCCGTCCTGCTGAACCACATGATTTCCAGATTCATGCCGTCCAGTTGAGGCCACAAGAAGTCCGCTATCATGTTCCTGTAACGAATGCCGTTCACAGTCACTGTCAAATTGATGTTTTCGGGTTTTAGACAACACTCTCCTTTACAGCAGCAATGTTTTCAAGAGACCGACCAATACGTTGACGCAAAGGATTCTTATCATCCATAATTGACCCAGTTTCTTCAAATTTCTTGACCACTTTCGAATAGTTGACATATTAGGTACACTCTCTCGACTGAAAATTTGGTGAAGTTTGCGAAGTGTAACTATCCCCATTTTATTAATGAGTTTTAACCATTATAACGTGTTGTTCTTTCAAAAAGCGCTCCATTTTTAGTAATCGGAATAAACAGAGGTGATATCTGCCAAATTTCAGAGTTCCTACTTGCATGACAAAGAAATTATTCCAATTTTAAAAAGTGCGCTCTTATTGGGACACCCTATATATGAAATCTAAAAAAAATTTAGCGTGGTAGACTCTAGTGGGCACCAAGTTGTATGACCGAAGAGGAACGGGTTTTTTGAGGTACAATTCATGGTAGAACACAGCGTTGCAAACCAAATTTGCGCTGGGATAGTATACATATGTATGAATGTACACCACGACGACGACGCTCACAGCCTGAGGGTGCGAAACTGGATATCGATTTGATTTGGTTTCGAATTTGTTTATTATACAGATTGTCCATTTAAGTTCATAAACGCACTTATATTAGGACATTTTTATCTAATTTCTTAGCATCGATTTGGAAAACCTTGGACATTCGTCTCCAAGTCTATGCATCGAAGTAACAAAAGGTTCCTCGTTCTTTTGTACCATTCTTTTCATATTGATTAAGACCTGGAATTCGAGTTATCCAAATTTTATCTTCTATGTGATACCGACATTCTCGATTATCTGCAGCGGCCATCAATTGCATAATATCACCAATATTTGTGTAGAATAGAAAGAATAGCAGGCCTTCTTGCAATTAAGGACAGATTTCCCCGGGATATATGGAAGAACTTGCTGATCCCGGTTGTGGCTCAGATGAAGGGCGAAAATTCATCATCTCTTCTTTGTCCATATACATATGTATATGTGTGTACATATGCACCTATACATACATACATACATATAGCAAATATGTATAAAATTTTCTATAATTTTTTCGATTTGACAATTTTCGAAAATTGAAATCGATCAGATTTGTTTTTTTTTTTTTTTTGTAGTGAAAAAAATATTTTTTTTTAACATTAGCACCGTTTGTCATTTGATTGCATTTGAAAAATATACATTTTATTTTTTCTAAACCTTCTACCCTAAAACCTCTTGCATTTAGAGAAAAAAATAGGAAAATCGGTCAACCAGTGTGCCCGGTTAGCGAACGAACACAAAAATATAGTACATATATTTGTTAATCGACTTTAATATTTTCTAATATTTAAATAAAACACCGAGAGCTGAGCTGATGACCGCACCGTTTCGCATCCAATTTGAAACTGTCTTTATTTTCATATTTTAAACAAGAAGGAGAAGATAAAAGGAAAAGAGAATAGCGTTTGTACAATGGAAGTAGGGGTAAAGTCTATAAATAGCATAAGCAGAAATAACGATCTGTTGTACATATGTATATTTTGAAATGACAATCGGTTTATGTTATTGTATCAGTAAGAGTAATTGTGTTAGGAACTAAAATACAGAAAGATATTATACAACGACAATAGGATAGCATGCAGTATCTCACACAGTAGTAACTACTACAATTCGGCCATCCTGACCTTTGAGATCACCTGATCTTTATCTATTTTTTACAATTTTTCTTTCTTTTATCAATTTTTCTAAGCCACGGTTTCATATTGCCGACCGCCCACACTCCTTGGTAGGGTAACCTTGTTTGTTGGAAATTTTCAACATCTCTAAGTACGTATCTATCGTTTCGCAATACTTTCGTAACCTCGTAAGGTCCCCGGAACTTTGGTATCAGTTTCTTAGACGCGCCAGGATGTGAATCGAAATTTTTAACCATGACAAAATCGCCAGCTTTATAAACGTTTGGTTTGCATCTTTTTCTATCTACATATTGTTTGTTATATGCCTGAGTGTTTTTTTGTTCTTCTATTGCTTTTTGTCTTACCTTCTTAAGATCCCGTTTCTCTCCTAATCTTTCTATTTCTATCAATTTATCCTTGAGTTCGTCTGAACACTTTCCTTTTTGGTCTACTCCAAACAGCATTACACTAGGGTGTTGCTTAATCGTTCGATTCACCGTATTATTAAAAGTATGTTCTACCTTGTCTAAGACATGATCCCAAAACAATCCCTCTTCCGGTTTCACTAACTTAGCCAACATAGGCCCTAAACTCCTATTTACTCTTTCAACCTGACCGTTCGCTTGAGGCGATCCCGTTGCAACTTTGACATGTCTAACATTCCTAGCTATCAAAAATTCTTTAAACTCAGTTGAAGTGAAACAGCTCCCTCTATCTGACACTATACATTTCGGTACGCTATATGCTCTAAAGTAGTCTTCTAGTGCTCTAACAACCTCTTTGGTATTCGTCGTCTTTGTTGAATACAACCTTACGAACTTAGTAAAAGCATCAACAACCACTAACACATGTTTTTTGACAGACCTAGAATTGTCTACCGGTCCATAATGATCTATGTGTATGACTTCAAACGGTATCTTCCCTTTTGGGATGTTGTGAAGGAAACCCTCCTCTTTACCTTGTTTGGCTGAATAAACTATACACTTTAAGCAATTTTTTATATGCGTTCCTATTTTCTCTCTCATATTGGGGAACCAATAACTTTTCGAAATTAACTCACAGGTTTTGTCTGTACCTACATGACCCATTTCATCATGGTATTTGTATAAAACATGATCAATCATGTCTTCGGGTACTAAAAACACGATGGTACCATCATTCTTCTTTTTATACACCACTCCGTTTCTCATCTCATACGATTTACTTTCAGTCTCCTCTAACATTTGCTTAATCTTAACAATTTTACTATCTTTGTTTTGACATATTATCAAGTTTTCTTCGAACGTATTTGTTTCTATTGTCAACACATTCGTTGACCTACTTAACGCGTCTACATGTTGCATTCGACTTCCTGCTCGATGTTCTAACACCATTTCATAATTTTGTAACTCTAACGCCCACCTGGAGATTCTTGGATTGAGTTCTTTCCTCTTCAACGTCATCGTCAAAGAATTGCAGTCGGTCACCACCTTGAACCGTCTCCCTTGCAAATAAATCCTAAATCTCTCTAGGGCATACACTATCGCTAACGTTTCTAACTCGAAGCTGTGGTATTTGGCCTCCGCATCCGTAGTCCTTCTAGAGTAGTAAAAAATCGGATGAAATTTCCCATCCTGTTTCTTTTGAAGCAGTATGGCACCAAAACCTATGGCACTTGCGTCGCAATGTAATTCTGTTTCGTCTTTAGGATCATAAAGTGCCAGTACCGGAGTTTCTACTAGCTTTTTCTTTAGCGTCTCGAACGCATGCAATTGTTCTGGTCCAAAGTTAAACTCTCTGTCTTTTCTGACCAAGTCGTACAAAGGCTTGGCTATTATCGAGAAATCTTTGACGAATCTACGAAAATATGAGCATAAGCCTAGAAAACTTTGTACCGTGTGAACTTTTTGTGGTATAGGGAAATCCTGTATCGCTTTAATTCCTCTATCGTCTGCCTGTATCCCTTGTCCCGTGATCGTAAAACCTAGATACTTAATCTTCTGCTGTAGGAACATACACTTATCCTCTCTTAACTCCAACTGATTTTCTGTCATTCTTTTAAAAACTTCTCCAAGTATTCTAAAGTGTTCTTCATAACTTTTTGTTGCGATCATTATATCATCTAAGTAGACTATAACTTCATCATTTCTAATCATGTCTGAGAAGATCCTATTGATGTGTCTTTGAAAAGTCGACGGAGCATTTTTTAACCCAAACGGCATTCTAAGAAATTCGTATTGACCCAGCGGCGTAATGAAAGATGTGTACTTTATAGAATCTTCATGCATGTAAACATGGAAAAACCCATTCTTCAGATCCAGTTTTGAAAAAATCGTTTTGTTGGCTAGCCTATCTAACAAATCGTCTATAATAGGGATTGGATAACTATCCTTTGCTGTTATCTTATTTAACGTCCGAAAATCAATACACATTCTGATGTCTCCCGTCTTTTTCCTCACTAACACTATCGGCGAAACGTATTCCGACTCACTTTCCCTAATATAACCTTTTTTTAGATATTCATCTAACAACGAACTGAGTTCACCCTTTTCTGCATAAGAAAGTCTACGTGGACGACAATGAAAAGGTTTAACATCGTTGAGGACAAGGCTCATCTTTGTTTTGACTGTAGGTTCCGTGGGGCGATCGGCGTACAAATAATTTTTTTTATATAATTCGATCAGTTTTGTTTTTGTTTCAAAATTAACATCATTATCTATTTCTAACTTGACATCCATCTCGTCTTTATACTCAATTGACATAAGCTGTCTTTCAAATTCGCTCTGACTATCTGTTGTTATATTTTCTTTTGACTTAATTTCAATTTTTTTCTTTATGTCGGTAATTAATTTAAACTTCCCTTTTCTTAAAAAATCCCTTCCCAAGATTGCCTCATATCCAGTTGCCTCATCATCTACAATAATCAAATTAACTTCAATTCCAATTTCTTTCTCGAAAAAAATTACACCAGACACTACTCCAAGAACTTTTAATTTACTTTTATTTATTCCGTAGTAATTTTTTGTTTTTATTACACAACTACAACAATTTTTTTTAATGACATCCGGAATTCGTGACGTCTTTACCATGCTTATAGGGCTTCCGGTATCTATGAGGCAATCTAGAGAGATTTTCACATCATTATGTGAATCAAAACTAAATAAAAAATTTCTTACAAAATCGTTTGACTCCTCCTCTTCGTTCAGTTGATGAACCCTTTGTGCTAATTTCCGGGGACAAGCAGCTACTATGTGTCCCTTTTCCCCGCACGCGTAGCAAACACCATACTCTCTCTTTGGCTTACGGCAAACACTCGCAACATGTCCCATTGAATTACAGTTGTAACACCTTACCGTGTCGTATGGCCTTCTCGATACTGTTGTCGTTGCACTCGTAGTCGATCCCGTTGCTGTTGGTCTTCCCTCCATCTCCTTTGCGCATTGTTGTATTCTGTGGAACGATCTGTATAATCCTGCTTTTGTCGTGAAGTTGCTAACCAGAGCGTGTAGTCTCAGATTTTCATCCGAAAAACCTTCGATTATGTACTCAACTAGTTCTTCCTCATCCAAGTCCAGTCCAGTCGCCAATCGGTTTTTGTCCAAATAGTACTCGTCGAAACTTTCCGTTGTCTTCCACTGTCTTGCCTCGAACCGTTTCCTGACTACCATCCTGTTTTCTTTCTTCGTGAAATCGTCTCTTAGACTTCCACACAACGACTCGACATTCAGGCACAAAAAATTTGGTTGTGCATTCAGCCACTCCTCTGCCTTGCCTTTTAACTTGGTGACAAACAGCGTGCGCAACATTTCATCGGAAACGTCGTACATTTGTTTTACGTTCATTAGCTGTGTCAACCAGACTTCAACGTTTGCTCCACCATCGTATTCAGGCACTAATTCTTTATACATAGTATACTGTTGCACTGCCAGGCTGCCGGTCGTCACTCTAGTTGTCATTTGTGCTGTTGTTGCCGTCATCGAACTCGTTTTCACTCCAGTTGCCACGGTTGAATTTGTCGTTGCTTCAGTTGCCTCCTCAGTTGTCGCTCCCGTCGTCGTCACCGCTGTCGCACTTTTTTCTGCTCCCGTTGTCTCTTCAATTGTCGTTCCCGTTGTCGTCACCACCGTTGAACTTGTTTTAACTCCAGCTGCCTCTTCGGTTGTCGTTCCCGTTGTCGTTCCCGTTGTCTTTTCCGTCTCTTGTCTTTTCTGTTTGCTCAGCTCTGCCATCATCTTCAATAGTTCGTTCTCCCTCGCTATTATTTCTCTTCGTAACAACTCGTTTTCCTTTTGTCTTTGTTGCCTCTCTGTTGCTGTTTCCTCTTCCTCAACCTCTTGCTGTTCATCATTGGACTCGTTTTCTTCTTCACCGTCGTCGGCTTCTTCGTCGTTGTCGTCAAGCAAGTTTTTTTCTTCATTTGCCGTTCGTTTTGGTGGAGGCAAACCGCGTTGTTCTACTGGTATCTCGTTCAAACGCACAGCTAAAGTTGGTTTCGTACCAGCGCTTGATTTGCCTAAGCGCTGTAACCACTCGCGCAGCTGGGCAGCTGTGTATTCAGACACATCGATCATTTGTTCCATTTTCTTTTTCTTTTTTTTTTTGAATTTATTTGCACACCGCGCACGACAAAGGTATAGCAAATATCAAGATGAGAGAAAAAAAAATAAGAATTTAGAAAGGAGGGAAAAAAATTTATGGCTTTGCTTGTGTGTCACACACAACAAAATAAAACATCAAATTGACTCGAGTTTGTTTTTTTTTCGCGAGGAGAACAGCGTCACTTTAATTAAAACTGGGATGAACCATTTTATTAGAAACTTTACTTGGATTTACTAATCCCACTTCTAAATAATTTATAGTACATATATTTGTTAATCGACTTTAATATTTTCTAATATTTAAATAAAACACCGAGAGCTGAGCTGATGACCGCACCGTTTCGCATCCAATTTGAAACTGTCTTTATTTTCATATTTTAAACAAGAAGGAGAAGATAAAAGGAAAAGAGAATAGCGTTTGTACAATGGAAGTAGGGGTAAAGTCTATAAATAGCATAAGCAGAAATAACGATCTGTTGTACATATGTATATTTTGAAATGACAATCGGTTTATGTTATTGTATCAGTAAGAGTAATTGTGTTAGGAACTAAAATACAGAAAGATATTATACAACGACAATAGGATAGCATGCAGTATCTCACACAGTAGTAACTACTACAAAAATTAAGATGTTCTTTTATATAATATAGATTGTATTGTATTGTTTGCCGTTTTTTCCACATTTTCCACAAATTCTTCGCTCCTATTGGTCGCAGTTTAATGTTATAATTATAGCTTCAAGCCTTCCTTGATAAATGGACCATTCAACATTAAAAAATTGTTCAATTTCATTAAGCAGTTCCTGAAATAAGCGCGTTAAAACGCAGAAAAATTAATATTTTTTGCCGTTTTTTCCACATTTTCCACAGACTCTTCGCTGCTATTGGTCACAGCTTAATGTTAAGTAGCCTAAAGCCTAAGTCAATTAATGGACCATGTAACACAAAAAGAATTATACCATTCGAACCAGTGGTTCCTGAGATTACTGCGTTCAAACGAACAAACTCTTCAGCTTTATATATTAGTATAGATCAGATCATCTTGATAAGAAAGTTTGGCAGAGAATGTATAATAGCTTCTTACATTTTTGTAACTTAACATGAACTTGCTAATGGGGCACGAGGATCTAAGGAAAATTAACCTTTCACCGCATTTTTGTTTTCACAGATCGATTTTATTGGCACCGCTACCCCTCACCTCTGCTATCCGGTACCACGCGGCTCGTTATCCTGCCTTGATTCACAACAGTTTCGATGTTGTTGTTCCGCAGCGTGTTTCAATCTGAATAGTTAAGTTAATGGTATTGATGTTTTTGGCCGCTTATATAGTGCGCATACAGAGCCACTGATCATTTTTGTAGTTCTGTGCAATGTTTGGGAAAACTATAGAACAACGCAGAATCGCTCTTTTCAATAGCTTTTTCCTAGGACTAAGAAGGTAGTTCAATAGCAATGCCCCTTCTTGTGCATCATCCTTGTATTGCCTATGCATCTGAGGCATTGTGAATGGTCAGAAAACTACATTTGCAGTAGCAATATGGTACATGCCTAATAAAATACAATTACAACCTCAGTAGCGCTTCTATTCATTCAAGATTTGATTTTTACTGAATGCTTGAGTAGTTGGCTATGTTTTAATCACCACTTCAATATCATAAATAACACATTCAACTAATATAATTATATTTTAAATAAGAACTGAATCTGACAGGTGTCAAACTCTAGCGCTACCAACTTGAAACCGCGAAATAAATGAACCGTGCGTCGTGAAACAATAAGATGAAACCAAGCATTGTGGTTTCTAGCTATAGATTTTCGAATTCGAAGGCACTATTTTTCTACAAAAACCGCCTTTTTGGGCTAGCTGTGCGTTAACATCGGAACATTTCCATCTACGCCTCTTCCTCTGTTGCACATTGGTTTCTGTTATGTTCTTTTCTTTAATATCTATCACACCAAAAACATAAATGTAAAAAAAGAGCCAAGTTCTCCCGTACAAAAATTCTGCCTAACAAATCAGCCACGAAAAGTAATGAGATCTAAAAGAACGCCAAGTTCTAAGATTCAGCAAGTACTCGTAGGTGCATTGCAAATGTTTTAAGTGGACTTACATCGAATCAACTATTAGTTTTGAAAGTAACTTGTAAACTAATGTAAATTAGTTAATTTTGTTTACTTAGCAAGTTTTCCAAACTTTTTTAATAGTAGGTTACTAAGAGAAAACCTGCCAAGTAAAAAAAAATAACTAATTTACATTAGTTTACAAGTTACTTTCAAAACTAATAGTTGATTCGATGTAAGTCCACTTAAAACATTTGCAATGCACCTACGAGTACTTGCTGAATCTTAGAACTTGGCGTTCTTTTAGATCTCATTACTTTTCGTGGCTGATTTGTTAGGCAGAATTTTTGTACGGGAGAACTTGGCTCTTTTTTCACATTTATGTTTTTGGTGTGATATCATTACTTTTTGCAAAGATTTTTATTTTTTGATAAGCAGAAAAATCTAAAAATTAATTTTATTTCTTTATATTGACTGGCAGAATTGCTATGTAATTTGCCAAATTACAATATTCTACGATGATCAGAGGTGCCCCATATATTTTATAAAATTTATTTTTAAATGGGTGGGTACCACGCCCCCTCAGTTGAAAATCATAAATTTCATATTTTATTTGTTCTATTGCAGGTTGTACTTGTATGCCAAATTTCTTGATTCTACTGCACTTCAAAGTGCTCCATATAATTTAAATTAATAATGTAAAAGTAGGCGGCTACCACGCCCCCTGACTAAAAAATTTCAAATATTCGATTTTTTCCTTTGTATGTACTTCATTACCTATCACTGTGCTAAATTTCTTGATTCTACTGCACTCCAAAGTGCTCCATATAATTTAAATTAATAATTTAAAAGTAGGCGGCTACCACGCCACCTGACTGAAAAATTTCAAATTTTCGATTTTTTCCTTTGTATGTACTTCATGACCTATCACTGTGCAAAATTTCTTGATTCTACTGCACTCCAAAGTGCTCCATATAATTTAAATTAACAATGTAAAAGAAGGCGGCTACCACGCCCCCTGACTGAAAAATTTCAAATTTTCGATTTTTTCCTTTGTATGTACCACATGACCTACCACTGTGCCAAATTTCAAGTTTCTAGGGCAACGGGAAGTGCTTCATAATTTTGATGATCTGTCAGTGAGTGAGTCAGTGAGTCAGTCAGTTACGGTTTTCGTGATTTTTGGAACATTGTATCTTAGAAACTACTTATGCTAAATATCTGAAATTTACTGAGGTGCTTTTTCTTGACTAGCTTAACAAATGATGTGAGTTTGAAACTTTTGGCTTCTTTGGTATAGAAGTTAGAGGGGTGTGGAAAATGCCCTGAGTTGTTTCCTGTAAATAAGGGTGTAGTGCCAAAGTTGCTAGAGAACTTGGCTGGGCCCTACCGTGCCCCTTGATCTGTTGTATTGTCTCGTCTGATAACTTCAGTAGACAGTGCTTATATTAATTCATTTATGTGCGAAAAGCGAAGTACTGTGAGGTCAGTGCCAACTTTTTGTTAAAGGAAAAATGAAAACAACTATGCGGTCATTAAAGAAATCCTTTTTCCGTTGGAAAAATAACTTTTCTTCCTTGACAAATTTCTAACAAACGCGCAATATGGTGACCACAATGTAACCTCTAACATGCAAATGCCAAGAGATTCTCTAACACAAACCATACAAACCGGACCGCCACCACAAATACAGATGGCTTGTATCCTATTTAGAACTTAACGTGTTGTTAAGGATCTTATAAAGAAAAACGACAAATTTATACTATTGAAACCAATAAAAAACTGATAATGGGGGCATAAGACCCAAGCGGAGTTTTTCACAGCACATCCACGTCCAAGTCATTGAAACATGGGGACTTCGAGATGTTTACCAATTTCTTTTGTAGACCCAGATGGAGACATTTGAATGTCCTGGACAAAGTTTTCGCTTAAAAGGGGATACGTTTATTTCTTATTCATGAATAAATTATGGTCTGACCTTTTTTTATTTTCATTCGGATTCAAGGCACAGTATGACAATAATTGAAAACAAGGCCAATGAAATCTGAGAAAGGGAAGGGTTTTGGACAACTTGGAAGTCATGCCGACTCTGCTGTTTACTGCATAAAGCATAATCGATAATGGACAAAGGGGGAAACACAAATACCTTTTTTCCGTTTCAGATGTCGATTTCAATAGCTGCTGTGGGAAGTGGGATAAAGGGTAACTTTTTTCTTCATATCCTAGTCATGGAAACGAAAACGAGAATTCTATTGCAATAAAATTGAACGGCTACATTTTTTTCGATTAACTAGACTTACTACATGATAGAGGAAATATTCTGGAAGTCGAAAAATGTGAAGAATGAGGATATAAAATTTTTCACATTTCATTAAAAAATATTTCTATACGGATTTTCTCCAAGTACTTCAATATAGATATAGAATTAAATTTAATTTTTAACTTCCCAGAGGAAGTTATTGTAATGGGGCCGATTTTGTGAATCTCCAATTTTTGCATATCTCCATGTTTCGAGGTCACTAGAATCCGAATCAACCCTTTTTATGATGATGTCTGTGTGTGTATGTGTGTTCGTATGTGCGTTACATTTTTTCAGCTCGATTACCTCGCGAACCACTCATCGTATTGTCATAAAATCGGTCTCATTGGACGTGGTATTGTGTTGTTAAGAGCTGATTAGGTTTTGGGCAAAATCCGCTAAGCGGTTTCTTAATGGCAATTAAAAATCTAAGACAACCCTAAGGTGCGGGTGCATAACTTCACGGGTCATAACTTCACATGGGTCATAATTTCACCTCTAGTGAGTTATAATTTCACTTTCTTCGGGTGAAGTTGTGTCCCATATAAGGTGGGAATTAGCTTCACTTTTTTGTGGGCCAGAATTTCACTTCTGTGTGAAGTTATGTCCCGCTCAAATTGGGATATAATTTCACAAGGTGCGGGTGCATAACTTCACGGGTCATAACTTCACATGGGTCATAATTTCACCTCTAGTGAGTTATAATTTCACTTTCTTCGGGTGAAGTTGTGTCCCATATAAGGTGGGAATTAGCTTCACTTTTTTGTGGGCCAGAATTTCACTTCTGTGTGAAGTTATGTCCCGCTCAAATTGGGATATAATTTCACTTTTTACTACAGTGGCAAGAAATTATCATTTTGTACTATTTACCTATACATAATTTGTGTACCAAAAACTGCATTACTCTGGCGCGATTTTTTAATATTTTCAGAGTCTTGAAAACTGAATTTCCGAACTACTAACTATAACAACAACTACAAAAAGTCTAATTAATAACCATTTTTATTTACTTTTTATCGACAAAATGGAGAGAGCAATTCATTTTTCAAAGCTGTTGCGTTTTCTTTAATTTGGAAAAGCAACCACCACACATCTTGTAATGCATACTAGTGTTTGGCAAGCAGGTGCTGCAGTGCAGTGATTCATTTCGAGCATGATGACGATCTGTAACATTCAAATTCAATTTGTTTTGATTGGGAGTGAAGCGAGTGGAAAAAATTTTGCCCAAAAGAGAATCAATTTGGGGTGTGAAAATAAAAAAATTCGCGCTTCGCTCGCTAGCAATTGTACCTGCTACATTTGTTGGTTCAAGCTACAAATTCGTAATACAATTTTCTAAAACTTTTAAGAGTGATTGTAGAGTTAAGGTTTAGTATTGAAGAACTCAATAATGAATACGTTTTCTTGATAGGAATTGCCGACTGATAGCATTGAAAAATAGTGCTTCCGTCTGCATTCACATGATGCAAGGACACTGAACATCCCATCAATAAAAAATGTCTTGCCGAAGGAGTTGTTAATGTCATTGCAACAGCTCAGTTAGTTTAGATGATAAAAAGGTGCAATAAGATGAAACTGGATTCAAGTACAGTTTGCTTGCCTTACTCTCACCTTACCGAATATCAAAGTTCAGAAGATCGTTTGCATTGGAAAAATTTTTCTTTACGTCACATAGACTTAGAGCATGCGGTATATTTCAACCGTTATGCACTGAAAAAACACCCACCATAGTGGGTCATTAGTCCCGAAAACCATTTTCGGGACTTCTGAATTCGGGACCAGATTCTCTGCGCCGCCGCCGTGGAATGACTAAATAGGTGGGAAATAATTTCACCCAAATTTCAGGTGAAATTATTGCTCACCTAAGGTGGGAAACAATTGCACCCGAAAAAAGTGAAATTATAACCCACTAGAGGTGAAATTATGACCCATGTGAAGTTATGACCTGTGAAGTTATGCACCCGCACCCCCTAAGGTGCGTAAGTTATGTCCCGCTCAAATTGGGATATAATTTCACTTTTTACTACAGTGGCAAGAAATTATCATTTTGTACTATTTACCTATACATAATTTGTGTACCAAAAACTGCATTACTCTGGCGCGATTTTTTGGTGCGGGTGCATAACTTCACAGGTCATAACTTCACATGGGTCATAATTTCACCTCTAGTGGGTTATAATTTCACTTTTTTCGGGTGAAATTGTTTCCCTCCTTAGGTGAGCAATAATTTCACCTGAAATTTGGGTGAAATTATTTCCCACCTATTTAGTCATTCCACGGCGCAGAGAATCTGGTCTCGAAGTCAGAAGTCTGAAAATGGTTTATTTTGGTACTACTAACCAACTATGATGAGTCATAAGTCCAGACATTAAATTCGGGGATTCTGACCTTCGCGTTAAGTCTTAAACATTTTCTAAAACAATAAACTGAGTAGACAGTTTTTACATATTTTCAATGTTTTTTCAGTGCACAACGGTTGAAATATACCGCATGCTCTAAGTCTATGTGACGTAAAGGAAACTTTTTCCAATGCAAACTATCTTCTGAACTTTGGTATTCGGTAAGTTGAGAGTAAGGCAAGCAAACTCTACTTGAATCCAGGGGTGGAATCGTGTAAGCTGATTTTCGATAGTTGACGGTCAAATTCAGGCAAAAAAGTATAGAAAATTGACTGTCAACTATCAACTATCAGCTTATACGATTCCACCCCAGTTTCATCTTATTGCACCTTTTTGTCATCTAAACTAACTGAGCTGTTTCAATGACATTAACAGTTCTTTCGAAAAGACATTTTTTTTGATGGGATGTTAAGTGACCTTGCATCATGTGAATGCAGACGGAAGCGCTATTTTTCAATGCTATCAGTCGGCAATTCCTATCAAGAAAACGTTATTCATTATTGAGTTTTTCTATACTAAACCTTAACTCTATAATCAGTCTTAAAAGTTTTTGAAAATTGTATTACGGATTTTTCGCGCGAATTTTTTTATTTTCACACCCCAAATTCATTCTCTTTTGGGCAAAATTTTTTCCGCTCGCTTCACTCCCAATCAAAACAAATCGGATTTGAATGTTACAGATCGTCATCATGCTCGAAATGAATCATTGCACTGCAGCACCTGCTTGCCAGACACTAGCATGAATTACAAGATGTGTGGTGGTTGCTTTTCCAACCAACAGCTTTGAAAAATGAATTAAAGCACTAAATAAAAATGGTTATTAATCAGACTTTTTTGTAGTTGTAGTGCAGAAATTCAGTTCTCAAGACTCTGAAAATAATAAAAAACCGCGCCAGAGTAATGCAGTTTTTGGTAGACAAATTATGTATAAGTAAATAGTACAAAATGATAATTTCTTGCAACTGCAGTAAAAAGTGAAATTATATCCCAATTTGAGTGGGACATAACTTCACACAGAAGTGAAATTCTGGCCCACAAAAAAGTGAAGCTAATTCCCACTTTAGGTGGGACACAACTTCACCCGAAGAAAGTGAAACTATAACTCACTAGAGGTGAAATTATGACCCATGTGAAGTTATGACCCGTGAAGTTATGCACCCGCACCGATTTTTTAATATTTTCAGAGTCTTGAAAACTGAATTTCCGAACTACTAACTATAACAACAACTACAAAAAGTCTAATTAATAACCATTTTTATTTACTTTTTATCGACAAAATGGAGAGAGCAATTCATTTTTCAAAGCTGTTGCGTTTTCTTTAATTTGGAAAAGCAACCACCACACATCTTGTAATGCATACTAGTGTTTGGCAAGCAGGTGCTGCAGTGCAGTGATTCATTTCGAGCATGATGACGATCTGTAACATTCAAATTCAATTTGTTTTGATTGGGAGTGAAGCGAGTGGAAAAAATTTTGCCCAAAAGAGAATCAATTTGGGGTGTGAAAATAAAAAAATTCGCGCTTCGCTCGCTAGCAATTGTACCTGCTACATTTGTTGGTTCAAGCTACAAATTCGTAATACAATTTTCTAAAACTTTTAAGAGTGATTGTAGAGTTAAGGTTTAGTATTGAAGAACTCAATAATGAATACGTTTTCTTGATAGGAATTGCCGACTGATAGCATTGAAAAATAGTGCTTCCGTCTGCATTCACATGATGCAAGGACACTGAACATCCCATCAATAAAAAATGTCTTGCCGAAGGAGTTGTTAATGTCATTGCAACAGCTCAGTTAGTTTAGATGATAAAAAGGTGCAATAAGATGAAACTGGATTCAAGTACAGTTTGCTTGCCTTACTCTCACCTTACCGAATATCAAAGTTCAGAAGATCGTTTGCATTGGAAAAATTTTTCTTTACGTCACATAGACTTAGAGCATGCGGTATATTTCAACCGTTATGCACTGAAAAAACACCCACCATAGTGGGTCATTAGTCCCGAAAACCATTTTCGGGACTTCTGAATTCGGGACCAGATTCTCTGCGCCGCCGCCGTGGAATGACTAAATAGGTGGGAAATAATTTCACCCAAATTTCAGGTGAAATTATTGCTCACCTAAGGTGGGAAACAATTGCACCCGAAAAAAGTGAAATTATAACCCACTAGAGGTGAAATTATGACCCATGTGAAGTTATGACCTGTGAAGTTATGCACCCGCACCAACCCTAATATAATAAAAATTATGATAATTTCTGCAATTTCTATTGTTGAAATAGTGCAAAAAATCTTATAGTTAATGTGAAAAAAAAACAATATTCATTAGTATCCTAGACTATATTTGATTACTAGCTGACCCACCAAACGCTGTTTTGCCATATAAATATTAATCTTCGGAAATACTATTCCGATTAGAAAAATGCTTTCACTAATACAAAAATACAATATTCAGGAGTAATATAGGCGCCACTGTTATTCAAATGAACTTATGGAATTTAACTTTGAAAACGACGTACGTGTACAACTACAACGGAACGCATCTTCTGGAAATTTCGCTCTGGGAGGTTAGTCGTGTGGACAACATGGGTCGCACTTTTATTTTTGGGTTGAAATTTAAATGGTTCTGAAAATAACCGTGACTTCTCACGACAAAGTACTAACCGAAGACCTCAAAACATATTATCTTGCATCATCCTATCACTTCGGTCTCGTTCGAACACAGCCCAATAAAAAGGAGCAGCACTGTTCCATTTCACAGAAGACAGCAACGACAAAGTCAAGGGCCTATAAGCATTCTTAATTCAAAAATATATTGACATTGATACTGCCTTAGAAGAACTCAGAGTTGAGTTACTCTCACACCTTTGAGAAAAAGCTGTCCCATAAAACATATGGGAAAAGTTAGTAAGTTTAAGGTCGAAGCACATAAAGAGCAAAACGATGCTCATAAAGGACCTTCTTCAACGAAATATATAATACAAATGAATCTGCCAGACTGAGGAAAATCTTGACCAAAGATTCAGGCACACTAAAGGATCTCTACAAAAATCGGCAGGTAGCTTTACTGAATCCTGTAGAGAAACCTTTGAGCACCTTTTAAATACCAATTTTCCTGGCTGCGTAGCTGATATCCGTAGACCTGTAATGGAAACTCATACAGAAGTACAATCGCATAGAATAACGGATGAAAGGATTAAATTGAAAAAAAATCTCGCCTTATAAATCGCCTGGTCTAGACGAAATTTTTCCAATGATGAAGAATAAAACAAATAATCCCACTCCTAGTTAACAATTTTTATATACTCTAAAATGGGTATTTGTTTCTTGATCGTGGCGTGAGGTAAATATGGTTTTTATCCCTTAAGCTGGCAAACCTAATACCTAACCATACGGAGGCCAAAAACTTTAGAACCATTAGTCTCACATCTTTCATTTTGAAAACTTTTGAGAGGCTGATTGATACCCATACATATCCGAAGCACTTTCAAACCTTTGAAAATTGAAAAATTATTAAACGATACCTAACACGTGCAACGTTCTTGGATCTTGACCACAAAGTCTCTTGCTGCTGCAAGAATATGGACTCTCGTTGGTAAGTAAAGGGTGGACAGTCAATTCATCTACGATAAAGGTAGTGCTATTTACTAACAATCGAAAACTACACGACTTTTAAATACGATTGCAGTTTTCTTTGGCAACAGATAGACCTGGAGACTTAACCCTAAGATAATCCGGTGGATACATTCAGCAATAATAATTGGAGAAATATTAACCTATGGTATAGTTTGTCTTTCGAAAAGAGCACGCGACTTTAAACTTTGACAAGGGACAAAGGCTTGTGTGCAAATGAAATGAAATCCACCCGAACTACGTGATAGGAAGTTATATTCAAATTGAATCCATTAGATCTTTTTGTTCCAGAATCGGCATCTAAAAGTGCCTTTAGGCTTATACCACATGCTCAGATCCTTCATAAATATTATGGGTCATAGTGCCACGACAGATTATTAAACATCCGAATTTGACTTTAAAAAAAAAACCTTTCCAGACTGCTATTCTAGGAAGAATAGATAAATCACATACCATACACCAGTGAACCGTCATAAGCTATCCATACTGATGGTTCAAAGATTGATGGTGGTGTGGGCACAGGGTTCTATTCTGAATCTCTCAAGTTAACTAAGTCCCTATGGGTTTCAGACTACAGCAGTGTCTTGGCCTTGACAACAGCTGATAAACAATTATAAATGATGGTGATATCACGGGCTGATATTAAATTTTACATTGATAGCAAAGCGGCAATAAATGCGTTTGCTGCAATAAAGGTAAAATCAAAGCTTGTTTCTTGCTGCCGCGAAGAGCTAAAGATTCCTGGCACGCAGCATACCACAATGATATAGTTATGCCAAGTCTGGTCAGCTTTCGATAAAGACCCTCTCACCAAACGGTGTCTCTTAGGCCTTTTCCAATTCTACTGCAAGTACCGCACCTATGCATTGATAACAGAAACGAGCTTAGACGTGGCATGCGTGGTGCCATGTTCCACCTTGTACCCGAAATACTATCGCTTTCTTCGCAGTGCACTTGTTCAGAGCCCTACTGATGATCTCTTCGAATAGCTTAATGACTTATGCTTCATAGAAGACTTATCTGTCAAAGATTTGACGGAGAGAGTGCATTACAGCGGTCTCTCAACGCACTGGGTAGTATCAAAGGGCACGGTAGTGCATAGCCAAGTTCTAGCACTACTCCCTTTTTACAGAATCGAACTCAAGCACATTTTAAACCCCCCATAACTTTTGAACCCATAATGTTAGAAGCTTTAAATTTGAATTACGTATTAACTTCATGGCCCTGTAAAAAAAATAAATTTTGTAGAACCACTACTTCCTGAGATATTGAACAGTAAAAATTTCAAAAACCGTAATTGACTGACTGACTCACTGACTCACTGACTCACTGATTCACTGACTGATCATCAAAATTATGAAGCACTTCTAACAATAGCAGAAACTTGAAATTTGGTAAAATGGTAGGTTTTCAGCTGTATAGGTACAAAGGAAAAAATCGAAAATTTTAATTTTCTCATTCAGGGGGCGTGGTATCCGCCCACTTTCTAAAACTGGTCGTAGGATCTTGAAATTCGGAAGTCTAATAGGGTTTTGGTTGAATATAAGGAAAAATATAAGTAAAATATTTTAGTTTCATTTAGGGGCGTGGTTTCCGCCCACTATCTTAAAACGGTCTTAGGATGTTGAAATTTAGAATTCTTGTAAGGTTTTGGTTCAATAACATGAGAAAATGAGAAAAAAATATATTTCCATTTAGGGGCATGGTATCCGCCCACTTTGTTAAAATTTTCGAGAACGTTTAAATTCGAAATTCTGATAGGGTTTCGGTTGAGTATAAGAGAAAATAGGTATATATACAAAATTGGAGTTTCATTACAGGGGCGTGGCTGCCACCCACTTTTTTTAAATGGTCATAGGTTGAAATATAGAATTCTGGTTTGTTTAACTTCATAAAACTCCATGAGTAGCTTTCCTTAGTGGTTTCACAATGGACACTTGATATCTAAATGTGACATCTAGACAGCCACTCTAACCTAACCCACCTATTACTTATTTATAAATTGGCAGAGAAATTATATTGTTAGTTTGCAAATTGCTAGCTTATTAAGTTATTTCGAAGTTCATGCTTTCATAAAGAAAAAAAAAACTTTGGAAAAAGGTGTGAAATCAGAACAAAGACATAGAATGTAAAAAAGAGCCAAGTTCTCTTATGTGCGAACAGCACTGTGTAAAAAGTTAGCCACCAAAAGTAATGAGATCTAAAAGAACGCCAAGTTCTTACATGTAAAAGTGTTATATTGAATATTTTAAACCATAGAAGATAATACAACAATATTAAAAGAAAATAGAAAATAGTTTGGATGAAAATTTACAAGTTCACTTGGCAAGTTTTCGTTTGAAGCGTGATTAATAACATTTCGTCGCCCGAGAATTGGTTTGTTCCATACGCCATTGGCACTTTTTCGAGAAAAACGCATTTAAAGGTTCGCGTGCTTAGTACTCCGAAACTGTGCGATAGGATTTTTTTTTATTTTTTTAAATTGAAGTTAGTCTTATTAAAACTTCACCTACCAATTTTCAAAGTGTTTTGCCTTACCGTTAACAAGATACCTTTATCAGCAGAAAAGTCTACTTTTTTGGCTTGTGTCCCACCTCATACATTTTGAAAATGATTTGTTTTTCCATACACGTGGGACACACAAAAATGGATATGGCACAAACCAATTCTCATCAATGCATAATGTGAAAGGCAAGAATGCATGTAGCTGGATTCTAAAATTTTAAAAGAAAATCGATTATATCTTTTTTTTAAACATTTTTCTTTAAAAAAAAAAAAAATTAAAGCAGTTCTACTGCGCTATCACAAAGTTTAGGCGTATAAATCGTACTTTTAACAAGCCGAATGCATTTTCAACTACCATTCTTGTAGCTGAATGCAGGTTGTTAAATGCTAGATGTTGGTCCGTAAGTTGGCCGTAGTCCTTGTAAGGTGGAACTATTTTGAAGCAAGGTAGGCTGAATCACCCAACAGAAATGTATTGTTGGACAACAATTGGGCAAAGTAAGAGTGAGCTCTTCTATACAAAGCCGATCTTCGCAAAACACGACTATCGTGTAAAGATCATGGCTCGCCAACACAAATGTCAATGAATTTTTTTTTCAGCATCGACGCCCCCTTGCAAAACAATGGCAAAGTTTTGCTTACGATTGTAATAGCACTCTTTGTTTAATTTTGGTTCAGCAATCGTAATATGCGTGAAATCAATAGCACCGATTACACCTCGTAGTTTCTTTTTTGCTTCGAACTGACGGCAGTTTTCAGAGATACGTTCTCCTTGTGGCCACTTTATATACACATCTGCTTTGGAAACAAGCCAGCTGCTTACTCGACCCACAACACCCCAGGCTGAAGATTTTGATACACCGAATAGATTCCCCAATTGCCTTAAAGTGAGAGTGTTGCTTATGTACCATACATAGATTAGTACCTCTATTTTTTGCGCCAATACTAGGTTTTCCAGCATAAAACGAAGTTTATGGATTTGAGATGAATTCCGACTGTGAATATTCAAATAAAAATAGTAGGTACAGCAATTCTTAAGGAAGTAATGTACTTGTTAATTGATTTATAGTCAAGCGGTTCAGCCGCAGATGCGACTTGAAATCTTCTTCACCGTATGCATCTATAGTTTCAATGAAGTTTTCACTTTGATTGACCATCTTGCAAAACAAGGGCAGAGTCATTTGAACTTAACCTTCTTCGAAAAAAGTGTTCAAAATTGAATTCATTCTTCAATCATCTTCATCGCTTGAAGAGTCAAGTAGTTGACAAGCCAAGCCAGGACTAAATGATTTCATACAATAATCTCAGGATATCTACACAATTGTAATGGATATGGCACAAACCAATACTAAAATTTTGTTTGCGATGATTGTCACATAAACATAGCAGTTCTTTAACACAAGTGCACGTAGGACAAACCAATTCTCAACATTCTTAGGATTTTTTCTATCCCTTGTCACCGTAATATGCACGTGGAACAAAACAATTCTGACAAAAAACTTGACAAATTTTATATGGAAAAAATGTCCCAAACGCCAAAAAATGGTTTATGGCACAAAACAATTCTAGAAAATGTTGATTTTGGTGGATATGGAACAAAATTGATGTTGGATATCTCGGGATTGAAAAGACGTAGCACAAATCTGATCACAGATTTAGAAAGAGCATACAAAATTCCCATAGAATCCATTCCTAACTCGAAAACGACAAAAGTGGCGTATGGAACAAACCAATTCTCGGGCGACGATTTTAAAACTTGAACAGTGAACTTGTAAATTTTCATCCAAACTATTTTCTATTTTCTTTTAATATTGTTGTATTATCTTCTATGATTTAAAATATTCAATATAACACTTTTACATGTAAGAACTTGGCGTTCTTTTAGATCTCATTACATTTGGTGGCTAACTTTTTACACAGTGCTGTTCGCACATAAGAGAACTTGGCTCTTTTTTTACATTCTATGTTTTTGTTCTGATACATTATTCAGCGCATAACTTCTTATTCTTTATTGAAAGGAGAGCCCCAACTCCGCTATTGACATAATACATTGAACATTGAAACTAGAGTACTTCGCACATGAATGTGACGAACTACGGATACATAGCAGCACTGGCGACTGAGACCAACGGCTGGGACAGAACAACACATTAATACAACAGAGAGAGACAGATAGACACATAGAAGGAAAACACATAAAAGAAACCTACGTGGCTCAGAGGAGGAGACATCGATATTATACTGTCTCATATTTTCGCACAGGTGGCCTCAGATAAGCTGGTGATTTTCGTAGAAAAAGAATGCTGCCGAAGCTGGGGTTTGAACACGCAGCATTTGCCTTAGCAGTCTTAACAACTTTTTGGCAATTATGGCGTGTGCCAAAAAGCTTCCATCTAACCGCATGAAACCACAGTTCGTAGACCAATGCTCTTTGATGTACCGAAGAACTGATGAAGTAAGATTAGATTTTCATGTCGTGGTTCGGGTGAATTCTAGTTTGAATACTTGCTAAAAAACAACTCCCACTGTCTCCAATAAATCCTTTTGGGAGAAGAAATCATCGTAGAAAACAGCATTCTCTGAATCGATTTTGACTGTCAGGAGTATGTCTCTGTTGTCTTCCATTCTCTATACTTGAACCGAGGAAAGTCGTTCCGTTTTTGTTTTATTATTTGGAGAAACATGCAGTAGAGTTAGAGTCGAATCGAGTCAATAAAAGTCTATTATTTTCTTTCATCAGTTCATTTGTTTCTCCGTCTCTCCGTTTCTCGTCTATATCTACAAGTTTTGTAGTCTTGTGAGTAGTCCACTATTATTCCCATAAAATGCGTCTATGATTTTGTTTCTGCAAACGTTGCGTCGTTTTGGTCACTTTCCTTGAACTTTGATATTGTCCGACGACGTTTGATGTCGACAGAAACTCGAAAAGACAAGATGAAACTTGAAAGAAATTTGGGAGTCCAACAGATAAATTAAAGTCAAACGGGAAATCAACCATTTGCTTAAGTCGTCTGTCGAAGACATTTTCATTACCTCTTCCAATCCCATTAATCTTTCAGCTTTTGTTTTTAATAACTTGATCTGGATCCTTGTTAACAAAGAATAATAACGATTACACCGTCTTGAAGTTCTCAACCCTCATCCAATTTCGGTCAGCATCTTCGATATCACATTACCATTTCGCCAATTTATTACGCGACATTTTTTTTTATAAGCAGTCCAATATGGTCCCTCTGATGGTTTACCATTTCCATCATTGTGCATAAAACGTTCCTACTTTGGCAAACATTAAAGCAATAAATCATTCTATTTCCAAGAACACATTAAATTTCATCCGCACTGTACTTCAAAGTTTACTACACTCTGTCGCGTCAGTCGATATTATTTAAACGACCTTGGGGAAAGGTTGGGCTGTGCTAAACCAAACGTGCAGGAAAGTAAAGGAAAACCTTAAACATTCGATTGAGACACTTCTTCAATCGCTTGTTGTTTTTATAAATGTATTGTTTCAAGTCACGCACCAGTTCGCAACAACTGGGCGACGTTTTACTTATATGAAAAATATAAGCATGCTGATAGCTTTATAACAGTTCGAAATTATAATAAAATAACAATTAAGGGGTGTATAGGACGTAATTGTTTCCATACCTCCAAATCACCTAAGGAAGGCGTTTTGAATCTATGGGCACTCCGTGATATTTCTCTATTAAAATCAACCTGTTTCCTATCTTACAAAGCGACAACATTTATTGTTTAATGGCTGTTCAAGGGTTCAGTGTTCACCTCCTCGTCAATCAATCTCTTTTCAGTCTTGACACTTCAACTACCTACAATGAAACCCACTATCGATTAAAGACCATATAATTCTGTCAATTAACTACCTCAGACCAGAAGAGAGGGATGATTTAGTACAAAAACCATTAACTTGTCATTCAAATGTCTGTTCCAGAAGTTTCCTTTTTCTGAAAAAAGGACATGATAGGTGGGTGAGTTTTTATTTTTGTATATCGTTCATCTCCTTTCTGCGATGGCCCTTGAGACTAAGATCTATAGTGCTTTTTCTATAGTTTTCATAAACCGGATTGGAGACTGGAAGTATTGGGTAAATTGAATCGGAGTTTGACAGATAAGGTTGAAATACGGGCCCCATCATGTTATCCCCAAAAGGTAGCATCTGGAGGGTTCAATGGAAATGGTTAGACTAACATTCGACGTACTCGAAACACTATCTCCGTATAGGAGCCTGGCACGCATTAAATACAACAACAACAACAACAAAACACTTACGAGATATATGCAATGTTCTCATACGGACCATGCCTTGTACCACGGTATGCAGGGAGTTGATTATTCTCTTACCCAAAGTTCTCCTATTATTTTTAAACTGACTTGCTAAGGCAAACGCGCAATTATGTCATCGTTGGCATGTAAGAACATATTCGAGATTATAGCAACACACTTCCTCTATGTTTAATGTGCAATTTACCACCTTTACCACAACAGCACTGAAAAAAGACACATCACACAAAAAAACTTGTTTTTGGGTCGCCATCGTCATTTGGATGCAATATGCCTGATTGAACTTCTGGGGTAACTTTGAATCCTTCTGAGTACTCCGCCGTGCATCGCTGTCCATCGTCAATAATTTTGTTGGCCAAGTTACTTTGGTAATACATAAAATAAATCAAGTTACCACTTTTGTGAAGGTATTATGTGTTTTCCATTCATTCTGTAGACTTTCAAAGTCGGTTAAAACCTTTTAGCTTTTCCAGGAACTTGCTTGTTCTAAGATTTTCCAACATAACCGTTCTTCCCGAAAATTGGATAATTTTATAAATTAGGTTGCGTGAAAGTATGTGTTTCTGGTTATCTTTTTTCTTTTCTGTAGAAGAAAAAGTTTGTCTTCAAAGAATTCTTGTATATTTTTTCTGAAACAGAAGAAAAGAAATAAGCCCAAAAAGGGGAATTTTCCTAGGAAAAAGATAGCCTTGCTCCAAGTCGCAAAGGTTCTTTCAGTTGTTTTTGAATCTGAACCAAATAAAATCAGCAGATGTATCTACCTAAACATTTTAAAATACAGGGTCATTTATTTTTGCGGTTTCTAAAGTTAAGCTAAATAAAACACACATAAGGATGCATTTTCAATTAATAGGTATTTAATTTCCTTGTAAGTTTGGACTTTTCCATAAAGTCTAAGAGCATGCGATTCTTTTCGAAACTGTTTAACCACTTTTTCGCACATATAGGGTGGCATCTCTCCCAAAGCCTGAGTAATGTTGGTTTTAATGCGTCTACAGTTCGGGGACCGTTTGCGTAATCACGGTCTTTTGCGCAGCCCCACAGAAAAAATTCTAACGGTGTGAAATCACATGATCTAGGTGGACAATTGACGTCACCAAAACGTGAAATTACGCAACCAGAAAACCCATAATTGGTGGTGTTGTGCATCTTGTTGTTGCAACCACATATCGTCTCAGTTATGATCTTCAATCGCCAGCAAAAAAAAAATCAGTTATCATTCAACCATATTGCTTCGAATTGACAGTAACCGTCCGCCCATTGGCATCTCTGAAGAAATACAGATCAATGACACCTTTCGACCAAAGAGCACTCCAAACAATAATTTTTCTGAATGAAATGGTATTTCTTCGATCACTTGTGTGTTTTCTCAGCCTCATCAATAAACAAAATGTTGTTGGAAAATTTGGTGTTTATTGTCTGCTGTTCCAACACCCGTTGTTCGATTGTTTAACGATCCATCATCGTAAATGGAAACATTCAACTAACATTATGACTCTTCAGATGACAGTTGAGTTTGAGGTTTGACACATATCAAATGCCAACGCTACCAACTTGAAACAACGAATTGAATGACACGCTTGTTTGCTTAGCTATTGGAATCAGGCTTCTATTCAACCGAGCTTTTACTTAAAAAGTTATTCTGTTTCTTCTTTTTTGAGATCGTACTTAATTTTAGCTTTTTCTTCTCTTTCAAGAGCATTTGTTGGATTCTTATATTAAAAAAGGAATAAAAGTTGAAAGTTTAAAAATGAATTTTTGTCAAACGGGACAGTATTCGCCTTCTTCGAAGCTCTTTCGCCGGCTACTGTTTTTACAGTGCCCCAATGGCTCCATGTTTCGTCAACTGTCATGACGCAGAAACTTCTTCGAATTGTGCTTACACTGCACTGAACTGGTCTCACGGATCACGGTTGTGTTGTTGTTCGGAGTGAACAAACGCACGAAATCTTCCTCAAGGCCAACTATTCATGCAGGATATTACCCAAACCATCCTTTTAAATTTCACCTGTCCTGCATAATGGAATCGCAGCACGGGCCATTAATGTTAATTTTCCATTTTTCAAAAATCCGCGAACATTCCCGCTTCCACAAGCAGTCAAAACGAAACTACGAGTCCGAATCCGAACCGGCTGAAATTTCGACAGTAGTTGGAAACAGAAATTATCCCATACAAAAGTTTTTGGCTATATGACAGGTGTATACGACCCTGTCGTGCTCATTTTGATTCCTTGAAGAACACATTTGAACAAAAACCCAAACGATTTTCCATTCATATAAAAACACACATCAAAAGCTACAAAACTATTTCTATAAAGCCATTTAGCTTTACTTTTCCCTGAAGTCCACAAAAGGTATTCCATATAAAAACATAATGGCAAGTTTTGATATTCCCTCCGCCCCACCGTTGACTCATGAGCTATTTCAACGTGTTTGCAGAAGAACATTTCACTTAATTAAACAGATTTAAGATACTTGGTTGGTTTTATTGGTTGAATAACTTTGTGGGTTATTTTATATATTCTCATTTTTTTTTTGTGTGTTGAAGGCTTTATTGGAATTTATATTTTACCAAATATGTTGAGGATTATTTTTTCTTCTTTACAGTCTAAGAGCCGCTGAAGGCCGACCTTCATCGAACTGTTAACCGGCTGAAACTTTTTTTTATGAAATTTAGCTTAAAAACATATATGAATATGATAGCTTGCCTAACGAAAAGTGTGCCAGGCTATATTAAATTTAACTTTATTTTAATCAATAACTAACTCCTCCTTCACCCATATGTTAAAATAAAACGTTGTGCCAAATAGCCATATGTGTAAGCAGGCTTGAGACAAGAAAAAAATTGTATGGGAGAGGGGAGCCTATTCCCCCCGTTTAGCCAGGAGGGTCAGTTTTCTGAAAAATTGACTTGTTTTTAAAAAAAATATTAAAAATCAATGGCATCATCTACAACAACATGTTATACCTTTCTGCAAAGCCAAAAACTTAGGCTTTCATTTTGTATTTAAATTTAATTGTTTTAAATAATAGTTTTAGAAAAATTAATTTTCATACTTAAAATTTTGAAAAAAAAAAAATTTCTTAAATTTCGAACTAATTTTTTCAAAATTTTATGTTATTAAGTAATAATTTTTTTTCAGCATTCAATGCTGTTTTTAATTTTTAGTCGAACACAGTAAACCGGATTGAAAAATACTTTGCCATTGTCGAGAAATAAAGAAAAAACCAAAATCACTTTTTACTTAAATTTTTTTTTTATTTTTACGTTACTGTTTTTTATATTCAAAATTATTAACAGTATTGAATGTTGAATGCAAAATTAGTACTTAATAACATAAAATTTTGAAAAAATTAAATAAAAATTTAACAAATTTTTTTTTTTTGCAAAATTTTGAGTTTGAAAATTATTTTTTCTAAAACTATTATTTAAAACAATTAAATTTAAATACAAAATGAAAGCCTAAGTTTTTGGCTTTGCAGAAAGGTATAACACGTTGTTGTAGATGAAGCCGTTGATTTTTATTATTTTTTTTAAATAAGTCAATTTTTCAGAAAACTGCCCCTCCTGGCTAAACGGGGGGAATAGGCCCCCCTCTCCCATACAATTTTTTTCTTGTCTCAAGCCTACTTACACATATGGCTATTTGGCACAACGTTTTATTTTAACATATGGGTGAAGGAGGAGTTAGTTATTGATTAAAATAAAGTTAAATTTAATATAGCCTGGCACACTTTTCGTTAGGCAAGCTATCATATTCATATATTTTTTCAAGCTAAATTTCATAAAAAAAAGTTTCAGCCGGTTAACAGTTCGGTGAAGGTCGGCCTTCAGCGGCTCTCCTACTATTAGGAGCATTACGTCCGCATGCGTTGTGCCGTAGATGAGAAAAAAGACCCTTTTTGTTATGAACTGGCATAATACAAGGGTATTTCGACTAGGTAAATTTGAACCAAAAACAAAGAAACAAAGCCGCTCAGCTCAAGCTTTTCAATGAAGTTTGCTTACATGTGCATGTATATTAGGTATTTGAGGTTGGTTAAATTTGAAAGAAGAATCCTTGAATAAAAAAAAAAAACTAAACAAGAAAACTCAGGAAGGTCGGAAGAACCTTAAAATTGATACAATCTCTGGCTATTCAAACACTTCCTTAAAATGACATTTAAACGTGAGAAATTATTGTATTCTACAAGTTTCGTCACGCCAGAACATGGACTCGTATCCAAAATCTAAGCTCATATCATAAGACTTTTATCAGATTCAAGTCCAGATTCCGCATTAGCAACATGAAGACGTGCATTATGGTGCATTGACTGCTTGATGAAAGCTAACATTGTTTATGCTGTTAAAGAGTTGCTAGAACAGTGCTACGATTCAGTGTTCGCATTTGTGTCTATAAATTTTAAGGAGACTAACCCTCGTGTTCTCAAGCTATGAACAATATTCTTGCTAACCAATGCCTCTTCTGTATTGGCTACCAATGATACTGGTTCTCCTGCAACTCTCTTTGGAGTCGAGGTTGTCTTCAACAAGTTTCCTTCTAAAGTAACCTATTTGACCACTTGACATTCACCAAGTACAGTTGGTTGGTCTTTGATAAGAAGTTTTGGCCATTGCATTCTTACAACAAGTTTGTGCAAATCTCAACTACTCAACATTTCAAGGGTTACTCAGAAGAGAATTCTGTACAGTGAACTTGAATTGATCAAATACGGGGACGAAGAAATATGAACATCGGATGAAAAAATAAAATTATTCATTCTCATCTTTGAAAAAGCTTCGAAGCCCCTTACCCTAAAACCATAAAAGAATTCATTCATTTTATGTCAGATCGAAAACCTTTCCTCGTCCTCTTAAATCGATTCATTGAAAATAATCTCCAAAAACTCAATCACTCTTACCCATTAGGTACATCGCAGAAACTTCATCACAACCAAAAAATTATTGTTCACCTAATGTGCGTGTATGTGTGACAATATTATGCAAGAGCAGATGATAATAAGGACGGTGCAGTGCATTAACGCCCATGGAATTAACGCCCGCGGGTGTTAATTCCAAAAAGAAAAGGAATTTACCCCCGCGGGTGTTAAATCCTTTTTGAATTGGCAATAAGGCCCACCATAAAAAAGAACTAACGCCCGCGGGTGTTAATGCCATTTGAAATTGGCACTAACTCCCGCGAGTGTTATTTTCTTTTGGAAGAGATCTCTTCAACCTCGGATGTGAACACTTGCGCTGGCATCCTAGACCCCTTGGCCACGTGAGTAGAAACAAATTAAACATCACAAATGAAGTTTACAAATTTTACATTTCATTTTGGTCATTCAAGACTTATTCGGTTTGTGAATTAAATTTTTTTTTTAATTCAAAAACCGAATTAATCTTTGGAATTTTTTTATTTTCACCCCCCAAATTGATTCTCTTTTGGCCAAAATTTCTCGCTTCGCTCGCGATCAAATCAAATTGATCTGGAATTTTTTGTATCGGCTTCAGGCTGAAAATGAATCATTGAAATGCTTGCAAAAATGTAGAACCACTACTTTTCCAAATAAAAGGAAACCTAAACAGCTCTGACAATTTTGTCGACAGCTAATAAAGAAACGTGGTCCTATTTATTTCAATGAGTAGATACTTGTACAATACATACATACAAGAATTTAAGTTTTTTGTTTATTTGTTTAGCATGAACGTTCGTTGTTTCACTTTTTTTTCATTTGGGACTTTTGTCCCATAAAAAGTAAAATTTAATTGGGACTACTGACTGGCCAAAGTGGGTTAATAATCCCTAAAACTTTTTTGGTACTTTTGAGTCTCCAGAGTGGCTCAGAAATTCCGAAAACTATTTTCGGGACTTCTGACTTCGAGACGAGTTTCTAATCAAAACAGAAAAAACAAAATAAGGCCCCAAGGGCATTATTTCTAGGTTGCAGTGGACATAAGACCGCAACTCTTGTAAGGATCTAATTTCCATATAAGAAATTGAAATAAGGCTCCATGCGGCTTTATTTCGTGGGACCATTTGTTTCACGTGTGGGTTTTATTTCCAATTAAAATTGGAATTAAAGCCAACCAAAAAAAGGAATTAACCCCTGCGGGTGGTAATTCCAAATCAAAAAATGAATTAAGACCCGCGGGGGTAAATTCCTTTTGTTATTGGAATTAACACCCGCGGGCGTTAATTCCATGGGCGTTAATGCACTGCACCAATAAGGACACCTCATGTCGTGTTTGACAGCGCATGAAATCAATCAATTTTCAAACTTTGAGATGACTGTGAATATTTGCTTAAATACTGTGTTATGTATAGGTTGGATGTACCATGTGCCATTTTCCTAATTATCTTATTCCCTTCAATGGAGCCTGATTAAGAGGGATTCACTTCGAATCTGTCGGATGGTGCAAGGAACCAGAAATTTGAAGCATTGTCCAAATATTATGAAACTCACCGAAAGTAATCAAACGCGTCCTTGTGCTGTTCAGAGCTGGAGAACACACATGCACGCGATTCGATGGTGGAATTTACCATAGTCTATGGAGCCATCACAAAATAGAATTTTCTCGCTTTGGAACATGCCCAGTACTTTGCAAAAAAAAGAAGAAGAGGAAACAAGCATCATTCACGTTGTGTTGAAACCACTCCATAATCTGGCGCGAATATGTAGATGCGGTAAAACATCACGTTTCCAATTTCCACCAAAAGTCAAGTGTAACATAGCAAATCAATCACTTTTCTGAAAATGTTTCCGCAGCTTGCGAGTACCCAACGCGCCGGTTTGATATAGAGTAGAAACGTTGGCAGGGAAAGAAATAGAAAAGTTAAAAAAAAAACAAACAAAAAGAAAAAGGATGATATACACGAAAAGAAACTTCTGACTTTAGAAATGCTAGTTTTATGTTTGGTTTCGTGGTTTTTGGTGTTTCTACGAACTGGGATGTGCATATATATGGAATCATAATTTTTTTATTCATAACGGGACAGCCATGCCCAGCGAAAGGGGGGAGGGAGGGCTTCTGCGAGGAGCCCGGATTTTCGGCGAAAACTTAAATAAACTATGCACAACAGAAGACAAAAAATGTTCCGCGATGTTTGAAGAAATCGATAAGATGTGGAGTTAAATACTTCTTGGGTTGTTCTTAGATACAGGATTATTTTGTTTTTGCTTCAATCAAGAGCTATAATATTATTCGCATATAAAAATTCCCTCTTCACCGAAAGAAAAAAGCTTGGTTGATTCAAATATATTTCATTGTTGGTTGACAATGCAGACAAAATTGTGAAAATCACTACGTTTGTAGTCGAATCAACTAAGGCGTCGTGATCGAATCAACTAATCGAGCATTGTTGATTTTTATTCTTGCTAATTATCATAAAAATAGTGATATCAATCACATTCATAACTGATTCAAACATGATTTAAATGTAAAACGATAATTATTCAATTGTTGATTTCATTGTTGCTTAACTATGCACGTCGTAAGCAACAAAAATCTTCAAAAATTGTGAAATTGAGAACGTCTGTGATGATTCAACCAAGGCTTTTCATGTTTAAATCAACAAACTAGACGTTGTTGATATTTTCTTGCCTTTAGATACCACAAACATTAGTTCATCGATCACTCTTATAGTTAATTTTGAATACTATTTCAATAAATGAAAATTCAATCACAAACGTATTTGAAGAATCAAGGTTTAACAACAAATTAACAAAGCAGCGTGGTTGATATTTGCGATTTTTAAGTATCGTAAAAATAATTACTCAATCACATTCATAGTTCATTTAAAATAAGAAAAAGTAAAATTGAAATAGTACGTTAGTACGTTTCTGTTGCAACAACCAAGGTTTCATGTTTAGATTAACCAAGCAGACTTGGTATCGTTTTATATTTTTAAGTACTATATACAAAAATATATAGAATATATACATTAGTTATAAACGGTCAGAACTCTTTTACTTGTTTCTTGTTTGTAAATCACAGAAACAACCGAACAAGCGAAGGAAATCACTTTGAAGGAAATCTTTCTGATTATCAAAATAGTGAATCAACTATCGTCTTACGCGATTTCACTCCTGAATTTTACATCAACGAAGAGAACAAACAAGCCCATGTTATACTAAAAGAATTACTCATGGTTTATATTGATACAGCAATGCGAACATCAGATCTTTGAAATTGAAATGGCATATCAAATGGAACGAAATCGCCAGAATCAGAGCAACTAGTTGTACAATGTAAGTACATAGCAAAAACAAAATTAAATAAATAAAATCATTTAAGTCCACGTTTTTTTTTTTTTTTTATTAATTTGAGTTTTACTAATGCATCATAAGGGACTTTGATATAAATGTTTATGAGGTTCGCAGCAAAAGACAAATATGTTTGGAACCGTTCTGCATCCGATGCTCGTATAGGGTGGGGAAATCACAATTTTCAACCAGATTCTCAATCAAGTCCTTAAAAATCATATCTTGTAGTATAGTACGAGATCCGACCCTAGAACGACCTTCACCGAGCTGATAATAACATGAAACATATTTTAAAACACATTTAGTATATTCGAAAATATGTTAAGAATAGGTTGCCTAAAAAAATCCTGGACAGACTATTTTTAATTATTTTTTGAAAAATGATATTTTATCGAAAATTGCAACATCATGATAATGAGAAAATTTGTACCCTGACTTAAAGTTTCAAACGTATAGAATGTGCCGACGTTGGGTTGCCTATTCTTGGCCTGGACAAACTATGGGTTGCCAGGCTTAAAAGGGTGTGTCAAAATCAGTTATCTTCGCCGGCTTGATAATTCAAAAAATTTAATATCAATAGAAGCGTTCTTTTATTGCGAACACGTAGATATAGGGTTGTCCGCAAAAAAACTTGGTCCTAATCAGGCCGAACTTTAAAGATGTAATTTGAACGCGAGTAAAGTATAAATTTTTTTTTCTTCTTTCTTTAATAACTTCGAAACTAATTATCTTAAGAGTATGAGAGAAACGTCTTCAGATCAAAAGAAAATTACAGGATATGTGTACCAAATTTCGTTGCAATCGGCTAAGTAGATTTTTAGATATCGTTTGAGGAAGACGAATGAACGAAATTGAAGTGATCTCAAAAGGATTTCGCTTACAATTATGCACGGAACCCTAAAAATGTATGTATGTTTGTTTCTATACAATGTGCAGCCGTTGGGTTGCCTATTCTTATTGAGTTTATGAAATTGAATTATTTTACTATAGTTCGTTCAATAAAAAATGTCAGTGAAGGCCTTATGGGAGAGCTTTTTTTTAAGCAGAGGTGGCTGCTAAACACTCACTTCATAGAAATGACACAAATTTGCTCCCAAATTACAAGCGCGCCGGCACTGATTTATACACACCAATTGATTTATTTTCCCTTAAACGTTGTACATCTCTCCATGACCATTCATTTTGCATGCTAAAAGCATACTGAAAGTACTGATCGTATTCTTTTTTCTTCTCTCAATGTGAGAAATGACAGCATTGCCATTACCCTTTGGAAGCAAACCTCAAGAGCTTTTTCAAAGGATTTTGTGAAAGAGCTTTCTGAGAGAGAGCGTTAGGTATTACCGCCTCAATTTTAATATTTTTGAATTTTGAATTTGAATTTTGAATTTTGAATTTATTTTACTTGCTTGTCTGAACGCTGCAGGAATGCAGTTATACATTTATTGATCAGATTTTTTTGTTCATATAGTGTCGTGGTTTTATTTCTTTGTGGAGAAAAATAGGTCAAATAATGCGGTGATAAAATGATAACAAAATTCGTTAATAATAATAATAACAGTGAACAGTTTTGTTTTGTTTTGTATATTAACGAAAATGTCTGCAAAAGCATCAAAAGATTTGAGTGTAACAACTGTGATTCGCTTGCCACCTTATCACTGCGAGCTTAATCCAATTGAATTGGTTTGGGCCTAAGTGAGAGGTATAGTAGCACGCCAAAACAAGACCTTTAAAATTAAAGAAATAAAAGAGTTATTTACCCAATCACTCACCACCGTTGACAGCGAAAAATGGGATCGGTGTGTCCAACATGTTGAACGGGTTGTTGAACCTAAAATGTGGGAAATGGACATATTTGCTGAGGAAGCTGTTGAAAGGTTAGTGATAGATTTAAATGACGAAATGAGACTGAATTTTTGATAATGTTTATTTTTTTTTTTAAATTTAAATTTAAATCGCCAGCAGGTGGTAACCATACACACTACTCTTCGAATTCCGGTGATTTAATTTACAAAGTATGGCAACCACGGCAGAGCTTTTGCTTGAAATAGACATATGGAAGCTATTGCTACCAGAATGAGAGGCAAATGCCCTATCTTTCCTTCACTGACATTTTTTATTGAACGAACTATAATTGTTATTAGATACGCATACAACACACTTGTTTTCTTTGAACTTACTTGTTCTTTTGTGTAACTGAACATATTATAGTTAGAAAAAGGTTTTCGAAAACTTAATTTTCTCAGAAACGGCAGCCAGAGTTTCAATAAACTTTTTTTATTGTATTTTTACGATCCATATTTCAATAAAAAAAAAAAAAACAATATTATCGGAAGTAATATTTTATTGAAGAAAAATTATGGTAAAGCCTCTAAAAGGGGGCTGAAAATCAAAACCCAATTCAAGAATTTTTGTTTATTGTTGTACACATAAGTTATTCAAATAATATGGATATTTATCCTTTAAAAACCGCATTGATTAAAAGCGTCTCTGAAACTAAAAAGGAAGTCAAAAGAACTCACCTTAAAAATTCAAAATTTCTTGCACCTCGTAAAAATATTGATTATATTTTAATAAACTTTGTAATTCTCTTATATGTTTTCATCAAATCTTTTGTTGAAATGAAAGAGCAGCTTTATACTGCGGTGAACATGACCATACTATTTCAATCACGAACATAGTTACAATTGAGAATGATTCCAGTATGGTCAACAACGTACGTGATCATTAGGATTTTTTGTTTATTGCTCATTCCAGTGTGAAAAGTTCGGTAGTTTGTGTTTGGGGAACAATATTCGTCAGCGTTACCACTTCTCAAAAAAAGTCGAAGTAGATTCGAGGAAAAAGGCGAAATAGATTGAGAAAAATAGAAGAAGATTCCTATAATTAACTTTTTTTCATATTAATCTATATATATAAAAATTAAATCCTGTTCGTGTATGATCGAATAACTCACAAACGGCTGGACGGATTTGACAAGTTTTTTGTTCTTATATTGTTCGTGTTAGTCTGTAGATGGTTCTTAGGGATTTTTTTTTAATTATTGCAGGTGCATTGGTTTCAAATGGAAAACTGGAAAATTTCAAAATCGGTTTTCGAATGGAAAATAGAAAGTTGTTGATGAAAATCTCGGAAAACTCATTGGTTTTCAATGGGAAAATTGCATATTATTGCAGGTGCATTGGTTTGCAAATGGAAAACAGGAAAATTTCAAAGTGGATTTTCGAAGGGAAAATAGAAAGTTTTTGATGAAAAACGAACGAAGTTCGCGGGGTCAGCTAGTACTATAATAAGTTTAATAGATTGGTAAAACTAGATTATTTATGTTAGAGGGAAGTTCTGCAAATGCACACACAACCTTTCATAAAATTCGTGTACATGTGTGATATAGTGAAAAACAAATAGATTTGACCTCTTTTGTAGCATTGAAGTAGTTTTAGAAATAATGTAGATTTCAATGTTTTGGTAATGATTCGAAGTAGAAAGTGGATTTGAAATTTTTGAAAGTAAAGTGGTAACGCTGGTCGTTCGCAATATTATAGATTTTAAAATGTTTTTAGGGCCTGTATCAACTAAGTCAAAATATATCGAATATTTTATTTCATTTATAAAAAAAATTAATATATGTAATTGTTTAGAAATGAATTAACAATCTAAAATTAAATTTTGCTTTTTTTATATTTTCAATTTTGAACTTTTCCTAACATCTATACTAATATATAAAGCTGAAGAGTTTGTTCGTTTGAACGCAGTAATCTCAGGAACCACTGGTTCGAATGGTATAATTCTTTTTGTGTTACATGGTCCATTAATTGACTTAGGCTTTAGGCTACTTAACATTAAGCTGAGACCAATAGCAGCGAAGAGTCTGTGGAAAATGTGGAAAAAACGGCAAAAAATATTAATTTTTCTGCGTTTTAACGCGCTTATCTCAGGAACTGCTTAATGAAATTGAACAATTTTTTTTAATGTTGAATGGTCCATTTATCAAGGAAGGCTTGAAGCTATATACCATTAAGCTGCGACCAACAGAAGCGAAGAATTTGCGCAAAATGTGGAAAAACGGCAAACAATACACTACAATCTACACTAATATATAAAGCTGAAGAGTTTGTTTGTTTGAACGCGGTAATCTCAGGAACTACTGGTTCGAATGGTATAATTCTTTTTGTGTTGGATGGTGCCTTAATCGACTTAGACTTTAGGCTACTTAACATTAAGCTGTGACCAATAGCAGCGAAGAATCTGTTTAAAATGGGGAAAAAACGGCAAAAAATATACATTTTTCTGCGTTTTAACGCACTTATCTCAGGAAGTACTGGTTCGAATGGTATAATTCTTTTTGTGTTGGATGGTCCATTAATTGAGGAAGACTTGAAGCTATATAAAATTTAGCTGCGACCAATAGGAGCGAAGAATTTGTGTAAAATGTGGAAAAAATTGCAAACAATACAATTTAATCTACACTAATATATAAAGCTGAAGAGTTTGTTTGTTTGAACCAATAGCAGCGAAGAATCTGTGGAAAATATGGAAAAAACGGCAAAAAATATACATTTTTCTGCGTTTTAACGTGCTTATCTCAGGAACTGCTTTATGAAATTGAACAATTTTTTTAATGTTGAATGGCCCATTTATCAAGGAAGGCTTGAAGCTTTATAAAATTTAGCTGCGACCAATAGGAGCGAAGAATTTGTGTAAAATGTGGAAAAAACGGCAAACAATACAATATAAAGTTCGTTTGAACGCGGTAATCTCAGGAACTACTATTTCGAATTGTAAAATTCTTTTTGTGTTGGATAGTCCATTAATCGAGGAAGGCTTTATTCTACTTAAAATTAAGCTGCGACCAATAGCAGCGAAGAATCTGTGGAAATGTGAGAACTGAGATTTTTTTCTGAGATCTCTGAGATGAAATTATTTTGGATTCGATTTCTCACTCAGCTATTTGACGTGGCTGACATATGTGCAGCAACAATTAGTAAGGTAACCATTAAATCTCAATGATAACTGAGAATTATGTTCCACCAAGGCACCAAATGATTTTGCCTCAGTCAAGGTGACATTGAGATCTCAGTGAGATGTTGTTAGGTGGAACTGGCCTAATAACTGCTCAAATTAGAATTTTGAGAGTTCAATTGATTTGTGAATGTGATTGATTGCACTATTTGTGCAGATTATTGTGTTTAAACCATATCATTTTATGTACTTCTTAACTAAAAAATATGCTCAGTTTAAAGAAAAAAAAATTTACTTAACGAAAAAAACGATGCAGAAGTAAGAGAGATATTAGAATTAGGGAGAGTTCACCCAAGGGAATGCTTTAAGTATGAACAACTGAAGGGAATCATAAAAAATGCTCAAATTTTTCAAGTTCAAGAGAATTACGACCTAGGGAGAGTTGACTGCAATGCAATTTTACAATAACTTCCGAAAAAAATTCCCACGCGCGCATGATGCACAAGTCGAGATGATACTCTGGCCGGTGGACGAGGGAGAGGCGGACGAAGTCGCGGGCAACTGCTAGTACAATATAAAGCTGAAGAGATTGTTCGTTTGAACGTGGTAATCTCAGGAACTACTGGTAAAATTTTTTTTGTGTCCATTAATCGAGGAAGGCTTTGTTTTACTTAAAATTAAGCTGCTACCAATAGCAGCGAAGAATCTGTGGAAAATGTGGAAAAAACGGAAAAAATATTTATTTTTCTGCGTTTTAACGCGCTTATCTCAGGAACTGCTCAGTCAAATTGAACGATTCTTTTTGTGTCTAATGGTGGATTTATCGAGGAAGGCTAGAAGCACAGACAAGTAATTATACAGATGTCTCATCCATATGGGAAAAAGTGTCCTATGAAATCGAAATTCGCTAAAAAAGCTTTCTTTCAAAGCTTGCATGAAAATCTTTCGTCTTCTTTTGTTTATGAACACGGTAAGACATCTGCCCTTTTTTTCGTTTTCTTCCTTTCCTTATTTTCTTTCAACCCTTATAATTGCCGCACACGAAATCGAATTATAGCTATGTCTTCCTGTTGATCTTCTTAAGGCAAGGGAAATATAAGAAAAAAAAATGCGTCTTCCTGCCTAAGTGCCTATATATATTATAATATGTACGTAAGATAGAGAAAAAAAAATATTTGAAGCGATAACAGAATTGGTCGAGTGAAAACAATTTAAATTTGTCTGATATTTCAAGAATGCTTATGATTTTTTTTCTAAAATACATAAGCCAATTCCTGAATTTTTTTCTTATGGTATCTTTTTTTGTTTTATTTTCTATCAATAATCCATTTACATGTTTCCACAGAAAAACAATTATCAAGAAAACAATTATAACAATTTTATGTCACATATTTTATATTTGTATACATTTAAAAAGGCAATACCCAACAAAATCAAAATATCTAGTGGCTAGATCAGATCATTGACTTCCGTTACCCTTATTAGAATCGCTTCTTCAAAATTGCTGGTGTCTCTCACGTGTACAATTTCGTCTGCCCTTTGACATGATATTGGAATTTGTATTTCGGTATAATATTGCAAAATAGCATTCCAAACAATTTTCAGATATTCCGAATCTTCATCTTCACAGTTGGAACGTTTAGAGTTGAAAACGAATTTCATCGCCAAGACTTTGGCCAGCAGAAAACCAAATTCGGAGGCTTTAGGAAACTGTGCTACATGTTCAGGGAATTTTTACTTGCGATATAGAATCTGAATGTATATGGCATGTATTGAATTCATAAAGAAAGTTGAGATTTTGATGAGATATGACATTACGATGATATAGAAGTAGAAAAAGTGCGTCCGGCGATTACGTCAGACTGTTTGTCTGTAAATTTGAAAATTTGAGGTTTGAACGAATTTGCGTGGGTGTTTTTTTTAATATAAAAATTTAGGCTTGTCACCACACAATTTTTTGGCCAAGTCACCACACAATTTTTTGGCCAAGTGTCAATTTACGATTACGATTTTTTTAAACTTCGTCGAATTTTTTTTTTTCAAAACACTATAAAAAGAAATGTTTTTTTTTTTTTTTTGTTATAAGATAAGAAAACAAAAGTCCGATCAGTGAACTAAGTTTATTGGGAGTATATATATACATATTGCCAAAATAATATTTTGTATTTAAAAAAATTTCAGAATTTGTTTGTATTTTTAAACTTTTTTTTCAAAATTCCGTATCTCGAAAACTGATCGATATTAAAATTGGAATTTACTTATAAAATACATATTTTTGAATACTGCATTTCAAAATTAATTTTAGGACATTTTCGAAAAATTTTATACAGGGTGATTCACGAGCGTTGTGCCAAAAAGCTAGAGCGTGTAGGTTGAGTTGAGACAAGAAAAAAATCGTATAGGAGGGGGGGTCTATTCCCCCCCGTTTAGCCGGGAGGGGCAATTTTCTGAAAAATTGAATTATTTTGTAAAAAAAACATTAAAAATCAACGGCTTCGTTTACAACACCGTGCTATACCTTTCTGAAAAGCCAAAAACTTCTTCTTTCACTTTGTTTTTAAATTAAATTGTTTTAACGAATAGTTTAAAAAAAATAAATTTTCAAACTCAAAATTTTCAAAACAAAAGCAAAAAAAAACATTTTTGAACTAATTTTTTTCAAAATTTTATGTAATTAAGTACTAATTTTGTTTAAAAAATTCAATGTCTTTGTTAATTTTTAGTCGAAAACAGAAAATTGTATGCAAAAATGTCTTTTCGTTTTTGAGAAATTAAAAATAAAATCAAAACCACTTTTTTCTAAAAAAATGTTTATTTTTATTTTTACCTATCTGGACTTTTAGATTAATTTATTAGTTTAATTTATAAATTTAATTTTTTGTAATTGGAGTTTTATGAGGACTCAATAAAGTAGAAAAGTATTACATTACCCCTGGATTAACCATTTTGTTCATTGATAACGTCTTAAAACTGACCTGACGTGCCGACTAGAGCACGGAGAGCTAGAAGTGAAAGGTCAATGGCAGACGCTATCAATGAACGAAATGATTAATCCAGGGAAAATCCAATACTTTTCTACATTATTGAGTCCTCATAAAACTCCAATTACAAAAAATTAAATTTATAAATTAAACTAATAAATTAAACTAAAAGTCCAGATAGGTAAAAATAAAAATAAACATTTTTTTAGAAAAAAGTGGTTTTGGTTTTTTTTTATTTCTCAAAAACGAAAAGACATTTTTGCATCCGGTTTTCTGTTTTTGACTAAAAATTAACAAAGACATTGAATTTTTAAAACAAAATTAGTACTTAATTACATAAAATTTTGAAAAAAATTAGTTCAAAAATGTTCATATTTATGGACTACTATGCCACTATGGCCCAATTTTTAGTGGATTTCTAACCCATTCCGGTGGGTTAAAAGTCCATAGTTGATTTGTGGACTCTTAACCGACCTTAAGAATTAACTAGAAATAATATGAACTTGCTTTTGCTGATATGCCGTATAGTTTTTATTTCAATAAATATAAGCAATTGTTATGCTGTAAACAGTCAAACTGCAATTTCAAATGAAAAGATAACTTAAATAACATAGAAAAAATAAACACCAAAACGCACTTTGCTTTTCAACAACCTGCTCTCACCTTTCCCACCTTTCTCACCTTGAGAGCCACGCGCTTCTCTTATTTTATATTAAAAATCACAATTCAATCTTAAATTAACTTCAACTTGCAATAAATAAAAAGAATGTTAAAATCACTCTGATTTAAATAAAAATTAGAATAAAATATCTGCACGACTGAGTTGTACGAACTGCTCCTTTGCTCCAAATTATAACTCATAAAAAAACATTAAAAAAAAAAAATCATAAATAAAAATTTAAATATGTACCTCCAAAATGGATTCAATCTGAAAAAAATTGATGTCTCATAAGATTTCTTAAGAAATTTTTATTATTTTTTTTTAATCCTCGGAGCGGTTTTTTCTTAAATTAAGTTTCTACATATACAATTTTTCGAAAAGGTCTTAAAATTAATTTGGGTATGCAGTATTCAAGTATATATATATATATGTATAAATATACATGTTATAAGTAAATTTCGATTTTTAATATCAATGCGTTTTTGAAATACAGAATTTTGAAAAAATGTTTAAAAATATTTTTATTTTTTTAATACAAAAACATTTTAGAAATTTTTTGAAAACCAAAAATTATTTGGGCAATACATACGTACATTCAGAAAAAAAGTACGCTGATCGGACTTTAATTTTTCAATCAAATCATATATCAAAAAAAGGTTCTATGAAAGGTACCGGATTATTGTTTTACATAACATACAACAGTGTCCAAAAAATAAAATTGCGAGGAAGTTTAAAGAAAATCGTAGGATCTGTTTTTGAGACAATTGAATCTTTTGGTTTTTGTCCAAAAAAAATTGTATGGTGGCTACCTTAAATTTTGATCTTAGAAAAAAATTTAAAAAATAACCCACGCGTATTCGCTCAAACCTCTAATTTTCAAGTTTGAAGTCAATCATACCAGTAATTAAGGCGCTGTAGGTGCGTTTACAGAGAGACAGGAAGACGAACGGAATCGCCAAACCCAGTTTTTTCGACTTCTCTATCATCGTAATGTCATATCTCATCAAAATCTCAACTTTTGTTTTTTGTACGAATTATTGAATTTCAATACTTCTTGCCTTCTTCATACAAACTTCTTTGTGTCGCAAGTAAAAACGCACTCGATTCACTTAGATGTTTTTTTTTTTAATAGGCTTTTCATAATTTAATTTACAACACGATCCACGATTTTAGCACTAGCACCACTAGGAAAATAAATTTTTTTATGAGTAATCCTTGCATATGCACCTGTATAAGCAAAAGGAAAAAAAAATCGCACACAGATGCAAAAATAAACAAGGCAAAACAGATCCATTTGTATGTACATTTAGACATTTCATTATAAATTATAATATTCTCATCGGTCGGACCTCGGAAAAGGAAAAGAAAAAAAAAGATTCGAGAAAAAGAGGAAACAGAGAGAACATTTCAATAAAGTCAAAAGAGCTTTCCTTTATAAGCTTTCGTAAGAACAGGCAGGGAGCTTTTCTATGAACCGGCAAAGAACTTTTTTGCCTGTTCATAGTCGATCGTAAATGAAAAGAATATGAGCCAATTTTTACTATGGGGATGAGACATCTGTATAATTACTTGTCTGTGCTAGAAGCTATAAATATCATAATACGCTGATACCAATAGGAGCGAAGCGTCAGTTAAAAATATTGCAAAAACGGCAAAAAATATTCTTTTTTGAATGTTTCTGTTGTTTGCTTGAACCCGCTGATCTCAGGAACTGCTAAATCAAAGTGAACAATTATTTTGCGTTGAATAGTTTATTTATTATGGAAGGCCTTAGGCTATATAACATTAGGCGTTATAAGCGAAGAATCAGTGGAAAAAAACGGCAAAAAAATATTAATTTTTCTTGGTATGTGTTGAAAAAATTACTGTGCAGTGTGCACTGCTCAGCACCAACTGATTTTAGAATTAAAGAACCAGAATTTCAAAAAAAAAGAGAAAAATATGAGCGTGTATAAGTGGATATAGTGTTACTATTTTTCCCATTCAGTAGCAATGGCTGTCATAGCACCACCCCGCGCGCTGTCGTCCGTTTTCAGTTCAATAACAACATAGAAGTTAGAAAGATGAGAACGAAATATATTATGTAGGCTGTATCAAACTTAAGGCAGGCTGGCCAAGCAAATGATTTAAAAATAGCCAGTTCCACCTAACAACATCTCACTGTGATCTCAGAGATCTCAGAAATCTCATAGATTTTTTAAGTGGAACAAAAATTCTCAGCTGCGAACTGAGATTTTTTTCTCAGATCTCTGATTTTTTTTTTTTATTATTTTGGATTCGATTTCTCACTCAGCTGTTGTGGCTATACGTGGCTGACATATGTGCAACAACAATTAGTAAGGTAACCATTATATCTCAATGATAACTGAGAATTATGTTCCATCAAATGATTTTGCCTCAGTCAAGGTGACATTGAGATCTCAGTTTGATGTTGTTAGGTGGAACTGGCCTAATAACTGATCAAATTAGAATTTTGAGAGTTCAATTGATTTGTCAATGTAAATCATTGCAATGAATGTGATTGATTGTACTATTTGTGCAGATTATTGTGTTTAAACAATATCATTTTATATGTTTCTTAACTAAAAAATGTGCTCAGTTTAAAGAAACAGGAAAAAAAATTGACTTCAGGAAAAAAAAACGATGCAGAAGTAAGAAAGATATTAGAATTAGGGAGAGTTCGACCAAGGGAATGCTTTAAGTATGAAAAACTGAAGGGAATCATAAAAAAATGCTCAAATTTTTCAAGTTTAAGAGAATTACGACCTAGCGAGAGTTGACTGCAATGCAATTTAACAATAACTTCGCAACAAAATTCCCACGCGCGTATGATGCACAAGTCGTGACGATACTCTGGTTGGTGGACGAGGGAGAGGCGGACGAAGTCGCGGGCAACTGCTAGTTTGTAATAATACCCTATTTCATTATTTCATGGCAGTGGCGTAGATAGCTTTTCGCTATGGGGGGGGATGGATCTAGTTTGCTCATTTTTACTTCCGACATCTGTACTAATATATAAAGCTGAAGAGTTTGTTTGTTTGTTCGAACGCGCTCATCTCAGAAACTACTGGTTCGAATTGTAACTGAGTTGGATAGTCGAGGAAGGTTTTAGGCTACATAACATTAAGCTACGACCAATAGGAGCGAAGAATCAGTGTAAAATGTGGAAAAAAAACGGCAAGAAAGTATTATTTTTTTTTTTTGAACGCGCTGATCTCAGGAACTGCTAAATCAAATTGAAAAATTCTTTTTGTGTTGAATAGTCCAATTATCCAGGAAGGCTTTAAGCTATACAAAGTTTCGCTGCGAATAATAATCGCAAAGCTTCAGTTAAAAGTCTTACCTACTAAAACGGGGAAAGTAATACATATTTGAAGGCTTCGAGTTAAGAAGAATTTTGAATTAGGGCGAGTCGACTAATACACAATTTTAAAATAACTTTGCAATCAAATTCACGCGCATGATGCACAGACGCACCTCTGGCCGGGGCACGAGGGAGAGACGGACGAAGTCGCGGGCAACTGCTAGTATAGAATATATGAAAAGTTTTGGATGTTTGTCTGTCATGCTGTAAACGCACCTGCAACTTTAACCACTGGTCCGATTGACTTAAAACTTGAAAACTTGAGGTTTGAGCGAGTTCGCTGTGGTCTTTTTTTTTTTATTTTTTAAGATCAAAATTAAGGGAAGCCACCATACAATTTTTCTTGGCCAAAAACCAAAAGTTTCAATTTTTTCAAAAACGATTTCTTTTTAACTTCCTCCAAAATACAAAAAAAAAACATTAAAATTTGTTTTTGTATTTTTTAAAACCTTTTTGAACTTATTTAAAAATTCTATATCTCGAAATCGGATCAATATTTAAAATCGGAATTCACTAACAAAATGCAAATTCACATATTCTTGAACGCTGCATACTCAAATTAATTTTAGGAAATTTTCGAAAAATTTTATATATAAAAAATTAATTAAAAAAAAAACCACTCCAAATAACTCGCAAAATTACGACGAATGATTGTCAATCTGCCGCTTGTGTTAGACATGCTTTATGTAATGGGTAATAGCGCATTTCGCTTTCTGGTAAAAATGAATTAGTGTGAGTTATCGTTACCGTTAGGATTCGCGTTAACTTCACCGAAGTTGTGCGAACATTTGTGTTCGTGTGGATGAGTGTGTTGCGTGTTTGGAGCGGTTTCTTACACCAAATTAACAATGTGACACACGGCGAGAAGAAATCTAAATAACTTTCAATTTTTGTGTCAGTGTGGGTTTTTGGTTCAGTTGGTGAGAGAAAAAATACTTTTTAAAAATTGATATAATAGCCGAAGTAATAATTTCTTTCAGATGAAGTTGACTTTGTGCTTTCCCCGTAGTAGGTATAGAAATAGAATGTACAATTTACAATGCCTCTAGGAATCCTGTGAGTACTAATAAGACTTGATTCACGTAGGAAGTAGGTACTTTATTTCAAAGTGCGTTTCTTTAACTTATTTGGCTTGACTGGCTATGTTGAACAATTATGAATCCCAATGGGGGGGGGATATATCCCCCTGATCGCCCCCCCCTATCTACGCCACTGATTCACGTTATAAATTAAATGTACAACTTTATTTGCGAGCGCTGATCTATTCTTGATGGTGGTTGCTGGTAAAAGAAGAAAGAATCAAAGACAGAAGGTAGGAGATCGATGCCAGCAACAACCATGTACATACGATAGAATCCATTTACACATAGTTGTATTATATTTGAGAGTGCAAAGCAACAAAAAATATGCTTGCAACTTGCAAGTGCATAATCTCTTAATCCGCTAATCGGATTAAGGGATTAGCATGTCAAAACAAAAAAAAAACCAATTATGAGATGATTTCTGACCATGAAACAGTGGCGTAGATAGGGGGGGGGGGGATCAGGGGGATATATCCCCCCCATTGGGATTCATAATTGTTCAACATAGCCAGTCAAGCCAAATAAGTTAAAGAAACGCACTTTGAAATAAAGTACCTACTTCCTACGTGAATCAAGTCTTATTAGTACTCACAGGATTCCTAGAGGCATTGTAAATTGTACATTCTATTTCTATACCTACTACGGGGAAAGCACAAAGTCAACTTCATCTGAAAGAAATTATTACTTCGGCTATTATATCAATTTTTAAAAAGTATTTTTTCTCTCACCAACTGAACCAAAAACCCACACTGACACAAAAATTGAAAGTTATTTAGATTTCTTCTCGCCGTGTGTCACATTGTTAATTTGGTGTAAGAAACCGCTCCAAACACGCAACACACTCATCCACACGAACACAAATGTTCGCACAACTTCGGTGAAGTTAACGCGAATCCTAACGGTAACGATAACTCACACTAATTCATTTTTACCAGGAAGCGAAATGAGCTATTACCCATTACATAAAGCATGTCTAACACAAGCGGCAGATTGAAAATCATTCGTCGTAATTTTGCGAGTTATTTGGAGTGGTTTTTTTTTTAAATTAATTTTGTATATACAGTAATCCCCGCTTAGTTGCACCTCGCTTAATTGAACATCCCGCTTAATTGATCGAAAAAATTGTCTTCGAAAATTTCCCGTATTAGTAGCAAAGCTTTTCAGACGGTTAATTGAACCCCGCTTAGTTGAACTACTCGCTTAATTGATCTTAAAAATATGCAGCAGAAAAACTAAATACATGGACATTTTTCGGATAATTGGACGGTCAAAAAAAAATATAATGAAGCAAACCTAAAAATAAATTCTCTTAGTGGAAGCATTAGGCCAACCACAAACCGAAGCGGACAAAACGTTCGCTTGTCGCAAGACAAAATGTCGTGTCGTAATCCACCCCACACCGAGGACGACACGGACAAAACATTTTGTCGTTGTCGCACTCGATGTGTTTTGCCAGCGGGCAAACAAAGAAAACATCCACACAAACATCCACACAAAAGAAATCTCTACGTTTTTCTTAATTCTTCTTGTTCTTAATTCTTTTTACCATTACAACAACATCCATACCAAATTGAACAAAATACAACAAGAAATATCGCAATAAAATACAAATCCAACTATGAGCAACCGACATGTCCGTTTGTCGAAATCTGTTTGTTTGTCTTGTTCGCTTTGGTGTGTGGTTCTTCATAAGACGGTGTGTACTTTCAGGCTTCGACATTTTGTCCGGGACATTTTGTCTTCTTTGGTGTGGTTTGCTCCTATACAACCCCATGTATTTACTGCAACCGACGGACGGACACGACTTTTTGTCGTGTCGTGTCCAGTGCTGTCGTTTCCAAAATGTAATGGGGAGTATATTTGAATTATTTTGAGGAGTATTTTCTATATTTGGGTAGTATAATTTTTTAACTGTAGGAACTTAGCCCGATAAATCGCCTCCGGAAAAAGTATCACTTATAATGGGTTTTGTAGATCGTTTTGAAGTTTCAAAAATGATGTGGTTGAAGTTTATAAGCAAACGATAGTTTCTTATAAATGTTTGGGAGTTCTAAAACCCAAATTTTGTGTTTGTCGGATAGGAGGAGCCTTTTATTCAATCGAAGTTGATATCAACTTGAGGATTTTATGCTTAAATTTTGATTTAAGTTGTCTTTATTAGAGGCTGACACTCTCAAATTATTGTTCTCAACTGCCAAAAAACTAAATTAGATCATTAAACATACCTACAATTTTCTGTCCGGTATTGTGTGTTTTAAAAAAATATTAAAGTTATTATCATAAAGCGAACAGAAAGAGATTTCTTTGATTGGAGGTTCTTCGAACACAAAAGTAGTTTCCTGCATCGTCATTTGGGCCTGTTACTTCCTAGAGAACATTTTTGCCGGAGGAGGCTATTATGTCATTATGACGAGGTATATCTGTCGTCTTTTTTCTTCTTGATTCAGAATTTCATCGCGCAGCTGCTTTCACCGTCCCCAAAAATAAAAACAAAATCATGTTTTTAACATAACTACTCCAAATTGTTATGAGTTTCCCAGTGGCTACTACTTTCAAATTCAAAACTCTGAATTAAAAGTTACGTAAGTAAACAAAAACAATCCTCAGCTTGACTTTACAATTCAACTCTTGAAATTGTCAACTGCAAAGTTACAAGTTGAAATAAGTGAAGGAAACGGCTCCAAATGTTTTTGCATATAATTCTTTTTCGCTAGTTTCCCACTTTTCTGACCAATTGATATTGAAAAGTTCCCCAAGTTGTCCCTTAATTATAAATTTAACAACGGAACTGCACAGAAAATATCACTTCAGATTTGAAAAAGTTGAATGCTGCCATACGACAAAGGTCTTGTGATTAAAAAGGTTAGGTTTTCTTACAGTTATATTTACAGTTATTCCACCAGTTGAATTTTATTCATTTCATTACAAAATGTTTTATCTAGTTTTCAACTTTTGCCTTTCTGGTAATGCTTATATTTTCGTTTCTGGATCTTCAGTGTAGTTTCAAGGTTGTAGTGATCCAAAATCTACATATACAGACTTAAGTGATCCTGATCCATAAAATCGTGTTTAAAAAATGCAGGCTCATTTTTTCAACATTTACGAGTAATTAAGGTGTGGAATTAGGTGTGTAGTTTTAGGAACCTTAAAATGTAGGTACGTTAAAATGTTTAGCAATTTTCGTAAATTGGTTGCTATGACTTAAATTTAGGCCAACTATCTCACTGATTGAACATAAATTAGCTAAGAAATGTGAGTATTTTGATTTTCGATTCTTGTTTTATCTCATACTACATGGAATATAGATAGATTTCGTTCACTAAGTTTGGGGAGCATATTTTGTCTAAGGGTAGTAGAGTAGCATTTGACTCTCGAAAGGAGTAAAATACTACTATAGTAGCAAAAACGACAGCAGTGGTCGTGTCTTGTTCGGTGTGTGTTGCCTCGTAAGAGCAATGGACTTGTGTCCGCGACATTTTGTCGAAAGACAAAAAGTTCGTCTGTCCGCTTCGGTGTGTTTTTAGCCTTAAAGTTGTCAGCACTGGTTCGCTCATTGCTGTATAAAAAATGACAGCTATCTTTGTCCAAATCAAAAATGCAGTACAGGGAAACGTCGGATATTCATATCTCACTCTATCTGCAGAGGAAATCCATTACGTTGTGTGAAAAAAAAAACAATTGGCAAGGGCTACCGTAGGTTATATACTAAAACTGTAAAAAGCTCTCCGAAAAATCAAGAGTTGCCTTCTGTATTTTATTAATATTATCTTAAAAAAGATTTTCATTTAGAAAAATTATTTAATACGAACATAAGATGGTTTTGAATTTCGTAATTTATACAAACGAATTATATCAATTACGTAATTCGAAATATTAACTATGAATATATTGAAAGTGTCAAGTTATGAAGGGTTGACCTGATTATTTGAGTGATGTTTTCGCTAAATTTAATTTCATTTAAGACCTTATCCAATGTAGGGAGCTCATTTTTTGAGAAAACGTATGGACTATCAGCCTTATAGCGCATTTGTCAAAGTTGTCGACTTTATTTACCTTCCAATTTTTTTTTTTTTGGTGGGGAGATATGGCCATTGGTCTTGTTCTTTTTAGGACAATATAAACTATTTGTTCTGAAACCGAAAAAAAATCGCGCACTTGTCTTATAGCTTCGGTTTTAACGACTTTTGATTTTTCATTCCAAAGCATCAATAAAAAATGGGACGGCAATGAGTAGCTTAGAAAAAGCTACAATTCTTGAAAGCTCCCTTACGCCCGATTTCTTGACAACGTTCTAGCCCTTAAAACTCGGTTTAGTGAAATTTTAGAACTCATTTGAGTTCTAAGTCATTTCTTCACCAAGTTCTAACGCGTTAGAACTTCGATTTAGAACTTTGTTATAGTTAGAACTTCGATAAAATTAGACCCTCGAATTCGGGGGTTTAGTGCCTTAGAACTTCGATTTATTAGAATTTCGTTTTTTCAACGAATTTGCTGATTTCATATTGGACAACGGCGTCGAGCCTTCGTTGGGAAAAATTGGTATTTACTTTGTAGAATTTGTTGGTAATGAATTATTGTTGGTGTTGTCAGACGACCGCGGCACCGTTGTTTCGGTGGACAAAGCTGTAGACACCTGAGCTGTCGGTGGAAAATTGACGGTTTGAGATGGCGTCATTAGGGTTGTAGCTTTTTTTTTCAACCAGAGAGCATGGGATATGGGAATCGTCTGCAGGAGTCATATTTAAGACGTCGAAATCTGGTGGCATTGCATCAGAATCAAATGATGCTAATCTTGTTGGCAAATGGTCAGTGAAGTATACTTCGGCGATGGCGACAGCTTAACGAAAGCCAAAGCCTAAGTATAAGCCACTTATCATTAACAATTCTCTGAGTGCATGTGATGCACAATTAAAGGCCGATCCTATATTCAGTTAGGGGACCACTCGTCCCGATTGGGGTACTCAAGAGGAAGATAGACCTTAAATTAAAAGAGAAAATCAATAACTCGTGGAAATCCAGGGACGATTGCGCAATCTCTAGAAGTTTATGGCCTAACACAAATGAAAAGGAAACTCGGTATTTACTATCGCTGAGTAAAAGGAACATTAAAATCCTGATAGGTGTACTAACGGGTCATTGCGCAATCCATTTGCACAATGGCCAACAAGATAGGGGCATTTGCACCTGATTTCTGCAGGAGCTGTCAGGATGAGAAGGAAATAGAAACCATTACACACCTGCTCTGTGGCTGTCCGAACCTTCAAACTAGCCGACTCCGTCATTTCGGAAACAGGTTTGTTGGAGAACTAGATGATCTAGCACAGGTCTCAATGGCAAACATGAGGAAATTTATAGATAGCACAGGCTAGTTCGTTAACGAGCCAGTCTACGTTAATCGGCAGAATTGAGGAGCATCGATGTTAACTTTTATTTCTTTTATAGGGGATAACAATGGACCAGTAGGCTGTTGCGTAAGCTTCATGCTGTGAACACCCCTTATCACCTAACCTAATCTAACCTAAAGGCCGATCCTGAACGGCGAAGCACTTTTTTCTTGACAGTTTATGGGATATGGGCACGAGTAGGATTCGATTTTGCGTAACAGCTAACAGCCAACACACAAACTAATGGCGTTTTCAATTGGCAATCTGGAATCTGAAAAAAGCATTCTGGTTTTAAAATCACAACTGTCACTTTTGCAAATTGAGCGCATTCCGAATGCTTTTTTTCACTTACAGATTAACAATTAAAAACGCCATAACACGCCACGGACATCACCAAAATAAACATACAAATAGCTACACCGTACACACATATGTACAAACACAAACAAAAAATTAGCGCAACTTCAAAAATTATATTTATTTTGTTTGGAAATGAAGGAAATATGTGTCAAAAATTACTGCCGGGTGACTCAAAAATTTTAAAAACATGCTAGAACTAGGTTCTAAAAATGACAAGTTCTAAGCGCTTAGAACTCAGTTATGATTTTAGATCGAGTTCTAGAGAAGTGAAGAAATGCCCGAGTTCCAAATTTTCTAAAAACTAAGTTCTAACGTTAAACCGAGATTTACTAGATCGAGTTTTAAGGGAACTTTAGAACTTTGTGAAGAAATTGGGCGTTACATAATAATTGACCGAAAAATCTGACAAAATGGTCGGTGCAATTAAGCGGGGAATACTGTATAAAATTTTTCGAAAATTTCCTAAAATTAATTTGAGTATGCAGCGTTCAAGAATATATGAATTTGCATTTTGTAAGTGAATTTCGATTTTAAATATTGATCCGATTTCGAGATATAGAATTTTTAAATAAGTTTAAAAAGGTTTTTAAAAAATACAAAAAACAAATTTTAATTTTTTTTTTGTATTTTGGAGGAAGTTAAAAAGAAATCGTTTTTGAAAAAATTGAAACTTTTGGTTTTTGGCTAAAAAAAATTGTATGGTGGCTTCCCTTAATTTTGATCTTAAAAAAAAAATAAAAAAAACCACAGCGAACTCGCTCAAACCTCAAATTTTCAAGTTTTAAGTCAATCGGACCAGTGGTTAAAGTTGCAGGTGCTTTTACAGCATGACAGACAAACATCCAAAACTTTTCATATATTCTATACTAGCAGTTGCCCGCGACTTCGTCCGTCTCTCCCTCGTGCCCCGGCCAGAGGTTCGTCTTGTGCATCATGCGCGTGAATTTGATTGCAAAGTTATTTTAAAATTGTGTTTAAGTCGACTCGCCCTAACTCAAAATTCTTCTTAACTCGAAGCCTTCAAATATGTATTACTTTCCCTGTTTTAGTAGGTAAGACTTTTAACTGAAGCTTTGCGATTATTATTCGCAGCGGAACTTTGTATAGCTTAAAGCCTTCCTGGATAATTGGACTATTCAACACAAAATGAATTTTTCAATTTGATTTAGCAGTTCCTGAGATCAGCGCGTTCAAAAAAAATAATAATAATACTTTCTTGCCGTTTTTTTCCACATTTTACACTGATTCTTCGCTCCTATTGGTCGTAGCTTAATGTTATGTAGCCTAAAACCTTCCTCGACTATCCAACTCAATTACAATTCGAACCAGTAGTTTCTGAGATGAGCGCGTTCGAACAAACAAACAAACTCTTCAGCTTTATTCTTTATATATTAGTATAGATGTCGGAAGTAAAAATGAGCGAACTAGATCCATCCCCCCCCATAGCGAAAAGCTATCTACGCCACTGACGTGAATTGAATTTGGTCTTTTAATTCGTAATTTGAATATTTTGGAACAATTAGTACAAAACTTAATCTGAATTGAACAAACTTTGAACAATTTAATTTGAACAATAATCGGAACCAGTAATACTTTAGTGGCTGGCTTCATATACGTAAAAAAGAACTATCTAGTTCTCAAAAGAGAAAAGATAATTTTAAGAAAATAAACTTTTTCTGTTCCTTTTTTTCATTCTAGAAATCATTCTCTTTCTTTTGAGAACTAATTCTTTGTTAATCATTGCAACCAGACACTAACAGTGCATTAAAATATCATAATTCGCTTAAAAAATGTGATTATTTTTAAATTAATTCGTGCTATCCTTCATATTTCAAAACGGACATTAGGTACCTATGAAATAATAACCATGATCAGTGTCATACTCATGCACTGATATTATCTACATTATATACTTTATGTTTAATTCACAAGCAAAAAGTTGAATCCTGTGCCAAAATTCTCAAATTTATTTGGGTTTATATTAAAAGATAGGTATATATTAAAGCATAAATCTTGTTTATAAGTTTAACATATTTTATGACAACTTTTTTTTAGTTTTTTTTAAAACATTTTCTTTATTTTTTTTTTAATGAAGTAGCTTGTGTGACTGTGTGTGTTAACAAAAAAATTTAAAGCGTGCTTTACACGATAGGAATTTTCCATATGGATCGTCACTTTTTATTTCCAAATGTATTTTCATATGTATGTCAAATTGGATTTTGTTTGCAAAATCAGAAAATCATTTAGACGATTTGTATTTTTCGTTTGTAGTTTCAGAACATTTTTTTTTTGTCCAAAACACCTAAAATGTATTATATTATTACTATTTTTATGAAAAAACGCAAAATAACATAACAAGTCACCTTTTTCGCGCTCTCCATGTTTAAATATAAACTTTTATTGTCGTTTGAAAAATCCGATTTCGTCTGTATACAGATGAAATTTAGAAACAGTTCTAAATGAAAAAAATCCATTTGGAATTTCCATCTGTATTTCGATAAAGATTCTTAATACGTTTACACGATTTGTATAATTTTCCATATGAAAAAAGGGTGACGTGAAATAACGGTTTTTTTTTCACACCCCAAGTTGATTCTCACTGGGGCAAAACATTTTTTTCCGCTCGGTACGCCTTGCGCGAGTGACAATTATCTTTCTCTCAATTCAAATTTTTATCAAGTACCTATAAATAAATTAAGGTCTATTCTTGTAAATTCGAAATGTTTTCTATATTGACCATTTATTCCAAAAAGTAGCAAGTAAATATGGCCACCTGACTCTAACAATGTTAATTATTGCCATCATATATTAGTTTAGAAAAGTTAAAAATGGCCATATATGTTCAAATATGGAAATATGACTGTTTCACATATGACACGGCACCAATTAAACACATAAGTAAACAAGGTTTTTCAATTGACATGCATTACATATGAAATTATTGTTCCTACGTAACAAAAGAAAAAGGATGTAGATTTATGAAACAAAACTTTGCAAGCTCCCGATCAGATGTAAAGGGGAAAAAGCTACTAAGCCATTGCAAAGGGGCCAATTTGGCGAATCACAAAATTCGCGCGAATTCTTCTATAATCAAGTTTAAGTGTTGACAAATATTTTATCAGGAGTTTATATAAATTTAAAAACGAAATAAGACCAAAATGGCCTAGTTTCGTTTTAGCAAATGAAATAAAGCCAAATTGCAAATTTGGTTTTATTTCGTTTTCGAAAACGAAATAAGACCAAATTTTCGAATTTTGGTCTTATTTCGTTGGGCGTTATTTCACGTCACCTGGAAAAAGTGACAGTCCATATGAAAAATCCATATCGTGTAAAGCACGCTTTAATAATCTAAAATAATTTTCGGGGCCATTTCCTAGTGTGAAAGGGGACTAAAAATCAAAACGTTTTTGTCGTAATGTTGTACACACAAATTGAGTAAGGAATATCTAAGGATTTGTAAATGCCATTAAACACCGCATTGTTTAAACCCGTCTACAACCAAAAAGAGAGAAGAGTACTCACTTCAAAAACTGATGTGGCCTAAAAGCAATCATAGATACAATATTTGTATATTTGGAAATTGAAAAAAAAAACCATTGCATTATATTTATGAAAAAACACAGTAAATCGCATTGATTCCCTTTTCCTCCAACCTTGTAAGAAATCTTGACAATATTTTAATAAACTTTGTAATTCTCATTTTCCAAATGAGAATCTGATTTGTTGTCATTAAATTATTTGTTGAAGTGTAAGAGTAGCTTAATACTTTCAAAATAGTGCAGTGAACACGACATATTATTTCAATCACGAACATAGTTACAATTGAGAATGATTCCAGTATGGTCAACAATGTACGTGATCATTAGGACGCGCTTCATAGATAACGGAATTATTTTTCCAGTGTTAAAATTTCAGCATCGGCTCGTCGTCGTCGTCGTCGTCAGTTTCAGTTGGTTTTTGGACATTGAAGTGAACGAATAACAATTATATAAAAAAAAGTGGAAAAAGGGTAAGTCGAAAATTTTTATCATTAATATGTAGTTTCATTACAATTACATTTGTATGTTATTTCATCACTTAATGCGAATAAATATTTATTTTCAGAAACCTTATACAAGATTTGAACATAGTAATTAAAACTACTTCCTCATTCTGCTCAGCATCTTTGATTATATCTAGAGTTCCAAATAAGAACTTGAAAAATGTCGTCGTCAGTTGGTGTTTGGACATAACAATTATATTACAAAAAAAAGTGGAAAAGGGGTAAGTCAGAAATTTTAATCATTAATTTTTAGTTTCATTTCCTTCATAACACCTCCCTTCTTAAGTCTTGTGATTAGGTTAAACCTTTAATCTTTATTTTAGGCAACTTTACATTTTCTACATCTAAATCATTCAATTTTACATTATAACAAAAATCCATTGGTGCGGTTTTTCAATACTTTCATCACTTGGGGGTATTTGATGAAATCCCCGATTATAGATCCAATGTTGTGAAATATTTTGCACCACCAAGTTGATCTGAAATTTCGGTTATGTTTGGAATCGGATAAGAATCAGAAATGGTAATATAGTTTAACTTCCTAAAGTTTATCACCATTCTCCATTAAGGTTTTCCATCAATATCTGATTTTTATGGGACAACTCATTGTGGAATAATACGTGCATATTCCACAAATTTTTCTTCTTCTTCTAAAAACCTCAAAAAGTTCTTACTTTGCTCTTTGCTTTCATGGAATACTAGTATGCCTCATCAATATCTTTTAAGCTAATTTTCTCATTGTCTAAGATTTTAGTATTTTTAATGATGTTTATAAAATTAATTGTGTTATTTTGTTAAAAAATGTTCCATATATAGTATGTGAAAAAATAATAATATCCAGTTACACTGATCATTTTTACGCTTTTGAAATTTTAAAAGATTCTCAAAATTATTATATTTATATTATTAATGAATTTGATGGGCCTCCTGTGTCTTCACTTTCAAACCCTAGTGGTTTTTACCACTATATATAATTTTTAAGTTTTTTTGAATAATGTGTTTATTTTTTATGTTATTCTTCAAGAACATTGTTGAAAATTCAACTCAAAAAAAAAAACAATAAAAAACAGTTAAATTAAATGAAAATCAACTTTTTATTTTACCTTTTTCGAATTCACAGATTTTAAAGTAAGTATAAAACCAAAAAAACTACTGAAGATAAAGCGTTGTGAAGCAATCACTGTTGTAGTGGAACGTAGGTAAAGAATAATACAAACATTATAGTTTAAGCCTGAACATTGTCATTTAACAACGAGATAAGCAAGCGTTGTTAAGCAATCACAGTTGTAGTAGGTGTACAATAAACATAGTTAAAGAATAACGGAAACGTTATAGTTTAAGCCTGAACATTATCATTTGACTATGAACGTGTTTCTAAATAAACATATTCATTCAACAACGTACACGGTTAAACTATCACAAGAGTTGTTTATTCATCACGGTCATACTCAAAAATAATTTTTCAGAAGTACAACAGCCGTGATCGTTTGAGTACGAAAATACTCAGTGTAACAAAAATATTGTCAAAAAACTATTAGGGGTGATACATCGAATACGAAATCAATACCGTTCATTATTAAATTTTGATAAAAGAATTAATCACGCGATCATAGTGAAATCAAGAATGATTCTTGGTTGACGCAAAATTAACCTAGAATATTGATTGATATCACCAATTTTTTTTTTCGGTGTTCTCTTTACAGTTTATCTGACAAGAGAAAGTGTTCACGAGTTGACACCGGGTACTCTCCGAGGCATCAACGGTGTTCAAAGATAAGTACCTACATCATTTCGTTTGAATGTATCCTGATATCGTTGATTTAGTTTAAAATGCTGAGTACAACCGATAGTAGAAACGTTATCCTCAATTTGACAGCAAGAGAAGCTGCCATGGACCTTGAAATTGTCAATCTTAACCGTTAAGACTTAAGACTCTCCTTTCAAATTTACAGTTCATGCGAAATCGATGGGGGGATGAAAATTCCTGAAACTCTTCCAACAATTCGCAAAAGTAAAGGTAGGAGAATATTTGCGGATGACGCAAGCCCAGAAATTAAAATCATTTCGGAAGAAGGAAAATTCAAAACCAGCTATTTCCCCACCATCATGCGGTCATTGCAGGAATGACGTAAACTTTATAAACACTACAAAATTTGAGCGAAGTTTTCTCTTTATACGGAAACTCACCGAGTTGGATGGAGATGAAGATACTCTCCAGACGTCTGCCGGAGAGTTTACTAAGAAGTACGAAGCTGGGCCCTATTGCACCAACCACTTTTCACTTTTCACTTTGCAACTTTGCAAAAAAATAATTTCCTGCAAAGTAAAAGTAAAAAGTGTTTCACCAAAAATTAAAAGTTCCTGACTTTTCACTTTGCAATTTTTTATGTTTTTTGCAAAGTGAAAAGTGTGGGTGTTTCACCAACTTAAAATGTAGCTTTTCATTTTCAGTCGTAATTTGAAAAGTTGCAAAGTGAAACATTTATAGTGATTATTTGACTGGGCATCACGACGATCCGAATCAAGGCTAATTTCGGCAACATTAGCTTAATATGCGCGCATGCCCCCACAGAAGAGAAAAAGGACGACACCAAAGACGAATTCTACGAGCTCCTCGACAAAACATATGAGCAATGTCCTAGCTATGACATGAAAATTGTCCTCGGCGATTTTAACGCAAAGCTGGGAAAAGAAGGCATCTTTGGAAGAACAGTCGGAAAGCACAGCCTGCACGACACCACTTCCGACAACGGATTCAGGCTGATCGATTTTGCTGCGGGGCGAAACGTTGTGGTAGCAAGCACCTGGTTCCCACATCTCAACATCCATAAAGGTACATGGAGATCTCCTGATCAATCAACCGTCAACCAGATTGATCACATTGCGATCGACGGGAGGCACTTTTCCAGCATTCAAGATGTTCGAACTTTCCGAGGAGCCAACATCGACTCGGACCACTACCTCGTCGTAGCCAAGGCAGTGCTACGAATATCCCGACAACGGCCAAAACAAAGAAATGCTGCAAGAAAATTCGACGTCGGACGGCTACAATCGCAAGAGATCGCCAGATCCTTCTCTGATCGAGTGACAAGTAACCTCTTAAGGAGTCCTATGCCGCCAACATCAAGTATCGAAGACCAGTGGCAACATTGCCAGAATGCAGTTAGAGATGCCGCCTCTAATGTGCTGGGTTTCACACAGCCACCAAAACGAAACCCCTGGTTTGACGAAGAATGCAGGCAGGCCCATGCAGCCAAGCAGGAGGCATACAAAGCGGCGCTGCAAAGAAAGACAAGAGCTGCTCGTGTGCTCTACGAGCAAAAGAGGAGAGAAGAACGCCGGCTTCTCAGGAGAAAAAAGAGAGAGCATGAGAAGCGTCAGATCGAAGATGCTGAGAGAGCTAACAGCAGGAATGAAGTTCGGAGGTTTTATCGGAAGGTAAAACACCTGGCTCAAGGTCATCGAGCAAGAACCGAAGCCTGCAGAGATCATCAAGGGAACATCATAGTAGAGCCGCAGTCAGTGCTGGGGATTTAGAAAGACCACTTCTGTAGACTGTATAACGGCGACGACGAACAAAATCCCGCCGTCAGACAGGAGCCTTTTATCATACGCGATGACAGCCAACAATTCCGTGAACCCGACCTAGAAGAAGTGAAAACAGCAATATCACGGCTGAAATCCAACAAAGCCGCTGGAGCAGATGGTCTAGCTGCCGAGCTGTTCAAAGCCGCAGGCGACGAGCTAGATAGGAGCATGCACCAAATCATCTGTAAAATATGGTCGGAGGAATGCATGCCCGATGAATGGAACCTCAGCATTGTTTGCCCGATCCTGAAAAAGGGAGATCCTCTAAACTGCGCCAACTATAGAGGAATCAGTCTGCTTAACATCGCCTACAAGATCCTCTCTGCCGTATTATGTGAACGTCTGAAGCCTTTCGTCAACAATCTGATTGGTCCTTATCAATGTGGCTTCAGGCCAGGAAAGTCTACCATCGACCAAATTTTCACGTTGCGGCAGATCCTGGAAAAAACCTATGAAATGCAAATCGATACCCACCACCTCTTCATTGATTTTAAGGCCGCGTATGACAGCATCTACAGAGACGAACTGTATAAAGCTATGTCTAGCTTTGGCATCCCTGCCAAGCTCGTTCGCTTGTGCAAAATGACGATGGAGAACTCACGCTGCTCTATCAAGGTTGGCAATGAGCTTACGGAATCATTCGACGTCAAAAAAGGATTCAGACAAGGCGATGCACTGTCGTGCGATTTCTTTAACATCGTTCTTGAGAAGATAGTCCAAAACTCCACCGTCAACACCAGAGGCACTATCTTCTATAAATCTGTTCAACTTCTCGCGTACGCCGACGATATTGATATAATGGGAAGAACACAGCGTGATGTCAATGGCGCCTTTGTGAGGATTGAGACAGAAGCGGCAAAAATGGGTTTAGCGGTAAATGAGGGAAAAACGAAGTACATGCTGTCTTCGAGTAAGGACACCCAACATCGACGGCTCGGACAGAACGTCACAATAGACGCATACAACTTCGAGGTAGTTAAGGAGTTTGTCTACCTAGGCTCCGCTATCAACACGGACAATAACACCAGCGCTGAGATAAGACGAAGAATTACTCTTGCTAATCGCTGTTTCTTTGGGCTAAGAAAGCAACTTAGTGGAAAAGCCCTCTCTCGAGCAACTAAGGTTAAACTGTACAACACCCTCATCATTCCTGTCCTGCTGTATGGTGCAGAAGCATGGACCCTAACAAAATCGGATGAATGTGCCTTAGGCTGTTTCGAGAGGAAAATTCTTCGGGTCATCTTTGGCCCCGTGTGCATTGATGGGGAATGGAGAAGGAGATACAACAGCGAACTTTACGGGTTGTACAACGACGTGAACCTAGCCAGAAGGGTCAAGGTCCAGAGACTCAGATGGCTCGGTCATTTAGAGCGCATGGACACCAATGCTCCGGCCCGGAAAGTCTTCGACACTATTCCCGAGGGACGCAGAAGGAGAGGAAGACCGCGACTCAGGTGGCGCACACAAGTGGAAGAGGACCTCAATCAACTTGGAGTGCAAAACTGGAGACAGCTAGCTAGGGACCGAGCTGACTGGCGGAGACTGTTGATTGAGGCCCAAGTCCACAACGGACTGTAGCGCCACCTTAAGTAAGTATTTGACTGGGCTTCTTTTCGTTGTTTTCTTCTTCTTCTTCTTCTATATATATAAAAATGAATGTTGGTATGTATATTACCTATACTCATAAACTACTACACATTTGATCATGTAATAATCTTTGTTGTTGTTGTGCATAAACCCGGGATGGTTCCTGAGTTGGAAAAACTAATTTTTATTGAATTACGTGCGAGAAAAACGCAAATAAAAATTGGGTACCTGTAAATTGTTATCGATAATTTCGTTGATTTATCGATATTTTCATTCGATATATTGACCACAGAGCAGATACAGAGAGAAAACCTCCCAAGGTATTTTGCCGCGAAGCTAGGCAAATTGACGGGCCACGCTTTAAATGTACACTTACGTACATGTGTGCATACATAATATACGCAGCTGATTCTGATTACATTAAAGTGACCATTCGTCCCACATTACGTGGGACAGTCCCACATTTACGTCGTCTGTCCCACACTGAAAATTGTCCCACAATTGTCCCACAAAACCAAAAATGTCAAACGCATAACCCACAAAACGAAAGATGTCCAACATGGTTTTCTAAAAATGAAAACTCACTTTTCTCTCGTTTTTTTTTTGGTTTCACTAAATGCTACAAGCTCTTTACAAATCAAATGTATGACCACTGAACAGACTCATAGTTATCTTTATGTCTGATTGTCAAAACTCAAAAGAATACAAAACTATAGTACAAGGAAACTATAGTACATTCACGAGGCCATTCGAGATTGGCGTCATCTATAATCACATTGGTATATAAAAACTGAAAACGCCAATTCTGTGGGATATTGGAACAAACACAGAATTCGGCTTCACGCAGCTACTATAGTTTTCTTATGCTATGATACAAAAAAAAAAAACAAATGAAATGTCATTGTTGTGTTAGATTGTGAAATTTTGACTCAAAAGACCCAAAAATTTAATCATACAAGACAGTTTAATTGAGTGTTATTAAAGTCAGCAATAGATTGGAATGATGTTCAATAAAGTTTGGGTTACTTGAATACCCAGTTTCCAACTCATTAAATAATAGAAAGTGAGTTATTTGATCAAATTTCCTATGTAAAAAAATATGCGAATGATAATCAATTACGAAAATGGAATGATGACAAAATATGAACTGATATAAGATGGGTGGAAATATGGTCACATTCTCAAATTTTAAAATATGCAATATTCCTCACCAAAACTGCTAAATGATTGTTCAGTATTGCCTCTGTTTATGGGGCACTAATGCGGCGACAGAAAGAATATTTTCAACTGTGAATAAGTTGTGGGGTACGGAGAAGTCACAACTTTCCGTGGAAACAATCAAAGCGATACTAACAGTAAGATCTAGTTATTCGAGTTGCCAACATTTCCAGGAAGAAATTTCGCAAAATTATAATCTTTTGAAAAAAAATTATTCCTCTGATAAATATTTGTGATTTTTAGTAATTTTATTTTAAGTTTTTTTTTCAATCATCGAAAAAATCTACAAATAACAAACTGGCAAATTAACTTATCTGAATATTCATCGGTCGAATAAACAAGAGAGTTATTCGTCAGATAAAGTCTATCCGACGATTGAAAAATCCAATATTTTGTTATCTGTCGAATAAACACTATATCTGCTTGATTATCTGACGATTGAAAAATCGGCTCTTAGAGTTGTTGTTTTTTATGAATTGATTTTATTTATTTTGTTTTTGTTAAGTTTTGCTATAGATTTTTGTTTTTCCTCAATATTTTGTGAACTATTTTAATGAAAATAAAATGTCCCGCATTTGAAAACAAAAATTGTGTATACAGTTCATTTCGGATAAAAATTGTTGATTTGTCCCACATTTTAAGTCATTGGATCTGGTCACTTTAGATTACATGAGAATGCATGCGTAATAACACGAACAAAAATACCACAAAAACAGATTACACAAGCCACAGACTAGATAAAGAGGGGAAACCCATGATACAAGTACCAAAGGTAATATAATATACTCCCGAAGATTGTCAAGTTCGAATTGTCCAATAAAGTCCAAGATGGCGGATATAGAGTGAATTCTGGTGCGAAAGTGATGCCACTTTAAAAATATTTTATGTTCACAAATTGATGAACAAAAATTCAAAACAACGAAATGGAAATATTGTTCAATAAATTCATTTTTGCATTTAAAACTTAATTGCATCTTAATTCAGTGGAATTTGATTTGTTTTGTTTATAGCGCCATACCGGTGGGTAGAGGTGACCCTAGCTCTTACAGAGTATATAAGTTTAATATGTAGCTCATTTGACAGATGAGTCCTGTGGCGCACTAGCTGACCCGGCAGACGTCGTCCTGCCTTGATTGGAATGACTATGGAGCCAACAGCTGAAAATTCATTGTACCATCCCAGATACCTTCGGGAGGTTCATTTAATTCTTCAAATCAAGGCAGGACGACGTCTGCCGGGTCAGCTAGTTACAAATAAAAAAAAAAGTAAAAAACTGTGCTCGCTAGTGATGAAATAAAAAAAGTGAAAACGTCAAAAACAAAAGTTGATGACACAATGTCATATCACGTTTTCTACTTGTTTTGTTTTGTTTTCTGAAAGTACGTATATATTGCCCAAATAATATATAAAAATTTTATACATATATAAAAAATTTATTTAAGAAAATAAAATATTTCTTAAGAAATCATATGACATCAATTTTTTCAGATAAAATGTATTTTTGAGGTAAATATTTCAATTTAAATTTGTATATATGAATTTTTATTACATGTTTTTATTTTTAATGTTTTTTTATGAGTTATTATTTATAATCCAGGAGCAGATTTGTACGAAGTCGTGTACATGTACATATTTTTTTTTTAAACCAATGAGGTTTTGGAGTCTTCCATCAAGGGCTTTTTATTTTTCCATTCTATATAAGCGATTCTCGAACAAAAATGTTCACGCAAAAAATGTAGTTTTCGATCCATGTTTGATTTTTCCAGTTGTCCAAATCCTTGAATGAAACTTTACCATGAAAATTTCATAAATATTTGTTTGGCCATTTCGAACTCCATACCGGACTTAATACACCCAAACATAGAAACATGCATCCATTTTTATATATTCTGTATATTAATTATTCAAATAATAACGAAATTAAATAATAAATTGAATAAAAACCAAAAATAACCAAACTTATCACCAACCGCAAATGAAATTTTTGCTTTGCAAATTATTGAAAAGCTTTTCAGTATTTGAAATGCAAAGTGCAAAGTTTTTACGTTTGGTGAAACGAAATCGAAGAATTTTTTTCAAATTCACAAAACTTTTCACTTTTCAGAAAAGTACTTTTCACTTTGCAAATTTGTGGTTGGTGAAACAAAATTTGCAAAGAAGGATTTTTTTGTTTACTTTTCAAAATATAAATTTCCTCTTTGCAAATTAGCGTTTGGTAAAACAGAATTTGCAAAGTTAAAGTGAAAAGTTGCAAAGTGAAAAGTGAAAAGTTGTTGGTGTAATAGGGCCCTGGTCTCGCCCAATAGTTGAGCTCGGTGCAGGGAATCTGGTCCCGAAGTCAGAAGTCCCGAAAATGGTTTTCGGGACTAATGTCCCGAAAATGGTTTTCGGGACTAATGTCCCACTATGGTGGGTCATAAGTGCCAAATTTTATTTTGGGACTACTGACCCACTATGGTGGGTCATTAGTCCAGAAATAAAATTCGGGGTTTCTGACCTTCGCGATTAATTTTAAATATTTTGTAAACAATAAATTGAGTGGACAGTTTTTGCATATTTTCAAGGTTTTTTGTGCATTACGGTTGATATACACCTCATGATCTAAGTCTATGTGACGTGAAGGAAACTTTTTCCAATGCAAACCTTCTTCTGAAATATGATGGGATGTTAAAGTTCGGTGAGAGTAGGGTGGTCTACAAGCACACTGTACTTGAACATAGTTTAATCTTTTGGCATTTTTTTGTCACCTAAAATAACTGAGCTGTTTCAATTACATTAACAGCTCTATCAATAAGACATTTTTTTATTATGAATCCTGTTGCTGATCATGTCCATGAAATCTTAATTTCATCTTTCACGGGTACAGCCTCTTGCGAAGAACTGAAAACACTTCCAAGAGTATCAATCTTTCATGAAAAAAGTGTAAATTGTAGGACCCATCAGTTCTTCACACGTACTCAGAGAATTGTTGATGAGGGTAGGCCACTAAGGCCTTGACTCGTCAAGAGCTGTCGCAACATTCTATTTATTTATTTTTTTAATTAAGTATTTGAATCAAAAATTGTAGCAGGTAAAATTCATATAGCGAGCGAAGCGAGCGAAAAAAATTTTGCCCAAAAGAGAATCAATTTGGGGTGTGAAAATAAAAAAATTCGCGCGAATTTTCTCCAGGCACTAGCATTCATTACAATATGTGTATTGGTTGCTTTTCGAAACTAAAGGAAACGGCAATAGTTTTGAAAAATAATTGATCTGTCCATTTTGTAGACAAGTAGTAATCAAAAATGGTTCTATTTATTTATAAGATTTTCTAATATTGACGAGTACAAATATATTAGTGATTCTCATAAAACATATTTTTTATCATTTGGGACTTTTGTCCCAAAGAAGACAAAATAAATTTGGGACTACTAGTAGTATAAATAGGTAACTCCCAGATCAAATCGGCACCAACCTTGGTATCGGTACGGTACCATGGTACCATCCCAATTGGGATTTTTACCAAGTTTCAATTTTGATGCTAATTGGGATTAATTGTAACTGGTTGGATTTCTGTATTTTCATTGGAATATTGGTTGTGGGATTGGAAATCGAGTGATAAATTGGTTGTGAGATACAATTTTCTAGTGTGAAATCGTTGGGTTGTGCTTGGTACCGGTCGTATTTCTAGTTCAAAAATTAAATTGTTGTTGGAATCGTGCTGATTTGGTTGGGTAGCTCCTACTCCTTCCAATTCAAAATCCATGTCACTCCCAAGCCACCGGCACGTACCGCACGTTCCAATTGGGATGAATACCAAGTTTCCATTTTGATTCTAACTGGGAATAATTGTCACTGGTTGGATTTCTAACTTGGCACGGCACCCAATACATATTTAGTTGGGTAATTTCCGACACAACATTCGCACCTGCATTGCATTCAATATAAAATTGATATGTGCATAGTGCATTGGCTAAACATATTCTTTATTCTTATTAGGATGTTCATATGCTTAGGATCAAATAGAAACTAGCATTCCAAAATACTTACTTCTGTTGGTTGTGCTGGTTAGAATTGTGTACAATGTAAGAGAATGTCAGAAAACAAAGAACATATTAAGTAAAAACAAATACAAGTTTTTCTTCTTTCTTTTTTTTTTATTAAAAACATATTTTCATTGCTTACATCAGGTTTACAATTATTTTCTTATCGTTATGTGCAAATATTATTTTATTTTATTCTCAAACTATTCTGGTTACAACTTGTTCAAGTGGATTATAGTCAATAATTCTATCATGAAGCATAAGGCAGTAAGCTGAAGTATTTGCTGGAATTTGTTTTGATGTTCTCATTTCCAAACGTATATCTATAGGTCCTGTTTTCATAGTTTCATTTTGATGTCTGCAGTCCACCACGAAAACTGGAGCATGTGATTTAAATAATTCCCAGGAAAGAAGAGGTTCAGTGATGGTTTTATTATAGTAGGTTTTTTGAAAGTCGGTGTACATTTTGTAAAACAGACTATATCTATTTTTTTCAAAAGAAACATTGAAATCTTCATGTGGATAAACATCAGAGTTTAAATAAACTTTTAAGTCTGTGAGACTGCAGTGATCAAACTTTGTAGGATCAGCAGTCAGGTTTTTATTTTTCCCAGTTTGTAGAGCAAGAACAATGTATCGAGGTTTTTCTATTTGTGTTGTTGTCTTGACATTCCAGATATGATGATCAGAACTTGGCAGCATGGGATATTCATATAGATCCCAGTTTCGGAAAGCAATTTTCATAGAGCTGCTTTTATTTATAGATTTATATAAGTTTAATTTCATGGAATCTGATAAGGTTACGTGGGGTACTTTCCATTGTATTTTTTGAATGTTAATTTGTACTTTTTCATCGGTCGAAGAGATCAATGCGTTTTCATCCACTCTTGCACGAGTGATAATAAGATCATGTCGAGCATTTGGAATGATTTTTTTATAATCTTCAGCGAATCCTAAAAGTTTGTTCAACGGGATACAATAGTTAAAATGAAATGGTTTCAAATTAATAGGTGAGTCAGGAGACCAGGATGCGTTTAATAGCATAGCACTCTCATTTTTAGTCAAAGATAAATAGTTTTTGATCGTTGATGTTATTCCGACATTTCGATTGTAGTCAATTTCCTTGCCATTCAGTTCATAGCGAATTTCATCAAAGAGAAAAGCCATAGCATTGTTTACAAGTTTTGTATTGACTATATCTTTTACATCAGTTGTCGATAATGATCCTTCAATGTATAAAAAACTTTCCGAAGGTAGAACATTAAGATTTTGATGTTGTATACAAATCTGAATGATGTCATTTCGTTCAAAATTGTTTTGATATGGTGAATAAGTATGATACTCATATTTAGAAATGCTTTCATTTATCTCGGGATCTTGAAAAATGTTTAACATTATTTACGATTTCTTTTTTAATTTAAGACCTATTGACAACAAAAAGTCCTGATTATGTTTGGTAAGGCAATGTGTTACCGCAGCTGCGTTCGAAGCTTGATTGACGATTGATTTATTATTAACAATGTTTTTATAAGATATTGAGTTGTCAATGGTTTCATACACAATCATTTTTCTGGTTGGAAATGTAAGCGGACCGTTATGTTTTCACCTCTAAAATTAATATCGTTACCGTCTTGATCGCAGAGCTTAAGACACAATGATGTTATTCGTTTAACGTTCACAGGTAAATAAATAACATTGCTTGGAACTTCTATGATTTTATAGCCAGGAATTACTTTAACAGAGAATTCATGTAAAATATGAGCCGGTTGGTTATTAATGTACGTTCCATCTATGATATTACATTCAATGCGGATTGTATTAACTCTATTTATGTTAACGTAGAGATCTGATTCATGAAGCAAGTTTGAAGTCAACAACTTCTTACTAAACCCTAAAAGCGAACCAATAGAATTTGGTTTTGAAAAGTCAATATCTTCTGAACAGATAATTTCACATTTCAGAGTGTTGTTGTTTGCCTTGATTTTAATTTCAGTTTTCCTTATTTGGTTTTTCTTTTTTTTATTTATTTCATTAATTTTCTTTTGTATGGAATTGTTAATATCTTCAATTTCATATGAACCAATAGGAAAAGAAATAACACTATCACCGATACATAACATATTATTACTCTCATCCACATTTGGAATTGAATTATATGTTTGGAAATCTATAAGTCCACATACATAATTAGATTTAAGCACTATTGGTGGAAAATACTGAGCGTTAAGAGTTGACTCATTCCCACTTAAAGCAAGTGTTAACGACATGTTGATTAACAGTCAAGTGACACATTTTTCATCTTTACACATCATTTTATTTAAAATTGATAACATTATTATAGTATTAATAATTGTTCCAATGTAAATCAAATAAAATTAATTCAGATCAACACACCCCTAAAGAAGTCGTGAATAACGACGAAACGTCAGATTGGCTACGTTCAATCAACTATTACCTGTATATAGATTGCTGTCAAAACCTCTATAAAAAAACATTTCTTATTTTTTTTTTTTTCAAAATTATTTTAATATAATTCATTTTTTTTTTTATATAAATGTATTATTTCATGCATATGTTTTATTCTGAAGGTAAGGGTTCATTGTCATTGGGTATATTTTTATGTCCCCAGGCAAGCGTGCTGATGTTATCTGCACATATGAATCTTTTTGTGTCCTTAAAACTAAGAGCCAACTTGTTTAAATTTTGGGTGTAAATTGTATGTTATTTACTCCTAAAAGTTAACATATTTTCATATCTTTCAATTTTATCAAATAGACATCTTTTATAATCATCTATTCTCAATCGTTTGGTGACAGATCTTTTGACTCCTTTCGCCTTCTGGACAGATTTTGCATTTTGTACAGTGAACGAGTACATTTTAGCTCTCAAACCAACAAATTCCAACATTTTATTCCCACAGGTTTCGTCTTTAAACATACCTAAGACTTTGTTATTTAACCTAGGAATATTATGTTGGTTATTGGGATCAAAGTCATATGTATCAAACCTTGATGGTATATCATCCAAAATATCAGAATAAAAGTCTTCTGTTTTGACATTGTAAATAAAGGAGTCAGTATCCATATAATTAAGAAGAACATTTTCATGATATTTTGGTTTGATGTAGTCATAGTGGAATTCATACATAAGAATTTTTGAGAGCTCAAGTACTATGAAACCTAGATAGATCGGTTTGTTCAATGTAATGTTGCATTTACTCATTTGTATAGCCAACAGTGGGATAGATCCTTCATCATCCTCATGGGCAAATTGTAAGGAACTATGGAAATTCGGTTTCGCAATCCAACCTCTAGCACCCAATGATTGTCTTTTATTTCCCCATCGTGTAACAATTTTAACATCAGTACGTTTCTCAATATTTTCCATTGTCTTACCATAAATAGAAAGATTCATTAACTTGAAAAACCTTTTCTGGAAATCAGTTTTAGCTTTATTTCTAAGTTCAGTATTAAGGGAAATATATTCTTCCAGCCATTTTGATTGTTTAAATTTAATCACACGATGGACTTTTTTTAAAATCAAACCATGTTTCAGAGCTTGCTTTGAACTCTCAAGGTGAATAACATAGTTCCGTTTTGGTAAGAAACTTGCTACTAGTTTCTTGAATTTAGAACCCGGCGTTGCTATATTTTCTGGGCAAAAAAGCAAATCGTTATGAATATCATGCAGATGATCGGGATATTCTAGATCAACTTCTAAAACATATCCAACATTAATATCATTCAGACTTTCTATGTATTCCAGAGAAAAATTAAGTGGGTTCTGCCATTCAAAATCTCCACAAGGAAGATTCTGAGACATTGCCCAGCCATATAAATTATTTGCATCTAAATAAACCAAGTATGATGATGGTTTTTCAGAGTCATAGGACTCAATAAATTTATTATTGGCTCGGGAATATCTATGACTGCATTGGGTAAGGCCGCCTCTTATCCCTTTTTGAAAGAAATTATACATTTCAATGTCAGTCAAGAGTTCCAGTTCCACTTTTGTCACTTTTAACATAGCATCCCAAGATAAACCAGGAGCTGTATAGTAGTGACAAGGATCTAAACTGTATCTATGCTTACAAACTTTTCTGAAATTTTCAAAAATATCAGCTAACAACAAAACATCACTTTTTAAGTATATTTCCATATAACTTTTGAGATTATGGCATTTAAAATGATTCCATATGCTTATGGCTAACTGAAAATCTTCAGTTGAACATTCCTCATTCGTGAGTTTGTTGAAAAACTTCACTCTTTCAGGAAGACATCGTTCAGACATTTTTTGCCAAGAATCCAAGAAATCATATGGAAATACACCTTTTCTCTTTACTAATTCCAAACTTTGCTCTGTTTTAAAGCATTTTCTGGATAAAATAAAGTCTGAATGAACTAGATTTCGAGCTAAACTATCTATGCTATCACCCAAAAAGCGAAAAGAGTCTAAAAATCTAAGTTCTATAGAATTTTTTCCATCAATAGAGATTGTCTTTGAAAAAGAAATATATTTTTCTTTGTTCAAAGGAATCACTTTGATTTCACCATCGATTTCTCGAAGCGATTTGAAGAATAGATGTGCATCATAACCAGATAAATTATGAAACAAAATTGGAAAGAAAGTTGGCATCTTGTATTTAATATTACAAAGATTATGGGCTGCCCCCCTATATTCACCTGTTAAGTGACAATGATCCCTTACCTTCATCTCTCCAATATCGAATTTGTTGGCGCATATTGTGCACATTGTTGCCTTCTCAAAACAAAACGCCTGCATTTCTGTGAGAGGGGTCATCGGTGTCACGCTTCTAATGTGCTTGCTATATTTGTCCATCGTGTCTTCAACTAAACTGTGAATGAATTCGCTAGCACAGTTTTCTCCTATAAAGAAAAGAAAAAAAAAATATAAGAATTTTGTTTGGTAGAAAATAAGTTATTAAATAATACCTATGAAAGTCCGCATTACATCTTCGGTTTCATCGAAAGAACATTTCATGTAGTATGAGAATGCACATGGAACGTGTTCTTGAAGGATTGTTGTTGAAGACGTTGATGGGTCCGGTAAACAGGTTTCAACTGGTTTGAGAATGCATTCAAAATCTGCATATGTAACAAATGGAACCATCATTTGTTTATCATAATTTGCAAATTTTATAATCTTTTTATCATCGGCTGGCATTTTTGTTACCATTTTTTTACACTCGCCCTTGTGTTTATCAAATGAGCGGTCATTGTAAAAATGCTGCAAACAAGTATTGCAGAATAGTAATTTTCTCCTTGAACTTTCCAATACTTCACTTGTGATCAACCGACTTATATGCTTTATCCACATAAAGTGCGTAACTTCGCCTTTCATGTGGAATAAAAGATTAACATGAATGCGTTTTTCTTGCATTGTCATGTAATATGGACCCTCAATTTGAGTTTTTTCTCCCTCAGAAAATCCAAAAACATTGATGCTTATATTATTTTTAGATTCAAATGTTTTGATTTCCGGTAGTTCAAGGGGAAATGAGAGCCCAGTGAAATCCAGTATTATATTTTCCAAAGCAATTATATCTCTGGATATATCTGACACTTGGTAGTAGGAAGAAGTTCTCCCTACGTTTGTCTCAATCTCTGGATGAAGAGCAAATATAACAGCCCATTTAAAACAATATTCATCATTGTTTTGAATATTGACAATGGCTTTCTTGTCAGCAATTTTTTTTTGGTAAAGGTAAATAACTTGAACCACTCAATGGCTGGTATTTGTTGACGTTGATTTCGACTGATTTTATTCTTATCAGTGCCCATCCACTATCCTTTTCTTGGAATTCATCCATTTTCATGAGGATAGTCTCAATCATTTCTTCGAGAATGGGATTTATTTCTACTTCCAGGAAAACTGCTTTCATTTCCGCAGCCATTGATTTTAATTCGATCACCATTTCCTCACCACTTATTTTTACATACTCCGCAAAAAGTTCCAAGTTGAATTTTACGGAGTTATGCTCATTTATTTTTTGGTGAAGAATTTCATGAATCATTGCTTTGTTGTCATTCAAAAATACTTTTGGATCCAGTTCATGTTCATTTTTATTTTGAACGGATAGGGAAATTACGCGATTTTTAAATGAATTCCTTATTTCCATCACGTTTTCCTTATAAAGTGTTTGAACTTTGGCTTTGTGAGCATTTTTCCGAACATGTTGCGCCCATTTGTTTTTGGGTATTTGTTGCTTGCAAAATGTACAAGTCACCAAACTTTCGTTATTTATCTTTGTAACAATTGCTGCTGCAGAAGTAGATGGTTGATCGTCTATTTTTGAAGCTGCTGATATAATTGATGGATGTTCTTGTTGCTGTTCCTTATGTTTTTGAAATTCGCGCATTTGTAATTGAAGTGCTTCAATTAATTTCTGTTGTTGTTGTACTTGTATTTCAAGTTGACCTTGTCCTGGTATTTGTTGATTTTGATGACAACCACAAGGTTGTTGTTCTTGTTGTAGTTGTTGTTTTTGGTTCAATGGATGTTCCTGTCCATTTTGATGATTCTTTGCGCATTGAATCAAATGCGCCTTTTGAATTGTTTGGGATTCGAACGTCTCCCCACAGAGACGACAAGATCCCGACAAGTTTAAATGCACAGTTTTTATGTGACGATTTAACGCACCGACAGTCGAAAGTATTTTTTTGCAAAAAGCACAAGACTTTGTGTTATTCATGATTATAATTTTTTTTTTTTAACTGTGTAAAAAAAAAAGTGATAATTTGTAAATAGGTTTTAGTTCTTAGTTAGTTTTTGAAACTTTTTTTTCACACTTGAAATGTCACAAGACCTCCTTTTGAATTGAAAACAAATTTCAAACTGAGTTTAAAAGAAACATTGTCTTACGTATTTATCTTTTTTTTTTGGGGGAACGTCACTTTATGTTCTTAACCTCGTTCACAACGTGGTTTGGGTTTTTGTATTATGTTCTTAACATCGTTCACAACGTGGTTTGGGTTTTTAATTATGTTCTAAGCCTCGCTCATAACATGTATTGGGTCTATGTAAATATTATAGGTTCCCACATTGTAGGTATTTGATTAAGTATCATTTGTAAGGATAAACATGATTCAATTTTTTAAAATTATCAAACCTTTCAAGGGTAATAAAAAACAAACAAAAAAAGGTACACTGAACAATTACGTATATGATAAAAATGTATCTACGCGCCTCCTTAACATATTAATTCGTATGAATAAGAAATAAAACACTCAGAAAATTCGTTTTGAATTTTTCTCGTAGGATCAACACGTAAGGATCCCAGATTGTATGTATTTGATAGGATCAACACGTAGGGATCACACATTGTAGGTATTTGATTAAGTATCATTTGTAAGGATAAACATGATTCAATTTTTTAAAATTATCAAACCTTTCAAGGGTAATAAAAAAACAATCCAAGAAAGGTACACTGAACAATTACGTTTATGATAAAAAAAAAAAATGTATCTATGCTCCTCCTTAACATGTTAATTTATAGGAATAAGAAATAAAACACTCAGAAAATTCGTTTTGAATTTTTCTCGTAGGATCAACACGTAAGGATCCCAGATTGTATGTATTTGATAGGATCAACACGTAGGGATCCCACATTGAAGGTATTTGATTAAGTATCATTTGTAAGGATAAACATGATTCAATTTTTTTTTTTTATCAACTTCCTTTCAAGGGTAATAAAAAAAACAAACAAAAAAAGGTACACTGAACAATTACGCTTATAATAAAAAATGTATAAATGCGCCTCCTTAACATGTTAATTCGTATGAATAACAAATAAAACACTCAGAAATTTCGTTTTGACTTAATATTATTTTCCTGAATGAACATGAAAAATATTCGAAAAAGAAAAAAAAACAGAAAAAATTTGTTTCTTCAGGTTTTATATATATTTTGTGTGGGGATCTGGGATACTTCTACTAGGGCTTCTATAAAAGGAAATTTCGTTGTTACCAACGAGCACAGTCGATTACGAGCACTTACAACATAACATCATGTATTTTGAAGAGGAGGAGTATTCCATTTTTACACTAGATGATTTCGCTGTAAGAGAAGCAAACTCGCTTAACTCGCTTAACGAAATTAACAATTATAAACCATCAAAAAAAATATCTGAGCTTAATGCAGATATTAAGTACAATATTTTTGCTCTACGAAAAGTTAAAACGCCTTGGGGGGATCGCATTGTCGCAGATCTTGGAGAGTTCACAGAAAGTAAAAAAAAAAAAAAAATCATAGTTCTTTATTTAAAGTGACTTTTAATTTCTTTATTCCTACAGACTTTTCTACCTCAGAGATATTCCAAACTCTCAGTAAGCAGCATTGCATCAATTGGAGGAGGTGGCTATGTCTTAGAGATTGTAAGACAAATCGGTTCCACCTATGAATTAAAATTTATGAAAATGAAGTAATAATCCATTTCAATTAAAAAAAAAAAAAAAATATATTTGTAAATAAACACACAATAAATACATAGTTTAAAAAAAAAAAACGAATTCTTTCTTTTATTCGTTTTAACCGTCTGTGTTTTTTCGGACTTCTTTGTATTGAGTGATGAAACCCGATCACTCAGTAAGGAGATAAGGGAATGTGTATACTTTGAAACCCGTGTACATATTGGTATTCGCAGCTCGACTGAGTAAAGTTTTCGGTTGAGTAGAAAATGATTCATTTAAACATCGACGGAAAAAAAATAATAATAATTTTTACATTTCTTTATTTTACATTTCTTTTATTTTATAATAATTCGTTTTTTTTAATCCAGGAGTTATGTTCTGATGGAAATCCCAACCACTTGACAAAAACCTTATTTCCTCTGCTTTGTAAAACCTTTTCCACAAGAAAAATATCTGCACATTTAGTTTTCATCAGTTCTGGTTCATAGAAACTGCCTTGAACAGGTTTTCCTTGATAGTCTTCAAGAAGATATGTATTTGGTTTTGTAACTTTGATTTTTCTTATTTTAAAAACCTCTGTTGTCCAGTTAGGTGTATAGCCCTTTTCAAATGCATGTTTATACTTGCTGATTCTTACTTTGTCACCGATCTTAAATTTTTGTTTACTTGCTCCTTCTTTATCAGTTTTAAAAAGCGGTAACAATGACTTGGAATTTTTCTTCGTTACATCTGCAGGAAAACATTTAATGGTTCTGTGAAAAGAGTGATTGTAATCATTTAGTAGTTTCTTATTAATATTGATCCACTTATAGTTTCCATTGAAACTAAATTCTTTCCACATTTTTTCTTTAAAAGTTCTATTAAATCTTTCGACAATGGAAGCCTTTAATGAACTGAATGTTGAGTAATGATTAATTTTGTACTTTTCCATTAAGAGTTTAAAGTTTTGATTGAAAAATTCTTTTCCATCATCTGTTTGTATATTCTTTGGCATTCTAGAAGAACATCTAAATATTTGTTCCATTCCTTTCGTAATGGTAATACCCTTTTTGTTTTTCATTGGGATGACCCATGCAAATTTCGAAAACGTATCGATTACTGTCATTAAATAATTAAATCCTCTGTTTTGTTCACTATATGGGATCATTTCGACCAGGTCGGCTTGCCATAAGTCATCGTAACCTTTGATGATAACATGACGACGTTTGAAGTTTCTACGTGCAACTTTATGCAACTCCTCAACAACCTCACGCTTATTCATATTTACAAAGAGTGAATCCAAAAAAACAAAGAAAAGACTTTTATATATATATATTTTTTTCATTTATTGCAATCTTTTATACAATAACATAAGTTTCTTAATTTTAATTAACATTTTTTCCATATGGTAACAGACGCAAGTATCGGGACCTTCTTCACATAGGTTGGATGACCAACAACAGTTGGAGTAATGATATCCATGCGATGATTCCTTGTGTGTAGTATTTTTAAATTTACTAACCATTGAAATACAGTTAGTAAATTCTCCATAGTGTTCATCCAATATTGATTCGCCATTTGTTTTTAAAAAATCAAAAATATCTTTTATTATTTTATCAGTGTCCATTTTGAAAGTTCCTTGTGGTTCGAGTGTTGAGTGCTTACTAACAAATTTTATTTTATTTTATGAAAATTGAAAACCTTTTCTTCATTTCCACTTATTTGTATATATAAAATACAGTTACATAAGATTAATACATGTATACCATTTTAATCTATCGGTGTAAAGGGTTCATTAGGAAACAACGTTTTCATTATAAATTCAACTTTTTTTTTTATTTTCTCGTCAACGTACTTTTCTTCTTTGGAGTCTTTAAGTTTTTGAGAAATTAATTGTGATGCTTTATTTTCTTGTTCCATACTTTTATTGTTTCCTTTATCGTAGAGTCTATGTGGTTTTTTAGAATACGAATTTCCTTATTAAAAGTGGATAAAACTTCCATTAAAGAAGAATTTATGTGGTTTACAATGCTTGATTCTTTAAGACTTATTTGATCATCAACATATCCTTTGCATACGGCTTGGTGGGGATATTCAGGATTACTTCCAACATTGTTTAAATATTTACTTTCTATATCAAAATCACCAGACGATAGAAGTTTAAAACCTATTCCTGGAGGCCCTACAAGACCTTTATTATTTGGAAGAGGCTTGAAGTTCCTACCGAACTTGTCGACGTTCATTGTTTATATGTAAAATTAATTGATTGAAACGAAGCTAATATATAATATTTTATTCTTTTAGCTCTTCAATTAACGAATTTATTTCATTCTGATGGCTATTATTACCAGCATTTTTGGATGCTATCAAAAGTCTTAGCCTACTAACAAGTTCATTAGGATCGTTCCAATACACATATTCAATATTTTTATTTGTATACTCCATATCAGATATGACAGAATAAGACTTTCCAGTTTTTTCTGTTTCACTTTTAAATCTTGCAGCAAGTTGTTTAACTATTTTTGTATATTTTGCACCTCTATTTGACTTGATTCGACCGGAACTATCATGATTAGTTTTATATGCATTAGTTTTATATAAGATTTTTCCATATTCTTCTAGGTCATTACTCATTACTAGTATATATTTGCTGGCGTGGATTTTTCTTTAGAATTAATTCAATGAGACCAGGAGTTCGAGTGAAAGTTTCATCATCAATAACAATTTCATGTTCATTCATTACAAAACGACATTTTCCTATTTTAATAGAATTTGTATTTGCATCAAAATATGGACCATATGTTGTATCGCGGTTCGAATCTGACAATATTTTTTTAATGTGTGAAGATGTTTTGTTTAAGGTTGAATTACTTTTTGGTGTACTGAATAAAATGGAATCATCTGTAGTATCCATTTCTTGAATGTAACTTGTTTTGTTATGTTCTTCTTCCTTTATATTTTCATCAAAAGATTTGAAATGTAGCTTACGAGGTTTGATTGTTTTTATGACGTCATCCTCCTGTTTTGTTTCTTTTGTAACATTTCCAACCAATTTGTTCAATGGTTCCACAATTGGTTTAAAAGTCTCTTCTAAATCAGTTTCTCTAGTCATTTTGCCAGTTTTTAGTTGAAAATATTTATTTCTTAGCACATTTTTTGTTTTTATTAAATCTCTCAACACGTTCTCATCCATTTCCATAAATCCATAAATCTATTTTTTATAAATATATTTTTTTTTATTTTTTTTTTTTAGAATTAAAATGAAGGACTAGTTTTCCCAAACAGTATTGTTGTCAGAATGTTTTGATTTTAAATGAAATATTTATATTTATAGTAAAGCAATTTTATTGAAACTGTTTTTGTAGCGACCTTTTTCAATACTGTTCTCCTTGTCTATTACTAGGAATCCAAAATTGTCAGTCCAACAATGTGAGCATAACTCTTTGAATTGATTAAATGTCATATCAGAGTTAATATGATCCTTGTAAACATGCTTCAAGTTCAATTCGTCTTGTTTAAAAAGAATAATGAAATTAGCGTTGTCTCTTATTAGATGTTTTGGTATATGAGTATAGGACTGGCATAAGTAAAAACTATCAACTCCATTGTGACGACCCATACAAAAATAGTCTCTTATATTATTTTGTTTCTGGCAAGCGACATCATCGAATAAAAATATTGAATTGTTTTTAGCGTCTGAAGGAGGCATTATTTCACAATTGTTTGAAAATTCGTTGTATTCCATTCCTTTGATAGATGAAATAATTTTTTTAAGATATTTATATTTTGGTTGGTGTAAGGATTTGGAATAAATATAAATATTTTCAAACTTTAAACCGTTGGCGTCAAGAAGAATGCTTAACATTACATTTGTTTTTCCGCAGTTTGATGGTCCAACGATAATTCCTCGAATACTATTTGGAAATAAGTTTCCATGTTTTTTCTTAATTTTTACATTGGAATCAAAATTCCTTACGTTTATGACATCTGACTGCTTTACAAAACGCATAATGACGACTAAGATATTTTTTAATAAAACATTTTGTTTTTATACACTTGTAATCATAAATGTTTCAACCTTCAACTAAGAAGGTGTGTTAATCATACTATGATTGAACATAACACTCAAAATCAGTGCAATAGAAAAAGAAAATCAATTAAAGGAGAAGGGCTTTTGAATAAAGTTATAGACAAACTACCATTTGAATTACATATTCCTTCATATAATTATTGTGGACCTGGAACGAAATTGGAGGAACGCCTACGTAGAGGAGATAAAGGAATAAATCAATTGGATGAGGCTTGTCGTCTTCATGACATTGCATACTCAAAAAGTAGCTCTCTATCAGACCGACATATTGCTGATAAAATTCTAACCGAGCAAGCGTGGAAAAGATTTAAAGCAAACGACTCATCAACCTCTGAAAAGTTGAGTGGACTCCTAGTTACCAACATGATGAAAGCTAAATCTAAATTTGGAATGGGTAACTGCGAGACCAAAAAAAGAGCAATTAAAAGACCTAAGAAGACAAAATCAAAAAAGGTTTGCAAACAGAATATGTTTAAAAAGGCTATAAGCGAAGCAAGAAATGCTATTAAAAACAATATAAATTGTTGTGGAACAACATCTATTGCTAATATTGCTGTGAAGGCTGCAAAAAATGTTATTAAAAATAAGAAAAAACAAATTCAAACACCGAGAGTAATTCCACTTCCGAAAAGTGGTGGTTTTCTACCACTTCTAGCTCCTATTCTAGCTGGTTTATCTGCTGTGGGATCGCTAACAGGTGGAGCAGCTGGCGTTGTAAAAGCGATCAATGATGTACGATCTGCTAAAAGACAGTTTGAAGAAAATAAGCGTCATAATAAGGCTATGGAGTCAGTTGCTATTCAAGGAAATGGACTGTTCTTAAAACCATATAAAAACGGTCTTGGACTTTTTTTAAACTCAACAAATACAAAAAACTAATTGAATTGCTACCTAACAATCCTTTAAGCAATTTTGATATCCACCAGTTTGGAAAGAAACACTTGAAGCATTTTAGAGGAGTTTTTATGCGAAACTCTTTACCAAAAGTACCAACATTAAAAGAGTGTGGTGTTATAAATCTGGACAATGAAAGTGGTTTGGGTACTCATTGGGTAGCATATATAAGAAATAAAAAAAAAATATTGTTAAGTATTTTGATAGTTTTGGAAATTTAAGACCACCCTCAGAAGTAATAAACTATCTTGGTACAAAAATAAACTATAATTATATACAAGAACAAGATTTTGATACATTTATTTGTGGTCATTTATGTTTAAGGTTTTTATTAGAACAATGTAATAAAGTTTTCAAAATCTAAAATAAAATATAAATAAATATCGTAAAAAACAAAACAAAAAATGTGTCTTTTTATCAAACTCTTCTGGCATTATCTTGCATTGTTCACAATTCTATCCAGCACAACCAACAGAAGTAAGTATTTTGGAATGCTAGTTTCTATTTGATCCTAAGCATATGAACATCCTTATAAGAATAAAGAATATGTTTAGCCAATGCACTATGCACATATCAATTTTATATTGAATGCAATGCAGGTGCGAATGTTGTGTCGGAAATTACCCAACTAAATATGTATTGGGTGCCGTGCCAAGTTAGAAATCCAACCAGTGACAATTATTCCCAGTTAGAATCAAAATGGAAACTTGGTATTCATCCCAATTGGAACGTGCGGTACGTGCCGGTGGCTTGGGAGTGACATGGATTTTGAATTGGAAGGAGTAGGAGCTACCCAACCAAATCAGCACGATTCCAACAACAATTTAATTTTTGAACTAGAAATACGACCGGTACCAAGCACAACCCAACGATTTCACACTAGAAAATTGTATCTCACAACCAATTTATCACTCGATTTCCAATCCCACAACCAATATTCCAATGAAAATACAGAAATCCAACCAGTTACAATTAATCCCAATTAGCATCAAAATTGAAACTTGGTAAAAATCCCAATTGGGATGGTACCATGGTACCGTACCGATACCAAGGTTGGTGCCGATTTGATCTGGGAGTTACCTATTTATACTACTACTACTGACCCAACATAGTGGGTTAATAGTCCCAAAATCTAATTTGGCACTTATGACCCACCATTTTCGGGACTTCTGGCTTTGGGACCAATGTCCCTGCGCCGTTGAGCTCCGCTGTAATCCAGGAGATTTCTCATTCAGGTAGCAGAGCTGTTGTACATGATTACTAATTTGCTGCTAATAAAGGTGCACAGCATACCGTGCATTTACTTCTGGATTAGCCCTCCTAGTTCAAGCTAGGCAGTGTATAATGGCCCTGTCAGCACTGGAGCGGGCTCACTCCCCAAAAAAGAACGTTAGTGCGTCAAGGTTGGCATACAAGAAAAAAGGCGTTTTGATTATAGGATTCTAAAGGCATGTGGTGAAACATTGGAGACTGGCAACGATATAAAACCAAGTGGGCTAAGGGCGTTGTCGCAAAACACGAGAGCAGCTTACCCTTTTCCTAAAAGTTATTGAGTGCAAAACACCAGCACGCCACTTAAGCCTTCCACTGCACGGGTCATGAAGCCATACAATGACGCCCTCAACAACAACCCTATAAATAGCTTGATCCCTCAAGATCAGTGGCTGTTGGTGAAGCTGAGTAAGGCTTCTGCTATAGATGATGGGGGTTAGCCTCAAGGTCATGTCAAACTCATCATCTGTGAAGATAAGAGATCATGTGGTCATATTAAAGCTTGCTGAAGGTATACTTGGTGAGGTCTGACCAGGAGTGAAACTGGAGGTGTCGGTCGGTGCGAAGGAGGATATCCGTACACGACCAAGAGCTTCTGACAGACCAATCGAGCAGATAAGACCTTCGCAAGACCATTTAGACTTGCCTTGTGATAACTGGAAACAAGAAGAAATAAGGGAAATTTATTAAAGCGCAGTTTTTTTACTCAAAAAAGAATCTCCCGCTTCTCTGGCGGTGTCATAAGGTTTGGTTTAACAAGATTAGATTTAAGGTGTACAAAGAAGACGAGGTAGATGCCATGAGCGAGTCCTACCATTATGTTGGAAGAACCTATAGTGTCGCCAACGTATGTACATCCTAACCCTGTCGAAAGTTTGTATTGGAGAACCCAGATCCTGCCTGTTAGTTAAAAGCAGTCTTAATATATATTTACTTCATATGTTCGTTGACAGCTGCCAGCCGTGAAGGGATAATACTGTTTGGTATCCGAGGCCATGACAACCCCGTCTATCCACCTGTTGTAACACTGGAACGGGTTTTTTCTGATGCTGAAGGGGCAATTATTGAAATTATAATAGGATGTGACGCTAACTCCCATCACACAGTATTGGAAAGTTGTGAAATCAATCACAGAGGTGAGTCTCTTTCGGATTTCATACTTAGCACTAACATTTTTATATGAAACATAAGAAATTAACCAACTCTTGTTAATCAAAATAAAAACCGGCAAGAAATTCTGGATATAGTTCTTGCCTCTGAAACTAAACTTGAAACTTGGAATCTACGGTTTAATTCTAAGAAACTATTGTTATTTGGAATAAAATTCAATATTTTCCCTTTAAAAATCCATGCGGATAGGACAAGCGAGATATTCAGGATAAGACCGGCTTTTAATAGGATCCTCTTATTAAAACCTCACGCTTCAATGGAAAAATTCAGTTAAAAGCCTCATAAATTGTAGCTCGAGAGATTTCTCTTATCAAATGTCATTGTGGTTGGAGAAAGCAAACAGCCTCCAATAAATTCCTTATTCATATTGTGCTTCTATCTATTTATCAAAGACTTTCATTATTTGATTATTGAATTTTTATTTTTGCCTCCGCTTCATAGGACTCTCATTGAATTTTATTGTTTAAACAGATGTTTCCCATACCTTTCATTAATGCTTTTAGCCCAAAAAATATTATCTTCCTTTTTGTTTTTCACATCCGTGCCGGATTTAATTTTTTCCGTTCAACATTAGGAATATTCATCACGTAACAATTTATGCTATTATAGCTTTGTCCTCCCAAAGGTACAGTAGAGGCATTTTGGGGAACATATGTTTGTGGAATGTGTAGAGCATTCCAAACTGAATTTTTTGGTTGAATATATTCCGAAAACTCCTGTAAACACAAACACAAGAGAACAATATTAATTGATGATAGAATTGGGAAAAAATACTGACGTTAATGACAATGTCCATGTCACCAGTCTGATCGTAATTTGAATTTTTACAAGGATATTTCAATTTCTTTTTCCTTGTTTCTCCGTTTGATTTGTTTTATTTTCTGGGTTTTGGTAATAGTAGGAGAGCTAGTGAACTTTTGAGTAACGGTCGTCCTGTAAGGTTGGAAATTTGTACACTTATGATTCATAGCATGCTAAGAGCAATAGCCATGACCTGGCAGGTGTCACCCCTGCACATCACCCCCCAATATATTTTTCAAATTGTCAAATAATTTAAAAAAATAAACTTGTTTCTGTAAGCACCAACATTTAATAGCATGTAGTTTTTTCATTGTAAACCCTAAAAAAAATTGACAGGCGATTACGAAGAGCAGAAACATGCGAAAGGTGTATTCAAAGTAGCACAGTTGATGAGGAAAAATAAACTTTCTCCTGTAAAGTTGAAATTTGGGTATGTTTTTCCGTAAACATTTTAGAACACATTTGTAAAATGACAGGCGATTTTGAACAGCCGAAGACCTTGACAGGCGAGGGGAAAGCTGATAAAGGGCATGCTGATAAATACATGAACGCCTATGGTGCAACTGACATAAAACAAAAATAAAAATGATAAATACAATAAATTTTATTAATTTTTATTTAATCCACATAAAATAATAATAAATAAATAAAAAAATGATAAATACAATAAATTTAATAAGTTTTTATTTAATCCACATTTCATTAAAAAAAATGATGAATACAATAAATTTTATTAATTTTTATTTAATCCACATTTTATAAAAAAATATGATAAATACAATAAATTTAATAAGTTTTTATTTAATCCACATTTCATTAAAAAAAATTATAAATACAATAAATTTTATTAATTTTTATTTAATCCACATTTTAGTTATCCGACACTTCACTTCTGCTGTTTTCATCATCATCTGACTCTTCTATAATGTTTTCTTCTTCTGAAAGTAGAATAAAATATACACTAGTCAAAACAATTAAAGGAACACTTGAAAAAACTCAAAAAAAAAGTCGGATTGAAGTGAAATAAAAAGTTTTTCCAAGGTTATCATTTTTTCCTTTCAAATTATTTTGAGTTAAAAAAGTACCGTTAGTCGTTTTTGCTTGAGCGTAAAAAATGTTCACTCAATTTCAAAATCGAAAAAAAAATAAACTTTGAGTTGTCATAAAATGAGCGGAAATTTTTTTTCAATCCAACCAATCTAAGATTCAATTTGAGAATTTTGCTGGCTATAATTCACTGTTTGGTTCACAGATTTGAAAAATTAATTTTCTACACAAAAACATTTTGAAAAAATAAAAATATTGTTTTTTCAGTTTTTTCTATCACTTTAAAAAAAGGTCCAAAATACGCATTTTTCAACTTTTTCATAAAAACTACCGTTATTTTGTGCTTTTCAGTGATACAAATAATCTGAGGCTTAATTATTAAAGCTCATAAAATTTTCTTGATTTTGGTGAAAATTTCACATCAATACGATTAACCGTTTCTCTGTTTCGATCAATCAAACTTACAAAACACTTTTTTTTTCAATTTTAAGGAAAGTTTTTTTTTTGTCTTATTTTTCTGTTCTTTTGAATTTATTTTTTTTTTATTTTTTTTTTATTTTTTTCAATATCATTTTCATCAAAATCAAGGAAATTTGTCCGAATTTCACAAAGTCATAATGATAATGAAAAAAATAAAAAAAATTAAAAATGTTTTTGTGTAGAAAATTTAATGAATTTTTCAAATCTGTCTTTAGTTTTTTTGTAAGTCAATATTTAGCAGAGGTCCAAAGTCAAAATTGTGTTTTTGCATGTAATCCCATTTTTGATTACAAAAAAAATCGTAGCGATCTGAACCAAACAGTGAATTATAGCCAGCAAAATTCTCAAATTGAATCTTAGATTGGTTGGATTGAAAAAAAATTCCGCTCATTTTATGACAACTCAAAGTTTATTTTTTTTTCGATTTTGAAATTGAGTGAACATTTTTTACGCTCAAGCAAAAACGACTAACGGTACTTTTTTAACTCAAAATAATTTGAAAGGAAAAAATGATAACCTTTGAAAAACTTTTTATTTCACTTCAATCCGACTTTTTTCTACTGAGATACAGCCTTATAAAATCCACTCCATTTTTGAGTTTTTTCAAGTGTTCCTTTAATTGTTTTGACTAGTGTATATTTTATTCTACTTTCAGAAGAAGAAAACATTATAGAAGAGTCAGATGATGATGAAAACAGCAGAATGAAGTGTCGGATAACTAAAATGTGGATTAAATAAAAATTAATAAAATTTATTGTATTTATAATTTTTTTAATGAAATGTGGATTAAATAAAAACTTATTAAATTTATTGTATTTATCATTTTTTTTTTATAAAATGTGGATTAAATAAAAATTAATAAAATTTATTGTATTCATCATTTTTTTTAATGAAATGTAGATTAAATAAAAACTTATTAAATTTATTGTATTTATCATTTTTTATTTATTTATTATTATTTTATGTGGATTAAATAAAAATTAATAAAATTTATTGTATTTATCATTTTTATTTTTGTTTTATGTCAGTTGCACCATAGGCGTTCATGTATTTATCAGCATGCCCTTTATCAGCTTTCCCCTCGCCTGTCAAGGTCTTCGGCTTTTCAAAATCGCCTGTCATTTTACAAATGTGTTCTAAAATGTTTACGGAAAAACATACCCAAATTTCAACTTTACAGGAGAAAGTTTATTTTTCCTCATCAACTGTGCTACTTTGAATACACCTGTCGCATGTTTCTGCTCTTCGTAATCACCTGTCAATTTTTTTTAGGGTTTACAATGAAAAAACTACATGCTATTAAATTTTGGTGCTTACAGAAACAAGTTCATTTTTTTAAATTATTTGACAATTTGAAAAATATATTGGGGGGTGATGTGCAGGGGTGACACCTGCCAGGTCATGGCTATTTCTCTAAGCATGCTATGAATCATAAGTGTACAAATTTCCAACCTTACAGCACGACCGTTACTCAAAGGGTTCACTAGCTCTTAGACTATAATTTTTGTTTAACGTGGTTTAGGTTGAATGTCTATGATCGGCTTTTCAGGGTGAATACCTACATATTTCAAGAGGCAAATTCCCCGGTTTCAGTTCCAAGTTAGCATTTTTGTAGGGATTCTGGTTTTGGGGCGAAGGAAACAATTGTTTATGATTTTTAGTTGGCCTGTTATGTAAACGTGCCTCATAGCTCATTACGATTTAAAACGTTGTAAAAACCTTATTGGAAGCAGGAAACCGCATTGCCATTCAAATGAAAATTCTTATAGCACCACTTTATTGATGTATCGAGCTTTTGTTTTTTCTTTTGATTTCACGTAGAATTTGTCGGCCAACAAACAATATTATTATATGTATCTCAAAAACGGTTTTTATAGAAATAAAATAAATGAAGCCTTCTTTATAAACATTCCTTATCGAAGTGTTGGTGACTTCTGAGTAGATTTGTGGGATCTGGGTGCGTAATCTTTTTTAGGTATTTCTTTGATTTCAAGTAGGTACTGGTCTCGTTTCTATTACAAAGCGTATTCAGCTTTTGAGCGCGAATGCTATAAATACAACAAGAATTGAAGCTTTTGAAATAAACGGGCTTCTGTCACATCTATCAGCTATTCTGTCCGCATTGTGGAACAACCACTCCAAAAGACTTGTATCGACCGAAAATACAGGCGGTTTAGAGTTTTATATCGAGGGTGGAAAATTTAGTTTTAGGTTTAGAGTTTTCGCAGAAACAAAATAGTATTCTCCGCTCCAAGATTTAAGAATCCCATGCTGACAAGTGACAACTACACCCAGAGGTCTTATAAATGATCTAATGATGACCAGTAACTTCGAATTCTATGCCTGCTTAGAGAGTTTGTTTTTCACCTTTCATGGGTATTGCCTTTTGTGAAATACTGACAAAGCAACCAAAAGTATCTATTGTCATGAAAAGTGCTTCTAAGCACTTAATATCCCTGCAAACACTCAAGAAATTGTTGAGAAATGTAACTCATCGCTTAAGAATAAGTTCTTTATTGTCTGTAGTCTGTTGTATTCCAACACCCAAGAAGCGTATCACGTATCAAATACCGGCGTTACTAACTTTAAACCATTAAATTAATGACCCGTTATTATTAATATTATATTAACAGTTCACCTTTTGGATTGCCAAAGAATTAAGTCCCGGCTCAGTACCTATGACATATGCGGAGGTAGAAGCGATGAGGAAGAGCAGCACACATTTCTTGATAGATATTTCTTCAACCGAACTTTTCTCAAAATGACTGAAAAATGCAGGTGATCATGGCTCAGAGGAATGAGTACTTGCTTAGCCAAAAGCGGGTTCAAGGAAGCCCCATCATCGGCAGTATTCTTTTTTTTTTTGGGAAATTTTCCAGCTTATCTGAGGCCACTTGTACGATAATATGAGATAATATAGAATCGATGTCTAATCCTCAGCTATGTGTGCTTTCTTTCAATGTATCTATCTGTCTCTTTCAGTTGTATTAATTTCTTGTTCTGTCCCAGCCGATGCCCTCAGTGCTCAGTCATCAGTGCTGCTATACATCTGTAGTTCGTCGCACTTATGTGCGAAGTAACAACTGTAAATTTAATGTTCAAGACTTGTTTAATGCCAATATTCAAAGAGTTTTCCAATAGGAACGGGTTGATTTTGAAAGCTTTTTATTAATATCATATTATCATCAAAATAGGTATTTTTTATACGACGCGCACGTTGCGCTTTTATAAATGGAATTATTATTCCAAGTCGACTATTCAACATATGGTGGCCACAAATTTGTGTTCATCGACTCAGTGAACAATCAACCAAAACCCATAGATCAATGAAACGTAAGGTCTGCCGAAAACGTCACCGCTGTACTTGAAAGTGCCCTGCGAAGAGTGGGTGAGTTATTTAGAAAGTGCTGCTTTGCAATATCGAGTAAATATTTCTCCAAGCTCAAGTGCGGAAATACCAACCTCCACGCTGGTGCAGGGTGGAAACTAGACTTCGGTTTAGGCGAATGGTTTACGCTAAAGTCATGTAGTCTTCCAGATTTGTTCAATCGCCCTGACAACTGGCAAGAGGCTGCATGACAAGGACACCTGTGAATCCTAGTTGAACCATGATAAAAACAAAGCAGGAAAATTTCCTATTAAAAGATGTACGTGAATTATTCACAAGAGTACATAAAAATAATAGACACCGACCAGGTGTTCAGAAAACAATTGGTATTCTGGGGTAGTTGTAAGAACCATTCATAGAGTCTTTATGACATATGAATGGCAACTATAGTCGCGGTAGGCCCCCTAGTAGGAGCTTCAGAGGGGCTGTGATTCTCGGTAACTTCATCGTTAACGAGGCCCAATTTTTGAATAATCCAGCAAAGTTGCTGGATTACTGACCACACTAATCCAAGCGAGATTGACGAGGCGTCAATACACCCAGACCCAAGTAAAGTACTTCTTCGAAATTAATGCTGGTCAGGCTAACCCCGTCAACGGCGATAGCTATATAGGTCGATAATCACCAATTTCTTGTAGCCTGAATTGCATGAAATGGAGACCGTTTCAACTGGATGGCGCTTCAGGAAAATTGATATCACACCAAAAACATAAATGTAAAAAAAGAGCCAAGTTCTCCCGTACAAAAATTCTGCCTAACAAATCAGCCACGAAAAGTAATGAGATCTAAAAGAACGCCAAGTTCTAAGATTCAGCAAGTACTCGTAGGTGCATTGCAAATGTTTTAAGTGGACTTACATCGAATCAACTATTAGTTTTGAAAGTAACTTGTAAACTAATGTAAATTAGTTAATTTTTTTTACTTAGCAAGTTTTCCAAACTTTTTGATAGTAAGTTACTAAGAGAAAACCTGCCAAGTAAAAAAAATTAACTAATTTACATTAGTTTACAAGTTACTTTCAAAACTAATAGTTGATTCGATGTAAGTCGACTTAAAACATTTGCAATGCACCTACGAGTACTTGCTGAATCTTAGAACTTGGCGTTCTTTTAGATCTCATTACTTTTCGTGGCTGATTTGTTAGGCAGAATTTTTGTACGGGAGAACTTGGCTCTTTTTTTACATTTATGTTTTTGGTGTGCTATCATTACTTTTTGCAAAGATTTTTATTTTTTGATAAGCAGAAAAATCTAAAAATTAATTTTATTTCTTTATATTGATTGGCAGAATTGCTAGTTTGCCAAATTATAATATACTTTGATGATCAGAGGTGCCTCATATACCTATTTTATAAAATTAATTTTTAAATGGGTGGGTACCACGCCCCCTCAGTTGAAAATCATAAATTTCATATTTTATTTGTTCTTTTGCACGTTGTACTTGTATGCCAAATTTCATGGTTCTACTGTACTCCAAAGTGCTCCATATAATTTCAACTAATAATGTAAAAGTAGGCGGATACCACGCCCCCTGAGTGAAAATTTTCAAATTTTCGATTTTTTCCTTTGTATGTACTTCATGACCTATCACTGTGCCAAATTTCTTGATTCTACTGTACTCCAAAGTGCTCCATATAATTTAAACTAATAATGTAAAAGTAGGCGGATACCACGCCCCCTGATTGAAAATTTTCAAATTTTCGATTTTTTCCTTTGTATGTACTTCATGACCTATCACTGTGCCAAATTTCTTGATTCTACTGTACTCCAAAGTGCTCCATATAATTTAAACTAATAATGTAAAAGTAGGCGGATACCACGCCCCCTGATTGAAAATTTTCAAATTTTCGATTTTTTCCTTTGTATGTACTTCATGACCTATCACTGTGCCAAATTTCTTGATTCTACTGTACTCCAAAGTGCTCCATATAATTTAAACTAATAATGTAAAAGTAGGCGGATACCACGCCCCCTGATTGAAAATTTTCAAATTTTCGATTTTTTCCTTTGTATGTACTTCATGACCTATCACTGTGCCAAATTTCTTGATTCTACTGTACTCCAAAGTGCTCCATATAATTTAAACTAATAATGTAAAAGTAGGCGGATACCACGCCCCCTGATTGAAAATTTTCAAATTTTCGATTTTTTCCTTTGTATGTACTTCACTTCCTATCACTGTGCAACGGGAAGTGCTTCATAATTTTGATGATCTGTCAGTGAGTGAGTCAGTCAGAACATTGTATCTTAGAAACTACTTATGCTAAATATCTGAAATTTACTGAGGTGCTTCTTCTTGACAAGCTTAACAAATGATGTGAGTTTGAAACTTTTGGCTTCTTTGGTATAGAAGTTAGAGGGGTGTGGAAAATGCCCTGAGTTGTTTCCTGTAAATAAGGGTGTAGTGCCAAAGTTGCTAGAGAACTTGGCTGGGCACTACCGTGCCCCTTGATTCTGTACGAGCGGTTTCATGGCATGGTTATCTCGCGCCGATGCGACCTGAATTGGCCACCAACATCGTGTGTGATTTAGCCCCTTTAGAATTTCAACTGTGGGGACTTACTGAATTCGCAGGTCTATGCGAATAAGTGTAAGCCACCGCGGCTTCCAAAGACAACAAAACCGATCCCATATCGGTCAAATTCAGTATGAATTAATTCGCCAAAGTCATATAAAACTGAACCTTTCGATTGCACGGCATCCAGCAAAGCCGTGGAACGGCCATTTGAAAGATGTATATTACACAGCTCTCTGTTAAAAGTAAACCGTTTTTGATATCTCATATACCAGTAGATGTCTTTTTCAATTCAAATGGCTCTTCCGTATCACCCAACATCAAGGATTAAGACGACTTGAAAGACCTAATCTTCGGCACAAAAACCGAACAACTAAAATCTTTCATGTATTTGAAGCCGGAGTAAAGCTCAAAATGGGGAATGGGAATAAAGGCATTTCATTTCCAGGATTTCAGGGTCTATTTACCAAAAACCATCCCATTTATTAAATATCAACGGCATTCCCATGTTGTTGTCAATATCCCAAATTCTATTCCCATGGGGGATAAGTGAAAACTTTTTACTACGAAATTTTCTTTTATTTTGTTTTCCTTTTTGCCTTGTTGTGCCCTACAACCTACGTATTGCGAATAATAAGATATTGGGCCGAGAATTGAGAAAAAGTGTGAAAAAAGACATTCCTTAATATCTCGTTTCATACACTCCTTTAATCCGCTGTTAAGTTGTTTATGCCTTAAGCTTTCACGAAAGTTTTTTTTGAAGGTCCTCGTCCTGAATGACACTCCAACTTAAGCTATAGACTTTCTTCTTTTTTGTATATGCGTTTAACTTTGTGGAATGGTTTGCTTTGTCATTATAGAAAAGCTCAACTCAACATGTTTAACATTATAATTTCAATTGAGTTGATTTAAAAATTCGAGAAGAGGTTAATTCTGCAAAAATCTTACTGTTCTGTATTGTGTGAGAACTTTTGAAACTTAAATCTTTAAGTTTCGGGTGTTGAATGGTATTATAAGTCCTAAAGCACTGAAAATTACGACTATCCTTTGCGACATACAAGGACAAAATTCAATTCCATCAAAGGCAAAATGAAAAGAAGAACACATTTCAAGTGTTCAGCTATTCTTAGGTTGTTAAAGTACCTCCGATTACTTCCTCTTTCCTTCAAGGGTAGACTATTTTTCGTTCGATTTTGTTGAAAATTTGTAAGGATTTCTTCAAGTGCCTCCTGCATGGAAGACAGTTCAGTTATGCAGAAATAATTTCTCTTTGCAACGCAGAGGGCAATTAAAGGATTGATAATTAAATTTGATTTATATTGATGAAAAGATATTTTACTACGTTGACTGTTCATTGACAGGCTGTGACACACTGCCTTCGAATAGTTGTGAGTTCACCTTTCCCATTGTCAATGCTTGTTTGTTTTTTTAAACATCTCGGTCCTTAAAGAATGTAATTTAATGAGATCTCATTTTTAATCAGTTCAGAATTCCAAGAGCAATTGTAAGCGACCTAGACATTCATTAAATCTTGAACTTTCTATTCATAATTTGTTTTAAACTTGCTTTAAGTCTCAAGAGGTCTTTGAAGTCTTGGAGACTAACACACAAAGTGTATGTGCGGGTAGACATACTCGTTCTTACATTTATGTAAATTCAGAAGTTCCTTCCTACAGCTATGCATGTTGAGAAAAGTTTTAAAGTCGACTTTTTGAAATTTCAACACATCTAATTATGTTAGTCTATAGTAAAGACTCTTTACCGTCAGAACTCTAAGTATCAACTTTATATTTATTCTTAGAGTTAAGTTTATAAACTTCAGAAATATTAAATGTCTTGGCAAATTCATGTGTGAAAATTAGCTCTTTGAGGGAATATGAGTTAACCCAAAGTTGACTTAAAATTAAGTGAAAAAGATAAAATTTCATGGGGTGTACAAAGCTTGGAAACAAGTTGACATTTAGGTAGGCCATGTGGCGTTTCGCTTACTTACTTACTTCCTCGTTATCTTGAACAAATTGTTGTTTTGAATATAAAATTGAAATTTATAGACTTACGGTAAGGTAAGGAAAACTTTCTAGTGAAAATATCAACCGACCCAAACGAACAAACAAAAATGTGTGCACTGTCTCGTCCTTGGGAACCAAAACATTTTGCTACTAAAAATACCTTTTTCATTATCTAGTAGTTCTTGAAAATGTGACAATGAGCAACAAAACAAAAATGAAAGAGGAGAATCCTTGCACAGCCACTGCACATCAAGTCTTCTATAGGTATTGGAGATGACATCATAAAAAAAACACCTCCACTAGAGTATTGTCAAAATGCAAAATCACTCATCCATGAGTCTTTTTGACGTTAAATGGTTTCCATGGAAAAGAACTTAGTTTTGTTATTCTTTGTTTATCTTTCATTCACAAGCCTTAAAGTCCTTGATTGTGTGAATTTTTTCAGTGTTGTTAAAACGAAGAGATGGTTAGTGACTTTGAAAGTGTGAACATCTATTGTGAGACTTGTTGTTCAAAAACAAAAACAAAAAACAAAATTTGTTTCTGGTATAGGTGTAGGTAGTTTTCGGAAATCTTCTGCTGATTCAAATGTTGGTTTAACGTTAAAAATGTAGATTTACACTCTGCTTTGCTTGATTAAACTCACAAACATATTGTTTATTGTTGTGGATTGTGTTTCTATTTTTTGTTGCATTTATGGAGGAGTTTTACATTTTTTATTGACATTTGCTATGCGACTGAAGAGGATTGGTAGTATGCTGGATGCTGCGAGCGAAACATTCAAGCTTGAGAGTGTTTTTTTTTTTTAACCAAAATATTTGTTATTTGACTAGGGTGTTCGAAATTGTCAAAAAATATAAATATTTGACGTTTTACTGTGGACTGGTAAGTGTTAGAACACAGCTAATCCAGGGGCGATTCCTCATAGTTGGCTAGTTTAGCGGCGCTAAACCAATAATTTCAGAATACATATTAATTTTATTTTTAATATATATAAACATTATTCTTATGTAAAAGTCAATAAACGACAACGAATACGTTACAATATTGTAGGTACTTAATAGCAACTTAAACGCAACAAAACCAATATGTATTTTTCATTGCATGCTAACAAAACTCTTATGCAAAAATCTATCATGAAACTATGTTTTGTTTAGCTCAAAAGTTAGCGCTAACAGATTGCATACAATCTTCATAAACAGAAAATGAACACATTTGAATAAATGCCTTCAAAAATGAACAGGAGGGTTAGCGCGAAAATCACAGGACAGCTAACTATTAAACGAGAACAAAACAACGAAACGACAGGTAAGAGCCAACACATACAGTTACAGATCTCGTTATGGTTACTCGTGTAATCGAATCGTGTTCGTGTATCGTGTACGAATCGTATCGCATCTCTTGCCTGTCGTTGTTGTGTTCTTGATCTCGTTTCATAGTTAGCTGTGATTTTTGCACTAACCCTCCTGTTCATTTTTGAAGGCATTTATTCAAATGTGTTCATTTTCTGTTTATGAAGATTGTATGAAATCTGTTAGCGCTAACTTTTGAGCTAAACATAGTTTCATTATAGATTTTTGCATGAGCGTTTTGTTTCGTGTACGAAACGACTCGTAAGTCGTAACTGTATTAATGGTATGAATATGAAGAACAATGAAGGTTTAGCGAAAAATTTGCGCTTCATCCAGCAGCTTATTGATTTTTTGTATTTTGTGGGGTAAGAGGTTTGTTGTAATTAATGTTAATTTTTATCTTATTGTTGTGAAATTTTAAATAATTTATTAAATAAATATTTATTTTGAAATTTTTTACAAGTGTATTTAAATTGAGATTCCAATCAAAAATAAGCGATGATAGAAAAGACGAAAAAACTGCTCCGACGATTCCGCCCGTCCATCTGTCTGTCTATAATTGCATCAATAGATTTAACCACTGCTTCCGTTGACTTGAAATTAATTTTAAATATAGTAGTTTGAGCGAATTTGGATGGGTCGTTTTTTTTTTTTTTTTTTATTTTTTTTTTTAATCCCGATTCCGAACGGCAAAGTTGAGAAGCACTTTTTCATGACAGATTGATACTCTTGGAAGATTTGTCAGGTCTTCGCAAGAGGCAGTACCCGTGAAAGATAAACTAAAAACTTTATGGACACGTGTAGGACTGGAACCCACGACGTGACGTTCTGCTTAGCAGCCAACGCATCTAACCACTAAGCCACGGGCAGCTGCAGTCCAATTAACGTCTTTTTACTTGCGACATATAGAATATATTGCAAGTATTGAATTCGTAAAAAAAAAATTTGAGGTAATGATGAGATATCACATTACGATGATAAGGAAGTCGAAAAAAGTGGGTCCGGCGATTCCGTCCATCTGTCTGTAAACGCACAGCCTTAACCACTGGTCCGATTGACTTCAAACTTGAAAATTAAAGGTTTGAGCAAATTCGCGTGGGTCGTTTTTTTCATTTTTTTTCAAAATTTAGGGTAGCCACCATACGATTTTTTTGGCCAAAAACCAAAAGTTTCAATGTTCTCAAAAATGGTTCCTACGATTTTTTCAAACTTCCTCGAAAATTTTTGTTTAAAACTCTGATATATTTTATGTAAAAAAAATATTTTTGTATTGCTCCAAAACGGTACCGCCTATAGAACCGTTTTTTTGTTATCAGATTTTCTCGAAAACTGAAAGTCCGATCAGGGTAATTTTTTTTGAAAGTACGTTTATATTGTTTAAATAATATTTTGTATTCAAAATTTTTTTTGGATTTTTATAAAATATTTAAAAAAAAATAATTTTAATTCTGTATCTCAAAAACGGATCAAAATTTGAAATTGAAATTTACTTAGAAAATGTATAGTTAAACATTCTTGAATGCTGCATACCCAAATTAATTTTAAGACATTTTCAAAAAATTTTATATATAAAAAATTAATTTAAGAAACAACCGCTCCGATGATTTTTTTTTTTTAATTTCAAAAATCAACAATTTCTTAAGAAATCATATGACATCATATTTTTTCAGATTGAATCTTTTTTTGAGCTAGATATTTCAATTTAAATTTTTATTTACGAATTAAATTTTTTTTTATGAGTTATAATTTGGAATACAGGAGCAAGTTCGTACGACCGAGTCGTGCAATTTTTTTTAGGAGTATTTATGTATTGCTCAAATAATATTTTGTTTTCAAAAAACATATAAAATTTTTTAGTTTAAAAAAAATTGTTATTAACTTGTTTTTCAATACTGCATACACAGTTTAATTTTAGGACATTCTAGAAAAATTGTATCGGTACATAAAAAATAATAGGAAAACCTCTCCATGTTAGTTAAAAAAAAAAAATAAACAACTTTTAAAGAAATCTTATGGCATAATTTTTTTCAAATAAAATGTGTTTTTTATGTATCTATACATATTTCAATTTAAATTTTTATTTATGAATTTAAAATACTTGTTTTTATTTTTAATGTTTTTGTTGTGTGTTAAGTTTGGAGTACTGAAGCAAAGTGCGTGCGACCCTGTACTGCAAATTTTTTTAGTTGTATTTTAAACTTTCCCTAAGAACGTGCATATAGCTAACCCACAAAACTTGACCAGGAATCGCCACTGAGCTAATCAGGCATCGTTGAGAGCTTGCTTAATAAAGTCAAGTTAAGTTCAACCTTCTGCGATTTTTAATCGTTAAGATATAGCTTTAAAAATATTGTAGAGTAGGTACCTGAAGTTACAAGCTATTGTTTTCCAGGCAATCATTTTCCTGACTATCGAATACACCCAATCACTAAAACTAAACTGCTGAGCCATTAAATAAAGTCATGTCAGAAAAAGTCTAACAAAAACATTCTGTAAAAAACTAGCCAAGTCTCGATGGAACAGCTTGTTTATATTTTAAAAATAATGAAATCTAGACAAAGTCGTGCCAAGTTTTGGTTACTTACTCCTATTTCTTTATTATTATAGTTAATGTTTTTGGCTGCTGAGACAATATTGGCCTTTTTCAGTTCAAGTACACTGTTCCTTGATCTCTCGCGAAATCAGTGGATCGATATTTCGTCAATGTTTATCGGACAACCATTGCACGTTTTTGAAGGGCACGGTAGTGCCCAGCCAAGTTCTAGCACTACTCCCAATTTACAGGATCGAACTCAATCACATTTTTAACCCCCCATAACTTTTGAAGCCATAGAGTTAGAAGCTTCAAATTTGAATTACGTATTAAATTAACTTAATGGAGACAAAGGCCACTACTTCCTGAGATATTGAACAGTGAATCACTTCTAACAATAGCAGAATCTTGAAATTTGGTGTGTTTGTGTTTGGTGTGTTGTGTTTGGTTTCGGGTGTATACAAAGGTAAAATTTGAAAATTTCAATTTGCTCCTTTAGGGGCGTGGTATCTACCCACTTTCTTAAAATGGTCGTAGGATATTCAAATTCGGAATTCGAATAGGGTTTTGGTTGAATATAAGGAAAAATATAAGTAAAATATTTAAGTTTCATTTAGGGGCGTCGTTTCCGCCCACTATCTTAAAACGGTCGTAGGATGTAAGAATTCGGAATTTGGTCGTAAACGTTTAAATTCGAAAATATAAGAGAAAATATAAGTATAAAATTCAAGTTTTATTTAAGGGACGTGGTTGCCGCCCACTTTCTTAAAATGGTCGTAGGATGTTGAGATTTAGAATTCTGGTAAACTTTCTGTAGTGGTGTAGTGGTTTCACAATGGACCCTTGGGGTCTAAATGAGTTAACAACATCAAAACAGCCACTCTTAAGAGTATTTCGAGGTTCATGCTTCCATTAAAAGAAAAAACTTTACAAATAGATGTGAAATCAGAACAAAAACATGTGAACAACACTGTGTAAAAAGTCAACCACCAAAAGTAATGAGATGTAAAAGAACGCCAAGTTCTTACATGTAAAAGTGTTGTATTGAATATTTTAAATCATAGAAGATAATACAACAATATTAAAAGAAATTAGAAAATAGTTTGGATGAATATTTACATTTTCACTTGGCAAGTTTTCGTTTGAAGCGTGATTGAAACTTGAACAGTGAACTTGTAAATAAACTGATTATTCCCGAACGAACTACATTTTGGGAGATAAAAAACTTCGATATAAATACTTTTCCAAGATAACTGAAACAATTATTTCGCATTGGAGTATATGGTTTGAAAAAATTTTGTTCAATGATTTTAAGTTGGATTTGAACAATTTTTTACAAATGCATAAAATTGGGTACATTTTTCTTTAGTAAAAACAATAATTTAATTTTTGTTTAAATTTAAAACAGGAAAAAAAAGATAAGGTTCAATTTTATCAAAAATAATATAAGAATAAGTCTTAAATCAATCGCGTGTAACATGCACCCTTATATGTGTGTTATGAATTTTGCGTTTGGTACTTTAAAAAAAGTGCGTATACGCCACAGTGAACGAAAATATTCGAACAAAAGGGAGAGAATCGATGAATAATGGTAGTGAGTGTTATTTATTCACTTTACTGGCATTGAATGGGACTTACTCTTTCATAATCGATATAAGTTCAGTCCTAATGCTATCAAAAGTGTAGATGATTTTGCGAATATTGAAAAAATAAATCAAGGCTTGGTATCTAATGTATATTGAATAGACGTTGAATCAAAATGTTCAAATATTTATTTAAACTAAAATTACTGCTCTTCATTTTGATAATTAAGAGTGGACATGACCTTAAAATTCGAATTATAGATGGGTTGGTCAACAACTTCGTCTTCAAATTACTTAATTTGATAGCATTCAATGGATAACCTCACCAAATACAGGAATCACAATTTCAGAGAAATAATCGAGTTGATTAATAGCTGTGTTCTATTAGCTGTGTTTTATTAGCAGTATTTTATTATCGCAATAATTCTAATGACTTCATCTATACTAATATATAAAGCTGAAGAGTTTGTTCGTTTGAACGCAGTAATCTCAGGAAGTTCTGGTTCGAATGGTATAATTCTTTTTGTGTTGGATGGTCCATTAATCGACTTAGGCTTAAGACTACTTTACATTAAGCTGTGACCAATAGCAGCGAAGAGTCTGTGGAAAATGTGGATAAAACGGCAAAAAATATTAATTTTTCTGCGTTGTAACGCGCTTACCTCAGGAACTGCTTAATAAAATTGAACAATTTTTTCAATGTTGAATGGTCCATTTATCAAGGAAGGCTTGAAGTTATATAACATTAAGCTGCGACCAATAGGAGCGAAGAATTTGTGGAAAATGTGGAAAAAACGGCAAACAATACAATACAATCTATCTATACTAATATATAAAGCTGAAGAGTTTGTTCGTTTGATCGCAGTAATCTCAGGAACTACTGGTTCGAATGGTATAATTCTTTTTGTGTTGGATGGTCCATTAATCGACTTAGGCTTGAGACTACTTAACATTAAGCTGTGACCAATAGCAGCGAAGAGTCTGTGAAAAATGTGGAAAAAAACGGCAAAAAATATTAATTTTTCTGCGTTTTAACGCGCTTATCTCAGGAACTGCTTAATAAAATTGAACAATTTTTTCAATGTTGAATGGTCCATTTATCAAGAAAGGCTTGAAGTTATATAACATTAAGCTGCGACCAATAGGAGCGAAGAATTTGTGGAAAATGTGGAAAAAACGGCAAACAATACAATACAATCTATCTATACTAATATATAAAGCTGAAGAGTTTGTTCGTTTGAACGCAGTAATCTCAGGAACTACTGGTTCGAATGGTATAATTCTTTTTGTGTTGGATGGTCCATTAATCGACTTAGGCTTTAGGCTACTTAACATTAAGCTGTGACCAATAGCAGCGAAGAGTCTGTGGAAAATATGGAAAAAAACGGCAAAAAATATTAATTTTTCTGCGTTTAACGCGCTTATCTCAGGAACTGCTTAATGAAATTGAACAATTTTTTTAATGTTGAATGGTCCATTTATCAAGGAAGGCTTGAAGCTATATAACATTCAGCTGCGAGCAATAGGAGCGAAGAATTTGTGGAAAATGTGGAAAAAAACGGCAAACAATACAATACAATCTATACTAATATATAAAGCTGAAGAGTTTGTTCGTTTGAACGCAGTAATCTCAGGAACTACTGGTTCGAATGGTATAATTCTTTTTGTGTTGGTTGGTCCATTAATCGACTTAGGCTTTAGGCTACTTAACATTAAACTGTGACCAATAGCAGCGAAGAGTCTGTGGAAAATGTGGAAAAAAACGGCAAAAAATATTAATTTTTCTGCGTTGTAACGCGCTTATCTCAGGAAATGCTTAATAAAATTGAACAATTTTTTCAATGTTGAATGGTCCATTTATCAAGGAAGGCTTGAAGTTATATAACAATATCTGACCCCGCGAACTTCGTCTCGCCGCCCTTCAGAGCAACTCCAATAACAGTTTTCCTTTGAAAACCAATGAGTTTTCCGAGTTTTTCATCAAGAAATTTCATTTTTCCATTTGAAAACACATTTTGAAACAAAAAATTTTCCAAGCAAAAACAATCTAATTCCCGATCTTTGTTTGGTTTTTCCAGTTTTCTCACTCTTCCATGAGGTTTTTCCAATTTTTTTTCACAGAAATCATCACTGAATACAACAGAATTGATCATGATAATTTCAAAAATTATCCATTTACAGAACAATGTCTGTGCAGCGAAGCGTACCGGGTCCGCTAGTTGATATATAAGTGTAACAAAACAAAACAAAAAAACCACATCCTGATATTCAACACAAGTTGAATTGTGGGCGTATATTTTCAATAAAAACTATGCTGCCACTTTCATACAACTATTCATCTATTCGGAAATAAAATATTTTACAATTACATGGCAAAAAACTGTGTAGTATTAACAAAAAAAAAAAAAAAAACTAAACAATAATCCTTCAGAAAAATAATAATTGGGCAACACCCGTCTAGTTTTCAAAATGAACAAATTTCAAACAGTTGCCAAACTTGAAGTAAAAAACAATCTTACGATAGAAGCTGTATTATTTCTTGATCTAATCCGGATCAGATCACGGTGAATAAAACGCAGCTAGTTTAGTTGGATTAAAGTGACTGCGGATACAAGATCAACACACTTAGGCCAGAAGAAATGGCCAATTGTGATACCAGTATCTAAGGAATCTAAGGAACCATTTTGAGCTTTTTATAAAACAAAGAAGATATTAAATATCCTTGTTAGCTAGTTCACTGAGATTATCATAAAAATATTCTCCCGGATGAAGTTTGCGTCATAGGAAAAGAGCAGGGCATGTGCAGAGAAGGTGAGAGATTGTTTAATCTTCTTCATCGTCCATACAGTATTCTGCAGAAGTTAGTGCGGCCACACCAAGTCGTTTTACGTGTCTGCCTATAAGACAGTGTCCCGTGAGGACACCTACTAGGGAGCTAATATAAGATCTGTCTAGAGATAACAAGTCTTGGGTGTGCTTAAGGTCAAGTGATGGCCATATGAGTTGGTGCGGGGAAATAACTCCACGGGAACTAACTCCACTGAGGTATTTACTTCCCACCAAGTGAGAACGTACTCCACTTTTGTAAAGTACATGTACAGTGGGAATTAAATTCCTCAAAAAATTAGTGGGTCTAGTTCCCCTCGAATTTGAAATAATTTTCCACTTTAATTGAGAACAAATTAAAATAAGAATTCAAGTATCCTAGCAATTTTGTTTGTGAAATTAAAATAAATGTCTTTTAGAAACGAAGTCATTTCAAAATTCAGTTTTTAAGGCTAAAAATAATTTTAAAATCTCATGTACAAAAATATTGAGAAATTTAGTCATTCGGAAACCCATTTTTAAGAATATGACCCACTATATGGTGGTTCATTAGTTCAGAAATCAAATTCGGAGTTTCTGACCTTTGCGATTAATTTTAAACATTTTGTAAAACGGTATATAACGGTTGAAATACGCCGCATAAACTAAGTTTATGTGACATAAAGAAAACTTCTTCCAATGCAAACGTTCTTCTGAAGTTTGGTGTTCGGTGACAGTAGAGCATTCTACAAGCACACTGTACTTGAACCCAGTTTCATCTTGTTGCATCTTTTTGTCCCCTTAAATAACTGAGCTGTTTCAATAACATTAAAAGTTCCATCAGTAAGACATTTTCTTATTGATTGGATGTTCAGTAAGTACCTACTACTTTTTCAATACTAGACCTTAACTCTGCAGTCCGTCTCAAATGGTTAAAAAAATTGTAATAGGTATTGAGGATTTGGAGCTTGAGCTTGAACCAAAAATTGCAAGCGAGCGAAGTGAGCGGAAGAAATTTTGCCCAAAAGAGAATCAATTTGGGGTGTGAAAATAAAAAAAATCGCATTCATTCAAATAAAACATGTTAGAAGGGTTGATAATTGATGTTTAAATCGTAAAATATTATATCTTACGAAGTCTAAGAGCTCATAAATCAGGTAACATATATTCTAGAGTGAAATATTTATGTTTTGCATTCTTTATATTGCTTTGTAAGTAAAAAATAAACAATTGCTTGAAATGAATAATAAAGTGATCTTATAATAGATTAGTGTGGTCACTGCAATCTCTTTCAGATTGTGAGGAAAAAAAAACTAGAAAACTAATACATACACAGACCATTGGCCGCTCCCTTAAAAAAGCATTATGGATTTTGTGTTTCGTACACAAGAAAACGAATGTGTTAGGGCTCGTATTGTTTGTTGTGAACTCTTTCTTTCTTTCGAATTTTTCTAAACCTAATACTTTTGAACTATTCTCTCCTACTGGAAGCACTAATACATACACAGACCATTGGCCGCCGGAAATGAACCACGTGGAGAGTGTCCCTACTCATTATTAGATATACTCTGCTCAAAATGAATCATTGCAGTGCAGCACCTGCTTTCCAGACACTAGCATGCTTTTCCAAATTAAAGGAAAATGTTATCGTAAAGGCTGTTTCTTTCAGCATAATTTTACATGCAGCTATCGGTATACCTATCTTTTCCCGTTCAGGTGAGATAGGTATGACGATTCCATTTTTAGCGAGTTCATCGGTTCTACAATTTCCTGTGATGTCTCTGTGGCGTGGCACCGAACAGAAGTGAATATTAAATTGTTGCGTCATCTCCCTAAGAGATGATCTTAAAATCGAGGGTCGTTTGAGAGTTGGTTGAGACACGTCGAGAAATTTTATAGTAGCCAGTCAGAGAAGATGCGGATATCAGAAGTTGATATCACGTTTTTTCTAAGCCAGGATAGAACTTCACTGATCGCTTAAATTTCCGCTTGGAAGCTTGGATTAAGCTCTTCGGAGTACACACCACTACCAACACCATCAACACCAAAACGCAGCTAATATCGCTTTAAATTTCTGTGTATGTAGGTATGCAACTATCGAGAAACAGTTTAAGAAGCACGTAAAACTAAAATCAATTGCAGCAAAAAATAACAACTTCTGTCTATTAGACAGATTAGGAAAACAAATACACACGAACACCTGGCTCAAGGCCCTAATTTCGTGGTGGATTGAATTCCAATCCACTCCATTTTTATATGCATGAATTACATGCATATATATGGTGTATGTTGCCTTGTAGAATATGAAAAAAAGCAAGATTTATCTTCTGCATCTGTCCTATTGCCGTAGACTTTACCTTCCGTCATTTCCATTTTTCTCAAGTACCAGTTTGTTTTTCCCGTTAAAAAAAGCCATACTGGTAGATGTGTTTTTATCTATGTAACTGAGCTTAAGGAACACCATCACTCAGTTACCGAGAACGCATTTCTCGTTAACCACAGCCACTCTGAAACTCCCACAAGGGGGCCGACCGCAACTGTAGTTGAGATTCAATTAGAATCCGGGCACAACTACCCCAGAGCACCAGTTTTTTCAGAAGACATGGTAGTCTCTTTTGTTATTTTGTACTCTGTGAATGTATGACATTATCATCATACATTCTATCGGATGTGTGAAATTATCACACATCCGTACAAACCAAAAGGATAGTTTTCCAGCTTCGGGACTTAACGGCTCACCAGGAACACTGGTGTCCATTGTCATGCAGTCCATTTTTCCAGAGTGGAGCCGGGTCGACCAAACTGGAAGACTGCATGACATATTGCCATGCACCACCAACTTTCTTAAGAACACTCATTAGTGCCTTATTCTATCACAATGATAATCAAGTACAGTCTCATTAATCACGGTATCAAAAGAAAGTGATTATGATACATGTACAATAAAAACGTAGGTTCATTCGCCCTGACCGAAGTCAGGTTGACGCTCTGCACCACTTGGAGGTTGAACCTTCCGCACATGAGCGGCAAGAAATCTGTACTTGGAATTGCAAGCAATCCTTTCCAAACCCTTACCCACTCTTCGCAGAGCACTCTGTCTATTAGACAATAGTACAGCAGCGTACAGCAGCTTAGGTCAATGTACAACGCCAAATACCTACGGTGTTGTAGAACTGATCGCAGCACAGCACCGCCTTTTACTCGTTTAATTTACAAACGAAAATGGCAGCAAAACGTCGTTCATCACAAATGAAATGCATAATTAAAGGCAAAATATCTTCGTTCCAAAATGCATAAAGAAGTCCAAAAATAAAGAATTAACTGAGAATCCCATACTCATTCAAAGTTTCAGCGAAAGTTACTGACACCAACAATCTAAATTTTTTTTAGAAAGAATATCATCTTCAATCATTATTCAACCAAAAGTTTTAATTTCAAGACACAGCTATCACAGCTTGCGGTTATTTCAATATCATTCTGTAAGGCCAGGCACCTTTCTACTATCTGAGGTCTTACACGTAATTGGTATCGCTTTTCTTATCCATATTTCACAAGTTCGTGATGCTTATTTGATCCCCTTTCTTCATGAAACAGTGTCCTTGAGTGCCTTCGTCTAAGGTGCTACAGTACAGCTATATACCGCTTTTCGATATGCTTTTTACTCTTGACAAAACCGTTGTTTGGTTTACAAAGTGAAATAACCTTGCACGGCTGTTGGTTATTCAAAGAAAATATGACATTAAAGGTAAACAATACCAATCATTTGTGTGCCACAAGCACACAAGCACGGTATTTTCTTAATTCAATTTCGAGTTTTTGTACATTGACGTTACGTGATTGCACTTTCAAATTAAAAATGGAACTTTTTTGAGTAACAAAAGAATTCTTTTTCAAAAAATACACATGAAAAAAAATTCGCAAGGACCTTTATGATGCGATAAAGGAAAGACACATAGTAGCTTCATTATTTATTCATTTTGAGAAAACGAGGGAGAAGTTTTCTTTCTTTCATTCTTTAGCTGAGACTTTTATATTGATTTAGTTGCAAGGATTTTGCACATATTAATATTGAAATGGGAAACTTGTATTCTTTCTAACAAAACGAAAAAGAATGCAATAATGAAATATCGTTTCATTTGAAGAGAAGAGAAAAGAAGAATTTGTGTTTGTTTTCATATATTTTATTGTTTGTAAAGGCACACACTGGTGTCTTTGAACACTTAAAACAGACCACTCTAGCATAAGCTAACACCCATTTTTGAGTGCACAATGCATATTTTTGCGGCTATGGCCTTTGGTTAACCGTTGACTCACGCTGGGCGCAATTTGACAGGTGTTCTAACCGCACTGTCATTTATTGCTACGAGTGATTCTAATTTCTAGTTAAAAGTGTTATAGCACTTATTCTGGTCTTCTGTGCGATGAAAATAAACTTGACTATTTCTCTTCAATATAGTTTCCTGTGCATGGTGAGGTTATTCAATTAATGTCTAATAAGTCATTTTAGCTAACCAAATTCTAGATTTAAGGTTATGCACTCTCTTAAATATTAAAATGAACAGTGAACAAAAATTTAATATTGAGTCTGTCTGCAGAAAACGTTGACAGTAGAAGAACAACTACAAAGGTACAATGACCAATAGTGAATTTCATTCAGATTTTCATTTTCTCTTCATTTCATATCTTCTAATAAGTTAAACGGTCGCAAAATGTTCATTTGAACGTAATCAACATAAAGATGAAGCTTCAAATTCTTGCCCACAAGTGGCAAATCATTTATAAACATGCAGAACAAACTAGGACCCAAGATTGAACCCTGTGGGATGTCAGCAAGCAGAGTAGAAGATTTTTTTTCCAATTATAACTTTTTGTGTTCGTTGGTTGATCCGAATGAAACTTTAATTTTTATTAGTAAAGTCTAGAAAGCAGACAAGTGTTAGCTTGCCGTGGCCAAACTGTATTCGTGGAGGACTTTCATCATAGTGGTAGAGCAGCTACGTTATGGACTGCACCGGAGAAAATATGCCATGAACCCACATGTTATTAGAAGTCTGGCTAGGAAGAACTTATTCCAATATTGGACAGGCAAGGTAGTAACTAATCGATCGAAAATCAGAGGGACAAGAAGGATTGTTTTTTTAGGTACAGGAATAATCTTTGCACGTTTCCAACATTGTGGAAATGAAGAGGTCGTAATACAAAAATTTGTTATTTGTGGTAAGATAATTTGTATAAAACGTATTGGAATTTCTATCTTCATCAACAGAGTTTGAACTAGGAAAAAGGACATTCCTGACAAATTCATTCCGAAGACCGACTTCAAAGTTAAAATAAGACCGCGGGCGTTTCGAAACTAGTAGAAATGTTAACTGTTAAGCTAAGTTACTGCAAGCTGTCAGCTACATAGCCTTCGCTAAGGTGAGGAAAATTGTCAACTGCTTATTTTTTCCAATACTAATGCAAGCAGATTAGTCTTCCGCAAAGGGGATATGATGACCAAAATAAAGCTTTGAAGACCCCGCCGAACTGATCAAGTGATCACTTTGCTCTTATGATCGAAGGGGAACCGGTCTAGAAAGTCGTTTGTGATACAATTCATGGTAGGAGACAGTGCGGCAGACTAAAATTGAGCTGAGGCTGATGGCTAACACCACGCCCGTACCCGTGTGCCCAGAATACAGGAGCAAGTTCGTCGTGCATAATTATAATTATAATTTTTTTTAATGTTTTTCGTGTGTGGTTATGGTGCCTAAGACCGGGAGTTACCGATATTTTTTACATATGTTTAATTCATAATTTATTGATTTTATGGAATTCACAATCTATGGAAAAAGGTCTTGAAGATATTCGATTAAGATAAACTAAGCAACAACCAGCCAGCACAATGGTTCGAACTTCGAACTAGAATGAATTATTATTATTGGAGTGGACGCGATCATTGTCTTAGTACATAATGACTTCTTGTGTTCGTCAAGCGGCGGTTAAATCGTACGATGTTTTGTCTGTGTACTTCGTTGTAAAGTTCGTTCCTGTTTTCTGTTGCGTGCGTCTGTGTCTATATTTGTGTTTTGTTGTTTAAGGCGTCTACCTTGGTCGTATGTCGTCGTCGGCTGCTCATTACACACACATACATATATACATTCGTTTGTAACCTGGAACTAGAAATTTAACTGTTGGTGAGACTTTTGGTTGTTTTATTACGAAATGAAAACAAATCCGTACGTTTATCAGAAGACGGAGTTCTACTGAGCCCAATAAGAGCTAGACAACTAGATAATGAGACCACAAATAACACCTTTTGTAAGGCTCTGATTATGAATTTCAAGGCGGAGACAGGGCCGAACGTTTCGCTTGATTAAGAATCACTTGTGAGCATTTTTTGGCAAGTATTTCCACAAGAGCCTAAGAACTTACATTATGCTTTTCAAAATGAAGGCGGAAGCCTTCCATCAAATACTTTGATAAATGTTCAAGAAGCGAACACGTTTTTGGCAGTATACCTTATTATGTTTATGGGTATAAAAAAAACTTCCAAGTTACCGAGACTACTGGTCGTGTGTACCCTGACCATTCTGTTCAGTTACAAAAAAGATTTGAAGCAACTGAATGTTGTATTCCTGTTATGAAAATGTCATATGCTTGCCTTCAGGCATCGACACAAAATAAAGTCCACTTAACAGTGCATAAACAAACTTATAACATTTCCAATTATAATGAGAAGACTTCACACCATCCTACACTCTGAAATTTATCAAATGTCAGAACTTTTGTCAGTAACACAGATTTTATGCAGGACCTATCCAATCACTAGTGTGCTATAATATCAAACAGCGTTTTTATACCTACACGATGCACGTGCTTTTCAAATGTTCCCGTTGATCCAAAAACTCCTGTTCTAGATATTTCGAACAAACTATACGTGGTCAATATTGCCTCTGTAGCTTAACAAAAGGCTCTTCAACTACATAAATCCCACAAATTGCCCTTAGGGTATCACAGAAAAAAAGGCAATTTCATCTCGTCCTTTTTTGATCACTTCCTTTTTACTAACTCGATTCCACTGACCGAAAACGATGGACATAATAAACCCAATAAATATAAAACCATAATTGCATTCTTATCCTGTTGAAGTGTGTAGATACATCAACTTGAACATAAAACATACCTTTAACAAGATTTTGTATCTCGAATGGTGACAAAAGCGTATCCAATTAGATAAGTTGTGCGCCAGGACCTTTGAGTAGCACGAGGACAACAACGTCACCAACGCAAAAACTCTCATTTCTTTTTAACCTAACTTCTACACTCTCACTTTGAACACACGAACATTTTTACATTCTCCAAATGAAGATACTTCTTCTTCTATATCAACAAAACACAAAAAAAATAACAACAATTTCCACACGAGCACCAGCAAAAGAGGGGCGGCACAAATGCCACGCCCACACTTGACTGTTCACCCCGCTGTTTTAGGTCTTGCGGTCAGGCCACAATTATTGCTTTATTTTTTTATTTCTTTTGCAAAAAAACCTTCTAATCGAAAAATATATGCAATTTAATTTGTTTTATCGATTTGATGACGAAGACTTTCAAAATAAAATGCGAAAACTTGACTGTGTTACACACAAACAAACGATAGAAATACTTTCACAAGTATAGGATTGGCACAATTTTATCGCATTTCTGTTAACAAGCCGGCACAGCACTTTAGACTAGGCGTAATTTCAATGTTGTGTTGTTGTAGTTTGAAGAAGGAGAAATGGTCCTGTAAAGACGGTCGGCACAATTGTTGGCTTTGATGCGGTATTGGACAGTTCCAAATCACGTCACGTAGTGAACTGAATTCCGAATCAACGAGATAAGTTTATATTGAAAGGTTTTGAATGGAGGATATTTTTGTGTTTGGTATATTTTTTGTTGAATGTAGGGAAATTTTTGAGTGAGCTCAGGCTTAAAAATGCGCATGTTTGGATAAACTCGAGTTCGAGTAGGAAAGTTACTTCAAATGTTGGACAAAAAAACTCATTTCGGAATAAAAGTTCTGTTTCAAATGATAAGAAAACAGCAAGGAGCCGTTTGGCTATGTATGGGTGGTATCATACGACTTCAATAAATGAATTTTGACTTAGCAATAACCGGTGTTCTGAAGCGTTTATTTATGAGCATGCACCACGCAGCCTTCTTATTATAAAAGGACTTGAATAGGCAGTTGGCTATCTTTCTCCAACCCTAGTTTGATAAGGAAATGTGGCTTTATACTTTGATTTTGGTTTGCCAATGAGCCAATTACGTAAGAAAAGCGAGAGCAGTCAACGAACGCCAAGTCCAAGCTCCCAAACAGAAGAAGTGGAAAAAGCTAAAAAATAACCAGTCCCCCGAGTCGGATGGTATACCTGCGGAGGTATTCTGATAAACCGCATGCACCAGATCATCAAGAAAGTGTGGGAGGAAGAATGTAAGTCCACTGACTGGTCTATAAGCTCTATATTTCTCATCTACAAAAAAAGCGATCGTATGTCATGCAAAAACTACAGAGGCATACTCCTGCTTAATTTACATACAGAATCCTATCCAACGTACTTTGGGAGGGTCTTGAACCTTTCTCCAACAGAATAATCGGCACGTACCAGTGTACCTTTAGGCCGGGTAGAACAGGTAGGTAGGTAGGTAGAAATGGCTGTCCTGCTTCGCGCAGGACATAATTAGCGCTGAGTGCGCCGTTTTGATACCATACCTCGTGAGATTCTAAATGGATTTGAAAATGGGCTATGGATGGTGTACGTTCCGCACGTGCAGTCCTATATAAAATATAAAATGTAATTTTATTCTCCTACCCTACGTCCTATTATCTCATAGTACCATTAAGTGAGGGAGAAATAAGGGGAGAGGGGGTTAAAGCCACTTTGTGCTATTTAGGTATGAGATCAAATCTTTGATCTTCAATTCTGAGAGTTCCTCAATACCGTTGAAGAATTCCTTACCCAAGTGGAGTGCTCTTTTCTGGCCAGGGCCGGACAATGGCATAGAAAGTGTGGGACTGTTTCTTTTTCATCCCGGTTCTCACAGCTACGGCAGAAAGAGTTATGTGGTATACCCAATTTTGCCGCATGCTCCCCTACAGGCCAGTGCCCTGTGCAGGTAGCGACAATCCTGGCTATGTCATGCCTTGGTTTGGAAATTAAGTTGATTGATTTTGGTTTGTTATAGGCGGGCCAGATTTTCCTGGATATAACGCAACTCGTTAAACTACTCCACCTATGATTTGCTTCTGATGTGTATTTGGTCAGGATATTGCCCTTCACAACTCCAAGAGGAGCATATACTCTCACTGCCAGAGAGTTGTGAAGGGCTGATCCTTGCCTAGCTAGCTCATCTGCCTTCTCATTTCCCTCATAGCCCCTATGGCCCGGTATCCAGATAAGAGTGACGCTCATATCCTGTTCCTTTAGGGCCTCTTTACATTGCTGGACCAGTTTAGAGGATGATAAAGCTGAATCAATGGCTTTAATAGCTGCCTGAATGTCTGTTAATATAGCTACATTTTGGTTCTGACGGATATTTTTAAGGGCTGTACAAGCTTCCCTTATCGCCAACAATTCTGCCTGGAACACGCTGGCAAAATCGGGAAGTCTATAGGTTTTTGAAATCTCAAGAGATTCACAGAAGACACCTGCACCAACACCGCATTCCATCTTCGAACCATCCGTGAAGATAGTTGTTTCGAAGTCTTCTGTCACAACGCCTTCCTCCCAGTCGGTTCTTGACGGGAGCAAGACTCTAAACTTCTTTGAGGTGTCTAGGGTAGGGATGCAGTAATTGGTGGTTGTGGATAGGATGTCTGATGGTATCAGGCTTGTTTGGTTGCAGTGCCTGTAAGATCTAGGTTTCCAGCAGCCTATTTCTTTGAGTCTCAAGATACTGCAGGACACCTGATAGAACAACTATAGACCAAATATTCACACTGAGGTCAATCCGGGAGGAGACCAATGAATTCTAAGTAGAAACTCACCATCCTTTCATCGACTTCAAGGCTGCTTATGATAGCCATCCATAGCCAAGATCTTATGGTGGTGCTTCTAGGCTATACAGACAACATTAACATCATCGGTGCGTGTTGAGGCAATCACAACTATTGAAGAACATATACAAAGCTCGTTGGCCTTGAAGTGAATGAGGTCAAAACAAAGTGCATGCTGTCCACCTCCCAGGACAAAACGCTATGTTTGGTAGCAGCTATTTCGAGTTAGTTAAGAAGTTCACCTACCTTGTGTAGTAGTTACTACTGTGTGAGATACTGCATGCTATCCTATTGTCGTTGTATAATATCTTTCTGTATTTTAGTTCCTAACACAATTACTCTTACTGATACAATAACATAAACCGATTGCCATTTCAAAATATACATATGTACAACAGATCGTTATTTCTGCTTATGCTATTTATAGACTTTACCCCTACTTCCATTGTACAAACGCTATTCTCTTTTCCTTTTATCTTCTCCTTCTTGTTTAAAATATGAAAATAAAGACAGTTTCAAATTGGATGCGAAACGGTGCGGTCATCAGCTCAGCTCTCGGTGTTTTATTTAAATATTAGAAAATATTAAAGTCGATTAACAAATATATGTACTATAAATTATTCAGAAGTGGGATTAGTAAATCCAAGTAAAGTTTCTAATAAAATAGTTCATCCCAGTTTTAATTAAAGTGACGCTGTTCTCCTCGCGAAAAAAAACAAACTCGAGTCAATTTGATGTTTTATTTTGTTGTGTGACACACAAGCAAAGCCATAAATTTTTTTCCCTCCTTTCTAAATTCTTGTTTTTTTTTCTCTCATCTTGATATTTGCTATACCTTTGTCGTGCGCGGTGTGCAAATAAATTCAAAAAAAAAAAAGAAAAAGAAAATGGAACAAATGATCGATGTGTCTGAATACACAGCTGCCCAGCTGCGCGAGTGGTTACAGCGCTTAGGCAAATCAAGCGCTGGTACGAAACCAACTTTAGCTGTGCGTTTGAACGAGATACCAGTAGAACAACGCGGTTTGCCTCCACCAAAACGAACGGCAAATGAAGAAAAAAACTTGCTTGACGACAACGACGAAGAAGCCGACGACGGTGAAGAAGAAAACGAGTTGTTACGAAGAGAAATAATAGCGAGGGAGAACGAACTATTGAAGATGATGGCAGAGCTGAGCAAACAGAAAAGACAAGAGACGGAAAAGACAACGGGAACGACAACGGGAACGACAACCGAAGAGGCAGCTGGAGTTAAAACAAGTTCAACGGTGGTGACGACAACGGGAACGACAATTGAAGAGACAACGGGAGCAGAAAAAAGTGCGACAGCGGTGACGACGACGGGAGCGACAACTGAGGAGGCAACTGAAGCAACGACAAATTCAACCGTGGCAACTGGAGTGAAAACGAGTTCGATGACGGCAACAACAGCACAAATGACAACTAGAGTGACGACCGGCAGCCTGGCAGTGCAACAGTATACTATGTATAAAGAATTAGTGCCTGAATACGATGGTGGAGCAAACGTTGAAGTCTGGTTGACACAGCTAATGAACGTAAAACAAATGTACGACGTTTCCGATGAAATGTTGCGCACGCTGTTTGTCACCAAGTTAAAAGGCAAGGCAGAGGAGTGGCTGAATGCACAACCAAATTTTTTGTGCCTGAATGTCGAGTCGTTGTGTGGAAGTCTAAGAGACGATTTCACGAAGAAAGAAAACAGGATGGTAGTCAGGAAACGGTTCGAGGCAAGACAGTGGAAGACAACGGAAAGTTTCGACGAGTACTATTTGGACAAAAACCGATTGGCGACTGGACTGGACTTGGATGAGGAAGAACTAGTTGAGTACATAATCGAAGGTTTTTCGGATGAAAATCTGAGACTACACGCTCTGGTTAGCAACTTCAAGACAAAAGCAGGATTATACAGATCGTTCCACAGAATACAACAATGCGCAAAGGAGATGGAGGGAAGACCAACAGCAACGGGATCGACTACGAGTGCAACGACAACAGTATCGAGAAGGCCATACGACACGGTAAGGTGTTACAACTGTAATTCAATGGGACATGTTGCGAGTGTTTGCCGTAAGCCAAAGAGAGAGTATGGTGTTTGCTACGCGTGCGGGGAAAAGGGACACATAGTAGCTGCTTGTCCCCAACGGAAATTAGCACAAAGGGTTCATCAACTGAACGAAGAGGAGGAGTCAAACGATTTTGTAAGAAATTTTTTATTTAGTTTTGATTCACATAATGATGTGAAAATCTCTCTAGATTGCCTCATAGATACCGGAAGCCCTATAAGCATGGTAAAGACGTCACGAATTCCGGATGTCATTAAAAAAAATTGTTGTAGTTGTGTAATAAAAACAAAAAATTACTACGGAATAAATAAAAGTAAATTAAAAGTTCTTGGAGTAGTGTCTGGTGTAATTTTTTTCGAGAAAGAAATTGGAATTGAAGTTAATTTGATTATTGTAGATGATGAGGCAACTGGATATGAGGCAATCTTGGGAAGGGATTTTTTAAGAAAAGGGAAGTTTAAATTAATTACCGACATAAAGAAAAAAATTGAAATTAAGTCAAAAGAAAATATAACAACAGATAGTCAGAGCGAATTTGAAAGACAGCTTATGTCAATTGAGTATAAAGACGAGATGGATGTCAAGTTAGAAATAGATAATGATGTTAATTTTGAAACAAAAACAAAACTGATCGAATTATATAAAAAAAATTATTTGTACGCCGATCGCCCCACGGAACCTACAGTCAAAACAAAGATGAGCCTTGTCCTCAACGATGTTAAACCTTTTCATTGTCGTCCACGTAGACTTTCTTATGCAGAAAAGGGTGAACTCAGTTCGTTGTTAGATGAATATCTAAGAAAAGGTTATATTAGGGAAAGTGAGTCGGAATACGTTTCGCCGATAGTGTTAGTGAGGAAAAAGACGGGAGACATCAGAATGTGTATTGATTTTCGGACGTTAAATAAGATAACAGCAAAGGATAGTTATCCAATCCCTATTATAGACGATTTGTTAGATAGGCTAGCCAACAAAACGATTTTTTCAAAACTGGATCTGAAGAATGGGTTTTTCCATGTTTACATGCATGAAGATTCTATAAAGTACACATCTTTCATTACGCCGCTGGGTCAATACGAATTTCTTAGAATGCCGTTTGGGTTAAAAAATGCTCCGTCGACTTTTCAAAGACACATCAATAGGATCTTCTCAGACATGATTAGAAATGATGAAGTTATAGTCTACTTAGATGATATAATGATCGCAACAAAAAGTTATGAAGAACACTTTAGAATACTTGGAGAAGTTTTTAAAAGAATGACAGAAAATCAGTTGGAGTTAAGAGAGGATAAGTGTATGTTCCTACAGCAGAAGATTAAGTATCTAGGTTTTACGATCACGGGACAAGGGATACAGGCAGACGATAGAGGAATTAAAGCGATACAGGATTTCCCTATACCACAAAAAGTTCACACGGTACAAAGTTTTCTAGGCTTATGCTCATATTTTCGTAGATTCGTCAAAGATTTCTCGATAATAGCCAAGCCTTTGTACGACTTGGTCAGAAAAGACAGAGAGTTTAACTTTGGACCAGAACAATTGCATGCGTTCGAGACGCTAAAGAAAAAGCTAGTAGAAACTCCGGTACTGGCACTTTATGATCCTAAAGACGAAACAGAATTACATTGCGACGCAAGTGCCATAGGTTTTGGTGCCATACTGCTTCAAAAGAAACAGGATGGGAAATTTCATCCGATTTTTTACTACTCTAGAAGGACTACGGATGCGGAGGCCAAATACCACAGCTTCGAGTTAGAAACGTTAGCGATAGTGTATGCCCTAGAGAGATTTAGGATTTATTTGCAAGGGAGACGGTTCAAGGTGGTGACCGACTGCAATTCTTTGACGATGACGTTGAAGAGGAAAGAACTCAATCCAAGAATCTCCAGGTGGGCGTTAGAGTTACAAAATTATGAAATGGTGTTAGAACATCGAGCAGGAAGTCGAATGCAACATGTAGACGCGTTAAGTAGGTCAACGAATGTGTTGACAATAGAAACAAATACGTTCGAAGAAAACTTGATAATATGTCAAAACAAAGATAGTAAAATTGTTAAGATTAAGCAAATGTTAGAGGAGACTGAAAGTAAATCGTATGAGATGAGAAACGGAGTGGTGTATAAAAAGAAGAATGATGGTACCATCGTGTTTTTAGTACCCGAAGACATGATTGATCATGTTTTATACAAATACCATGATGAAATGGGTCATGTAGGTACAGACAAAACCTGTGAGTTAATTTCGAAAAGTTATTGGTTCCCCAATATGAGAGAGAAAATAGGATCGCATATAAAAAATTGCTTAAAGTGTATAGTTTATTCAGCCAAACAAGGTAAAGAGGAGGGTTTCCTTCACAACATCCCAAAAGGGAAGATACCGTTTGAAGTCATACACATAGATCATTATGGACCGGTAGACAATTCTAGGTCTGTCAAAAAACATGTGTTAGTGGTTGTTGATGCTTTTACTAAGTTCGTAAGGTTGTATTCAACAAAGACGACGAATACCAAAGAGGTTGTTAGAGCACTAGAAGACTACTTTAGAGCATATAGCGTACCGAAATGTATAGTGTCAGATAGAGGGAGCTGTTTCACTTCAACTGAGTTTAAAGAATTTTTGATAGCTAGGAATGTTAGACATGTCAAAGTTGCAACGGGATCGCCTCAAGCGAACGGTCAGGTTGAAAGAGTAAATAGGAGTTTAGGGCCTATGTTGGCTAAGTTAGTGAAACCGGAAGAGGGATTGTTTTGGGATCATGTCTTAGACAAGGTAGAACATACTTTTAATAATACGGTGAATCGAACGATTAAGCAACACCCTAGTGTAATGCTGTTTGGAGTAGACCAAAAAGGAAAGTGTTCAGACGAACTCAAGGATAAATTGATAGAAATAGAAAGATTAGGAGAGAAACGGGATCTTAAGAAGGTAAGACAAAAAGCAATAGAAGAACAAAAAAACACTCAGGCATATAACAAACAATATGTAGATAGAAAAAGATGCAAACCAAACGTTTATAAAGCTGGCGATTTTGTCATGGTTAAAAATTTCGATTCACATCCTGGCGCGTCTAAGAAACTGATACCAAAGTTCCGGGGACCTTACGAGGTTACGAAAGTATTGCGAAACGATAGATACGTACTTAGAGATGTTGAAAATTTCCAACAAACAAGGTTACCCTACCAAGGAGTGTGGGCGGTCGGCAATATGAAACCGTGGCTTAGAAAAATTGATAAAAGAAAGAAAAATTGTAAAAAAATAGATAAAGATCAGGTGATCTCAAAGGTCAGGATGGCCGAATTGTAGTAGTTACTACTGTGTGAGATACTGCATGCTATCTTATTGTCGTTGTATAATATCTTTCTGTATTTTAGTTCCTAACACAATTACTCTTACTGATACAATAACATAAACCGATTGCCATTTCAAAATATACATATGTACAACAGATCGTTATTTCTGCTTATGCTATTTATAGACTTTACCCCTACTTCCATTGTACAAACGCTATTCTCTTTTCCTTTTATCTTCTCCTTCTTGTTTAAAATATGAAAATAAAGACAGTTTCAAATTGGATGCGAAACGGTGCGGTCATCAGCTCAGCTCTCGGTGTTTTATTTAAATATTAGAAAATATTAAAGTCGATTAACAAATATATGTACTATACTTGGAACAAACATGAATCCCACAACCGATACCTTAATGGAGATCCGATGAAAAATTACCCTAGCGAACCGCTACTACTTCGGTTTGACCGAACTGGACTGGACTGACTAGAAAGACAAAGTGCCCGCTATACAACACTTTGATTTTATCATTCCCAATCTACGACCGGGAGTGCTGGACGATAAGTAAAAACGGAAAATGATACTGGACACTTTCGAAAGGAAAATTCTTCGACGGATTTTATGTCTTGTATGTGACCGACGATAGCGAATGAAGAAGAAGGTTCAGCCGCGAATTAATTTATGTAACACTTAATTTTGATAAAAAAAAACTTTATTTAATTTATTCAAACTTAATCTAGTTATATAAATGGTCACAACGTCTTAAGGTTCTAAATTGACTTAAAAAATTATGTGTTGTGAACTTATTCACTGACTTAAAAGAAGTGTCCTTCGGTTTGCTAAGATATTCCTATTTATACTATTTGACAAATAAAAACATCTGTTATCCAAGGATGTGTTCTAACTAATTTATATTTAATAGTTTGGCTTGTCTGGACTCTGGTATTTTTCCATTGATGATTTTGTGTATTAATACTTTATTGTCCTTGTATATGGTATTGTACTAATTGATATTTGATCGTTTGGCTTGTCTGGTATTTTTCCATTGGTGTATATTATATTTTGGAATATGAATCACTTTCTAGGGCGTTGGTTCATTTTGATGATCTTAACGATTCTGGATTCTATTTTTATACGTTGAACGTGATGTGGTATTAACTTCCCCCGTACTTCTAAAAAGGTCGCCCCGATCTTCCTTCTGCTGCATATTTTTCTTTTGCTTTTTAACTAATGCATTGAAGTGGTCTTCTGTTTGTTTTCTTTCCAGTTCAATGTTGACTTGAATCTTTTGATGTTTTTGTCGTCTCAATGATATGACTAATTTAATAATATACAATTGTTAATATAATAGTAAATAGAATTGATATGCCAATATTTTCTTTTGCATTGGTCTTGATATTTTCTATAAAATTAATATTTTTAAATTTTAGATCTTCATTCAAAGAATCTATATATGTATTTACTTCATATAAAGTATTTGAATAACCCTTAAGGTATGCTTGTATAATATTTTTATCATTTGAAAATAATTGATTATCAATAGTTACATTTTGATTATAGGTTACTAAATATGTACCTTTATAAGTAATGTTGTTTATAACATGATTTCCGGTAACTAATATTGCTCCTTCTTTTAATATTTCTAATGGATAATTATTTTCCTTTATCTTATTACACTTAGTATAATTCTTATTCAATAGTTTAGTAAAACATGATTCTGTTGTGTTATATTCACAATATCTACTTTTGTTTCAGTTTTCGATTTTGTAAATTAATAAATTTATTGCATTTAGCAATCTTATTTTCAATTAATAATTTTCCATCCTTTTGTGGAATACTTTAAGTAATATATGTTTTACATGTTTCTTTAATAATCGGATATTTAATCATTTTTACAATAATATTATGTTTTTGATATATTTTAAATTTACTTACATCAATTAGATCTGTAACTGAAAAAGGGACTATTTTCATGTTTTAGTATTTCTTTAATATCTTTGTTGCTTAAAATTGCTGGATTTAATTTTCCTAGCTTTACAAAAGTTAATGTATTTATTATATTTTGTAGTTCATAACTTATTACTTTTAATTGTCTTGTGTTAAAATATCAATATCAAAACTTATAATTACTCAACACTAGTCTTTAAGATTTCAATATCATTTTCTTAAATTACCTAAAGATCACTTATAAGAGAAGCATGTATACTTTCTTTTTACTTTCTTATCTCTTTCTTTATACTCTCCCTCATTATACTTTTACTTGTAATAAAAGGAACACGTTGTCTAAAATCTTATCCGAGTTTTTCTCTGTAATCCGCATATATTTTAAGATCTTGAAATTATTTCATCTTTTTCAGTATAGACAAAATCTTTTATTACTTTAAATATTTTTGAATTCGTAATCATTTGTTGATTATTATTTTTAACCCAATCATTTATTTTCTCTTCTAAAATTTCTTCATCATAATGATCTGGAGTTCCGGCAATGAATTTCCAAACTGTACCTTTAAAATTTAATGAAAGTTTAGTTCTAGAATAATGCTCTTGGAGCTGTTCAAATAAGTTATTAACTATCTCAATTTCTGCATAATGCTTATTCGTTTTTTGTGTATAATTTATGTCATTTTGTACCGCCTCATCGCTTTGCGTACACTTTCTATTATTGTTAGGTTAGTTATATGGAATTTATTATTTGTTCCTTGAGTTATTATTGTATCTCCATCTTCTATTAGGAGATAACCAATGCACCTGCAATAATATGCAATTTTCCCTTTGAAAACCAATGAGTTTTCCAAGTTTTTCATCAAGAACTTTTTGTTTTACTTTCGAAACCCCATTTTGAAAATTTCCAGTTTTCCATTTGAAAACCAATGCACCTGCAATAATATGCAATTTTCCCTTTGAAAGTCCCAATTTTTATTTGCGAAAATATCGATAAATCAACGAAATTATCGATAACAATTTACAGGTACCCAATTTTTATTTGCGTTTTTCTCGCACGTAATTCAATAAAAATTAGTTTTTCCAACTCAGGAACCATCCCGGGTTTATGCACAACAACTTTTCCAAAGATTATTACATGATCAAATGTGTAGTTTATGAGTCTATAGGTAATATACAAACAAACATTCATTTTTATATATATAGATTATCTTTATGAACAATTCTACCTGTGTGAGTCTTAACTGCATGACCTAAGTCTTCTTTTATAATAACCTTTTGAAATTTAGGTTCCATTTTATTTCTTTTATCTACCTTTTTATAACCTATTTGGTTTTCTTCAACTTGAATTTCTCTCCTTCCTTTATTATGAACTTCCAACATTTTTTCTTGTTTATTTTTTAGTTCTTCACTAATTACTTCTTTGCCTATTTTATCGAAGTAAACTTCTGTTGGTTTCTTATTAGTAGTACTGTGTATAGAGTTATTTTATTCTTTTATTGCTCTAAAAATTATTTCTGTGAAGTCTAGTAATTTATATTCATCTTTAATGCATTTTATTATTTCCTGTAAAGTGGAATGGAATCTTTCTATCTGTCCGTTTGTCTTACTGTGACAAGGGTCTGTATAAAATATTTCTATATTATTTCTTTTCATTAAAGACTGGAATACTGGTGATTTAAAACTTGTTTCATTATCCATAACTATTTTTTTACACTTTGGATATATCTGTAGTATCTCTAATACTTTTCCTTCAAATTAGTTTTGTCTTTCAATTCCAGGATGCTTGCATACTTACTAAATTTATCGATGTACGTTAAATATAAATTTTTATTTATGAAGGAGATGTATATGTGTAGCATTTCCCCTTCCTCTTTTGGAATTGGTGCCTCACCAATCTTTTCCTTATGTGGTTTGCGATCGTATTTATTTATATTGCATATATGTCGCAAAATCTAACATATTCTTCCAATAGTAATTTTTCTCTATTTGTTTAGTATTTTCTTTAGCATTTCTATGTGCTCTTATGTGTGTTTGTTCGGCTCTGCGAAATAAGGCCCCAGGAAAAAAGGCCCCAAAGAAAAAATGAAATAAGGCCCCAAATCGGGGTATATTTTCATAATGAAATTATGCCCCAATGAAAAGGCCCCAACGAAATGAAAAAAAGGTCCCAAAATTAATGAAATTAGGCCCCAAACTGTGAAATTTAGCCCCAATTTGTCTTTTTCATAAAAAAAACCGTTAGGTAGATAATGAAATATCACCACAAACTGTTACAGAAATGCTTGAAATGTGACCTTAAAAATTTCCCTGCAACAAGGAATCTTAGTAAAATAGAAACTGGTGGGTCATAAGGGGCGAATTTGAATTAATTGCGAGCTAAAATACCTTCAATACTATGCTAGTTTTAAGGCGATTAATTATCCAATAATATTCTTTAGCAATTTTTAATCTTGCACTTTTCATAAAAACTTCAAACGTCTCTCCTGAAAAATGTTGAAAATCGACTTTGGCGTTTTTTCTTTGAGACCACAGACTTGGTGGATCATAAGTTGCGAAATCAAATTCGGGTCTTCTAACCCTTGTGGTTAATTTTAGATAATTGTTTGTCAAGCAATAAATTGAGTAGAAAGTTTTTAACATTTTCAAGCTTTTACCCTTGCATAACGGTTGAAATAAACCGTATGCTTTAAGTCTATGTGACGTAACGTAAAAATGCAAACTCACCGAACTTTGAGATTCGGTAAGAGTTGGGAATTCTACAAGAACACTATACTTGAACCCATTTTCATTTTACTGAGTTGTTTTAATTGCATTAATAGCTCCACCAGAAAGACCTTTTTTAATTGATAGAAAATTCAGCAAATATCTAATTATTGATTTCATAGTTCTTGTTGAACACGTAAGAACCATTTACTTTGTTTTGTTATCACACCTTAACTCCAAAAACAGTGTAGTATGTTTTAAAAAATGTTGTTTGAAACAAAATACAGCAGGTGCAATTGCAAGCGAGCGAAGCGAGCTGAAAATTTTTTTTCCGTAATTGTACCTTACTAACAAAATTTCGAAAATAGGAATAGGTAACAACTTGTTTTTTTCTTAACAAACTTTATTTAAGGTGATGTCACCACAAACTTTTAAACAAATACTTGAATTGTATCTTGAACATTTTCCCTACAACAAGAACACATGTAATTCTCCTGTCTATCTGCAATGGACTCGGCTTGAATTTTAAGGTTGCATTCATTGCAAATCTTAAGATTTAAACAAGGCAACAGCAAAATATTTGCCTACAAATCCTCACATATTACACAAAATTAGCTCCAACAAGCTTTGGGTCCTCGATTAGACAAACTTGGTAGTGCATTTTCATGTTAATTTTGAAAAACGAAATAAAGCCCCAAATAGTTTTTAAACTAAAATGAAATTAAGCCCCAAAACTTTATTTCAAAGTGAAATTATGCCCCAAAGAAAATGAAAAAAGCCCCAAATTTTAGAAATTTCGTTGTTGTTGTTTTGTGTGCTTTTTTTTGGGGCCTTATTTCATTTTTTTTTGGGGGCCTTTCTTCCTGGGGCCTTATTTCGCGCCCAGTGTTTGTTCTACGCTTTCTACTTGATCTTTTTTATTTATTACTAGCTGACCCGGCAGACGTCGTCCTGCCTTGATTTGAAGAATTAAATGAAACTCCGTCAAGGAGTTTTTGAAATTCATTGGAATGACTATGGAGCCAACAGCTGAAAATTCATTGTACCATCCCAGAAACCTTCGGGAGCCTTTTTCAAACAACTTTGCTAAGAATCATCACATGATATAATACTTTCTGTTTTACATTCGAAACCCCATTTTGAAATTTTCCAGCCAATGCACCTGCAATAATATGCAATTTTCCCTTTAAAAACCAATGAGTTGTCCGAGTTTTTCATCAAGAACTTTATATTTTCCATTCGAAAACCCAATTTTGAAATTTTACAGTTTTGCATTTGAAAACCAATGCACCTGCAGTAATATGCAATTTTCCCTTTGAAAACCAATGAATTGTCCGAGTTTTTCATCAAGAACTTTATATTTTCCATTCGAAAACCCACTTTGAAATTTTACAGTTTTCCATTTGAAAACCAATGCACCTGCAATAATATGCAATTTTCCCTTTGAAAACCAATGAATTGTCCGAGTTTTTCATCAAGAACTTTATATTTTCCATTCGAAAACCCACTTTGAAATTTTACAGTTTTCCATTTGAAAACCAATGCACCTGCAATAATATGCAATTTTCCCTTTGAAAACCAATGAGTTTTCCGAGTTTTTCATCAAGAACTTTTTGTTTTACTTTCGAAACCCCATTTTGAAAATTTCCAGTTTTCCATTTGAAAACCAATGCACCTGCAATAATATGCAATTTTCCCTTTGAAAACCAATGAGTTGTCCGAGTTTTTCATCAAGAACTTTATATTTTCCATTCGAAAACCATTTTGAAATTTTCTAGTCCCAATTTTTATTTGCGAAAATATCGATAAATCAACGAAATTATCGATAACAATTTACAGGTACCCAATTTTTATTTGCGTTTTTCTCGCACGTAATTTAATAAAAATTAGTTTTTCCAACTCAGGAACCATCCCGGGTTTATGCACAACAACTTTTCCAAAAATTATTACATGATCAAATGTGTAGTTTATGAGTCTATAGGTAATATATAGAATATCTTGTGCTAAAAATTCGCATTCTATGAATTTATTATTAAATTCCTTCAATTTATCTCTTACTTGATAATTTTTTTCTGTCTTTCCATAAATTCCTATTGTTCCTGGGGTTATATATTTTTTAAAAATATTGACTATATTTTCATTATTCCTAAGGTAAATCATTATTCTTTTGTTGTTAAAAACATTTATTATTTCATCAGATTCTGTTTCTGATTGTTCAAATATTATTTGGTGTTTGAATTTATTCACACATTTACTTAGTTTTTCCGAATATTCTTCGCTACTTTCTGCACTATGTTGTGTATTGTTATCTTCTAACATATTTAAATTCTGTCTTTTTAATGCATCTGCCACTACATTGGTTACTCCTGGTTTGTAAATTATTTTAGGGCCATATTCTTCTATTATTGAATACCATCTCTTCATTTTGGCATTCGGATTTTTCTTTGAGCATGAAAACGTTAATGGTTGGTGATCTGTATGTATTTCAAGATCTTTTACACCATATAAATAGATTCTCAAATTTCTTAAAGCATATAGGAGCATAGAGTGGGTATACTTGGGACACTTTTCGAATACATTAAATTTGCCGAGATCTTATAGATCTTATCTGAGCAAAATTGATTTCTAAAGATAAAATAACATTTTGGCAACCTATTTTCAGTTATAAAGAAGGCGAAATTCCGACAGAAGAAAAGCCAAAAATCTTTTCATGAACCAACTCACTTTGTCCCATTCCTCCTGCGAGCAGGAGGATTGGGTTTGTCCCATTCCTCCTGCGATTAATAGGATTGGGACAACTATGGGGTGGAATAGTGATGTCCCAATCATCCATGGAACTTTGAATAAATAATTTATAATATCACTTTTCGTGAGGCACTAATTAAACAAAACTACGATGAATTCACTTCAAAAATTGTGTTGCTACCTAATTATTACACTCTTTTGCGCAGTAAGTTCACACATTATAAAAAAAATTCACCCAAAGTTTACACAGATGTTTTACTTTTTATGCACAAATTATCTTTTTTTAATCTCCACTCCGTGATTTTTTTCCTAGACACACTGAAGACAGACAGACTGAAGACAGAATCTGTCATACAAGGAAAGGGAAAAAAAAAATTGTAGGAACTGAGAAAATGCCTGTGTCCCATTCCTCCTGTGTCCCAAAAATACCCACTCTCCCCTACTATTGCGTATAGTTCTTTTTCGTTTGCCGCATAACTGCGTTCTGATTTTTGCAATGTTTTGCTAATAAATGTTATTGGTTTTCCGTTCTGTGAAAGAACTGCTCCTACAGCGTCGTCTGAGGCGTCTGTGGTTAAAATGAATTTCTTATTGAAATCTGGTTGATTTAATTCAACTTCTTTTAATAGATTATTTTTTAATATTTCAAAAGCTTCAATTGCTTCTTTATCTAAATTTATTTTAGTTTTCTTTGCTAAGTATGTTGATACTTGACCATTTTCATTCTGTAAATGCTTTGTTAATGGTTTTGCTATTTGTGCATAATTCTTAATAAATTTGCGATAATATCCAATCATACCTAGGAATGATCTAAGTTGTCTAAGAGTTTCTGGTATAGGGTATTGTTTAATTGTTTTTACCTTTTCATCATCTGTTTTTATTATGTTTTGTGCAACTACATATCCTAAAAACTTAATTGAATCTTTAAAAAATTCTGATTTTTCTAAACTGATTTTCATATTAGCTTTTTTTAAAACTTTTATAATTGTAGCTAAATGTTTTTTATGACTTTCTATTGATTCTGAATAGATTATAATGTCATCAATGTAAATGTGGCAAACTTTTCTTATAAATGGACGTAATATGTTGCCCATTGCTCTCTGAAATATACTCGGAGCATTACGTAGCCCGAATGGCATTCGCAAATATTCATATTTGCCATTATTGACACTGAAACTTGTTTTTTTTATGTCTGAATCTTTCATTTTTATTTGGTGGAAACCACTTTCCAAATCTATACTAGAAAATATTTTTGCTTTCCCTAAATTGCTTAATATGACATTTGTGTCTGGTATTGGATATTTATCCACAACTGTATTTTCATTTAATTTTTTGAAATCGATCACCATTCTCATTTTTGGTGTATTGTCTTCGTAAAATCCTTTTTTGGGCACTACCCATACTGGACTATTATAAGCACTTTTGCTTTCTCTAATTTACTGATTCTATTAATTTTTTTACTTCTTTATTTATGAATTCATTTGCACTGTGAGGATATGGATATTGTTTTGTCCATATTGTTTTGTCTTCTACTGTATTTATTTCAGCAACTATATCTGTTCTGAATGGCAGATTTATATTTATATTTTTATGTTCCACTTTAATCTGTTCACTGACACATTTTCTCAAATCTTCTAAATTCTCACTTTTGTTCATAACTATATTATTTATGACTTCTTCGTCAAAATAAATTCTTTCTTCTTCATTATTTACCTTTATATTAATATTATTGTTACCGATTAATATATCGTAACCGAAATTATTTAATTCATACACTATCACTGTTTTATTAAATATTTCAACTTCGTAATAAAATTCAATTATTACTGCTCCGTTCACTGTCGTTGCCTGTTTCTTTTCGACTAATTCTTTTCTTTCACTGAGTAGCCCTGGTCGACAATAATTGCTTGTTGCGCCTGTATCTAACAAAATTCTTATATTTTTGTTGCCTATCTTTCTGTATAAGTATGGTAAACCGGTCTGACTACCTATCTCATTCTTCTCGTTCAAATTACTGATTCTTTCAACTTTATTGGGTGTGGCGGGCCCTGATACTTGAACACTTTGTTCCCTCTCTCTTTTAAAAACTGGTCTGTTTTGTTTGAATGGGTTACTGTACCTATTTTGGTTATTATAGGTTACCTATAGGATAAGTAATTCATATTATTAGCATTTTGATATGTATTTCTTTGTTCGTTTGTATTTGGGATCTGCTGATTGATCGTACTACATTGCATTCGTTCAAACTGATTTGAGTTTTGCTTGTATTGAGGAGCTAAATTATCTCTCCTGAAGACATTATTATCTTTATGAATAGGTTTATCTTTATGTGAAAACCTCAATGTTTCATTTTTATTCCCAGTAGTTGGACATTCATATCTATAAGCAAATAATGCTCTATTATTATTGCTTTCTAATTCCTGTGCTTTTGCTAGTGCACTTGGAAGATTATCCGGACATATACTATAGAGTATGTTTGAGAGCTGACCGTTCAGTCCCGAAATAAAAACTCTAAGTCCATCTCTTCTATATTTTCACATAATTCGTTTGTGATTGCCTTATCGTCACCGTGCGTCATGATAGTTTTGTTAATTAACGTTGTGAGTTTTTGGTTTATTATATTATAATATTCCATTAAGGAATTTTTACCTTGTCTTAAAATACTCATTTCCTGTTCTAAAACATGTATTGGACGTTGGTCCGAGTATGCAAAGTCTAACCTTGCTAAAATTGCTTCGTAATTTAATACCGTACCGTGATTAGTTAAAATGTCATTTGCTTGTTCTATACACTTATTTCGAAGTATTACTAGTGCTGAAAAGTACCTACTGGTATCTTCATAGCATGACCAATAGCTTGTCTCCATGAAACATATTTTTGGGCGTCGCCTGTAAAAGTCGGCACCGATTTTATTACATCTAAACTCATTGGCGCAAAATTATAGTCCGCTAATGAACAACTTTAGTGTGATACTAAGCTTAAAATGACGTTTGAGTCATGTCTGAAACGTCATTTTAAGCTAGTATCACACTAAAGTTCTTCATTAGCGGACTATAATTTTGAGCCATTGTATCTATATTTTTCTGGTTTAATTTCTTCTGTTTGGAATTCTTTGATTGCGGGCTTTCCAGTCATGAGACTATCTAATTTTGATGTTAAATCAGCTATTTGTGATTGTAAAACTTCCATGATTACTAATTCACTTATTTCCGATTTCTCAAAATTTAATTTAATTTTACTTAACTCTTGCAATTCAAAATTATCTTGATCTTCTTTAACACTTTGTAACTTAAGTTTACTTTTAAATGATTCTTTATATTTGGTTAATCTATTCATAACACCTTTTTATATAATCTATCATACTTAATATATATAATATAATTCTTACTTAAAACTGCAATACCGCTCTGGGATTCTTTGTCTGCAATTCCGCACTGTACCTCTCTGGGATTCTTTGGTGTAGAATTATCTTTCTCTATCTTCTTTTGGGGTTGGTTGAAATGAAATATTTTCGTGATGACTCACTATTTCGTTTCTTCAATTTTTCTCGATACAATGTTCGATACTTTATTGCCTGTGATGTATTGTTAACACTATCTTACTTTTATTTTCAGATTTCTTGATGTTCACTGATCACTTAATACGTCTTCATACAATTGTTCATTTGTATTACTTGAAGAACATATTTCTGGCACTTGATAGCACTCACTGATTTTACGTTAAATTTACTTTATTATTTTTCAATTTATATTTACGTTAAATAGCTTTGTAGGGCTATCCCGGACGAGCCCCCAATTAATTTATGTAACACTTAATTTTGATAAAAAAACTTTATTTAATATATTCAAACTTAATCTAGTTATATAAATGGTCACAACGTCTTAAGGTTCTAAATTGACTTAAAAAATTATGTGTTGTCACTGACTTAAAAGAAGTGTCCTTCGGTTTGCTATGATATTCCTATTTATACTATTTGACAAATAAAAACATCTGTTATCCAAGGATGTGTTCTTACTAATTGATATTTAATAATTTGGCTTGTCTGGACTCTGGTATTTTTCCATTGATGATTTTGTGTATTAATACTTTATTGTCCTTGTATATGGTATTGTACTAATTGATATTTGATCGTTTGGCTTGTCTGGTATTTTTCCATTGGTGTATATTATATTTTGGAATATGAGTCACTTTCTAGGGCGTGTGCAGAGATGTGGATGTAGTCCAGAGAGCCAAGAAAAGACGACTACATTGGCTCAGCAACACCGAGCGAATGGAGGACAAATCTCAAACCTAATAAGTCTTCTCTTCGCACCCCCTAGGTTCAAGACAAACAGGAAGACCGAAACTTTGGTACAAAGACCAAGTAACTGCGCCTATTTTTGACGACTGGAAAATGCGTGCGAGAGACCGTTCCCGGTGGAAAACTGCTGTTTTTTAGGTTGAGATCCTACAATGATTTGGAAGCCAGATAAGTATAATGACAAAAGTCATTTCGATACAAATTGTACAAATAGAATTACACATTCCGGACACATACAAAGTTTGATTGAAAATTCTTTCATACCAGTTTTTCACTGGCCTTTTGACCTGAAAGAAAATATTATTTTTAAAATTCTCATGAAACCTTAATTTTATTTTTCATAGGACACATACATTTCTGTAGATTTTGGTATTCCTATTGCTGTTTTTTCCGAATGCTAAAGTTTCGTATAAGTTATGTATGTATGCTCTATGATACGAGTCGAGTATATCATAGTCATTGGGTCATATTCTAAAAGATGAGCAAGAGCTCAGAGTCTGAGCTAACGAGCTTGAACTCACCTCTGAGATCGATTGAGCAGGGCTGAACTCAGACTCAGTTTTGTATGCAAAAAAACGAGTTCAAGCTCAACAGCTATTACTTGTTGAAATTGAGATCGATCTCAAAGCTCTTTTCGTGGCTTAGTTATGAGTATACTTTATGGGAAGCGCGTGAAAAAAATGCCATCTGAAAGTGAAAATGGTGCATATATAAATAGGGAATCGGAAGTTATTATTATTCATATGACTATACAGGGTGATTCACGAGCGTTGTGCCAAAAAGCTAGAGCGTGTAGGTTGAGTTGAGACAAGAACAAAATCGTATGGGAGGGAGGGGTCTATTCTCCCCCGTTTAGCCGGGAGGGGCAATTTTCTGAAAAATTGACTTATTTTGTTAAAAAAAATATTAAAAATCAACGGCTTCGTTTACAACACCATGCTATACCTTTCTGGAAAGCCAAAAAACTTCTTCTTTCACTTTGTTTTTAAATTAAATTGTTTCAAACGAACAGTTTAAAAAAATAAATTTTCAAACTCAAAATTTTCAAAAAAAAGAAAAAAAAATCATATTTGAACGATTTTTTTTTCAAAATTTTATGTAATTAAGTACTAATTTTGTTTTAAAAATTCAATGTCTTTGTTAATTTTTAGTCGAAAACAGAAAACCGGATGCAAAAATGTCTTTTCGTTTTTGAGAAATTAAAAAAAAAAACCAAAACCACTTTTTTCTAAGAAAATCGTTTTTAATTTATTTTTACCTATGTGGACTTTTTGTAAAATTTATTTATGAAACATTAACCTTGCTTTTACTATTTGTTTTGTAATTGGAGTTTTATGAGGACTCAATAAAGTAGAAAAGTATTGGAGTTTCCCTGGATTAATCATTTTGTTCATTGATAACGTCTGCCATTGACCTTTCACTACTAGCTCTCCGTGCTCTCGTCGGTGGATTCTTGAAAACATGCTACGACTTGGGCGCCATCTATTGTGTTATCTTTCAGCGTAGAGTCTTTCGGCTTCCCGATCTCGACAACAAGTGTAGCAGAAGTTCCTGTCCGCTAACTCTTCTCGAGAGTATGAGTTTGTTATTGTTAGGAGTTGGTGAGTTAATATTTTAATTGTAAATGGTTGTTTAGTAAATATGCGATTTCTTTTATTTACCTTTAGGTTATTAATTGTTTTTTCATTCAAGAAAAAATGCGGTTTAATTATCTTAAGCCCCTAGCAGGTAGAACCCTTCGCCGGCGAGTGGCCGCGACCCCAGGTATAGTAAAAAAAATTGCAGGTCAGTTTCAGACGTTATCAATGAACAAAATGGTTAATCCAGGGAAAATCCAACACTTTTCTACTTTATTGAGTTCTCATAAAACTCCAATAACAAAAAATTAAATTTATAAATTAAACTAATAAATTAAATCAAAAGTACAGATAGGTAAAAATAAAAACAAAGATTTTTTTAGAAAAAGTGGTTTTGGTTTTTTTTTTAATTTCTCAAAAACGAAAAGACATTTTTGCATCCGGTTTTCTTTTTTCGACTAAAAATTAACAAAGACATTGCATTTTTAAAACAAAATTAGTACTTAATTACATAAAATTTTGAAAAAAAAATCGTTCAAAAATTATTTTTTTTCTTTTTTTTTTGAAAATTTTGAGTTTGAAAATTTATTTTTTTTAAACTGTTCGTTGAAACAATTTAATTTAAAAACAAAGTGAAAGAAGAAGTTTTTGGCTTTCCAGAAAGGTATAGCATGGTGTTGTAAACGAAGCCGTTGATTTTTAATATTTTTTTTAACAAAATAAGTCAATTTTTCAGAAAATTGCCCCTCCCGGCTAAACGGGGGAGAATAGACCCCCCCCCCTCCCATACGATTTTTTTCTTGTCTCAACTCAACCTACACGCTCTAGCTTTTTGGCACAACGCTCGTGAATCACCCTGTATAGTAAAGAGTTTTTCAAAATACAGGAGTCGTGTAAGGATTCTGACCATCAAACTTCAACACTTGTAAACTTTTCTTCCGCATTGCATAAAGCTTGAACATTAATGGAGTATATCCTTTACGATTAATGTACTACTCATGAAAATTCAAAGGTTTCCTTATTCGGACATGAATGCAATCTAGAGCACCAATAGCATAAGGAAACTCGTACTTCCTGCTTCATAACCTTTGCGCTTTTGGATTTCTTTCACAGTATGTGGGAATATAATCCAATAATGTGCATGGCTTGATATTTCTGCAGAAACTTGCTGTCCAACGATGAACACTGTTGATTGATGAACTCCAACTCTTATTTGGAACCCGGGGTCTTCTATGTATATATTGCAGAAAGATTCTTATTTTTTCTTGGTTTGTAAAAGCACCATCATGTGTTTCTGAGCTCGGCCCCAAAAATTCTTCCATCAACAATCGCACAACTTCTTCACTAAACCGATACAGGTTAGGTTAGGTTAGGTTAAATGGGCTGACATTTGGTTTTGTTACCGTCACACTTAGATCAATGTTGATCCTTTGTGATACCCTGAAGTATTGTTACTTCTGAAGTGTATTAACCTATGAATTCTATGGTTGGTCAAGCCATTTGGTGGACTTGACAAAGTTTAATAAGCGATTGCCTGGGAGTTCAGATAGTTCTTCTAGTTCATTAAAGAAACAGTTGCCTTAAAAATTGATATCTAGTACGGCAGAGTGCTAGACAGTGGCATAAGAAGTGAGCAGTGTTCTCGTGCTCTTCTTTATTGCCGCAGCCTCTACATATGTCGTCTATACTAAGCCCCATCTTCTTTTTGTGTTAGCCAAGTAGGTTATTTCCCGTTATCACGGTTATAACATAAGGGATCTGAGGGACGGTTTTTTAAGAAGTAGAAACTTATCGGATTTTTTCTAGTAGGTTCCATCTATCATTGGGGGATTCTAATGTTATTATGGTCTATGAGAGAGGGATCAAGTACCGAGCCTTCTCTTGCAAGCTCATTCGCTTATTCGTTTCCTGGCACACCACTGTGACCGGGGAGCCCAGCAGAGTCTTACGTTATGCTGCATATCAAGAACCCTTAGCTCTTCGCGACAGCAAGAAATAAGCTTTGACTTGATTTGCGTGGCAGAAATAGCTTTTATTGTTTTCTTGGCTATCAAAGGAAAAGGTGATAACAGCGTGTGATATCGCCATCATGCATATTTGATTAGCAGCACTGTTTTCTCAATATTCTCTATTGGGGGTAAAACCTATAAAACCGACGAAAATCTTCTTCAATTGGACACCTTCTTTCTTTATAAATTCTTTGTCCGGCATAATTAACAATAAACTCAGCAACCCTTACAGTTTTATGTGAACTGAGTCCGAGAAATGCCAGGCTTAATAATTTGTGAGATCGATCTCATGTAACCAAGTGTTTTCCTCATCCTTTTGCATATGAAAACGAGCTCAATCTCATGGCGAGCTTTCATTTTGAGAATCTCATCCCTCTGAGATTGAACTCACAAATTGAGATCTAACTCGGTCAGTAATTATTTTTTTTGCATACAACCTTAAGAAAGTTCTCAAAAAAGTGAGTAAAGAGTTTGATCTCATCTTTTTGCATACGACCCATTGTTTGTTTTTGAAAACTGAGTCGAAAACTTTGTATTGAAATTGGCATTTACCAGTAAATATTTGATGAGTAAACACATGTCGGTGTTCGTGTAGTTTAAATTCAGTTGCATTTAAAAAGCCGGCATTGTACCTATTGTTGAAGCTCTATTTAAAATTTTCCCCGTGTGTGCTTCTGCACCCAGAAAGAAGTACGGCGATAGTAATATTTTTTTCCATACATGACTGATGCTTTCGATTGCTTGCTTTCTCGGAAACGAAAATTAAACAGGAGTTAAAGAGAAATTTAATCGTTTTAATATTTATTACACTTTTCGTTCACTTGCAGGAGAAGGACAGTTATCCTTATTTGTTAAGAGTTGATGAAGAGCTTTTTATTTTTAATTTGATTTTCGGAATAAAAAAAAAAAATGTCTAGGAAATGTTTTGAACGGACTCGGACTCGGACTCGGACTCGTACTCGGACTCGGACTCGGACTCGGACTCGGACTCGGACTCGGACTAGGCCTCGGATTCGGACTCGGACTCGGACTCGGACTCGGACTCAGACTCGGACTCGGACTCGGACTCGGACTCGGACTCGGACTCGGACTCGGACTCGGACTCGGACTCGGGCTCGGACTTGGACTCGGACTCGGACTCGGACTCGGACTCGGATTTAGACTAGGCTTCGGATTCGGACTCTGACTCGGGCTAGAACTCGTCACTAAGATTAGTAAACACTGACAGAGAAATTATTTTTAACATGGGCCAATGTCAGGGTACGCCAAAGAACGCCTTTTTTAAATCATCAAAAAGTGATGTTTTTTTTTTTTTTTAATCACATCCCACAGTGTGGAACATGAATTCCCGAACATCCTGTTTATACCGCCAAAGTAACGAGTATGTTGAATTCGTTGGTTGTCCACGAATAAATGTTGAATGCAAAATATATTAAGTCTTATTTTCATATACCCACCAAACCGCGTTTTCCTCTGAACACAAAAGAATCCTTGTTGTGCAGAAAATTGAAAACAAAATCATTTTCATTCCGGAAAATTATACACACTTTGTTCATGCATGATTTTCTGTTACTGAACCCGCACCGAGAACTATTGCTGGACACTCAAAGCCTATTGGCTTGTGTGAAGAAGCAATTAGGTGGAAAAACAATTGCATGCAACGGTGAACGAGCTAGCAAGTTTCTTGATTCAAAAAAGCGTGAAGTTAGCTCATGGGAATCAGTTCATTGTTAGACACAAATTGAAATGTGGGTGAACACACTTTCAAGGAAGTTGAGATTAAGGATTGTACTGTTAGGGCGCTTAAAGGCATAATAAGTTAATTAGACCGTACTCAGAATTTTGAAGATAGTTTGACTGGAATTATTTTGTAAAGTAGCAAAAAACGGACAGCGTTGATATCGGTCTTAATTCGATAGTTTTTGTTTTGTTCTTTTAGCTACATATTGTGAAGAAGCTTCATTTGGAGGGGGGCGTGTAACACGAAGTACGCCATTGAACGAATTTGATGGAGACTGATATTTGTTAAGCTTCCTGTGGGCGTTATTTAGAACTTATTCGGAGTTCTTATGAAGCTTTTTCAGTTTCCGTTGCAGGTTTCAAACATTTCAAAGGATTTGAAATATAAATGTGGGACAACTTTAATTTTTTTTTTTTTTAATTAAATGTTACAATTTCCCTGGTGTCCAAGAGCCAAGATAAGGCGAAGGGTATGCTGCCAAAAGGTAGGAATAAGGCTGCCATGAAACCCATGAACAGGTACCACCCACTGCGTTAATTTTTCAGGATTTTATTTATTGCGATTTTTTTTTTCGGGATTTTGACACCAGTCCGAGATTTCAACCTTAATCAGAGTAAGAAATCTATTCGTCTCGACATCTACTACCTTCTGTTATGCATTTGCCGTTCTCTTTTACGCTCTCGAAATGTAACCGTAACGTGAGTCCAGTTATTCATCATGCCATGTACGGCATTCGGTTTATGAAATTGCATACATAAAAGCTCGGTCACTCAAGTGTTAAGTCTCCTCCAGTCAGCAAGCTCAAAGTGTATTTAGTTTTATAATCATAACCCACCTTTTTTATATTGGATTAATAAAACCTTTTATGAATTATTAAAGTTTTCGTCTTTAATTCGTCTAAATACAGAACATTAATATTGGCGACGAGGATAAAAAAAAAGTCTAAAGCAAAAAATAAGTCAACTCGTTGTTTTTCTAATATAAAAAGTCAGTCTAACACGTGGGTCACAATGTCGAAGTCAATTGGTTACGTCGAGCCTTATGAAATCGGAGATAATTTCAAAGATTATGAAAATCGTCTAGTTAATTTCTTTAAATTAAACAAAATAAGTGATAACGAACAGCCACCGCGCTCACGAACCAAGAAGAACAAGAACAGAAAACTCCAGATGTCAACTTGGGAGTTTATAAGTTAAAAATATTGGACGATCAGCAGTCCGATAGCTTCATAGAAGGGTTGAAGCACGAAAAAAATCAGCAGGCGCTTTTGGAGCATGACAATTTAAGTTTTGAGGAATATTGCGATAAGGCCCTGTCCATAGAGGCGTCCGAGAAAGCTGCATCATCTGTCCAAGAACCTGCTTCAACAAATGCTGTCTACAGTTCGAAGTGAGTAAAATTGTTATTGAACAAACCAAGACGAACAGTTTTACAGGATTTATTGAATAATATACAGTATTCCCCGCTTAATTGCACTGACCATTTTGTCAGATTTTTCGGTCAATTATCCGGGTGGTTCAATTAACGAAACCCCGCTTAATTGACATATCTGTTCAATTAAGCGAAACCCGTTTAATTGCACGAGTAGGTCAACTAAAAAATAAAATATTCATTCCAGAAATTCACTCTATAAACATTTCAGTGTCAACTTACGAAAACCTGGAGAAAAATCGAAAAGAATACACACGCAAATATGTTAAAATATCTCGTATGACAAAAAACCATTGAATAAGAAGTACAGGAAGGGGTCTTATGAAAAAGAAGTGAAGCATTTTTCAAAGTACTGTGAGTTTCACAAACACAAATGCATTACAACAGGGCTGGCCTGCAGTTAGAACGGTTAATCTCCGGGGCGCCAAGTGTTATTCACAATGGACCCTTGAGGCACAGATAATAAATTTATACAGATGTCTTATTCCTGCAGAAAAAAATGAAACATATTTTGCTCTTAACAGACAACGCCTTAACAAACAAGGAGCTTTTTGAATCTTTTTTCCTTGCCTAAGTATTCATTTATGGACAATGAGGCGAGCGAAAATAGATTTTTAATGCATTAAGTGAATGCGTTAAAGCTTTTGGAAAAAGCTTTTTTTTGGTAGCTTTCAGTTTCATATATCATTTCTCGCCATAAGGGTGAGACATCTGTATAAATTTACTATCTGTGCTTGAGGTCTAAGTGAGTTAATGACATATCTGGACAGCCACTCCAACCTTTCCTAACCTACATGGTGTTATAAAGCTCAAGGTGCACACGCACGATTTGTATTGTTTTTTTTTTTAATTCCTCAGTACATTTTCTTAATTTTTCATCCGTTATTCATCACATTTATTGCACCTTTTTGGGTGGTATTTTAAAGCGTTGAAAAGCACAAGAAATTGTACAGCACCTTACGATCACCAACATTAATAAATGCGCCCCTGAATTCGAGTTTTTGTTTTTGTGACAGATAAGACTAAAGATAAAGACCAAATAAATTCTATGGACAAAGGATTTTTATTTTTGAGAAATTTAGCAAAAACTTCACTTTTTAAATTTGTTTTACAGATCTGTTAAATAAATTTATAAAAAATGACAGCACAGGAAAAAGTTTGACAGCACAGGAAAAAATTTGACATCATCAGAAATGTTTGTTGCTTCACTCACGCACACTGTACATGTAGCTAACACAGCTTTCTGTACTTCTTATTCAATGCAAAAAAAAACAAAAACAAACAATAGCTAGCTGTCATTTGTTATACAGCGAACAGTACTGACAATTTTAGCGCTTCCACTAATGTCGTTTTTCATTGGTCGGTTTTTGACGTTTCTTCTTCTACCTCCAATGGAACGGGTTATGATATATGTGTCATTCTTCTTGTTTTCAAAACAGAAGAGTTCTGCTCTTCTCAGAAGCATTCCGTCTGTCAAAGTCAATCCAATGGAATGGTTTCAGAAGACTTCTGGACTCTCCCGAAATCCGAAGGCTTCCGGACGACTGGAAAACGACATAAGAGAATTTGTTTTTAGGTTTGTTTCATTATAATTTTTTTTCCGTCAAATTATCCGAAAAATGTCCATGTATTCAGTTTTTCTGCTGCATATTTTTAAGATCAATTAAGCGATTAATTCAATTAAGCGGGGTTCAATTAACCGTCTAAAAAGCTTTGCTACTAATACGAGAAATTTTCGAAGCCAATTTTTTCGACCAATTAAGCGGGATGTTCAATTAAGCGAGGTGCAACTAAGCGGGGATTACTGTATTTAGTTGTAAGCAATTGGAGAATCGAGAAAAGACTGAAAAATTATTTTTACAAAAACAAATCAAACGCTAGCAAGTTATTTTATAATTCAACTAGCTGACCCTGCAGACTTCGTACTGCCTCAATCGATAAATAAAAGCTCTAGGCTTTGCTATCCCGCTACTACTCTACCCGCTACCCTCTACCCGCTACCCGCTTTGAGCTACCCTAGTAACCGCTATGATTGCGATTCATGTTAGATTGGCCCAAAAATTTTACTTTACTCAGGCTATATGTAAAGTGAAAATTTTATAAAAATGCCTTGAGGATTGAGTGGATATAGAGTCCCTACCGGACATACGAATACAAACTTAAAAATGCAGCTCAAATCATACCTATGCAAAAACTTGATTTAAGGTCTTGAAGTTCTTCGTGCTCTCGTAGAGTTTTCCAAGTTCCCAATCAAAAATTTTAAATTTTTCCATTTGAAAATCAATGCATTTACAATAACATGCAATTTTCCATTTGAAAACCAAAGGATTTTCTGAGTTTTTCATCAAGAACTTTCTATTTTCCATTCGAAAACCCATTATGAAATTTTCCAGTTTTCCATTTGAAAACCAATGCACCTACCTACAATTATATGCAATTTTCCCTTTGACAACCAATGAGTTTTCTGAGTTTTTCATTAAGAACTTTCTATTTTAAATTCGAAAACCCATCATGAAATTTTCCAGTTTTCCATTTGAAAACCAATGCACCTGTAATTACATGCAATTCAACTTTGAAAACCAAAGAGGTTTTTGAGTTTTCCATAAAGAACTTAGTATTTTACATTCGAAAACCCATTTTGAAATTTTCCAGTTTTCCATTTGAAAACCAATGCACCTATAACATGCACTTTTCCTTTTGAAAACCAATGAGTTTTCCAAGTTTTTCCTCAAGAAATTTCTATTTTTTTTCATTCGAAAACCCGTTTTGAAATCTTCCAGTTTACCATTTGAAAACCAATGCACCTATAATAACATGCAATTCAACTTTGAAAACCAAAGAGTTTTTTGAGTTTTCCATAAAGAACTTAGTATTTTACATTCAAAAACCCATTTTGAAATTTTCCAGTTTTCCATTTGAAAACCAATGCACCCATAATAACATGCAATTTTTCTTTTGAAAACCAATGAGTTTTCCGAGTTTTTCCTCAAGCACTTTCTATTTTCCATTCGAAAACCCATTATGAAATTTTCCAGTTTTCCATTTGAAAACCAATGCACCTACAATTTTATGCAATATCCCTTTGAAAACCAAAGAGTTTTTTGAGTTTTCCATAAAGAACTTTCTATTTTCCATTCGAAAACCCATTTTGAAATTTCCCAGTTTTCCATTTGAAAACCAATGCACCTATAAAATTACATGCAATTCAACTTTGAAAACCAAAGAGTTTTTTGAGTTTTCCATAAAGAACTTTCTATTTTCCATTCGAAAACCCATTTTGAAATTTTCCAGTTTTCCATTTGAAAACCAATGCACCTACAATTATATGCAATTTTCCCTTTGACAACCAAAGAGTTTTCTACGTTTTTCATAAAGAACTTTCTATTTTCCATTCGAAAACCCATCATGAAATTTTCCAGTTTTTTATTTGAAAACCAATGCACCTATAATTACATGCAATTTTCCTTTTGAAAACCAATGAGTTTTCCGAGTTTTTCCTCAAGCACTTTCTATTTTCCATTCGAAAGCCCATTTTGAAATCTTCCAGTTTTCCATTTGAAAACCAATGCACCTATAATTACATGCAATTCCCCTTTGAAAACCAAATAGTTTTTTGGGGTTTCCATAAATAACTTTCTATTTTCCATTCGAAAACCCATTTTGAAATTTTCCAGTTTTCCATTTGAAAACCAATGCACCTATAATTACATGCACTTTTCCTTTTGAAAAACAAAGAGTTTTCCGAGTTTTTCCTCAAGCACTTTCTATTTTCCATTCGAAAAGCCATTCTGAAATTTTCCAGTTTTCCATTTGAAAACCAATGCACCTACAATTTTATGCAATTTCCCTTTGAAAACCGAAGAGTTTTCTGAGTTTTTCCTCAAGGACTTTCAATTTTTCATTCGAAAACCCGTTTTGAAATCTTCCAGTTTTCCATTTGAAAACCAATGCACCTATAATTCCATGCAATTCAACTTTGAAAACCAAAGAGTTTTTTGAGTTTTCCATAAAGAACTTTCTATTTTCCATTCGAAAACCCATCATTTTGAAATTTTCCAGTTTTCCATTTGAAAACCAATCCACCTATAATTACATGCACGTTTCCTTTTGAAAACCAATGAGTTTTCCAAGTTTTTCCTCGAGCACTTTCTATTTTCCATTCGAAAACCCATTTTGAAATCTTCCAGTTTTCCATTTGAAAACAAATAGACCTATAATTACATGCAATTTTCCCTTTGAAAATTTAAAATCTATGCCCAAGAATTCGCTTGTAAACATTGTCTTGGTCCAAAAGCTTAGGTAGGTTTTAGCCTTAAATATTATAAGGAAGAATGAAAAGGAAATGAAATAAAATGAAATGAAATGAAAATAGAGAGACATTTCAAAAAATTGATGTCGCCTGTCACTCTGTCAGTTTCCTGAATTTAAAAACAAAATTTCGGGTAAGTAAATTAGGGGCCAGTTATAGCTATCATTAAAAACTATCATTAAAAGTTGGAACACATGAAAATTGGATTTTTTTACTTACGTGTGTTTATAGCGATCATTAAATTATTTAAATGTCATTCAAATATTTATTTAATAAACTGACACCAAATATTTTTTTAATGATTGAAAATCCTTCATTAATTTTTTTAATGAAAGATGGAACATTAAAAAAGGGGAACACAAACACTGGAAAAAAGTGTTTCATTTTTTGAAATTTAATTATTAGCTTGTCATTAAAACGAATTTTCATCATTAAAGTAAATAAATGCATTTTTCACCAAAAATATTCTTTTGTAGGATTATTTTTCGCCAGAAAAAAATATTTCAATGGATTTGCCATCGATTGGTATGAGATTGATATATAAAATCAAAGTACAACACACCACATTATCCGAATGAAAATTTTTAATGATAGTTTTTAATGAATGCTATAACTGGCCCCTTAGAAATCAATGTTTTTTAGTCCTTTTTAATTATTTCTTTTCATTACATAACCTCCTACTGCACAATAGTGCATGGGAGAACAGTTTGTCAACATTTATAAAGCATGACTTTTGTTTGTTTATTGGTTTATCGACTACAAACATACAACCGACAAACAAACAAAAGTCTTACTTTATATATTAGTACCTATAGATGAACGGGCAGTTGCCCGTAGCTTAGTTGGTAAGTGCGTTGGCTGCTAAGCAGAACGTCGTTGGTTCGAGTCCTACTCAGGCCAAGTTTTTATTTCATCTTTCACGGGTACTGCCTCTTGCGAAGACCTGACAAATCTTCCAAGAGTATCAATCTGTCATGAAAAAGTGCTTCTCAACTTTGCCGTTAGGAATCGGCGTTAAATTGTAGGTCCCCTCAATTCTTCACACGCACTCAGAGAATTGTTGATGAGAGTAAGCCACTTAGGCCCTTATCTCTTCAAGAGCTGTCGCGCCACTCTATTTATTTTTTTTTAGATGAACAAAGTAGAATATATCAAAGTATATCTAACATGGAAAAGGTACTGTATTGCCAATGGTAACAATTCAATATACTGACAATTAAACTAAAAAAATATTATTTACCTATTATCAGGGGATATATCCCCTCACCCCCATTTAGATCCATAATTGTATAACATAACCAGTCATGCCAAATAAGTTAAGGAAACGTACTCTGAAATTTAATTACTACTTCCTACGTGAATTAAGTCTTATTAGTACTCACAGGATTCCTAGAGGCATTGTAAATTGTACATTCTATACATACATTCTACGGAGAAAACACAAAGTCAACTTCATCTGAGAGAAATCAAAGGGCACGATAGTGCCCACCGAAGTTCTAACATTACTCCCTTTTTACAGGATCGAACTCAAGCACATTTTTAACCCCCCATAACTTTTGAACCCATAGAGTTAGAAGCTTTAAATTTGAATTACGTATTAACTTCATGGGCGCAAAGGTCCCTTAAATTTTTTTTTTGTAGAACCACTACTTCCTGAGATATTGAACAGTATAAATTTCAAAAACCGTAAGTGATTCACTCACTCACTGATCATCAACATTATGAAGCACTTCTAACAATAGCAGAATCTTGAAATTTGGAAAGTTTCAATTTGCTCATTTAGGGAGCGTGGTATCCACCCACTTTCTTAAAATGGGCGTAGGATATTCAAATTCGGAATACTAATAGGGTTTTGGTTGAATATAAAGAAAAATGTAAGTCAAACATTTTAGTTTCATTTAAGGGCGTGCGTCGTTTCCGCCCACTATCTTAAAACGGTCGTAGGATGTTGAAATTTAGAATTCTTGTAAAGTTTTGGTTGAATAACATGAACAAAATGAGAAAAAATCTATTTCCAGTTAGGAGCGTGGTATCCGCTCACTTTGTTAAAATGGTCGAAAACGTTTAAATTCGAAATTATGATAGAGTTTCGTTTGAGTATAATGTATAAGAGAAAATATAAGTACAAAATTGCAGTTTCATTACAGGGGCGCGGCTGCCACCCACTTTCTTAAAATGGTCATAGGATGTTGAAATTTAGAATTCTGGTTTGTTAAACTTCATAAAACTCCATGAGTAACTTTCCTTAGTGGTTTCACAATCGACCCTTGATGTCTAAATGTGACATCTAGACAGCCACTCTAACCTAACCTACCTATTACTTATTTATAAATTGGCAGAGCAATTATACCTATTGTTAAAGTTTGCGAATTGCTAGCTTATTAAGTTATTTCGAGGTTGATGCTTTCATAAGAAAAAAACTTTGCAAAAAGATGTGAAATCAGAACAAAACTTGTAAATTTTCATCCAAACTATTTTCTATTTTGAATTTAAAAGTTTGAACATGTATTTTTGTCAATTGTTAAGATGATTATTGGGCTTAATGTTCCAAAATTTGTTGATGCAATTAAATAATAAATTAATTCATAGTTTTCCAAACGTTTCTCCGGTTGTTTTCCGGCATCTTCAGGGGTGAATTTTATTAAAAACCTTTTGATTTAAATAACAGTTTTTTAAATGAATAATTATTTGTTAACAATTTGATTTTTATAGTCAAGTACTTACTATTTAATTTAAAACTACATTTATTTTTGAATAATTTAGGAAAAACTAGCACAGACAATTATTAAAGTGAACAAGCAAAACAGAAAAACTAAACTTTAATATCACAGGAACTATTTGATGGTAACACTATATATTGCACTGATATTGTCTTTGTCGGTGTCTTCTTTGTGGTTCATTGTTCGTTCTATGTTTTTTTGAATATGTAGGGTGTAGGCTCTCTAGTGTGTCAGCGATGCCAACCTAGGCATGTTCATGCCTTTTAGGCATTATTTTGCCTGCTAAGGCTCTGAGGCTTATTTTTTGGCAAAAAGGCATCTTTTTTTCATTTCAGTTTCAGACTAGGTACTAACTTTTTTTATTTTATTGAAGCATTCTTAAAATTAAACCTATAAGATTGAAATTTGTAAGTTCGACCTTAGAAATGAGTTTCCACCTTCAAATTGTTCGAATTTTCCGAACAGTTTTTTCTGGTGCTCATTTATCTCGCTGTCTTTCACTGTCTAAGCCAGGGAAGCTCTGATGTTAGTATTTCTCTATTGTTTTGTTTTTTCCACTTCTAGTCATGTTAAACTGAAAGTAAACCGTTTTTGTAACATTGCGGATTGCGGTTTGTTAATTTACTTACATTTGCATTCGACCTTGCCGTTTTTAACTGAAGAAAAGTAAATAAACTCACTTTTATTATTTGTTTATACGATTTTCAATAATTCGAATTGAATTCAAGGTTTTAGTTTTACGTTCTAAGTTTTCCAAGCAAAAAATGAAAAAAAAAACAGTTTTTTAGGTTCTTAGACCTAAAATAAAAAAAAATAAACTTCCACTGATAAAACTCAAGAAAAGGCATTTTTTTAATGAAATAGGCATCTTTTTTCCCTAATGCAGGCATTTTTTGGGCTAAAGTGGTTGGCAGCTAGTGTAGCGGATACCCATTCGTCTTTCCTTGTCTATTATTCTCACATTGTCAATATCGGGTTGATGTTGCAGTTCGATCATATGCTGTGAGAGAGCTGTTGTTGTTTTTTTCCTTCGAACGTCAGCTTCGTGCTCAGTTAATCTGACTCCCAAGGCGCGCTTCGTGGTACCAATGTAGATTTGTTTACACTCATCTTCATGTTTACCTTTGCAAGGAATTGCATAGACGACGACGTCATATTGATCTCTTTTTTTTTATATGTGGTTTAAGGTTGGTGAAAATTTGTTGCAGTGTGTTGTTCGATTTGTGTGCGAAAATGGTTTTTTTTGTTGTCTATATCAAAAGTTTGTTTGAGTGTTCGGTTATCGGTGAGGTGTGGTATGAAGGTTAATGAGTAATATCTAGGGTTACCATCTGTCTGTTTTATTGTTGGTTGTTGAATATTTATATGGTTATGGATTTGATGCATTTTCGTGTTTATCAACTCGTTGATTATTAGGGTCGGATAGTTGTTCTTTTTTAAAATGTTTATAATTTTTGTTATGTTCGTTTGATGGAATTTTTTGTCACATATCAATTACTTTGTTTATAAAGTTTGTAGCTGTGTTTATTTTATATTTGATTGGTAGTGAGGACATGAAAGGAGAACCAGCAAAAATGTATGGAAGCTGGCCTAGGAACCAATAACGACATGATATATATCAATGGAAAGGTTTTTTTTGTATACTGTGTGGAAAAAGTTATTGCAAAATGAAGTCATTCACTAGTAATTACTAATTTCTTGTTTTCAACTTGACCTTGGATCTAATAACGACATGATGTATATCAATTGAAAGGTTTTTTTTGTGCACTTTAACTTTTGTTTTGGCAAGAAGTCCAAAATCGCTGTGGGGAAAAAGTTATTGCACAATTAAGTCATTCAAAAAAAAAATTGTTTGCTTGCTTTCAACTTCTTGCCAAAACAAAAGTTAAAAGCACAAAAAAACCTTTCAATTGATATACATCATGTCGTTATTAGATCCAAGGTCAAGTTGAAAACAAGAAATTAGTTATTACTTGTGAATGACTTTATTGTGCAATAACTTTTTCCACACAGCGATTTGGGACTTACTGCCGTAGCAAAAGTTAAAGTAGACAAAAAAACCTTTCTATTGATATACAGGGTGATTCACGAGCGTTGTGCCAAAAAGCTAGAGCGTGTAGGTTGAGTTGAGACAAGAAAAAAATCGTATGGGAGGGGGGGGTCTATTCCCCCCCGTTTAGCCGGGAGGGGCAATTTTCTGAAAAATTGACTTATTTTGTTAAAAAAAATATTAAAAATCAACGGCTTCGTTTACAACACCGTGCTATACCTTTCTGAAAAGCCAAAAACTTTTTCTTGCACTAAGTTTTTAAATTAAATTGTTTTAACGAATAGTTTAATAAAAATAAATTTTCAAACTCAAAATTTTCAAAAAAAAAGCAAAAAAAAAATTTTTGAACTAATTTTTTTCAAAATTTTATGTAATTAAGTACTAATTTTGTTTTAAAAATTCAACGTGTTTGTTAATTTTTAGTCGAAAACAGAAAAGCGGATGCAAAAATGTCTTTTCGTTTTTGAGAAATTAAGAAAAAACCGAAACCACTTTTTTCTAAAAAAATCTTTGTTTTTATTTTTACCTATCTGGACTTTTAGTTTAATTTATTAGTTTAATTTATAAATTTAATTTTTTGTGATTGGAGTTTTATGAGGACTCAACAAAGTAGAAAAGTATTACATTATCTCTGGATTAACCATTTTGTTCTTGATAACGTCTGAAAACTGAACTGTAATTTTTTCTTACTATACCTGGGGCCGCGGCCACTCGCCAGCGAAGAGTTCTACTTGCTAGGGGCTTAAGATAATTAAACCGCATTTTTTCTTGAATGAAAAAACAGTTAACAACCTAAAGGTAAATAAAAGGCATCGCATATTTACTAAACCACCATTTACAATTAAAATATTAACTCATCAACACATAACAATAACAAACTTATACGCTCGAGAAGAGTTAGCGGACAGGAACTTCTGCTACGGTTTAACTTAACTTTGTTGCACTAACGTAGCGAGATCGGGAAGCTGAAAGACTCTACGCTGAAAGATATCCCAATAGATGGCGCCGAAGTCGTAGCATGTTTTCAAGAATCCGCCGACGAGAGCGCTGAGAGCTAGAAGTGAAAGGTCAATGGCAGACGTTATCAATGAAAAAAATGATTAATCCATTAAAAATCCAATACTTTTCTACTTTATTGAGTCCTCATAAAACTCCAATCACAAAAAATTAAATTTATAAATTAAACTTATAAATTAAACTAAAAGTCCAGATAGGTAAAAATAAAAACAAAGATTTTTTTAGAAAAAAGTGGTTTTGGTTTTTTCTTAATTTCTCGAAAACAAAAAGACATTTTTGCATCTGGTTTTCTGTTTTTGACTAAAAATTAACAAACACATTGAATTTTTAAAACAAAATTAGTACTTAATTACATAAAATTTTGAAAAAAATTAGTTCAAAAATGTTTTTGTTGCTTTTTTTTTGAAAATTTTGAGTTTGAAATTTTTTTTTTTTTAAACTGTTCGTTAAAACAATTTAATTTAAAAACAAAGTGAACGAAAAAGTTTTTGGCTTTTCAGAAAGGTATAGCACGGTGTTGTAAACGAAGCCGTTGATTTTTAATATTTGTTTAAACAAAATAAGTCAATTTTTCAGAAAATTGCCCCTCCTGGCTAAACGGGGGGGAATAGACCCCCCCCTCCCATACGATTTTTTTCTTGTCTCAACTCAACCTACACGCTCTAGCTTTTTGGCACAACGCTCGTGAATCACCCTGTATATCATGTCGGCATTGGTTCTTAGGCCAAAATGCCGGTTCTCCTTTATCATTCTTCCTGATGACATAGGTTTCGAATACCAGTCAAAAATTATTCTATTGTTATCTTTTATTATGTTTAAGTCAAGAAAGGCAATGGAGTCGTTGTTTTCTATTTCAATTGTAAAGTTAATTTTGCTGTGATATTCATTGAGTGTTTCCAGTATTATATTTTTGTCTTTTTCGTTGATTATTGCTATCATGTCGTCAACATACTTCGCAATGAATTTAATCTTTGTGTTGTGTTTCTTTAATTTGTCTATGGTTTCTTCTAGTAAATGGTCAAGTAGTAAATCAGCTATTGTTGGGGATAGCGGGTTGTCCATTGGCATTCCAAATATCTGGCTATAGAAAGTATCCTTGTATCTGAAGTAATTGTTGTCGTTAAGGCAGAATTGAAGGATCTTTAAGAAATGTTTCTTCGATATTGTGGTGTGTTCCTTTAAGGTATCCCATTTTTGCATAATAATTTTGATAGTGGTTAAATAGTAAGTACTTGACTATAAAAATCAAATTGTTAACAAATTATTATTCATTTAGGCTATAAAAACACACCGAAGCGGACAAGACGAACTTTTTGTCTTTCGACAAATAATCGCGGACACAAGTCCATTGCTCTTACGAGGCAACACACACCGAAAAAGACACGACACGACAAAAAGTCGTGTCCGTCCGTCGGTTGCAGTAAATACATGGGGTTGTATAGGAGCAAACCACACCAAAGAAGACAAAAAGTCCCGGACAAAATGTCGACGCCTGAAAGTACACACCGTCTTATGAAGAACACACCAAAGTGAACAAGACAAACAAACAGATTTCGACAAACGGACATGTCGGTTGCTCATGGTTGGATTTGTATTTTATTGCGATATTTCTTGTTGTATTTTGTTCAATTTGGTATGGATGTTGTTGTAATGGTAAAAAGAATTAAGAAAAAGAAGAATTAAGAAAAACGTAGAGATTTCTTTTGTGTGGATGTTTTCTTTGTTTGTCCGCTGGCAATACACACTGAGTGCGACAACGACAAAATGTTTTGCCTGTGTCGTCCTCGGTGTGGGATGGATTACGACACGACTTTTTGTCTTGCGACAAGCAAACGTTTTGTCCGCTTCGGTTTGTGGTTAGCCAAAAACTGTTATTTAAATCAAAAGGTTTTTAATAAAATTCACCCCTGAAGATGCCGGAAAACAACCGGAGAAATGTTGGGAAAAGTATGAATTAATTTATTATTTAACTAGCAGTTGCCCGCGACTTCGTCCGCCTCTCCCTCGTCCACCGGCCAAAGTATCGTCACGACTTGTGCATCATACGCACGTGGGAATTTGCTTGCGAAGTTATTGTTAAATTGCATTGCAGTCAACTCTCGCTAGGTCGTAATTCTCTTAAACTTAAAAAATTTGAGCATTTTTTATGATTCCCTTCAGTTTTTCATACTTAAAGCATTCCCTTGGTCGAACTCTCCCTAATTCTAATATCTCTCTTACTTCTGCATCGTTTTTTTTTTCTGAAGTCAATTTTTAGTATTGTTTCTTTAAACTGAGCATATTTTTTAGTTAAGAAACATATAAAATGATATTGTTTAAACACAATAATCTGCACAAATAGTGCAATCAATCACATTCATTGCAATGATTTACATTCACAAATCAATTGAATTCTCAAAATTCTAATTTGAGCAGTTATTAGGCCAGTTCCACCTAACAACATCTCACTGAGATCTCAATGTCACCTTGACTGAGGCAAAATCATTTGATGGAACATAATTCTCAGTTCTCATTGAGATATAATGGTTACCTTACCAATTGTTGTTGCACATATGTCAGCCACGTCAAAATAGCTGAGTGAGAAATCGAATCCAAAATAATTTCATCTCAGAGATCTGAGAAAAAAAATTTAGTTCGCAGCTGAGAATTTTTGTTCCACTTAAAAAATCTATGAAATTTCTGAGATCTCTGAGATCTCAGTTCGGAGTGTTTAGGTGGAACTGGCATTTTTTATATCATTTGCTTGGCCAGCCTGCCTTAAGTTTGATACACCTAACACAATATTTTTCGTTCTCATCTTTCTAACTTCTATGTTGTTATTAGCCGCGTTTTATTATCCTCACTAACCCATATGGGTTACCCCATCATAATAAAACGATCTGGGTTAAAAAGGTAAAAGTTTAAGCTATTTTTTTTATCCGAGACGCAACCCCCAGTAAAATTTTATTTTGCTTTTCCAAAAACAACTTGTTTTTATTAATTAATTGGATTGACTCTTATCCTATGGCTTTATAAAACTGTGGCTAAGATTGGAATACGCGTAATTTGTTATGAATATGGCTGAAATTAATAAATCTTTCTACAATAAGTTCTTTTTTGTCTCACACTCGCCATCTATCCGCCATATTTAGAACATAGTTTTTGAGTTACAAAATAAACCCCGATAGCCATCGGGGTTTCAGATTGTTTTTGTTTTGTGTACAAAAAATAAACCCATATGGGTTAGTGAGGATAATAAAACGCGGCTATTGAACTGAAAACGGACGACAGCGCGCGGGGCGGCGCTATGACAGCCATTGCTACTGAATGGGAAAAATAGTAACACAATATCCACTTATACACGCTCGTATTTTTTTTTTCATAGTAATTTTTTCAACACATACCAAGAAAAATTAATATTTTTTTGCCGTTTTTTCCACTTTTTCCACTGAATATTCGCTTATATCGCCTAATGTTATATAGCCTAAGGCCTTCCATAATAAATAAACTATTCAACGCAAATTAATTGCTCAATTTGATTTAGCAGTTCCTGAGATCAGCGGGTTAAAACGCAGAAAAATAAATATTTTTTCCGTTTTTTCCACATTTTCCACAGATTCTTCGCTGCTATTGGTCGCAGCTTAATGTATATTAGTATATTATATATTATATTATATTAGTATATTAGTATAGATTGTATTGTATTGTTTGCCGTTTTTTCCACATTTTCCACAAATTCTTCGCTCCTATTGGTGGCAGCTTAATGTTATATAGCGTCAAGCCTTCTTTGAGTAATGGACCATTCAACATTAAAAAAATTGTTCAATTTCATTAATCAGTTCCTGAGACAAGCGCGTTAAAACGCAGAAAAATTAATATTTTTTGCCGTTTTTTCCACATTTTCCACAGACTCTTCGCTGCTATTGGTCACAGCTTAATGTTAAGTAGCCTAAAGCCTAAGTCGATTAATGGACCATCCAACACAAAAAGAATTTTACCATTCGAACCAGTAGTTCCTGTTCCGTATTGATTTATACGGACAACGAAATTTTATTACTTGTTCAATATATGTCTATATACTAGTACTTTAATCGGTACTTTGAAAAACCACCGTAAGACAACTGTCTTCTTCAACAAAAAATAGGCAACTTTCTTTAATCCTCTTCTTCAACGACAAAAAATAGACAACCAACTCGTTCGGCTTTATATTCAACTGTGCTTTTTGATTTATTCAAGGTTACTTTATATACATATGATAGCAATGCAATGATGAGTGTAATTCAATGACAAATGGTATAAATGACAAATGAGTTTATATTAATACAGGGTGACCCAAACATACCGGCCCCTGTTGAAGGAACTACAATTGTTTTTGAAGTTTTTTCAATAAAATTTAATTTTGACCTGGTAGAATCGCTAAACGATGAACAGCTCGTCGAATAACACCAGCTTTAGTTTTGACATCTACAACTCGGATTTTGCCATCACCACCTGGTATGAGCTTGACAACTCGACCCATATTCCATTGGTGGGACGGAGTGTTGTCATCGTGAATTAAGACCAACATGTCTACCTCTAGGGACTTGGGCACGCCACTTCTCCACTTAGATTTGGATTGGAGCTCAAGCAGGTATTCTTTCTGCCATCGTTCCCAAAAGTGTTGTCTAACTCGTTTCCATCTCTCCATAGCACTGATATTCTTCGGTTCTTCTATAATTGGTTCTGGAACCGCTCGTAGTGACGCACCAATAAGGAAGTGGCCTGGTGTGATTGCTTCTAAATCGTTTGGATCGGAAGAACTTATAGAAATCGGTCTAGAATTAAGAACAGATTCAATATCAATTATCAAAGTATTAAATTCTTCAATGGTTAGTATAGATTTGTACGACACACGACGAAAATGAAATTTAAATGATTTGACTGCGGCCTCCCACAGTTCTCCAAAATGTGGAGCGCGAGGTGGAATATGTTTAAATTCCAACCCTTCAGCTGCACACCACGCTTGAATTTCTTCTTTTGTTTGTTGCATAAAGAATTCGTTTTTGAGCTCTTCTAACTCTCGCCTAGTACCTACGAAATTAGTCGCATTATCGCAGTATATTCGCTGTGGTATACCTCGTCTGGCAACAAAACGCTTTAAAGCGGCAACAAATGACTTTGCTGTAAGGCTTGTAACCATTTCGAGATGAACTGCTTTACATCCAAAACAAACAAAAACAGCAACATAGACTTTTCTCGGAGCACGCCCCCTTACGCCTTCGGTTATGTAGTGAGGCCCACAGAAGTCTACACCGGACACCATAAACGGCCTAGTAAGTTCAACTCTATCTTTTGGAAGACTTCCCATAATCTCTTTGTGTAAACGAGGGTAGTATTTGAAACAGTGTAGGCATTTATTGACGACACCTAATACCAAAGATCTGCATCCAATCACCCAAAAGTTCTGCCGGATCATAGCCACAAGCGATTGTGCACCAGCATGAAGATGCTTGTTATGAAGATGGTTGACGTAGTTTCGTACAAACATCGAATTTTTGGGCAACAATATGGGGTGTTTTGTTCCATATTCTAAATTGGCATTGTTGAGTCTTCCTCCTACACGCAGCAAATCATAGTCAGCTTCTGTGCCCATAAATACGATTAAGTTTTTTAAATATTTGGCTTCCGAATTTTCTTCAAGTTTTGTTGCGCTATTCTCTCTTCTCCCAAGAAATGGAGACAGAGACTTCAAACTGCTTTGATTCGGAATCTCCTTATTACCTCTCAACATTTTAATTTCAGTGTGAAATGAATTGCGTTGAATGCAAGAAAGAAGAAATATGAATGTATCGTGTAGCTCTTTAGCTTCGATTGGGCCTTTAGTCATTCTGTTTGGAGCAAACCATCCTACAATGAAACGACGAACGTAAGCGTAAATGCGAAGAGTCTTTTGAAAATTGAACTTTGTGAATGCATTTTCGAAATCAAGATTGGTGTTTACATTCACCAACGATACATTCGTTAAATTTACTTCATTTGGATCGACGAACCTTATCTTTGTTACAGGCCAATTCTCTTCCATTTTATAAAGAAATGGTGGCCCCTTGAACCAGAACGACTTCTCTAGTTCATTGACCGTTGCTCCTCTTGAAACTATGTCAGCTGGATTCGACTTAGATCCCACGTGTCTCCAAGTAGCTTGATGGGACCCCTGCTGAATTCTAGAAACACGATTTGCCACGAATGTTTCCCATGACGATGGATGTTTGGCTAGCCAATGAAGTACAATTTCTGAATCTGTCCAGAGATACACAGAATCAACTCTTTTGGGAAAGTTCTCCATGACTTTGTTCATTAGTTGTACCAATAAGTCAGCCGCGCACAATTCAAGCCTTGGGATTGGTTGTACTTTGACAGGAGCAACTCTGGACTTGGAAGCAATCAGCCGGACAACAATTTTGCCATTCACAACTGAACGAATATAGTTGAACAACATCCATGCTCTTTTTGAAGCATCTGCAAATCCATGGATTTGAAAATTTCCAGTTGGTACAACGCGTCTTTCCATTCTTATTTTATTAAGATCTGAGAGCTGGTCTTTAAAGGAATGCCATTGTGTATGTAGGGCTTGCGACAAAGATTCATCCCATGAGACTTTTGCTATCCAAAGATCCTGAAAAAATACTTTGGCCTTAACGATAACTGGGCTGATCAGACCGAGAGGATCAAAAAGCTGTGACATCTCAGATAGTACACTACGCACGGTCACAGCACAATTCGTCTGATTTAGGACACCAAACGATGCCCAAAGCCTTGATGATGTCTGAATCATTAATGCGAAGGGGTTTTTCCCTTTCATCTTCTGGTATATTTTGCAAAAATGTTGGTTAGTTTGAGAACCACTTGCGGAGTTCCAACTTTCCTTGTTTTAAAATCTTTCGCACTTCATCATAGATGTGTTCAATCTCTTCAATGCTATTAGCTCCTGAAATTAAGTCGTCTACATAGAAGTCATGTTTTAGTTTTGCTGCTCCGACTGGATATTCTTCCTTGTACTGTTCAGCAAGGTAGGTCAGGCACCTTGTTGCCAAATATGGAGCAGAGTTGGTACCATATGTGACGGTGAGCAGTCTATAAATGTTCAGTTCCTCGTCTGGGTGATCTCGCCATAAAATACATTGATAAAATGTATCCCTTTCGTCAACTAAAATTTGCCGATACATTTTGGCGATGTCGGCCGTCAATGCATACTTGTAGCAACGAAATCGAAGGACGATTGCAAACAGGTCATCTTGGACAACTGGTCCTTTCAAGTGTCGTTTAAAGAATAATTGGAAGATGTTCGACTGCTGCAGTCAAAAACGACTCTCAACTTTGTTGTTGTAGAATCTGGTCTAATAACGCACTGATGTGGAGTGATGTATTTTACTAACGAATGTTGGCTTTTCGGTACTTTTACCATGTGCCCCAAATCTAAATACTCTTTTATGAAGGCAACGTATTGGGTTTTCAGGGAAGGATCTTTAGCGAGACGCCTTTCGAGTCCCCAAAAACGCTTTTGTGCACACCGCAACGAGTCTCACAACTGTACTTCTTCGTTTCTAAATGGGAGGCCAACAACGAAACGACCGGTTTCATTTCTCTTCACGGTCTTGATAAAATGGGCTTCACAAATTTCCTCCTCCGCTGTCATCAAAGGTTTTAAAAGCTGAAGGATTTCTAACCGCCAAAATCGTTCAACATACTCAAAGAGACGAGAGTCTGAAATCTGATTCTCTGCGACAACGTGACACGATGAATTGCCAATTCTTGGCGTTTTGACCCTTCCCGATACGACCCAGCCAAATGCCGTTTTTTGCAATGTTGGATGCCCGTTATCTAACTTTATCTGCCCTACTGCCAATAAATCGAAGAACAAATCTGCTCCTATCAAGACATCTACAGATGATGGGAGATTGAAACTAGGATCTGCCATCTGCAAGTTAGAAGGAATTTTCCAGTTTTCTATATCGAGTGCTTCTTCAGGTTGTACACTTGTTATTTTTAGCAAAATGAGAGCTTCTACTGAAGCTTCAAATGAAGACAATTTCGATTTAATGAAGATGTTCGTGCTACTTTTGACTTCTACGTTTTTCGTTCCCAATCCAGCAACAGTTGCATTCACTCGTGCCTTGGTTAGATGCAATTTTTGAACGACAGCTTCGGTGACAAAGTTTAACTGGGAGGCGGAATCTAACAAAGCCCTGACGTCATGAAATTGGCCTCTGTTATCTCTGAGCTGAATGACTGCAGTCGCCAAAATGACTTGACTAGGCTCTCTAGCCTCAACTTGATTGGTCGCCGATGAATGCAGGGAGGTGTTTACAGGGTTCACCACTTCCGGCTCTGCCAGAAAACGACCATCCTCTCTTGGATTATTTGCATACCGATGAAGCAACATATTATGTGGCCAACCACATACTTGACATTTACTCGAGGGGCACTTTTTCACGGTGTGTCCAGCATTTAAACAATTGATGCAGAGCTTTCGCTTCTTAACTTCAGTAAACCGATCTGCAACACTCAAGTTTTGGAAGGCAGTACACTTCTCTATACTGTGTCCATTTTTGTTGCAATACTGACAGCTAGTGTTTGCTGCAATGAGACTCGTATTGTTGCTATTGACTGATGTTTTTGGTCGGCTTTTCCGACGGCTATCTTTAAGTGCAGCTTGTAAAGTTGAGGGCAACGACGAAAATTTTGATTCTCTTACTTCTAAATGTTGGCACCTTCGAGATAAAACTTCCTCACACTTTTGCCAGGAATTTAGTTTGGAATAGTCAATCGATTCCTCTCATTTCACTAAGGAATCAGTGTCAAGTCTCTCACAGACAATATGAATAACCAATGCATTTGCAATATTCTCAAAGGTTCCTATAGACTGCATTGCGCTAAAATGGCTATTGACGGAGTCTACCAACGACCTTAACTCTGTAGATACACCTCGATGAACCTTGGATAAACTAAACAACGACTTAATATGCTCTTGTAGCATAAGATTTTTGTTATCGAATCTTTCCTGAAGCCGAGTGAGAGCTTTTTGATAATTTATACTGTTCACTTCAAATTCTCTTACAGCTGCTAATGCTGGGCCTTCTAAACTATCCAATAAGTAGTTGAACCGCTCTAAATTGTCCAAGGCCAAGTTGTTATGAACCAACTTTTTAGAAATTCCGATAAAGTTGGGATACTCGGAATACTTTCCTGAGAACTTTGGAATCTTTTGGGATTGGAGATTTGAGCGAGGCAACACCTGTGGCACAGAAAACGAAGTGTTCAAATTCTCCGGTGAAAGGGTAATCTTTTTCTTTGCTATGAGCGACATCAACTCAGATTTTGTTTCGACATTATAAATCTTCGATTTCATTACGCGACTTTGAATTAGATTCGAATTCTGTCGCGCTGCTGAGCCTTTCAATTTGTATTTGTGTTTTAAGTATTTGTTTAAAATAAGAATCTAGGATCCCTAATCTACATTCTAATTCGGGAAGTGATAGAGTATCTTTCTTCGCCGTTATCAATTGACGAATACGAGTTAAACTGCCTTTGGTTGTGGAGCGCAATGTTTTCAACTCGCCAAGGGATAACGATCCCCCACTTTCCTTGACTTCTCCAGCATCTGAGCTTGAACCCCCTGGCATTATGTCTTTGAACTTTATATGCTTTCTTTTTCAGAATATTAGTTTTATATACGATTTGTTAGTAGTTAAAACGTATCAATAATATGCATATAATAGTATTTTTATCAATTCTCTATTATTCATATTTAATGGTTTTTGGTCTCCAGTTGTGTGGCAATATAAATATATAAAATCGAAAAGATTTAATTGAAAGTTATTTTATTTCACTTAGTTGATAACAAAATGACAAAATAAATAACAAACACAACTATTAAATTATAAATAATTTTATGCGACGCGTTTCGGAAATAATATTCCATCTTCGGGCGTATGGTGGTGACTGTTCTTTGATGCTGATGATGGTGCATTTGTCTCATTTTATGCTTTTTATTGTTGTTGTTAATTTATATTATTTATTTGTTTTGGTCTTGTTTTATCTTGTGTGTTTTAATGCAGTGTCATATAATATATTTGGTTTTAAAATTAGTTTGTCATTTAGTAGTTTGTCTTCTTCTGTTTTATAGGCTTTATATATTTCAAATTCTTCTATTGCGTCTAATAACTTCCCTGTCTTACAATGGTGCATCGGAATTAGGTTATTGTCAAAATTGGTGTAATTATGGTTGTTGTTAATCAGGTGTAAAGCAAAATTGGATTTTGTGTTTTGTTTTGGTCTATGTTAGTTAAATCTTTCATAGAATGTGCGTCCAGTTTGTCCGATGTAGTATTTATCACAGTCGTTGCATTTTATTTTGTATACACCTGATGACAATTTTGGGTCGTAGTTATTTTTCTGTTGTGTTAATTTCTGTATGTTGTTATTGGTTTTAAATGATATATTTATGTTTAGCTTCTTGAATTGTTGTTGTATGATTTCGGGTAATATATTAGTGTATTCTATTGATGTGAATTTTGCTTCGTTGTTAGGGTTATTTGTGTTGTTGTTTTTACTGTAGATTTTTCTTTTTCTCTTTGTTATAGTTTTTCTATTGTTTTGATGTCATAGCCATTTTTGTTGCTATATATTTTATTGTTTCTATTTCATTATTGTAGTCTATTGCATCCATGGGAATTGTCAATGCTCTTTAGATAAGTGCGTTGTAGGCTGACATTTTCTGTGTGAAGGGGTGATGTGAATCTCGGTGAATCGTTATATCAGTTGTTGTTGGTTCTCTGTATATTTTGAATTTTAACTTGTTGTTGTTTTTCTTTATGTTTATGTCCAAAAAGTTTATTTCGTTGTCTATTTCAATTTCTGTGGTGAATTTAATGTTATTGTTTATGCTATTTATGTAAGTTTTTAATATACAGTAATCCCCGCTTAGTTGCACCTCGCTTAATTGAACATCCCGCTTAATTGATCGAAAAAATTGGCTTCGAAAATTTCTCGTATTAGTAGCAAGGCTTTTTAGACGGTTTATTGAACCCCGCTTAGTTGAATTACTCGCTTAATTGATCTTAAAAATATGCAGCAGAAAAACTGAATACATGGACATTTTTCGGATAATTGGACGGAAAAAAAATTATAATGAAACAAACCTAAAAACAAATTCTCTTATGTCGTTTTCCATTGGTCGTCCAGAAGCCTTCGGATTTCGGAAGAGTCCAGAAGTCTTCTGAAACCATTCCATTGAACTGACTTTGACAGCCGGAATGCTTCTGAGAAGAGCAGAACTCTTCTGTTTTGAAAACAAGAAGAATGACACATATACCATAACCCGTTCCATTGGAGGTAGAAGAAGAAACGTCAAAAACCAACCAATGAAAAACGACATTAGTGGAAGCGCTAAGATTGTCAGTACTGTTCGCTGTATAACAAATGACAGCTAGCTATAGTTTGTTTTTGTTTTTTGGCATTGATTAAGAAGTACAGAAAGCGGTGTTAGCTACATGTACAGTGTACGTGCGTGAAGCAACAAACATTTCTGATGATGTCAAATTTTTTTCCTGTGCTGTCAAACTTTTTCCTGTGCTGCTAGTGAAGTTTTTGCTAAATTTCTCAAAAATAAAAATCTTTTGTCCATAGAATTTATTTGGTCTTGATCTTTAGTCTTTTCTGTCACAAAAACAAAAACTCGAATTCAGGGGCGCATTTATTTATGTTGGTGATCGTAAGGTGCTGTACAATTTCTTGTGCTTTTTAACGCTTTCAAATACCACCCAAAAAGGTGAAATAAATGTGATGAATTACGGACAAAAATTGAAGCACAATCGATATAATCTTGATTCGATCAAATTTCACTTGGCGCCCCAGAGATTAACCGTTCAACTGCAGGCCAGCCCTGTTGTAATTCATTTGTGTTTGTGAAACTCACACTACTTTGAAAAATGCTTCACTTCTTTTTCATGAGACCCCTTCCTGTACTTCTTATTCAATGGTTTTTTGTCATACGAGATATTTTAACATATTTGCGTGTGTATTCTTTTCGATTTTTTTTTTCCAGGTTTTCGTAAGTTGACACTGAAATGTTTATAGAGTGAATTTCTGGGATGAATATTTTATTTTTTAGTTGAACTACTCGTGCAATTAAACGGGTTTCGCTTAATTGAACAGATATGTCAATTAAGCGGGGTTTCGTTAATTGAACCACCCGGATAATTGACCGAAAAATCTGACAAAATGGTCAGTGCAATTAAGCGGGGAATACTGTATCTATTTGTCTTAATGTGCCATTGAAAATGATGAATGTGTCGTCTATTCTTATTTTTGATTGGTGAGGGTTAAGTTTTGATAAAATGTATTTGTTTTCAAAATTGTTGAGGTAGATGTCAGCCAATAAACCACTTAAAGCAGAAACACAATGACGCTTTAGGCAGACGCTTTCGTTGCGTTACGATGCACCCGCTTCACGTGTGCTTTGAATGACAGTTCTCCCTTCATCATCATCAAACAGATTTGCCACTTTACTCCTTTCGAAGTAGTCTACTTCGATTTTTGAAAAACTTTGAATATCTATTCCAACTTCGCACCATCAAGAAGGTTTTGAAATCTACTTCACTCGATTTTACTTGATATTTCCAAAATCTGCTTCGATTAACTCATTGAGTAATTTTATGCCTACAGTTCTCTTATTTTCATCAGGAAAATAAATAATCGATAAGTTTCTATCCTTATACACGAACAATAAGCGGACACACTTTACAAACACGAAATGTCAACCCATACATATACGCAAAGTATGAGTTACGTGATTGTTTTAAAGTGTTTAATATTTTACGCCGTGCGCATCTTGGGTTAGAATGTTGGTTAAATTTAAGCACTAGTGTCATATTTTAGCTTGCTAGTTAAATTTTAACACATCATATCCGCCATGTAGTGTCAAAATTAAATCGAAAGTCAAGTTTGTATACACATTTTAACACAATTCACACACGGCTCTAATTGTAGATCTGTCTATGTATTCATGGTCAATATAAAATACACTATTTAAAAATCTTTTTCGCTTTTTCTCAATCTACTTCGCTTTATTCCCAAATTTACTTCGCTTCCATTTTTTTTTTAAAGTGGTAACGCTGCTCCAAACAACAAATGAACAAACAGCTGTTGAGCTGTCAGACAAAGCAAAAGTTCAACCAAGTTGACCTTTTTTTGACAGATGGTGGCTCCTTTACGTTTTCTTACGTTTGTCAAAAAAAGCGTACGTAGAAAAAGCGTCATTGTGTGAGGTTACACAGATTTCCTATAGCTGAACTTTTCGCAGTTGTCAAAATCGACGGCAAAGCGTCATTGTGTTTCTGCTTTTAAAGGTGAGCCCATTGCAAGGCCTTCTTCTTGTTTATAAAATTTATTGTTGAATGTGAAATAGTTTTGGTCCAATATTGTGTTTAGTAATGATATTATTTCGTCGATTTGTTGTGTGTTGAGTGTTGCATTTTCTATTAGTTTTGTTTTGAGTATTGTTATTGTTTCTTGAATTGGTATATTTGTGTACATGTTGGTTATGTCAAATGATATTAATTTATGTTGTGGTAATATTTGTATATTCTTTATTTTGTCAATGAAATGTATGGAATTGGTTATGCTGTGGTTGTTTTGTAGTGTTATATTATTTTTAATAAGTTTTTGGAGAGTTTTGGCGACTTTGTAACTTGGTGCTGTTGTGAAATTGATGAGCGGTCTTATTGGAATATTTGGTTTGTGGATTTTTGGTAATCCAGTGAATTGTGGAGCTTTGGCATTGGGTTGTTTTTGTTTTTGTTTGGTGATATTTGTAAATAGGTTATTGCAATTGTTGATAGAGTTGTTAATGATTTTAACATACTTTTTTGTGGGATCAGTTTTTAATGTTTTGATATTGTTATTGTCTATAAATGATTCTGTCTTTTCAATGTATTCCTGTTGATTCATGATGACTACTGTATTTCCTTTGTCGGCTTTGGTTATGAATGCGTTATTGTCTTTAAGTTTATTTTTTATAGATTTTAGGTTTTGGATGTTTTGTTTGTAGTTTTTCTGGATATTCTTGTGTTTTGTGTTGCTTTTTAAAATATTTTTGAGTTTTTTGTTGATAACTGTTCTTGTTTCATTTTGTATTTCTGTGTCTGTGATGGTTTTAATGGCTGCTTCAGCGTTGGTTATTTCGTTTAGAATTTCGTTTTTGTTAATTTTCGGAATATTAAATTTGAGTCCTTTGTTGAGAATATTTGTTTCTTCTTGGTTAAGTGTTATGTTTGTGCAATTTATTAATCTAGGATAGAACTTATGAGCATTAACTATTTCTTGTGTCGGATTTTGTTTTTTATTTAGGTGTTTTAGTTTGAGCTTTTGTTGTTTAACTATGTTTTCTATTATTTTTGTGATTTGTGTTTCTATTTTATTTATGATGAGTTGTGAGGCGATCGGGTGCAGGTTGTTAAGGAGTTTTAGATGGTTCTTGTACATTTCATTGTTTAGTTTTGTTTTTTTGTTGTATAATGATTTGATTTCTTCCTTGATCCATATTTTTTGAGCTGAAATTTGTGCTGTTTTTGCTGATTTAGAGGTGGTTTTTATGTTTATTCGGGCATAATTTGGAATGATATTAAGTTTGAGACAATTTTTATTAAACTTGATGTTCAGTGTTGTCTTTGTAATTCTTAATTTGATGTTTTTGTATTTATAGACCATTTTTGCTTGTTCGGCAGTCACTTAAAGACAAAACTTAAAGACAATAACGCATTCATAACCAAAGCCGACAAAGAAATACAGTAGTCATCATGAATCAACAGGAATATCAAAACATTAAAAACTGATCCCACAAAAAAGTATGTTAAAATCATTAACAACTCTATCAACAATTGCAATAACCTATTTACAAATATCACCAAACAAAAACAAAAACAACCCAATGCCAAAGCTCCACAATTCACTGGATTACCAAAAATCCACAAACCAAATATTCCAATAAGACCGCTCATCAATTTCACAACAGCACCAAGTTACAAAGTCGCCAAAACTCTCCAAAAACTTATTAAAAATAATATAACACTACAAAACAACCACAGCATAACCAATTCCATACATTTCATTGACAAAATAAAGAATATACAAATATTACCACAACATAAATTAATATCATTTGACATAACCAACATGTACACAAATATACCAATTCAAGAAACAATAACAATACTCAAAACAAAACTAATAAAAAATGCAACACTCAACACACAACAAATCGACGAAATAATATCATTACTAAACACAATATTGGACCAAAACTATTTCACATTCAACAATAAATTTTATAAACAAGAAGAAGGCCTTGCAATGGGCTCACCTTTAAGTGGTTTATTGGCTGACATCTACCTCAACAATTTTGAAAACAAATACATTTTATCAAAACTTAACCCTCACCAATCAAAAATAACGTCATATTCGCGATATGTAGACGACACATTCATCATTTTCAATGGCACATTAAGACAAATAGATTTATTAAAAACTTACATAAATAGCATAAACAATAACATTAAATTCACCACAGAAATTGAAATAGACAACGAAATAAACTTCCTGGACATAAACATAAAGAAAAACAACAACAAGTTAAAATTCAAAATATACAGAAAACCAACAACAACTGATATAACGATTCACCGAGATTCACATCACCCCTTCACACAGAAAATGTCAGCCTACAACGCACTTATCCAAAGAGCATTGACAATTCCCATGGATGCAATAGACTACAATAATGAAATAGAAACAATAAAATATATAGCAACAAAAAATGGCTATGACATCAAAACAATAGAAAAACTATAACAAAGAGAAAAAGAAAAATCTACAGTAAAAACAACAACACAAATAACCCTAACAACGAAGCAAAATTCACATCAATAGAATACACTAATATATTACCCGAAATCATACAACAACAATTCAAGAAGCTAAACATAAATATATCATTTAAAACCAATAACAACATACAGAAATTAACACAACAGAAAAATAACTACGACCCAAAATTGTCATCAGGTGTATACAAAATAAAATGCAACGACTGTGATAAATACTACATCGGACAAACTGGACGCACATTCTATGAAACTAACATAGACCAAAACAAAACAAAACACAAAATCCAATTTTGCTTTACACCTGATTAACAACAACCATAATTACACCAATTTTGACAATAACCTAATTCCGATGCACCATTGTAAGACAGGGAAGTTATTAGACGCAATAGAAGAATTTGAAATATATAAAGCCTATAAAACAGAAGAAGACAAACTACTAAATGACAAACTAATTTTAAAACCAAATATATTATATGACACTGCATTAAAACACACAAGATAAAACAAGACCAAAACAAATAAATAATATAAATTAACAACAACAATAAAAAGCATAAAATGAGACAAATGCACCATCATCAGCATCAAAGAACAGTCACCACCATACGCCCGAAGATGGAATATTATTTCCGAAACGCGTCGCATAAAATTATTTATAATTTAATAGTTGTGTTTGTTATTTATTTTGTCATTTTGTTATCAACTAAGTGAAATAAAATAACTTTCAATTAAATCTTTTCGATTTTATATATTTATATCTCTATTATTATCTGTGCCACAATTCGATATTATTTGCTCAAACTCGCATCAAATCAAAGCTCCACCAAAACAGTATACAACGAGATTAATGATGTTTGAAGAGGTTTGTTTCGATTTTATTGCATTAGATTCGATATTTGGAATTGGTATGAAAGCTTTTCAATTATCCATTTATTGTGAAACCGATAATAAGTAGAGACACATTACCTCGATAAGCTTGGATCCAAACCTAGTTGCCTTTTAATAGAGATGATGAAAGCTTTATGTCTTCTTGTGGTGAATTTCTATACTTGACTTGATCACGATCATCGATTAATGATTGATTAAAAGCTCTTTCCAATACGTCAACTGGGGATCAACGTCAGGGGAGCACCACTTCAATTCAATTATAAGGCTCGATTTCACAACGTTTGTATAAGGTTTCGATTAACTTTACTTTCGATTATAAATCTTGATTTTTCAGAGTTTATCTATATAAGTTCTCGATTTACTTTAAGAAAGTGCGATCGCGATTTTACTCAGCAAGTATTTTAGATTTCTATTACTTTTGTATAGTTTATATATGAATTAATCCCGGGTTTCGGCACCAAAATGTTCCGTATTGATTTATACGGACAACGAAATTTTATTACTTGTTCTATATATGTCTATATACTAGTACTTTAATCGGTACTTTGAAAAACCACCGTAAGACAACTGTCTTCTTCAACAAAAAATAGACAACTTTCTTTAATCCTCTTCTTCAACGACAAAAAAATAGACAACCAACTCGTTCGGCTTTATATTCAACTGTGCTTTTTGATTTATTCAAGGTTACTTTATATACATATGATAGCAATGCAATGATGAGTGTAATTCAATGACAAATGGTATAAATGACAAATGAGTTTATATTAATACAGGGGACCCAAACAGTTCCTGAGATTACTGCGTTCAAACGAACAAACTCTTCAGCTTTATATATTAGTATAGATGACTCCCAAATCCTTTTGACTCACAACACGTTTCAACAAAACACCAACCATTTCATAATCAAAAAATAAAGGCTTAACAGACCTTGAGAAAGTCATAATTGCGCATTTATTGATGTTAAAGCCCAAAGAGTTTATAGAACACCAAACATTTAAATTATCAATGTCTTTTTGCAAATTTAAACAATCAACAACAGAGTTAATCGACATAAAGATTTTAACATCGTCCGCAAACATCAGACATTTGGAAAATTTTAAAAAAGTTGGAAGGTCATTGATAAAAATTAAAAACAACAGGGGTCCAAGGTGACTGCCCTGTGGAACACCTGAGTAGTTAACTATTTTAGACGACAATGTGGATCCTAATTTAACATACTGTGAGCGATTGCACAAATAACTGCCTATCCATTTAAGGAGTGTGGAATGAATTCCAAAAAGTGACAGTTTTTTTTAATAAAATGCGATGATTAACCCTATCAAACGCCTTTGAGAAATCAGTGAAAACAACATCAGTTTGACATTTGTTTTCCATATTTTCCACACAAAAGTTAACGAAAAGAGTCAAATTAGTTGCAGTCGATCTTCCCCGAACAAAACCATGTTGATAAACTGAAATACAATTTTTTACAGCTTCATACATTTTCCTTTTAACAATTGATTCAAATATTTTAGGAATCAGTTGCAGCTTGGCTATAGGTCTATAATTTTCCACAATTTGTTTAGCACCGGATTTATGAATGGAAGTTATATAGGAACATTTCCAAGCATCTAAGAACTCTCCTTTTCGAAGCGATAGATTAAACATGTAAGATAAAGGTTTGGACAAATTGCATGCGCATTCTTTCAAAAACTTTGCTGGAATATTATCCGGTCCTAAGCTTAAATTTACATCAAGCCCAGAAAGCTCAACAAGAACCTCTTCCTCAGATATTATCATCGAGCCCAAGTCCACGATTTCAAAACAACCCGACAAAACATCTGAATAATCGGACAAGACATTACCACCACTATCAACAACGAAATTTGACTGAAAAAAAGTAGCAAACATGTCACAGATTTCGGATATGTTACTACTTACGTTACCATTAAGACTCATATTTGAGGGGATTCCTAATGATTTTCTTTTTAAATTATAAAAGTGCCAGAAAGATTTTGAATCACATTTAATTTTCGATTCAACAGACCATAAATACTGGTTATACAAAAACCTTTTTAAGATATTATATTCTTTAAGTATATAATTCAAGTATATGCACCAACAGAAAAAGCCGATGACGAAGAGATGCTAAGGTTCTACAACAACTTAGAGGAAATATATTCAAGTAACAAAACAGAAGTAATGTATGTGATTGGAGCCTTTAACGCTAAGCTTGGAAAGAGACAAAACGAAGAAGAAAAGAAAACAATAGGACCCTACGGATATGGAGAAAGAAACGAAAGAGGAGAAAGAGTAATACGATGGATCGAAGAAATGAATTTGAAATTCGGTAACTCGTTTTTCAAGAAAAAGGACAACAGAAAATGGACGTGGATATCACCGAATGGAAAAATTAAAAATGAAATAGACCTGATTCTGACGAACAAAATTGAGACTGTCAAAGACATATCCGTGCTCAACAACGTAAAGTTCGACAGTCACCACAGATTAGTAAGAACAGAGATCATTATAAGCCATAAAACACTAAAAAGAAATCGACAAGTCCATTTCATTCCAAAAATGATACCCGACCAAAAAATAGTAGATTATAACCAAACATTGACAGTAAAGATAAATCAATTATCAACATCAAATCGTGACATACAAAACATATATGACGAATTAGAAAGGATCATAAAAAACTCTACAAAACTGTCAATTATGGACACTAAAACATCAAAAGATAAATTATCCAACGACACAAAAATCTTAATCTCAAGAAGAGATACTCTACGAACCAAGCAACAATTACTTGACCAAGAAAAAACTGAACTAAAAGAATTAAGAAAAACTATCAAACAAGAAATAAGGAAAGATATCAACAAGTTCAACGAAACAATAGCTAGAGATACGAGCAGACAAACAAAATCAATAAGGAAAACAAAATCATTACTTAACAATCAACAGGAATGGATTATTAGCTTAAAAAGCCAAAATGCAAACATCATAACAAATAGGAAAGAGTTAAATGAAAATGCTACTAGGTTCTTCGAAAAACTATTCTCCTCGACCAAGCATATAATTGAAGAAGAAAATATTGACAACATAGATATCAATCTCCTTGCAACACAAACTCCCATGTTTAGCAAAGAAAATATTGAAAGGACCATAGACGATTTGAAAAAGGACAAATGCACTGGAAATGATGGAATCTCTGCAGAAATGCTGATATACGGGAAAGAATCGCTTTCCGAAATCTTAACTTTTATGTTTAATGAAATCATCAGAACTCAGCAAATCCCTAAGCAATGGAGAGAAACAACGACTACACTTGTACATAAAAAAGGAAAAAAAGACGATTTGAACAATTATAGACCTATAAGTAACATTTCGACAATTTATAAGCTGTTTTCAAAAACAATCTACAGGAACATCAAACAAGATTTTAACAATAAACAACCTAGAGAACAAGCTGGATTCAGAGAAGGTTTCTCAACAACAGAGCACCTACAGACGATGAATCAACTAATAGAAAAGTGCAATGAATTTCAACAACCAATATACTTTTTATTCATAGACTTCAGTAAAGCATTTGACAGCGTTGAACACGATACAATATGGACATCCCTAGAAAATCAAAATATGGACCCAAACGTTACAAGGACTATCAAAAACATATACAAAAATAATGTAGCACAAATAAAAACAGAGAGTACAGGACGTAAATTTAAGATAACAAGAGGCGTCAGACAAGGAGACCCGCTCTCACCACCGCTATTTAGTGCAGTTTTAGAGGATATTTTTCAAAAGATGAACTAGAAGACTAAATATGGTATAAGGATATGTGGACAACTTCTTAACAACCTTAGATTTGCGGACGATATAGTACTCATATCTACAAGAGCTAAACATATACAAGAAATGACAACAGAACTTACTAACTTGTGCAAGAACTATGGACTACAAATCAACAAGTCAAAAACAAAAATAATGACAAACCACATCAGAGAGGATATAATTCTAGACCAAGAAAAAATTGAATACATAGAAGACTACATTTACTTGGGACAACTAAAATCTTTTAAGGACCAAGAGAAAAAAGAAATCAACAGACGCATCACAAACAGCTGGAAACAATTCTGGAGCCTCAAACAGATTTTAGAACTGGACCAAAGTGTAGAAACACGAAAATATCTCTTCGACTCTGCTATTTTACCGGTGCTTACTTATGGACTTCAAACCCTGAGCTTGCCCCAAGTAACATTTTATGCTTTTCTGAAGTTCTATCAGCGCTTATAAAGCTGTCTTTATTTGCTATCAGTTTTGAAAAGAGCACTAGAAGAGCTTATAGAGCTACTGTATCTTGTATTTGAAGCCAATTTCTTAACTTTGAGAGCAAAATGTCTGTGCTATATGAGCAATTTAAAAGACGTTGCTGAAACTCTCTGGTTTAAAAAGAGCTCTTAAGCAACTCTTGGAGGCATTGCACAGCTATATAAGAGCTGAATTATTTAAACTGATAGCAACTGTTCTACTTTAAATCAGTTATTAATGTTCCTTTGAGCTCTATAGATGAAAATTAAGTCGATTGCATTCTTTCTTAGAGCTATTTCGAAGCTTCATGTTTTTAAAAAGAAGTTCTAATTATATTTTATACTTGTATTGGTGACGAAAGATATTCAATGAATATGAAATTGTATACATATCTGAAAATGAAATATTATACTTGTGTATGAAACTTACTTTTGATGTGTATCTTTTCAAATATGGCACACAAATAATAAAAGAACTAAAGTCAATCATATACTTTTTGACTGAATTTAGTGTTATAAATAGAATTTCTATTTGCCGTTCAAAATTTTTCACATATTTTTTTAAACTGCCTAAGTAAATTTTAAAGCGCCTTCTTAATTATTAATATTATGATACCGAACAAAACAAAAACTAAAATAAAACAATATTTTTATCAGAACAAGAATTGATAATAAGTATGTATAAAAGGAATATTTATGAATAATACAAACATATAGTTCATAACTCTTATATTGAATTCATTTTTCATTTATGAGGAAATCGTTTTAAAATAAATGGATTAATTTTTTTTAAATCCACCATCTTTTCAAGAATAAATGAAGCTTTGATATAGAGCCCTAATATTTCATTAAGTTTTGTTTTATGTTGTACTGGAGCTATTTTTCATGTATATGGAAATGAAAAAGGGTGCTCTACAGTTGAATTAAAAAACATATTTTTTTTTGTATAACTGAGAAAATTATGAAATTACCGACTTTTTTCTTACCATAGACGAATAAGTATTGAATTCTAGTTTAAATAATGTCACTTCTACACAGTTTGTTGAAGTAAAATTTAACATTTTCCTTTTTTTGCCGTTTTGACATTTCGATATTGAGGAAGAATGTCGAAATAAGAAAAAAAAAGAAAATTTAAAACAAATATAAATTCTGGTGCAGGAATATAGTTTATAATTTGATTTATGATGTATTGGTATTCACTTTTTTTTTGTATCCCAAATGTTAATTAATAAACGAATTCTTTTCACGAAGAATACATTTTTGTTTTCTCAAAATTATTAACATTTGAGATGAAAAATTAGATTTATGCATCATAAATCAAATATAAATTATATTTCTATAGTTTTGTTGAGAATTTGTGAGGAAATAGGGCTTGAAACGTATCTAACATATTTTTTTTTCATTCCTCGTTCGTAGGTAGTGCTCATGTGATTAGTGCTTAAAACTTGACTTTGGTGAAAATTTGACATTTGGTTTGAAATGGGGCCAAATTTAGTCATTTTCTGTGTGAAATGCGTTAGGCCGATTGAATTGCATTACAATTTTTATTAAAACTTGTCGTTTGGTTAAGATTTGAAAATGGGTTACAAATAGGGTCAAATTAGCCGATTGATGTGTGAATTGCGTTAGGCAAAAAAAAATTTGTATTAAAACTTGACGTTAATTTTGTGGAGACACCCTGTAGTTTATATTATTACATTATTCTATTTCTTCAATATAAAATCGAATTTCAGACAGATGTTGTGAGTTTCACTAAAGAACCCATTCAAACCTTCTTTAAAGAAAGGAGCTCTACATGAGCTTTACAAAAAATTTCAAAGTGTCAAAACTGTCATTTGAGGAGTCAGATTAGTACTTGGCTCTTTATAAGGCGTTTTTCTTTTTTACATCTGAACAGAGTCTGAACTGCCAAACTCAAAATTGTGTTTCTTAGTTCAGTGTGTTCAGAGCATCAAAGTTGTGTTACTTTTTCCACTCAGAGCACTGATTCTGAGTTCAGAGTTCGACCGAAGCGCTCGGAAAAAAGAGAATGAGCATTGTGAGGAAAATGCCTGAAAAAACATGTGAGATGTGGTAAAATGAAAAGAAATGTTTAAAATAATTAAAATGGTGGAGGAAGCAAGTGATATGGCACAGAATATCAGATAATAAAATTATTCTAGAATATTACTTATGAATACAAATATACAAATAAAAAAATTACCGAATGTTGAGTGCTCAACAATTATTGTATCTACTTCAAAATTAAATCAGAACGTTCAGAATGTTCAGCATGCTCCGAAGACTCAGAGTTCGGAGCTCTGAACAAAAAAAGAAAAACGCCTATTTGTAACCTTGTTTTTTTTTATAATTCCCAAATTGAAAAATGCTCTTTTATGACATAAGTGAATATTTTCCGTTTTATAAGAGTCTTTGAAATGTGTTTTATAATGCTTAACGTATTATAACAACAAACAGCTCTTTTTTAGCTCGTAGCAGGTTTTTTTTTTTACTTCTAAGGAACTTTCATGGAGCTAACACTTACATAGTAGGCATTGCTCGGATGAAGAAGTGAGACGTATTTTTTAAGAGCTTCTTATAGAACTAGAAGCTCTTTAAAGGAATTACAGCTCTTTACTGATGGGAAACTCTGATATAGAGTAGGGTCAGTTGAAGTTAACGCATAGAGCTGCAAACATTCTTCAAATAGAGCTAGAGCTATGAGTTTGACTCTTCCAAAGCTGTTAAGGAACATTTAAATAACTTTTAGCTCCAACGATGTTACTTGGGTGACTACAAAATCTCTGGACCAACTTCGGATCTATCAATCCAAAATGGAAAGAAAAATCCTCGGAATAAGACCCAGCGAAAGGATAAGAAATGAAGACATCCGAAACAGTACTCGAATAATTGACGTAATAGATAGAACCAAAAGACAAAAATGGAGTTGGGCAGGACATATTTCAAGACTTCAGGATCAAAGATGGACAAAGTTGGCAACAAAATGGAGACCGCAAAGCAAGAGACCAAAAGGCCGACCGAACAAGAGATGGAGTGACGATCTTTGCCAAATAAACGAAAATTGGTACAATGAAGCTAAAGATCGAGACCTATGGACCGCCTTGGGGGAGGCTTACGCCAAAAACTATAATGATAGAAATAGAGAAATACATAATTAAACTATTAAATATTAATTATCCTACTTTACTTATTTATTTTAATTAATTATTCTGTACTTTTTAATTTGTATTAATCTATTCAAATAATTTGTAAAATTCGAATTAAAAATTATTTAAAAGTGTTTACGTTAAATGATAAGGCAATAAAAGCTTATATAATAATAATAAAATTCTTTAAGTAGACGACAATATTCGCTTCGAAAACTTGGATTGACTTTAGTTCTTTTTTGAGCTTTTACTAAAGCATTTTTTAAACGTTTCAAGCCTTTCGAAAACCATATTGGCTTATTTAAACCACATCTTTTAGCTTTCTTTGGTATAAACATATCAAACAGTTCTTGAATTTTGTTTCTTAAAGTGGAAAAACATGAAGACAAACAAGATTGAGGCAAAATTGAATCCCAATTAATTTGTTTAATATAATTGTTAATGCAATTGTAATCGGCTTTCTGAAAGTCGTATTCGAATTCTAAACTATGTAACGGATCAGTTAAAGATTTAAAAATTGATAAATTAAATATAACATTTAAGGCTTTATGGTGAACACTATTGTGTAACAAGGGGTTTTCGTCTTCAATTAATTTAACATCAAGTTCACTATGATTGAAAACTAAATCGAGAATTCTACCTATTTGATTCATAACATTATTGACTTGACATAAATTAAGGGGACAAAAAGTATCCGTTACAACAGCTTCAAAACCTTTTAAGACATGAATTGGAAATAAACACTAATCATCATGAGAGTAAATCCATTTTACATTACAAAGGTTTAAATCTCCTAAAACGGCACTATAACAATTATCATCAAAATTTGAGACTACCTTTTTAATATTATTAACATGATCATTGTAAACTGTAAATTCAGAATTAGGTGAAAAGCTGAATTTGCTTTTGCGATAATCGAATCATAATGAGTTCTAAAATTCAGCTCCTTGTCACATATTTTACCAAGATCACGAATGAAAGAGACAACTGGAATTTGTTCGTTGGAAAAATGGTAAGAACGTAGTAGAGATGGGAAACGCTTGCGGGAAAAGGTCATGAACTGGCATTTGCTAACGTTAAGTTCAAGGAAGTTTTTGTTACACCATGTAATGAAGATATCTAAGTCGTTTTGAAGTATTAAAATATCGGAGACGGAAGAGATACGCTTAATGATTTTAATATCATCGGCATAAATTAATAAATTAGAATGGGAAATGATTTTCTCAACGTCATTTATGGCGACGACGAAAAGAAGTGGGCCAAGATGGCTACCTTTGGAAGGCTTCCCCAAGCCGAATAAGTTTGCTGGCTAAAAAGCCTATCTGTTGGAAATAAAACAAGGCTGAAGAGCCAAAGTGTTTTGTTCTACTTTCGAACGGAAAGTGAGTTTATTGAATAAAACTTAGGCTATTTATACAAAATAATCAAGCGGAACGCCTGAGGTAGCAACAAAAGGATCAGATATGTTGCATCTGAACAGGACTCGATACTGACGGTTTTCTAAGTAAGATTTAACCCAATGAATGAATCCTAGTGGAAAACCAAAGGCTTCAAGCTTAAGGTAAATGATTTGGTGGTTAATTTTATCAAATGCTTTGCTGAAGTCAGTTGTAATTACATCGACCTCATATCCTTTTTCCAAAGCATTGAGAGTTTCAGACACAAATTGGGTTAAATTAGTGGTTGTGGATCTTCCCTTGATAAAACCATGCTGGTGAGGGCTAATGATGGATTTAACATGAAAAAAGATGGCGTCATAGATGATAGATTCAAAGAGTTTAGGGATGGATGAAAGCTTAGCGATTGGACGATAGTGAGAAATCTCATTTTTACAACCTTTTTTATGAATGGGGAGGATATAGGAATCTTTCCAAGCGGAAGGGAAAATACCTTGAGATAAAGAGAGGCGAAAAAGAAAAACTAAAGGGGCACAGAGGGAAGAGGTACATTTTTTAATAAGTATGGCGGGTATACCATCGGGACCTGGGGAAAAGTCGTCCTTGAGAGTATTGATTTTATCAATGACTGACGAATCACTAATACTTAAACTAAGCGAAGAAATCGTGGAGTTTGAATAATTAGGTAGGTAACAGAAATAGTCCGAGTCAGGGGCGTCATGGCAATCTTTATAGGACTGGCTTAAGAAATTAGCGAAAAGATTGGCTATGACTTTAGGATCTTCAGATGAGATATTGCCAAGTTTAAGGGAGGAGGGGAAGTTATCGGATTTCTTCTTAACATTGATAAATTGATAAAAACGTTTCGGATCGTTGATTAAGCATGACTGCATTCTATTTAAGTATTCCTGATAAAGAGAATCGCATAGAAAAGAGAATTCAGAAGCAGCATGTTGGTAATACCAAAAATCAGTAGGATTCATTGATCTTAGGTAAGAGTTCCAATATTTGTTCCTCCGATTACGAAGAGAACGGAGTTCCTTCGAGTACCAAGGGGGTGAGGATGAAGAGGTTTTTTTTACGTATAAGGGAAGTTGAATGCATTATACAGCTAAAGATTGCAGTGTAAAAGAAGGAAAGAGCGATATTTATAGGGGTACTTGAATTTAAAAACTGACTGAAGTTGATTTCTTGTAAAAGGTAATTGAGCTTTGTAAAATCACAATTACGAAAATTAAACGAGTAAACATCTTCGGAATCCGTCAATGGCATACTGTGTGCATAGGAGAAAAAGATTTCTAAGGGTGGGTGGTAAGAATCTAATGTGGATAGAAGATGTTGGCTTGGTTTAACAAAAGAGTTGCAAGGATCTGAGGAAAAGACAAGATCAAGCTGTCTGTCCAGGTTATTGGGAACAGCACTTATTTGGAGAAACCAGATGCAGAAAGCCTATCAAACAAAGTTGATTCTTTTTCAGAGAGGTTATAATATGGTACAAAGAACAGTTCATCTTCAGAAGGGCACCAAACTATATCAGGTAGATTGAAATCACCGAAAATAAAAACTCATCGTTAGAAGTGGTAGTTTCAATCAGAGACTCGATTGAGTCAACAAGAGACGAGTAAGCGAGGATCGGCTGAGATGGGCGAATGTAACAGCATAAAAAGTAAATACTGCGTGACGCGTAAATAACTTTAATGCAGATGAATTCGGAAAGCGGAGAATTTGAAATCTTGTGTTGGGTTGCATTAAATTTGGTATGGATGGCTAAAAGAACATCGCGTCAACACATACCAAGAAAAATTAATATTTTTTTGCCGTTTTTTCCACTTTTTCCACTGAATCTTCGCTTATATCGCCTAATGTTATAAAGCCTAAGGCCTTCCATAATAAATAAACTATTCAACGCAAATTAATTGCTCAATTTGATTTAGCAGTTCCTGAGATCAGCGGGTTCAAGCAAACAACAGAAACAATCAAAAAGAATATATTTTGCCGTTTTTGCAATATTTTTAACTGACGCTTCGCTCCTATTGGTATCAGCGTAGTATGATATAGCTTCTAGCTTTCCTCGATAAATCCACCATTAGACACAAAAAGAATTGTTCAATTTGACTGAGCAGTTCCTGAGATAAGCGCGTTAAAACGCAGAAAAATAAATATTTTTTCCGTTTTTTCCACATTTTCCACAGATTCTTCGCTGCTATTGGTCGCAGCTTAATGCTAAGTAGCTTAAAGCCTAAGTCGATTAATGGACCATCCAACACAAAAAGAATTATACCATTCGAACCAGTAGTTCCTGAGATTACTGCGTTCAAACGAACAAACTCTTCAGCTTTATATATTAGTATAGATTGTATTGTATTGTTTGCCATTTTTTCCACATTTTCCACAAATTCTTCGCTCCTATTGGTCGCAGCTTAATGTTATATAGCTTCAAGCCTTCCTTGATAAATGGACCATTCAACATTAAAAAAATTGTTCAATTTCATTAAGCAGTTCCTGAGATAAGCGCGTTAAAACGCAGAAAAATTAATATTTTTTGCCGTTTTTTCCACATTTTCCACAGACTCTTCGCTGCTATTGGTCACAGCTTAATGTTAAGTAGCCTAAAGCCTAAGTCGATTAATGGACCATCCAACACAAAAAGAATTATACCATTCGAACCAGTAGTTCCTGAGATAACCGCGTTCAAACGAACAAACTCTTCAGCTTTATATATTAGTATAGATTGTATTGTATTGTTTGCCGTTTTTTCCACATTCTCCACAAATTCTTCGCTGCTATTGGTCGCAGCTGAATGTTATATAGCTTCAAGCCTTCCTTGATAAATGGACCATTCAACATTAAAAAAATTGTTCAATTTCATTAAGCAGTTCCTGAGATAAGCGCGTTAAACGCAGAAAAATTAATATTTTTTGCCGTTTTTTCCATATTTTCCACAGACTCTTCGCTGCTATTGGTCACAGCTTAATGTTAAGTAGCCTAAAGCCTAAGTCGATTAATGGACCATCCAACACAAAAGAATTATACCATTCGAACCAGTAGTTCCTGAGATTACTGCGTTCAAACGAACAAACTCTTCAGCTTTATATATTAGTACCTATAGATAGATTGTATTGTATTGTTTGCCGTTTTTTCCACATTCTCCACAAATTCTTCGCTCCTATTGGTCGCAGCTGAATGTTGTATAGCTTCAAGCCTTCCTTGATAAATGAACCATTCAACATTAAAAAAATTGTTCAATTTCATTAAGCAGTTTCTGAGATAAGCGCGTTAAACGCAGAAAAATGAATATTTTTTGCCGTTTTTTCCATATTTCCCACAGACTCTTCGCTGCTTTTGGTCACAGCTTAATGTTAAGTAGCCTAAAGCCTAAGTCGATTAATGGACCATCCAACACAAAAAGAATTATACCATTCGAACCAGTAGTTCCTGAGATTACTGCGTTTAAACGAACAAACTCTTCAGCTTTATATATTAGTATAGATAAACTGTTAATTTTGTTAACCAAATCTAGGAAATACTTAAAAAGCAGAAAACTTAGGTTTTTATTCCGTCAAGTTCTTATCCATCCACTGATGAATTTCGACCATTAGGTGATATGCTCTTACAATAATTAAATTCAAAAACACTTGCACCTTATTTCTTCACAAGGTTCTAAATTCCCTTTTAAACTCGATCTAGTAAATCCTGGATTCTTAGGGCCAGTTCATTCACAGTGGGTTAAATCTTCAATTTGATTATCACGGATTCCCCTTAATTCATAATTAAGAACCCGTGATAATCAATAAGCGTTTGTTCACTTTTTTCACCTTGATTAACAAATCATGGTTTTTCTACAAATCATTCCATTTTCCAGTCTATGAGTCAGTTTCATGTCAAAACTTAATCAAGAATTAACAGCCCTATTTTGAGTATCAATTTGATAGTCGATAGCTTCTATCAAATAGTTGATAGTTTCGTATTATGAGTATCAACTTGTTATTTTTGAACGATTGTGAATATTTATCAAAATTTCCTTGTAGACGAGTTGTTTATTTCATTGCTTGATTTTTCAAATTTGAAATCAAAATTTTTCCAAAAATGACTTGGAAACTTTTTTCTTAAATAAAACGAAAACCATTTAAGCACAGATAATAAATTTATACAGATGTCTCATCCCTGCAGAAAAAAATGAAACATATTTTGCTCTTATCAGACAACGCCGTAACAAACAAGGAGCTTTTTGAAGCTTTTTTCTTTGACTAAGTATTCATTTATGGGCAATGGGTTGAGTGAAAATAGATTTTTAATGCATTAAGTGAATGCGTTAAAGCTTTTGGAAAAAGCTTTTTTTTGGTAGCTTTCAGTTTCATATATCATTTCTCGCCATAAGGGTGAGACATCTGTATAAATTTATTATCTGTGATTTAAGGTATAGAAAAGTTGATGTTTATCAAATTTTTTTGATATTCGTAATACCGTGTCTATCAAAAAAAATCATTCACAATAGCTATTAAATCTAATAAAATTCAAAAGCCGATAAAAAATGTTGACAGTTGATAGTCATAATACGAATTCATTAAATTTGTTGATATATATATACTATCAAGTCGATAGTTGTTAGTCATAATAGGGCTGTAAGTTTTTTAATTCATTTTTTTTGTCAAATGTTATTTCTGTACACGTGGGAAACGAAATAGCGTGTCCTTGTGGAGAGGACTAAATTTAATGTCCTGTTAAATTTGGCGGAGCAACACACCAAAAAGAAACAGAATATGTACCTCGAAATTGTCGAAATTGCAAAAATCCACATCATCGTCGTCGTCGGAATTGAAGAAAACGCCTCTGAAGAAGCTTCACAAGAAATTAGTTAGCGAGGCTTTGGCTTCGTCGACACCACAACGTGACTCTTACTTGGATGAACCAAAGACACCATTTAAATCCCCGCAAAATAATAAAACTACACCAGTCGCTGCTGTGGAGAAAACAATACAAACACCAGCAAAGGAGAAACAACAGTCCAGCAAAATGTTGCATTAAACTTCCCAAACACAACCTGCTCCTGCAGCTACAACAGCTCCAGCAGCAAATTCAAAACCATCAAAACGACCAAGTTCCATACGCCGCCGTCAAGCTTATCGTTCACAAACCCAGCCGAGGCAGGCCCCGCAAGCACGGTTGCCACTTGGAAATTTAAAATATGACCAAAATTAGAAAGAAAAATGACCAAATGCAGCAAAAAAAGACCATCATATTATAAAATATTGAAAACTTAGTATGAAGTGTTAGTGTATCATTTTAATGCATTTTTTTTTCAAAACGATTTCTCAAACCAATACGCTCGATATAATGGAAAATGTAATAAAACGAACAAAATTAAATTGTTGTCCATGTATTATGGCTTTATCATTAAGAGCCAACATTCTCATTAATTATGGAACAGAACTTCGGTCAAGTGGCCGCCCCGACTGGTTTCGCAGTAGCAGTAGCGCCACTGATCTCTATTATAACTGGATAGTGGATAGGAGCAATAAGTTTGACTCCCATAGAAGACTGTTATAAGTGTAAAGGTACCATCCAGGTATAACAGTTATACCAAAATATAACACTTCCCCACTGACAGCTGAAAAAAAAAAACAAATACGGCTGTGCTGCGAAACTTTAATTGTTATTTATTCATACAAATTCAGTTCCATACTGTCGGAAATTCGTTGTCTCAACCAGTTGAAAAGCAGACTATGTTATGGCTTCTGGGTAAGTGGAATTAATTGATGTCTACCAGACCACGAAACTCATTCCCCTTCTTTCATAGGTCTTCACAGTGTATTTGCTCATCAATTGGTCAAAATGCCTCGCGAATACATCAGCCAATTGGCCTTCGACACCAAGCACAAAACCCTGGCTCTTATGGAGGATAACCAGCCAATTGGTGGCATTTGTTTTAGACCATTCCCCACTCAGGGTTTCACCGAGATCGTATTCTGTGCTGTGACCGGCAGCAAACAAGATAAAGGCTACGGATCGCACCTGATGAATAGCCTCAAAGACTACAGCATTCGGCGAGGTCTGCGGCATTTCCTCACCTACGCCGATGAGTTTGCAATTGGCTACTTCAAGAAACAAGTCTTCTCCAAGGACATCAAACTGGCCCGACCCATTTATGCTGGCTATATCAAAGAATACGACGGCGCCTTTCTAATGCATTGCGAACTTCACCCGAGCGTTGTGTACACGTGCGATAAGAAAATAAAACCTCTAAAAAACATAAATAATGGAAACGGAAGCCAATTTTCGAGGCGAAGACAATAACCTATCTCAAGACGAAACATACCAACAAGATGACTCACAGCCTTCACCAGAGTACCTCCAAAGGAAATTGTACTTTCTCGTTGACGAGTAAGTTTTCATTCTTAAAAGCCAACGCATTCCACTATTGAACAATCTTTCCAGACAATTCTAAATAAGGATATCCTACGAACTAGCCAACTCCCTGCTCAATGACACAATATTCGAGATAGTCAGGGGAATAATGGACATCCAGCATGTGACCAACAATCCCTGCTAGAAAAAGCCGATGTGGCGGGGTTCTATGTGACGGAGAACCCACGCGAAATCAAGATCAAAATGTTTCTGCTGGACTTCATCCTGCGGCTCAGTCGAATAAAGTTCGAACCGCACAAATGACTGCAACTTGACGATGACGCCTTCGGTGACGGGAGAACACAGACTTTAGGAACCTAAGTGAAACCTCTTTTGATACCAATAAAACCAAGTCGGATTCCGCTTGACACAATGACGACAATTCTTGTTTGCGTGTAATGATTTTTATTGATTTATAAACTGATGCGACACAAGTCCATGCATTAAAAAGCCAAAAGTACAACTGGAGACTGTTATTTGAGCTCTTGGAGCTTCTCGGATTCTAATCTAAGTTCGATTGAGTTAAAAAACTAACATAAACCTTGTTGTAAAGCACTTCAAAACGTACAATATCAATGCTTTATTAAACATTAACTTTACATTTATTTTTGGGGAGAATCGCATGAGACAGATTAGTTTGCCATGACGGCGACGGCGTTTGCGGCAGACTCTTTCGACGCTGCTTGACACCCCAATTGTTAACTTCCGTGGTTGTGATTTGGTCTCTCAAAAAGTCCTGATCGTGCTCCACACTCTTTAAATTCGACAATGCCGAGTGCATATTTTGCTTGAGCAGTTCCTCGGCTTCGTCTAGTGGATATTCCAACATAACGTTTGCTACCAGCCAAAGGCACACATTTTTAGTGGGGGAACAACAGTTCTGATGAACACCTGATCGCTCAGAAAGAATTGAGGGTCTCGTGCTTCGGTTTGATTGCGCAAAACATCAATCATTTCGAGGGACTTTTGCTAGATGGGAATTTGCTGTTTGAGCTTTCGTCTCCGGGTATCGATATTGTATGCCATAAATCTATATTTGCCATGCTGTTCGTCCAGCCGCTGGAGAACTTTTTCACAATTCTTCTCGGGCTGGTCCATAAATGCATCGATTTCGTCGAGGAACACCGCCTCGGGAATACCAGCAAATGATTTTTGATTCTCGGGTAATTTGGGCATTTCAACGGTATCCATTGTTGTGACTATTGATTTCTATGGGATGGGTTGGAAATTTTATAAATTTTTTTTTGATTTTTTGGGAATTTTTGTTGAACATCACTTCCACAGATGAGTTAAAAGGGAGATGGGAAACCAAACGTCACTTTTTTTGATGAATATAGAGAGATGATATAAAGAGATGCAAAAGTGTAAGAGTACCTGTCAAAATCAATAGGAGTCAAAAAAAGTGTTATAATTTGTATGGAATCCACTATCCAGTTATTATAGAGATCAGTGAGTAGCGCATTCTGTCACTCCAATTTTCCAAGACCTTGTTGATGATTTCGAGCTGTTGCTCACGGATTTCTTGGTTGATATTGGTCATAAGTGCATAAATCGATTCTGGATTGTTAGCAAAACATCTTTCCTTTACGGTTCCCCACAAAAAAAAAGTCCAAAGGCGTAAAATCGCAGCTCCGAGTGGCCAATCGACATAACCAAAACAGGATTTGGGAATCTGGTTTGTAAAAGATCGATTGTGGCACTGGCTGTGTGGCATGGTTAACCATATTGCATGACCCAGGGGTTGTCGAAATCTATGCCCTCAATTCCAGTACAAAAGAAGTTAGATGATATGATACTGTTTTTCTATCAAGATTTCGAGAGGGAGACAGCTGTCAGTGAAAAAAAACTATGATTTAAAAAGCCACCACCCGTTACTGCATTCTGGCTATTCTTTTATGTTTAGTATAAAGCTGAGCTCTCTTAGTTTTCTGCAGATATAAAATACAAAACTAAGCTAAAACATCTACTATCAGTACGCTGACCATCCGTCCCGTTTTTTCCGGGACTGTCCCGTATTTCAATAGCCCGTCCCGGTTTCTTTTTAAGGAAACCCGGGACCTACAAGTGTCCCGGGTTAAGTAATTGGTCCCGTATTTGAACACACAAATATTACAAGTATTAGTAACCATTAAAATAAATGTAACATAAATTGAAGAGCATGAAATTCTTTACCATGTGTGAATATTTCACAGTTCTAGGTTGAAATCTTTGTGCGATTTGCTGTTTATAAAATAGTGACGACATCGCACAAAAACTTTCATCCTCTATTTTAACCCCCTTCAGCGTAAAATTTTTTAAAACTTTGAATGTCGTATTTTTTATGTTTTATCAAAATCCATTACCATAACTTTCAAATTTCTAGCCTTACCAAGAATTATACAAACTTTGACCTAGTATTTCAACTCCTTGCAACCCTCTCAACCCCTTTTACTGCGTTAAAAAATAACCTTTCTAAGCCTCCAGACTATCTTTTTAAAAATTAAAAATAAAATTATAAAGAGTTAAAATATGCCTAACCCTAACCCCTTACTTTTTTGGTAACGCTTTTTCTCAACATTTTATTTTACTCCCATAGGTAAGTACATTTTTCATACCGGGCTCTAGTTCTATACCTATATGAATCGATTCTAAAGGAGTAAACTCCAAAAAAAAAACGTTGTTTTTTCTACGTTTTCAATTTGTTTATTTTTTGTCCCGGGTTTTGCTCCCAGAAATATGGTCACCGTAACTATCAGGTATACGTGGTAGTCTGCTGGTAATGCGGTGTAAACCAACAACGCATTATGATTATGGTCTTTAAACAGTTGATGTTTAGATATTGCAGTTCGTAAACTTAGTTATTGAGAACACCAACCTATTAATAAAGTCAAAATTTAAAAAAAAATTACCAAATGTAATAAAGAATGACCATGGGACCAAGTGAAAAAATAATGACCAGACTTGGTCATAAAAGACCAAACTGGCAACCGTGCTTCCGACTTTCAATTTTCAAATCAAATGTAAATGTCAAATGTGACGTGAGAATAGAACTAAGTTTTGTAAAGTGCAAACCAAAAAAAAAATACCTGAGAATAGACGTCTATGAAAATAAGGTTTTGACAGTTTAAACTAAAACCATGAACTAAGTTTTCGTAGTGATGAACAAAAACTTAAACTACAAATTGTATGTAGATACAGTTCGAACCAAACCTTGCTGATTTGCACGACTGAATCCACAAGGTTAGATGGAATGTTTTTTTTTCTCGTTTTAACAATGTCGTTCATAAACTTTATTTGTTACAATCCCACATTTTATGCTGACACTAATGATCTGTCCACATTACGCGAAATATTTTTTTAATTCAATTTTTTCTTAGAACATTAAAAATTAAATGGTCTTTTCTTCTAGAAAAAAAATGACCAAATGAAAACAAAAATGACCACAGGACCAAGAGGAAGAAAAAGGACCAGATTTGGTCATAAATGACCAAACTGGCAACCGTGCCCGCAAGTTGACCGATAACGACAACTACACCGGGTCTCTCATGGTTATGGAAACAGCAAACACTTCCGCCGCAGCAGGACACAAGCGCAAAGCCCCCATACTGAGAAGACAACCAGTCCGTCATCACCGACTAAGCGGAAGATCAAGAGGAACAATGAGTTCTTCATTAAAATTGGCTCTTTCATACGGACGCCATGTCGCCATCACCTCGACACCGAACACAAACTGTTGCTATAAACAATGATGACAAGCCTCCGCTGAACAGCAAGCAGCGCCGCGCCGTAAGAATGCCAAAAACCTGAACAAAAAGAATCCCTCATCAACGAGTCTGGCACAAACCTTCGGCAGTCGGTATTTCAAGTCGTATGTCAAAATCAGTTTTTGTGTGGTTATGCGTTCTAAACAATAAAATAGTCTTAAGAATTTGTGCTCAAACCATAATCTTTTAATTTACCTTTTTTTGTCTTAGAAGATTGTTAAATATAGCATCACTTTGACCTCAAAGAACTAAACAAAGTTCAGGGTGTTCTTGAAAAATAAAATATTCCTTCATCTTTTGTAATAAAGTTTTCAAGATATTAACACAAAAATAAGTAAGAAGGTTTCTTCTGAGAAATTCAGGACGGTGGTTCACTTGAGAGTTTCAAAAGATGATAAATTTGAGTTATCAATTGAAGGAGTTCAAATATCATGTCAATGCGTAAATCAAGTATGAACAAACTGAATTATAGTACATCCTTGATTAAATGGCCCTAATCGAGCAAAATTGGATGATTAACGAAATCTCCAATTAACTGCTCAAATCATGGATGTCTTAATTACAACTTTTGTGAACAAACGAATTCTAGGATTATCAACTGGAATAATCCTTGATTAAAGATGATCAAGTGTGAACGAATTTGGAACTCGAGCATTTCCTCACACTTCACTTCTCTAGAACTCGATATAAAATCATCATTGAGATCTTAGCGCTTAGAACTTGTTATTTTTAGAACCTAGATCTAGAATGTTTTTGAAACTTTTGAGTCACCCTGCAGTATTTTTCGACAGACATTTCCTTCAATTCGAAACAAAATACAAATAATTTTTGCCTTTGCGCTTATTTTTTTTTCTATTCTGTTCTATTACGCAGAACGTGGTGTTCGAATCCTACTCGTACCCATAAACTGTCACGAAAAAAAGTGCATAGTAAATTCATTCCAATTTTTCCCACGGTTGTGGATGTTGAAGGTCTTCTACCACCAGTTAAAGGACTGCTATAAAACGTTTGCTTTGTTAAACAGAAGCGCTGAAAAAAATCGGTGTCTTCCCATATGTTAATAGTGGAACGTATTGGTATTCTATAAATACGCCGTTCTTCATCATCAAAAATATAATATCTTCACCTATTATTCTTTTTTATTTTATTTTCCGAAAATGATTACAAATAATAATTTTGCTCGTTGAAAAAACGTAATCTATACTAATATATAAAGCTGAAGAGTTTGTTCGTTTGAACGCAGTAATCTCAGGAACTACTGGTTCGAATGGTATAATTCTTTTTGTGTTGGATGGTCCATTAATCGACATAGGCTTTAGGCTACTTAACATTAAGCTGTGACCAATAGCAGCGAAGAGTCTGTGAAAAATGTGGAAAAAACGGCAAAAAATATTAATTTTTCTGCGTTTAACGCGCTTATCTCAGGAACTGCTTAATGAAATTGAACAATTTTTTTAATGTTGAATGGTCCATTTATCAAGGAAGGCTTGAAGCTACATGACATTAAGCTGCGACCAATAGGAGCGAAGAATTTGTGGAAAATGTGGAAAAAACGGCAAACAATACAATACAATCTATACTAATATATAAAGCTGAAGAGTTTGTTCGTTTGAACGCAATAATCTCAGGAACTACTGGTTCGAATGGTATAATTCTTTTTGTGTTGGATGGTCCATTAATCGACTTAGGCTTTAGGCTACTTAACATTAAGCTGTGACCAATAGCAGCGAAGTGTCTGTGGAAAATGTGGAAAAAACGGCAAAAAATATTAATTTTTCTGCGTTTTAACGCGCTTATCTCAGGAACTGCTTAATGAAATTGAACAATTTTTTTAATGTTGAATGGTCCATTTATCAAGGAAGGCTTGAAGCTATATAACATTAAGCTGCGACCAATAGGAGCGAAGAATTTGTGGAAAATGTGGAAAAAATGGCAAACAATACAATACAATCTATACTAATCTATACTAATATATAAAGCTGAAGAGTTTGTTCGTTTGAACGCAGTAATCTCAGGAACTACTGGTTCGAATGGTATAATTCTTTTTGTGTTGGATGGTCCATTAATCGACTTAGGCTTTAAGCTACTTAGCATTAAGCTGCGACCAACAGCAGCGAAGAATCTGTGGAAAATGTGGAAAAAACGGAAAAAAATATTTATTTTTCTGCGTTTTAACGCGCTTATCTCAGGAACTGCTCAGTCAAATTGAACAATTCTTTTTGTGTCTAATGATGGATTTATCGAGGAAAGCTATAAGCTATATCATACTACGCTGATACCAATAGGAGCGAAGCGTCAGTTAAAAATATTGCAAAAACGGAAAAATATATTCTTTTTGATTGTTTCTGTTGTTTGCTTGAACCCGCTGATCTCAGGAACTGCTAAATCAAATTGAGCAATTAATTTGCGTTGAATAGTTTATTTATTATGGAAGGCCTTAGGCTATATAACATTAGGCGATATAAGCGAAGATTCAGTGGAAAAAGTGGAAAAAACGGCAAAAAAATATTAATTTTTCTTGGTATGTGTTGAAAAAATTACTATGAAAAAAAAATACGAGCGTGTATAAGTGGATATTGTGTTACTATTTTTCCCATTCAGTAGCAATGGCTGTCATAGCGCCGCCCCGCGATCTGTCGTCCGTTTTCAGTTCAATAACAACATAGAAGTTAGAAAGATGAGAACGAAAAATATTGTGTTGGCTGTATCAAACTTAAGGCAGGCTGGCCAAACAAATTATATAAAAAATGCCAGTTCCACCTAAACACTCCGAACTGAGATCTCAGAGATCTCAGAAATTTCATAGATTTTTTAAGTGGAACAAAAATTCTCAGCTGCGAACTAAAATTTTTTTCTCAGATCTCTGAGATGAAATTATTTTGGATTCGATTTCTCACTCAGCTATTTTGACGTGGCTGACATATGTGCAACAACAATTGGTAAGGTAACCATTATATCTCAATGAGAACTGAGAATTATGTTCCATCAAATGATTTTGCCTCAGTCAAGGTGACATTGAGATCTCAGTGAGATGTTGTTAGGTGGAACTGGCCTAATAACTGCTCAAATTAGAATTTTGAGAGTTCAATTGATTTGTGAATGTAAATCATTGCAATGAATGTGATTGATTGCACTATTTGTGCAGATTATTGTGTTTAAACAATATCATTTTATATGTTTCTTAACTAAAAAATATGCTCAGTTTAAAGAAACAATACTAAAAATTGACTTCAGGAAAAAAACGATGCAGAAGTAAGAGAGATATTAGAATTAGGGAGAGTTCGACCAAGGGAATGCTTTAAGTATGAAAAACTGAAGGGAATCATAAAAAATGCTCAAATTTTTCAAGTTTAAGAGAATTACGACCTAGCGAGAGTTGACTGCAAACTGCAATGCAATTTAACAATAACTTCGCAAGCAAATTCCCACGCGCGTATGATGCACAAGTCGTGACGATACTTTGGCCGGTGGACGAGGGAGAGGCGGACGAAGTCGCGGGCAACTGCTAGTACAATATAAAGCTGAAGAGATTGTTCGTTTGAACGTGGTAATCTCAGGAACTACTGGTTCGAATTGTAAATTTTTTTTTGTGTCCATTTATCGAGGAAGGCTTTGTTTTACTTAAAATTAAGCTGCGACCAATAGCAGCGAAGAATCTGTGGAAAATGTGGAAAAAACGGAAAAAATATTTATTTTTCTGCTCAGTCAAATTGAACAATTCTTTATGTGTCTAATGGTGGATTTATCGAGGAAGGCTAAAAGCTATGTATATCATACTACGCTGATACCTGATACCAATAGGAGCGAAGCGTCAGTTAAAAATATTGCAAAATTGGCAAAAAATATTCTTTTTTGAATGTTTCTGTTGTTTGCTTGAACCCGCTGATCTAAGGAACTGCTAAATCAAAGTGAACAATTATTTTGCGTTGAATAGTTTATTTATTATGGAAGGCCTTAGGCTATATAACATTAGGCGTTATAAGCGAAGAATCAGTGGAAAAAACGGCAAAAAAATATTAATTTTTCTTGGTATGTGTTGAAAAAATTACTGTGCAGTGTGCACTGCTCAGCACCAACTGATTTTTGAATTAAAGTACCAGAATTTCAACAAAAAAAAATACGAGCGTGTATAAGTGGATATAGTGTTACTATTTTTCCCATTCAGTAGCAATGGCTGTCATAGCGCCGCCCCGCGATCTGTCGTCCGTTTTCAGTTCAATAACAGCATAGAAGTTAGAAAGATGAGAACGAAAAATATTGTGTTGGCTGTATCAAACTTAAGGCAGGCTGGCCAAGCAAATTATATAAAAAATGCCAGTACCACCTAACAACATCTCAGTGAGATCTCAGAGATCTCAGAAATCTCATAGATTTTTTAAGTGCAACAAAAATTCTCAGCTGCGAACTGAGATTTTTTTCTCAGATCTCTGAGATGAAATTATTTTGGATTCGATTTCTCACTCAGCTATTTTGACGTGGCTGACATAATGTGCAACAATTGGTAATGTAACCATTATATCTCAATGAGAACTGAGAATTATGTTCCGTCAAATGATTTTGCCTCAGTCAAGGTGACATTGAGATCTCAGTGAGATGTTGTTAGGTGGAACTGGCCTAATAACTGCTCAAATTAGAATTTTGAGAGTTCATTGATTTGTGAATGTAAATCATTGCAATGAATGTGATTGATTGCACTATTTGTGCAGATTATTGTGTTTAAACAATATCATTTTATATGTTTCTTAACTAAAAAATATGCTCAGTTTAAAGAAACATTAAAAAAAATTGACTTCAGGAAAAAAACGATGCAGAAGTAAGAGAGATATTAGAATTAGGGAGAGTTCGACCAAGGGAATGCTTTAAGTATGAAAAACTGAAGGGAATCATAAAAAATGCTCAAATTTTTCAAGTTTAAGAGAATTACGACCTAGCGAGAGTTGACTGCAATGCAATTTAACAATAACTTCGCAACAAAATTCCCACGCGCGTATGATGCAGAAGTCGTGACGATACTCTGGCTTGTGGACGAGGGAGAGGCGGACGAAGTCGCGGGCAACTGCTAGTCTATACTAATATATAAAGCTGAAGAGTTTGTTCGTTTGAACGCAGTAATCTCAGGAACTACTGGTTCGAATGGTATAATTCTTTTTGTGTTGGATGGTCCATTAATCGACTAAGGCTTTAGGCTACTTAACATTAAGCTGTGATCAATAGCAGCGAAGAGTCTGTGGAAAATGTGGAAAAAAACGGCAAAAAATATTAATTTTTCTGCGTTTTAACGCGCTTACCTCAGGAACTGCTTAATGAAATTGAACAATTTGTTTAATGTTGAATGGTCCATTTATCAAGGAAGGCTTAAAGCTATATACCATTAAGCTGCGACCAATAGGAGCGAAGAATTTGCGGAAAATGTGGAAAAAACGGCAAACAATACAATACAATCTATCTATATCTATACTAATATATAAAGCTGAAGAGTTTGTTCGTTTGAATGCAGTAATCTCAGGAACTACTGGTTCGAATGGTATAATTCTTTTTGTGTTGGATGGTCCATTAATCGACTAAGGCTTTAGGCTACTTAACATTAAGCTGTGACCAATAGCAGCGAAGAGTCTGTGGAAAATGTGGAAAGAACGGCAAAAAATATTAATTTTTCTGCGTTTTAGCGCGCTTATCTCAGGAACTGCTTAATGAAATTGATGTTGAATGGTCCATTTATAATGGAAGGCTTGAAGCTATATAACATTAAACTGCGACCAATAGGAGCGAAGAATTTGTGGAAAATGTGGAAAAAAACGCAAACAATACAATACAATCTTCTATATCTATCTATATATATAAAAGAACAGCCTAATTTTTGTGTTCGTTCGCTAACCGGGCACACTGATTGACCGATTTTCCTAATTTTTTCTCTAAATGCAAGAGGTATTAGGGTAGAAGGTTTAGGAAAAATAAAATATATGTTTTTCAAATGCAATGAACTGACAAACGGTACCAATGTTAAAAAATAATGATTTTCTCACTGTAGTACAAGCCGATCGATTCGATTGATATTTTTGCCAAGTTTTTAATATTTCCAAATCTATAATATTTGAAAAAGTCAAAGTTTCAAAGATTTTCATAAAGAACAAAATAAAACGTGATCCATTTCGAGTTTCCCTAATTTTTAAAAAAAAAAAAAAGAAAATTTAAATTTAATGGAGAATGTTTATTACCTATCGTTTGAAAGAACATTCTTTGGCATTTATTTTTTGAAGATTACTTATGTTTATGGCTATCAAATGTTGGCCGTTTTTACGTCGCTGATGGTCCATCCGATGAGTCCAATTTTCGATGACTCGTTCGAGCATTTCGACTGGTAACTGGCGAATGACCCGCGTGATGTTTTCCTCCAAGGCCTGAAATGAAGCTGGTTTGCATAAACTTTAAACTTTACATATCCCCATAGGAAAAAGTCTAACGGTGTGATACACGATCTTGGTGGCTAATCGACCGACCCAAAACGGGAAATTGTATGCTCACCGAAGTGTTCTTTCAATAAATCCATTGATTGATGCGATGTGTGTGAAGTGGCGCCTGAAAGCAAATGTCTTGCTGAAACCAAGTGTCTCCGAGATCACGAGCTTCAATTTTAGGCATCAAATAGTCGGTTATCATGGCACGACCCTTAATATACGACGCTACGGCCGCTATATTTTCTTAACAGCGTGCTGAACGTAGTCTATTCGGTTGAATATTATCCAATAATGAATGGTGGGTCCCAAAGTGGGTGATGGTGTTGCGAATAGACCGCTCAGTAGGCCGATTATGTTGGCCATAAGTTGAGCGGAGTACACGAAACACATTCCTTACAAAACGTGAATTTTTGTAAGAAAGTTTAACGATTTGTAAACGTTGTTCATAGGCGGGGAGCCCTCAATCCTGAAAGTGCACTTAGACGGATTTCAAAATTTTTTGTATTAAAAGATAGTTTATAGAAATACCAACAAATTAAGCCCGGTATGACGAGGCCTATCCTGGCACCAGTATTTTTTGCAATTTCTTGCATTATTAATAATTATTGATAATTTGCACTTATCGCGGATTTTAATTTTAACTAGCGCATGTTATTGGAAATTTAATGTGCTTTCAGGAAAAAATGGTATGACAGCTGTCATCCTGGCACCAATGTCTGTCATACCTATTTTAAAAACATATGAGTGACAAAATTTTAAAATAGGTATGACAGACATTGGTGCCAGGATGGCAGCTGTCATACCATTTTTTCCTGAAAGCACATTAAATTTCCAATAATATGCGCTAGTTAAAATTAAAATCCGCGATAAGTGCAAATTATCAATAAATTATTAATAATTCAAAAAATTGCAAAAAATACTGGTGCCAGGATAGGCCTCGTCATACCGGGCTTAATTTGTTGGTATTTCTATAAACTATCTTTTAATATAAAAATTTTTGAAATCCGTGTAAGTGCACTTTCAGGATTGAGGGCTCCCGGTGTATCAGTCTTTCCATTATGAAATGCCGAACAATATTAAACAAAAATAACATGACAATGACACGACTCACACGTGATCTGTCAAAAAAAATGCTATTGAAAAAATCCTCTACTGGAATCACCCATTACATACATATCTAAAATTGGCAATGAAATTATTGCATTGGTGAGTAGCCACTTATTGTTCACGACTCACGAGAACAGTCATATTTTGGTCTAATTGTCTAATTGACTTATAAATCCATAAAAAAGGCAATGAACATTATAATGTTCAAAGGGAAATGATGCAAAAGGCCAGACATGGGAAAAAAAGAAGTTTCCGAAAAAGCCAATGCGTATCAATGAACAATTTTCGCGAGAAAGCTTGGAAAAATGCGTTGATAAGAATATTGTGAGGTGTCCAGCACCAGCATTGGATTGGGCTCATTCCATTTTCAACTGTTTTAAAGACCTCAGTGCCCTCAGAGACGCACAATTTTAACAAACTGTCAGATGAAAAGGTTATGCAATAAATAGCAAAAATTAAGAACAATTGGTTAATTCTGAGTTGTAAAGAAAAAAGTCTCTATATACATAAGTCTCTATATAATAAAGTATCTACATATATCTATGTATAAAAATGGAAGATTTTTTGATGTCATAAGATTCTTAAGAAATTTTTGATTTTTAAATTTTTGTTTAAATCTTTGGAGCGGTTTTTTTTAATTAATTTTTTACATATAAAATTTTTCGAAAACGTCTTCAAATTAATTTGGTTATGCAGTAATCAAGAACATTTTATAAGTAAATTTCGATTTTTAATATTGAGCCGTTTTTGAGATACTGAATTAAAAAAAAAATGTTTTTTATTAAAGTCTATTTATCTTAGAAATCAGCTTCGGTTAAAGTTGATTGCAAAAAATACTCATGCGTATTTCGTGAATCAAGGCCAAATTCAGCAAGAGAGATGTCATTATCGTTGGTAGCGAAAACAGAAAGATCATTTTGGAAAAAAGGTTTTATTGTTGAATTTCCTAAGCAAAAAGTGAAAGTGGCTTCGTTTGCTGACCGTGATAGTTTTTTGATTTTGGAATAAACTCTCTTACCGAGGGGCCAAATTGAAGTATGCTTAACTTTATCAATGTAATTCTCCGGTAAAGCAGCTTCAAGCAACTTGCTTTACAAGCATGATACATTTTATGCGATTATGTGGAAAATCAAGAATGCCAGCGATGAGTGATGTAAGGGAATCCACTGATATATTGATACTGAGATATGACAGATGTAATAATTTATTTTTGGGGACAGATACACCCTCAAGCAAGCTGGATGTGTTATTTCCAATAACATTCTTAGGAATAGGTCTGCCAGCTTGATGCGGTTGGGATTGGGGGTTCATGTTCTTTTTAGGCGGATTTATCTCTTTATTACTGCTTAATGCAGAGTCGTTGCAAATATGTGGAGTTAAAGTGCATTGAGTTGACACATCATTTGTAATCTTTGTTGATTGATTTTTCGAAGCATCACGCAATACTTAGGGGAGAGTGGGTATGTTTGGGACACTTTTCGAATTCATTAAATTTGCCGAGATCTTATAGATCGTATCTGAGCAAAATTGATTTCTAAAGATAAAATAACATTTTGGCAACCTATTTTCAGTTAAAAAGAAGGCGAAAGTAAAAAAGCAAAAAATCACTTCATGAACCAACTACACTTTGTCCCATTCCTCCTACAACCAGGAGGATTGGGACAACTATGGGGTGGTATGGGACACTATGGGGATACATTAAATTTGCCGAGATCTTGTAGATCGTATCTGAGCAAAATTGATTTCTAAAGATAAAATAACATTTTGGCAAGCTATTTTCAGTTAAAAAGAAGACGAAACTCCGACAGAAGAAAAGCAAAAAATAAATTTCATGAACCAACTCACTTTGTCCCATTCCTCCTGCGAGCATGAGGATTGGGTTTGTCCCATTCCTCCTGCGATCAATAGGATTGGGACAACTATGGGGTGGAATAGTGATGTCCCAATCATCCTGCATGGCACTTTGAATAAATAATTTATAATATCACTTTTCGTGTAGCACTAATTAAGCAAAACAACGATGAATACACCTTAAAAATGGTGTTGCTACCTAATTATTGCACTCTTTTGCGCAGTAAGTTCACACATTAAAAAAAAAATTCACTCAAAGTTTACGCAGATATTTTACTTTTTATGCACAAATTACCTTTTTTTAATCTCCACTCCGTGATTTTTTTCCTACACACAACTTGTTTTGTTGAGGGATGGGGACAGACTGAAGACAGAATCTGTCATACAAGGAAAGAGAAAAAAAAAATTTAGGAATTGAGAAAATGCCTGTGTCCCATTCCTCCTGTGTCCCAAAAATACCCACTCTCCCCTATACTTGATTTCTTATAACATCTATCTACGATTTTGGCTATGTAAAGTTTGGTAATTCGTTGGTAAGCAAGAAAAACTTCAAATCTTTGAAATTGGAATTAAGTATCTGCGTTTGAAAGCGCATGGGATGAAACTTGGTTTGCTAAGGATAAGTTTGTGCAATATGTATGTTTCTTGGTTTGTATGTCCGCTAAACACTCTTAGCCGCCCAACACATTTTTATAAAATTTTTACATTATCTAAATGCAGTCATGGTTTCAGTTCCAAATTATTGTGGAAAAATCTTACTGGAAAGTTGGCAAATAAAGGCAACAATCGAAATAAGTATCGGATTCTTGGTGCAATTGCTCAGAAATTACTTTTCGAACGGAATAAACTTGAGTGAAAAATTCGGAAAACACAGGAAAAATTAGATTTCTTGCTTTTATGTTTTTTGTTTTTCCAACAAAATTTTGCATTTTTTATGGCATGCCTTAATGATTTCCGACCACGTAAAAGTAAAAAATTTGTCGTGAAGCTTGGAAAAAATCATAACGTAATGTATTGGGTTTGCAGTTGCCCCGTAGCTTAGTTGGTAAGTGCGTTGGCTGCTAAGCAGAACATCGTTGGTTTGAGTCCTACTCAAGCCAAGCTTTTATTTCATCTTTCACGGGTACTGCCTCTTGCGAAGACCTGAAAAATCTTCCAAGAGTATCAATCTGTCATGAAAAAGTGCTTCTCAACTTTGCCGTTCCGAATCGGCGTTAAATTGTAGGTCCCCTCAATTCTTCACACGCACTCAGAGAATTGTTGATGAGAGTAAGCCACTTAGGCCTTGGCTCTTCAAGAGCTGTCGCGCCACTCTATTTTATTTTTAATACCTCGAAGCTATATAGTATATGCGTCGCTAATCTCTAATGTGTTGTTCTGTCCTAACGGTCGCGTCGGTGTCGTGTGTCATCTCTCGAAGACAGTATAAACTTCTCATTTACCGCGAAGCCAATTAATGCCGCTTCTGTCTTAATTCTCACAAAGGCGCCAATGGCATCACCCTAAGTTCTTCCCATTATGTCAATTATACGTCGGCGTTCGCGAGAAGTTGAACAGACTTTTGGAAGAAAGTGCATCTTTTGTTGACGGTGGAGTTTTGCAGTATCTTCTCCAGCACGATGTAAATAAAAAACCATACACCACCTTGTCTGAATCCTTAAGATCATTGTGAACGTTGATGCAGCAGCGTTAGTTCTCTATCGACATTTTGCATAAGGGAGGTATACCAAAACTACGCATCTCTTTATACAGCTCGTATCTGTAGATGCGGCCTTAAAATCTATAAAAAGATGGTGGGTTGTCGATTTGGAGTTCATAGGGTTTCTCCAGGATCTGCTGCAAAGTAAGAATTTTGTCGATGGTTGACTTTCCTTGTATGCTTCATATTGATAAGAAAATCAGATTGTTGACGAAAGACTTCAGACGTTCACATATTACGGCAGTCATGTTAAGGAGGCTGATTCTTTTGTAGTTGGCGTAGTTTAAAGGATATCCCTTCTTCAGGATTGGGCAAACAATGCTGAGGTTTTACTCATCAGTCATCAGGCATGCATACGGTCATCCAACCATATCTTAAAGATAATTTGGTGCATACTCCTTTCTAGATCGTCGCTTGCTGTTTTGAACAACGCGGCAGCTTGATCATCTGCTGCAACCGCTTTGTTGGATTTCGTTTTGGTCGGGTTCACGAAATTATTTACTATCTTCGTTTCCAAAGAATGGATCTTGCCCGATAGTGGGATTCTGTCCGTGGTCGCCGTTATACAATTTACAGAAGTGGCCTTTCCAAATCACTGTAGGCATCGGTTCTTGATCGATGACACTGAGCTAGTTAGTTTACCTTCCAGTAAAACTTCCGAACTTCATTCCTGATGTTGGCTCTCTCAACATCCAAGACCTGACGCTTCTCGTACTCCCGCTTTTTTCTCCTGAGAAGCCGGCGCGCGTTTACCAAACTTAATTTGATTAGAGAACTTGAGAACAGATTTTACGTACTTGGTGATTATATCATCTGCAGAATTGTCCTGCTTCGCTAAGAAACCATAGAACCTTTGGATAAGCATCAGCTGAACTAGGTGCTTGTAGAAGTATCTATGCTTTCAATTGAAACCAACTACATAATTTCTTTTTTATTTTTTTGTTTTTTAATTAGTAACTCAATATGTACATGTTCGAACTCCATTAACATCTGTTTGATTTCTTCAAATTATTTACTCAAACCAACTCTTCTATCAAATAGACTTATCCAATTAAACTTCAACAACTTAATGGCAGCAGTTGTTTTTTGTAAGCAAAATATTCAGGGGCTTTTGTTCTTCAACGTTCAAGTTGTGCTCTTTCTCTCTGATTCTTTATCGATTTCTCAATAATTCCAATCGAAAGGATTCCATCTTGAGTAATTGAAATGCGCTCAAATTTTTATTTCTTTTTAGCTTCCAAGTAATAGAAATGGATGAGAAGACGCTGAAATAAAAACCACTTACTTACTTACGAGCAAATGAAGTTCTTTGAAATTAGAGTGAATTTAATTTGAACGCCAAGGACAAGGATTTTTTTGAGAAGTAAGTAAATTATCCCAACTTGGACGGAAGTTAATTGGAAGAAGGTATATAAAAGGGCGTTGAAAAGCTCAAGAGCACATCTTTCGCCCTCATGTGCTCTTGTAAGTTCACCAAAATATTTTAATAAAACTGAATTAACCAGTTTACACGATACACCACAAAATATTGTTGATACTAATACTATACTCAAACACTTTTTAATATCGATAAATAACTGATCATTCAAAATGTAATTATTTTTGATTACATAAAATAATTTCAGCATTAAGTGGATTGCAAGAAAGATGAAAAGTAAATAGCCGTTCGCTAGTAGGTATCAAAGGAAAATTTTAGCATCATTTTGTTTTTAATTTCCCACAGTTCTTGTAGGAGTAAGGTACTACCGCGAGCACTTCTATTTCAACAAATTTTTTCCACACAAAATGTTCAAATAATTGCGTGGATAGAAACAAAGCGGTTATTTTTTGTGAGTGGAAGTGGTCAACAACAAAGCTAACCCAAGATCACTAATAGATATTTAAAATTAAATTTTTCGTTCTTATCCGTTTTGGGTTTTAATTGCCTTTTTTATTATCAAAGTAATTGGAATTGGTTTTTACCAACGAACGAGTGAACAGCTTTTAACTTTTGGATGAGTGGCTAGTGGGACTTTATTGTTGTTTCCGTATTAGTTTTTTTATTTATTGGATTTTGATGAAATAAGTTTTCAATTCATTCATTCAATCATCCAAATGAAGGTAACAAATAAAAGGGTTTTCATTTCAACATCTGAATTCAGTGCTTTTCTTTTGATTAAAAGTGGTACGAAAGGAGATGAGTACGACTGTACCAGCCATTGTACTCCTGTGCCTGGACCGAAAAACCAGCGATGACAGCAATATCAATCCATCTAAACGGAAAAATAAAAAAGCCAGTTCAAGAAGTCTTCCTTCATTCTCGGCAAGATTGCTGAAAATGAGAAAGTAGGAAATGAGTAGGAGACAGGGACGACTGGCAACCATTCGAATTGGGTAGACAACAAAAAAAAATCAGTTATATTATCTTGTTCCTAGTCGTGGAACAAATAGAGTGACTGAAAACGTGAAGCCGTTTTCATTTCAACAATCGTTATAGATCTTAAAGCATAATTTCTAAAACCAGGTTTTACTTCAAGTCTCAACTGGAGTCCTTGAAATGAAAAGGAAAAAAAAACGTTACCTAATAATAATTTAAAAAACTTATCGATGGCAAATAGACTTTATTAATTTTATCGCCAAATGTACCTGAACAAGCCATAGTCAGACCAATAAAATTTCTTACCTAATTTATTAAGCAGGTATCGGCAAAATGAAAATCATTTTGTAATTTATGTAATTGAAATATAGAGTGCTTTCATAAATGCATGGTAAAAAGGATTTCCCAGAGTCTCTTTTGACACATGACACAAATCATAAAAAAGTGTTCATAAATGCAGCGTAAAACACATGCGCAAGTATTTTGTGTGACGTTAATATGTTTGCAATTGATCGCATGTAAACAAAGCAATCATGCATTTATGAAAGCACCCATATTTAAACGACAAATACCTAGCAATTTTAGACATTTTCAGCATTGTCTTTTTTCCGTATCCGTTTCCGTAGGTATACAAAAATACAAAAAAAAAGTCAATCGTACATTCGAACATAAAGAAAACATGTCTTCGGCTTTTTTCGTTTCCTTCCCGAAAGCACTAGGATGAAACGAACGAAAAGAAACAAAAAATTAGACATTTTCAATTATGTCTATTTTTCCCATACAAACAACGAAAAAATCGTGTTCTTGTTCTTCTTCTTCCACACAAAATTCAATGGAGAACAAAGTCAACGAAGACATATTTTTGAATGTCTTCGTTTTTTTCCCGAACTCGCGTCGTTTTATTTCGTGTATTGGTATTCGGAACAGTATCATTATGATTTATGGTATGAAGTATGTGTATGATGTGTAATGTGTATCTCCTCTGTCCAATGTTCACATTTGAAATAACTTCAAATGCTCGATTTGAATAAGGGTTGGTCGTTGGTTAATTTTGGGACTTTGGTTAAGTTTATTCTTGTTATTTTCTTCAGCGTGTGATTTTGTTTGGGTAGACACTGTCTTAAATGTCTATATGACGGTTCGTCCCTGGTAGGAGATGGATTGTGAAGATAAAACAAAGTACCAAAAGATGTTTGAGGAGTACAACAATCTGCTGGCTGCTCAAAAGTAGGCCGACAAATGAAAAACATCTCGTGAAGTGAGCGCCAAACCATCGAAAAACTGGAACCGAATACATATGCTAAAAAAGAAGGCATAATTTAACTGAGCGGCACAACCGCGGACTCTAGATGAGTTTGTCAAAGTAGACCTACTGGTATCTCCACAAATAACAGAGCTCTGATGCCTGTGTGGAACTCCATAGAGGCCAAGCTCTCATAGATGGTGTTTTCTTATAAAATCTTGGCATGCGAAGGTCCCTACACTAGTTTTAACTCTAGCGAGGTGCCCAGGGCCGTGCGGGCAGGAGCTGATCCGTGTTTTATTGCGTGACTGGATAGTCATCAATGCTGAAGAGCAGCAGAAGAACCAGCGCTTCTTATTTTCTGCTTGGGGGCCCTCGAGAGGGCCGAATCAAAACTCCGGTTCGGCATCATCAAGATTAAGGTTCTGCAGAATCAATAAGCAGACTGCGACACTAACAAAATGACAAAGTCATGACCGACCGACGTTGACATCATTGATGCCGAGGTGCACAGCAAGACGGCTGGGACCTCAGAGTGCAGGAGCTTCTTCTTGCTATTCAAAACGCGCTGCGGGGAGCAGCCGTTCAGATTCATCTGAATGACTTGAAATGTGTCTCAGATAATCATAGGGTCTTCCTAAGTCAGGAAGTCTTGGACATGGTGCTTATAAAAGAACCATGGGTGAATGGCCGAACTCACGGCCTTCTTAACCAGCAATATGACCTTCTTTATAAAACTTCAGTCGAAGCTGAAGTGTCGTGAGGTGAACACCTTCTTGTCTCGCTGTTCCTGGGTAAGGGTTTGGAAAGGATTGCTTGCAATTCCAAGTACAGATTTCTTGCCGCTCATGTGCGGAAGGTTCAACCTCCAAGTGGTGCAGAGCGTCAACCTGACTCCGGTCAGGGCGAATGAACCTACGTTTTTATTGTACATGTATCAAAATCACTTTTTACCCAAACGCCGTGATTAATGAGACTGTACTTGAATATCATCGTGATAGAATAAGGCACTAATGAGTGTTTATAAAAAGTTGTTGTTGCATGGCAATATGTCATGCAGTCTTCCATATTGGTCACCCAACTCTTTTCTGGATAAAAGACTGCATGACAATGGACACCAGTGTTCCTGTGAGCCGATAAGTCACGAAGCTGGAAAACTATCCTTTTGGTTTGTACGGATGTGTGATAATTTCACACATCCGATAGAATGTATGATGATAATGTCATACATTCACGGAGTACAAAATAACAAAAGAGACGACCATGTCTTCTGAAAAAACTGGTACTCTGGGGTAGTTGATGCCCGGATTCTAATTGAATCTTCAACTACAGTTGCGGTTGGCCCCCTTGTGGGAGTTTCAGAGTGGCTGTGGTTAACGAGAAATGCGTTCTCGGTAACTGAGTGATGGTGTTCCTTAAGCTCAGTTACATAGATAAAAACACATTTACCAGTATGGCTTTTTTTATCGGGAAAAGCAAACTGGTACTTGAGAAAAATGGAATTGGTGGAAGACAAAGTCTATGGCAAATGGGACATATGTAAAAGACTAATTTTGTGCCTTTTCCCTTATCTACAAGGCAATACACCAAAATATGCATGTAATTCATGCATATAAAATGGAGTGGATTGGAAATCAATCCACCACGAAATTAAGGCCTCGGGCCAGGTGTTCGTGTGTAATTGTTTTCATAATCTGTCTCGCTGTTCCTTGTTTTTTATCTATTTTATCACTTAAAATCTAAATCAATTGACATTGTCATCATTTATCATACATTGTTTTCCCATTGTCATATCATTTGATATAATGCCTTCTGAGTGTGCTTTGTGCAAGAATGTTATTGAAACATCAAGCTCTAATTTGGCTTGTGTTGACTGCTTGTTTCATTTTCATTGTGCATGCGTAAATATTCATGAGTCGGTCCATAGAGAACCTATTTACCTAGAGTCGCAACTTGTTCTCTTTTTTAAAAATTCACTGTCCAAAAAATTTTGGGAAAAGAGAAAAATATACTACCCATTGCAAATGTATTGGTTTGGCCTCCCATTTGAAATGCATTGAAAAACCAATACATTTGCATTGGGTAGTATATTAGGGGCCGTTCAAATATTACGTAAGCAGATTTTTTACAATTATTTACCCCCCCCATCCCCCTTGTCAGCAAAAGTAAGCATCGCTCTTACCCCCTCCCCCCGTGCTAACGTAAACATTTTTCAATTACAAATGCATTTTTTTTTTAATTTACAATTTTAATTTTAAAAATAAGAAATTAGATATACCTACAGTATTCAAGTAATGCATAAAAATATTATAATCTTACGAAAGTTAATTTTTTTTTTTTTTTTTGGGTTCATACATTAAATTCAAATTAAGAGTCTTCAGTCCATGAGACCCGAATCCATGATTCTAAGTTTTCGATGACATTGGATTGCGTATATTGCTGTTCAGTGTTGTGAGTCTTCTCACTTTCATCCGATCTTGGAATGTCTACATCGTTTTCATCGAGCTCGAGCCATTCAATTCAAAATCATAGTAATCCATGACGATTTGAATTTGAATCTCGTCTTGCACTATGTTTGCTTCGTTTAACTACATGAACTATAAGTTTGATTTATACGTTTACTTTAAACATATGCATTATTTTCGAGAACGCCCGAAATTGACTTTCGTTTTCAAGCATAGCCAATGTGAGGGTTGCCATTCGTGTAAAAAAGTTAATAGCTGCCGATGACGTAATCATCATCTAGACCCCCCTACCCCCATGTCATCCAAAATAAGCAAAACAAAGACCCCCCCTCCCCCCAAATGTGCTTACGTAATATTTGAACGGCCCCTTATATCAAATTTAATTTTTTTAGTCGAAAGAGAGTAAAATGCCTTGAGTTGCGATTCTAGGTATACCTCCTCTGTGAGTCGGTCGTTGAATACATGCGGAAAAACGGTTTACCTTATCGCTGTGCTCCGTGTACCTCTCTACGTCGCAAATCGCAATATTTTTCTTCATCACCTCTTACTGCCCAGCGCCTCGCTGGTGTTCCTGCTGTGGTTATTTCTCCTGGCTCTTCTTCAAGTAAACCTGCTGCTGCTGATGTGTCATCAAATGATTTACATACCAATGATCGCGATTGCAATGCTAAATCTGGTACAAAAAAGCAAAATCTGACCAAATCAATTTCACTGGAAGACATCTTTAATGAGATTGTGGAGCTTAAAAAAGTTAATGCTGAATCTCTTTCTGCCTTACATGCTATTCGGGTGGAGAAAGATCAAATGCAAAAACAAATTGATTCCTTGCATCTTAGAATTAATTTGCTTGAGCATAATCCAACAGAAAAAATTGTGGATGTAAACAATTCAAAGAATAAAACCCTAAACGAACAATCAAGTAAGAGTGTCTTACGGAACGAAAAACAAGTAAAAATCGTTTCGTCAGGTCAATGCTCTCAAAGCTCTTCACTATCAAAAATAATGAAGAGATTGGAACTTCTACTTCAGAGTCTGATAAAGGTGAAGAGAAAGGTCCTATTAATGAAAATTTGGCCCTCTCAACCCTAGCGGAGTCGGCGGCGGTGGAGAAAGGTAGACCTAAACGTTTAAATGTTATTGGAAATAACACATCCGCATTGATTGAAGGTGTGTCTGTTCCCAGATTAAAATGGTTACACATCTCATACCTTAGCACCAACATATCTGTGGATTCTCTCACAATATTTATTACCGGTGTACTTGAAATCCCACATAATCACATTAAATGTATAATGCTTATAAAGAAAGATGCTGATATGTCTCGACTCTCTTTCCTAAATTTTAAAGCTGAAATCCAAGAGAATTGTGTTGGAAAAATAATGCATGCTTCGACAGAGGCGGCGTTAGGCGTGGGCGACGTGGGCCATCGCCCACGGCCTCGCGGTACAAGGGGCCTCGCGCCTCAAAAATTTGTTTGCATTGCTTCAGTGAAAATTAAAAAAACAAAAAAAATAACATTGTTGTAAAATATTTGCTTACGTTGCGAAACTGTCGCGGGGAATCCCTTGTTTTATTTGTTAACTTTCTTTACTAGAAAACCAACCAATCAAATCAAAGTGCCACACCTCGCAACGCAGTCGCTTGCAAAGATGAACTAAATAATAAGATGGGAAACTGTCTTACGTCCCGAAATTTAATTTTTTTTTCTTTTCGAGTACATGAATAAATGTGAGTTACAAAAACAAAGAGATGAGGTGAGATTTGTCTATTTGGACAATTTTATTGGGATCCTAGCTTAAAATCATTGTATTTCTATCTAGCTAGTACCCGCGACCTGGCAATCGATTGTAGTGTAGTGGTATTGGGATATATATTTTTTTTTTTGGTTTTGATCGGGCACAAAAAATCGAAAAACCCATTCTTGATTCTACTAGGTGATTTATATATACAATGCTTAAAATGACATGACTCAAACGTCATTTTAAGCTAGTACCTATCACACTAAAATTGTTCATTAGCGGACTATAATGTTTTGCGCCATTGAATTTAGGAGATATCAGGTAAGTTTCTGTCAGGGTTGCTTTGTTTGTTTTAACCTGGACAAAACGTAAAAATATTCGGCATCTTTAGTTGCATTCAACTCAATTCGCTTATTTAAGATATAAAGAGATATAATGTACAATAAAAATACCTACAATTTTAAGGTACCTAATTATAAAGCATGGCAAATATGCCGTCTGCCGTAGGTATAAAATAAATAATAAAAATAAAAAATAAAAATATAAAACATAAAAAGAGATTTTGCTTCAACAGAATTGTGCCACTTTAAAGTTATTGTTATGTAGTAAATTGTGACTTTAAGTTTGATCAAAACAAGGATACATTAATTTCGGTTACATTGTTAATCTATATTCAAATTTTTAAACATTTAAACAAAAGTTTCAGGCATAGAAAAAACAAAAAGATAAAACAAATTAATCTGGACTTTTACTTTAGTCAAAACAAAATAATCTGCATTAAAATTGAGAAACTATTCAAACAATCGTGGTAACTTTTTCTTCAAAACATGTTCACATAATCATCTCGATATTTTTTTTGCATGCGAAACATATCTTATAAATGACTTCCAGTCACGACCACCATGAAAAAAAACTTACGGAAAAATGGAGTCTTCGGATCTCCTGTAAAATTGAACAAACAGCTATAAAATTTAAAACATTCTCATTCTCACCAAGGTTGCACAGCGAGCAGATAGGATTTAAATCTGATCTATGTGGTCTATAATTCAAATATAATTGCATTACATAATCAACTTCTTGTCTCACAATTCAAATCATAAATAATATGTAGATTTTTTGTAGTTTCAAAACTAACATAAATGAACCGAACAGTGTTTTTATAATTCATTTTTCCTTAGAACGTGTCATAAGTGACCGAGAGATCGTTTCCAAAAACGAATACAATTCAGTTTTTCATCCTTTTTGCGAAAGCATCTCTGTGTTAATAATAGATACTAATCTTTTAAAAAAGTTTAAAATATTTGATCTTCATGCCCGATGATGGACGATCGTCCGTTACGCTAATAAATTAAATATACTTGTGAAATTTATAAAGTTCAAAAAATAAATTAAATTAATATTTTAAAGTAAAATTTCAAAATTTTTATTTTTCGTATTAATTTCCAACAATTTTTTCATTAGGAAATTTCTGTTCCTTTAATAAAGATTTAAATAAATATTTTAAATATACACTTTAATAAATACATACAAAGTGGAGATGACAATTGAGGTCTGTTCTTTTAGTCCCTAAACCTGCCGAAAACTCCCAAATTCTCCCACTTTTCTGTCCTTTTACTCCCGATTTTTGTAATTTCGGTCACTTTTGAAGGACTATCTCACGATCTTAGCCACAAGAATTTCTTGTGGCAGCTCTTTTAAGTTCTGTGTAACCATAAGTACATTGAATTTAGTTGACGTTTGATATAATTTTGTGCATTTGGGAGATTTTTGCTGTAAAGTGTTCTTTAACTTTTTGGGAAAATCATAAAATTTCATCTCCACTCCTCGTTTTGATACAGTTTTTACAAAAACCGCCGAAAAAGAAAAAGAACGGACCTTTTGTATTTATGAATAAAAACTTTGCAGTGTTAATTGTTTTTTTTTTTCATTATTTTATAAAATCCGTCTTCCATCGCCATAGAACAGGGCCTCGCAAAATCTGTCTTGCCCACATAAAATTTTAGTCTTGCGCCGCCACTGTGCTTCGATTTGGCCTGCTGGCGTTCGGGTAAGAGAATTTATTCATCATCCAAAAAACGGCCGGCAAACGAATCCATCTACACTACCTGCAAAGTAAATTACAACAACTAAACCTGTTTTCTTCATAATTGATGACCCTGCTGTCGATGTTGCTCGTGCTGATGCTGCTCTTAATAATACTGTCTCAACAACAAAACCTGTTTCTGTTGATGCTGATGATGTTGCCATTGTTATCGTTCATGAGAGTGAAAAATTCGATGATGTTGCTGTTCATGTTGATGCTGTTACTGCTGCCCCTGCCGCTCCCACTGTTACTGATACTGCGTTGGACCAATTCTCTCTCTATTATCAGAATGTGGGTAGTATGCGAACTAAAACCAATCAATTCTATTTATCTGTTGTTGATTCTACTTTTGATGTGATCGCACTCACGGAAACATGGTTGCATGCAGATTTACTCTCAACAGAATTGTTCGACTCCAGCTTTGTTGTCTTCAGAAAAGATCGAAGTTCTGCATGTACTGGAATGAATAGAGGGGGTAATGTTTTGGTTGCTGTCAAGTCTGGATTTAGCTGTAGAGAAACTGTATTGACAAACTGCTCGGTTATGATCGAACAAATATGTATTTCTATTGAACTTCCTTTAAGATCTCATGATACTATTTCAAATAAGATTTATATTTACGTTTTAGTTTCATATATTTCACGTCATACGATATGCTTTGTTTATGCATTTTTTTGGTACACATTCAAGGCCAAATTAAATGTATGCAATATATGCACGAATTAGTTTTGCCTGCATATGGGATTTCTGAAGCGAGAGTGAATTGTATAAATTCGAAATGCAAAATTTGCCGTGCATTTAGGCTTTAGTTGAAAAAAATTGATATTGTTGTATGAGAGCATGTAACGCTTCGTTACAATAAGCATTGGATTTTCCCTGAATTAATCATTTTGTTAATTGATAACGTCTGCCATTGACCTTTCCCTTCTAGCTCTCCGTGCTTTCGTCGGCGGATTCTTGAAAACATGCTACGACTTGGGTGCCATCTATTGGGATATCTTTCAGCGTAGAGTCTTTCGGCTTCCCGATCTCGACAACAAGATAAACCGTAGCAGAAGGTCCTGTCCGCTAACTATTCTTGAGCGTATGAGTTTGTTATTGTTATGTGTTTGATGAGTCAATATTTAAATTGTAAATGGTTGTTTAGTAAATATGCGATGTCTTTTATTTACCTTTATATTGTTAATTGTTTTTTTTATTCAAGAAAAATTATCTTAAGCCCCTGGCAGGTAGAACTCTTCGCCGGCGAGTGGCCGCGGCCCCAGGTATAGTAAGAAAAAATTGCAGCTCAGTTTTCAGATGTTATCAATGAAAAAAATGGTTAATCCAGAGATAATTTAACACTTTTCTACTTTATTGAGTCGTCATAAAACTCCAATTACAAAAAATTAAATTTATAAAATAAACCAATAAATTAAACTAAAAGTCCAGATAGGTAAAAATAAAACAAAGATTTTTTTTAGAAAAAAGTGGTTTTGGTTTTTTTTAATTTCTCAAAAACGAAAAGACATTTTTGCATCCGGTTTTCTGTTTTCGACTAAAACTTAACAAACACATTGAATTTTCAAAACTTTAGTACTTAATTACATAAAATTTTGAAAAAAATTAGTTCAAAAATGTTTTTTTTTGCTTTTTTTTTTGTGAAAATTTTGAGTTTGAAAATGTTTTTTTTTTAAACTATTCGTTAAAACAATTTAATTCAAAATTAATGTGAAAGAAGAAGTTTTTGGCTTTTCAGAAAGGTATATCACGGTGTTGTAAACCAAGCCGTTGATTTTTAATATTTTTTTTTACAAAATGAGTCAATTTTTCAGAAAATTGCCCCTCTCGGCTAAACGGGGGGGAATAGATCCCCCCCTCTCCCATACGTTTTTTTCTTGTCTCAACTCAACCTACACGCTCTAGTTTTTTGGCACAACGCTCGTGAATCACCCTGTATAAAAATATCTCCTAGGGACTTTACTTTGATCGAAACCGATGCACCCCTTCTAAAGAAAACGCGTCGAAATGGGGGCCAAGGAAAAAGAGACTAAGTTTACATTCGACCGATTAGTATTGTCCGAAAGATCCAACGAGTTCGTTTTGAAATATTTTGATTAACTAGATAGCAGTTGCCCGCGACTTCGTCCGCCTCTCCCTCGTCCACCGGCCAAAGTATCGTCACGACTTGTGCATCATACGCGCGTGGGAATTTGCTTGCGAAGTTATTGTTAAATTGCATTGCAGTCAACTCTCGTCTCGCTAGGTCGTAATTCTCTTAAACTTAAAAAATTTGAGCATTTTTTATGATTCCCTTCAGTTTTTCATACTTAAAGCATTCCCTTGGTCGAACTCTCCCTAATTCTAATATCTCTCTTACTTCTGCATCGTTTTTTTTTCTGAAGTCAATTTTTAGTAATGTTTCTTTAAACTGAGCATATTTTTTAGTTAAGAAACATATAAAATGATATTGTTTAAACACATTAATCTGCACAAATAGTGCAATCAATCACATTCATTGCAATGATTTACATTCACAAATCAATTGAATTCTCAAAATTCTAATTTGAGCAGTTATTAGGCCAGTTCCACCTAACAACATCTCACTGAGATCTCAATGTCACCTTGACTGAGGCAAAATCATTTGATGGAACATAATTCTCAGTTCTCGTTGAGATATAATGGTTACCTTACCAATTGTTGTTGCACATATGTCAGCCACGTCAAAATAGCTGAGTGAGAAATCGAATCCAAAATTTCATCTCAGAGATCTGAGAAAAAAATTTTAGTTCGCAGCTGAGAATTTTTGTTCCACTTAAAAAATCTATGAAATTTCTGAGATCTCTGAGATCTCAGTTCGGAGTGTTTAGGTGGAACTGGAATTTTTTATATCATTTGCTTGGCCAGCCTGCCTTAAGTTTGATACAGCCAACACAATATTTTTCTGAGATCTCTGAGATCTCAGTTCGGAGTGTTTAGGTGGAACTGGCATTTTTTATATCATTTGCTTGGCCAGCCTGCCTTAAGTTTGATAGAGCCAACACAATATTTTTCGTTCTCATCTTTCTAACTTCTATGTTGTTATTGAACTGAAAACGGACGACAGCGCGCGTGGCGGCGCTATGACAGCCATTGCTACTGAATGGGAAAAATAGTAACACAATATCCACTTATACACGCTCGTATTTTTTTTTTTCATAGTAATTTTTTATTTATTTATTTATTTATTTATTTATTTATTTAAAGCTTAATGCAATCAATTTCTTAAACACTAAATACAATTATGATATATTATTATATAATAAATTATACAAACAAAACAATTATAAATGATTTAAAAACCAAGAAAAATAAAAATTAGGTAGAAATACGATAGAGGATGGTACGTAGTGAGGAAGAAGAAATATGGAGGTCAAAGACATGTTGAACTCTATTGGCTGACCGTAACATTCTATTGATGGGGTTAAAATGGGCGTAGTTGGTAGGGTGAGCAGGAACCTGAAAAAAGGGACAGATCTCAAACTACGAGGATTGGTATTTAGAGAAATCATAGCAAGAAGAGATTGGCTATCAATAGCACCTGTGAGCAATTGATGGATGAAAATAATGTCGGCAGTTTCTCGGCGTTTTTCAAGCGAATGGAGTTGGATAATATGTAAACGATCATCATAAGGGGGTAAAATAAGGGGGTTGTTCCAGGGGAGGTTGCGTAAGGAGAATCGAAGAAACCTTTTTTGAATCGACTCGATCCTCTGGGAATGGGTTATTTGGTATGGAGAACATACGGGGCTGGCATATTCAAGGATGGGTCTTACAAAAGTTGTAAACAAAGCCTTTGTTACATAAGGGTCAGAGAACTCTTTTGACCACCGTTTAAAAAAACCTAAAGCTGAATAAGAGTTGGGCATTATTCGAATAAATTTTTATTCGAATAATTATTCGAATAAAAAATTATTCGCCACTAATTTATTCACGAATAATTTATTCGCGAATAAATTATTCGTGATTTTATTCGTTATTCGTAAATTATTCGTAATTTTATTCGTTATTCTGAATAACGAATAAAATCGACTTTGTACCTTCTTTCATTTGTCTGTTTATCTTCAATTTTTTTATTTACGTTTCCTTTGGAATTAGACGCTGGAATTCCTTCATTCATTCTTTCTTGCTGACAAAAATTCTTTCGACAAATTCTTGTTCAATATATTGAAAAAAGAAGACAAAATATCCGCGGTTGATAATTCTTGGAAATTATTAGGGAGAGTAATAAAAATCTATCCCCTGAAGTATCCCTGGGAATTGATTAAATTTAAAATAAATCTAGAAATAGTTAATTCTTATTATTGCATACAAAGCAGTTGGTGACGTTATTGATGAAAGTGGTGTTGTGGTGTAGGTACTTTTGATTTTTAAAATGTGAGCCATTAAATGATGTTATGGATTTTGAAATGAAAATTTGGGCACTGATGTATCAATAAAATCAAAACATTTTGAACATCTCAACAGGTTCTAATAAATGTGCTACCAATGTATCTGTGCATCAAATCTGTGCAAAAACGACATTGACTTTGTTGAATGGAAAATTTCTTAAGTATGACGCTTTATATTCTAGTGATAAAAGCATTCTGAAGTGTACAAAGTGTGAACCTAAAATTGTAACAATCAAAGGATTCCCAAACCGTTGCCTTGGATCGCTATCCTGAAGTGAAGAGGATATTTAAAAAATATAATACACAACCATGATAAACTTTCCAAAAGCAAACACACTGTCCGACAAAGAGTAGTGATGAAGTCCAATTTTAGGAGCTTTAACCAACTTTTAATAAAAAAAAAAAAAAAATAAAACATTAATCGTTCTACCAAATTCCTTGTGTTTATTTTATTCGTTATTCGTTTATTCGTTATTCGAATAATGAATAAAATAATTTATTCGTCATTCGAATAAATTTTCTTCGAATAAATGAAATTATTCATTATTCCTGAATAACGAATAAAATGATTATTTATTATTCGAATGATTATTCGAATAAATTTTGCCCAACTCTGCGTATGACTCATTAACACATGTCGTGTTTACCGTCATCATCGATAACATTCTTATTTGCTTGGCAGCAAGCTATACCGAAGCACATGAAAGTTTAACTTTCATGTTCATACAATTCACATTCATGTTTTGTAGTAAAGTTTATATGGTGATGAGTACTTTCGTACTAAAACCACCGCTACCACTACTTTTCATCACTGCATTTAGTTGTCATTTCAACTTTCTAGTTTTGATCTGAGTGTTTTGGTCCTTCCCGCCGCCGACCGCAATTTCGTTGCTAAAGCTTCCCCCCACCAGTGGTAAGGGGTTTTAACATCGAAGAAAACCGTCCTCATTTCCGACCGTGCAGCAACCGCAATTTCAATTTTAAGGCTTCCCCCCACCAGTGGTAAGGGGCTTTAAATTTTGAAGGAGATTTGTCCGCCGTGCCACCAGGGGCCATTCATGTACCTGCAGATCGACCAGAGCTATTGCCTGCCGTGCCAACGTGCCACCAGGGGCCGTAAATAAACCTGCAGATCGACCAGAGCTATTGCCTGCCGTGCCAACGTGCCACCAGGGGCCGTAAATAAACCTGCCGATCCACCAGAGCTATTGCCTGCCGTGCCACCAGAGCTTATTGCCTGCCGTGCCAACGTGCCACCAGGGGCCGTAAATAAACCTGCCGATCCACCAGAGCTATTGCCTGCCGTGCCACCAGAGATTATTGCCTGCCGTGCCAACGTGCCACCAGGGGCCGTAAATAAACCTGCCGATCCACCAGAGCTATTGCCTGCTGTGCCACCAGAGCTTATTGCCTGCCGTGCCAACGTGCCACCAGGGGCCGTAAATAAACCTGCCGATCCACCAGAGCTATTGCCTGCTGTGCCACCAGAGCTTATTGCCTGCCGTGCCAACGTGCCACCAGGGGCCGTAAATAAACCTGCCGATCCACCAGAGCTATTGCCTGCTGTGCCACCAGAGCTTATTGCCTGCCGTGCCAACGTGCCACCAGGGGCCGTAAATAAACCTGCCGATCCACCAGAGCTATTGCCTGCCGTGCCACCAGAGCTTATTGCCTGCCGTGCCAACGTGCCACCAGGGGCCGTAAATAAACCTGCCGATCCACCAGAGCTATTGCCTGCCGTGCCACCAGAGCTTATTGCCTGCCGTGCCACCAGGGGCCGTAAATAAACCTGCCGATCCACCAGAGCTATTGCCTGCCGTGCCACCAGAGCTTATTGCCTGCCGTGCCAACGTGCCACCAGGGGCCGTAAATAAACCTGCCGATCCACCAGAGCTATTGCCTGCTGTGCCACCAGAGCTTATTGCCTGCCGTGCCAACGTGCCACCAGGGGCCGTAAATAAACCTGCCGATCCACCAGAGCTATTGCCTGCTGTGCCACCAGAGCTTATTGCCTGCCGTGCCAACGTGCCACCAGGGGCCGTAAATAAACCTGCCGATCCACCAGAGCTATTGCCTGCCGTGCCAACGTGCCACCAGGGGCCGTAAACGTACCTGCTGATCCCCCGGAAATAAACCGGTCGAGCAAGCACTACACGCCAACGGAAACAGGAACCAGAAGCTCAGTGACGTCAGCCTTACCGCCAATCAAGACAGCAGGAAGTCGGACGTCGTACAAACGGAAGCTATATCCTATACTGATCTCTTACCGGAAGTGACACATTAAAGAATCAAGCCAAACCTATTAAATTAACTTTATTCTCGATAGTTATAGTTGTTAAGTGTTTCCAAATAAAGAATTTGTTATTAGGTTCAGAAGACCTACCACTGGAGTTTCGTGTTTTCTTCAATAGACCTTGGCACCGTCGAGCGATACCTCGGCTGAGAAATAAAAAGCACATCACAAATTGGCGCCCGAGCAGGGACCTACAGGTCCATACCGCAAAGACAAATTCAAGAAACACTTAACCGGAAACACAACCGAACACACCGCCATGTCTGAAACGGAAGAAGGATTCGACTACATCGCTAGCCTAGGGGCCATGTACCTTCTCCGGAAACAGGAACTAATAGAGAAAATGGATCGTCTGGGATTAGACACCAGTGGTACTTTAGACGCTTTAAGGGCCCTTTCAGCACCCACGTTAAAGAAGCCAGACAGAGGAAGTCTACGCAAAATCTATGCGAAGAAATCGCAAAGACCGCGAGTGAGAGGGAATATAAGGAAGAAACCGGAAGAAACCCGAGGCACGGGTGAGGAAAAACAAACTCCGCAATCTCAGAATGAGAAGGAAGTAAACCTCCATGTTCCTACCCGAGTCGCTATTGCTACCCAGACATCCGACCTGCAGCCCCCAGACAAATCCGTCAATAACCAAAATCGCATTTTTACAGAAGAGCCTTCCATGTTGGAAAGGCCTCCCAGCAATGTTCACCGACATGACGCAGAGGTCATGAACACGGTCAGAAAATGGAACTTGAAATTTGACTCCTCCGGAAACGCTTTAGAGTTCCTAGAAAGAATCGAAGAGTTAGCTACATGCTACGACATATGCTTCGACGACCTTTTAAAGACCTTACCAGAAGTCATGAGGGGTACGGCCCTGGAATGGTACCGAATCAACCGGGATAGATTGAAGGATTGGTCCGATTTCCGTAATCTATTCATGAGCCATTTCCTGCCACCCCGTTTCGTCCATAAACTGGAAGATGAAATCATGAGAAAGAGACAAGGACCCAGAGAAAAAGCCCGGGACTACATTCAAGCTACGCAATATTTGATACGTCACCCTACCATGAAGGTGGCAGAAAGCGTAGACCGGATCTATGACAGTCTCAGGCCGGAATACCATCTGTACATAAAACGAAGAGACTTCGTGAGCCTTGATGAAGCAATTGGCAGAAGAATATGAATATATTCAAAGCCAAGACCACAGTTTGAAGCATGCTTCACCACCGCCGCCGTCACCAGCTCGATCTCCTGTCGCTAGTAACAGAATGACGTCAAACTCCCCAAGGGTATCTTTTGTGCATAACGCCGACCGACCAGTATTGTCGTCTACCCAGTACGACAGGTCCACGCATTGCTGGAATTGCAAGCAGCGTGGGCACTCCAAGAATAATTGCCGCCGTCCGTTCCGTATGTTCTGCTCTTACTGTGGTCAGGATGGCCGTCTCACAAGCGAGTGTGACTGCCATAGAGATCGTGCTTCTTCGTTGAAGACTACCTGTTTTCCGCCGCGGCGTCGCCGTCGCTACCCTAAGGGACCCATACAGTCATTCACTCAGTTAGACCCACCGCATCTCGAGGATCAACTCGAAAATACATCACTTGAACCGGAAGGCCCGGAACCGACCATTTCAAGAGTAGAAGAAAAACCTGGACTCAGAACCGATGCAAGATGTTTCCTGCCAGTCACAATCGAAGGCAAGTCTATAAGGGCCTTGCTTGACACCGGTGCCACAAAGTCATTTATTAATTGTTCAACACGACAACACCTCCTAGAAAAAGATATGCCATTCCGGCTACAAAAGCATTTAACCTACGTGGCAAACGGGGAGCCCGTCGAGAGTGAGGAACATTACGCCGTCACCGTGTATGTCGCTGGACACCCAGTCCAAGGGGAGGTCACTTATATGCCCCAACTCAGCGAAGAAATGATTTTGGGCGTCGATATCCTTCAAAGCGCTGGTTTTAAAATGACTCTAGGGGGAAAAGAGATCTCGCTGTCAAACTATGTTGATGAGCCAAAGCCAGACCGCGACGAATTTTGTTTACTGGGTGGCAAGCCATTATCTTGGCAACAGGAAGGGCAGTTAACCGACCTACTCAATTCAGAATTGCCCAAATTCGATCACCTTCCCAAAACCACTAATGCAGCCGTCCATGTCATAAAGCTGAAGACCGAACAACCTTTTAAACAAAGGTATTATCCTAAAAACTCGGCAATGCAAAAAGTCATTGATGACGAGATCGACGAGCTGCTCAAAGACGACAAAATCGAACCATCAAACAGTCCGTACAGCTCCCCAATAGTCCTCGTGAAAAAGAAGACTGGGCAATGGCGAGTCTGCGTAGACTATCGTCAGCTGAACAAAATTTCGGTGATGGATGCGTATCCACTCCCACAGATCTTTGCCATTTTAGACAAGCTGAGGAAAGCCAATTTTATTTCGACGATTGACCTTGAACAGGGGTATTGGCAGATTCCACTAGATCCGGCATCAAGGCCAGCGACCGCCTTCACAGTTCCCGGGAGGGGTTTATTCCAGTGGAAAGTGATGCCATGCGGGTTGAATTCTGCAGCCGCAACCTTCCAAAGGATGTTAGATGGAGTTATAGGTCCGGAGATGGACCATTATGCTTTCGCTTACTTAGACGATATAATCGTGGTAAGTGAAACCTTCGACGAACACATGGTCCATTTAAAGGAAGTGTTCAGGAGGCTACAAGCCGTGAATTTGAGAATAAACAAAGAAAAGTGCGAATTTTGTAAAAGAGAACTGAAGTACCTGGGGCACGTCGTCAGCGACCAGGGTATAGCCACCGACCCCGACAAAATAACCGCCGTGAAAGAACTGAAAGCACCCAGTAATGTGAAAGAACTACGCCGTCTAATAGGTATGACTTCCTGGTATAGGAGGTTCATCAAAGATTTTTCAATCGTCACTACTCCACTTACGAAGCTCTTCAAGAAAAATCAAGCCTGGGTGTGGGGCCCCGAACAAGATAGCGCGTTGTTGGAACTGAAGAAGAGGCTAACGGAAGCTCCGGTCCTCATGTGTCCCGACTTCAATTTAACTTTCACTTTACAAACCGACGCTAGTCACTTTGGGCTAGGCGTAGTACTAAGCCAGAGCTCAGGCGATCAAGAGCGAGTGATAGCCTATGCCAGCAGAACACTCACAGATTTGGAAAAGAAGTACTCCGTCACCGAAAAAGAGTGCCTGGCAATCCTTTTTGGAATAAGGAAAATGAGACCCTATTTAGAAGGCTACCACTTTGTGGTAGTGACCGATCACCACTCCTTAAAATGGCTTCACTCTTTGGATAACCCCTCCGGTCGTTTAGCCCGATGGGCCATCGAGTTGCAACAATATGATTTTGAAATAAAGTATAGAAAAGGGGCGATGAATGTTGTCGCCGACGCATTATCCAGAGACCCCCTACCCGCCTGTCAAAGTGACGTAGCCCTCCTAAACAGCTGTCCGAAAGATTGGGCTGAGAAACGAATGGCTCAAGTACAAAAAGACCCCGAAAAATATCCTGACTATAAAATTATGAACGACCGACTGTATAGACAGTTTGTAGCACATCCGCTAGCTAGTCAAGACACAGACTGGAAGCTATGCGTCTCCGCCGCCGAAAGAGCTACAATACTTTACGAGAACCATGATATAACGACCGCCGGGCATTTAGGAGTAGCCAAGACTGCTTCCAGAATAATGCAACACTACTACTGGCCCGGCATGTACAGAGACATAGCTAAGTATGTCAAAGAATGTCGCAATTGTAGGGAGTTTAAGGCATCCCAACAGAAACCAAGTGGCCTGATGTACAGTAACATAGTCGACAGTCCATGGGACACTGTATGCATGGACTTTGTAGGACCACTGCCTCGATCTATGAAGGGGAATACAGTGATGCTGGTGATGGTGGATAAGTTCACGAAGTGGGTAGAAGCCGTACCCCTAAGAGCTGCTACGTCTCAAGCTGTGATCAAAGCATTGAGGGAGAGAATAATAGCACACTTCGGTATTCCCCGAGTGCTTCTCTCGGATAACGGCAGTCAGTTTACCAGCAGCGCGGTTAAAGCCTATTTAGACGAAATGGGTATACAGCAAAGATTCACGGCCCCGTATTCCCCCCAAGAAAACCCAACAGAAAGGGTGAACCGAGTCATAAAAACTATGATTGCGCAATATGTGGAGGGTAATCACAGATTTTGGAATGAACACATTCCCGAGCTTACTTTTGCTATAAACACTAGTCAGCATGCCTCTACTGGTTTTACCCCTGCTTTCCTTAATTTCGGCCGAGAAATAAGGACCCCACATTCCCTTACGCTGCCTCACAACAACAACAATGAGGAAGATACGACTGCAAGAAGAGAGAGGATGAAGGCGATATACGAACTGGTTAAGGTAAATCTACAAAAGGCTGCACAAAAGCAAGCACAGGGGTATAACTTACGACGAAGAGCGTGGAGACCTAGTATAGGAGAACAAGTGTACAAAAAAGTTAAAGCCCTCTCCTCTGCCTCTAGGCATTTCACAGAAAAGCTCGCCCCTCGCTACGAAGGTCCGTACGAAGTAATAAAATTCTCCTCACCAGTCATCGTAGTATTGAGAAGCGTAGAAACAGACAAGAAAAAAGGGAGAAGTACCGTAACATCACATGTCAAAGACCTCAAGGGATTCGAGAAAACGAGTCATAATGGAGACGAAAATTCTCAGCTAAATTTCATTTCAAGTTCGACCGCCGCCGGAGTCAGACCACTTATGGAGCAACGTGAAGCAGCACCCCAGCCTTGGGAAAGGCAGCCAACAAGACCGGCAAAAATAAAACCCAGCCAACCCGAAATCCGATCCGTGGTATATCTACAAAATCTACCTGCGCCCTCTACGACCGGAAGCCGCAAAGTGTGCACCAAAAAGGAAGCGCCAACAACGCCGCTCCAGCCCAAAAAGAAGCCCCGTCTCGACCGAGGTCAGGCAGCCGGAAAAACCCCGACAGAAGCCTACTTCTCAAGAAAAGGGAAAAGCCGCACCGACCAACAAATTCGCAGCCAGCCGCCACCACAGCCGCCACCACAGCCGCCCGCTCTGGTCCTACCACATCCGCCATCGCTTCCATTTCGACGGTCTCGAAAACCTATGCCACCTCTGCCAGGCCCGAGAATCGCAGATCTCCCCAACCGCCAGGGTCCGCCGGGAATCCACCAGCCAAACGAACATCGGCAGTAACAACTGCGGTCAGGACTCTAGTTTCGCCGTTTGCCAACCAGTCCCGATGGAAGCCGTATCGCAGACCACCGCCAGTTCATCAACAAATGTTGTCACCACCGGAACGGACCAGATCCGCTTCCCAGCCTTGGTTAGTGTAGCCGGCCCTTCCATAACAGAAGGTAGGAAACAGCACCTGGATCCCTTTCAGAACATCGATATCACCGGACACCAACTATACAACAAGCAGTTCCGGCGACAAAGGTTGAGATTCAAGCGACGGACTGGAAACGTTATGGCCCGAATTATCAAGCCCGGGGAGGCTATCCTCGAATGCCGCGGCATCAGAAAAAAGATAACGTTCGAGCCATAAGAAAGGATAATTGTCCCCAAACAAAGTTTTTTTCCCAACGATGAAGAGTTTTTTTTTTTTTTTTTTTGAAGTTCTATTGTTTTGTTTTTTGTTAGGAATTATTATTTCTTTTATTTTCTATTATTGTATTAACCGAAGTATTTTAAGTTGAAAGAAGTTCTTTTTGTTCAATAACGCTTCGTTACATGCTCTCTTACAACAATATCAATTTTTTTTCAACTAAAGCCTAAATGCACGGCAAATTTTGCATTTCGAATTTATACAATTCACTCTCGCTTCAGAAATCCCATATGCAGGCAAAACTAATTCGTGCATATATTGCATACATTTAATTTGGCCTTGAATGTGTACCAAAAAAATGCATAAACAAAGCATATCGTATGACTCATTAACACATGTCGTGTTTACCTTCATCATCGATAACATTCTTATTTGCTTGGCAGCAAGCTATACCGAAGCACATGAAAGTTTAACTTTCATGTTCATACAATTCACATTCATGTTTTGTAGTAAAGTTTATATGGTGATGAGTACTTTCGTACTAAAACCACCGCTACCACTACTTTTCATCACTACATTTAGTTGTCATTTCAACTTTCTAGTTTTGAACTGAGTGTTTTGGTCCTTCCCGCCGCCGACCGCAATTTCGTTGCTAAAGCTTCCCCCCACCAGTGGTAAGGGGTTTTAACATCGAAGAAAACCGTCCTCATTTCCGACCGTGCAGCAACCGCAATTTCAATTTTAAGGCTTCCCCCCACCAGTGGTAAGGGGCTTTAAATTTTGAAGGAGATTTGTCCGCCGTGCCACCAGGGGCCATTCATGTACCTGCAGATCGACCAGAGCTATTGCCTGCCGTGCCAACGTGCCACCAGGGGCCGTAAATAAACCTGCAGATCGACCAGAGCTATTGCCTGCCGTGCCAACGTGCCACCAGGGGCCGTAAATAAACCTGCCGATCCACCAGAGCTATTGCCTGCCGTGCCACCAGAGCTTATTGCCTGCCGTGCCAACGTGCCACCAGGGGCCGTAAATAAACCTGCCGATCCACCAGAGCTATTGCCTGCCGTGCCACCAGAGCTTATTGCCTGCCGTGCCAACGTGCCACCAGGGGCCGTAAATAAACCTGCCGATCCACCAGAGCTATTGCCTGCTGTGCCACCAGAGCTTATTGCCTGCCGTGCTAACGTGCCACCAGGGGCCGTAAATAAACCTGCCGATCCACCAGAGCTATTGCCTGCTGTGCCACCAGAGCTTATTGCCTGCCGTGCCAACGTGCCACCAGGGGCCGTAAATAAACCTGCCGATCCACCAGAGCTATTGCCTGCTGTGCCACCAGAGCTTATTGCCTGCCGTGCCAACGTGCCACCAGGGGCCGTAAATAAACCTGCCGATCCACCAGAGCTATTGCCTGCCGTGCCACCAGAGCTTATTGCCTGCCGTGCCAACGTGCCACCAGGGGCCGTAAATAAACCTGCCGATCCACCAGAGCTATTGCCTGCCGTGCCACCAGAGCTTGTTGCCTGCCGTGCCAACGTGCCACCAGGGGCCGTAAATAAACCTGCCGATCCACCAGAGCTATTGCCTGCTGTGCCACCAGAGCTTATTGCCTGCCGTGCCAACGTGCCACCAGGGGCCGTAAATAAACCTGCCGATCCACCAGAGCTATTGCCTGCCGTGCCACCAGAGCTTATTGCCTGCCGTGCCAACGTGCCACCAGGGGCCGTAAATAAACCTGCCGATCCACCAGAGCTATTGCCTGCCGTGCCACCAGAGCTTATTGCCTGCCGTGCCAACGTGCCACCAGGGGCCGTAAATAAACCTGCCGATCCACCAGAGCTATTGCCTGCCGTGCCACCAGAGCTTATTGCCTGCCGTGCCAACGTGCCACCAGGGGCCGTAAATAAACCTGCCGATCCACCAGAGCTATTGCCTGCTGTGCCACCAGAGCTTATTGCCTGCCGTGCCAACGTGCCACCAGGGGCCGTAAATAAACCTGCCGATCCACCAGAGCTATTGCCTGCTGTGCCACCAGAGCTTATTGCCTGCCGTGCCAACGTGCCACCAGGGGCCGTAAATAAACCTGCCGATCCACCAGAGCTATTGCCTGCCGTGCCAACGTGCCACCAGGGGCCGTAAACGTACCTGCTGATCCCCCGGAAATAAACCGGTCGAGCAAGCACTACACGCCAACGGAAACAGGAACCAGAAGCTCAGTGACGTCAGCCTTACCGCCAATCAAGACAGCAGGAAGTCGGACGTCGTACAAACGGAAGCTATATCCTATACTGATCTCTTACCGGAAGTGACACATTAAAGAATCAAGCCAAACCTATTAAATTAACTTTATTCTCGATAGTTATAGTTGTTAAGTGTTTCCAAATAAAGAATTTGTTATTAGGTTCAGAAGACCTACCACTGGAGTTTCGTGTTTTCTTCAATAGACCTTGGCACCGTCGAGCGATACCTCGGCTGAGAAATAAAAAGCACATCACAAATTGGCGCCCGAGCAGGGACCTACAGGTCCATACCGCAAAGACAAATTCAAGAAACACTTAACCGGAAACACAACCGAACACACCGCCATGTCTGAAACGGAAGAAGGATTCGACTACATCGCTAGCCTAGGGGCCATGTACCTTCTCCGGAAACAGGAACTAATAGAGAAAATGGATCGTCTGGGATTAGACACCAGTGGTACTTTAGACGCTTTAAGGGCCCTTTCAGCACCCACGTTAAAGAAGCCAGACAGAGGAAGTCTACGCAAAATCTATGCGAAGAAATCGCAAAGACCGCGAGTGAGAGGGAATATAAGGAAGAAACCGGAAGAAACCCGAGGCACGGGTGAGGAAAAACAAACTCCGCAATCTCAGAATGAGAAGGAAGTAAACCTCCATGTTCCTACCCGAGTCGCTATTGCTACCCAGACATCCGACCTGCAGCCCCCAGACAAATCCGTCAATAACCAAAATCGCATTTTTACAGAAGAGCCTTCCATGTTGGAAAGGCCTCCCAGCAATGTTCACCGACATGACGCAGAGGTCATGAACACGGTCAGAAAATGGAACTTGAAATTTGACTCCTCCGGAAACGCTTTAGAGTTCCTAGAAAGAATCGAAGAGTTAGCTACATGCTACGACATATGCTTCGACGACCTTTTAAAGACCTTACCAGAAGTCATGAGGGGTACGGCCCTGGAATGGTACCGAATCAACCGGGATAGATTGAAGGATTGGTCCGATTTCCGTAATCTATTCATGAGCCATTTCCTGCCACCCCGTTTCGTCCATAAACTGGAAGATGAAATCATGAGAAAGAGACAAGGACCCAGAGAAAAAGCCCGGGACTACATTCAAGCTACGCAATATTTGATACGTCACCCTACCATGAAGGTGGCAGAAAGCGTAGACCGGATCTATGACAGTCTCAGGCCGGAATACCATCTGTACATAAAACGAAGAGACTTCGTGAGCCTTGATGAAGCAATTGGCAGAAGAATATGAATATATTCAAAGCCAAGACCGCAGTTTGAAGCATGCTTCACCACCGCCGCCGTCACCAGCTCGATCTCCTGTCGCTAGTAACAGAATGACGTCAAACTCCCCAAGGGTATCTTTTGTGCATAACGCCGACCGACCAGTATTGTCGTCTACCCAGTACGACAGGTCCACGCATTGCTGGAATTGCAAGCAGCGTGGGCACTCCAAGAATAATTGCCGCCGTCCGTTCCGTATGTTCTGCTCTTACTGTGGTCAGGATGGCCGTCTCACAAGCGAGTGTGACTGCCATAGAGATCGTGCTTCTTCGTTGAAGACTACCTGTTTTCCGCCGCGGCGTCGCCGTCGCTACCCTAAGGGACCCATACAGTCATTCACTCAGTTAGACCCACCGCATCTCGAGGATCAACTCGAAAATACATCACTTGAACCGGAAGGCCCGGAACCGACCATTTCAAGAGTAGAAGAAAAACCTGGACTCAGAACCGATGCAAGATGTTTCCTGCCAGTCACAATCGAAGGCAAGTCTATAAGGGCCTTGCTTGACACCGGTGCCACAAAGTCATTTATTAATTGTTCAACACGACAACACCTCCTAGAAAAAGATATGCCATTCCGGCTACAAAAGCATTTAACCTACGTGGCAAACGGGGAGCCCGTCGAGAGCGAGGAACATTACGCCGTCACCGTGTATGTCGCTGGACACCCAGTCCAAGGGGAGGTCACTTATATGCCCCAACTCAGCGAAGAAATGATTTTGGGCGTCGATATCCTTCAAAGCGCTGGTTTTAAAATGACTCTAGGGGGAAAAGAGATCTCGCTGTCAAACTATGTTGATGAGCCAAAGCCAGACCGCGACGAATTTTGTTTACTGGGTGGCAAGCCATTATCTTGGCAACAGGAAGGGCAGTTAACCGACCTACTCAATTCAGAATTGCCCAAATTCGATCACCTTCCCAAAACCACTAATGCAGCCGTCCATGTCATAAAGCTGAAGACCGAACAACCTTTTAAACAAAGGTATTATCCTAAAAACCCGGCAATGCAAAAAGTCATTGATGACGAGATCGACGAGCTGCTCAAAGACGACAAAATCGAACCATCAAACAGTCCGTACAGCTCCCCAATAGTCCTCGTGAAAAAGAAGACTGGGCAATGGCGAGTCTGCGTAGACTATCGTCAGCTGAACAAAATTTCGGTGATGGATGCGTATCCACTCCCACAGATCTTTGCCATTTTAGACAAGCTGAGGAAAGCCAATTTTATTTCGACGATTGACCTTAAACAGGGGTATTGGCAGATTCCACTAGATCCGGCATCAAGGCCAGCGACCGCCTTCACAGTTCCCGGGAGGGGTTTATTCCAGTGGAAAGTGATGCCATGCGGGTTGAATTCTGCAGCCGCAACCTTCCAAAGGATGTTAGATGGAGTTATAGGTCCGGAGATGGACCATTATGCTTTCGCTTACTTAGACGATATAATCGTGGTAAGTGAAACCTTCGACGAACACATGGACCATTTAAAGGAAGTGTTCAGGAGGCTACAAGCCGTGAATTTGAGAATAAACAAAGAAAAGTGCGAATTTTGTAAAAGAGAACTGAAGTACCTGGGGCACGTCGTCAGCGACCAGGGTATAGCCACCGACCCCGACAAAATAACCGCCGTGAAAGAACTGAAAGCACCCAGTAATGTGAAAGAACTACGCCGTCTAATAGGTATGACTTCCTGGTATAGGAGGTTCATCAAAGATTTTTCAATCGTCACTACTCCACTTACGAAGCTCTTCAAGAAAAATCAAGCCTGGGTGTGGGGCCCCGAACAAGATAGCGCGTTGTTGGAACTGAAGAAGAGGCTAACGGAAGCTCCGGTCCTCATGTGTCCCGACTTCAATTTAACTTTCACTTTACAAACCGACGCTAGCCACTTTGGGCTAGGCGTAGTACTAAGCCAGAGCTCAGGCGATCAAGAGCGAGTGATAGCCTATGCCAGCAGAACACTCACAGATTTGGAAAAGAAGTACTCCGTCACCGAAAAAGAGTGCCTGGCAATCCTTTTTGGAATAAGGAAAATGAGACCCTATTTAGAAGGCTACCACTTTGTGGTAGTGACCGATCACCACTCCTTAAAATGGCTTCACTCTTTGGATAACCCCTCCGGTCGTTTAGCCCGATGGGCCATCGAGTTGCAACAATATGATTTTGAAATAAAGTATAGAAAAGGGGCGATGAATGTTGTCGCCGACGCATTATCCAGAGACCCCCTACCCGCCTGTCAAAGTGACGTAGCCCTCCTAAACAGCTGTCCGAAAGATTGGGCTGAGAAACGAATGGCTCAAGTACAAAAAGACCCCGAAAAATATCCTGACTATAAAATTATGAACGACCGACTGTATAGACAGTTTGTAGCACATCCGCTAGCTAGTCAAGACACAGACTGGAAGCTATGCGTCTCCGCCGCCGAAAGAGCTACAATACTTTACGAGAACCATGATATAACGACCGCCGGGCATTTAGGAGTAGCCAAGACTGCTTCCAGAATAATGGAACACTACTACTGGCCCGGCATGTACAGAGACATAGCTAAGTATGTCAAAGAATGTCGCAATTGTAGGGAGTTTAAGGCATCCCAACAGAAACCAAGTGGCCTGATGTACAGTAACATAGTCGACAGTCCATGGGACACTGTATGCATGGACTTTGTAGGACCACTGCCTCGATCTATGAAGGGGAATACAGTGATGCTGGTGATGGTGGATAAGTTCACGAAGTGGGTAGAAGCCGTACCCCTAAGAGCTGCTACGTCTCAAGCTGTGATCAAAGCATTGAGGGAGAGAATAAAAGCACACTTCGGTATTCCCCGAGTGCTTCTCTCGGAAAACGGCAGTCAGTTTACCAGCAGCGCGGTTAAAGCCTATTTAGACGAAATGGGTATACAGCAAAGATTCACGGCCCCGTATTCCCCCCAAGAAAACCCAACAGAAAGGGTGAACCGAGTCATAAAAACTATGATTGCGCAATATGTGGAGGGTAATCACAGGTTTTGGAATGAACACATTCCCGAGCTTACTTTTGCTATAAACACTAGTCAGCATGCCTCTACTGGTTTTACCCCTGCTTTCCTTAATTTCGGCCGAGAAATAAGGACCCCACATTCCCTTACGCTGCCTCACAACAACAACAATGAGGAAGATACGACTGCAAGAAGAGAGAGGATGAAGGCGATATACGAACTGGTTAAGGTAAATCTACAAAAGGCTGCGCAAAAGCAAGCACAGGGGTATAACTTACGACGAAGAGCGTGGAGACCTAGTATAGGAGAACAAGTGTACAAAAAAGTTAAAGCCCTCTCCTCTGCCTCTAGGCATTTCACAGAAAAGCTCGCCCCTCGCTACGAAGGTCCGTACGAAGTAATAAAATTCTCCTCACCAGTCATCGTAGTATTGAGAAGCGTAGAAACAGACAAGAAAAAAGGGAGAAGTACCGTAACATCACATGTCAAAGACCTCAAGGGATTCGAGAAAACGAGTCATAATGGAGACGAAAATTCTCAGCTAAATTTCATTTCAAGTTCGACCGCCGCCGGAGTCAGACCACTTATGGAGCAACGTGAAGCAGCACCCCAGCCTTGGGAAAGGCAGCCAACAAGACCGGCAAAAATAAAACCCAGCCAACCCGAAATCCGATCCGTGGTATATCTACCAAATCTACCTGCGCCCTCTACGACCGGAAGCCGCAAAGTGTGCACCAAAAAGGAAGCGCCCAACAACGCCGCTCCAGCCCAAAAAGAAGCCCCGTCTCGACCGAGGTCAGGCAGCCGGAAAAACCCCGACAGAAGCCTACTTCTCAAGAAAAGGGAAAAGCCGCACCGACCAACAAATTCGCAGCCAGCCGCCACCACAGCCGCCACCACAGCCGCCCGCTCTGGTCCTACCACATCCGCCATCGCTTCCATTTCGACGGTCTCGAAAACCTATGCCACCTCTGCCAGGCCCGAGAATCGCAGATCTCCCCAACCGCCAGGGTCCGCCGGGAAGCCACCAGCCAAACGAACATCGGCAGTAACAACTGCGGTCAGGACTCTAGTTTCGCCGTTTGCCAACCAGTCCCGACGGAAGTCGTATCGCAGACCACCGCCAGTTCATCAACAAATGTTGTCACCACCGGAACGGACCAGATCCGCTTCCCAGCCTTGGTTAGTGTAGCCGGCCCTTCCATAACAGAAGGTAGGAAACAGCACCTGGATCCCTTTCAGAACATCGATATCACCGGACACCAACTATACAACAAGCAGTTCCGGCGACAAAGGTTGAGATTCAAGCGACGGACTGGAAACGTTATGGCCCGAATTATCAAGCCCGGGGAGGCTATCCTCGAATGCCGCGGCATCAGAAAAAAGATAACGTTCGAGCCATAAGAAAGGATAATTGTCCCCAAACAAAGTTTTTTTCCCAACGATGAAGAGTTTTTTTTTTTTTTTTGAAGTTCTATTGTTTTGTTTTTTGTTAGGAATTATTATTTCTTTTATTTTCTATTATTGTATTAACCGAAGTATTTTAAGTTGAAAGAAGTTCTTTTTGTTCAATAACGCTTCGTTACATGCTCTCTTACAACAATATCAATTTTTTTTCAACTAAAGCCTAAATGCACGGCAAATTTTGCATTTCGAATTTATACAATTCACTCTCGCTTCAGAAATCCCATATGCAGGCAAAACTAATTCGTGCATATATTGCATACATTTAATTTGGCCTTGAATGTGTACCAAAAAAATGCATAAACAAAGCATATCGTATGACTCATTAACACATGTCGTGTTTACCTTCATCATCGATAACATTCTTATTTGCTTGGCAGCAAGCTATACCGAAGCACATGAAAGTTTAACTTTCATGTTCATACAATTCACATTCATGTTTTGTAGTAAAGTTTATATGGTGATGAGTACTTTCGTACTAAAACCACCGCTACCACTACTTTTCATCACTACATTTAGTTGTCATTTCAACTTTCTAGTTTTGAACTGAGTGTTTTGGTCCTTCCCGCCGCCGACCGCAATTTCGTTGCTAAAGCTTCCCCCCACCAGTGGTAAGGGGTTTTAACATCGAAGAAAACCGTCCTCATTTCCGACCGTGCAGCAACCGCAATTTCAATTTTAAGGCTTCCCCCCACCAGTGGTAAGGGGCTTTAAATTTTGAAGGAGATTTGTCCGCCGTGCCACCAGGGGCCATTCATGTACCTGCAGATCGACCAGAGCTATTGCCTGCCGTGCCAACGTGCCACCAGGGGCCGTAAATAAACCTGCAGATCGACCAGAGCTATTGCCTGCCGTGCCAACGTGCCACCAGGGGCCGTAAATAAACCTGCCGATCCACCAGAGCTATTGCCTGCCGTGCCACCAGAGCTTATTGCCTGCCGTGCCAACGTGCCACCAGGGGCCGTAAATAAACCTGCCGATCCACCAGAGCTATTGCCTGCCGTGCCACCAGAGCTTATTGCCTGCCTTGCCAACGTGCCACCAGGGGCCGTAAATAAACCTGCCGATCCACCAGAGCTATTGCCTGCTGTGCCACCAGAGCTTATTGCCTGCCGTGCCAACGTGCCACAAGGGGCCGTAAATAAACCTGCCGATCCACCAGAGCTATTGCCTGCTGTGCCACCAGAGCTTATTGCCTGCCGTGCCAACGTGCCACCAGGGGCCGTAAATAAACCTGCCGATCCACCAGAGCTATTGCCTGCTGTGCCACCAGAGCTTATTGCCTGCCGTGCCAACGTGCCACCAGGGGCCGTAAATAAACCTGCCGATCCACCAGAGCTATTGCCTGCCGTGCCACCAGAGCTTATTGCCTGCCGTGCCACCAGAGCTATTGCCTGCTGTGCCACCAGAGCTTATTGCCTGCCGTGCCAACGTGCCACCAGGGGCCGTAAATAAACCTGCCGATCCACCAGAGCTATTGCCTGCCGTGCCACCAGAGCTTATTGCCTGCCGTGCCAACGTGCCACCAGGGGCCGTAAATAAACCTGCCGATCCACCAGAGCTATTGCCTGCTGTGCCACCAGAGCTTATTGCCTGCCGTGCCAACGTGCCACCAGGGGCCGTAAATAAACCTGCCGATCCACCAGAGCTATTGCCTGCTGTGCCACCAGAGCTTATTGCCTGCCGTGCCAACGTGCCACCAGGGGCCGTAAATAAACCTGCCGATCCACCAGAGCTATTGCCTGCCGTGCCAACGTGCCACCAGGGGCCGTAAACGTACCTGCTGATCCCCCGGAAATAAACCGGTCGAGCAAGCACTACACGCCAACGGAAACAGGAACTCTGTTGGAATTCAACTTCAAGTCAAGTTAACATGCATTAGACGTGCTTTTTCTGTGCTCCGCAAAAATTGTAATTAAATCTGTCAGTTAAAAAATATTGAATTAAAAAAAAAAAGATATAAAGAAAGTCAAAAAAGAACTTTATAAAACTTTAATCCAGTTAAAGTCAGAAAATAGTTGTGTTAAAGTGTTAATAACTTTAAAATTGTAAGTCAATCAATAGACTTTTTCATCGTTTGTTAAATCTACCGCCAAAAAGTTGAGAGCGAAAATCATGAACAGTGCAAATTCTCAAGAGCGTCACAGAAAGTTGAGATCTGACAAATCTCTTTCTTCTCCCCTTCCCTCTTTGTCACCAAAGACAGCAAAATCACAAAATTTGCTATGGGATCGAATTGAAACGCGACTTGAACAAATTACTAAGACTATCAGTGAGTCCATTGTGAAACAAATAAAATCTGAAATTGATCTGCTGCATACCAAAATATCTGAAAGGATTCAATCTCTTGAAAAAGATGTTGATGCAAAAATTAATGCAGTTGAACAAAAATTCAATGAACGTTATAGTTCTATCAACAATGCTCTTTTTATAAACAATGGGAGAGTCTCACAATGTGAAGAGCAGTGCAACAACTTCAATAATCTCCGAGAGCAATTGTCTTTAATGCAACTACAGACACAAAATTACGAAAATGAACAAAACACTATCAAGAGTCAAATTGATGCATTAGCCAGACAAAGCATTGGTGGAGATCTAGTTTTACATGGAATTCCCTACAATGAGAATGAAAATCTTTTTGATATTTTCAATAAATTATGTAACACCCTTGAACACACAACTTTAACACCTCTTCACATCTTCCGTACATCACCCGCGGACAAATCGAGAGCAGCACCCATAATAGTGAAACTCTCTCATGTGCATTCTAAGAGAAAGTTGCTGAATGCTGCAAAAGCTTTCTTTAAAACCAAAAAGAGATGCGTTTCGATGAGTGATCTTGGTTTTGACAGCAACAAATTTGTAAGAATCTATGAGAGCCTAACAAAACAAAATCATTTGCTATTTAAGGCGGCAAATGAATACAAAAGAAATGACTGCCTGCACTCTGTGTTTACGAGAGATGGAAGAATCTTTATCAAAGTTTCTGGTTCGAGCCGCCCACTCTTCATCAACAATTTACTCTCACTGGAATCTGTAGTAAATAAGTCAAAGAATGGAGATTTTGCAGTTGCTGCTGCTGCTGATCAGCTCGATGTCGATGTTACAAGTCATGTTGATTAGTATTGTGAGGCATTTGCATGGTTGCCAACGCAAATTATACTATTTTAGTTCTTTTTTAGTTGTTTTTTTTTTTTTTAATTTATACTTTCCCTTTAAGCATTTTTGCGTCACACTTATAATGAATAGAATAACTATGAATTTTATGATGCTTTTTATATTTACAAATAATTTACATATATATTTTTCCATATTTAGGTTTGACATGTGTGGGGTGGGTCTCTTCGTACAGCACTGTGTTTTTTGTTTACAATGGTCTTGGGAGCAATAGCTACCAATCTGGATCCTGACACAATAAGATCTGTTCTTAATGTTATGTGTAACTTTTATAATGGTTTAAACGTATGTCATATAAATGCTGGCAGCCTCAGGTCAAAACATACTGTTCTGCATCAAATGCTTGGTAAATCAAAAATGGATGTTGTCATGGTTTCAGAATCATGGCTTAACTCTGATATTTCATCTGCACTTGTCTCTATACCAGGTTTTTCGTTGTTTCGCAATGATCGAAAAGACAGAATCGGAGGAGGCGTTTGTATGTTTATTAGGGAATCTATTTTGGCTAAAACTGTTTTCTCGTCTTCGTTATCTCCAATAGAGTTTTTATGCGTTGAAATCAAGAATGATAATGATAAATGTTTATTAGTTACTGTTTATAGCCCCCCATCTAAATTCAAGGAAGACAACTTAAGAGAATTTGAAGACACATTATTCAAACTAATTCCGAAATACAATAAAATTCTAATAGGTGGAGACTTCAATGTCAATTTCCTTTCAAATAACGCATCATCACAACAACTTCAATACATTTGTGAGAAATTGGGGCTTGTTGTAGTAAATCAGCGATGGCCAACTTGTTTTCAGTCGACCACAAATCCATCTCGCAGAGACATGTTTCTGACTAACTCAGTCAACCAAGTTATTGGACATGATCAAATGAGTCTTACATCAGACTTCATACACGATTTGATCTTTTGCTCTCTTAACTTTAAAACAAGGAAACATTTGACAAAAGTAGTTAATTTCAAATCAGTTGATAAAACTAATTTACAAAACTTGTATCAAAACTTAAATGACTATGAATTCAATTATATTTACAACGCCCCGGACATTGACTCGAAAGTTTCGAACCTTACGTTAATAACCAATGAACTTTTTGAAAACTATGTTCCCACTGTATCAAAAGCTATAAGACCTCAAAGTTGTCCTTGGTTCTCAGCCCAAATTAAAACACAAATTCAAGAAAGAGAACGCTTTTTCAGAGCATATAAACGCCATCCAACAGAATTTAACAAGTCGCAATATGTTTTTGCGCGGAACAATGTAACATCACTTATTCGTAATGCAAAACGGTCATATTTTTTGAAGCGCCTTGATACCAAATTAAGTTCAAAGACTCTTTGGAAGAACCTAAAAAACGTTGGAGTAATAAACAATGAAATTGCTAAATGTCCTTTTAATCCAACAGATATGGGTTCAGTACTTATTCCCAACTTGTCCGAGGCAGTCTTATTTGACTTTGGGGTGTTCTCTAATTATGACCGTTTTGATTTTAGATGTGTTAGTGCTTTGGAAGTTGAATTGGCAGTTAACTCAGTTAAATCTAATGCCACCGGACTTCATGATATGTCGCCTAAGTTTATTAAGCTAATACTACCAATTCTTCTCCCTTATTTAGTACATATCTTCAACTACTGTATTTACAGCAAAAAATTCCCTGAAAAGTGGAAATCCGCCAAAATTGTTCCAATTCCCAAAAAACAAAATCCGACATCTCCGTCGGAGTTCAGACCCATTAGTCTCTTAACATTTCTTTCAAAAACGTTAGAAAAGATCTTGGCTCAACAGATACAAGAAAATCTAGAAAGGTTTAATAAGATTTCAAAATGGCAGTCTGGTTTTAGGAAAAAACATAGCTGCGAATCAGCTGTTTTGAAGGTGACCTCAGACTTAAGGAAAGCGGCTGATCGTGATGAAACAAGTGTTATGGTGATGCTCGATTTCTCAAAAGCATTTGATTGTATAGATCATCACATTCTTTTGTCAAAACTTAAAAATAATTTCGATTTCTCTCGATCTGCCCTTGAACTAATGTACAGTTACCTAAAGAACCGATCAATCTGCGTTGAAACTGAACTAGGAATCTCAAGCCCTTATATTATCAATACTGGTGTCCCGCAAGGATCCGTCTTAGGACCACTCCTTTTTTGCATTTTCATTAATGATCTCCCAGATTTTGTTGTTAATTGCAACTTGCAAATATATGCTGACGATGTGGCAATATACTTGTCAAGAAGTCCTGGACTTTTAGAGGACTGTGTGGAGCGTGTTAATGAAGATCTATCACACATCCATGGATGGGCTCAGCTGAATAAAATCAAATTAAACCCTTTGAAGTCATTTGGCATGGTGTGTTCAAGAAGAGACATTGCATTAAATGATCTTCCACTTCTTTATCTGAATGGATATACGTTACCCTATGTTGATAAAGTAAAATATCTCGGCTTCTTCATCAATAGCAAGTTATCCTGTTGTGATGCCACGTCTGACACAATTAGGAAGATCTACGGTGGACTGCGCAGTCTAAACGCATCTTCGAGTCTACTTTCTTCGGATCTGAAGTTAAAATTAGTTAAATCTTTACTGTTGCCGTTCTTCTCATACAATTGTATTGTCTACCCTTCTCTAGACATGTATGTAGGCGGAAAATAAATGTAGCTTTTAATGACTGCACACGATTCATACATGGTCTGCCAAGATATGTAAGTATTTCGCAATTTAAGACCGATGTTTTAGGCATGACCCTGGATAGATATTACGAGTTTAGATCACTTCTGAAATTACATGACATAATTCATGACAACTGTCCCGAGTATTTGAAGGAATATCTATGTTTTCTACAGTCACCTAGGGGTCTAAAGATATTATTGCCGAGGTTTGTACATACCATTGGAGAGCGATCTTATTTTGTCAATGCAATAAGGTTGTGGAATAATCTCCCACACCAATTGCAGAGAAATACTTCATCACGGGGCTTTCGAGGGGAACTAATGAAACACATGTCGGTCTAAAATTTATGGAAATATGACTCTTTGATATATAATACATTATTTTTACTTGTTTTCTTTAATAATAATAATAACATTCAACTTGTTGATTTGTAATATCTTTCTTTAATCTTTAATCTTTAATAATTATACTTGTAATATTAAGGTCATCTATTAGTTAAAAGAAACTAGATATTGTTCAATATTAATACTATTTATGAGATTTTTCTCGAAGTATATTGTCAATTTTATAAGACCAAATAAAACGAAATGAAATGAAATGAACCAGAAGCTCAGTGACGTCAGCCTTACCGCCAATCAAGACAGCAGGAAGTCGGACGTCGTACAAACGGAAGCTATATCCTATACTGATCTCTTACCGGAAGTGACACATTAAAGAATCAAGCCAAACCTATTGAATTAACTTTATTCTCGATAGTTATAGTTGTTAAGTGTTTCCAAATAAAGAATTTGTTATTAGGTTCAGAAGACCTACCACTGGAGTTTCGTGTTTTCTTCAATAGACCTTGGCACCGTCGAGCGATACCTCGGCTGAGAAATAAAAAGCACATCACAAATTGGTCCTCATAAAACTCCAATTACAAAAAATTAAATTTATAAAATAAACCAATAAATTAAACTAAAAGTCCAGATAGGTAAAAATAAAAACAAAGATTTTTTTTAGAAAAAAGTGGTTTTGGTTTTTTTTTAATTTCTCAAAAACGAAAAGACATTTTTGCATCCGGTTTTCTTTTTTCGACTAAAAATTAACAAGCACATTCAATTTTTTAAACAAAATCAGTACTTAATTACATAAAATTTTGAAAAAAAAATAAGTTAAAAAATGTTTTTTTTTGCTTTTTTTTGAAAATTTTGAGTTTGAAAATTTATTTTTTTAAACTATTCGTTAAAACAATTTAATTCAAAATTAATGTGAAAGGAGATGTTTTCGGCTTTTCAGAAAAGTATATCACGGTGTTGTAAACCAAGCCGTTGATTTTTAATATTTTTGTTTACAAAATAAGTCAATTTTTCAGAAAATTGCCCCTCCCGGCTAAACGAAGTGGAATAGACCCCCCCTCCTGTACGATTTTTTTCTTGTCTCAACTCGACCTACACGCTCTAGCTTTTTGGCACAACGCTCGTGAATCACCCTGTATATAGGGGCGCCGCCGCCGCCGATGAGATGCTTGCCTATGGCACCCTCAACGTATAATTCGCCACTGGATAGCATTGTCTACATTTAAAACTCCAAGGAATCACTGCTTTTGTTCGTTAATAACTTCATAATCACTATTGAGCTAGTTATCACGATTTGTTAGTCCTAACAAAAAGATAATTAAACTGTGATTTCGATATGTTTAATTGGAATGATGTTGCTATTCAAATTTCCAAAATTTATTGAATGTATGTATGTGTGAATAATAGGTATATTCGTTATGCAAATTTGGGTTACCTATCCACTAATCAACAAGGAATTGTAATTATTGCCCTATCTTTAATTACATTTGTACACATGTGTGTTCCTGACTTCCTGTTCACATAACTAGGCATGCATTCTAATTTGATTAAATTGAGTGTATGTATAACATTTCACAAGAAAATAGCTTGTGGTATTTAATAATTATTGTGTCAACGATATCTATATCATTTAAGCAAACATTAGCATTTAATCAATTTCGATCTATTCAAATATCCTCTCAGCTTGTTACAAATAGCTGTGTTTATGAAGTTCACAGCTGTTCAATAAATAAAAATAAAGTTCACTCACAATTTCTTTTGGTGGTAAGTGTATAATGAAGAGCTATATCAAATGTAACGCGAAATGGACGTGATGACAAAAAGCTTGGAAGACTCCTATGCTGGACACCTATAGCTCGTGTGAGCGCAGAGGAATCGGTCCGGGCGATGAATGGAAGAATGAAATATAGCCATAGGTACCAAGCAGAGATTAAAATGAGTCAAGTATTGTGTAAGTTCACAAACGCATCACTGCAGTCATGATGCACAATCATTCAAAGTCAAACGTTCACAAACGCAAATTTGTGCATCATTTTTTCTCGTCAACTGTTCACTATTGCAAACTGATGCGCAAAAAGTAAACAAAAAAGCATCACTGCTACAGACTGATTAGTTTTTGATTCCATATATTTTTTTGCAAATATGGAGACGGAAAAGGAGAATTGAGTATAATTTAATAGCAATTATATGGAAACTTAATATTTATTGAATATTCTTTTGTTTTTTCCATCATTAATAAATAAAAGAAAAAATGTGTTTTTCAACGTCAAATAAATAAATCGATCAGCATCGCATCAGCATCAGCTGCATAAGCATCAGCATCGCAAAAAAGCAGTGATGCGGAATCACTGCACAGAAATGAGGCGTTTGTGAACTTACACATTGTTTGTAAGTTTCGGGTATTTACTCAAAAAAAAAACGAGTTTGAACAAACTGAGTCAACGCACAAGCAAGTAATTTCGAGTTTTTTTATTTATGAGTAAAATTATTTACAAATCATCCCTCATTTCAAACGAGTTCAAACGAGTTTTCTGGTTGAAAGTAAGATCGCTTGCAATCACCACTCAATTATTCATGGCGCTTGCAAGTAAATCGAGAAATAATGTTTGGTTTGTTTGAGATTTGTGTGTTGTGTGAAATGTAGGTAATCTATGGCAAGGAGGTTTATTTTTATCGTTGATTTGTTTCATTCTCAAATTTTTGTATCATTGTAAAATTTGTCGAATAAAATAGATAGGTACGAATAGAAATAAATAAATCCACATATTTTGATTTTTTGTGATCAAAACACCATAAATTTTGATATTCAAAGAAAAATGGCATTTTTTGAGATAAATGATCGCATGTTTATTTCTTTATAAAGAAGAAGGTTTGCCGTTAATAATGGAACACAAAATCAGCCAAATGGCCGCCACGACCACGCTTACAGGACCATATCCTTTTCATTAAATTTTCCATAACCAAATCGCAAAGTGGCTGCCCTATGTCCTCGATATCCTCACGAAGGGCCCCCCCCCCCTTACGTACGATTTTTTTCTTGTCTCAACTCAACCTACACGCTCTAGCTTTTTGGCACAACGCTCGTGAATCACCCTGTATACCTACTTATTATGAAGATAATGAATTTTAATCTTATTCCATAAGCAAGTGGTTATCTGGAGTATAAATTTCATGTGGCAGCCCAGAGGTAATTAATTAAGTTATGGTTTCACATCCTCAAGCCACTTATCGCACATCATCGTTTAAGACAAGGTAGGATAGATTTTGGTGTCAAGGAGTTCAATAACAATCGTGATTCACTCGTTAAATTTCAATTTCATGTAACGTTCATTCGATTAGCTCTTAGCTCTTAGGCATTTAATTGATGGAATCAGAGGAATTTAATCTTCTTCGCTTGTATACGTATAGATATAGGGAGTATAATGTTTAAATGGATACTTGACTTATTCATTGAAAAGAATGAAAAAACACTTATTCGCGAATTAATCCAACAGAGCTTTTAAATTAAATTGTATAACCCTTCTTCTGCCTTCATGAGCTCCACAACCTGGATCCAGTTTGGGCTTCCCATCTGCAAGTTCTTCAATGTATCCTGATTGCTTGCCAAAGCCATCAAGCTAAGGACCGCAAGGCTTCAAGTCTCTTGGTACCAGAGATTAAAATGAGTATGTTTGAACTGTTCGAACACATCCAACTTTTTCTTGTGTGCTTGTACTCGTTCGATTGCAACCCTTATTTATGAATAATTTGACTCATAAATAAAAAGGCTTGTAAGTCAAACCAAGCAAGCAGAAGGAACTCGTAAATATTTTTCGTTTTCGATCATTTCAAGTCAAATTGATTCACAAGCAATTTGCTTGCTTGTACTTACTCAAACATGTTTGTGTTTTCGGGTAAAATTGATTGGACGTTTCAAATTTTTTTTTTCTCTACGAAGAAAAAAATGAAAGATGCAGGCATTGTATGGGTTGTAATTTAATGAATAGAAATATTTATAAATGAGTTCGGTGGCCGGATTTGCAGTCATAAATATAATAATCCGCACTGGAAAGATTATTTTTCACATTTATTAAAGAAAGGATTTATTAATGAATGCATGCAAAATAGGTTAGGTATGTTTGTATACCTATATAGAAAATTGTGATTGACGAAGATTATGTCATGGGAATACCTGCTTCCGGTTGGTAGAGAATGCAGTTTTGAAAAGATATTTTAAATATTGTTAATCTTTCTATAACATATCTGACCTTCTGCCTATAACCAAGCTACCTACTACTTTCTGGATAGTGTGTAATCCTTTTCTAGGGGTGGGAAGTTGGCTTTTTGTAATTAGAGTAATAAAACAAAAATTGAGGTATGAATGAACATTTTAAGGTTAAGCTATGAAACCAAACATTATTTTTTGATTTACTTACAAGCGCTATGAATAATAATGGAATGGTGATTGTAAGCGATTTTACTTTCAATCAGTAAACTTGTTTGAAGATATTACGAGTCCATAATTATTCATTTTTTTGCTGGAGAAAATTCAACTGACAATGCGGATTCATTTGCTCATGAAATCCTAATTGTTTGCGCTCCTAATATTTTTGTGCCTCCACCTTAAGTGGTTTCTTAATAAAACATTTGTGCTTCCACCCTAAGTGGTTTTTTGACATTTACATTGTGTTTCCACCTTAAGTGGTTACTTTATATAATCTTGTCATTATATTATTTGTCTCTGTCTATTTTCATGTATACCTTTCTCTATTCTTTTGTTCTTACTAAAAATGGTTAATAAAATGGCTTCTTGTTGAATGGTTGTAGACCAAAACCCACGCGCCTTATTATTTCGAACGGAAACTTAAAATTTATAAAAAGAACTCAATAAAACTTTTAATTCGAGCGCAATTAAACAATAGCGCGAACATTTTGGTCCAGTTCGATTCGGATTCCATAGCTTTTGTCGGATTACGCGCCGAGTCGTGTTTGTTACAACAAAGCATAAAAAAAAGCAAAAGCAAAACGTGCAAAAAAATTGCTAAAAGCTCACATTCTGTGTTCATTAACTTAACTACGTCGTGTCTCGTGTGTTCAAAACATATTTTCGATACAGTCCACAATAAAAATAAAATAAAATACGTTTTCCGCGTACCTATAAGAATATTGTGTAGTGTCTGTGGGTGTTCGTGTGCATTCTTAGTTCTCGCATTATTGCCTTTAACCATCTAAAGACCCCCTTTCCGTAGATCGAGAGATCGAGATCATAACCTCAAAACACACCGCCATGTCTGAAACGGAAGAAGGATTCGACTACATCGCTAGCCTAGGGGCCATGTACCTTCTCCGGAAACAGGAACTAATAGAGAAAATGGATCGTCTGGGATTAGACACCAGTGGTACTTTAGACGCTTTAAGGGCCCTTTCAGCACCCACGTTAAAGAAGCCAGACAGAGGAAGTCTACGCAAAATCTATGCGAAGAAATCGCAAAGACCGCGAGTGAGAGGGAATATAAGGAAGAAACCGGAAGAAACCCGAGGCACGGGTGAGGAAAAACAAACTCCGCAATCTCAGAATGAGAAGGAAGTAAACCTCCATGTTCCTACCCGAGTCGCTATTGCTACCCAGACATCCGACCTGCAGCCCCCAGACAAATCCGTCAATAACCAAAATCGCATTTTTACAGAAGAGCTTTCAATGTTGGAAAGGCCTCCCAGCAATGTTCACCGACATGACGCAGAGGTCATGAACACGGTCAGAAAATGGAACTTGAAATTTGACTCCTCCGGAAACGCTTTAGAGTTCCTAGAAAGAATCGAAGAGTTAGCTACATGCTACGACATATGCTTCGACGACCTTTTAAAGACCTTACCAGAAGTCATGAGGGGTACGGCCCTGGAATGGTACCGAATCAACCGGGATAGATTGAAGGATTGGTCCGATTTCCGTAATCTATTCATGAGCCATTTCCTGCCACCCCGTTTCGTCCATAAACTGGAAGATGAAATCATGAGAAAGAGACAAGGACCCAGAGAAAAAGCCCGGGACTACATTCAAGCTACGCAATATTTGATACATCGTCACCTTACCATGAAGGTGGCAGAAAGCGTAGACCGGATCTATGACAGTCTCAGGCCGGAATACCATCTGTACATAAAACGAAGAGACTTCGTGAGCCTTGATGAAGCAATTGGCAGAAGAATATGAATATATTCAAAGCCAAGACCGCAGTTTGAAGCATGCTTCACCACCGCCGCCGTCACCAGCTCGATCTCCTGTCGCTAGTAACAGAATGACGTCAAACTCCCCAAGGGTATCTTTTGTGCATAACGCCGACCGACCAGTATTGTCGTCTACCCAGTACGACAAGTCCACGCATTGCTGGAATTGCAAGCAGCGTGGGCACTCCAAGAATAATTGCCGCCGTCCGTTCCGTATGTTCTGCTCTTACTGTGGTCAGGATGGCCGTCTCACAAGCGAGTGTGACTGCCATAGAGATCGTGCTTCTTCGTTGAAGACTACCTGTTTTCCGCCGCGGCGTCGCCGTCGCTACCCTAAGGGACCCATACAGTCATTCACTCAGTTAGACCCACCGCATCTCGAGGATCAACTCGAAAATACATCACTTGAACCGGAAGGCCCGGAACCGACCATTTCAAGAGTAGAAGAAAAACCTGGACTCAGAACCGATGCAAGATGTTTCCTGCCAGTCACAATCGAAGGCAAGTCTATAAGGGCCTTGCTTGACACCGGTGCCACAAAGTCATTTATTAATTGTTCAACACGACAACACCTCCTAGAAAAAGATATGCCATTCCGGCTACAAAAGCATTTAACCTACGTGGCAAACGGGGAGCCCGTCGAGAGCGAGGAACATTACGCCGTCACCGTGTATGTCGCTGGACACCCAGTCCAAGGGGAGGTCACTTATATGCCCCAACTCAGCGAAGAAATGATTTTGGGCGTCGATATCCTTCAAAGCGCTGGTTTTAAAATGACTCTAGGGGGAAAAGAGATCTCGCTGTCAAACTATGTTGATGAGCCAAAGCCAGACCGCGACGAATTTTGTTTACTGGGTGGCAAGCCATTATCTTGGCAACAGGAAGGGCAGTTAACCGACCTACTCAATTCAGAATTGCCCAAATTCGATCACCTTCCCAAAACCACTAATGCAGCCGTCCATGTCATAAAGCTGAAGACCGAACAACCTTTTAAACAAAGGTATTATCCTAAAAACCCGGCAATGCAAAAAGTCATTGATGACGAGATCGACGAGCTGCTCAAAGACGACAAAATCGAACCATCAAACAGTCCGTACAGCTCCCCAATAGTCCTCGTGAAAAAGAAGACTGGGCAATGGCGAGTCTGCGTAGACTATCGTCAGCTGAACAAAATTTCGGTGATGGATGCGTATCCACTCCCACAGATCTTTGCCATTTTAGACAAGCTGAGGAAAGCCAATTTTATTTCGACGATTGACCTTGAACAGGGGTATTGGCAGATTCCACTAGATCCGGCATCAAGGCCAGCGACCGCCTTCACAGTTCCCGGGAGGGGTTTATTCCAGTGGAAAGTGATGCCATGCGGGTTGAATTCTGCAGCCGCAACCTTCCAAAGGATGTTAGATGGAGTTATAGGTCCGGAGATGGACCATTATGCTTTCGCTTACTTAGACGATATAATCGTGGTAAGTGAAACCTTCGACGAACACATGGTCCATTTAAAGGAAGTGTTCAGGAGGCTACAAGCCGTGAATTTGAGAATAAACAAAGAAAAGTGCGAATTTTGTAAAAGAGAACTGAAGTACCTGGGGCACGTCGTCAGCGACCAGGGTATAGCCACCGACCCCGACAAAATAACCGCCGTGAAAGAACTGAAAGCACCCAGTAATGTGAAAGAACTACGCCGTCTAATAGGTATGACTTCCTGGTATAGGAGGTTCATCAAAGATTTTTCAATCGTCACTACTCCACTTACGAAGCTCTTCAAGAAAAATCAAGCCTGGGTGTGGGGCCCCGAACAAGATAGCGCGTTGTTGGAACTGAAGAAGAGGCTAACGGAAGCTCCGGTCCTCATGTGTCCCGACTTCAATTTAACTTTCACTTTACAAACCGACGCTAGCCACTTTGGGCTAGGCGTAGTACTAAGCCAGAGCTCAGGCGATCAAGAGCGAGTGATAGCCTATGCCAGCAGAACACTCACAGATTTGGAAAAGAAGTACTCCGTCACCGAAAAAGAGTGCCTGGCAATCCTTTTTGGAATAAGGAAAATGAGACCCTATTTAGAAGGCTACCACTTTGTGGTAGTGACCGATCACCACTCCTTAAAATGGCTTCGCTCTTTGGATAACCCCTCCGGTCGTTTAGCCCGATGGGCCATCGAGTTGCAACAATATGATTTTGAAATAAAGTATAGAAAAGGGGCGATGAATGTTGTCGCCGACGCATTATCCAGAGACCCCCTACCCGCCTGTCAAAGTGACGTAGCCCTCCTAAACAGCTGTCCGAAAGATTGGGCTGAGAAACGAATGGCTCAAGTACAAAAAGACCCCGAAAAATATCCTGACTATAAAATTATGAACGACCGACTGTATAGACAGTTTGTAGCACATCCGCTAGCTAGTCAAGACACAGACTGGAAGCTATGCGTCTCCGCCGCCGAAAGAGCTACAATACTTTACGAGAACCATGATATAACGACCGCCGGGCATTTAGGAGTAGCCAAGACTGCTTCCAGAATAATGCAACACTACTACTGGCCCGGCATGTTCAGAGACATAGCTAAGTATGTCAAAGAATGTCGCAATTGTAGGGAGTTTAAGGCATCCCAACAGAAACCAAGTGGCCTGATGTACAGTAACATAGTCGACAGTCCATGGGACACTGTATGCATGGACTTTGTAGGACCACTGCCTCGATCTATGAAGGGGAATACAGTGATGCTGGTGATGGTGGATAAGTTCACGAAGTGGGTAGAAGCCGTACCCCTAAGAGCTGCTACGTCTCAAGCTGTGATCAAAGCATTGAGGGAGAGAATAATAGCACACTTCGGTATTCCCCGAGTGCTTCTCTCGGATAACGGCAGTCAGTTTACCAGCAGCGCGGTTAAAGCCTATTTAGACGAAATGGGTATACAGCAAAGATTCACGGCCCCGTATTCCCCCCAAGAAAACCCAACAGAAAGGGTGAACCGAGTCATAAAAACTATGATTGCGCAATATGTGGAGGGTAATCACAGGTTTTGGAATGAACACATTCCCGAGCTTACTTTTGCTATAAACACTAGTCAGCATGCCTCTACTGGTTTTACCCCTGCTTTCCTTAATTTCGGCCGAGAAATAAGGACCCCACATTCCCTTACGCTGCCTCACAACAACAACAATGAGGAAGATACGACTGCAAGAAGAGAGAGGATGAAGGCGATATACGAACTGGTTAAGGTAAATCTACAAAAGGCTGCGCAAAAGCAAGCACAGGGGTATAACTTACGACGAAGAGCGTGGAGACCTAGTATAGGAGAACAAGTGTACAAAAAAGTTAAAGCCCTCTCCTCTGCCTCTAGGCATTTCACAGAAAAGCTCGCCCCTCGCTACGAAGGTCCGTACGAAGTAATAAAATTCTCCTCACCAGTCATCGTAGTATTGAGAAGCGTAGAAACAGACAAGAAAAAAGGGAGAAGTACCGTAACATCACATGTCAAAGACCTCAAGGGATTCGAGAAAACGAGTCATAATGGAGACGAAAATTCTCAGCTAAATTTCATTTCAAGTTCGACCGCCGCCGGAGTCAGACCACTTATGGAGCAACGTGAAGCAGCACCCCAGCCTTGGGAAAGGCAGCCAACAAGACCGGCAAAAATAAAACCCAGCCAACCCGAAATCCGATCCGTGGTATATCTACCAAATCTACCTGCGCCCTCTACGACCGGAAGCCGCAAAGTGTGCACCAAAAAGGAAGCGCCCAACAACGCCGCTCCAGCCCAAAAAGAAGCCCCGTCTCGACCGAGGTCAGGCAGCCGGAAAAACCCCGACAGAAGCCTACTTCTCAAGAAAAGGGAAAAGCCGCACCGACCAACAAATTCGCAGCCAGCCGCCACCACAGCCGCCACCACAGCCGCCCGCTCTGGTCCTACCACATCCGCCATCGCTTCCATTTCGACGGTCTCGAAAACCTATGCCACCTCTGCCAGGCCCGAGAATCGCAGATCTCCCCAACCGCCAGGGTCCGCCGGGAAGCCACCAGCCAAACGAACATCGGCAGTAACAACTGCGGTCAGGACTCTAGTTTCGCCGTTTGCCAACCAGTCCCGACGGAAGTCGTATCGCAGACCACCGCCAGTTCATCAACAAATGTTGTCACCACCGGAACGGACCAGATCCGCTTCCCAGCCTTGGTTAGTGTAGCCGGCCCTTCCATAACAGAAGGTAGGAAACAGCACCTGGATCCCTTTCAGAACATCGATATCACCGGACACCAACTATACAACAAGCAGTTCCGGCGACAAAGGTTGAGATTCAAGCGACGGACTGGAAACGTTATGGCCCGAATTATAAAGCCCGGGGAGGCTATCCTCGAATGCCGCGGCATCAGAAAAAAGATAACGTTCGAGCCATAAGAAAGGATAATTGTCCCCAAACAAAGTTTTTTTCCCAACGATGAAGAGTTTTTTGTTTTTTTTTTTGAAGTTCTATTGTTTTGTTTTTTGTTAGGAATTATTATTTCTTTTATTTTCTATTATTGTATTAACCGAAGTATTTTAAGTTGAAAGAAGTTCTTTTTGTTCAAAAAAAAAAAAAAAAAAAAAAAAAAAAAAAAAAAAAAAAAAAAAAAAAAAAAAAAAAAAAAAAAAAAAAAAAAAAAAAAAAAAAAAAAAAAAAAAAAAAAAAAAAAAAAAAAAAAAATCTTTTGATTTTTTTCGAAGGGAGTTAGACGAGAAGGTTCTCGTCTCCGAAAAGAGGGGGGTATGTAACGAAGCGTTACATGCTCTCTTACAACAATATCAATTTTTTTTCAACTAAAGCCTAAATGCACGGCAAATTTTGCATTTCGAATTTATACAATTCACTCTCGCTTCAGAAATCCCATATGCAGGCAAAACTAATTCGTGCATATATTGCATACATTTAATTTGGCCTTGAATGTGTACCAAAAAAATGCATAAACAAAGCATATCGTATGACTCATTAACACATGTCGTGTTTACCTTCATCATCGATAACATTCTTATTTGCTTGGCAGCAAGCTATACCGAAGCACATGAAAGTTTAACTTTCATGTTCATACAATTCACATTCATGTTTTGTAGTAAAGTTTATATGGTGATGAGTACTTTCGTACTAAAACCACCGCTACCACTACTTTTCATCACTACATTTAGTTGTCATTTCAACTTTCTAGTTTTGAACTGAGTGTTTTGGTCCTTCCCGCCGCCGACCGCAATTTCGTTGCTAAAGCTTCCCCCCACCAGTGGTAAGGGGTTTTAACATCGAAGAAAACCGTCCTCATTTCCGACCGTGCAGCAACCGCAATTTCAATTTTAAGGCTTCCCCCCACCAGTGGTAAGGGGCTTTAAATTTTGAAGGAGATTTGTCCGCCGTGCCACCAGGGGCCATTCATGTACCTGCAGATCGACCAGAGCTATTGCCTGCCGTGCCAACGTGCCACCAGGGGCCGTAAATAAACCTGCAGATCGACCAGAGCTATTGCCTGCCGTGCCAACGTGCCACCAGGGGCCGTAAATAAACCTGCCGATCCACCAGAGCTATTGCCTGCCGTGCCACCAGAGCTTATTGCCTGCCGTGCCAACGTGCCACCAGGGGCCGTAAATAAACCTGTCGATCCACCAGAGCTATTGCCTGCCGTGCCACCAGAGCTTATTGCCTGCCGTGCCAACGTGCCACCAGGGGCCGTAAATAAACCTGCCGATCCACCAGAGCTATTGCCTGCTGTGCCACCAGAGCTTATTGCCTGCCGTGCCAACGTGCCACCAGGGGCCGTAAATAAACCTGCCGATCCACCAGAGTTATTGCCTGCTGTGCCACCAGAGCTTATTGCCTGCCGTGCCAACGTGCCACCAGGGGCCGTAAATAAACCTGCCGATCCACCAGAGCTATTGCCTGCTGTGCCACCAGAGCTTATTGCCTGCCGTGCCAACGTGCCACCAGGGGCCGTAAATAAACCTGCCGATCCACCAGAGCTATTGCCTGCCGTGCCACCAGAGCTTATTGCCTGCCGTGCCAACGTGCCACCAGGGGCCGTAAATAAACCTGCCGATCCACCAGAGCTATTGCCTGCCGTGCCACCAGAGCTTATTGCCTGCCGTGCCAACGTGCCACCAGGGGCCGTAAATAAACCTGCCGATCCACCAGAGCTATTGCCTGCTGTGCCACCAGAGCTTATTGCCTGCCGTGCCAACGTGCCACCAGGGGCCGTAAATAAACCTGCCGATCCACCAGAGCTATTGCCTGCCGTGCCACCAGAGCTTATTGCCTGCCGTGCCAACGTGCCACCAGGGGCCGTAAATAAACCTGCCGATCCACCAGAGCTATTGCCTGCCGTGCCACCAGAGCTTATTGCCTGCCGTGCCAACGTGCCACCAGGGGCCGTAAATAAACCTGCCGATCCACCAGAGCTATTGCCTGCCGTGCCACCAGAGCTTATTGCCTGCCGTGCCAACGTGCCACCAGGGGCCGTAAATAAACCTGCCGATCCACCAGAGCTTTTGCCTGCTGTGCCACCAGAGCTTATTGCCTGCCGTGCCAACGTGCCACCAGAGGCCGTAAATAAACCTGCCGATCCACCAGAGCTATTGCCTGCTGTGCCACCAGAGCTTATTGCCTGCCGTGCCAACGTGCCACCAGGGGCCGTAAATAAACCTGCCGATCCACCAGAGCTATTGCCTGCCGTGCCAACGTGCCACCAGGGGCCGTAAACGTACCTGCTGATCCCCCGGAAATAAACCGGTCGAGCAAGCACTACACGCCAACGGAAACAGGAACTCTGTTGGAATTCAACTTCAAGTCAAGTTAACATGCATTAGACGTGCTTTTTCTGTGCTCCGCAAAAATTGTAATTAAATCTGTCAGTTAAAAAATATTGAATTAAAAAAAAAAGATATAAAGAAAGTCAAGAAAGAACTTTATAAAACTTTAATCCAGCTAAAGTCAGAAAATAGTTGTGTTAAAGTGTTAATAACTTTAAAATTGTAAGTCAATCAATAGACTTTTTCATCGTTTGTTAAATCTACCGCCAAAAAGTTGAGAGCGAAAGTCATGAACAGTGCAAATTCTCAAGAGCGTCACAGAAAGTTGAGATCTGACAAATCTCTTTCTTCTCCCCTTCCCTCTTTGTCACCAAAGACAGCAAAATCACAAAATTTGCTATGGGATCGAATTGAAACGCGACTTGAACAAATTACTAAGACTATCAGTGAGTCCATTGTGAAACAAATAAAATCTGAAATTGATCTGCTGCATACCAAAATATCTGAAAGGATTCAATCTCTTGAAAAAGATGTTGATGCAAAAATTAATGCAGTTGAACAAAAATTCAATGAACGTTATAGTTCTATCAACAATGCTCTTTTTATAAACAATGGGAGAGTCTCACAATGTGAAGAGCAGTGCAACAACTTCAATGATCTCCGAGAGCAATTGTCTTTAATGCAACTACAGACACAAAATTACGAAAATGAACAAAACACTATCAAGAGTCAAATTGATGCATTAGCCAGACAAAGCATTGGTGGAGATCTAGTTTTACATGGAATTCCCTACAATGAGAATGAAAATCTTTTTGATATTTTCAATAAATTATGTAACACCCTTGAACACACAACTTTAACACCTCTTCACATCTTCCGTACATCACCCGCGGACAAATCGAGAGCAGCACCCATAATAGTGAAACTCTCTCATGTGCATTCTAAGAGAAAGTTGCTGAATGCTGCAAAAGCTTTCTTTAAAACCAAAAAGAGATGCGTTTCGATGAGTGATCTTGGTTTTGACAGCAACAAATTTGTAAGAATCTATGAGAGCCTAACAAAACAAAATCATTTGCTATTTAAGGCGGCAAATGAATACGAAAGAAATGACTGCCTGCACTCTGTGTTTACGAGAGATGGAAGAATCTTTATCAAAGTTTCTGGTTCGAGCCGCCCACTCTTCATCAACAATTTACTCTCACTGGAATCTGTAGTAAATAAGTCAAAGAATGGAGATTTTGCAGTTGCTGCTGCTGCTGATCAGCTCGATGTCGATGTTACAAGTCATGTTGATTAGTATTGTGAGGCATTTGCATGGTTGCCAACGCAAATTATACAATTTTAGTTCTTTTTTAGTTGTTTTTTTTTTTAATTTATACTTTCCCTTTAAGCATTTTTGCGTCACACTTATAATGAATAGAATAACTATGAATTTTATGATGCTTTTTATATTTACAAATAATTTACATATATATTTTTCCATATTTAGGTTTGACATGTGTGGGGTGGGTCTCTTCGTACAGCACTGTGTTTTTTGTTTACAATGGTCTTGGGAGCAATAGCTACCAATCTGGATCCTGACACAATAAGATCTGTTCTTAATGTTATGTGTAACTTTTATAATGGTTTAAACGTATGTCATATAAATGCTGGCAGCCTCAGGTCAAAACATACTGTTCTGCATCAAATGCTTGGTAAATCAAAAATGGATGTTGTCATGGTTTCAGAATCATGGCTTAACTCTGATATTTCATCTGCACTTGTCTCTATACCAGGTTTTTCGTTGTTTCGCAATGATCGAAAAGACAGAATCGGAGGAGGCGTTTGTATGTTTATTAGGGAATCTATTTTGGCTAAAACTGTTTTCTCGTCTTCGTTATCTCCAATAGAGTTTTTATGCGTTGAAATCAAGAATGATAATGATAAATGTTTATTAGTTACTGTTTATAGCCCCCCATCTAAATTCAAGGAAGACAACTTAAGAGAATTTGAAGACACATTATTCAAACTAATTCCGAAATACAATAAAATTCTAATAGGTGGAGACTTCAATGTCAATTTCCTTTCAAATAACGCATCATCACAACAACTTCAATACATTTGTGAGAAATTGGGGCTTGTTGTAGTAAATCAGCGATGGCCAACTTGTTTTCAGTCGACCACAAATCCATCTCGCATAGACATGTTTCTGACTAACTCAGTCAACCAAGTTATTGGACATGATCAAATGAGTCTTACATCAGACTTCATACACGATTTGATCTTTTGCTCTCTTAACTTTAAAACAAGGAAACATTTGACAAAAGTAGTTAATTTCAAATCAGTTGATAAAACTAATTTACAAAACTTGTATCAAAACTTAAATGACTATGAATTCAATTATATTTACAACGCCCCGGACATTGACTCGAAAGTTTCGAACCTTACGTTAATAACCAATGAACTTTTTGAAAACTATGTTCCCACTGTATCAAAAGCTATAAGACCTCAAAGTTGTCCTTGGTTCTCAGCCCAAATTAAAACACAAATTCAAGAAAGAGAACGCTTTTTCAGAGCATATAAACGCCATCCAACAGAATTTAACAAGTCGCAATATGTTTTTGCGCGGAACAATGTAACATCACTTATTCGTAATGCAAAACGGTCATATTTTTTGAAGCGCCTTGATACCAAATTAAGTTCAAAGACTCTTTGGAAGAACCTAAAAAACGTTGGAGTAATAAACAATGAAATTGCTAAATGTCCTTTTAATCCAACAGATATGGGTTCAGTACTTATTCCCAACTTGTCCGAGGCAGTCTTTTTTGACTTTGGGGTGTTCTCTAATTATGACCGTTTTGATTTTAGATGTGTTAGTGCTTTGGAAGTTGAATTGGCAGTTAACTCAGTTAAATCTAATGCCACCGGACTTGATGATATGTCGCCTAAGTTTATTAAGCTAATACTACCAATTCTTCTCCCTTATTTAGTACATATCTTCAACTACTGTATTTACAGCAAAAAATTCCCTGAAAAGTGGAAATCCGCCAAAATTGTTCCAATTCCCAAAAAAACAAAATCCGACATCTCCGTCGGAGTTCAGACCCATTAGTCTCTTAACATTTCTTTCAAAAACGTTAGAAAAGATCTTGGCTCAACAGATACAAGAAAATCTAGAAAGGTTTAATAAGATTTCAAAATGGCAGTCTGGTTTTAGGAAAAAACATAGCTGCGAATCAGCTGTTTTGAAGGTGACCTCAGACTTAAGGAAAGCGGCTGATCGTGATGAAACAAGTGTTATGGTGATGCTCGATTTCTCAAAAGCATTTGATTGTATAGATCATCACATTCTTTTGTCAAAACTTAAAAATAATTTCGATTTCTCTCGATCTGCCCTTGAACTAATGTACAGTTACCTAAAGAACCGATCAATCTGCGTTGAAACTGAACTAGGAATCTCAAGCCCTTATATTATCAATACTGGTGTCCCGCAAGGATCCGTCTTAGGACCACTCCTTTTTTGCATTTTCATTAATGATCTCCCAGATTTTGTTGTTAATTGCAACTTGCAAATATATGCTGACGATGTGGCAATATACTTGTCAAGAAGTCCTGGACTTTTAGAGGACTGTGTGGAGCGTGTTAATGAAGATCTATCACACATCCATGGATGGGCTCAGCTGAATAAAATCAAATTAAACCCTTTGAAGTCATTTGGCATGGTGTGTTCAAGAAGAGACATTGCATTAAATGATCTTCCACTTCTTTATCTGAATGGATATACGTTACCCTATGTTGATAAAGTAAAATATCTCGGCTTCTTCATCAATAGCAAGTTATCCTGTTGTGATGCCACGTCTGACACAATTAGGAAGATCTACGGTGGACTGCGCAGTCTAAACGCATCTTCGAGTCTACTTTCTTCGGATCTGAAGTTAAAATTAGTTAAATCTTTACTGTTGCCGTTCTTCTCATACAATTGTATTGTCTACCCTTCTCTAGACATGTATGTAGGCGGAAAATAAATGTAGCTTTTAATGACTGCACACGATTCATACATGGTCTGCCAAGATATGTAAGTATTTCGCAATTTAAGACCGATGTTTTAGGCATGACCCTGGATAGATATTACGAGTTTAGATCACTTCTGAAATTACATGACATAATTCATGACAACTGTCCCGAGTATTTGAAGGAATATCTATGTTTTCTACAGTCACCTAGGGGTCTAAAGATATTATTGCCGAGGTTTGTACATACCATTGGAGAGCGATCTTATTTTGTCAATGCAATAAGGTTGTGGAATAATCTCCCACACCAATTGCAGAGAAATACTTCATCACGGGGCTTTCGAGGGGAACTAATGAAACACATGTCGGTCTAAAATTTATGGAAATATGACTCTTTGATATATAATACATTATTTTTACTTGTTTTCTTTAATAATAATAATAACATTCAACTTGTTGATTTGTAATATCTTTCTTTAATCTTTAGGTTAGGTTAGGTTTGAGTGGCTGTCCAGATGTTGTTGACTCACTTAGACCTCAAGGGTCCGTTGTGATACCATAAAATACTCATGGGAGAGTAATGAGCTTAAACAAACCAATTCGTGCTTCTAATGAAGTTAGAGAGACATTTTGTGTCGATTGTTGCCAGTTCACTGGTGTTATCGAAGAAGTGATTACCTAGAAAGCTGTTCCTTCTAATGGAGAGTGCTGGACATGTACATAGAAGGTGTTGGACTGTCTCCTCTTCCTCCTCGTCCATGCAGCTTCTACAGAAGTCATTTGTGTAGACCCCTAGCCTCAGAGCATGTCTGCCTATGAGGCAGTGTCCTGTTATTACTCCAATTGTAGAGCTTATATTTTGTCTGCTCAGGGATATCAAGCCTTTTGACCGTTTTAAGTCTATGCTTGGCCATATTTGCTTTGTTGCTAGGCAGGTGGTACCCTGCGACCATCTAGCATTGGTTGATTCTAGAGCATATTGTTTGAGAAGATATTTGCATGTAGCGAGTGGTATTCCTATGTTGTGTTTTTGTCTAACATTGGGCAGAAGTGTTCCGTTTTTGGCGAGCTCGTCGGCTTTGCAATTTCCCGGAATGTCTCTGTGGCCCGGCACCCAAATGAGGTGAATATTAAACTGTTCCGTCATCTCATTCAGAGATGATCGACAATCGTGGACTATTTGAGAGTTTATGGAGACAGACGCGAGAGATTTGAGAGCGGCTTGGCTGTCCGAGAAGATTCGTATATCCTTGCAAGATATAACGTTTTCTTTGAGCCAGGATAGTGCCTCTTTAATCGCCATTACTTCTGCCTGGAATACACTACATTGATGGGAAGTCTGTATGATAGACTGAGATTCAGTTGTTCTGAATAGATACCACTTCCAACTCCGCAGTCGGTCTTTGAACCGTCTGTATAGAAGTGTATCGCGTTGTCTTCCAGGGGTCTTTCTTCTTCCCAGGAGGATCTTGAAGGGATAGAGACATGGAAGCTTTTACCGAACACCATTTTTGGGGTGGTATAATCTAAGCGATCTGGGATAGATCTGAAATTGTCTAGAATAGTAGTATGACCAGTATTGTTACTGTTCCATTGAGAGGTGGCTCTAAGCCTCACACATGTGTTGGCTGCCACCGTTTTGGAGAAGATGTCGAGAGGTGTTAGGTTTAAAAGCACTTCCAGGGCTGCGGTTGGTGTTGAGCGAAGTGCTCCTGTGATGCACATACCTGCTGACCGTTGAACTTTGATGAGCTTGTTTAGATTTACCATCTTGTCCAGTGCGGTCCACCATACGACAACTCCATAAATGAGTATCGGTCTGATTACCGAAGGGTATAGCCAGTGGGTTATCTTTGGGGAGAAGCCCCATTTTGATCCTATGGCCTTTTTACAAGTAAAAAGCGCTACGGTAGCCTTTTTTACTCTTTCATCAATATTTGCCTTCCAATTTAGTTTTTTGTCTAAAATGAGGCCTAAATATTTAGCTTGGTCGGAAAAGCTTAATGGTATTCCTTTAATCTTGGGTGGGCTAAACTGAGGAATTTTGTACCTTCTCGTAAAGAGTACTAGTTCTGTTTTATGTGGATTGACGTCCAAGCCACATTGATTAGCCCATTTTGTTAGCCTATTTAAGGCATTTTGTAGGAGTTCCGAGAGAACTTGGGGATGTTTTCCAGATACAGATATTGCAACATCGTCAGCATAGGCAATCACCCTGAAACCCTCTGCTTCCAATGATGTTAGTAGGTCGTTTACTACCATGTTCCATAAGAGAGGTGAGAGGACCCCACCTTGGGGGGTACCCCGATTCACCGATCTGGTGGTAGTAAAACTTCTCATGCTAGAAGTTATTGTTCTGCTTTTGAGCATGAGACTTATAAAATCTATGAGTGGTTTCTCTAATTTAAGCTTTTCCATTGCTGTTGTGATCGCCTGATAACTGACGTTGTTGAAGGCTCCTTCAATATCTAGGAAAGCTACTAGGTTATATTCTTTGTATTTGAGGGAATGTTCAATACTACGTACCAGCGAATGAAGTGCTGTTTCTACTGATTTTCCCTTAGAGTACGCATGTTGAGCTGTGGAAATGAGACATGGTTTTAATTTATGTCTGACGTGAATTTCAATCAATCTTTCCAAGGTTTTAAGAAGGAAAGATGATAGGCTGATTGGTCGTAGATCTTTAGGGTTGACGTGGGAGGGTTTCCCTGCTTTAGGAATGAAGACTACTTTTGCCATTCTCCAGGCTTTTGGAATATATCTCAACCTTAAACAGCTTGTCAGAATGATTTCCAATGGTGGAATGATCATATCTGAGCACTTTTGTAATTCGGCCGGAATGATTCCGTCTGGTCCTGGAGATTTATATGGATCAAAGCTATCTACGGCCCATTGCAATTTTTCCCGCGTTATTAGATCCACTAAATCGCTTGTAGAAGCTTGAGACTCTGATGTTAAGTCGCTAAGTATATTAGAGCTACCTGGAAAGTGGGTGTCTAATAACAGATTAAGAGATTCTTCATCTGTGGTAGTCCACGTACCTGCATCTGTCTTTAAAGCACTGGGTATTGTTGGACTTTTTGAGAGAATTTTCCTGAGTCTTGAGGCTTCTGAAGTATTTTCTACTTTTCCACAGAAGTTTCTCCAAGAAGACCTCTTACTCTTTCTTAATTCTTTCTTATATTGCTTTAGAGCTTGTTTGTATGAGTCCCAGTCAGAAGGAGATCTAGTGTACTTAGATCTATTGAAGAGCTTGCGACAGCTCTTCCTGAATGGTTCTAGTTCTTTGTGCCACCAATGAGGTTTCTTTTTACCCTTTGGAATGGTTGTAGGGCAAGCAGTTCTCATTGATTCGTTGAAGGCGTCGGTGAGATGATTCACAGAAAGGTCTAGTTCATCTTTAGTGGAGGGACTTTTAAGAAGGTTGTGATCAAGCAGTTGTGCTAGTACCTCCCTATATCGTTCCCAGTTAGTATTACGGTGATTGCGGAAACCCGTAGATATATTTGCCACATCATTGAGCTCAAACTGAATATATCTATGGTCAGAGAAGGAATTCTCCTTTGAGACATGCCAGTTTGAAATCATGTTGTGGATAAAGTCGGAGGTTAGTGTAATATCGAGTACCTCTTTCCTATTCTTGGTAACAAAAGTGGGTTCATTACCAATATTACTTATGAGTAGGTTAGTGCTTAAAAGGTAATCAAATAAGGACTCACCTCTCTCATTAATATCAGAGCTACCCCATACCGTGTGATGGGCGTTAGCGTCCGATCCAATTACTAGGCCAACTTTCCTCGTTTGCGCGTCTGCAACTGCCTTCCTCAAGGTGTCTCCCGGAGCAGGGCTGTCGTGGCCAAGATACGAGGATATAAGCCAATAGGTGGCTATATCCGTTGTTAGAACAGCTGTTGTGGTGTCTTTGTCGCTGTAATTGGGGAGTAAAAATACATTTAAGTTATTTTTTACTAACATGCATGACCTTGATTCACCTTTCTCCGATGCATACAATAGTTTATATCCAGGAGTCTCGAGGCCTCTGATGATGGAGTTAGAGACCCACGGCTCCTGTATCAAGACGATGTCTTCCTTTTTACTATGCAGTCGGAGTAACAGGTTGTCTGCGGCCATGATGGCGTGATGGAGATTAATCTGAAGTACTCGCAGCATTGCTACTTTTACTCAGATTGACCTCCACCACTGTTTTGTCGGCATTATCATCGTCTGAGGAGGAATGAAGTAGGTCTTCCTCGCTCAGAGTGTTGCCTAAGATGGCGTCTTCAGTTTCCATGTCGGAAATACTGTCGACTATCGGATGAGCCTCCACGTCGGATGGCTTGTTTGGGGGTGCTGAGGTCGATGGTTCCACTTGTGGATCGACTTCCATTTCTGGGGGTGGTGAAGCGTTTCCTTCCGCTGAAGGGGCTTCTATGGGGGGTGCGTTGAACGAGTCTTCATCTTTTTTATAGATTCGGACAGTGATTTCATCGAAACCATACCTAATCACGCCCTCGGTCGCGGCCAGTGGAGCCAGTGATTCTCTATTGATCACCAAGAGAGCTGATCTATAGCGACCCACTGTCTCCTTCTCAACCTTTGGGACTTTCCAGTCGTGAGTAGGCAGGTTTGGATTGCTCGCTTTGATTAATTTCATAATCATGTCTGGGCAGTTGTGTAGAGCTGGGACCATTATACGTGCTCTCGGTCGGCAAGGGATATTCTCCCTTGTAACAACTTCGAGCTTGGCACCCGGCCAGACTTCTGGCAAGCCATTAACAGCAGTCCTGTACAGATCGAAAGATCTCTGATCACCACAGGCGATGAGTTTGATACGATTTTGGTACCATCCTGCATCGGCTGTGTCTGGGAGAGGCCCCGGATTCTCCTCGATGACAGATAAAAATCTGAAACCTAGGTGAGCCTTGACGTCTGCCCATTGATCATGAGAGATGTTACCATCTGCATGACTTCTGTCAATGACCGCGGCTATGATCTTGCCTTTGAGCGCGTCGCTGAAAGACAGATCTTTATTGAGGGCTGCTGTGCTACTGGAAAGCACTTTCTGCCTTTTCGGTTCAGGCTTGTCGCCTTCGAGAGACCTATTGCGCTTTGACGTTGAGTCGCTGCAGGTCGATTTGGTAATTCTGCTGAGGACGCCACTAGCCCATTCGAGTTTCCGCGCTTGCTCAGGGGTTCTTTCCGCCGCCGGTATGACACTGACTGCGGCCCGAATCCTTTCAGCATTGCGCTGGTCTCGACTGACCTGTGACTTCCAGGACTTCTTGTTGGCCGGCCCAGAGCTATGTCCGTGTGACACAGATGTGGGTCCACCACCAGAATTGGTCGCTACCGATACCTACCTCATCCTTCGATTCATTTCCACGCGTCGCAGATTTTGTCTCTCCGGATGGGGCGTCCCTTCTTGGGGTCGCTTGCAACGTCCTAGCAGGGGCGGGGAAGATGTGGGGTTTGGAATTGCCGCCCTTGGGACAGCCGAGCGTCACAGCCGTTCCACTGACGGGTAATTCCTTTAAGTTGAGGTTGCGGCTAGTAGAGGGAGAAGGACTCCCGCTGCTAGTGGCAACCACAGGGTTAACAACTCGTTCACACCTCTGATTTGGCTCGACAGCCTTTCCAGGAGATGTGACCGCATTGTCAGCCCTGGCCCTATTAATGTGGGTTTTGGAATTGCCGCCCTTGGGACAGTCGAGCGTCACAACTGTTCCACTGACGGGAAATTCCTTTAAGTAGAGGCTGCGGCTAGTAGAGGGAGAAGGACTCCCGCTGCTAGTGGCAACCACAGGGTTAACAACCCGTTCACACCTCTGATTTGGCTCGACAGCCTTTCCAGGAGATGTGACCGCATTGTCAGCCCTGGCTCTATTTATGTTTTGTATTTTTTTTCTGTTAGATTGTTTGTTTGGTTTCATTTTTGTTCCCACGAGTGAAGCGGAAAGACAGTCAGCCCCGGCAGAGCCGCTTACCGGGGCAAGGCAAGAAATATGACGGACCTCGCCACAGCATCCGAAAGAGCTCGTTAATATAGCAAAGTTTGCTATAAGTGATAAGCGGAGTAACCCTGAGAAATATTCTTTAGAAAAAACTGATCAGCTTATAAACAATGTTGAAGTGCCGTTAGCTGGATATTTTTGAGGAGGACTCTTAAGTCGAATTAATTAAGTGTTGTCAGTGCTCTCGTTGGGGAAGGTCCCCTCTGTGTTGTGTGTCGTCTGCTGTGTCGATTTTCTCCGTTGTTTTTTTGTTCGTCGTGTCCGTGCGTCATATTCGTCGTTTTCGTCGTGACTCGTGATAAACCAAACAACATTTATTCAACATATAACAAAACAAATAGAAATAAACAATAATCAAATCAACAAATAAAATCTGAAAAAAAAATCAAAAAAAAAAACGCTAAACCTTGAAAAAAAAAACAATATTGCAAACCACCTACATACACGCATACACAAAGCTAAAAAGATCCCGCAATAGAACAAATAATAAAAGCAAAAACAAATAAAAAAAACTCAAAAGCACAGCATCTCCAAAAAACAACAAAAAAATGCCTAGCATAGCATAGCACAGTGAGTACCCATCCTCTTTCCCTCCATGCACAAACAGTTGCATGGCTTATCATGTGCATTCATTGCAATGTGTTTTTTTTTTTTTTTGCTCACACAATGTATGTACATGATATGTCACCAACAACGGACGAATAGAAGATTATTGTTTTGAATTCCAGAGTCGGGTCGGTTCACGTCACTGTTAAGGCATAACACTAACAGGGGCGCTGAGTCGAAACGAAGTCTGAGATTCAATTCAATTATCTTCTTAGAGCTCGTCTGTTTTAGTTTTGAAATCTTTAAGTATTGCAATGACTGAGAATTTCAGGGTCGATTACAGTAATATTCGTGGGTTAAGAAAGAATTTTCTGTCGACGTACCTCCACACTGTTTTAAACAGGCCAGCTGTTCTGGCACTAAGTGAAACCCAAGTAGGTGAGGCTACCGATCCTACTGAATTTTATATTCAAGGGTATAACCTAGTGCCACTATTCCTTCCCCACCATGGCCTCGCCGTTTATATCAGAAGTGATGTTGCCTACCAATTTCAACCACAGTACAGCTCTTTTTTAAATCCTCTCTTTAATTTTATGTGGTTCAAATTTTCCGTTAATAAGCACATCATACATTACTGTTTCCTTTATAGAAGCCCAAATTTGGACAGGGTTTCAACTTCTAACGAATTTGACTCACTGTCCGACTCCATTCAAAGAATTGTTTCCTTGTATCCTCGCACTGAATTCGTTATTACGGGCGATTTCAATGTACACAATTCTTCCTGGCTTCTCCATTCGAGCAAGACAACACCCGAAGGAGTGTGTGCTGAGATTTTTGCTGAGTTTAACCATCTTGCTCAGCTGGTCAACGAGCCCACTCGAATACCGGACATTGACGGCCAAGCAGAAAACACTCTTGACTTGTTCCTTACCTCTGACCCTGATAAATATGCAATAAGTGTAGTATCGCCTCTAGGCCGGTCTGACCATTGTGTCATATCCGCAAATTTCTCGTGTCAAAAAATCCCAGTTAAAGAAAGAGCTCCTAAGAGAACCGTTTGGCAGTACGAGAAAGCCGACTGGGACGGCCTCAATAATTTTTTCAGGATCTTCAACTGGTCACTATGCTTCCTCGATAAAGACGTAGATTCCAGTGCGGATATGCTCACAAGTTTAATTCTTTTGGGAATGAGAACTTTTATCCCTAATAGGGTTAAAAGCATCAGACCCAAAGAGAACGCATGGTTTGATATGAGCTGTAAAGAGGTTATCAGGGTTAAAGAGGTAAGTTTCCGTTGTTACAAAGCCAACCCTACTGAGGAAAATCGGAATAAGTTTAAACAAGCCAGGAAAGCCTGCAATGTCCATATTCGACGGACCAAATTTTTACATGACCAAAAACTAAGGCAAAAAATACTGCAATGTCCCAAAGGCAGTAAAAACTTTTGGTCATTTGTGAAAAATATGAAGAATTCTTCTTCTTCCTCGGTCCCAACGCTCATTGATGATGATACTTCAGTCGTTAGCTCTCTCGCGAAAGCTAACCTTTTTGCTAGGCAGTTCGCCGCCAACTCTTCGCTGCCAGAGAGTGTCATGACTCCGCCAGTTCTTGAGCGCGTCAATGATTCCATGGGACAAATCTTCTTTCGCACTCGTGCTGTGGCGAGGGTCCTTAAGGATCTCAACATACACAAATCCGCTGGCCCGGATGGTATCCCCGCTATTGTTCTGAAGAGGTGTTCTTCAACGCTGGCAAAACCCTTGCGTAAGCTTTTCCATCTATCCTATTCTTCTGGGCTCGTTCCGAGTAGTTGGAAAACAGCATTTGTCCAGCCTATACCCAAAAAAGGCGAATCCTCCTCTCCCTCCAATTATCGTCCGATTGCACTTACGTCCCTTCTTTCTAAGGTCATGGAAACGCTGATAAATTATCAGCTTAAGAAATATCTTGAAGAACGAAAGCTTCTTAATGACCGGCAGTACGGCTTTCGCAGCAACAGGTCCACTGGTGATTTGATGGCATATCTCACCGAACAGTGGAACAAATCTTTACATCGTTTTGGAGAAAGTAAGATTGTTGCACTTGATATTTCAAAAGCATTTGATAGAGTTTGGCACCAGGCTCTCTTATCGAAAATGCGTGCCTTCGGTATTGATGAATTCCTCCTTCGTTGGATTAGAAACTTTCTTTCGAACCGTTCAATACAAGTTGTACTGGACGGATTCAAGTCTGAAACCCACAAAATAAATGCTGGTGTGCCCCAGGGCTCCGTTTTGTCTCCGACCCTCTTTCTCATTTTTATAAATGATCTCTTGTCTGTAACTTCTAATCCAATTCATTGTTTCGCTGACGATAGTACCCTTAGCTTTTCATATTCGTTTCCAGACTCACATCCCTCCCTTTCGGGTGTGGAACTGCAACGGCAAAATATGATAAGCTCATTAAACTCTGACTTAAACAGCATTGTACAATGGGGAATAAAAAACCGCGTAGAGTTTAATGCTTCGAAAACTCAATGCTGTCTTGTATCGTTGAAGCGAGATATACCCCCTTGCCACTGTCCATGAGTGGCACTTGCATCAGTGAAACCGAACATCTCCAGATTCTCGGTATGTGTATCACCGACCACCTCTTGTGGGATGATCACATATGCGATGTCGCCAAAAATGCCGCAAGATGTCTAGGTTTTTTAAGACGATGCAAGAACTTCTTTTCCCCTTCTGATCTGGCTACCATCTACAAAACTTACATACGTCCAAAGCTTGAGTACAACTCCCACGTTTGGGCTGGTGCTCCAGTAACGTACTTAAGTCTTTTGGACAGTATCCAGAGAAGAGCATTTAAGATGATTGGTGACCGTACCATCGTTGAGACTTTTACGTCACTTGAACATCGACGTAATGTCTCATGCCTCACCCTCTTTTACCGTTACTTTAATGGTTTATGCTCTAGTGAAATAGCCAGTTGCATTCCTCCCCTTAAGATATTCAACCGTAATACCCGCGCCTCCAGGAATGCCCATCAGTTCACCCTCGAGCCCAACTTCGGACGTACGGTCATGTTCAGAGAATCGTTCTTTAGCCGTACTACGCGAATGTGGAACTCTCTTCCACACTCTGTCTTCCCCAGTCATTGCAGTGTTCAGGAATTCAAGACTAATGTTAACCGACACCTCATCCTTCCTCTCCGTCTATCCCATTTTCCCTAACGCTCGCACTGTGCTTTGGCATAAAAAGGGAACAAAAACCCCTTGAGTGCGTGCTTATTATAAAAAAAAAAAATGACTGGTTTATCCCCCAGCCTTTCATTCTTCGGCACGGTTTTCGTACAAAGTACGCTCACACCACCACTGAAATTAGGAACCTCTAAACTATGATTGAATTAGGTTTCCGAACGTTGCACTATTGAGGAGTTACAACAATTCAGCGACCCAACTCAACCTTAGCTAATCACCATCCTGCCAAAAACGCACAGGACTCTGTAGTGATCATTGCCCGCCTGGCACCCACTTGGAGGGTTTGAATGAGGATTTTTGCCGGGCTTCTTTAATCTTTAATCTTTAATAATTATACTTGTAATATTAAGGTCATCTATTAGTTAAAAGAAACTAGATATTGTTCAATATTAATACTATTTATGAGATTTTTCTCGAAGTATATTGTCAATTTTATAAGACCAAATAAAACGAAATGAAATGAAATGAACCAGAAGCTCAGTGACGTCAGCCTTACCGCCAATCAAGACAGCAGGAAGTCGGACGTCGTACAAACGTAAGCTATATCCTATACTGATCTCTTACCGGAAGTGACACATTAAAGAATCAAGCCAAACCTATTGAATTAACTTTATTCTCGATAGTTATAGTTGTTAAGTGTTTCCAAATAAAGAATTTGTTATTAGGTTCAGAAGACCTACCACTGGAGTTTCGTGTTTTCTTCAATAGACCTTGGCACCGTCGAGCGATACCTCGGCTGAGAAATAAAAAGCACATCACAAATTGGTCCTCATAAAACTCCAATTACAAAAAATTAAATTTATAAAATAAACCAATAAATTAAACTAAAAGTCCAGATAGGTAAAAATAAAAACAAAGATTTTTTTTAGAAAAAAGTGGTTTTGGTTTTTTTTTAATTTCTCAAAAACGAAAAGACATTTTTGCATCCGGTTTTCTGTTTTCGACTAAAAATTAACAAGCACATTCAATTTTTTAAACAAAATCAGTACTTAATTACATAAAATTTTGAAAAAAAAATAAGTTAAAAAATGTTTTTTTTGCTTTTTTTTTGAAAATTTTGAGTTTGAAAATTTATTTTTTTAAACTATTCGTTAAAACAATTTAATTCAAAATTAATGTGAAAGGAGATGTTTTCGGCTTTTCAGAAAAGTATATCACGGTGTTGTAAACCAAGCCGTTGATTTTTAATATTTTTGTTTACAAAATAAGTCAATTTTTCAGAAAATTGCCCCTCCCGGCTAAACGAAGTGGAATAGACCCCCCCCCCCTCCTGTACGATTTTTTTCTTGTCTCAACTCGACCTACACGCTCTAGCTTTTTGGCACAACGCTCGTGAATCACCCTGTATATAGGGGCGCCGCCGCCGCCGATGAGATGCTTGCCTATGGCACCCTCAACGTATAATTCGCCACTGGATAGCATTGTCTACATTTAAAACTCCAAGGAATCACTGCTTTTGTTCGTTAATAACTTCATAATCACTATTGAGCTAGTTATCACGATTTGTTAGTCCTAACAAAAAGATAATTAAACTGTGATTTCGATATGTTTAATTGGAATGATGTTGCTATTCAAATTTCCAAAATTTATTGAATGTATGTATGTGTGAATAATAGGTATATTCGTTATGCAAATTTGGGTTACCTATCCACTAATCAACAAGGAATTGTAATTATTGCCCTATCTTTAATTACATTTGTACACATGTGTGTTCCTGACTTCCTGTTCACATAACTAGGCATGCATTCTAATTTGATTAAATTGAGTGTATGTATAACATTTCACAAGAAAATAGCTTGTGGTATTTAATAATTATTGTGTCAACGATATCTATATCATTTAAGCAAACATTAGCATTTAATCAATTTCGATCTATTCAAATATCCTCTCAGCTTGTTACAAATAGCTGTGTTTATGAAGTTCACAGCTGTTCAATAAATAAAAATAAAGTTCACTCACAATTTCTTTTGGTGGTAAGTGTATAATGAAGAGCTATATCAAATGTAACGCGAAATGGACGTGATGACAAAAAGCTTGGAAGACTCCTATGCTGGACACCTATAGCTCGTGTGAGCGCAGAGGAATCGGTCCGGGCGATGAATGGAAGAATGACATATAGCCATAGGTACCAAGCAGAGATTAAAATGAGTCAAGTATTGTGTAAGTTCACAAACGCATCACTGCAGTCATGATGCACAATCATTCAAAGTCAAACGTTCACAAACGCAAATTTGTGCATCATTTTTTCTCGTCAACTGTTCACTATTGCAAACTGATGCGCAAAAAGTAAACAAAAAAGCATCACTGCTACAGACTGATTAGTTTTTGATTCCATATATTTTTTTGCAAATATGGAGACGGAAAATGAGAATTGAGTATAATTTAATAGCAATTATATGGAAACTTAATATTTATTGAATATTCTTTTGTTTTTTCCATCATTAATAAATAAAAGAAAAAATGTGTTTTTCAACGTCAAATAAATAAATCGATCAGCATCGCATCAGCATCAGCTGCATAAGCATCAGCATCGCAAAAAAGCAGTGATGCGGAATCACTGCACAGAAATGAGGCGTTTGTGAACTTACACATTGTTTGTAAGTTTCGGGTATTTACTCAAAAAAAAAACGAGTTTGAACAAACTGAGTCAACGCACAAGCAAGTAATTTCGAGTTTTTTTATTTATGAGTAAAATTATTTACAAATCATCCCTCATTTCAAACGAGTTCAAACGAGTTTTCTGGTTGAAAGTAAGATCGCTTGCAATCACCACTCAATTATTCATGGCGCTTGCAAGTAAATCGAGAAATAATGTTTGGTTTGTTTGAGATTTGTGTGTTGTGTGAAATGTAGGTAATCTATGGCAAGGAGGTTTATTTTTATCGTTGATTTGTTTCATTCTCAAATTTTTGTATCATTGTAAAATTTGTCGAATAAAATAGATAGGTACGAATAGAAATAAATAAATCCACATATTTTGATTTTTTGTGATCAAAACACCATAAATTTTGATATTCAAAGAAAAATGGCATTTTTTGAGATAAATGATCGCATGTTTATTTCTTTATAAAGAAGAAGGTTTGCCGTTAATAATGGAACACAAAATCAGCCAAATGGCCGCCACGACCACGCTTACAGGACCATATCCTTTTCATTAAATTTTCCATAACCAAATCGCAAAGTGGCTGCCCTATGTCCTCGATATCCTCACGAAGGGCCCCCCCCCCCTTACGTACGATTTTTTTCTTGTCTCAACTCAACCTACACGCTCTAGCTTTTTGGCACAACGCTCGTGAATCACCCTGTATACCTACTTATTATGAAGATAATGAATTTTAATCTTATTCCATAAGCAAGTGGTTATCTGGAGTATAAATTTCATGTGGCAGCCCAGAGGTAATTAATTAAGTTATGGTTTCACATCCTCAAGCCACTTATCGCACATCATCGTTTAAGACAAGGTAGGATAGATTTTGGTGTCAAGGAGTTCAATAACAATCGTGATTCACTCGTTAAATTTCAATTTCATGTAACGTTCATTCGATTAGCTCTTAGCTCTTAGGCATTTAATTGATGGAATCAGAGGAATTTAATCTTCTTCGCTTGTATACGTATAGATATAGGGAGTATAATGTTTAAATGGATACTTGACTTATTCATTGAAAAGAATGAAAAAACACTTATTCGCGAATTAATCCAACAGAGCTTTTAAATTAAATTGTATAACCCTTCTTCTGCCTTCATGAGCTCCACAACCTGGATCCAGTTTGGGCTTCCCATCTGCAAGTTCTTCAATGTATCCTGATTGCTTGCCAAAGCCATCAAGCTAAGGACCGCAAGGCTTCAAGTCTCTTGGTACCAGAGATTAAAATGAGTATGTTTGAACTGTTCGAACACATCCAACTTTTTCTTGTGTGCTTGTACTCGTTCGATTGCAACCCTTATTTATGAATAATTTGACTCATAAATAAAAAGGCTTGTAAGTCAAACCAAGCAAGCAGAAGGAACTCGTAAATATTTTTCGTTTTCGATCATTTCAAGTCAAATTGATTCACAAGCAATTTGCTTGCTTGTACTTACTCAAACATGTTTGTGTTTTCGGGTAAAATTGATTGGACGTTTCAAATTTTTTTTTTCTCTACGAAGAAAAAAATGAAAGATGCAGGCATTGTATGGGTTGTAATTTAATGAATAGAAATATTTATAAATGAGTTCGGTGGCCGGATTTGCAGTCATAAATATAATAATCCGCACTGGAAAGATTATTTTTCACATTTATTAAAGAAAGGATTTATTAATGAATGCATGCAAAATAGGTTAGGTATGTTTGTATACCTATATAGAAAATTGTGATTGACGAAGATTATGTCATGGGAATACCTGCTTCCGGTTGGTAGATAATGCAGTTTTGTAAAGATATTTTAAATATTGTTAATCTTTCTATAACATATCTGACCTTCTGCCTATAACCAAGCTACCTACTACTTTCTGGATAGTGTGTAATCCTTTTCTAGGGGTGGGAAGTTGGCTTTTTGTAATTAGAGTAATAAAACAAAAATTGAGGTATGAATGAACATTTTAAGGTTAAGCTATGAAACCAAACATTATTTTTTGATTTACTTACAAGCGCTATGAATAATAATGGAATGGTGATTGTAAGCGATTTTACTTTCAATCAGTAAACTTGTTTGAAGATATTACGAGTCCATAATTATTCATTTTTTTGCTGGAGAAAATTCAACTGACAATGCGGATTCATTTGCTCATGAAATCCTAATTGTTTGCGCTCCTAATATTTTTGTGCCTCCACCTTAAGTGGTTTCTTAATAAAACATTTGTGCTTCCACCCTAAGTGATTTTTTGACATTTACATTGTGTTTCCACCTTAAGTGGTTACTTTATATAATCTTGTCATTATATTATTTGTCTCTGTCTATTTTCATGTATACCTTTCTCTATTCTTTTGTTCTTACTAAAAATGGTTAGTAAAATGGCTTCTTGTTGAATGGTTGTAGACCAAAACCCACGCGCCTTATTATTTCGAACGGAAACTTAAAATTTATAAAAAGAACTCAATAAAACTTTTAATTCGAGCGCAATTAAACAATAGCGCGAACATTTTGGTCCAGTTCGATTCGGATTCCATAGCTTTTGTCGGATTACGCGCCGAGTCGTGTTTGTTACAACAAAGCATAAAAAAAAGCAAAAGCAAAACGTGCAAAAAAATTGCTAAAAGCTCACATTCTGTGTTCATTAACTTAACTACGTCGTGTCTCGTGTGTTCAAAACATATTTTCGATACAGTCCACAATAAAAATAAAATAAAATACGTTTTCCGCGTACCTATAAGAATATTGTGTAGTGTCTGTGGGTGTTCGTGTGCATTCTTAGTTCTCGCATTATTGCCTTTAACCATCTAAAGACCCCCTTTCCGTAGATCGAGAGATCGAGATCATAACCTCAAAAAGGTCATACAATCGATAATTAATTTGACCATTCGTTTCTCATTGCCCTAATTGTTATACCACAGGTGTTCATACGACATACACATATGTAATGTACCGGTGTACATGCATATAACTGTAAGACAATTTGTATAAACGCAAGATCGTACAGTTTCATTTTTTCCCGTTTTCTTGTCGGTTTTAATACGGTCAAAAACATCGGTGTGACAATGGATGGGCTTAAGCGACAACGCGCAGCGCTAAAAGGGCAAATAACACGTATCATTGCCTTTATAGACTCTCCCCCGTTCACCGCTAACGAAGCAAAAGTGCGAATTGATCATCTTGAACTGTGCATGCAGAAATTTGAGCACATTCAAGATGAAATAGAAGCATTGGCTGATAGTGCCGATCAAATCAGTGAAGAAAATCAGTATCGAACAGAGTTCGAAAACAACTTTTATAGTGTCCATGCAAAATTGTCGGATGCAATTGATGAGCAAAAATCTGAACCGAGTTCAGACCCTAAAATTGACTTAAGCAAGGCACTACAATCGTTGGCCGAAAATCAAAACTCGTTAAGTGAAATTGTTAAGAACCTGTCGACAGAACGTGATACGGTTAATATTTCTCGGTCCGAAGTCAGAAATTATCTTCCTAAAATTATCTTACCTGAATTTTCCGGTGACTTTGACAATTGGATACGGTTTCGCGATCTATTTGAAGCGCTTGTTATTTCGAAGGATACAGTGTCGGGTACAGAAAAATTAGAGTATCTTCAGACGCATTTAAAAGATAATGCTCTTTCGATAACTAAGCATATCTCTCCAAGCAACGAAAATTTCGAAGTTGCCTGGAATCTAATAAAGGATCATTATGATAAGCCTTCATTTATTAAAAATGCTCATTTGGACAAGCTGTTTGATCAGCCCGCGTTGAAAAGTGGGTCATTGACAGAAGTTAAGCGGTTGTTTAGCACGTCATCCGAAAACATTAATGCATTACGAGCATTGAAACAGCCCATCGATTCGTGGGACGCGTTGCTAGTGTATGTGCTAACCAAAAAATTAGATGTCGACAATAAAATGCTCTGGATACGGGAAATTAAAGACAAGCCAGAGCCAACGTATTCTGATTTCTCGGGTTTCTTAAAACAGCGAATCAATGAGCTAGAATGTTTAAACCCATCAACCTCCGGGCGCGATCGTGTTCAACCGGCAAATAACCGCCGTCCCTTTTCTAAAGACCATGTAAAGCGCGTTTTGAATATGACTGTGCCTTCGTGTCCCAAGTGCAACCAAAAACATTTTTTATATCAATGTGCCCAGTTTCGCGACCTGCCTGTATCAGCTCGCTGTGATTTCGTTAAATTAAATAAGATTTGTGAGAATTGTCTTCGGTCTAAACATAGCGCAGCCGAGTGCAAATATACGCATTGCAGAATCTGTAAAATAAAGCATAACACAATATTACATTGCGATCAACTTTCTCCTCCAAACGTAGTCCAACCCAGTACCTCGGATGGTACCGCGAGTGCAAGTAGTTTCTCGGTAAACACAGTGCAACAATCCGTTAACGATTATTTAACTATGCTACCTACAGCGTTGGTGCATGTTAAGAATTCTGTTGGTGAGCAAACAATGTGTAGAGTGCTTCTGGACTCCGGGTCCCAAACAACCTTAATATCGGAAGCGTGTTTAAAGAGACTTGGTTTGAAGCGCGATCATGCGAAAATTCCTATCGTCGGTCTAGGGCAAAACGGAAACGTTCAAAGCACAAAAGGCAAAGTGAAACTTGAAGTGTCCTCGCTTTTAAATAAAGAAACTTTCATATCGGTACAAGCGTTCGTTCTTTCTCTGCTAACAAAAGATTTGCCAAGTGTTAAAATTCCGCAATCGAGTTTGTCGTTTTTTAATGATCTACCGCTGGCAGATCCGTCGTGCAACCTCCCCAACAAAATCGACATTTTATTGGGAGCTGATGCGTTCTTTGAAATACTAGTAGAAGGGAGAATTGTTCATCCGTCAGGTAATCCAATCGCGCAAAATACAATTTTCGGATGGGTCATTGGCGGTAACGTGCTACTTAAGCATGAACCAACAATAAGTGTATGCCATTCTACAATAGACCTTGACTTATTGCTAAAAAGATTTTTTGAACACGAGGACAGCGTAGATAAGCGTAGTTCCGATCACGAGGTAAGTGAATTTGTCGAAAATCATTTCAAATCAACGCATTTCCAAAGACCAGATGGAAGATTTGTTGTGAGTCTGCCATTCAACAAAGATATGGTACAACTAGGAGATTCTAGAAGCTCCGCAGTCAAACGGCTTCTTGCAATGGGAAGGCGGTTCACTAAAGATCCAACTCTGAGGCGTGAGTATTGCAATTTTATGCAGGAGTACGAGCAGTTGGGTCACATGGCCGCTGTTCCCGATGGTGAGCACGATCGCCCGTCATTCTACTTACCTCATCATGCGATACTTAAACCTACTAGTACGACTACTAAATTACGGGTCGTTTTCGACGCGTCATGCAAGTCATCGAATGGCTTTTCTTTAAACGATTATTTGTGCGTCGGGCCCACGATACAAAACGACATAATTACGAACATTATTAAATTTCGAAAATTTAAAATCGCGGTGACAGCCGATATCGCAAAAATGTACCGCCAAATCTTAGTAAACGAAAACGATGTGCATTTTCAGCGCATTCTTTGGAGGAATGACATTACTGAAGAGCCTCGGGACTATCAGCTTCAAACAGTGACATACGGTACGGCTTCGGCCTCATTTTTAGCGACGCGAGTCTTAAAGCAAATAGGCATTTATAACATTGCACGTTATCCGCGGGCTTCGGATAGCCTTATTAATGACTTTTACGTAGATGACTTTATGTGCACATTCGATTCTGTCAGCGACGCCATTAGTGTTAAAGATGATCTTTGCCATATTTTAAAACAATCGGGAATGGACCTTCGGAAATGGTCTTCGAACTCTCGAGAATTTCTAAAAGCTATCGATGCCGAGCATCGGGAAACTGCAACCGAGTTGTGTGTTGGCGAAAATGGTGTCAAGACTTTGGGGCTATGGTGGAATATCGAAGTCGATTGCTTTGAATTCCATTCATCGTTACATGCCCCCGGTGCGCAAGTCACAAAACGCGAAGTGTTGTCGGACATTGCGCGCATTTTCGATCCGTTAGGATGGCTTTCACCCTCGGTCGTCAAAATGAAGATTTTTATGAAATGTGTTTGGTTGCGGAAAATCGGGTGGGATGATTTAATCCCTATGGACCTTTACAAACAATGGTCAGAATTTAGGTCAGATTTGAATTCTCTGCGATCCATTCAAATTCCGCGTTGGCTACATCAAGGTGAAGGAAAGGTCATGGAATTGCACGGATTTGCTGATGCGTCTGAGTCAGCATTTTCCGCTGCAGTATATTCCAGAGTGTTAGGACCGAACGGTATTCGAACCGCGCTAATCTGTGCGAAAACACGAGTCGCGCCTTCGAAACCAACGCTTACAATACCGCGCCTCGAATTATGTGGCTCTTTATTGCTAACGAAGTTACTTAGCAAAGTGAAAGATGCCCTATTGATTCACGAAACCGAATGTTATGCCTATACGGATTCAACAACCGTCCTGCATTGGATCCATGGACACCCCCGACCGCGAAATGTTTTTGTGGACAATCGAGTTAGTCAAATCGTCAGTCAGTTCCCTGCCTCCATATGGCATCACGTGCGAACAATAGAAAATCCCGCAGATTGTGCCACGCGCGGTATAATGCCACACTGCCTACCTGATTTGAGCTTATGGTGGAACGGTCCGCAATTTTTGAAAGACGATGTGATTACCTTTTCAACTCTTCCTGAATATCGCGAAAATGCAATCGATTGCAAAGTGGTCTGTTTAACCAATGTATCGAGTTCTATAACCCCTGAAATTTACACACGTTTTTCGAATCTCAACAAACTTTTACGCGTTGTCTCTCGGTGTATCCTATTATTTCGAAAACGACGAATTGCCCATACCCCACATACCTATTTTCTCTCACCGCAAGATTTACTTCTGGCTAAGATGGCTCTTGTTCGGATTTCACAACGTCAATATTTTCTCGAGGAAATAAATTATCTCAAGAACGGTGATGTGGTCTCAAAGAAGAGTAAATATCGATTCGTCAATCCTTTTATCGACAGTTCCGGAGTACTCCGCGTAGGAGGAAGACTCGAAAATGCTTCAATACCTTTCGATCAGAAACATCCAATTATTCTTCACAAGGATGATTATTTTACGAAGTTAATTGTTAATGACTGCCACATGAAGAATTTGCATGCCGGGATACGTCAGATGACTTACCTTTTACATCTTAATTATTTTATCTTCGGCATTCATCATGTAATTAAGCGATGCATATATCAATGCCCAACATGTATACGTCAACGTGCCATACCGTTTCAACAAAGAATGGGCCATTTACCTACGCAACGACTCGAACCAGGCGTGACTTTCGGCAACACCGGCGTCGATTATGCTGGACCATTTACTGCCCGCTCATGGAGAGGACGTGGAGCCAAGCAATACAAGGTGTATGTGGCTCTATTCGTCTGCATGGCAACAAAGGCTATCCATCTAGAACTAGTCACCGAGCTTTCATCAGCAGCCTTTATAGCCGCTTTGCGAAGATTTGTTGCCAGACGTGGTAAATGCCACACCATCTTTAGTGACAATGGCACGAATTTTGCAGGTGCCAATCAGACCCTTCGTGAATTGACTAATCTTCTCAACACAACTTCCTTTCAAACCGATGTTTCAAATGAATTGACGAACACTGGAATTAACTGGGTCTTCTCACCTCCTCATGGTCCACACTTCGGCGGGCTATGGGAGGCCGGCGTAAAAACCCTAAAATTCCATTTGCGAAGAGTAATGGCGAATACTTCGGCGACTTACGAAGAGTTTTCAACTATCTTGTGCCAAATCGAGGCATGTGCAAATTCAAGACCCTTGTGCGCTCGTTTTGAGGGTGACGTCGACCCCTTGACTCCAGCACATTTTTTGATCTCTCGACCATTAGCAACGGTTCCAGACTCAAGTGACCTAGAAACTAAAACATCCCTATCGAATAGGTGGCAATACTTGCAGTCACTTGTGCACAATTTTTGGCAGAAATGGTCTCAAGAATACATCAGCCAGCTACGAAAGCGCCCAAAATGGCTTGAAAGAACTAAAAATATCCAAGTTAATGATGTGGTCATTATAAAGGATGAGAATCAACCGCCATGTCGATGGCTCATCGGAAGAATCAACAAAACCTATCCTGGACAAGATGGACTTGTACGAGTTGCGTCCGTCGTTACAGCTAAGGGTGAGTTCAAGCGTCCAATATGCAAGCTGTGTCCACTACTGATTGACGATGGTTGAAATCAAGCTTCAACGGCGGGAGGATGTTTGCGCTCCTAATATTTTTGTGCCTCCACCTTAAGTGGTTTCTTAATAAAACATTTGTGCTTCCACCCTAAGTGATTTTTTGACATTTACATTGTGTTTCCACCTTAAGTGGTTACTTTATATAATCTTGTCATTATATTATTTGTCTCTGTCTATTTTCATGTATACCTTTCTCTATTCTTTTGTTCTTACTAAAAATGGTTAATAAAATGGCTTCTTGTTGAATGGTTGTAGACCAAAACCCACGCGCCTTATTATTTCGAACGGAAACTTAAAATTTATAAAAAGAACTCAATAAAACTTTTAATTCGAGCGCAATTAAACAATAGCGCGAACACTAATGTAAAGGGTTTTCCAATAAGAGATGTTATTTTGATATTCAAAGAAAAATGGCATTTTTTGAGATAAATGATCGCATGTTTATGTCATTATAAAGAATAAGGTATGCCGTTAATAATGGACATCAGCCAAACGGCAGCCACGACCACGCTTACAGGACCATATCCTTTTCATTAAATTTTCCATAACCAAATCGCTAAGTGGGGTCTATTCCCCCCCGTTTAGCCGGGAGGGGCAATTTTCTGAAAAATTGACTTATTTTGTAAACAAAAATATTAAAAATCAACGGCTTAGTTTACAACAACGTGCTATACCTTTCTGAAAAGCTAAAAACTTCTTCTTTCACTTTGTTTTTCAAATAAATGGTTTTAATGAATAGTTTAAAAAAATAAATTTTCAAACTCAAAATTTTCAAAAAAAAAGCCAAACAAAATTTTTTGAACTAATTTTTTTCAAAATTTTATGTAATTAAGTACTAATTTTGTTTTAAAATTTCAATGTCTTTGTTAATTTTTAGTCGAAAACAGAAATACGGATGCAAAAATGTCTTTTCGTTTTTGAGAAATTAAAAAAAAACCAAAACCACTTTTTTCTAAGAAAATCTTTGTTTTTATTTTTACCTATCTGGACTTTAGTATAATTTACTAGTTTAATTTATAAATGTAATTTTTTGTAATTGGAGTTCTATGAGGACTCAATAAAGTAGAAAAGTATTGGATTTTTCCTGGATTAATCATTTTGTTCATTGAAAACGTCTGCCATTGACCTTTCATTTCTAGCTCTCCGTGCTCTCGTCGGCGGATTCTTGAAAACATGCTACGACTTGGGCGCCATCTATTGGGATATCTTTCGAGGTAGAGTCTTTCGCCTTCCCGATCTCGACAACAAGTTAAACCGTAGCAGAAGTTCCTGTCCGCTAACTCTTCTCGAACATATGAGTTTGTTATTGTTATGTGTTGATGCATTAATATCTTAATTGTAAATGGTTGTTAAGTAAATATGCGATGCCTTTTATTAACCTTTAGGTTGTTAATTGTTTTTTCATTTAAGAAAAATTGCGGTTTAATTATCTTAAGCCCCCAGCAGGTAGAACCCTTCGCCGGCGAGTGGCCGCGGCCCCAGGTATAGTAAGAAAAAATTGCAGGTCAGTTTTCAGACGTTATCAATGAATAAAATGGTTAATCCATTGAAAATCCAATACTTTTCTACTTTATTGAGTCGTCATAAAACTCCAATTACAAAAAATTAAATTTGTAAATTAAACTAATAAATTAAACTAAAAGTCCAGATAGGTAAAAATAAAAACAAAGATTTTCTTAGAAAAAAGTGGTTTTGGTTTTTTTTTTATTTCTCAAAAACGAAAAGACATTTTTGCATCCGGTTTTCTGTTTTCGACTAAAAATTAACAAACACATTCAATTTTTTTAAACAAAATTAGTACTTAATTACATAAAAATTTGAAAAAAATTAGTTCAAACATTTTTTTTGGCTTTTTTTTTGAAAATTTTGAGTTTGAAATTTTTTTTTTTAAACTACTCATCAAAACCATTTATTTTAAAAACTAAGTGAAAGAAGAAGTTTTTAGCTTTTCAGAAAGGTATAGCACGTTGTTGTAAACTAAGCCGTTGATTTTTAATATTTTTTTTTACAAAATAAGTCAATTTTCCAGAAAATTGGAATAGACCCCCCCCCCCCCCCTTCCGTACAATTTTTTTCTTGTCTCAACTCAACCTACACGCTCTAGCTTTTTGGCACAACGCTCGTGAATCACCCTGTATATACTCATGTCAAGGACGTACTATACAAAAAAAAAAAACAAAGAAAATTGCTTGGCTTATTAGGTGCTTATCCATTGAATATGTTTATTTGCGTCTCCAAATTCAGAATCCCTGAAGGGAAAGTGGAGCCAACTATTCTGATAGAAAATTAAATCTGATAGAAAATTAATTCATGAGAAGTCATCATGCTATTAGATACTAACTAAAAAACTATCCCGAAGTTGACGTGGTAGAAACACAATCAAACCGATGATGGGAGGATATCCAGGAAAACTTTTCCCACTTTTCTATCTTTGCTCTTGAAAATGTAGGAAGTAAAAAGAGGCTGCAAACATTTTCCAAAGAAGGAAATATCCTCTTAAAATTCGTCCATACCTAATAAAATCAAACCTCAAAAGAAATGTACAAGAATAATTGGTTAGTCCACAACAAGACATTTTTATATTTTTCAAATTGAATAGTAAAGACTCAAACAATTTACTACTTCTTTTTGTACAAATTCGTTATGTACGCAACCATCAGCATCACACAGATGACACAACTCATCATTATCATTCCGTTTAAATGGCACGGAAGCCGCTGCCGTACGCTCCACTAAAGGTACATTTGAAAATAATTGAATCAAATCCGTCCAGGAAAGAAAGCAAACAAAAAATGCCAAAATGAATCAGCCTCAAATGTGTCGTCCTTGTTAGTCTTATACATGTCTATACAATAATTCTGTTTGTAAAGCCGCAAATCCTTGGGATAATGGCCACACATATATTTGGTTTATTTTATTACGAATGCAGACAACTAGAATAATTTATTTTGTTTTTATTGTTATTCAAGGGCCTGTCGTTTGTTGAAGTGAACTTTTGATTTAGAACAGGAAAGGATAAGCATAATTTTCAGTGTCAGCGAATTAAGCTTTTCTTTTTTCAGAAACACATGTTTTTGGGATCATTGTTATCTGTAGGGTTCGGATTTTCATGCACTCAAAATCTCAAAATATGCGCTTAAAATATGCGCTCAAAATTACAAAATATGCATTTAAAATATGCACTTAAAATCAATTTAACTTCGGTTTAATACCTTTACAGACAAACAAATAACTACGGTTGTCTGTTGTACATGTAAATATGTAACTATGCCTGCACACAATGGTTGAATTCCACCTTTACAACATCTCACTAAGATCTCGAGATTTCCAGCGGAACACAAAATCTAAGCTAAGAACTGCATTTGTTTTCCTGAGATTTCGGAGATGAAAATATTTTGGATTCGATTTCTGACATGTCGATGTTGTTGACATTAGTACAAGAACAATTTGTGATTCAGAATTATTTTACACAAAATGATTTTGTCAAAGTCACATTGAGATCTTAGTGAAATGTTGTTAGTTGTAGCTGGCGTAATTGTGTAAGGCCCATTTGCTCATTCGGAACATAAATTAATGTTCTACTTAAAGTACACCTTTGGTATGTGGTTTTTAAGTAGAACTTATCGAATTCCGGAACGTCCCATACAAAAATGAAAATTTTAAGTTGAACATAAATTTATATTCCGAATCAGCAAACGGGTCTAAGTGCAGTAGGTCTAAGCGCTTGTAAAGTATATGTTGAATATTGATCTTTTTCATAGAGTTTCATTCAAATATCTTTGAGTTTTTTTTTTCAATGTATTCCCGACACATTCAAGGCAAGTTAATACATGCGGCCATGTTTATAAAGTGCACTTTAATGTTAGGGTTGTAATATGAATAAATGAAAAAGATATTAGTTTTCAGCTTAAGGATATGTTTTTGATGTCTACTCAACCTATTTTTCAAGAACAACAACAATCAACAAATAACTACACAAATTCAAGCAACAGTCAAACTTCACATGAAGACGTACAACAAGAACTAATTCAACAGGAACAAAATCAACCAGAACAAACTCAGCAAGAAACAGTCCAGCCTCGAAGATCCGGAAGAACTATAAGACCGCCAGCATATTTAAAGGACTTCTTCACATAGATTAAAATATGTGTGGGAGAATTGTTATATCCATTCTGTTACGACCTTAAGTCGTATAACATAAATATAACAATGTAGAGTTTTCATTATTAATTTTTATGTAACTAATAATTTTATAATAAACTTAATTATTCAGAGACTGTGTGAATTCATTTCCAATAATTGGCGACGAGAGAAAAACAAATTTAATATGGATGCACAACAATTCAATACTTTCATGCATCAACAGCAAGCATTTTTCGAAAAATTGATTTCGGCAAGTATGACAAATTCACAAGATTCCCCTGCAAATTCTATTACAATTGTGGCACAATCATTCGAAAACTTCGACCCAAAAAAGGAAAATTTCAAATATTACAAGCAACGTTTCGAAAATTTTCTAGAAATGAAAAAAATAGTAGACAAAAGCTGTCGAACAAAAAATTTTTTAAATTCAATTGGTGCTACATATTACAATATGAATTATTGGAAATGAATTCACACAGTCTCTGAATAATTAAGTTTATTATAAAATTATTAGTTACATAAAAATTAATGAAAAATTTAAGAAGGAAACTAGATCCGAATTGTTCGGTGTTTTGCGTTCGACTGAATATAAATATTTTGAATATGAAAATTAATAATGAAAACTCTACATTGTTATATTTATGTTATACGACTTAAGGTCGTAACAGAATGGATATAACAATGTCTAATTGAATTTGTATAACAATATGCTCTAAAAAATGAAAAAATATGTAAAATAAGCATTTATATAGTAAAATATGCAAAAATATGCATTTAAAGGAAAATATGCAAAAATATGCACTAATGATTAGATGCCATTTTAAAGGAAATGCCATGATTCGTATACATAATTAGTCGCCCTGCTTCTAAGATGTTCATAAAAAAACATGCATTTGCATGGAAATCCGATCCCTAGCTTATCTGTCTAAATTTATTTAGGTTTTATATTGATGGTGATAGCATGTTTTTATTTTTTCACAAGCTATGCGAAAATTCACTATTTATTAACAGTTATTTATGCATCCTGTGAACTTTTTTGAATATCTAGGATAGTAAAGGAAAAGACCACTCAAGTCACCGAAGCACACCTTGAACTATGCTATTTTTCGCAGGAAATTTACTTCCACTTACTAAAACATCGCAAGATACCTAGTTTCAAGCATCTAACAATAACGTTTCAAAAGCAGCCAGCTGTATGTAACACGCAGGATAGACACTGCATCGGCCGCTATGAGAATTGCACGTTAACCCCGTATTTTGAAGGAAGAAACTTTGGAGATCCATCGAAAAGAGCTTATGGTGGCGATGTCCGAATTCGGGAACCCGAACAAACTAATCCAACAATACGCAGTGCAGTGTGCAAATGGGTAACAGCTCATCTGAGTTGTTTCAAACATTTACAAGGTTTAGACAAGGAGATGTAATGTTATGTGACTTCTTCTTCATAGTCCTAGAGCAGATAGTGCCTAAGGCAGTTATGTGAGCGCGGAAAATACTATCTTCAAAAATCCATCCAACTCCGAGGCTATGCGGATGACATATTCATGATCGGTCGCTCCCAAAGATTATGTGCTTGAGGTCTTCACAACGATTGTGGTACAGGCTCATTGGTCTTGAAGTGAATATGAGCACAAAACATAGCAAATGCTTTCAACAAACAAAATAGCTACCGTCCGCCGACTAGGACAAAACGTCACTGTTGGTTTGTTACCTTGTAACAAACATAAATTGATAATTGCCACATCAAACGACATCTTAGTGGGGATCTGACTTAGAATTTCCCTACTGCTACCTCGTTTTGACCAAACGACTGTGTTCAAAACTCCTAATTCGAAAGACAATAGGTGCATATTATACAAGACTTTGATTACCAGTCTTACCAGGAATACCAAATCTCCGGTACAAAGACCAAGTAACTGCGGACGCCAGAATGCTTAGTTTCGAAAGAATGCATGTGAGGGACCGTTCTTAATTGAAAACTGCTGTGTCTCAGGCTGTGATCCTAAATGGTGTGGGGGTCGGTTAAGTATGGCTAGTAATTAAGTAAACTTTGGATCGGTTGAAATAACGCAAACAATTGAAGGATTGCATCATATGCTTAAACAATCACGTGATTAGCATAGCGTCATCAATTTGTTGGAACAGAATAACAAACGAGCTGAGTGGAGTAAAGTATTGCTTGTCAGCAGAAGTAAATAAATAAATAAATATGTAAGGGCTGTGCTTGAAGAACAGGTAAAACGAATTATACTTAAACTGAAGAAGAACTGACAAGGAATCATCGGCCTATCGGACTATTGGTAGCAGCCACTTCGAGGAGTTCACCTACCTCAGAAAAAATATAAGTCCCACCAATGAAACCATAGTGGATGAATTACCCAAGCGGTAAGCTTCAGTTTAATTAAGCAAATGGGTTCAAGACACTCGAATGACATTGCGTGCACATGATACAAATTTATACTTTCCCCTTTCGAAAGGAAATATTCATTGACTAATAGAAATCTACAAAAATTCTACTAGAATGTGGAGAACATTGGCTCAACGATTTTGGGTGCATAGACAACAACACTCCAATCCCTATATTTCTCAAAAAATAAAAAATAAAAAAACTGATAGAATTTACATAACAGTGACTTTTTGAATTTGACATTTGCTTTCGATACACAGAAATATACTGCAAGGCTATAAAAAAGCAATTTTATTCGACTTTTCCGCCAAACAATTGTTTCCGAATTGCACCCCAGAATGATTTTTGAATCAAACCAATACATCCTCGCTCCAAGGACAAAAAATGAGACATGAGAATAAAATCGAATTCCACAGAAATAAATTTGTCCTCTGTCAATATTCATTCCGTGTCCGTCGGACTGACTGCAGGGCATATTGTTGAAACTTTCAATAATGCTTCTACTGACCCTATCTCAATGGAAACATTTTTCGATCAATTCAAAATCTGTTGAAGTTGTCACAAATTTTAATTACAAAAACAAAACAAAAATATCGTCAACCCTCCTATTCGGACAGTTTCGTAAATAAAATAAATCGGAATATTAATGAACCTTCAGCTTAATTCCCTGTGTTAACCTTGTGATGCATAAATTAAACCCACAGCATCCCTGAGCTCATCAAGTTCTTGACATCCGATTCGAGGGTGACTTTGATTTCCAATGACTTTAAATGTGAGCATAGACTAAAAGAAAAAATTTATCCACTTCCCCCCCACGCTCTTAAAGCTCAATTCATCAACTCAATAGTCCTTTTGTTCTTCTCGAAGGCATTTGAATTGCAAATTCTTCTTCTCTTTTTTTTTCTATTTCTTTCTTCAACCCAGATTCGTTATTCATTTTGATTTTTGTTATAAATGCAAAATGTTTAAAGTCTTGCAAAATTAAGAACAAACAAAATTAAATTCCTTTTAAAGTGGTGCGTGTTTAAAGTAGTGCGTAAGGCACTTGTTGCTTGATTCTAGCACAAAATTTGTAAGAAAAAGATGAAAAAATTAGTAAAAATTGTAAGAGCACGTAAATGTTTTGTCCGAATATTCTTAATTTCTTATCCTCTTCTAGACACATCTGGTGTCCCACAAGGCAGCATTTAGGCCCTCTTCTCTTAATTCTCCAAATTAACGAAATTGACATGGTGGTTGGCTTGGTGGTGATCACGGTCATCTTTTCTTCTGAGGACACTTCCATTCAGGATTAGAAATCGTTAAACGGACTATCCTTTTCTTCTTTAGGAATCGGACACGATCGGCAAGACTGAACGAACTGACAATGACAATATCAGCAGCACTAAACACACACTAACAAAATGACATGGGAAGAGAAAACAGTGTCCCTTTCGTGAGCCAGCGACGTTGAACTAGTTTTAGTCTATAAACTCCTTTGATAGAGTACAGTCGTCCGCTAATACGATAGTTTATTTCATTGTTCAATAAAGTCAAATAAAGTTAATAAATATTTTGAAATTAAATATCCCGTTTCCCTTGTGGGATTGAGCCATTTCCTAAATTAGTACTTTGACGTTACTGAGTTGTAAATTTCAACTAAATAATAATCCTATTTAAGTAACTTACAGTAGGTGCGTTTTTTTTTTTTTTGATAATTCTTAAAAACAAAAATTGAAAAAAAAACCTAATTTGAGATTACAAAGCTTTCCATCAAATGATGTCAGAATTATCAAGATGACTTGCTATCCAACATTCCACGAATACCTTGCTACCCGTACAAGTCTAGCGACGAAAATCTTTCATTGATGTCTACATGTAGCTTCAATTTTAAATAAAATTAAAGTCGATTATCATATCATTTCTCACTATATGGCGAAATGAAAATTAAAACACATTTAAAGGAACGTGACTCTTAGCTGCGTCGTAGCTTGTAGTCTTACGTTCAAGGCCCGAGCCCCAAGAGTGATATATAAAAATATATGGAGACACATACAACTCACAAGATACTCTTTCGATGGCACATGTTGACGACCGAACGACGCGACGTATAACGCTTGATTCAGAATATTGATATGAATTGGGACAAAATTTTCATGGAAACTCGAGAATCAAGAAGCTTCAAGTTCAACAGTTACTGCTCCAGTCATTTTCATTATCTTATTTCTCGAAAATTCAAATTTAAAGTAATAATGGCAACACATTAAATGGAAACTTCGCGATACTGATAGACTGACGGAAAAGTTTGTGCGAAGGTGGCTTTTGGTTCACTGAAAAACATGAATACGTTAGAAAACAATTTGAACTAATTATATAATTGATAGACGAACTTTGTACTGGATGCATAGTTCAAAATAGTTCAAGTTTTGGAAACCTATGAACAAAGATATTATATTGTTTTTGTTTATGAATGTTCATCTTCTAGCACGTGGGTTTCTATGTTTCTCATGTCGTTGTAAGATGTCTTAAAAATGGTTGGAATGTACATACGCATGGGTGAGTAAGAACGAAAAGGTAGTGACAAGTTGAAGGACCAAATCAAATGTTATATTAAATTAAGATAGATGACTGGGTTATGCAGTAATGTAGGTACCTACTATTTTTAAGGTGAAGAAGATTTTTGTAAAATTTTGTAGGTACTGTCGTTCTAAAATCACCTCATCGACATTAGGTTAGGTTAGGTTGTAGTGGCTGTCTAGTTGTTTTTGACACACTTAGACCTCAAGGATCCGTTGTGATACCACAAAATACTCATGGGAGAGTAATGAACTTAAACAAACCAATTCGTGCTTTTAATGAAGTTAGAGAGACATTTTGTGTCGATCGTTGCCAGTTCGCTGGTATTATCGAAGAAGGGATTACCGAGAAAGTTATTCCTTCTAATGGAGAGTGCTGGACATGTACAAAGAAGGTGTTGGACTGTCTCCTCTTCCTCCTCGTCCATGCAGCTTCTACAGAAGTCATTTGTGTAGACCCCTAGCCTCAGAGCATGTCTACCTATGAGGCAGTGTCCTGTTATTACTCCAATTGTAGAGCTTATATTTTGTCTGCTCAGGGATATCAAGCCTTTTGACCGTTTTAAGTCTATGCTTGGCCATATTTGCTTGGTTGCAAGGCAGGTGGTACCCTGTGACCATCTAGCATTGGTTGATTCTAGAGCATATTGTTTGAGAAGATATTTGCATGTAGCAAGTGGTATTCCTATGTTATGTTTTTGTCTAACATTAGGCAGAAGTGTTCCGTTTTTGGCGAGCTCATCGGCTTTACAATTTCCCGGAATGTCTCTGTGGCCCGGCACCCAAATGAGGTGAATATTAAACTGTTCCGTCATCTCATTCAGAGACGATCGAAAATCGTGGACTATGTGAGAGTTTGTGGAGACAGACGCGAGAGATTTGAGAGCGGCTTGGCTGTCCGAGAAGATTCGTATATCCTTGCAAGATATAACGTTTTCTTTGAGCCAGGATAGTGCCTCTTTAATCGCCATTACTTCTGCCTGGAATACACTACATTGATGGGAAGTCTGTATGATAGACTGAGATTCAGTTGTTCTGAATAGATACCACTTCCAACTCCGTAATCGGTCTTTGAACCGTCTGTATAGAAGTGTACCGCATTGTCTTCCAGGGGTCTCCCTTCTTCCCAGGAGGATCTTGAAGGGATGGAAACATGGAAGCTTTTACCGAATACCATTTTTGTGGTGGTATAGTCTAAGCGATCTGGGATAGATCTGAAATTGTCTAGAATAGTAGTATGACCAGTATTGTTACTGTTCCATTGAGAGGTGGCTCTAAGCCTCACACATGAGTTGGCTGCCACCATTTTGGAGAAGATGTCGAGAGGTGTTAGGTTTAAAAGCACTTCCAGGGCTGCGGTTGGTGTTGAGCGAAGTGCTCCTGTGATGCACATACCTGCTGACCGCTGAACTTTGATGAGCTTATTTAGATTTACCATCTTGTCCAGTGCGGTCCACCATACGACAACTCCATAAATGAGTATCGGTCTGATTACCGAAGTGTATAGCCAGTGGGTTATCTTTGGGGAGAAGCCCCATTTTGATCCTATGGCCTTTTTACAAGTAAAAAGCGCTACGGTAGCCTTTTTTACTCTTTCTTCAATATTTGCCTTCCAATTTCGTTTTTTGTCTAAAATGAGGCCTAAATATTTAGCTTGGTCGGAAAAGCTTAATGGTATTCCTTTAATCTTGGGTGGGCTAATTTGAGGAATTTTGTACCTTCTCGAAAAGAGTACTAATTCTGTTTTGTGTGGATTGACGTCCAAGCCACATTGCTTAGCCCAATTTGTTAGCCTGTTTAAGGCATTTTGTAGGAGTTCCGAGAGAACTTGGGGATGTTTCCCAGATACAGATATTGCAACGTCGTCAGCATAGGCAATCACCCCGAAACCCTCTGCTTCCAATGATGTTAGTAGGTCGTTTACTACCATATTCCATAAAAGAGGCGAAAGGACCCCACCTTGGGGGGTACCCCGGTTCACCGATCTGGTGGTGGTAAAACTTCTCATGCTAGAAGTTATAGTCCTGCTTTTGAGCATGAGACTTATCAGATCTATGAGTGGTTTCTCTAATTTCAGCTTATCCATTGCTGTGATCGCCTGGTAACTGACGTTGTTGAAAGCTCCTTCAATATCTAGGAAAGCGACTAGGTTATATTCTTTGTATTTGAGGGAATATTCAATACTACGTACCAGCGAATGAAGTGCTGTTTCTACTGATTTTCCCTTAGAGTACGCATGTTGAGCTGTGGAAATGAGACATGGTTTTAAGTTGTGTCTAATGTGAATTTCAATCAATCTTTCCAAGGTTTTAAGAAGGAAGGATGATAGACTGATTGGTCGTAGATCTTTAGGGTTAACGTGGGAGGGTTTCCCTGCTTTAGGAATGAAGACTACTTTTGCCATTCTCCAGGCTTTGGGAATATATCTCAACCTTAAACAGCTTGTCAGAATGATTTCCAGTGGTGGAATGATCATGTCTGAGCATTTTTGTAATTCGGCCGGAATGATTCCGTCTGGTCCTGGAGATTTATATGGATCAAAGCTATCTACGGCCCATTGCAATTTTTCCCGCGTTATTAGATCCACTAAATCGCTTGTAGAAGCTTGAGACTCTGATGTTAAGTCGTTAAGTATGTTAGAGCTACCTGGAAAGTGGGTGTCTAATAATAGATTAAGAGATTCTTCATCTGTGGTAGTCCACGTACCTGCATCTGTCTTTAAGGCACTGGGTATTGTTGGACTTTTTGAGAGAATTTTCCTGAGTCTTGAGGCTTCTGAAGTATTTTCTATTTTACCACAGAAGTTTCTCCAAGAAGACCTCTTACTCTTCCTTAATTCTTTCTTATATTGCTTAAGAGCTTGTTTGTATAGTTCCCAATCAGAAGGAGATCTAGTATACTTAGATCTATTGAAGAGCTTGCGGCAGCTCTTCCTGAATGGTTCTAGTTCTTTGTGCCACCATTTCTTTTTACCCTTTGAAATGGTTACAGGGCATGAAGCTCTCATTGATTCGTTGAAGGCTTCGGTGAGATGATTCACTGAAAGATCTAATTCATCTTTAGTGGAGGGGCTATTAAAAAGGTCGTGATCAAGCAGTTGTGCTAGTACCTCCCTATATCGTTCCCAGTTTGTATTACGATGGTTGCGAAAACCCGTAGATATATTTGCCACGTCATTGAGCTCAAACTGAATATAACTGTGGTCAGAGAAGGAATTCTCTTTTGATACATGCCAATTTGAGATCAGGTTATGGATCGAGTCAGAGGTAAGTGTAATATCAAGTACCTCTTTCCTATTCTTGGTTACAAACGTGGGCTCATTACCAATGTTACTTATGAGTAGGTTAGTGCTTAGTAAATAATCAAATAAGGACTCACCTCTCTCATTTATATCAGAGCTATCCCATACCGTGTGATGGGCGTTAGCGTCTGAACCGATTAGGAGACCCACTCTATTGGATTGCGCGTCCGCAATTGCCTTCTTTAGGATGTCTCCAGGAGCTGGGCTGTCGTGGCCAAGATAGGGGGATATAAGCCAGTAGGTGGCTTTATCCGTTGTTAAGACAGCGGTGGTAGTGTCCTTGTCGCTGTAATTGGGGAGTAAAAATACATTTAAGTCTTTTTTTACTAACATGCATGACCTTGGTTCACCTTTCTCCGATGCATACAAAAGTTTATAGCCAGGAGTCTTGAGGCCTCTTATGATGGAGTTTGAGACCCACGGCTCCTGTATTAAGACGATGTCTTCTTTGGTTCTGTGCAGTCGGAGAATCAGGTGGTTTGCGGCCATGATGGCGTGATGTAGGTTAATCTGAACTAATCGCAGCATTGCTACTCTTAGTCAGATCAACCTCCACCACTGTTTTGTCAGCATTTTCATCGTCTGAAGAGGAATGAAGTAGGTCTTCCTCACTCAGAGTGATGCCTAAGGTAGCGTCTTCAGTATCCATGTCGGAATTGCTGTCGACTATAGGGCTCGCCTCCACGTCGGATGGCTTGTTTGGGGCTGTGGAGGTCGATGGTTCCACTTGTGGTGTTGCATCGACTACCATTTTTAGGGGTAGTGAAGCGTTTCCTTCCGCTGAAGGGGCTTCTATTGGGTGCGCGTTTAGCGAGTCTTAATCTTTTTTGTAAATGCGGACTATGATTTCATCGAAACCATACCTAATCACGCCTTCGGTCGCGGCCAGTGGAGCCAGTGATTCTCTATTGATCACCAAGAGAGCTGATCTATAGCGACCCACTGTCTCCTTCTCAACCTTTGGGACTTTCCAGTCGTGAGTAGGCAGGTTTGGATTGCTGGTTTTGATTAATTTCATAATCATGTCCGGGCAGTTGTGCAGAGCCGGGACCATTATACGTGCTCTCGGTCGGCAAGGAATATTCTCCTTTGTAACAACCTCGAGCTTGGCACCCGGCCAGACTTCTGGCAAGCCATTGACAGCAGCCCTGTACAGATCGAAAGATCTCCGATCACCACAGGCGATGAGCTTGATACGATTTTGGTACCATCCTGCATCAGCTGTGTCTGGGAGAGGCCCCGGATTCTCCTCGATGACAGATAGAAATCTGAAACCAAGGTGAGCCTTGACGTCTGCCCATTGATCATGAGCGATGTTACCATCCACATGAATCCTGTCAATGACCGCGGCTATGATCTTGCCTTTGAGCGCGTCGCTAAAAGACAGATCTTTGTTGAAGGCTGTTGTGCTGCTGGTATTCACTTTCTGCCTTTTCGCATCAGGCTTGTCGCCCTCAAGAGACCTATTGCGCTTTGACGTTGAGTCGCTGCAGGTCGATTTGGTGTTTCTGCTAAGGAAGCCACTTGCCCACTCGAGTTTTCGCGTTTGCTCCGGGGTTCTTTCCGCCGCGCCGGTATGACACCGACTGCGGCCAGAATCCGCGTAGCATTACGCTGGTCTCGATTGGCATGTGCCTTCGTATTTCTCTTTTTGGCTGACCCAGAACTTTGTCCGTGTGACACAGTTGTGGATCCACCTCCAGAGTTAATCGCTACCGATGCCAATCGGGGTGCGCCCTCATCCTTCGAGTCATTTCCACACGTCGTAGATTTTGCCTCTCCGGATGGAGTGTCCCTTCTTGGGGTCGGTTGCGACTTTTTAGCAGGAGTGGGGATGGGTTGGGGTTTGGATTTACCGTCCTTGGGACCGCCAAGCGTCACAGCTGAACCACTGACTGGTAAATCCTTCATATAGAGGTTGCGGCTGGTAGAGGGAACAGGATTCCCGCTGCCAGTAGCAACCACAGGACTAACAACCCGTTCACCCCCCTGAGTTGGCTCGACAGCCTTTACAGGAGATGTGACCGCATTGTCAGCCCTGGTTCGATTTTTTTTTATTATTGTACGGTTTGATTTTTTCATTTTTGTTCCCACGAGTGAGGCGGAAAGACGGTCAGCCCCGGCAGAGCCGCTTACCGGGGCAAGGCGAGAAATATGACGGACCTTGCCACAGCATCCGAAAGAGCTCGTTAATGGCTGGTTTATCCCCCAGCCTTTCATTCTTCGGCACGGTTTTCGTACAAAGTACGCTCACACCACCACTGAAATTAGGAACCTCTAAACTATGGTTGAATTAGGTTTCCGAACGTTGCACTATCTATTGAGGAGTTACAACAATTCAGCGACCCAACTCAACCTTAGCTAATCACCATCCTGCCAAAAACGCACAGGACTCTGTAGTGATCATTGCCCGCCTGGCACCCACTTGGAGGGTTTGAATGAGGATTTTTGCCGGGCTCATCGACATTAGACTTCTTTGATTTCGTTTATATACTTTCAGAGATCTGTAACTTCACCTGCTCCACAGTGCCAAGTGACTCGGACCACGAAGCAGTACAGCTCTCAGTCAAACTAAATCAACTCACAGCAAGGTCTCAAGCGGAGCCTTTAGGTTACAGGAAGCTAAACATCGAAAGACTACAGAGGGACGTCGAAGCCAGTCTAAACCTACGACCCACAAACAGGAACCCAACCACCGACGAAATTGACAGCGTGGTCGATAGCCTGGAATCAGCCCTTTCCAATGCACTCGGTGTACAAAAAGTACCCAAGTCATCGAAGGACCGATACCAGCATATTCCGGAATATGGGCAAATATTATACGCCCACAGACAAAGGATAAGGAAGCGCCTCTAAAAGATACTGCATCGGGAACTCAACACCGTCAATCTGGAATGCAGGATAGCTAAAAAAGAATAGGAGTACACCAACATCATGTTGCGAAACGCAAACACCACAACGACATCGCGTTCAGGAAGAGGATGCAGACCATCATGGGGAAATAAATCGCCTGATTAGGAAAAACAAGCCACTACCGGATGTAATGCCCAGCAACAACATTAAGCTTACAGCAACAGCAGATAAAGTCGAAGCCTTAGCCAACCACTTCGAACAAAGCTTCAAACCTTCTCCGTCAGCAGACCAAGTCTTTCGTATGGATATCGACGCCTCCATCCAATTGATCCAGTAACCCAATATTGATGAAGTTCAGTTTGACCAACAGTAAACCAGCAATTCTGCAGTCAGGAGGAGATTGCAGAAATCATCGGCAGTCTTAGGCCAAAGAAGTCAACTGGAATGGATGATATTTCGAACTACATACTGAAGAAACTTCCAAATGTTGTGATGATAATTAAAAATATTATCATCAACAATTGCTACTTTCCACAGAATTGGAAAACAGCAAATATTGTGGCCATCCCGAAGAAACGAGCAAGCAATCTGGTCTCCAACTACCGACATGTATCCCTTCTACATAATATTAGCAAGATTCTGGAAGAAATCATCCTCAGGAGACTTAAGAGATTTTTCAACGAGCACAGCATCCAACATACCGTTTGAATTCCGCAAGGGCCACTCCACTACTGAAATTCTAGACCGACGTCACCTCTGCTATCAACAGTCACCGTATTACGGTAGGATGCTTTCTGAATGTCTAGAAACATTCGACAGCGTTTGGATCGAGGCTCTCATCCACAAACTCCGTATTTCAGTTATCCCTCAGGCACTAATTAAAATATTATTTTGTTTTCTTTCCTCCAGGAAATTCTTCGTGGAAGCTGTAAATAAGAAGTCAACAACAAGGAACATCTAGCTGGAGTGGCATAGGGGTCAAAGCTCAGATCCTTTCTCTACAGCCTTCTGCTGCTTTTTGCAGATGACTCTCTCACATAGGTACGCCTCATTTATCTCACCTATTTTAGCAATCCGGAAGGTTGAATCCCACATATGCAGACTCTACGAGTACTCCACCAAATGGGAATGGGAAAGCCACTGGCCAGTGATCAGCTACAGTTGAAGTGACGTGTTTTCTCCCTGAGCCCAGCCGTCAGCAATAACATTTAGGTCATCTCATTTTCCATAGTACGGTATTGGCTCCGTTTTGTAAGAAAGGACAATGAGGGATACAAACTCACCAAATTCGCGCGGATTGCATGAGGCTTAAGGGTACCTACGTAATGTAATAGCGTCAGCAAAAAACCAAAAGAACTCATTTGCAGGATGCCCGAACCGAAGTTTTATAATGGCTATAGGTATGGTAGTTAAAGAGACCGATAACAGTATTGAAACCCAATTAGGACTGATGCGTCTATTGAGAAACTGGTGTTGTTTTTTCTGATATTCCTAGGAAACCTTCATTGTTTAATTCAATTTTCCAAGTCAGTCGGCTCTATACATCATATCGTACCAAATTACGGCAGTTTGTTAAACTTTCGTTTACTCTTCGTTGAACGCACCTTTTATGTTGTCTTGTATCGTTTAACTTACAGGAATATAATTGCAAACAAGAAAAAAAAAAAAAGTATATACTTTTTCCTTCGGAGCACCCAAAGATAAATCGATACGATGCTTATTGAACATTAAACGTGTTGTTTTTGTTGCGTTAACGTATAGAAAAACACGATTGAGTTTATTTAAAAGAGCTTCAGGTTCAGAATATTTCAACCAAATGAAACCATCTAGGTATTGTTAATACAAGGAATGGTTTTTTCTCAAAATCCTTGGTAAAGGTAAACGATGCAATGATGCCAAAGGAATATGAGCGCAAGTGATTGCATTGACTTTTGATGATTAACATTGTTTACGAATTTTCAGTGATAAACAGAAAACTTTTGTGAGTAAGCATCAAAAGAATCGATGATTTTCAGTGTCACACCAGAATTTAAATCACACGTGGTGTAAAAAGACTTTTCTTAGATGTTAGCAAATTGTTTCAGAGTATATTCGTTTATGGTTAGGTTAGGTTAGGTTTGAGTGGCTGTCCAGATGTTGTTGACTCACTTAGACCTCAAGGGTCCGTTTTGATACCACAAAATACTCATGGGACAGTAATGAGCTTAAACAAACCAATTCGTGCTTCTAATGAAGTTAGAGAGACATTTTGTGTCGATTGTTGCCAGTTCACTGGTATTATCGAAGAAGTGATTACCTAAAAAGGTGTTCCTTCTAATGGAGAGTGCTGGACATGTACATAGAAGGTGTTGGACTGTTTCCTCTTCCTCCTCATCCATGCAGCTTCTACAGAAGTCATTTGTGTAGACCCCTAGCCTCAGAGCATGTCTGCCTATGAGGCAGTGTCCTGTTATTACTCCAATTGTAGAGCTTATATTTTGTCTGCTCAGGGATATCAAGCCTTTTGACCGTTTTAAGTCTATGCTTGGCCATATTTGCTTGGTTGCTAGGCAGGTGGTACCCTGTGACCATCTAGCATTGGTTGATTCTAGAGCATATTGTTTGAGAAGATATTTGCATGTAGCGAGTGGTATTCCTATGTTGTGTTTTTGTCTAACATTGGGCAGAAGTGTTCCGTTTTTGGCGAGCTCGTCGGCTTTGCAATTTCCCGGAATGTCTCTGTGGCCCGGCACCCAAATGAGGTGAATATTAAACTGTTCCGTCATCTCATTCAGAGATGATCGACAATCGTGGACTATTTGAGAGTTTATGGAGACAGACGCGAGAGATTTGAGAGCGGCTTGGCTGTCCGAGAAGATTCGTATATCCTTGCAAGATATAACGTTTTCTTTGAGCCAGGATAGTGCCTCTTTAATCGCCATTACTTCTGCCTGGAATACACTACATTGATCGGGAAGTCTGTATGATAGACTGAGATTCAGTTGTTCTGAATAGATACCACTTCCAACTCCGTAATCGGTCTTTGAACCGTCTGTATAGAAGTGTACCGACTTGTCTTCCAGGGGTCTTTCTTCTTCCCAGGAGGATCTTGAAGGGATAGAGACATGGAAGCTTTTACCGAACACCATTTTTGGGGTGGTATAATCTAAGCGATCTGGGATAGATCTGAAATTGTCTAGAATAGTAGTATGACCAGTATTGTTACTGTTCCATTGAGAGGTGGCTCTAAGCCTCACACATGTGTTGGCTGCCACCATTTTGGAGAAGATGTCGAGATGTGTTAGGTTTAAAAGCACTTCCAGGGCTGCGGTTGGTGTTGAGCGAAGTGCTCCTGTGATGCACATACCTGCTGACCGTTGAACTTTGATGAGCTTATTTAGATTTACCATCTTGTCCAGTGCGGTCCACCATACGACAACTCCATAAATGAGTATCGGTCTGATTACCGAAGTGTATAGCCAGTGGGTTATCTTTGGGGAGAAGCTCCATTTTGATCCTATGGCCTTTTTACAAGTAAAAAGCGCTACGGTAGCCTTTTTTACTCTTTCATCAATATTTGCCTTCCAATTTAGTTTTTTGTCTAAAATGAGGCCTAAATATTTAGCTTGGTCGGAAAATCTAAATGGTATTCCTTTAATCTTGGGTGGGCTAAACTGAGGAATTTTGTACCTTCTCGTAAAGAGTACTAGTTCTGTTTTATGTGGATTGACGTCCAAGCCACATTGATTAGCCCATTTTGTTAGCCTATTTAAGGCATTTTGTAGGACTTCCGAGAGAACTTGGGGATGTTTTCCAGATACAGATATTGCAACATCGTCAGCATAGGCAATCACCCTGAAACCCTCAGCTTCCAATGATGTTAGTAGGTCGTTTACTACCATATTCCATAAAAGAGGTGAAAGGACCCCACCTTGGGGGGTACCTCGATTTACCGATCTGGTGGTAATAAAACTTCTCATGCTGGAAGTTATTGTCCTGCTTTTGAGCATGTGACTTATGAGATCACTGAGTGATTTCTCTAATTTCAGCTTGTCCATTGCTGTTGTGATCGCCTGGTAACTGACGTTATTGAAAGCTCCTTCAATATCAAGGAAAGCTATAAGATTATATTCTTTGTATTTGAGGGAATATTCAATACTACGTACCAGCGTATGAAGTGCTGTTTCTACTGATTTTCCCTTAGAGTACGCATGTTGAGCTGTGGAAATGAGACATGGTTTTAAGCTATGTCTAATGTAAATTTCAATCAGTCTTTCCAAAGTTTTAAGAAGGAAGGATGATAGGCTAATTGGTCGAAGATCTTTAGGGTTAACGTGGGAGGGTTTCCCTGCTTTAGGAATGAAGACTACTTTTGCCATTCTCCAGGCCTTGGGAATATATTTCAACCTAACACAGCCTGTCAGAATGATTTACAATGGTGGAATGATCATATCTGAGCATTTTTGTAATTCGGCCGGAATGATTCCGTCTGGTCCTGGAGATTTATATGGATCAAAGCTATCTACGGCCCATTGCAATTTTTCCCGCGTTATTAGATCCACTAAATCGCTTGTAGAAGCTTGAGACTCTGATGTTAAGTCGTTAAGTATATTAGAGCTACCTGGAAAGTGGGTGTCTAATAACAGATTAAGAGATTCTTCATCTGTGGTAGTCCACGTACCTGCATCTGTCTTTAAAGCACTGGGTATTGTTGGACTTTTTGAGAGAATTTTCCTGAGTCTTGAGGCTTCTGAAGTATTTTCTACTTTTCCACAGAAGTTTCTCCAAGAAGACCTCTTACTCTTTCTTAATTCTTTCTTATATTGCTTTAGAGCTTGTTTGTATGAGTCCCAGTCAGAAGGAGATCTAGTGTACTTAGATCTATTGAAGAGCTTTCGACAGCTCTTCCTGAATGGTTCTAGTTCTTTGTGCCACCAATGAGGTTTCTTTTTACCCTTTGGAATGGTTATAGGGCAAGCAGCTCTCATTGATTCGTTAAAGGCGTCGGTGAGATGATTCACTGAAAGGTCTAGTTCATCTTTAGTGGAGGGACTTTTAAGAAGGTTGTGATCAAGCAGTTGTGCTAGTATTATATTACTTATGAGTAGGTTAGTACTTAAAAGGTAATCAAATAAGGACTCACCTCTCTCATTAATATCAGAGCTACCCCATACCGTTTGATGGGCGTTAGCGTCCGATCCAATTAGTAGGCCAACTTTCCTCGTTTGCGCGTCTGCAATTGCCTTCCTCAAGGTGTCTCCCGGAGCAGGGCTGTCGTGGCCAAGATACGAGGATATAAGCCAATAGGTGGCTTTATCCGTTGTTAGAACAGCTGTTGTGGTGTCTTTGTCGCTGTAATTGGGGAGTAAAAATACATTTAAGTCATTTTTTACTAGCATGCATGACCTTGGTTCACCTTTCTCCGATGCATACAATAGTTTATATCCAGGAGTCTTGAGGCCTCTGATGCTGGAGTTAGAGACCCACGGCTCCTGTATCAAGACGATGTCTTCATTGTTTCTATGCAGTCGGAGTAACAGGTTGTCTGTGGCCATGATGGCGTGTTGGAGATTAATCTGAACTAATCGCAGCATTGCTACTTTTAGTCGGATCAACCTCCACCACTGTTTTGTCGGCGTTATCATCGTCTGAGGAGGAATGAAGTAGGTCTTCCTCGCTCAGAGTGCTGCCTAAGATGGCGTCTTCAGTTTCCATGTCGGAAATACTGTCGACTATCGGGTGAGCCTCCACGTCGGATGGCTTGTTTGGGGCTGTGGAGGTCGATGGTTCCACTTGTGGTGTTGCATCGACTTCCATTTCTGGGGGTGGTGAAGCGTTTCCTTCCGCTGAAGGGGCTTCTATGGGGGGTGCGTTGAGCGAGTCTTCATCTTTTTTATAAATTCGGACAGTGATTTCATCGAAACCATACCTAATCACGCCTTCGGTCGCGGCCAGTGGAGCCAATGATTCCCTATTGATCACCAAGAGAGCTGATCTATAGCGACCCACTGTCTCCTTCTCAACCTTTGGGACTTTCCAGTCGTGAGTAGGCAGGTTTGGATTGCTGGTTTTGATTAATTTCATAATCATGTCTGGGCAGTTGTGTAGAGCTGGGACCATTATACGTGCTCTCGGTCGGCAAGGGATATTCTCCCTTGTAACAACTTCGAGCTTGGATATTCGTTTATGGAATTGAAAAAAAAAATAAATAGAGACCAAGCATAACCAACTGACAAAGTGACAGTACTGACAAACCGTTGCCTTAAGTAGTGAGCCCTCCATATGTAATATTTGGATCAGCCAATCAAACTTTGTTGGAGCCCGAGATCTGCCTGAACCTGAACCTAGTCTGTCAACATACCGTCCTTAAATTTCTTGAATTTTAATGTTATGCATTAAATGCTCAAACTAATTCAACTTTTTTTCGTGGCATCGAATCCATTTGAAAATTAGCAGTTTAGCATTATATATCAAACCACGCCAACAACAATCATGGCTGATACCGAACCCAACAAGGAACTCACCTTCATAATGTTCAATTAGTATTCAAGAGCGTTGGACTGTTGAAATAACTTTCAACGAGCTTGTGAATACATTTCCTCGAACAAGTGATTCAATCTAAAAGGAAGAAGTACAACATTATATGTCCTTCAGGATGGCTATTATTAAAAGTTGTGTAAGGAATTAAGCATCTATTTGATAATGAAGATAATAGAGCTCAATACTCTTATAATAGCTAACTGTTGGGTATAACCTAACGAACCTAATAAATCTGATGAATAATTGCTGCACTTGGATTTTCGCAGCTTTACATTATATCTAGAACCTTTCAAAAGCCCGGAAAGCTGGCTGCTTTATTGAGAAGCTAGAATATAAAGATCCTTAACATGACTTGAAATCCACCAGACTTGCCATTTGAATTTAAACGTCCTAATTTTCCTGTCTGACTTGAATTTGGTTAATCTTTGAAACTATATGGTATTGAATTAGAAAATCCTGTTTTCCCTCATGGTACACTATATTGATATTAGTTATTCACCAGTAGGAAAAGCATTAGCCCTGTTAGATAGATAGATAAAAACATGTAATTAAAATTCATAAATAAAAATATAAACATTGACATGGACATTTCACAGTACTTCGCACATATGAATGTAACGAACTACAAATACATACCAGCACTGTCGACTCAGGCCATCAGCTGGGACTGGGATAGAACAAGACATTAATACAACAGAGAGAGACAGATAGACGTATAGAAAGAAAGCACACATAACAGAAACCTACGTGGCGCAGAGGAGGAAGCTTAGATTTGTATTGTCTCATGTTATCGCACAGGTGGCCTCAGATAAGCTCGCGATTTTTGTAGTTAAAAAAATGCTGCTGGAGCTGGGACTTGAACCCGTAACGTTTGGCTAAGCAATCAACTAGTCTATCGCCTGCAATATAATAAAAATATAAATTGAAATATGTACCTCAAAAACACATTGTATCTGAAAAAAATTAATCCCATAAAAAATTATTAACTAATTGTTGGTTTTTCAAATTTTTTTGGAAAAAACTCTGAGTATGCAGTATTCAAGAACATGTTAATATACACATTATATTTGAATTTTGATTTTTAATATCGATCCGTTTTTGAGATACAGAATTTTGAAAAAATAAATTAAGAATATTTCTTAAAAATCAAAACACAAAATATAATTTGGCCAATACATATGTACGTACCTACTCTCAAAAAAAAAAAATTACGTTGATCAGACTTTCACTTTTATTTTTCGGAAAAATCTGATAACAAAAAAACGGTTCTATGGGAGCAATAAGAAAATGTTTTTTTTACATAAAATACAAGAATGTTTAAAAAAAAATTCGAGGAAGTTTAAAAAAAAATCGTAGGAGCCGCTTTTGAGAAAATTGAAACTCTTGGTTTTTGGCCAAAAAATTGTATATTGTACCATAAATTTTGATTAAAAAAAAAGCGACCCATGTACATTCGCTCAAACCTGTAATTTTCAAATTTCAAGTCAATCAGACAGACTTTTTTTTTGTACGAATTTAATACTTGGCATATATTCTATGCTAGCAGTTGCCCGCGACTTCGTCCGCCTCTCCCTCGTCCACCACCCAGAGTATCGTCACGACTTGTGCATCATACGCGCGTGGGAATTTTTTTGCGAAGCTATTGTTAAATTGCATTGCAGTCAACTCTCGCTAGGTCGTAATTCTCTTAAACTTGAAAAATTTGAACATTTTTTATGATTCCTTTCAGTTTTTCATACTTAAAGCATTCCCTTGGTCGAACTCTCCCTAATTCTAATATCTCTCTTACTTCTGCATCGTTTTTTTCCTGAAGTCAATTTTTTGTAATGTTTCTTTAAACTGAGCTTATTTTTTAGTTAAGAAATATATAAAATGATATTGTTTAAACACAATAATCTGCACAAATAGTGCAATCAATCACATTCACTGCAATGATTCACATTCACAAATCAATTGAACTCTCAAAATTCTAATTTGAGCAGTTATTAGGCCAGTTCCACCTAACAACACCTCACTGAGATCTCAATGTCACCTTGACTGAGGCAAAATCATTTGATGGAACATAATTCTCAGTTCTCATTGAGATATAATGGTTATACCTTACTAATTGTTGTTGCACATATGTCAGCCATGTCAAAATAGCTGAGTGAGAAATCGAATCCAAAATAATTTCATCTCAGAGATCTGAGAAAAAAATCTCAGTTCTGTTGCGGGCTCCTTTGGTGCCGTCGGGATCATTGCTAGTATGCGTGCCCCAGCCTCACGCTCGTCGGAGGCAGTGAATCCTTGATCCCTATCAGAGCCTGCAGACAAAAAAAACATACTAGTCTTTGCGTCGTAGTTGTTTTGACGCGCGAGAAATCTGTTGTCATAACCCACCCTGCCATGGTTGCTACTCTCGCCTAAGCAACCCCTTTTCTTACCATCCTTCACTTTTCCTCCATTGACCTCTCTTTAACCCTGCCAATCCTCATCCTTTATCCTTTAATTTAAAAATCCATCATCAAACAAATACGGTCTTCAATAATTGCATGAGTTTATTATAATAGAGTTCATCATTTTTGGCATTGTTAAATTAATAATAAATAAACATCTTAAACTAGTGCTTTTATGTTGGAAACAAATTTACATTAAACAATATTGAACAATAAAAACATAAAAAGAAAGAAAGTTAATAAATTATTTTGTCAAAAGAAAATATAGTTTTGCCCACTGTAGTCTTACTTTAAAATTATTACGACTGACCTTGGTCAACAAATAGTAAGAAAACAAAAAAAAATCAATATCTTGCTAAGCTAGCACACGTATGTAATGTTGTGCATTCGAGTACAAGTCTTATGCCTCAGGTATGCGCTGCACATATTGTTTACTATGGCTTTACTTTGATTTTATTATGATCTTGGGTACAAAAAGGTAAGTTTACAAATACAAAAAGAAAGACTCACCCCTTTTCACTTTTGGTGACTGATCAGCTGGCGATGATGTGGCCACAGCATCCAGGCTGTCGTCATAGCCGTAGCTAGGATTTTGTTTCAGGGGGGGGTTAAGATTTTTAATAAAAAACGAAACATTTATCAAATTTATCACATTTTTTCAATTCGCCGAAGCCAATTTATTTGTTCACGAAACAAGGTTTGATGGATAGTTTTAAAAGTAATTCTCGAGTGTATCTAATACCCTTTATTAATGGAAAGGGGTTGGAAAGGAGGTGCCGGACTGCCGGTGTACATTGGTCTTAAATACCTGAACATTGCATTGAATTGGAAAGACAGAGTGTGGAAGGGAGCTCCAGAATCTTGAAAGACGGCTAAAGAACGATTCTCTATACTTAAGAGTACGTCCGAAGTTGGACTCGAGGGTAAATAAATAAGTAGAGTGGCGCGACAGCTCTTGAAGAGCCAAGGCCTAAGTGGCTTACTCTCATCAACAATTCTCTGAGTGCGTGTGAATAATTGAGGGGACCTACAATTTAACGCCGATTCCGAATGGCAAAGTTGAGAAGCACTTTTTCATGACAGATACTCTTGGAAGTTTTGTCAAGTCTTCTCAAGAGGCAGTACCCTTCATCTTCATCTTTAGGGGAGGAATGCAACTGGCTATTTGACTTGAGCACTTACCGTAAAAGTAACGATAAAACCGAAAGAGACACGACACGTTACAACGGTGGTCTAACGAGGTGAATGAGTTGGTTATGTCTCTATCACGTTAAGCTAAGGGTACTATCGTCAGCGAAACAATTGATTGGATTAGAAGTTACAGACAAGAGATCATTTATGAAAATGAGAAAGAGGGTCGGAGACAAAACGGAGCCCTGGGGTATACCACCATTTATATTGTAGGTTTCAGACTTGAATCCGTCCAATACAACTTGTAGTGAACGGTTCGAATTAAAGTTTCTAGTCCAACGAAGAAGGGATTCACCGATATCGAAAGATTTGTTCCACAGTTTGGTGAGATAAACCATCGGATCACCAGTGGACCTGTTACTGTACTGCCGGTCATTAAGAAGCTTTCGGTCTTCGAGGTATTTCTTGAGCTGATAGTTTATTAGCGTTTCCATGACCTTACAAAAATGGGACGTTAGTACAATAGTACGATAAATGGAGGGAGAAGAAGATTCGCCTTTTTTGGAATTGGCCGGACAAATGCTGTTTTCCAACTGCTCGGAACGATAGATGAAAAAGCTTACGCAAGGGTTTTGCCAGCGTGGAAGAACACCTCTTTAGTTTAATAGCAGGGATACCATCCGGACCAGCAGATTAATGTATGTTGAGAACTTCTAGGACTCTCGCCACAGCACGAGTGCGGAAAAAGATTTTTCCCATGGAATCATTGACGCGCTCAAGAACTGGGGGAATCATGTTACTCTCTAGCAGCTTTCGCAAGAGAGCTAACAACTGGAGTTTTTTATTGTCAACAAGTGTAGGGACCGAAGAATAAGAAAAAATTTTCATATTTTTTACAAAAGACCAAAAATTCTTACTGCTTTTGGGACATTTTGTAACGAACTTGGTTTTATTTTATTTTTTTCTACTATACAAATCGATTCCATAGATTATATTAAAAATAACAAGTATACGCCCGAGTGTACTTTTCCTTGTTTCGCGTTGTTTAAAGGAAAACCAATAAAAAATCTACGAATTGATCTACTAGTTTATTACTCCCTTACTTTAGGTTACTTCAGCGAAATTACACTCTGGCGTACCCGAAAGGTTTGAATCCAACCGCTACAGGTCGTTCAGACCATCACCAAAACGGATAGAAAAAAAGGGTTGTCTACTTCCTTCGCAACTGGTTGGCCTGCAAGCACACGCTCATCCTAGCTCGTCGGAGGGGTGGGATCTTGTTGCAGAAAATAGACGGTGTTAAGTTTTTTCAGGCCTTTCTTTCAATGGTGAAAATTCGAGAAATATAAATTATACGAGAGCAGAACCCGAACTAAGATAACCCTTAAACTAACTGTCAATGGGAACATAGGTGATGGTGTTCCTGGAGCAATCAACCCTCCCCTAGCATTTCGAATAAAGAACAAAACCCTAATCGAAACACACCTTTGGTTACTGCCAAAGCTCCTTATTAGACAATAACCCCTGAACTGAAACAAGAATCTCTTCTTGTTAAATCATCCGCTTGAAGGTTTTACTCACTCTTTCCACTTAGCTCACACCATAATTTTAGTCCTTAAAACATCTTCATTTCACAATCGGTCAACAAGAAAAATTATCATAAACTCGAAAAAAAAATTCCTTTTCGTGTATTGATCTTTACGATCCCACTATACGTTTATCCATAATTACAATCAAAATTCGCGTTATACACTTTCATAAAAAAACAATTATTTTGTTTATTAATTATAATTTTTGTTGGGTGTACTAGTAATAATAAAATCATCTAATAATCCTTTCACTATTACAGCCAAATACTTTCTTATATTAGATTAAGGATACAAAAAAGAATATTATAATTCTGTTTAATCTTTAAGTTACTCTCTCTTTTTGTTTTGTTTTAATTTTAACTTTACTAAATGTTTACGTTTGCTTAAAATGAGTACATTCCATTAGGTACTCTCCATTGATGTTCACAAATATAATAAAAATAAAACAAATAACTTTTTTTGTTACTCACTTTGACTTCTATGGAACTTACAGCGACGATTCCTGGTGAAAACTGTGCACGGTTTTGACTGGATTCGCGTGGTCAATTATTACTCTGACTGTCAAATTAAAAGTTATTCTCATTTATATTTGTTCATCAATAGGATAATTAATTGGACGAGTACTTATCTTTTTTTTCTTTAAATTTCGTTTCTAATTTTATTTTTTTCGTTAACCAAATTCTCTTTCTCTTTTTTTTTTACATATGAAGTTGAAGTAGAGAGTTTTAAAGAAAGGGACGGGAATACGGGAGGGGTATTTATTTAAGGCTGCTCGCTCTCCTAAATCATCGAAAAGACTTATGTTTGAGTCGAATTGATCGCCAGAGTGACCACTGTAGAGATTATGATGTCTTTTGTCTTCCTTTAGACGACGTGCGTTTTCTTCCTTTTTCTTCACCTTGCTGCTCTTACTGCACCGTCGATCAATTTGAGTGTTTTTTTGTTTTTTTATGGAGCTATGTTTTTCTCTTAATTTTTGTTTGTCTTTGGTTATCCCCCTGACCCCGCTTGGCTCTTTGCGTTGGCGCTTCGTGTCTAACCGATAAAAGTTCCGACAGCGCCCCTTGTTGCTGCCTAGAGGTGAATTTCATCAGCTCTAAATAATTTGATGAGTTCGGGTATAAAATTTCGTTTCAGTGAGGATTATTTAAGACATCAATTAAAGAGAAAAAAAACTAATTATAGTTTGATTTTAGCGGCGATCACAGTTGTTTTTTTTTTTTTTAATTCGTATTAAAGAAAAAGAAGTGAACTTTTAATTCAGTAGACCCGAAAGATTACTTGACGTGAGCCACGCTTAATTTATTAAAAAAATTGGTTTTATTTAAAACTTTTGGATCGAGAGTACCTTCTCGATAAAAATGTATACGCCAGCTAACTCTTACCGCCTTATCGCTCTGGTTGTTTGCTTCTATGCTTATATGCCTATGCAAGGTATACCTTTATCGATTCCTCTGCATTGCAGTGGTCCATATTCTCAACATTCCGATGCGGTATCGGCGCTTTCTTTTTGCCTTGACTTCTAAATTCTAATGTTAAGCTTTATGCAATTTTGGTACGGTAGCAGTGTTGGGTGATGTAATTAATTTTATGGGAAAGTGGATTTTTTTTTGTTTTAATTGTCCTCAATTTTTTTTTCTGTCGTTCGTATGACTAATCCTATTTCCCTACAATTTCAGTATTTTTTGCCTTAATTTTTGGTCGACTTATGTAAAAGAAATATGGTTATCTCTGCTTGTAGGTAACTAGATGGCGAGAGTAGTAAATGATATCTTTATTATACCAAAACAAATAAAGCTTCAATGGAAAAGTTATAAATTCAGTGTTACCAAGACAAAAAAAAAGTTATTAAACAATAGTTATTTAATTTTGCTTTACAAAATCATTTCGGGGAGGGTTAAACCCCGTAACCCTCCCCCTAAATACGGCTATGGCTGTCGTTGAATCGAAGTTATCACTGTTGGTCGTTTTTTTACCTGTTTGTCCCAATCAAAATACTCTATTCTGTGTGCACGTTAGATAGCGCCTACAAGTAGTCTCTACTCGCATGCATAGGACTACACAGCACACACGTTATGCACTAGCAGTAGTAAGTTTGGGCTTTCGGCAATCAAATTGATTAAAAAAAAAAGATTAATGCGCAAAAAAATATTGATTGATACTGCTACTGGGTTCCGAACTCGTATCCTCTGGATTAAGAGTCGGATGCCTTAGCCACCTGGCTAATATTGACTTGTAGAATTGGTTGTCTGGTACCAACGTAGGCACTTTCTTTTCTATAGAGAAGTCTCCACCAAATTTGTATGACGTGTGCGGATAGTGTTTGTGTGTGTATGTGGGTGAAATGTTTGTCCTGTCCTAACAAAACAACCCCCGGAAGCCGGAACTAACGACGGTCTCCACTTCTCGTGAAGACCGACACTAAAACAATAATCCACTCATTAATTATTTATTCATACTAACTGATGTTCGTCTATCGTCTTACCTGATGGTATGCAAAAAAAAATCTAACTTGTCTTTCAAAGTTGTGCTATTTTCCGCAGTAGGTATTAAATGTATATTTACACTAGCCGGATAGTTTTTGAAGCACGTTAATGCACTAATTGGACTATACTTGGTTTTTATACTTTTTAATTTTGTTTGATGTAAGGATTTACCAATTTAGACTTTGACTTAGACTTTGAACTTTTAAAATAGCAATCTAACCACAAGAATATCGAAAGAATTGAAAGGCTTGTTGCTAAGTGCTGACCCAAAAAGACAATGCCTATTGTTCTTTTCCTAATTATTGTATATGCCTTAAAGTTTTTGTAAAAAAGTGGTTAATATATAACAAAATCTTTGTTCTGCCCTAACTGAAAGATCTCACGAGAGAACCTGAAAAAAACGTTTTAGGGAAATAAAAGTCTTTGTATGTGTGTTTTTTTTTGGACATTGCAGGGGAAATGAAAACCTGTGCATGTGTTTGGTATTTGGGACACTGCAGGGGAAATGAAATTAAGTGAAGGTGTTTTGTATTTGGGACACCGCAGGAGAGATGGAAGTGCAGTGAATCAATACTTTCGTCTTACAAGATTTTGACTTAAGATTTTGAAGCTACCTTTTTATTTTATTTTATTTTATTTTATTTTTTTGACAAAACTGTGAGTATTCTACAGGTTAGAGATCATTTCGTAACATAGGGCTTTGCAGTTTGTTTATATAATCATTCTAACAAAATTGCAAAATCGAACCCACAATTGAACTAGGTTTTTTTTTCAAAAGAAGACGTGGGTGCCGTACCCACATAAAAGCCGGGCAAATTAATGAATTATAAGCCAATCAATTTATAGGTTTATTGACGAATGTCCTTGCCATGATAAACACCAAGAAGTTTTCCATTTAAGGACTCAAGTTCATACATCGAGTTCCCAACAATACGACGTATTCGGGCCTTTATGAACTTAGGTAACAATTTCGAATTCTGACCTTTAGTAAAATTGCTTAAGGCAAAGTTTCGATAATATACTTCTTGCCCTACTTTAAAAGAAGTTGGTCTTGAACGCGTATTGTATGTGGTTTTTGATTTTTCATGTGCTTTCTGAAGATTCTCTGTAATTTTTCGTCTTGCAATCGCAATTTTGGCCTCACGAGGTACAATGTCTATTTCAGCATCGTGAAGAGCATTAAGATTTCGAAGAATTCTGTACGCTGACACATGGTTGACCATGTTTTGTCCGAACATCGCAAAATATGGTTGGTTTTATGTATCTGCTACGTAACAAATTTTGCTACTTCGTTTCATTACATTTTTTCTTAGGCCGTTTGCGAATTGCATGAACTTGGTTAAAATATTGGTTAAATCTAACCACTACTATCATATTTAAACGTGCTCCGCAGATAGTTTAATTTTAACACATTTTGTTTAAACACGAACTATCAAAATTTAACCAAAATGTCAAGTTTTATCCATTTTTTAACGCAATTCACACACGGCCTAACGAACGAAATTTCATTAATCGAAAAAAGTAATTTTCAAGATCTGAATGTACTCAAATATCTACTACTTCTATTGTGTGCCCTTATAATTTCTGACGAGGAAGAGCTAAACAACAATCAAAATAGGGACACGGATTTATTTCAGACAAAAACGTTTTTAGTTTCAATTTATGTTGATTGTGCGATCAACTAAAACTTCGATTTGATTTAACCGACAAAATGTTGGAACTGTTAGAACTTTTGCATCCAAAAGTAATACAAACTAAAAAATATCCGACAATTCTTCCACTTATGAATGATTTTCCTTACCATAGTAAGGAAAGCATTCTCATCCCTGGTGCTTAACGAACAACGCATAAAACCTAATTTCGCTTGAGGTCTGGCTTTGGTTTTTACAATGTGCATGCTTATGTATATAAGCAGATTCGTGTTTTCTTAAAAATGTCTGTGCTTCTTCCAATACAAATACACCTAACGAAAGTATTCAAGCAAGCATACACATTGTTGAACAACCACGAATGGGCTAAAATAGGCACGCACACAGTAACAGAAACACAATTGTATTCCAATTGACGATCTTCGTGCTTAACAGACAACGCACAAATTGCAATTTCGTTTTCGTTTACTGTACTTCGCACACATACAAATGTAAATATACGAATTGGTATATCCTAATAAATTATTTCCAATGCTGTCGTACTTGCTACCATAGAAGTATTCTACTCCTTTCGAGGGTCAAATGCTACTCTACTACCCATAAACGAAATATATTCCCCAATCCTAGTGAACAAAATATGTACCTATGAGATAAAAGAAAAGTCGAATAACAATATTCTCACATGCAACCAATATACCAAAATTGCCAAAAATGTCAAGGTTCCTAAAATTACACACCTTAAAAATAAACGGAACTAATAATTGTGTGCACACAATTATTGCCCTACTCTATCCATAATTTCAAAGTCCAAGACTTCATAATTTTCTCTTTGCTTTATAACTTTAATATTTGTTTAGTTAAAAAAAGGGTTTTTAACTAAATTCAGAAAATATACAATATCCGATAGAAAATTGTAGATAGATTTAATGGTCTTAATAAGTTTTTTGGCAGTTGACAAAAACTAAAGTTGTTAATTTGAGAATGAAAGCCTCTAATGAAGACACTTTAGATCGAAATTTAAGGATAAAATATTCAAGTTGATATAACCTTCTATCCGACAAGCACACAATTCCCAAAATTTTATAAGAAACTATCGTTTGTTTATAAACAAACTTCAAAACGATCTGCAAAACCCATTATAAATGTAATTTTTTCCGGGAGCGATTTATCGGGCTACGTTTTAATGGTTAAAAAATTATACTACTCAAAGAAAGAAAATATTCTCAAAATAATACAAAAATACCTACCATGAAATTTTTGAAACGACAGCACTGGTTATTTCTTCGTTCTACAAATACATCTACGATCTACCTTTTGCATATTTTATAGGGATTTCCATTTTAGTTTTCTCTTGTCTGCTGATCTGCGCGGTTCGCTTACTTCGTGCGTCGGGAAATAATAATTATTAAACATTAAAAGTTTGGTTTCTGTGTGGTGTGGTTTCTTTGGAAACATTTTTTTTTTATCGAAGTGAAATAATAAAAGTGAAATAAATTAAAAACTATAAAAGGTAAGAAATAAGAAGTAAGAATATCATTAAAAATGTAATCGCAATTGCCTCAGGTCAGAAAATCGTGAAAGTATATTGCTGAGAAACAAAATGGCGTTTTTAATTGGCAATCTGGAATCGAAAAAGAAGCATTCTGCTTATGAAATCAGAAGGGAAATTCTCTTCTTTCCAATTGAACGCTTTCAGAATGCTTTTTTTTTTGCTTCCAGATTGCAAATTAAAAACGCCAAAAGATTGAAGTGGCCTTGTTATTTTTTAGGATTGTTGCGAGTGTTTTCGTATGGATGAGTGCAATATTGTCGCCGCACATCCAAAAAAAAACCTTTTTTTGAGAAAAAATATTAAAAATCAACAGCTTTGTCCACAATTCCGTATAATAGCTTCTTCAAAGAGTCTTTCATTTTGCATTCAAACAAAACTGTTTTCAGTGTTGATGAGTGCGATATTGTCGCCGCACATCCAAAAAAAAAAAGACCTTTTTTTGAGAAAAAAATATTAAAAATCAACAGCTTTGTCCACAATTCCGTATAATAACTTTGTTCACAAAAATGTTCACCAAAAATGTTCAATCGAAAAGAAAACCAAACTTTGCCAAAACGTTATAAATTTATTTAAATGAATGCCAAGAATAATATGTTGCCTTGATGCCAGACTGAAATCGAATGCCAGAGAGCAAAAATTACAAACATGAAACTATCGAAGCCAAAGATAAAACTAAAAAGATGATGATGTCAATGACAGCTGGGCGCGTTCAGGATGCCATCGTTTTTTGCTCATGAATCTCAAACATCCCGGCCTCCTCTGAAACACTAGTTTCTGAATCCTCTGTGGTAAGTAGAATGACGACTTTTTGGATCGGTCGTTGCTTCGTAAAAGTCTTGCCTGTGATCTTGTCATAATGCTGTGTGGTTACTACTCGCACCAGCTGGTCCTCGCCTGGGTGTACTGCTGTTACTCGTCCAATACTCCATTGCGTTGGTGGAAGATTTTCGTTCTTGATTGCAACAATATCGCCTATCTTTACGTTTTGCTCTGCCTTGCGCCATTTGCTTCTCTGCTGAAGAGTTGAAAGGTATTCCTGATGCCAACGTTGCCATATGTCTTCAGTCCACCTCCGGACTAAGTTCCATTCCTTAACACGGTTCGTAGGTAAGTTCATATAGGTAGGTTCCGGAAGAGCAATAAGAGGACCTCCAGTCAGGAAATCAGCTGGGGTCAATGCCAACTTGTCGTCCGGATCGTCGTATAATGCCACCAATGGTCTGGAGTTCAAGCAAGCCTCGATGCGTATTAACAAAGTGTTGAACTGCTCATAGCTCATCGTCTCGTTGCCAACCACTCTTACTAGATGCCTTTTCAACGCCTTGACAGCAGCCTCCCAGATTCCACATTGGTGTGGTGCAGCCGGAGGAATAAAATGCCATGTTGTACCACGATGTGCCAATTGTTGCTTCACATGCTCGTTCTGCCATTCCTTTAAGTCTTCTTGAAGTTGACGATTCGCTCCATGAAAATTAGTGCCATTGTCAGAGTGAAGTTGTTCACATGGGCCTCGCCTGCTGATGAATCGTGAAAATGCGTTTAGAAATGCCTCTGATGATAGATCCGATGCGAGTTCAATATGGACTGCCTTCGTTGCCAAGCATACAAATATCGCCACGTAAGTTTTCGTTGTCGTCTTCGATCGCTTCGTGCCCAAACGAATTAGAAATGGGCCACAATAATCTACGCCTGAGATTAGAAATGAACGATGTCGAGTTACTCGATACCTTGGTAGGTCGCCCATTCGTTGCCTCGCTACAGCACCTCGTTGTAGGCGACAAATGACGCAGTTGTGTACATATGACTTCACAAGTGCCCGGCCTCCTATGATCCAATGTGTTTGTCTGATGATCTGAAGCATCAACTGTACGCCACCATGTAAAGTTGTTTGATGAACTTCCGAAACAATCAAGTAAGCGAGCCTGCCTTCCCTTGATAAGATTATGGGATGCCTTTGATCTGCATCTACGGCCGCTCGTTTAATCCGACCACCAACTCGTAAAATATGCCATTGCCTTTAGTCCAAGCGTGATAAGATGATCATTGCCTGATGCAAACGTTCTACACTGCATATATCGGAATCTGGCACCGTATGTCCCTTGCTGCTTGTGAAATGAAGTTGAAGAATGGAACCAGCATAAATAATATGGGCCATGATTCGTTTAAGCTTCGTTAGAGAATTTGTGCGATCTAAGAAATTGTAGAGCTGGCCATCCCGTCGTCTTGTCATTAGTAAATCGATTTGATTAACTCGTGTGTGTGTCATCCACACTCGTAATAACTCCTCTGGCATAACCTCATCCCAGCCAATGCCTGCTAACCATAGCCTCTGCATGAATATCTTTGCCTTGATGACGACTGGAGCTAGTAGTCCCGTAGGGTCGTAGAGTTTTGCTATGTCGCTGAGGCATTTACGTTTGGTGCCTATTACAGCGTCATCTAATTGTACTTCAAAGGACAGCATATCAAACTCGCTATCCCATTGCAAACCTAAAACGGAAAGATCTTTTGTATTTATTAGTAAAGGGTTCTTGCCTGAATCGCCTTGGCCAGTTATCGCCTGAATGACATCTTTGTTGTTCGACTGCCACTTTCGTAATTGCATGTGGCCTTGTTGTAAGATAAGGTCAACGTTCCTTGATCTGCAGATAGCGATCGCTGGAGTAGGAACGCTTGAGAGGTAGTCATCCACGTAGAAATCACTTTCGATGCTTCGCCTCGCCTCAATCGACTCGACCTCTGATTTGATAATACTGTAGTTGTCTCGAGCACATTGTTGTAGTGTGCGAACTGCCAAGTATGGACCAGAGCGTGTGCCATAAGTCACTGTTGTGAGCTGATACGTCTTAAGTTGATCGTTAGGGTCCTCTCGCCATAGTATTAGCTGCCATCGTTGATGATCGGGATTCACCATAACTTGTCGAAACATTTTTCTCGATGTCTGCTACTATAGCCACTCGATAAAGCCTGAAGCGTTGGATTATATTTGCCAATTTGTCTTGTATCACAGGGCCAATGTGTTGTACGTCATTGAGTGATACACCGTTGTCTGACTTCGCTGATGCATTAAATACCACCCGGAACTTGCTAGTGACTGCATGGTGAGGAATGTAGTAGCTCTGAGTGTCGTCGTTTGCCTTCGCCTCGTAGATCTTCATGTGGCCTAATGCTTGATACTCCTTCATGAAAGTGATATATTTTTCCAATATATCTGGTTGTGAATGCAGACGTCTCTCGTTCCGGTAAAACTGCTGCGTTGCCATTCGACGTGAATCACCAAGCTTCGGTTCGTCCGTTAAAAAAGGTATACTAACTACATACCGGCCATCTTCCTGTCGTTGCACTGTCTTTGCATATTTTCGTTCACATTCATCTATTGCCTCGCCATCATTCTTCGGATAAGTTGGTTCCTCCACTTGCCAAAAACGTAAAAGGACTTCTTCTAAATTTTCATCGCATCGTGTGTGCATACTTCTCGCCAAATTGTAGTGAATGAAATCAACTGGACCTGAGACCACCCAACCGAGATGTGTGTTCTGAGCATGTGGTTGGTTTGCCTCACCAGTAACAAGTCCATCCTTAACGATTAAACCCCAAACATCAGAGCCAATCAAAAGATCCACTGCGCCAGGATTGCCAAAGTTAGGGTCTGCTAGAGGCAGACCTTGTAAATGCTGCCATTGATCGGTGCCAATACGATAGGTAGGTAGGTCTGCAGTAATCTTCGTCAGAACAAAAGCATCAACTTGAATGCTGAAGTCCTGTTCCATTCGTGATTGGAGCTGTAACTTGGCTACGCCTCGTGCCTTTGGTCCTGGTACATCACCTGCGCCAGCGATGACCATGTCAAATTTCTGCCTCTTTATTCGTAATTGTTGTACGCATCGCTCGACGATAAATGTAACCTGAGAGCCTGTATCGCATAATGCACGTGCCAAAACTGGATTGCCTTGTGAGTCCAACAGAAGTACGTTTGCAGTTGCCAATAATGTAGTATGACCGTTGTAAATGAATGATGAAACAGCTGGAGCCTTGTCTAGTCAATTCTGTCGCTGACGTACTGACGGCACTGGACCTGAATTCGTATTCGTAGTAGCCTGGTTTTGTATCTTCGTTCGACAAAGGATTGTATGGTGCATGCCTTGACAATGCATACATTTACGTTTCGATAGGCAAGCTCGTGTGGCGTGACCTGGAGTCAGACAATTGAAACATAAATTCGTATCTTTAATCTTACCAAATCTCTCTGATGGGTTCAATGCACTCAAAGCTGAGCATCGTCCAATGAAATGTTCACCGTTGCAATAGTAGCAGTGACCTGGATCTGCTGTTGGTAAGTTGGTTCGTGTTAGCCTCGGAGTCGTGCTCGTAATTGTATGTGCCTTTGGCCTAGGCGTGGATTGTTGTTTATTGAAGCCTGCATTGCTCATTCGTTCTGCCAACGTACATCCCATGTGATCCAGGCCTCGTGCTCTGCCTTCGATAAAGTCAAGAAGCGTCTTCAATTTAGGGAGCTCAGTGCCCTTTTCCTGCACTTGATCGTAAGTTCAATTCCGCCATGATCTTTTCCGAAACAATAAAAACCAGCGTGCGTCGTGTGCAAATTGAAAAACTTTCGCCAAAACCAAACCGAAAACTGTACTTTTTACCGTTCGTCGTATGCCTTACAATGCAAAAATGTGCCTGTATGTATAACGGGACAACCGTTAGCCGTTGGCTTTGCTCACGTATATTCACGAAAAATCACAAAATTGCCTTGAAATTTGTTTTACGTTAATTGAGTTTCGTTATAATTCAACCAAAATGTTGAATATTCCTCACAGGAGGCACCAAAAATGTTCACAAAAATGTTCACCAAAAATGTTCAATCGAAAAGAAAACCAAACTTTGCCAAAACGTTATAAATTTATTTAAATGAATGCCAAGAATAATATGTTGCCTTGATGCCAGACTGAAATCGAATGCCAGAGAGCAAAAATTACAAACATGAAACTATCGAAGCCAAAGATAAAACTAAAAAGATGATGATGTCAATGACAGCTGGGCGCGTTCAGGATGCCATCGTTTTTTGCTCATGAATCTCAAACAAACTTCTTCAAAGAGTCTTTCATTTTGCATTCAAACAAAACTGTTTTCGTATGGATGAGTGCGGTATTGTCGCCGCACATCCAAAAAACCTTTTTTTGAGAAAAAATATTAAAAATCAACAGCTTTGTCCACAATTCCGTATAATAGCTTCTTCAAAGAGTCTTTCATTTAGCATTCAAACAAAACTGTTTTCAGGAATATTGCCGGAGATACTGCAGCCTTCCATCGTGCACGCTCCCTCGCATGCACTCTCCAGTCGCCGAAACCATAAGCGCTCTGGCATCCGCAGTCACTTGGTCTTTGTACCGTAGGTTCGGTCTTCCTTGTCGTCTCGAATCTGCGCGCTGCGATGAGAAGACTTTCTTGGCTGGAGCGTTGTCTTCCATTCGATTGGATTTTCATTTTAGTTTTGTCCTGTCTGCTGCGAACTGCTAATCTAATCATCGTGCTTCGTGCGTCGTCATTCGCATTCCTCATTTTGAAAATTAAAAGTGGGCTGGTTTCTTTTTGCATAATTTTTTTTTATTGAAGTGAAATAAATTAAAAAATATAAAAGGTTAGAAATAAGAAGTAAGAATTATAATATGATTAAGAATGTAATCGCCTGTGCGGTCTATTGCTGAGAAACAAAGATTGAACTGGCCTTTTTATTTGTTAGGATTGTTGCTGGCGAGTGTTTTCGTATGGATGAGTGCGGTATTGTCGCCGCACATCCAAAAAAAAAAAACCTTTTTTTGAGAAAAAATATTAAAAATCAACAGCTTTGTCCACAATTCCGTATAATAGCTTCTTCAAAGAGTCTTTCATTTAGCATTCAAAGAAAACAAAACCTTATTTTGAGAAAAACTATTAAAAATCAACAGCTTTGTCCACAATTCCGTATAATAGCTTCTTCAAAGAGTCTTTCATTTTGCATTCAAACAAAACTTGCGCTAAGGAAAAAAAACTTACAGCGTGTTGCTCTCGACCAACGTAGCCCTCATGGTCTCGAGAACCAAAAATTGATTTTGCCATCTCCATGTTTATGGTTCTAACAATTGATTTTTGTATAAAATTGTTAATTTAACATTAGATTTTCAGGATTTTTCGCGGATTAAGGAAATTGTGTTTTTGCTGTAAACAAATAAAAGTTTTACGTTATCACTTTTTTCTTTTCGATGACATATGCGACAAATGTCAACGTCATGTTTCAAAAAGGGAAATTTGTAAATGGACGTGTTCAGAATGCATTAAAATTTTACGTTTTTCATTGGCCTTGTTCACACGTGAAGAAAATCGAAATTTTTCTTTGATTAGTGATGGCGAGCGGGATTGCTTGCAGAAGACGTAAGGGGAAGGAAAAAATCAAAAAATTTAAAAAGATTGAGTGTAGAAATCTGACGTTCTTCTTTATGTTCTTCTCTTATCGCCTTTTTTTTCATTTTATGTTTGTTGAACAGAAGTAAACTGTCAATATTACTTCATTATTCTTTTTGATTCTGTTTTCTGCGCTTAAATAAAATACAAAACATAAAGGAGTAATCAAAACCTACAGAAGGAAAATACTCACGTATGAACACAATCGTTCTTCACATGTGAACAAGGCCATTTGGTTTACCAAAAGTGGAATACAAAATTTGCAATTGGACATCGGGGCATTGCGAATTTGTCCGTTTGCACCTCTGTGGTGGATGATTGCAGAGCCAGATCTAGTTGGAATGAGTTTGAAACTCTATGTTTCGTCCAAAATGTATTCTTGATTTGATTGCATTATTTTGGAAAAGAATTATCATTGAAAGTATTACTGTTATATTAAGAAAAAAATAGTGTTCCTACTAGAACTAAGGGTTAATACATGTGCTTAGAGCTTTGTTTTCACAAAATTTCTCAGCGATTTGGAAGGCGAATTTTTGACAGCTGTCAAATTAGATAATTAAGAGCTGAACATAATGCAGTCGCCAGTCTTCCGGCAACTAATCTGCCAGCTGTCAAAAATTCGCCTTCCAAATCGCTGAGAAATTTTGTGAACACAATAGTCGCGCGACGTCCTGTGGCACTCGGATTCGATTTATAAAACAAACAGGTCTTTGACTCTTTTTTTTTTTGGGAAATTTTCATTCATTATAAATCAGCTGACTTTTGAAGTTTCACTTTTTTGTTATTGGTTGTTCTTATTTGATTTTGATGCAAAAGTAAAAAGCAACGTTTCAAAAATCAATATAAAGTTTTATCAAAACAAGAAAAGCTGAAAAAAGTATCAACAAGATTGTCGGGTGAATATCAAACCAATTTTAACTTGTTAGTCTAAACCAGCCATACTCAACCTTTTTTTAATGGCCACATTGATAATTTTGTAGTGCTACCCCGGGCCACAAGAAATTTTTTTTATCGTAAATAATAATTCTCATTTTAATGTGCATAGTAGTAGGTAGTAAGCTAGCTCGGTGACCCAATTAGCACTGAGTCCGCTTTTTTGATACCATAAAAACTCATTTGACCTATAAAATTAGATCGCAAGCTGGCGATCTCAAGTTCGAAGAGGAACTGCAACAATTTGTTGCGTTTAGAAAGGAGATCAAATCTTTGATCTTTCGGTCGGAAAGCTCATTAAGGTCATTGATGAAGGACTTTCCCAATGATTTGGCTCTCGTTTTGGACACTTACACAAGAAGTGAAGAACAGTTTCCTTTTCTCGCTGGCCCCCACAACTACGACAGAAAGTATTGCGAAGAATGCCCAGCTAAGATGCGTGTTCCACAACAGGCCAGTGTCCGATGCATGTTGCACCAATCCTGGCTATGTCTAAAAATGAAAAAATGAGAAGATACTGCCCTTCATAGAGGAATGTTGACTCTAATTATGAGGATGATGTGGACGAGCCAAGCGCTTGAATAGACGCCTGGACTGTCCGAAAAGATAACTGTATTGCGGTTTTGATTTTGATCTAGTTTTAGTAATTTGCATGCTTCCTTAATCGCGAGTAGTTCAGCCTGAAATACACTAGCAAAGTCAGGAAGTCGCAAAGACCTGGAGACATTTAAAGACTCGGATAAAATTCCTGCACCGACCTTCCACTGCTGTACGTTCTAGTTCTAGAATATATTTTTCTCACGTTTTTCTGCAGTCACTCGATATTTTAGGAATTTATTAAACGCCGCGGGCCAACTTTTATAAGCTCGCGGGCCACATTCGGCCCATGGGCCGCAGGTTGAGTATAATTGGTCTAAACGATAGAAAAGAAATACTTGAATTTCTCGTTAAAATTTCGAAAAAAATTAGTTTGAAGTTAAAAAAAAAAGTTCAAAATTTCAATATTTTGACTTTGAAGATAAATTTTTCGAAAAATATTCCTGAAAACAGTTTTGCTTCGATGCAAATTGAAAGAGGCACTTCTTATAGCCTATTCCCACCGACTGGATTAAGCTTATGTGATTTATAAATCAAGAAAGGCGGTCCCACTGAACTTTTTACCTGATTTAGCTTGACACTCAAATCTAAAATCTAATCTTGACATTACTTTTGAATTTTTCAATAAAATATATTAATATATGACACAAAATTTGATTTTTGACTGTCAAAAAAAAAAAAAATGAATTCAAAATGAATTTTATTCATTACTTGAGCATGAAATTATTCAGCCTGGAAACAAGTTAAATCAAGTCATTTCAAATCATTGAAAATGTATGGCAAATCATGAAGTTAATTATGTGATTTAGCTAAATCAACTTGATTTAGCTAAATCACGTTGGTGGGAACAGGCTATTAGCTTTGCAAGAAGGTATCTGGACAAATGAAATATTTCTGATTTTAAACAATATAAAAAACAAAAAGTTAAAAAAAAACATCATCCAAATTCGAGGTGTTTCTGAGGGCTTTCTTAAAAAAAGCTTCAACGACTCCACTATTTATAATTATTATAATAGTTTTGTAAAACAAAAAAATTAAATTGTCAAACCCTTCAATTTACTTGTTTAACAGATCTGAACAAATAATATGGATGACCTAGAAATTAGAAATCTTCTCAAAAGCCACAATATTGTTCCAAATACAACAGTTCGTAATACCAATGATGGAGCAGGTACAATGGAACTATTGAATGTTCTAACAGAGGCTCAATCTTACACAAATCTAGACGATGCAAACAATACTTCTGTTGCTTATGAAGAAGATATGGACAATGAATTGTTTCATTTGTTGTCTAACTGGGGGTTTGTGGACTTTTACGATTATTTAAAAAGTTGCAAACTTAGCGTTGACGTCTTAAAAGTCATTGATAATGAGGACTTGAAAGAAATTTTTGCCAATAAGGACATTGGAGTCAGGTTTGAGTTTAAGCGCAAACTCTTGCAATGGCGGCGAGAAAATGTAAAAAGTTTAGTACATATTCAAGTTTTAAATAAGATAGATTTTTCTTTTCTTTAGGGATTCGGTGTTCCATGTGATTTACCTGAAGACATTGCAAAAAGCATTAAAATTTTAGTAGAAGACCATTTGAAGGATATAACATCTTCATCAACAATAAGCATATCAAGAACCCCATCACCTTCCCCCTCAAATTATTCAACTTGTTCAAATCCTGCATCACCCAGCATTGGATCTTATAATTTTGTATGTACTTCCGTTTATTTCTTTCATATTTCAATTATTTTGTTATTATTCACTAATTTTTTTCGCTATCTTTTTAAAATGTTTTTTGATGTGATAGTATGCATAATGTATCCATTTAGAAGAATAACTTTAACTTTAACAAATTGATGAAAAAAAAAAAACATTTTAAATATGAAAAGATTTGTTAAGAGTTTTAAATTAAAAAAGGACTAAAACAAATTGTTTTTCCAGTTAGGTCCAGCCAGAAAAGACATTTATCCTCTCACTGTTTTCAACCTCACTGAAAAATTCGCAAAAGAAAAAACATGGTTTTCACATATTTCTTTTAATTTCGTTACAAAAAATGAGTGCCTTTTGCGAAAATTTTAGAAATAAAAGGTATGCGCAAGTTGTAGCCAACAATGTTCTTGACAAGAAAACTGATTCGCCCCGTTTAGGTGGTACCAAATTTCAGCGAGGTTGGAATAATTCTGAACTTATGATTTGTGTTCTATTTTGATTGCTTTAATAAAATTCTCAATAAAATCTGATTTCATCAACTTCAATCCTATATTCGATAGGATATTGACACCATTCTCAATGAGCATCCATCAGGCACTTTTGTGCTTACTGATTATAAGAAAAATAATAGAATTGGTGATTCATCCAGGCAAATTTTAATTGATTGCATTTCATCTTGGCTTATGAAAAACTACCAGTCAGTATCCCGGAAGGAATTCTCAAACATAGCAGAGAAAATTCAAGAACGTTTCGGCGAAGATAAAGTTACTTAGAATCTAGGAAGTTATTTTAATATATTGTTTCTATAGTAATTTTTTTTAAACAGAACATTTACTACTCTGCACCACCAAAGGGAAAAAAAGAGAATCCTTCAGGACGGCTATACAGTCGTTTCTATAACACAAAACGGCGATTTAAACAAATAGGGGTAGATTTCCTTCCTCCTTTTGCTGAGGAGCCAAGTTCGGAAACTTCTTCAATTATTGAAGTTGAAGAAACTGAAGTAGCTCTAGGTATGACATTAATTTATTTGTAATTATTGAATAAGTTGCTTTCCTGCTCCGCATTTCGATTATAGCTAATACGCTTATAGATTTTGTTTTTAAATCAAGTAGGAATTTTATATTTTCTACAAAACGGTTTTTCTCATAGCTGAAGCAAAATGGTTGCAAATGAATAAGGAACCGTGGGATGAAGTGAAAGTAAAGTGGAGGAGGACACATGCACTGAGACTTAAAGATGTGCGAATGCTAAAATTCGCAGAGTTTTTAAATAACTGGCCACTCTTAAGGCATTCGGCTGGAATAACTTTAGTAAGCACTCCTAATTAGCTAATTCTATTTGTGTCCTTATTATTAATTTTAACTTAGTTATGTTCCTTACTTAAATAAATTGGAAAAATTAACGCGTTTAAATTTTAGATCGATGCTGATTTCGCAGTGCTCTACCCTGGAAAAGAAAATAGTCTCATCGGGAAATGGGATTATTTTAAATCCCTAATAATCCCAGTCTTCAATGAAAAAGTCAAGGACAAATATTGTCAGGATCTACTCTTGGATCTAAATAAAAAAGATTTTAAAAAAGGTATTTTCAATTATGATTTACATTAAGAGCATGTAAATGAATATTTTTCTTTGTTTTTATTTTTAGGACCAGAAGATGTTCTAATTTTAGAACTTTTGCACGCCATACTTCCTCCATCAGCACGACAAACCAAACAGCAGGCAACAGAATGCAAAAGGCGAAAGTATTATAAACATACTATCAAAGACTCCCAGGAATTATTTATCCAGAGGGTGAAGGAAGCAAACAACTTTAATCCGGCAGTGGATAAACTTGCCGAAAAGGTGAGAGAGCTTGGGCAGAGCTTGCAACCTTTCGTTATTTACTGCATGTTTAATAACACTTTTATTACCTACTATAACGATTTAAAATACAAATTTTCCTCGATATTACCTGCTCTAGACTTATGTCTAAAAATATTTTTTGTATTTAATCTTGAATATCCAACAGCCTGTAGGACTGTTTGGATTTTTCTTCAAAAATATTTTTACGACATCGAGACTAAAGAAAGAGTCCCAGCAGATATACTTGTATTAATAGAACTTTTGAAGCAGCGACAAAATGCTTAAATAAATTATTTATTCATTTATGTAAAGGAAGCAAATTTTTATTCATTTTTTTTCATTTTTAAATCTCCTCTTAAATTTTAAAATCCTTGTTTACACACTTACTGCTGTATGCAAGTGTATATCAACAACCACTTGTAACTTTTAAGTCCTTTTATAATTTACTGCACCTTTGATAGCACTTTTATGACACTTTAAGAATCCTTTAAATCCTTTAACACACTTATAGCTGTATCACTCTACCTATCGATCGATAACACTTAAGTGTTTATCAACAACCACTTGTAACTTTTAAGTCCTTTTATAATTTACTGCACCTTTGATAACACACTATCAAAGACTCCCAGGAATTATTTATCCAGAGGGTGAAGGAAGCAAACGACTTTAATCCGGCAGTGGATAAACAACCACTTGTAACTTTTAAGTCCTTTTATAATTTACTGCACCTTTGATAGCACTTTTATGAGACTTTAAGAATCCTTTAAATCCTTTAACACACTTATAGCTGTATCACTCTACCTATCGATCGATAACACTTATTAAGTGTTTATCAACAACCACTTGTAACTTTTAAGTCCTTTTATAATTTACTGCACCTTTGATAGCACTTTTATGACACTTTAAGAATCCTTTAAATCCTTTAACACACTTATAGCTGTATCACTCTACCTATCGATCGATAACACTTATTAAGTGTTTATCAACAACCACTTGTAACTTTTAAGTCCTTTTATAATTTACTGCACCTTTGATAGCACTTTTATGACACTTTAAGAATCCTTTAAATCCTTTAACACACTTATAGCTGTATCACTCTACCTATCGATCGATAACACTTATTAAGTGTTTATCAACAACCACTTCTAACTTTTAAGTGCTTTTATAATTTACTGCACTTTTGATAACACTTTTAGAATCCTTCAACATCAATATCCTTCAACAACATGTTTAAATGCGGTCTTGACCTGTGTAAAGAAAGCAAATTTTTTGAAGATGTGAATAATCTTGTATTACATTACAAGGTTATTCACAATTTTAAGCCCCAAGATGACTATCGCTGTTTCAACTGTAGGCAAGTTTATAACTTAAAAAGTTTTAGGAGGCATTTTAAACGTTCCTGCAAAAACATTAATATTAGTACAGATACAATATCACATACCTCCGAAAATGTTTTTGCAAATGAAAAGACATATCAAAATCTTCCACTAAAGGATGAGAATGCCCACCTGATGGAAAATTTTGATATTTTAAAAATTGTTAAAAAATCTTCCATTAATTTTTTGAGTAGCTTATATGGCAATCCAAATTTGGACAAGGCGATTAAACTGTTTTCTGATGGACTTGATCTTAATATTTCTGAAGAACAAATTGATAATGTTTATGTGAAACCCATTAAGAATAAACTTTCAGACAAAAATAGTGAATTTAATGGTAACATTCTGTGCGTTAAATTTTGCTCTTACAATATAAAACAAAAACTGATGAATAAGAAAAAAGTAAACAAAAAACGTTTGACACCTAGTTTGTTTGGATCTGAATATAAAAACAAAGTACCCATTTATATTAATGATAGTTTATCTTTTCATATGAGAGAATTAAGAAAAGCTGCCCTGATTGTAAAAAAATCAAATAACTATAAGTATTTGTGGGTCAAAAATTCAGAACTGTTTATGAGAAAAATTGATGGTGATAAAATTATTAAAATTAAATGCTTAGATGATTTAAATAACCTTTAATTATAATGCCTTTTGATACTTTTAATAACTTTAATTCCATTAGTAATATTAAATCTTCATGTAACTTTGATTGTGATGTCTTGTCAAGTGTTTTCCAAAATAACCAAAACAATATACATTCTGAAAATTTTTATATTATTCATCAAAACATACGTAGCCTTCGCGCAAATTTTGATTCATTATTGCTCAACATTGATGTGTGTTTAAACAAGCCTGATTTCATTTTTGTATCGGAAATTTGGATTTTTGATTATGAGAGAGATAATTTTATGATTCCTGGCTACGATTTTTATGCTACTTGTAATAATGATTATTCTTCTGGTGGTGTTGGTGTGTTCATTAAAATGGAGTATACTCATTCTGAAATTATTTACAAAAATTTAAATTCTGCAGATGTTATACAAGTTAATTTTTTACTAAACAACGTTAAATTAGTGTTATTATGTGCGTATAGATTTCAAAATGGTAGTGGAGATGTCTTTTTTGAGGAGTTAAATGATTTGTTGTTGCAAGATAAATCAAAAAATTGTATCTTATTGGGCGATTTCAACATTGACCTTCTTTCAAAATCTAAGTTAGTGGATAGTTATTTGTCGTTATTAGCTGGTCATGGTTTTGATTGTTGCATAAATGTACCTACACGTATCACGAATTACTCCCGAACTTGCATCGACCATATTTTTACAAGACAAAGCAGAGTTCATGATTATAACCTAGTTAGTTCTATGGCTGATTTTGGTATAACAGATCACTGTATGACCAGTATTCACTTTGTAGGAATAAATAAAAATAACAATATTAATAATATTCCCCATCCCATACCAGTGAAAAAAATTGATTTTGTTAAGCTTAACTATTTTCTCCGCTTTGAGTTTTGGGACAAGGTTTATGATGAAACTGATCCCACTATTGCTTTCGACAATTTTATTGATATACTTAATTCTCATGTTACTATATGTACTACAACCTATGCTAAATCGCGTAAAACTAAACGTTTAAAAGAATGGATGACAGGTCATTTATTGAATAGAATTGCGCAAAAAAATAAGCTTCAACGTAAATGTAAAAAGTATCCCAATAACACCTCTCTTAAAGCAAGCTTCAAATCACTTTGTAAGGAAATTAATAACGAGATCAAAACATGCAAGGAAGATTTTTATACGAATGAATTGGCTAAAAACAAAGGTAATCTGAAAGGTGAATGGAATATTGTCAATAAAATTTTAAACCGCAATGATCGTGTTGATAAACCACTCATATTAGTTGATGGCAATAATAGTATCTCTGATCCAACACAGGTAAGTAATAAATTTAATGAGTTCTTTGTTTCGATTGCCAACAATTTATCAAATGAATTCTTTAGTAATGCAAGTGATGATGTTGTTGTTAATGGTATAACACATGACAGATTCTTATGTCAGAGTTTAGTCTTTGATCCTATTTCATCTAGTGAAGTGCTTTATTTTATAAAATCTTTAAAAAATTCAAACTCTACAACATCTGATGGAACCTCTAATTTGATCTTCAAAAATATTGCATTTAATATAATCGATATTCTTGCACATATTTTCAACAAGAGTGTCTATTATGGAATTTTTCCCAGTGCACTAAAGAAAGCTGAAGTTATTCCCCTGCACAAAAAGTCAAACACTTCGGATGTCAACAATTATAGGCCTATTTCTCTGTTACCCGTTTGTGCTAAATTGTTTGAAAAATGTATGAAGACAAGAATTTTAAAATTCTTAAATAATAACAATTTTTTCAATAATTGCCAATTTGGGTTTCGCTCTGGTAGATCTACTGAAGATGCTCTCTTGAAGTTTTGTTCTGAAGTTTATAATTGTATTAATAATAATCTGTTTACTGCTGGGCTTTTTATTGATCTTACTAAAGCATTTGACCTAGTTGACCATGGTATCCTCTTAGATAAGCTTTACAAAGCGGGAATTCGTGGCTTTGTTTATAATTGGTTTGCTTCCTATATATCTAACCGAACGCAAATGGTTAAAATTAATAATTCTTTTAGTAAACTGTGCTACATAACTATTGGCGTCCCGCAAGGTTCAGTCTTAGGTCCTTTGCTCTTTCTCGTTTATATCAATTCTATTTTTGATCAAAACTTTGTTGGTACCCCAACAGCTTTTGCTGATGACATAGCATTCTCCTATGGTTGTAAGTCACCTCTTGATCTCTTTGCTGGCATCAACGCTGATATGGACATTCTAAGACGTTGGTTCTATATTCATAAAATGATTTTGAGTTGTAAGACTAAATTGATGTATTTCAGTTTATCAGGTTCTTCATTAGTGGATTGTGATATTATCTACCATTCTTCTGATTGCCTTAAATTTGGTTTGAGAATTGATCAGTGTTTTTCGGAAAATTTTTCATTTTGCGCTAATGTGCCTTGCTCTAAATTTTGTTTCCGTATTGAATTTGTACATTCTTTCAAGTATCTGGGAGTCATTCTTGATAGTAAACTAAGCTGGACCGATCATACTGACTCATTAAAAAAATATCTTTTGTGCTGTTCTAGGCCTTTTACAATTTAAGTTCTTATTGCTCTAAACAACTTCTTGTCATGGTTTATTATGGTATTGTTCAATCAAAGATTCAATATGGCTTAACTTGTTGGGGTGGTGCTTATTCGAATAAAATTAATCCACTCGTTGTTTCTCAAAAGCATATTGTACGTATTATTTGTAATAAAAGTCGTTTTCATTCTAGTTTTGTCCTGTTCCAGGGTCTTAAAATCCTTCCATTAAAGCATCTCTACTACTATAAAGTTCTTAAGATATTTTTCATCAGAAGTGGTCATCTATGTTTAAGAAGGAATGACTTACATAATTTGCGTGTTAATCACAGTAATTATGTCAATATTCCTTCTTTTAGTAAAATGCATTTCAAAAGGTTCTTTACAGTAGTGGCTCCTACATTGTTTAACAAATTACCCGATTCCATTCGACGTTTAAGGAAGTTACAAGTATTTCTCGTTAAAATAAAATCTTGGCTTTTTAATTTCGACACTTATCAAATTGAAAATTTAAATTGATAGAAAAGTAAGAAATTAAAGGATAAAATATGATAATTTAAAAGACAATTATCTAAAACTTGGTACTTAGCCTCACACACTAGTTATAAAATGTTGGTTCTTTTTGTTTAATGTTCTGGTTCAATCGATACTAGCTTCAGCTATATGCTCGCTATAGATTGTATCCATTTCATTTATTGTATAGGTTTTGGTTTTAACGTGTCTTAAATTTATTGTTATTGAAGAGCACACTTTACAAGTTACTATCTCTTAAATGTTGAATTTTTTATATTAACTCTTCTTTATAAGTTTAAATGATTATTTATTATAAACCTCTACCTATGTAAATGAATGAATAAATAAATACAAATACAAATACAAATACAAATACAATACAAAATTAGTGGAAGAAATAATACAAGACCTGACTGAGGAGTTTTTAAAAATTATATTCTTAAAAATTTATATAGACTTTTCCGCTCATATTAATGTCATTAAGGAAAAGAGTTTTAAAAACGTATTAACGGCTTTACAAAATCCTTTTGAAAGTGTAAATACTTTTCACAAATTTGTTCAGATAGCAAAAGAGTGTAGTTTATACAGCGATCCTTCTAGTTTCGTTATAAACAACGAAGTATGCGTAGTTGGTGGAATGACTCCATCAGTTGATGTGGTTGAATCTGACGGAATAATCTTACCCTTGCAGTCTCAATTTAAAAAGTTTTTTGAATTACCAGGTTTATATGAATCAGTTCATGAAAATATGAAGAATATTGTTTCTAAATCCGTCCCTCATTTAATAACTACAAACATTTGGAAAGAGAGAATTTCAAATTTTCCTTTAGTAAAGCAAAAAAACGTTATTCCTTTTAATTTATATTTTGACGATTTTGAGTCAAATAATCCATTAGGATCCCATGGTGGCTGTCATTCTATTGGCGCTGTATATTACAATTTCCCTACTCTTCCCCAGTGGATTTCTTCTGAATTAGACAACATATTTGTAGCTATGTTATGTTACTCGAAGTATAAAATTCATGGTGAAAATGCTATATTTTGCAACCTTGTAAACGAAATAAGAAAATTAGAAGAAACTGGAGTTACTATAAAACTACATTCTGGCGAATCTCACCAAATTTTTTTTGTGTTAGGTGTTATCACAGGTGATAACCTAGGACTAAATACAATTATGGGATACACAAAAAGTTTTAGCTCACAATTCCCTTGTCGTATTTGTAAATGCACAAAATCCGAAATTTACAAAAACTGTGAAGATAGCAATAATCTTTACAGAAATATAGAAAACTACAACATTGATATTATGCAGTATTCAAAAATTAATGAAAGAATTGCAAAAACTGGTATAAGGGAAGTGTCAGTATTTAACAACATTCCATCGTTCCACGTTGTTCAAAATTTAACTGTTGATGTAATGCACGATTTGTTTGAAGGGGTTTGCCATTACGACTTATGTGCACTCATCAACCAATTTGTTATTCAAGACAACTTCTTTACATTAGATGTTCTTAATAACAGAACTCAATTTTTTATCTATGGTGAAACTGAAATTAGAAACAAACCCACAGTAATAAAACCCGAGCATATTAAAAAAAATAAGTTAAATATGTCGGCCAAAGAAATGTGGTCTTTTTGTCGTTTATTGCCAATTATGATTGGTGATCTCATACCAATACAAAATAAGCACTGGGAACTAGTAATCACTCTTAACAAAATCATTGATATTGTCTTGAAATCTAATTTTCAACAAACTGATCTTTTAATATTAGAAAACCTCATTTCTAAGCACCATAATTTATATACAGTGCAACACGCTTATAAGAAAGTCTGAAAATCCCGGACATTTCTTTCTTATATCCGAGTTTTTCTTATATGCAAACAACGGATATAAGAAAGAAAATTTCTTACATAAGCAACACGGATATAAGAAAAGAAATGTCTTATAAATAAAAAACAATGTATAAAGTTTTTGAAAATTATGACCTCAAAACAAAAAAAAAAACAACTAAAAGTTTTTATTTTCAAACGTGAGAATATTTAGCGTCTGTTTCACAATATACAGGTAAAGTCCGAGTTAAGCAGCTTGGAAGATAACTAGCAGTTTAAATTCAAAATAGCGTTTCATAAAATCTGAGTAGAGTTAACTAGTAGTTAAAGTATCAAGTAACTTATAGGGAGGATGAAGTGCCCTATAAAGTAGTTAACTGGCAGTTAATAGAATAAAAATTCTGAAAAAGCAAGGATTAGCCTTTTTTTTAATAAATATAGAATTAAAAGTCTGCAAAGGCAAGGATTTGTCATTTGTTTTTAATAAAAATAAAATTATTAAATTTAAAGAAAAAGACAAAAATCTTTTTCAGGCAAAATATATTAATTTATCATAACGATATCGAGGTAAAGTCCCTCGTCCCTAGTAAGTCTGAAAGGCAAAATTTTTTCATTTTTTCCAATAAAATGGATATTCTTTTCGACACTTCAAAAAATGTACCTGAGGGTTGAATTTCTGATGAAAAAATATAGCAAATACTTCTTTTTTGATTTCATGTTTGTCAAAACATTTTTAACTGGACAAATTTTTTGATGTGAAACACAAAACTCACTAACAGAAGGATTTAACTGGCAGTTTATTTAAGTGGCAGGTAACTAATCAGAACATTATTTATACACTGTGAAACAGACGCTTAATATAACAAAAATAAATAAAAATAAGTATTTTCTTCAATAAGCAAAATATTGCATACCTGCACAATTAAATTCGGAGAGTAATATTATTATACAAGCTTCATATTTATAGGAACTGTTTATATGTCAGCAATATATAAAAAAATAGTCTTCGATTTTTTTCTGAATGTTATCCTTAGAATGTCTTTGAAAAGATGTTCTTGAATAGAATCCAAACTCTGTTCTTCGTCACTATCAAAAAAACCGCTTTAAGAGAAAGAACGCTTCAATTGCTTCGGTCCTAGTTGGCGGTGGTAGTAACTGTAAACCTTCGTCTTCTCGTTCAACTAAATCTGGTTCCTCGTACCCATCTGATCCATCTGTCATCATTTGCATTTCATTTCTGAGATCTCTTTCGTTTATTTCTCCGAAACATTCTGCATTTTCAAAGCTTTCAAGGTAACGGAATTCAACATCAAATTCATTTAAAGTAGAGCTGAAGTTAGTTTCTTATATGCGTCCTTTTTTTTCTTGAAAATTTGTAGTGTGCATTAAAATGTATTTCTTATAAACGTGTTTTTCTTATATGCGAGTTTCTTATATACGTTCAATTTCAGAGAGAAATTTAAGAAAAAGACATGGTGTTTTAGGTTGCGTTTCTTATAAGCGAGTTTTTCTTATATGAGTGTTTCTTATATCCGTAAAATACTGTATCGAACTTTTTAAGGAAAATTTAAAGCCTAAGTTTCATTTTATGGTCCATTATCCGTATGTTATGCGAATGATAGGGCCATTGAAACATTTTTGGTCATTTAGATTTGAGTCAAAACATAAAGTCCTTAAAAGTTATTGCAACAATACAACTTCTAGAAGAAATTTACCTTTGTCCTTAGGAATAAAATCAAGTTTAATTTTTTGTAAAAGAATAATTTCTGGTAGAGGAATCCCGGAAATGATTTCCAAACAATCAAAACCAGGACTACTACTAAAAAATCAGCCTTTTTTCTTAGAAATACAAAATATTTTCGGAACAGAAGATTTTCATGAACTTATCTGTTACAAAAGTCTGACTTATTGTAAAGTAACTTACACGCATAACGAATATGTTAGTATTTCAACTGTTACAACAAACATTTATAGAATTGAATGTTTGATAATACTTCAAGACTGCCCTTATGTTGTTTGTGAAAAAGTTAATACTTCCATATATCTAGATCACTTTAACTCTTACGAGATTTATAATGGTTCACAGAAAGTGTTTTATATTTTAAAAATTAAAGACTTAAACGGACCACCAGTTTCCCATTTCTCTAATCCGAATGGAAAAAAATATACATTTGTTAAATTCTTTTAAATCTCCTCCTTAATTTTAAAATCCTTGAAACCCGTTTAAACACTTACAGCTATATCACTCTACCTATCGATCGATAACACTTAAGTGTTTATCAACAACCACTTGTAACTTTTAAGTCCTTTTATAATTTACTGCACCTTTGATAGCACTTTTATGACACTTTAAGAATCCTTTAAATCCTTTAACGCACTTATAGCTGTATCACTCTACCTATCGATCGATAACACTTATTAAGTGTTTATCAACAACCACTTGTAACTTTTAAGTCCTTTTATAATTTACTGCACCTTTGATAGCACTTTTATGACACTTTAAGAATCCTTTAAATCCCTTAACGCACTTATAGCTGTATCACTCTACCTATCGATCGATAACACTTATTAAGTGTTTATCAACAACCACTTGTAACTTTTAAGTCCTTTTATAATTTACTGCACCTTTGATAGCACTTTTATGACACTTTAAGAATCCTTTAAATCCTTTAACACACTTATAGCTGTATCACTCTACCTATCGATCGATAACACTTATTAAGTGTTTATCAACAACCACTTGTAACTTTTAAGTCCTTTTATAATTTACTGCTCCTTTGATAACACTTTTATGACACTTTTAGAATCCTTCAAATCCGTTAATACACTTACTTCTGAACTTATAATTTGTGTTCTATTTTGATTGCACTATTATATTCTCAATGAAATCTGATTTCATCAACTTCAATCCTATAATCGATAGGATATTGACACCATTCTCAATGAGCATCCATCAGGCACTTTTGTGCTTACTGATTATAAGAAAAATAATAGAATTGGTGATTCATCCAGGCAAATTTTAATTGATTGCCATATTTTTTTTTAATTGACAAACAACGAATATTCTTGTTTAGTTTTGTATGATTCAAAAAACGTTTTATGTTCTCATAAAAAGGTCCTTGAACCAATGGTTTAATTAACTAAACTTAATTTTTTTAAATCTCCTCTAGAATTTAAAAGATCCTTTTAATCTGCTTATACTTACAGCAGAGTTTGCATACAGAATTTTTGTAGTAATTTATTACATTAATAAAAATATATATAAAAATTTGCTTTCAAACTTTAAATTAAAAATTGTTAAGACAAATTGTAACCTAAGCTAAGAAATAAAATTATGATAGTTAACCTAACTAAATGATAGTAACAAAAGCATCAAAAAATAGTTTTGTATAATGTTTTCTAATTTAAGAATTATTGTTCCAATAAAATCTGTGTACTTTAGATGATAAATCGTGTACGCTTTTTCTTTTTAATAGAAGTTTCAGGTGGAAAATCAACAGTCTCAGCAAATAGTGTTAACTGATCACACTTGCTTCAATGACAATGAATCTGCAACAAAAACATCATTAAAAGAATTGATGTTTTTTGGAACAATAAGAGTGAGTCATCAATGTCATTGCTGATAAGACACATTCACTGTTTGTCAACAACATTGTTGATACTTTTTATACGAAAAACCGAAAGTCAAACATAAACAGGTGCGGGGAAATAACTCCACGGGAACAAACTCCACTGAGGGATTTACTTCCCACCAAGTGAGAACTTACTCCACTTTTGTAAAGTGTAGTTAGTTCCCATGTACAGTGGGAATTAAATTCATCAAAAAATTAGTGGATCTAATTCCCTTCAAATATGAAATAATTTGTCACTTTAATTGAGAAAAATTTAAAATAAGAATTCAAGTATACTGAGCAATTTTGTTTGTGAAATTAAAATAAATGTCTTAGAAACGAAGTCATTCCGAAATTCAGTTTTTAAGACTGAAAATAATTTAAAAAAATCGCATGTACAAAAATATTGAGAAACTTAGTCATTCGGAAACCCATTTTTAAGAATCTGACCCCCTATATGGTCATTCATTAATTTTAAACATTTTCTAAAACGGTATATAACGCTGTAAGTTTATGTGACATAAAGAAAACTTTTTCCAATGCAAACATTCTTCTGAAGTTTGGTGTTCGGTGAGAGTAGGGCATTCTACAAGCACACTGTACTTGAACCCAGTTTCATCTTGTTGCATCTTTTTGTCCCCTTAAATAACTGAGCTATTTCAATAACATTAAAAGTTCCATCAGAAAGACATTTTTTTACTGACTCTATTAACTCTACAATCCCTCTCAAATGGTTTAAAAAATTGTATTATTAAGTATTTGGAGCTTGAAAAAATTGCAAGCGAGCGAAGCGAGCGGAAAAAATTTTGCCCAAAAGAGAATCAATTTGGGGTGTGAAAATAAAAAAATTCGCGCGAATTTTTTTTATTTTCACACCCCAAATTGATTCTCTTTTGGGCAAAATTTTTTCCGCTCGCTTCGCTCCCAATCAAACCAAATTGATTTGAGTGTTACAGATAGTCATCATCCTCAGACCAAGGTGAAAAAAGATACTCAAAATGAATCATTGCAGTGCAGCAGTGCTTTCCAGACACTAGCATGCTTTCCCAAATTAAAGGAAACGGCAACAGCTTTGAAAATGAATTGCTCTATCCATTTTGTCGACAAATAGGTAGTACATAAAAATGATCTTATTTATTTATAAGACATTTTGGGGTTGTAGTTATGTATGTATACACGAATGACCCACCATAGTGGTCCCATTTTTGGGACTTCTGACTTCCGGACCAGTTTCCCTGCGCCATGTATAAATGTGTGAACTTAATTCCCATTAGAAAGTGAACTAAGTTCTCACCGTTCATGGGAACTAACTACACTTTGCAAAAGTGGAGTAAGTTCTCACTTAGTGGGAAGTAAATCCCTCAGTGGAGTTAGTTCCCGTGGAGTTATTTCCCCGCACCACATAAACATACTTTTCGTATTGAAAGTATCAAGAATGTTGTTGCCAAACGATGAACGTGCCTTATCAGCAATCCTACCATGCTAAATCAAAAAGGCTATCATGCTCATGCAAGCACGTTCATTGTTAAATAAACACTTCATTTTAAAAGTATCTCGAACGTGTTTGCCAAACAATGAACGTGCTTTATCAGCAATCCTACCGTGCTAAATCAAAAATTCTATCATTTTTTTTTTTTTATAATAAACACGCACTCAAGGGCTTTTATTACCCTTTATATGCCAAGAGCACAGTGCGAGCATTAGGGAAAGGATAGGGGATGTAAAAGGAGGTGCCGGTGAACATTGGTTTTAAATTCTTGAACATTACAATGACTGGGGAAGACAGAGTGTGGAAGAGAATTCCACATTCGCGTAGTACGGCTAAAGAATGATTCTCTGTACTTTACAGTACGTCCGAAGTTGGGCTCAAGGGTGAACTGATGGGCATTCCTGGAAGCGCGAGTATTACGGTTGAATGTCTTAAGGGGAGGAATGCAACTGGCTATTTCACTAGAGCATATACCGTTGAAGTATCGGTAAAACAGGGTGAGACATGAGACATTACGACGATGTTCTAGAGATGTAAATGACTCAACGATGGTATTGTCACCAATCATTTTGAATGCTCTTTTTTGGATACTGTCGAGAAGACTTAAGTATGTCACTGGAGCACCAGCCCAGACGTGAGAATTGTACTCAAGCTTAGGACGTATGTAGGTTTTGTAGATAGTAGCCAGATCAGGAGGGGAAAAAAATTTCTTGCACCGTCTTAAGAAACCTAAACATTTTGCGGCATTTTTGGCGACATCGCATATGTGCTAGTTCCACAAAAGGTGGTCAGTGATGCACATACCGAGAATCTCGAGATGTTCGGTCTCATTGATGCAAGTGCCACTCATGGATAGTGGCAAGGGGGGTATGTCACGCTTCGACGATACAAGACAGCATTGAGTTTTCGAAGCATTAAACTCTACGCGATTTTGTATTCCCCATTGTACAATGCTGTTTAAGTCAGAGTTTAATGAGCTTATCATATTTTGCCGTTGCAGTTCCACATCCGAAGAGGAAGGATGTGAGTCTGGAAACGAATATGAAAAGCTAAGGGTACTATCGTCAGCGAAACAATTAATTGGATTAGAAGTAACAGACAAGAGATCATTAATGAAAATGAGGAAGAGGGTAGGAGACAAAACGGAGCCCTGGGGCACACCAGCATTTATATCGTGGGTTTCAGACTTGAAACCGTCCAATACAACTTGTATTGAACGGTTCGAAAGAAAGTTTCTAATCCAACGAAGAAGGGGTTCATCGATACCGAAAGCACGCATTTTCGATAAAAGAGCAAGATGCCAGACTTTATCAAATGCCTTAGAAATATCAAGTGCAACAATCTTACTTTCTCCAAAACGATGTAAAGATTTGTTCCACTGTTCGGTGAAAAAAACCATCAGATCACCAGTGGACCTGTTGCTGCGAAAGCCGTACTGCCGGTCATTAAGAAGCTTTCGGTCTTCGAGATATTTCTTGAGCTGATAGTTTATCAGCGTTTCCATGACCTTAGAAAGAAGGGACGTAAGTGCAATCGGTCGATAGTTGGAGGGAGAAGAAGATTCGCCTTTTTTTGGGATTGGCTGGACAAATGCTGTTTTCCAACTGCTCGGAACGAGCCCAGAAGAATAGGATAGATGGAAAAGCTTACGCAAGGGTTTTGCCAGCGTGGAAGAACACCTCTTCAGAATAATAGCGGGGATACCATCCGGACCCGCGGATTTATGTATGTTGAGATCCTTTAGGACTCTCGCCACAGCACGAGTGCGGAAGAAGATCTGTCCCATGGAATCATTGACGCGCTCAAGAACAGGCGGAGTCATGACACTCTCTGGCAGCGAAGAGTTGGCGGCGAACTGCCTAGCAAAAAGGTTAGCTTTCGCGAGAGAGCTAACAACTGGAGTGTCATTGTCAACGAGCGTTGGGACCGAAGAAGAAGAAGAATTCTTCATATTTTTAACAAATGACCAAAAATTCTTACTGCCTTTGGGACATTGCAGTATTTTTTGCCTTTGTTTTTGGTTATGTAAAAACTTTGTCCGTCGAATATAGGCATTGCAGGCCTTTCTGGCTTGTTTAAACTTGTTCCGGTTTTCCTCAGTTGGGTTGGCTCTTTAACACCGGAACTTAACTTCTTTTTCCCTAATAACCTCTTTACAGCTTGCATCAAACCATGACTTTTCCTTAGGTTTGATGCTTTTAACCCTATTCGGGATAAAAGTTTTCATTCCCAAGATAATCATATTAGTAATCATATCTGCGCTGGAGTCTACGTCACTATCGAGGAAGCATAGTGACCAGTTAAAGATCCGGAAGAAGTTGTTGAGACCGTCCCAGTTGGCTTTCTCGTATTGCCATACGGTTCTCTTCGGAGTTCTTTCTCTAACTGGATTAGTTTGACACGAGAAATTTGCGGATATGATACTATGGTCTGATCTGCCTAGAGGCGTTAATACACTGATAGTGTATTTATCAGGGTCAGACGTAAGGAACAAGTCAAGAGTATTTTCCGCTTGGCCATCAATGTCCGATATTCGGGTAGGCTCAGTGACAAGCTGAGTAAGGTGGTTGAACTCAGCAAAGATCTCGGCACACATTCCTTCGGGTGTTGTCGGGCCCGAATGGAGAAGCCATGAAGAATTGTGTACATTGAAATCGCCCGTAATAACGATTTCAGTGTGAGGATACAAGGATACAATTCTTTGTAGGGAGTCAGACAGAGCGTCAAATTCAAGAGAAGTTGAAGCTCTATCCAGGTTTGGGCTTCGATAGAGAAAGCAATAGTGAATGATGTGCTTATTGACGGAGAATTTAAACCAAATAAAATTAAAAAAAGAATTGGAGCAACGTCCATATTGAGGCAAGAACTGATAAGCTACATCATCCCTAATGTAAACGGCGAGACCATGGTGGGAAAAGAATAATGGCACTAAGCTATACCCATGAATGAGAAATTCAGTAGGATCGGAGTTCTCACCTACTTGGGTCTCGCTTAGCGCCAAAACAGCTGGCCTGTTAGATACAGTGTGGATGTATGCAGCCAGAAAATTAATTCGAAGCCCGCGAATATTACAATAATCGACTCTGAAATCTTCAGTCATTGCAATATAAAAAAAATAAAACCAAAACAGACGAAGTCTAAGAAAAACTACACAATGAACCAGGTATCTTTTCGAAGCAACGCCCCCGTTAGTGTTATGCCTTAACGGAGACGTGAATCGATCCGACCCTGGAATTCAAATTGCAATTTCTCTATTCAACCGTTGTTGCCGACTAACCATATACATACATACATTGCGAGAGCAAAAAAGAACTCATTGCAATATGATGCATATGGTTTGCCATGCAACTGTTAGGATAAGGAAAGTGGAGGATGGGTACTCACATGTGCTGCGTAGGCTTGATGAGTTTTTTTTTTTTTTTTTGATTGAGTGGCGGTGCTTTTTTTCTATTGATTTGGTTTGTGTTATTGTTGTTGTTGGTTATGATGAAGTTTTGGATGTTTGCTCTTTATTTTTGTTGTTGTTTTATGTTGCATGCGAAAACTGGTAACTGTTATTATTTCTCTTTATCTTGTAACGTGATTTTTGGTGGGTATATTGTTGGGTTGTTTGATTTTTTTTTTTTTTTGGGTTTTAATTGAATTTTTTTTTTATTAATATTTGCGTTTATGATGTTTATTTTTATTTCTTGTTAAGATGACGGACGACACGACGTATACTAGACAGGACGCGACGGATGAAAAAAATCACAAAAACTATGGCTAGACAACGGACGACACACAGCACAAGGTGTACCTTCACCCACGATATCACACTGACAACTACTGTGACATCATGCTCATGCAAGCACGTTCATTGTTAAATAAACACTCTTTTCATTTTAAAAGTATCACGAACGTGTTTGCCAAACAATGAACGTGCTTAATCAGCAATCCTACCGTGCTTAATCAAAAAGGCTATCATGCTCATGCAAGCACGTTCATTGTTAAATAAACACTCTTTTCATTTTAAAAGTATCACGAACGTGTTTGCCAAACAATGAACGTGCTTAATCAACAAGCAATTCATGCTTAAGCAAAAATCCTTTTGTGATCATGTGAGCACGAACATTTTAAATGAAGCACTTTCATTGTTAAATAAACATGTTTTTCGTACCAAAAGTATCACGAAAGTTGTAACCAAACAATGAATGTGCTCACTCAAACAGCTTTTCATGTTCAAGCAAGCAAGAATATTTTTAAAATTTCATGTTTTTTTTTAGTATGAAAGTGCTAAGTCAACTAGGTATAGTGCTTGTTTAATCACGAAATTGAGCACGAACAATGTAACATTAAAATTTTTGTTTTATCAAAAATTGATCACGCGGCGTTGTTGAAAATGAGCACGTTCCTGTTTGACGCTAAATCAAATAAGAAACGTGCTTGATTCTACCAAGCTTTTTCTTTGGGTGAAACGAACAATCTCTTCAGCTTTATATTGTACTAGCAGTTGCCCGCGACTTCGTCCGCCTCTCCCTCGTCCACCGGCCAGAGTATCGTCAGGACTTGTGCATCATACGCGCGTGGGAATTTTTTTGCGGAGTTATTGTTAAATTGCATTGCAGTCAACTCTCGCTAGGGCATAATTCTCTTAAACTTGAAAAATTTGAGCATTTTTTATGATTCCCTTCAGTTTTTCATACTTAAAGCATTCCCTTGGTCGAACTCTCCCTAATTCTAATATCACTCTTACTTCTGCATGGTTTTTTTTCCTGAAGTCAATTTTTTTTCCTGTTTCTTTAAACTGAGCATATTTTTTAGTTAAGAAATATATAAAATGATATTGTTTAAACACAATAATCTGCACAAATAGTGCAATCAATCACATTCACTGCAATGATTCACATTCACAAATCAATTGAACTCTCAAAATTCTAATTTGAGCAGTTATTAGGCCAGTTCCACCTAACAACATCTCACTGAGATCTCAATGTCACCTTGACTGAGGCAAAATCATTTGATGGAACATAATTCTCAGTTATCATTGAGATATAATGGTTACCTTACTAATTGTTGTTGCACATATGTCAGCCACGTCAAAATAGCTGAGTGAGAAATCGAATCCAAAATAATTTCATCTCAGAGATCTGAGAAAAAAATCTCAGTTCGCAGCTGAGAATTTTTGTTCCACTTAAAAAATCTATGAGATTTCTGAGATCTCTGAGATCTCAGTGAGATGTTGTTAGGTGGAACTGGCATTTTTTATATAATTTGCTTGGCCAGCCTGCCTTAAGTTTGATACAGCCAACACAATATTTTTCGTTCTCATCTTTCTAACTTCTATGATGTTATTGAACTGAAAACGGACGAAAGCGCGCGGGGCGGCGCTTTGACAGCCATTGCTACTGAATGGGTAAAATAGTAACACTATATCCACTTATACACGCTCGTATTTTTTTTTTTTTGAAATTCTGGTACTTTATTTCTAAAATCAGTTGGTGCTGAGCAGTGTACACTGCACAGTAATTTTTTCAACACATATCAAGAAAAAATAATATTTTTTTTGCCGTTTTTTCCACTTTTTCCACTGATTGTTCGCTTATATCGCCTAGTGTTATATAGCCTTAGGCCTTCCATAATAAATAAACTATTCAACGCAACATAATTGTTCACTTTGATTTAGCAGTTCTTGAGATCAGCGGGTTCAAGCAAACAGCAGAAACATTCAAAAAAGAATATTTTTTGCCGTTTTTGCAATATTTTTAACTGACGCTTCGCTCCTATTGGAATCAGCGTAGTATGATATAGCTTCTAGCCTTCCTCGATAAATCCACCATTAGACACAAAAAGAATTGTTCAATTTGACTGAGCAGTTCCTGAGATAAGCGCGTTAAAACGCAGAAAAATTATTTTTTTTTGCCGTTTTTTCCACATTTTCCACAGACTCTTCGCTGCTATTGGTCACAGCTTAATGTTAAGTAGCCTTAAGCCTAAGTCGATTAATACACCATCCAACACAAAAAGAATTATACCATTCGAACCAATAGTTCCTGAGATTACTGCGTTCAAACGAACAAACTCTTCAGCTTTATATATTAGTATAGATGTCGCAAGTAAAAATTGATACAATAAAACTTCTAAGGAAATTATTAATCTTTTTTTTTTTTTAGTTACGTACTTGGAGCCGTTATTCTGTAAATGTTATTTTTTTATTAATAAAATTTTTCAAAATGTAAAATAAATTAATCTGGGTATGTATGCAGTATTTAAGAATACCTACATATATAAATATACGTAGGTTATATTTGAATTTCGATGTCTTACATTGTTTCGTTTTTGAGATACATAATTTTGAAAAAAGAGTTTGAAAGTAGGTAAGGTACCTATTTTTTAGAAATCCAAACAAATATTGTGAAATTTATTCATTTCAGTTATTATGTATATGCTTTATACTTTCATTTTACTTGCTGACCCGGTAAACGTTGTGTTACCATATAAATGACTAGCTGATACCCGCGGCCTAGCTCGCGTTAAGTTTAAGTTAACTTATTATTTTAATATGGTGTTGTACAGGATATAAGGTGAAACAATGAAAAGATTCTGGGCATTGGACACCCGTGAAAACGCATTGCATATAGCTGTCCATGGGAGAAGCACAGCTTTTCTTGATTAGAGAACTATTTACATATCTGAATTTTTCCTAGCTTTGCCACCTTAAATTCTATAATTCTATGCAAAAACTTGATTTTAGGTCTTGAAGTTTTTCGTGCTCTCGAAGAGTTTTCCTAGTTCCCAATCCAAAATTTTCCAGTTTTCCGTTTGAGAACCAATGCTACTATAATTACATGCGATTTTCCCATTGATAAACCAGTGACAACTATTATGGTGGAGATATGCACGAATTCGAAGTGGTGCTATCGTTCAATTACCTTGGATATGTAGTAGCAGCCGATAAGAATATGGAAGAAGAAATACGCAGGCGGCCGGCTCAAAGCCCACAGAACCTACTTTAGTCTTTCAAGGCTATTTATATCCTAAAAGGTTACCATTGCATTACTTCTAAACTGCTGCCACGACGATAGTCTTAGCAGTACTCACCTACGGATCCGAGACCTGGGTGCTTAGCTAATGGCACTATGAATTTTTTAGTTCTCCCAGTTTGTGAGGAAGGACGATTCTGGAGACGATATAACCTTGAGCTATGTATGTATGAAATCTAAAAAAAAATTAGCGTGGTGGACTCTAGTGGGCACCAAGTTGTATGACCGAAGAGGAACGGGTCGGGAAGTCTTTTGAGGTACAATTTATGGTAGAACACAGTGCTGCAAATCAAATTTGGGGATAGTATACATACATATATGTACACCACGACGCTCACAGCCTGAGGGTGCGAAACTGGATTTCGATTTGATTTGATTTCGATTTTGTTTATTATACAATACAGATTGTCCATTTAAGTTCATGAATGCACTTATATTAGGACATTCATCTAATTTCTTAGCATCGATTTGGAAAACCTTGGACATTCGTCTCCAAGTCTGTGCATCGAAGTAATAAAAGGTTCCTCGTTCTTTTGTACCGTTCTTTTCATATTGATTAAGACCTGGAATTCAAGCTATCCATATTTTCTCTTCTATGTGATACCGCAATTCTCGATTATGTAATTCTGCAGCGGTCATCAATTGCATACCATCACCAATATTTGTGTAGAATAGAAAGAATAGCAAGTCTTCTTAAATTTTTTAAGGACAGATTTTCCCGGGATATTTGGAAGAACTTGCTGATCCCGGTTGTGGCGCAGATGAAGGGGGAAAATTCATTATCTCTTCTTTGTCCATATACATTATATGTGTGTACATATGTACCTACATACATACATATACATAGGTACATGTAGCAAATATAACATTTTTTTCGATTTGACAATTTTCGAAAATCGATCAGATTTGTTTTTTTTTTTTTTTGTAGTGAAAAAAATATGTTTTTTTAACATTAGCACCGTTTGTCATTTGATTGCATTTGAAAAATATACATTTTATTTTTTCTAATCCTTCTACCCTAATACCTCTTGCATTTAGAGAAAAAATTAGGAACATCGGTCAGCCAGTGTGCCTGGTTAGCGAACGAACACAAAAATGAAGCTGTTCTTTTATATATATAGACTAGCTGACCCCGCGAACTTCATGAGCAAGTCGCAATTTTTGGTAAATGCACCAAAAAAAGTTTTCACTTTAAAAACAAATCTCCTGAAGAAAAATATCGACAGCGTACCATTTTCAATGGACTCCGACAAAAAGATGGTTGGTCAAATTCACCCAGTCAATAGCCAATATGAAAGAGTTACTTTAGTTTTTGAAGGCTCTTTAAATCCAAAAAAATACTATTACTTCTGGCCTGTAAGGCCATAGTCATACCAAAGATCCGATACTTGCGTTCTTAACCAAAGGCACTCAGAACTAATAGCCGCGTTCGAGAGAAGCTTTACGACGAATAGTTGGCCCCGTTTGTGAGGAAGAAAGATACCGGAGCTATACATCAAATCTACCACGAAGTAGACTTGACGACAAAAAGAAGTTTGGTAGACCCGTGGGTTGGACACTCCTAGCTCGTATGAGTGAAGAGGAATCGGCCCGGAAAGTCTTTTGCGATAGAATTCATAGTAGGAGACAGCGCGGCAGACCAAATTTGCGTTGGAAAGATAGCATAGCCAATGACGCTTACAGCCTGAGGCTGCGGAACTGGAAGGCTGGCGTCGGAATATGTATGTATATAGTATATGTACATACATATGTACAATGGACATACATACCTACATGGAAGAACTTTCTGAAGGAGGCCTGAACTGATTCCCGGTTGTAGCGCAGATAAAATGGGAAACTTTATTGGCCAGTGGCCACCGAAGATGATGATCTTGCTCAAATTGAACCTTCAGCAATTTATTTCTTTCCATGTATGTTATGTACATATGTATGTATGTATGTACATATGTATGTAGTATGTATCGTCTTCGTCCATAAAATAATAAATTTTCAATTTAAATTATTTTAGACTTGACAAACATAATTTTTAATATTTGATTTTGATCAGATTTGTTTTTATTTTGTTGAAGTGAAAATAATATTTTTTTTTAACATTGGCACCGTTTTTCATTTCATTGCATTTGAAAAATTTACATTTTATTTTTTCTAAACCTTCTACCCTAATACCTCTTGCATTTAGAGAAAAAATAGGAAAATCGGTCAATCAGTATGCCCGGTTAGCGAACGAACACAAAAATTAAGCTGTTCTTTTATATATAACTAGCTGACCCCGCGAACTTCGTCTCGCTGCCCTTCAGAGCAACTCCAGTTTTCCTTTGAAAACCAATGAGTTTTCCGAGTTTTTCATCAAGAAATTTCATTTTTTCATTTGAAACCCCATTTTGAAACAAAAAATTTTCCAAGCAAAAACAATCTAATTTCCGATCTTTGTTTGGTTTTTCCAGTTTTCCCACTCTTCCATGAGGTTTTTCCAATTTTTTTTTCACAGAAATCATCACTGAATACAACAGTATTGATCATGATAATTTCAAATATTATCCATTTACAGAACAATGTCTGTGCAGCGAAGCGTACCGGGTCCGCTAGTTATTTATAAAAAATTTCCCTTTCATCTACAGACTAACACAAAAAAAATTAGCCAAATCTGTCCAGCCGTTTGTGAGTTATTAGGTTACACACGAACAGGATTTCATTTTTTAGATAAAATTCGTCAACAAATTCATTGAAATGACCCTATCTTAAATCTGACCTGTGAAATTGCTGCAAATAATCTTCACAATCCAAACAAATGACTAAATCTGCCAATAGCGATTACTATTTTATTTAATTTTCATTAGTGTTTGGGTATTTTATTTAATCAATTTAACTTAAGCTTAATCGAATCGTAGAAATTCTTTCAAGTCCTTTCTCCAATCCTACAAATTAAATAAACTTAACTCCTGGAAAAATATCGACAGCATTACATTTTCAATGGCAAGGGTATGGACTGGTCAAATCCACCCAACGACTTTGATGTCTTTGCAGGGCACCCACAAAACTGTACAACTGCAGGTGGCGAAAACTTGGGGCTGCATATAAATCAATCGTCAAGCGGCTTGTTCAATTAAAATGCTTGAGTAAAATTTTCCTAGAAGCTTCCGTTTGCTTGAATAAAGAGATTGTTAGTGACAATTGTCCCTACACACAAGGTAACAATTTGTTACCTTGTGTGTAGGGACCTTTAGCTCTGGTGGCACCGCGCTCAGAAAACGTTGGCAACTATTGCCAACTATTAAGGTGGAGGAGCACGATAACAATATGCAAGAAGAAATACACCGGCGGCGGTTGCTCAAAACCAATAGAACCTCCTTTAGTCTTTCAAGGTCCCTTAAATCCGAAAATCTTACCATTACCTCGCATCCGTGGAGTTGGGTGCAAATCTAAAGATACCATGAACCACCATTAGCCGCGTTCGAGGGAAAAGTCTTACGGAGAATAGTTGGCTCCGTTTATGAGTAAGGAAGATTCCGGAGACGATATGACGACTATCTAAATAAAAATAAATAAATAGAGTGGCGCGAAACCTCTTGAAGAGCCAAGGCCTAGGTGGCCTACTCTCATCAACAATTCTCTGGGTATGTGTGAAAAATTGAGGGGACCTACAATTTAACGCCGATTCCGAATGTTCTCATTATCCTGAGCCGAGGTATTTGCATCATAGGTATATGGGATTACAAATAGCTGAAGACAAAAACCCATAAACATTTTCTTGGGATCATAACGCGGTAACCAAGCATCGCATGTAGGTTTGGTTTTCAGTAATGGATAGAGGGCGCACAGAACTTTATTTTCTTGTATCATTGATATGGACTTCCTGGAAAAATTGAGAAATATGGCGATTTGAAATAGCGGACAAATTTCTGAAGCCGTTACAAAGTTTATTTTGTACCCCTGCTTCCTAAATTTGCTGTTATATAGCATTGGTGCTGGTTGCTGATTAAAAATATTGAGTGTAGTAGGAATAGAAGATCTAACCCTTTGCAGCTTGAAATTAAAGTTTGACAATCCTGGGTTGTTAAATTATTGTTGGCAATTGACCATCATTAAAAGTGAATGCTTCCCGTGGGTTGGTTAACTGAGCATCGTTTAATGACCGCCGCTGCCGACTGGTAGGCATATCAAAAAGCGGTGGACACCGTATATGTACATACTAACCGAAAATTTTGGTATGAGAAAGCTGTCCGCAAGTTTGGCAAAGTTTCATAGAAATAAAGCCGAATTTTTGTGTTGATTCATAACCATAGGCATAGATGCTTCATCACTCCACATCTCCAACAAAAGAACGGTGAAAATAGTTAAAACAGGGGAAAATTGGCTCCAAAGTAAGCAGAAAGTTCCATCAACAGGCAAGGTCATACCTTCAGTTTTTTGGGATGCACGTGGTGTAATTTTGATCGATTATCTCGAGGTGGAGCCTGTAGTTGATGACCACTTTATGGAGTTCGACAGTTGTTATAACAAACCTTGTATTGACACGATGATTAAGAAAAAAAAAAACATTTTCAATTAATAATTTTTTCCAATTTGGCATATTTTCCAAGCAATTGAGTACTGATCAGCTTAGTTGTAGTGAAAAATATTGAAAAAAGAAAATGATTTTTTAACATTGACACCATTTGTGATCTCAAATGTATACATTTTATTTTTCCTAAACCTTCTACCCATATTTCTCTTTAGTTTAGAAAAAAAATTAAGAAAATCGGTCAAGCAGTGTGGCCGGTTAGCGAACGAACACAAAAATTAGGCTATTCTTTTAGACAAGAAAAAAATCGTATGGGAGGGGGGGGTCTATTCCCCCCCGTTTAGCCGGGAGGGGCAATTTTCTGAAAAATTGACTTATTTTGTTTAAATAAATATTTAAAATCAACGGCTTCGTTTACAACACCGTGCTATACCTTTCTGGAAAGCCAAAAACTTCTTCTTTCACTTTGTTTTTAAATTAAATTGTTTTAACGAATAGTTTAAAAAAAAAAATTTCAAACTCAAAATTTTCAAAAAAAAAGCAAAAAAAACATTTTTGAACTAATTTTTTTCAAAATTTTATGTAATTAAGTACTAAATTTGTTTTAAAAATTCAATGTTTTTGTTAATTTTTAGTCGAAAACAGAAAACTGGATGCAAAATTGTCTTTTCGTTTTTGAGAAATCAACAAAAAACCAAAACCACTTTTTTCTAAAAAAAATCTTTATTTTTATTTTTACCTATCTGGACTTTTAGTTTAATTTATTAGTTTAATTTATAAATTTAATTTTTTGTAATTGGAGTTTTATGAGGACTCAATAAAGTAGAAAAGTATTGGATTTTCCCTGGATTAATCATTTTTTTCATTGATAACGTCTGCCATTGACCTTTCACTTCTAGCTCTCAGCGCTCTCGTCGGCAGATTCTTGAAAACATGCTACGACTTCGGCGCCATCTATTGGGATATCTTTCAGCGTAGAGTCTTTCAGCTTCCCGATCTCGACAATAAGTTAAACCGTAGCAGAAAATCCTGTCCGCTAACTCTTCTCTAGCGTATAAGTTTGTTATCGCTATGTGTTGATGAGTTAATATTTTAATTTTAAATTGTTGTTTAGTAAATATGCGATGCCTTTTATTTACCTTTAAGTTGTTAATTGTTTAATTATCGGTTTAATTATCTTAAGCCCCTAGCAGGTAGAACTCTTCGCCGGCGAGTGGCCGCGGCCCCATTTTGTAGTAAGAAAAAATTACAGTTCAGTTTTCAGACGATATCAATGAACAAAATGGTTAATCCATAGATAATGTAATACTTTTCTACTTTATTGAGTCCTCATAAAACTCCAATTACAAAAAATTAAATTTATAAATTAAACTAATAAATTAAACTAAAAGTCCAGATAGGTAAAAATAAAAACAAAGATTTTTTTTTAGAAAAAAGTGGTTTCGGTTTTTTCTTAATTTCTCAAAAACGAAAAGACAATTTTGCATCCGGTTTTCGACTAAAAATTAACAAACACGTTGAATTTTTAAAACAAATTTAGTACTTAATTACATAAAATTTTGAAAAAAATTAGTTCAAAAATGTTTTTTTTTGCTTTTTTTTGAAAATTTTGAGTTTGAAAATTTATTTATTTTTAAACTATTCGTTAAAACAATTTAATTTAAAAACAAAATGAAAGAAGAAGTTTTTGGCTTTTCAGAAAGGTATAGCACGGTGTTGTAAACGAAGCCGTTGATTTTAAATATTTATTTAAACAAAATAAGTCAATTTTTCAGAAAATTGCCCCTCCCGGCTAAACGGGGGGGAATAGACCCCCCCTCCCATACGATTTTTTTCTTGTCTCAACTCAACCTACACGCTCTAGCTTTTTGGCACAACGCTCGTGAATCACCCTGTATAGATAAGATAGATTGTATTGCATCGTTTGCCGTTTTTTCCACATTTTCCACAAATTCTTCGCTCCTATTGGTCGCAGCTTAATGTGATATAGCTTCAAGCCTTCCTTGATAAATGGACCATTCAACATTAAAAAAATTAAGAAGCTTTGAAAAAAGTTTCCGAAGAATTGGGGATTGAAATTGGAAGATGTGGCTTGTTCATTGATGAACAATTTTACTTTCTGGGAGCAAGTCCTGATGGCCTTATTGACGGTAATGCTGTTGTTGAAGTTAAGTGTCCTATATCCGCTCAGAACCAAAACGTTCTAGAAGCTGTTCAAGCTGGAAAACTGAAGTACTTAAGCTATGATAAATCAACATCAAAAGTAATAGGGCTAAAAAAAAATCATAACTATTACTATCAAGTCCAAGGCCAGCTTCTTATAACAAAAAGAGAATTTTGTTATTTTTGTATCTATTTTGGTGAAGAAATTGATTTATACATAGAAAAAATTCAGTTCGATTCTAATTTCTGTGAAATTTGTTTACCAAAACTAAAGGATTTTTTTGAAAAATATTTTTTACCCGAAATTGTTTACCCAAGACAACTTCGAAATATGCCTATACGAGGAACAACTCCTACATAAGATGGTATAAAGAAAAATAAACTAAAAAAAAGACTTATATATTTTTCTATCTGTTCACCTATACGTCCACCTTTCTTTCTATATAGCTATCCACCTATCTGTATATCTATCTATATATCTATCTATCCACCAATCTATCTGTCTATCTATCCGTTTATACTTCTACCTATCTATCTATCCGTCTATACATCTACCTATCTATCTATCTATCTATCTATCTATCTATCTAACAACCTATATATCTATCCAGCTATCTTTCTATCTATCCAACTATACATCTACCTATCTATCTATCTATCTATCTATCTATCTATCTATCTATCTATCTATCTATCCACCTATCTATCTATCTATCTATCTATCTATCTATCTATCTATCTATCTATCTATCTATCTATCTATCCACCTATCTGTCTATCTATCTATCTAACAACCTATATATCTATCCACCTATCTGTCTATCTATCCAACTATACATCTACCTATCTATCTATCTATCTATCTATCTATCTATCTATCTATCTATCTATCTATCCACCTATCTGTCTATCTATCTATCCACCTATCTGTCTATCTATCTATCTAACAACCTATATATCTATCCACCTATCTGTCTATCTATCCAACTATACATCTACCTATCTATCTATCTATCTATCTATCTATCTATCTATCCACCTATCTGTCTATCTATCTATCTATCTATCTAACAACCTATATATCTATCCACCTATCTGTCTATCTATCCAACTATACATCTACCTATCTATCTATCTATCCACCTATCTGTCTATCTATCTATCCACCTATCTGTCTATCTATCTATCTAACAATCTATATATCTATCCACCTATATGTCTATGTATCCGACCATACATCTACCGATTTATCTACCTATCTATCTATCTTTCCACCTTTCAATCTATCTATCTATCCATCTATCTATCTGTCTTTTTATCCAACTATACATCTACCTATCTATCTATCCACCTATCTGTATACCAATCTATATATCTATCTATCCACTTATCTATATATCTATCTATCTATCCATCTATCTGTTTATCTATTTATCTATCGATCGATGAATCTATCATTGACAAAAATGTTAGTCTAAGGCTAAGCTATATATTTTTTTTTCTATATTTTTTTTCATCAAAATCATTAATGTCGTTTTCGAGTAAAATAAGCTTTTATTTAATTATTTTTATATTGCGGGTACCGTTATTTTTCGAACTAAGGCAAATTCAATTTCCCCCCTGTAGGAGATCCAAAAAAATGCTATATTGCATAGGTACATAGGTGCTCCTATTTACAGACAGACATGCAGATACAATTTTCAGACTAAATTTTTTTATGTTCTCTATCTTTGAATTACATGTTTGATTCTTGCCTTACGATATCGATACGAAACGAATGCATAACTTGCCCACTACAAAACCTCGATATATGTTTGTTTTCTTTTTTTAATACAATACATGGTAGGTTTGGAGGAAATGCTGTTCAAAAACTTTTTTTTCGTACTTATCTATAATCGTAATGAAATCTTGAATTTCCTAAAGAGCAAATACCTAAACAAGTAAGAGTATAAAAATTAATCCCAAAGAGTTTTGATGAAAACAAATCAAACAAAAATTCACTCCAACAATCTGATTCTATATATTTTTAGCAGAAAAAAAAATTTTTTTAGCAGGAAGATCATATTTTATGTATATATGGATGTATGTATATATTATCTTCATTACACAACGTTGCAGGTTATAAGTTCTTAGCAACGCCCCTTTCCATTTTTTTTGTTTCCTTTTCAAATTTTCGTTTCTCAAAACGAGATGATCTTCTCTCTCTTGGCAAGACACATTTAGTTTATTATTTTTCCGCAGTAGTTGGGTGGCGCTTCAAGCAATTCGCATATTCAATTTCAGTCCGGAACACTCTTAAAACCACGAGACAGCTATGGAATACTTTTTGTCCTTCTTGCTGATCCAGCAAACATTATTTTGCCATATAAGCAATTTTAAGAACAACTGTATGTGACTGAAATGCTACTAAACGGCTGGACCGATTTTAATGATATTTTCGTAGGTATGCGTTTGTGTGCTGCCCTAGATGGTTAAGAATCACAAATTAGTCACATTAGCTGTCCCGGTAAACGTTGTTTTTCTACGGACAGCTGAACCGGTTTGGCCCAATTTGATGGGGACGTAGCTTGGAACCTGTGGATGGCTGTATGTGGTCAAGGACGATTAAGGAAGTAGAGCTTTCACTTTAACGTAATTGTTATCCTTGAGTCTTCCCATTTTGCATAGCAAGGCTTCGAACCACTTTGCTTTTCCCATCCAACGAGCTAAAGTTTGGTTTGATTCGCTGTCTATGAAAATGTATCCTTCCGAAAATATCTTTTCGAGCAGGTTCCTTTTCACTCATGGAAGGTTAATTGTGCAACCAAGTAGAGACTTTTCTCGGAAACCGTTTCCTCTCGAACGTGGATAAGTTTTCAGAATGGCTTTGTCTTAGCACGTATAGGTAAGTTTCGGAATGATTTATTATTATTGACAAGACTGTATATAATGAATCAATAGCTGTGGTTTATTATCCTCCCAAACCCATATGGGTTAGCCCGTGATAATAAAACGATCTGGGTTATGAAGATTGAAGTTCAAGCTATGTTTTTATTCGAGACGCAACCCACAGGTAAATTTTATTTTGCTTTTCCACAAACAACTTGTTTTTATTAATTCTAATTGAATTGAATGGCTTTATAAAACTCTGGCTAAGAGTGGAATTAACCTTTTTGTCTCCAAATCACCATCTATCCGCCATTATTAGAACTAATTTTTGGGTTACAAAATGACCCCCGCAAAAAATTAACCCATATGGGTTAGTCAGGATAATTAAAGGCGGCTAGTAGCAGTCCCATTTTGGCATCAAGGGAATTTAACCATGTTTAGTTCTGCAAAGGAATTCCTTTCCTTAATATTGTAGTATCTGAAACCAATCACGACAAACTTCATTAATAGGTAGACCTTATACATCAACATCCCCCCATATCCCTATCCAAACTTGTATCTATACTAATATATAAAGCTGAAGAGTTTGTTCGTTTGAACGCAGTAATCTCAGGAACTACTGGTTCGAACGGTATAATTCCTTTTTTTGTTGGATGTTCCATTAATCGACTTAATAGGCTTTAAGCTACTTAGCATTAAGCTGCGACCAATAGCAGCGAAGAATCTGTGGAAAATGTGGAAAAAACGGAAAAAATATTTATTTTTCTGCGTTTTAACGCGCTTATCTCAGAAACTGCTCACTCAAATTGAACAATTCTTTTTGTGTCTAATGGTGGATTTATCGAGGAAAGCTAGAAGCTATATCATACTACGCTGATACCAATAGGAGCGAAGCGTCAGTTAAAAATATTGCAAAAACGGCAAAATATATTCTTTTTTGAATGTTTCTGTTGTTTTAATTAATTTGCGTTGAATAGCTTATTTATTATGGAAGGCCTTAGGCTATTTAACATTAGGCGATATAAGCGAAGATTCAGTGGAAAAAGTGGAAAAAACGGCAAAAAAATATTAATTTTTCTTGGTATGTGTTGAAAAAATTACTATGAAAAAAAAATACGAGCGTGTATAAGTGGATATTGTGTTACTATTTTTCCCATTCAGTAGCAATGGCTGTCATAGCGCCGCCCCGCGCGCTGTCGTCCGTTTTCAGTTCAATAACAACATAGAAGTTAGAAAGATGAGAACGAAAAATATTGTGTTGGCTGTATCAAACTTAAGGCAGGCTGGCCAAAAAAATGATATAAAAAATGCCAGTTCCACCTAAACACTCCGAACTGAGATCTCAGAGGTCTCAGAAATTTCATAGATTTTTTAAGTGGAACAAAAATTCTCAGCTGCGAACTAAAATTTTTTTCTCAGATCTCTGAGATGAAATTATTTTGGATTCGATTTCTCACTCAGCTATTTTGACGTGGCTGACATATGTGCAACAACAATTGGTAAGGTAACCATTATATCTCAATGAGAACTGAGAATTATGTTACATCAAATGATTTTGCCTCAGTCAAGGTGACATTGAGATCTCAGTGAGATGTTGTTAGGTGGAACTGGCCTAATAACTGCTCAAATTAGAATTTTGAGAGTTCAATTGATTTGTGAATGTAAATCATTGCAATGAATGTGATTGATTGCACTATTTGTGCAGATTATTGTGTTTAAACAATATCATTTTATATGTTTCTTAACTAAAAAATATGCTCAGTTTAAAGAAACAGGAAAAAAAATTGACTTCAGGAAAAAAAACGATGCAGAAGTAAGAGAGATATTAGAATTAGGGAGAGTTCGACCAAGGGAATGCTTTAAGTATGAAAAACTGAAGGGAATCATAAAAAATGCTCAAATTTTTTAAGTTTAAGAGAATTACGACCTAGCGAGAGTTGACTGCAATGCAATTTAACAATAACTTCGCAAGCAAATTCCCACGCGCGTATGATGCACAAGTCGTGACGATACTTTGGCCGGTGGACGAGGGAGAGGCGGACGAAGTCGCGGGCAACTGCTAGTCAGTAATACAACGCCCTGCATCTCTGACTTGAGTGCCCTGAAATAACCTAATAAGGTCTCTCGCAAATACAAAAACACACTCACGTTGCTGAATATCCTTAAATAACACAAGAGAAAACCCAACTTCAAACACCAAAGATATACATAAAAGCCTCGAAAGAGCTATGTTACCATTTTTCCATAGAAAAAAGAGCGAGGGTATTTCATAAAGGACAGTCATTTGAAAACCAATTTCATATACTGACAACATATTCGGTCGATCACCCGGGACTGTTTCTTCGTCATACGGTTTGTTTGGCATACAAAATTCACTTCCCTAGAAGAAAGGAATCTTCCCTACTCTAGTTATTGGATGTTCGACATTAGCCGCGTTTTATTATCCTCACTAACCCATATGGGTTTATTTTTTGTACACAAAACAAAAACAATCTGAAACCCCGATAGCTATCGGGGTTTATTTTGTAACTCAAAAACTATGTTCTAAATATGGCGGATAGATGGCGAGTGTGAGACAAAAAAGAAGTTATTGTAGAAAGATTTATTAATTTCAGCCATATTCATAACAAATTACGCGTATTCCAATCTTAGCGACAGTTTTATAATGCCAAAGGATAAGAGTCAATCCAATAAATTAATAAAAACAAGTTGTTTGTGGAAAAGCAAAATAAAATTTTACTGGGGGTTGCGTCTCGGATAAAAAAATAGCTTAAACTTTTACCTTTTTAACCCAGATCGTTTTATTATGATGGGGTAACCCATATGGGTTAGTGAGGATAATAAAACGCGGCTATTGATGACCAAGTTTCTGTTTAATGGCGCCTTTCTACCTGTACTTGTGAATGTTGTGTCAAATGAAACTTAATCAATTCGCATAAAATATTGTGGGTTGGTAATTGCGTTTGGCATGTATTTGATAAACCAAATCAAACGTGATTGAATTGCCAATTAGTTGTTCGCTTCAAAGGAATAAAGTTAACTCGTATATCATTGATCCTTTATTTTCGGAATACTTTTGGTTTTTGTCTCTGTTTCAGCAGCAACGCAGGCAGAAAAAGATGTTAACATGTTGTTGAGGACCTATGCGAAAAATTATATGAGGTTATTTTAAGAGTGATGATTTCATCAGGAAGCTGGTTTTAGCAGAAAAAATTGGTTGTTTGTATTATATAATCAGATATCACTTACAATGTGAGTTGCATGTTAATTTCCGGGTGCAGTGCATTAACGCCCATGGAATTAACGCCCGCGGATGTTAATTCCAATAACAAAAGGAATTTACCCCCGCGGGTGTTAATTCCTTTTTTGATTTGGAATTAACACCCACGGGGGTTAATTTCTTTTTTTGGTGGGCTTTAATTCCAATTTTGATTGGAAATAAAACCCACACGTCAAAAAAATGGTGACGTGAAATAACGTCCGACGAAATAAAGCCGCATGGAGCCTTATTTCAATTTCTTATGGAAATTAGACCCTTACAAGGGTTGCGGTCTTATGTCCATTACAACCTAGAAATAATGCCCGTGGGGCCTCATTTTGTTTTATCTGTTTTGATTAGAAACTTGGCGCAGGGAAACTCGTCTCGAAGTCAGAAGTCCCGAAAATGGTTTTCGGAGCCACTCTGGAGACTCAAAAGTACCAAAATAGTTTTAGGGATTATTAACCCACTATGGCCAGTCAGTAGTCCCAATTAAATTTTACTTTTTATGGGACAAAAGTCCCAAATGAAAAAAAAGTGAAACAACGAACGTTCATGTGAAATAAATAGGACCACGTTTCTTTATTAGTTGTCAACAAAATTGTCAGAGCTGTTTAGGTTTCCTTTTATTTGGAAAAGTAGTGTTTCTACATTTTTGCAAGCATTTCAATGATTCATTTTCAGCATCTTTCGATTGAGGTTGAAGCCGATACAAAAAATTAAAGATCGATTTGATTTGATCGCGAGCGAAGCGAGCGGAAAAAAATTTGCCCAAAAGAGAATCAATTTGGGGTGTGAAAATAAAAAAATTCGCGGGACCGAGGAAGAAGAATTCTTCATATTTTTAACAAATGACCAAAAATTCTTACTGCCTTTGGGACATTGCAGTATTTTTTGCCTTAATTTTTGGTCATGTAAAAACTTTGTCCGTCGGATATGGGCATTGCAGGCCTTCCTGGCTTGTTCAAACTTGTTCCGGTTTTCCTCAGTTGGGTTGGCTCTATAACACCGGAACTTTACTTCTTTTTCCCTGATAACCTCTTTACAGCTTGAATCAAAAAAACCCTATTCGGGATAAAAGTTTTCATTCCCAAGATAATCATATTAGTAATCATATCTGCACTGGAGTCTACGTCACTATCGAGGAAGTATAGTGACCAGTTAAAGATCCGGAAGAAGTTATTGAGACCGTCCCAGTTGGCTTTCTCGTATTGCCATACGGTTCTCTTCGGAGCTCTTTCATTAACTGGATTAGTTTGGCACGAGAAATTTCCAGATATGATACTATGGTCAGATCTGCCTAGAGGCGTTAGTACGTTGAAAGTGTATTTATCAGGGTCAGACGTAAGGAACAAGTCAAGAGTGTTTTCAGCTTGGCCATCAATGTCCGATATTCGGGTGGGCTCGGTGACCAGCTGAGTAAGGTGGTTGAACTCAGCAAAGATCTCAGCACACATTCCTTCGGGTGTTGTCGGGCCCGAATGGAGAAGCCAGAGTCAAAAGTGCGTAGGTCACTTTTAACATCAGTTGGGTGCAAAAACTGCCGTGGCATATCCCTGCTTAATGTTGCATACAAAATCCTATCCAACGTATAGGTGAGCGTTTCAAACATTTCTGCAACACTGTAATCCGCAAGAAGGCGTTTCAGAGTGGTTTTGACCAAAAGGCAGAACAGCAATATACCAAATATTCAAACAAACAAAAAAGAAGTTATTGTAGAAAGATTTATTAATTTCAGCCATATTCATAACAAATTACGCGTATTCCAATCTTAGCGACAGTTTTATAATGCCAAAGGATAAGAGTCAATCCAATAAATTAATAAAAACAAGTTGTTTGTGGAAAAGCAAAATAAAATTTTACTGGGGGTTGCGTCTCGGATAAAAAAAATATTTTAAACTTTTACCTTTTTAACCCAGATCGTTTTATTATGATGGGGTAACCCATATGGGTTAGTGAGGATAATAAAACGCGGCTATTGATGACCAAGTTTCTGTTTAATGGCGCCTTTCTACCTGTACTTGTGAATGTTGTGTCAAATGAAACTTAATCAATTCGCATAAAATATTGTGGGTTGGTAATTGCGTTTGGCATGTATTTGATAAACCAAATCAAACGTGATTGAATTGCCAATTAGTTGTTCGCTTCAAAGGAATAAAGTTAACTCGTATATCATTGATCCTTTATTTTCGGAATACTTTTGGTTTTTGTCTCTGTTTCAGCAGCAACGCAGGCAGAAAAAGATGTTAACATGTTGTTGAGGACCTATGCGAAAAATTATATGAGGTTATTTTAAGAGTGATGATTTCATCAGGAAGCTGGTTTTAGCAGAAAAAATTGGTTGTTTGTATTATATAATCAGATATCACTTACAATGTGAGTTGCATGTTAATTTCCGGGTGCAGTGCATTAACGCCCATGGAATTAACGCCCGCGGATGTTAATTCCAATAACAAAAGGAATTGATTTGGAATTAACACCCACGGGGGTTAATTCCTTTTTTTGGTGGGCTTTAATTCCAATTTTGATTGGAAATAAAACCCACACGTCAAAAAAATGGTGACGTGAAATAACGTCCGACGAAATAAAGCCGCATGGAGCCTTATTTCAATTTCTTATGGAAATTAGACCCTTACAAGGGTTGCGGTCTTATGTCCATTACAACCTAGAAATAATGCCCGTGGGGCCTCATTTTGTTTTATCTGTTTTGATTAGAAACTTGGCGCAGGGAAACTCGTCTCGAAGTCAGAAGTCCCGAAAATGGTTTTCGGAGCCACTCTGGAGACTCAAAAGTACCAAAATAGTTTTAGGGATTATTAACCCACTATGGCCAGTCAGTAGTCCCAATTAAATTTTACTTTTTATGGGACAAAAGTCCCAAATGAAAAAAAAGTGAAACAACGAACGTTCATGTGAAATAAATAGGACCACGTTTCTTTATTAGTTGTCAACAAAATTGTCAGAGCTGTTTAGGTTTCCTCTTATTTGGAAAAGTAGTGTTTCTACATTTTTGCAAGCATTTCAATGATTCATTTTCAGCATCTTTCGATTGAGGTTGAAGCCGATACAAAAAATTAAAGATCGATTTGATTTGATCGCGAGCGAAGCGAGCGGAAAAAAATTTGCCCAAAAGAGAATCAATTTGGGGTGTGAAAATAAAAAAATTCGCGGGACCGAGGAAGAAGAATTCTTCATATTTTTAACAAATGACCAAAAATTCTTACTGCCTTTGGGACATTGCAGTATTTTTTGCCTTAATTTTTGGTCATGTAAAAACTTTGTCCGTCGGATATGGGCATTGCAGGCCTTCCTGGCTTGTTCAAACTTGTTCCGGTTTTCCTCAGTTGGGTTGGCTCTATAACACCGGAACTTTACTTCTTTTTCCCTGATAACCTCTTTACAGCTTGAATCAAAAAAACCCTATTCGGGATAAAAGTTTTCATTCCCAAGATAATCATATTAGTAATCATATCTGCACTGGAGTCTACGTCACTATCGAGGAAGTATAGTGACCAGTTAAAGATCCGGAAGAAGTTATTGAGACCGTCCCAGTTGGCTTTCTCGTATTGCCATACGGTTCTCTTCGGAGCTCTTTCATTAACTGGATTAGTTTGGCACGAGAAATTTCCAGATATGATACTATGGTCAGATCTGCCTAGAGGCGTTAGTACGTTGAAAGTGTATTTATCAGGGTCAGACGTAAGGAACAAGTCAAGAGTGTTTTCAGCTTGGCCATCAATGTCCGATATTCGGGTGGGCTCGGTGACCAGCTGAGTAAGGTGGTTGAACTCAGCAAAGATCTCAGCACACATTCCTTCGGGTGTTGTCGGGCCCGAATGGAGAAGCCAGAGTCAAAAGTGCGTAGGTCACTTTTAACATCAGTTGGGTGCAAAAACTGCCGTGGCATATCCCTGCTTAATGTTGCATACAAAATCCTATCCAACGTATAGGTGAGCGTTTCAAACATTTCTGCAACACTGTAATCCGCAAGAAGGCGTTTCAGAGTGGTTTTGACCAAAAGGCAGAACAGCAATATACCAAATATTCAAACAAACAAAAAAGAAGTTATTGTAGAAAGATTTATTAATTTCAGCCATATTCATAACAAATTACGCGTATTCCAATCTTAGCGACAGTTTTATAATGCCAAAGGATAAGAGTCAATCCAATAAATTAATAAAAACAAGTTGTTTGTGGAAAAGCAAAATAAAATATTACTGGGGGTTGCGTCTCGGATAAAAAAAATAGCTTAAACTTTTACCTTTTTAACCCAGATCGTTTTATTATGATGGGGTAACCCATATGGGTTAGTGAGGATAATAAAACGCGGCTATTGATGACCAAGTTTCTGTTTAATGGCGCCTTTCTACCTGTACTTGTGAATGTTGTGTCAAATGAAACTTAATCAATTCGCATAAAATATTGTGGGTTGGTAATTGCGTTTGGCATGTATTTGATAAACCAAATCAAACGTGATTGAATTGCCAATTAGTTGTTCGCTTCAAAGGAATAAAGTTAACTCGTATATCATTGATCCTTTATTTTCGGAATACTTTTGGTTTTTGTCTCTGTTTCAGCAGCAACGCAGGCAGAAAAAGATGTTAACATGTTGTTGAGGACCTATGCGAAAAATTATATGAGGTTATTTTAAGAGTGATGATTTCATCAGGAAGCTGGTTTTAGCAGAAAAAATTGGTTGTTTGTATTATATAATCAGATATCACTTACAATGTGAGTTGCATGTTAATTTCCGGGTGCAGTGCATTAACGCCCATGGAATTAACGCCCGCGGATGTTAATTCCAATAACAAAAGGAATTTACCCCCGCGGGTGTTAATTCCTTTTTTGATTTGGAATTAACACCCACGGGGGTTAATTCCTTTTTTTGGTGGGCTTTAATTCCAATTTTGATTGGAAATAAAACCCACACGTCAAAAAAATGGTGACGTGAAATAACGTCCGACGAAATAAAGCCGCATGGAGCCTTATTTCAATTTCTTATGGAAATTAGACCCTTACAAGGGTTGCGGTCTTATGTCCATTACAACCTAGAAATAATGCCCGTGGGGCCTCATTTTGTTTTATCTGTTTTGATTAGAAACTTGGCGCAGGGAAACTCGTCTCGAAGTCAGAAGTCCCGAAAATGGTTTTCGGAGCCACTCTGGAGACTCAAAAGTACCAAAATAGTTTTAGGGATTATTAACCCACTATGGCCAGTCAGTAGTCCCAATTAAATTTTACTTTTTATGGGACAAAAGTCCCAAATGAAAAAAAAGTGAAACAACGAACGTTCATGTGAAATAAATAGGACCACGTTTCTTTATTAGTTGTCAACAAAATTGTCAGAGCTGTTTAGGTTTCCTTTTATTTGGAAAAGTAGTGTTTCTACATTTTTGCAAGCATTTCAATGATTCATTTTCAGCATCTTTCGATTGAGGTTGAAGCCGATACAAAAAATTAAAGATCGATTTGATTTGATCGCGAGCGAAGCGAGCGGAAAAAAATTTGCCCAAAAGAGAATCAATTTGGGGTGTGAAAATAAAAAAATTCGCGGGACCGAGGAAGAAGAATTCTTCATATTTTTAACAAATGACCAAAAATTCTTACTGCCTTTGGGACATTGCAGTATTTTTTGCCTTAATTTTTGGTCATGTAAAAACTTTGTCCGTCGGATATGGGCATTGCAGGCCTTCCTGGCTTGTTCAAACTTGTTCCGGTTTTCCTCAGTTGGGTTGGCTCTATAACACCAGAACTTTACTTCTTTTTCCCTGATAACCTCTTTACAGCTTGAATCAAAAAAACCCTATTCGGGATACAAGTTTTCATTCCCAAGATAATCATATTAGTAATCATATCTGCACTGGAGTCTACGTCACTATCGAGGAAGTATAGTGACCAGTTAAAGATCCGGAAGAAGTTATTGAGACCGTCCCAGTTGGCTTTCTCGTATTGCCATACGGTTCTCTTCGGAGCTCTTTCATTAACTGGATTAGTTTGGCACGAGAAATTTCCAGATATGATACTATGGTCAGATCTGCCTAGAGGCGTTAGTACGTTGAAAGTGTATTTATCAGGGTCAGACGTAAGGAACAAGTCAAGAGTGTTTTCAGCTTGGCCATCAATGTCCGATATTCGGGTGGGCTCGGTGACCAGCTGAGTAAGGTGGTTGAACTCAGCAAAGATCTCAGCACACATTCCTTCGGGTGTTGTCGGGCCCGAATGGAGAAGCCAGAGTCAAAAGTGCGTAGGTCACTTTTAACATCAGTTGGGTGCAAAAACTGCCGTGGCATATCCCTGCTTAATGTTGCATACAAAATCCTATCCAACGTATAGGTGAGCGTTTCAAACATTTCTGCAACACTGTAATCCGCAAGAAGGCGTTTCAGAGTGGTTTTGACCAAAAGGCAGAACAGAAATATACCAAATATTCAAACAGATGCCAATCCTAGAAAAGACCACCGAATTTCAATTCGAAACCCATCTTCTTTTCATCGACTTCAAAGTTGATAAGGATAGCATCGATCGCCAAGAGTTTATGGTGTCGATGTGGGACTTTGCGATCCTGAACAAACTGATCCAGCTGTGCCGCATGACTCTAAGCAATAAGCAGTCCAGTGTGCAAATGGGTAACATCTTAGTTAGTTAGAGTAGAGTTAGTTTTTTCAAACATGCGCAGGATTCAGATATGACATCTTCAACATAGTCCAGTTGAGCAGAGTGCTCAAGGAAAATGTGAGCATGGAAAACACTATCTTCAACACATCCACCCAGCTCTTAGGCTATGCGGACGGCATCGACATCATCGGTTCCTATCGTAATATTACGCTAGCAGAACCAAATTAAAACCAATGCAGCTAGCGATATGAAACTAACTGCTGTTTTTTTTTTTTTTGTTGTTTGTTTGTTGTTTTGTTGCTAATTTGTGCCGCAAGAATAAATTTTGTTGCTCAAATAGTTTTCGGAAAAAAGCGCGTTAACGTTTCTTCCTCTCTCTTCTGAAAAATAATAAGTATACGGTCGGCCGGCAGCGGCGCCATTAGTATTTTGCAGTTTTTCATTAAAAGTAGTAAAATAAATTTATGATTTACAAATGCCAGCCTTACTTCACACCGTTTGTGTTGAAACAATTGTTAATTAAAGTTTTGTTTTACTTCCCACTCCGCTTTTCTATCAATTAACTCATCTCGTAACATTCTCTTCTCTACAATAACAATTTTATCATTCAATCAAATCCTTATTTGCTTTGGACTGAATACATTTAATTAAATTTGGTTTGGTGTATGGTTTCGGTTTCCTGGGATTACTTGGTTCTGGATAACTAATATTTAGGAGGTTTGGTATTGCTATTACAAATAAAAACAAGCTATTTATATGCTTCGAAATTAATTGAATGTATTAAATTGCTGAGGCTTAGAACTAATTGTAATTAATTTAATTGTTTAGTTTTGATTTAATTAAAAGTATTCGAACATGCAAATGGACAGGAGAATATTTGTAGTTTTATTTGAGAACTAGCAGTTGCCCGCGACTTTGTCCGCCTCTCCCTCGTCCACCGGCCAGAGTATCGTCACGACTTCTGCGTTCTGCATCATACGCGCGTGGGAATTTTTTTGCGAAGTTATTGTTGAATTGCATTGCAGTCAACTCTCGCTAGGTCATAGCTAATTCTCTTAAACTTGAAAAATTTGAGCATTTTTTATGATTCCCTTCAGTTTTTCATACTTAAAGCATTCCCTTTGTCGAACTCTCCCTAATTCTAGTATCTCTCTTACTTCTGCATCGTTTTTTTTTTCCTGAAGTCAATTTTTTTTCCTGTTTCTTTAAACTGAGCATATTTTTTAGTTCAGAAATATATAAAATAATATTGTTTAAACACAATAATCTGCACAAATAGTGCAATCAATCACATTCACTGCAATGATTCACATTCACAAATCAATTGAACTCTCAAAATTCTATTTTGAGCAGTTATTAGTTTTGGTCTTTTATTTTTTTTACTTGCAATGATTGATAATTTCAGAGTCGATTATTGCAATATTCGTGGGCTAAGAATTAATTTTCTTGCTTTGTATATCCACACTGTTTCGAACAGGCCAGCTGTACTGGCACTGAGTGAAACCCAAGTAGGTGAGAATTCCGATCCTACTGAATTTCTCATTCATGGGTATAGCTTAGTGCCATTATTCTCCCTCCACCATGGTCTCGCCGTTTACATTAGGAATGATGTAGCTTATCAATTCCTCCCACAATATGGACACTGCTCCGACCCTTTCTTCAATATTATGTGGTTCAAGTTCACCGTAAATAAGCACATCATTCACTATTTTTTTCTTTATCGAAGCCCAAATTTGGACAGAGCTTCAACTTCTCGCGAATTTGACGCTCTGTCTGACTCCATCCAAAGAATTGTATCCTTATATCCTCACACTGAAATCGTTATTACGGGCGATTTCAATGTACACAATTCTTCGTGGCTTCTCCATTCGGGCCAGACAACACCCGAAGGAATGTGTGCTGAAATCTTTGCTGAGTTTAACCACCTTACTCAGCTTGTCACTGAGCCTACTCGAATATCGGATATCGATGGCCAAGCGGAAAATACTCTTGACTTGTTCCTTACATCTGACCCTGATAAATACACTATCAGTGTATTAACGCCTCTAGGCAGATCTGACCATAGTATCATATCTTCAAATTTCTCGTGTCAAACTAATCCAGTTAAAGAAAGAGCTCGGAAGAGAACCGTATGGCAATACGAGAAAGCCAACTGGGACGGTCTCAATAACTTCTTCCGGATCTTTAACTGGTCACTATGCTTCCTCGATAGTGACGTAGACTCCAGCGCAGATATGATTACTAATATGATTATTTTGGGAATGAAAACTTTTATCCCGAATAGGGTTAAAAGTATCAAACCCAAGGAAAAATCATGGTTCGATTCAAGCTGTAAAGAGGTTATCAGGGAAAAAGAAGTAAAGTTCCGGTGTTATAGAGCCAACCCAACTGAGGAAAACCGGAACAAGTTTAAACAAGCCAGGAAGGCCTGCAATGCCCATATTCGACGGACAAAGTTTTTGCATGACCAAAAATTAAGGCAAAAAATACTGCAATGTCCCAAAGGCAGTAGGAATTTTTGGTCATTTGTTAAAAATATGAAGAATTCTTCTTCTTCCTCGGTCCCTACGCTCGTTGACAATGACACTCCAGTTGTTAGCTCGCTCGCGAAAGCTAACCTTTTTGTAAGGCAGTTCGCTGCTAACTCTTCGCTGCCAGATAGTGTCATGACTCCGCCTGTTCTTGAGCGCGTCAATGATTCCATGGGACAAATCTTCTTTCGCACTCGAGCTGTGGCGAGAGTCCTAAAGGATCTCAACATACATAAATCCGCTGGTCCGGATGGTATCCCCGCTATTATTCTGAAGAGGTGTTCTTCCACGCTGGCAAAACCCTTGCGTAAGCGTTTCCATCTATCCTATTCTTCTGGGCTCGTTCCGAGCAGTTGGAAAACAGCGTTTGTCCAGCCAATTCCAAAAAAAGGCGAATCTTCTTCTCCCTCCAATTATCGTCCGATTGCACTTACGTCCCTTCTTTCTAAGGTCATGGAAACGCTGATAAACTATCAGCTTAAGAAATATCTCGAAGACCGAAAGCTTCTTAATGACCGGCAGTACGGCTTTCGCAGCAACAGGTCCACTGGTGATCTGATGGTTTATCTCACCGAACAGTGGAACAAATCTTTGCATCGTTTTGGAGAAAGTAAGATTGTTGCACTTGATATTTCAAAGGCATTTGATAAAGTCTGGCATCTTGCTCTTTTATCGAAAATGCGTGCTTTCGGTATCGATGAATCCCTTCTTCGTTGGATTAGAAACTTTCTTTCGAACCGTTCAATACAAGTTGTATTGGACGGTTTCAAGTCTGAAACCCACAATATAAACGCTGGTGTGCCCCAGGGCTCCGTTTTGTCTCCAACCCTCTTCCTCATTTTCATTAATGATCTCTTGTCTGTAACTTCTAATCCAATAAACTGTTTCGCTGACGATAGCACCCTTAGCTTTTCTTATTCGTTTCCAGACTCACATCCCTCCTCTTCGGATGTGGAAATGGAGCGGCAAAATATGATAAGCTCATTAAACTCTGACTTAAACAGCATTGTACAATGGGGAATTAAAAACCGCGTAGAGTTTAATGCTTCGAAAACTCAATGCTGTCTTGTATCGTCGAAGCGAGATATACCCCCCTTGCCACTGTCCATGAGTGGCACTTGCATCAACGAGACCGAACATCTCGAGATTCTCGGTATGTGCATCACAGACCACCTCTTGTGGAACGAGCACATATGCGATGTCGCCAAAAGTGCCGCAAAATGTCTAGGTTTCTTAAGGCGATGCAAGAAATTTTTCTCCCCGTCTGATCTGGCTATTATCTATAAAACCTATATCCGCCCAAAGCTTGAGTACAATTCCCATCTTTGGGCTGGTGCTCCAGCTACTTACTTAAGCCTCTTGGATGGAATACAAAAAAGAGCTGTAAGAATGATTGGTGATAGAGAGATCACTGACTCATTCACCTCTTTAGACCACCGTCGTAACGTTGCGTGTCTCTCCTTGTTCTACCGTTACTTCTACGGTAATTGCTCTGGTGAAATAGCCAGTTGCATTCCTCCCCTCAAACAATTCACCCGTAATACTCGCGCTTCTAGGAATGCCCATCAGTTTACCCTTGAGCCCAACTTCGGACGTACTGTCAAGTATAGAGAATCATTTTTTAGCCGTACTACGCGAATGTGGAACTCTCTTCCACACTCTGTCTTTCCCAATCATTGCAATGTTCAAGAATTCAAGACCAATGTACACCGACACCTCCTTTCCAACCCCGTCCCTTCTTCCTAATGCACTCACTGTGTCTCTGGCATAAAAAGGGTATAAAAAATCCCTTGAGTGGGTGCAAATTATAAATTATAAAAAAACAAAAAACAAAAAGTTATTTGGCCAGTTCCACCTAACAACATCTCACTGAGATCTCAATGTCACCTTGACTGAGGCAAAATCATTTGATGGAACATAATTCTCAGTTCTCATTGAGATATAATGGTTACCTTACCAATTGTTGTTGCACATATGTCAGCCACGTCAAAATAGCTGAGTGAGAAATCGAATCCAAAATAATTTCATCTCAGAGATCTGAGAAAAAAATCTCAGTTCGCAGCTGAGAACTTTTGTTCCACTTAAAAAATCTATGAAATTTCTGAGATCTCTGAGATCACAGTGAGATGTTGTTAGGTGGAACTGGCATTTTTTAAATCATTTGCTTGGCCAGCCTGCCTTAAGTTTGATACAGCCAACACAATATTTTTCGTTCTCATCTTTCTAACTTCTATGTTGTTATTGAACTGAAAACGGACGAAAGCGCGCGGGGCGGCGCTATGACCGCCATTGCTACTGAATGGGAAAAATAGTAACACTATGTCCACTTATACACGCTCGTATTTTTTTTTTTTTTTGAAATTCTGGTACTTTTATTCTAAAATCAGTTGGTGCTGAGCAGTGCACACTGCACAGTAATTTTTTCAACACATACCAAGAAAAATTAATATTTTTTTGCCGTTTTTTCCACTTTTTCCACTGATTCTTCGCTTATATCCATAGCTGGGCATTAACGGACATTTTTTCGTTAATCCGTTAATCGTTAATTAACGAAGTTAACATTTCCATTAACGGATTAACTTTTCAGTTAACTTCAAAAAAATGTTAACGATCGTTAAATTTTCCAAAGTCCGTTAATCGTTAATCGAACACAAATACCATACAGATACACATTCAAATTATATTCACCGGTCTTCAAATTAAAAAATATAAAGTCTAAAGGCCTCGTAAATTGCACAGCTTTAGTCAATGCGTTATTAAAAGGCATAGAGAGAAGGTTCGGACCACTTATGGACGATAAACAGTGCCAACTTGCTGCGGCTTTTCACCCTAAGTTTCGGTTGATATGGTTGCAGAAATATGATAACAGTTGTGTAGATGCAGTGAAAAAATGCATGGAAAAAAGGTAGAAGAAGCGCTACAAGAAGAAATATCAAAGGACGTATAGACAGTGTAAGTGGCGGAGGCAGCAACGCGAGTAAAGCGCACCATACACAGTTCAACTCAATCGTCAACTGAATCAAATCAAATGTAAATCAACCTGTGTGTGGCCTTGTCATTTCATCGATTTGACAGTTGAATGGTTGTTTGAAGAAAAATCAAAAGATTTTGATTTTTTTGAAGTTGAAGTTGAATCCTTCAACTGAATTGAACTGCATGTGGACAAGTTGGTTGATTTGCTGTCAAAACCACAGATGAGTTTAAAAGGGAGATGGGAAACCGATTTGTCAATATTACAATGCCTTCAAGCTATGGACCATAGTTACTCCGATAGTATGCGTGTTTTTACCAATACTATCACAGTATACATGGTATGACAATAAAGTAATGAGACTGATTATATTGCCGAGATTGTAGTAATCCTGCAACATTGAAATTCCCTTTCCCTTCTCCCGGCATCATTCCCCTCTCCATTGATATATTTGCCATCGCTCTAGCTTGTTTAGTTTAGTCCAAGAGGCGACCGTCATTTTACAAAACCCATAGGGATATGGATTTTGTACCCATTATTAGATAGAGTTTTTGGAGACAAAGACAGCGCACCAGGGTTGCCTGTCAAAGTCCGGGGCAAAAGGGGTAAAACGGGACACTGATGGTGCGTTTTTTGGGCAAAAATTAAACCTACAGGGATATGGATAAAATTAGTGTCCAACTATAGAGCTCGACGAGACGAAACAGAATATTATGGGTTGCCTAGTTCAAACCGGGGCGAAGCGGTCGGCAACCGCCTCAGAAGCCACTGATTTTTAACCAAAAAAAAACCTACAGGGATATAGCTAAATTTGGTACCAAATTCAAGGTCTGAATGTACTCTTTACGAATATATAGGGTTGCCTTGTCTAAACCGGGGCAAACCACTTGGCAACCCTACTACAATGAAAAAAATGCACAATACAAAAAAATACAACTTTTCATTAAAACATTCATAACTTGATTATTTTTTTACCAATTTTTGTGTTTTATATAGGAATAGAAAGCCTTACGTATGTTAGAAAATAATAAAATGTCAAAACTTATATTAAGATGTCAGTTTGAATATCTGAAATGATAATTTGGATTTAACGGCATCTTTCATTTAAATTAAGTTTGACCACATAACTCAGTAACCAAACGGTTTAAATTAATTTGGTTTTCAGCGACTTTAAGAAGCCTTTTAAGCCTTTTTTTCATATGTCATTTTATATGGGCTTCCAGGGAAAATTTAGAATAATAATAATTTGAAACTGTGTGAAAATTCCAAAGGGCGAAATCACAAAAAATGTCATCATTGCCACACAAATTGATAACGGAGGCTTAAAACTAAAATTGGCTTTGAGTTGTGCAAAGAGGAGTTTCAGACCTTTATTTTGATATATAATACTATATGGCATTCCTCGGCAAATTCAGAATACTAATACTAGGGACTTTGCGGCTGATTTTTTGATTATTCCCGTATTACTCCATTTCGGCTTTACCGATTTTGTTAAAATATTGCACAATTATATTTAACATTATCCTTAGTGATATTGCATTCCAAGATATTATATATAATACATTCTTCAATAACAAAAAATCGGAAAAGAGATCCTTTTTTGTAGTAGTAGTATAACATTCTTTTCAAGATTTCTCAAAAACGGTTCAACCAATTTCTTGGAAATTTCGTCAACACGTTGATAAGCAATGCCTTAATAATGTTGCATACCAAAAAATTTCATTAGTGTTTTAATTTAATTGTAAAAAAAATCAAGGAAAATAAAATACTTGTCGAAGTTTAATCTGTCTATGCTGACTTTTGTTGGTTGTCCTTTCTTGTTGACAGCATTAACTTGGTCTTGCCCTTGTTAACTCACGTTAAGACTCACGAACGCTGTGTTTTTCCAATTATGTCAATGTCGTCTGCGTATCCTAGTAGCTGGACGGACTTTTGAAAGATTGTGCCTGTGGTGTTGACGTTGGAGTTTTGTACAATATTTTCAAGAATGATGTTCAAAAAATCACATGACAGCTCATCGCCTTGTCTAAAACCTTTTTTGACATCAAATACACCCGTTAGGTTTTTCCTACCATTTCATCTTACATAGACCGACGAGTTTTTCAGGGATGCCAAAACTAGACATTGCTCCTTATAGTTGGTCTCTATAGACAAAGACACTGTCATATGCAGCCTTGAAATGAAATCGATGAAAAGGTGGTAGGTATCGATTGAAGTTCCCTGGTCATTTACAATATCTGCCGTAGAGTGAATAATTGATCGATGGTGGACTTTCTTGGTCTGATGCCACACTGATAAGAACCTATCTGGTAATTGACGAAAGGCTTCAAACATTCAGACGGCACGGCAGATAAGATCTTGTAGGCGATGTTAAGGAGACTTAGGGGGAAGTGGGGCACATTGATGCGATTTTCACTTAAACGTCAAAAAGTCGCAAATATTAAGCTTAATAAGAAGGTACAGTCTTTATGCTGATCAGTATCATTTTTGTAATCTTATTCAAAACGATATTTCTCACAACTTCACCACACACCACACAACCCCTAGACGTGCGGCACATCGATACATACCATGGGGCACTTTGATTCACGGCAATAAAAAATGCACTTATGGCAGCAGAAACAGTCACTTCATTAATATTGTATCCTTCTGTTTTTTGCTTGTATGTTCACACCATTTTCGTATATCTACCTACAAGAAAAAACAACATTACAGGGGCACATTGGTACAGATAGTTTTATGTATCAATGTGCCCCAAGTGTCCTCACTGATTTAAAAAAAATAAAAATCTCTGAATGCGTGTGAAGAATTGAGGGGATCTACAATTTAACGACGATTCCGAAGGGCAGAGTTGAGAAGCACTTTTTCCTGACAGATTGATACTCTTGGAAGATTTGTCAGGTCTTCGCAAGAGGCAGTGCCCGTGAAAGATGAAATAAAAACTTGGACTGAGTAGGACTCGAACCAATGACGTTCTGTTTAGCAGCCAACGCACTTACCAACTAAGCTGCGGGCAACTGCTACTTATGAAATTGTTACACTTAAATTGTTTGGTATGCAACATTATTACGATTATTACGTAGATCCTACTACAAAAGAGGATCTCTTTTCCGATTTTTTTGTTATTGAAGAATGTATTTTATATAATATCTTGGAATGCCGCAAAGTCCCTAGTATTAGTATTCTGAATTTGCCGAGGAATGCCATATAGTATTATATATCAAAATAAAGGTCTGAAACTCCTCTTTGCACAACTCAAAGCCAATTTTAGTTTTAAGCCTCCGTTATCAATTTGTGTGGCAATGATGACATTTTTTGTGATTTCGCCCTTTGGAATTTTCACACAGTTTCAAATTATTATTATTCTAAATTTTCCCTGGAAGCCCATATAAAATGACATATGAAAAAAAGGCTTAAAAGGCTTCTTAAAGTCGCTGAAAACCAAATTAATTTAAACCGTTTGGTTACTGAGTTATGTGGTCAAACTTAATTTAAATGAAAGATGCCGTTAAATCCAAATTATCATTTCAGATATTCAAACTGACATCTTAATATAAGTTTTGACATTTTATTATTTTCTAACATACGTAAGGCTTTCTATTCCTATATAAAACACAAAAATTGGTAAAAAAATAATCAAGTTATGAATGTTTTAATGAAAAGTTGTATTTTTTTGTATTGTGCATTTTTTTCATTGTAGTAGGGTTGCCAAGTGGTTTGCCCCGGTTTAGACAAGGCAACCCTATATATTCGTAAAGAGTACATTCAGACCTTGAATTTGGTACCAAATTTAGCTATATCCCTGTAGGTTTTTTTTTGGTTAAAAATCAGTGGCTTCTGAGGCGGTTGCCGACCGCTTCGCCCCGGTTTGAACTAGGCAACCCATAATATTCTGTTTCGTCTCGTCGAGCTCTATAGTTGGACACTAATTTTATCCATATCCCTGTAGGTTTAATTTTTGCCCAAAAAACGCACCATCAGTGTCCCGTTTTACCCCTTTTGCCCCGGACTTTGACAGGCAACCCTGGTGCACTGTCTTTGTCTCCAAAAACTCTATCTAATAATGGGTACAAAATCCATATCCCTATGGGTTTTGTAAAATGACGGTCGCCTCTTACTCTAGTTCGCCTGCTCTGTCGTGTTGAGTAAACGTGTGTTCGTGGGTGCGGGGAAATAACTCCACGGGAACTAACTCCACTGCGGGATTGACTACCCACCAAGTGAGAACTTACTCCACTTTTGTAAAGTGTAGTTAGTTCACATGTACAGTGGGAATTAAATTCCTCAAAAAATTAGTGGATCTAGTTCCCTTCGAATTTTAAATAATTTGCCACTTTAACTGAGAAAAAATTACAGTAAGAATTCAAGTATACTGAGCAATTTTGTTTGTGAAATTAAAATAAATGTCTTTTAGAAGCGAAGTCATTCCGAAATTCAGTTTTTAAGACTGTAAATAATTTTAAAAAATCGCATGTACAAAAATATTGAGAAAATTAGGCCCATTTGCTCAATCGGAACATAAATTTATGTTCTACTTAAAGTACTCATTTTGTATGGGGATTTTATGTGGAACTTAAGGGGCCGGTTATAGCTATCATTGAAATTGATCCGGAAAAATCTTTGAATGGATATTTAACTATGTTTTCTTTTAAACAGAAGTACAAATTATATACCAATCGATCGGAAATCACTCCAAGAATTTTTATTGACATAAAAAAGTTCAATTACACACTTATTTATTCTTTAAAATGTGTTTTTCCATTTTCCGGTTGTAGATTCATTTTCCTGAACAGCTGATTGTTTTGTGTCAACAAATGAAACAAATCGTTCCAATGATTTGCGTTTCAATTTTGTACAATTCCAATGATCTGTGTTTCAACTTCTCACAGTTCCAATGATAGAATTACGGCAGGAACAAATTTCTGGACAGAAATTTTCAATGATTGCTATAACCGACCTATCAGAAAAATTCCAATGATGTGTTTCAATGATGAAAACCAATGATAGCTATAACTGGCCTCTAAGAATTCCGGAACGTCCCATATAAAAATGAAAACTTTATGTAGAACATAAATTTATGTTTCGATTCAGCAAATGGGCCTTAGTCATTCGGAAACCCATTTTTAGAGGCCAGTTATAGCTATCATTGGTTTTCATCATTGAAACACATCATTGGAATTTTTCTGATAGGTCGGTTATAGCAATCATTGAAAATTTCTGTCAGGAATTTTTTTCCTGCCGTAATTCTATCATTGGAACTGTGAGAAGTTGAAACACAGATCATTGGAATTGTACAAAATTGAAACGCAAATCATTGGAACGATTTGTTTCATTTTTTGACATAAAACAATCAGCTGTTCAGGAAAATGAATTTACAACCGGAAAATGGAAAAACACATTTTAATGAAAAAATAAGCGTGTAATTGAACTTTTTTATGTCAATAAAAATTCTTGGAGTGATTTCCGATCGATTGGTATTTAATTTGCACTTCTATTCAAAAGAAAACATACTTAAATATCCATTCAAAGATTTTTCCGGATCCATTTCAATGATAGCTATAACCGGCCCCTTAAGAATCTGACCCCCTATATGGTGATTCATTAATTGTAAACATATACCGCATGCTGTAAGTTTATGTCACATAAAGAAAACTTTTTCCAATGCAAACGTTCTTCTGAAGTTTGTTGTTTGGTGAGAGTAGGGCATTCTACAAGCACACTGTACTTGAACCCAGTTTCATCTTGTTGCATCTTTTTGTCCCCTTAAATAACTGAGCTATTTCAATAACATTAAATGTTCCATCAGAAAGACATTTTTTGTTGACTCTATTAACTCTACAATCCCTCTCAAATGTTGAACCAAAAATTGCAAGCGAGCGAAGTGAGCGGAAAAATTTTTGCCCAAAAGAGAATCAATTTGGGGTGTGAAAATAAAAAATTTCGCGCGAATTTTTTTATTTTCACATCCCAAATTGATTCTCTTTTGGGCAAAATTTTTTCCGCCCGCTTCGCTCCCAATCAAACCAAATTGATTTTGAGTGTTACAGATAGTCATCATCCTCAGACCGAGGTGAAAAAAGATGCTCAAAATTAATCATTGCAGTGCAGCACCTGCTTTCTAGACACTAGCATGCTTTTCCAAATTAGAGGAAACGGCAACAGCTTTGAAAATGAATTGCTCTATCCATTTTGTCGACAAATAGGTAGTAAATAAAAATGATCTTATTTATTTATAAGACATTTTGGGGTTGTAGTTATGTATGTATACACGAATGACCCACCGTTGTGGGTCATTAGCCCCGAAACCCATTTTCGGGACTTCTGACCGGACCAGTTTCACTGCGCCATGTATAAATGTGTGAACTTAGTTCCCATTAGAAAGTGAACTAAGTTCTCACCGTACATGGGAACTAACTACACTTTACAAAAGTGGAGTAAGTTCTCACTTGGTGGGAAGTAAATCCCTCAGTGGAGTTAGTTCCCGTGGAGTTATTTCCCCGCACCGTGTTCGTGGTGCTCGTCACGAAAATGGAAAATCGAAATCAAGAGCAACGCGTCACGATAAAATTTTGCGTCAAATTGGGCGAAACAGCTTCGGAAACGTACGCTAAAATTGTAAAAGTGCATGGTGATAGTGCTCTTAGTCGTGCCCAGGTGTTTCGATAGCATAAAGAGTTTAAGGAGGGGCGTGAAAGCGTGGAAGACGAGGCGCGGAGCGGAAGACCAGTCGAGGTGTGGACTTACACGAATGCGCGGCGTGTGCGCGGCCTGATCCATGAAGATCGGCGTTTAACAGTTCGAATGTTGGTGTCGGAACTGGGTATGAACCGTGAAACAGTCAGACAAATTTTAACCGACAATTTTGGGATAAGAAAGTTGTGCGCGAAGATGGTTCCAAGGAACCTTTCCGAGGAGCCCTCAGCGTGTCCCAGTATTTGGCCTCTAAAGGGATCGCCGTGTTGCAACAACCGCTTTACTGTGTGACTTTTTTTCCCTAGAACAAAATCGGTGGTCAAAGGAACCCATTTTCAGTCGATTGAGGACATCCAGGCGGCCGTGACAAGGGTACTCGCGGATATCCCTGTCGAAGCGTTCCAGAAATGTATGTTACGAAGCATGGAAAACGCGCTGGAATCGTTGTATAGCTGCCCAAGGGGACTACTTTGAAGGGGATGGCAGAGTTGTAGAATAATTTTGAAATATACGATTTTAATGGAATCAGTCTCATTACTTAATTGTCACACACCTCGTATATGGTCCTACCACCTCATTTTTGTTGCTGTGGTTTCTCATTTATTCACAGACAGGAAGTAACAGTAAATAAAATTTGCGGTATCCTCTCTCTGGTCAAAACAGTATCAGTCGAATTTTTGAATTTAAAGCAAGTTGATCTATTGCTAAAAATGACAAGAATTGCTTTTTTGATAGTTAGAAGCAATGCGTTCCAACTCAGTCTATGCAGTGTGTGCTCGAATATAAACCTAGTTGACAACTCAGTTTACAATCGAGTTGAAAGGTGTATGGGGCACTTAACAACGACGATGATGAGGATGACTTTTTCAACTCTGTTACTCAATCTTCAGAAATACCTAAGAACAACAAATCATTAAGAAGTAAAGCTCAAAGTCTCGTAAAAACGTGACTAGATTTGAAGTCAAAAGACTCGTTAAATGAAGCGGCATTCCTCGGGGAACAAGTATTGGCAAATCTGTTTATCGAATACAATACTGCCATACCCTCAAGCGCTGCTGTTGAACGTCTGTTCTCCACGGGCAAGGATATACTTCAGCCGAAAAGAGCCTCGCTTTCCGACGAGAATTTCAACATGCTGATGTTCATGAAGGGGAACAATCACATTCATAACATGACTGAATAAATTGTTGTTTTAACACTTAAACTCTTATAAAATATAATTTACTATGTTAAACAAAAAATGTACTTGTCTTTTCTTGTTTCCAACTTCCAATTTTTATTAGAAACAAAAAAATTTATGACGTGTTAACGGATTAACGATTAACGTAAACTTGCGTTAATTTTTCTAAAATTTAACGTTTTAACTATTAACGAAGTTAAATTTGTAATTAACGTATTAGCGATAAACGAAGTTAACTTTTTGATTAACGGTGCCCAGCTATGCTTATATCGCCTAATGTTATATAGCCTAAGGCCTTCTATAATAAATAAACTATTCAACGCAAAATAATTGTTCACTTTGATGAAGCAGTTCCTGAGATCAGCGGGTTCAAGCAAACAACAGAAACATTCAAAAAAGAATATTATTTGCCGTTTTTGCAATATTTTTAACTGACGCTTCGCTCCTATTGGTATCAGCGTAGTATGATATAGCTTCTAGCCTTCCTCGATAAATCCACCATTAGACACAAAAAGAATTGTTCAATTTGACTAAGCAGTTCCTGAGATAAGGTCGTTAAAACCCAGAAAAATAAATATTTTTTCCGTTTTTTCCACATTTTCCACAGATTCTTCGCTGCTATTGGTCACAGCTTAATGTTAAGAAGCCTTAAGCCTTAGTCTTTTTCCACATTTTACGCAAATTCTTCGCTTCTATTGGTCGCAGCTTAATGTTATATAGCTTCAAGCCTTCCTTGATAAATGGACCATTCAACATTAAAAAAATTGTTCAATTTCATTAATCAGTTCCTGAGATAAGCGCGTTAAAACGCAGAAAAATTAATATTTTTCCTTATTTTCCACAGTATCTTCGCTGCTATTGGTCACAGCTTAATGTTAAGAAGCCTTAAGCCTAAGTCGATTATTGGACCATCCAACACAAAAAGAATTATACCATTCGAACCAGTAGTTCCTGAGATTACTGCGTTCAAACGAACAAACTCTTCAGCTTTATATATTAGTATAGATTGTATTGTTTGCCGTTTTTTCCACATTTTCCACAAATTCTTCGCTTATATTGGTCGTAGCTTAATGTTATATAGCATCAAGCCTTCCTTGATAAATGGACCATTCAACATTAAAAAAATTGTTCAATTTCATTGAGCAGTTCCTGAGATAAGCGCGTTAAAACGCAGACAAATTAATATTTTTTGCCGTTTTTTCCACATTTTCCACAGACTCTTCGCTGCTATTGGTCACAGCTTAATGTTAAGTAGCCTAAAGCCTAAGTCGATTAATGGACCATCCAACACAAAAAGAATTATACCATTCGAACCAGAAGTTCCTGAGGTTACTGCGTTCAAACGAACAAACTCTTCAGCTTTATAGTACTATCAGTTGCCCGCGACTTCGTCCGCCTCTCCCTCGTCCACCAGCCAGAGTATCGTTACGACTTCTGCATCATACGCGCGTGGGAATTTTTTTGCGAAGTTATTGTTAAATTGCATTGCAGTCAACTTTTGCTAGGTCGTAATTCTCTTAAACTTGAAAAATTTGAGCATTTTTTATGATTCCCTTCAGTTTTTCATACTTAAAGCATTCCCTTGGTCGAACTCTCCCTAATTCTAATATCTCTCTTACTTCTGCATCGTTTTTTTTTTCCTGAAGTCAATTTTTTTTCCTGTTTCTTTAAACTGAGCATATTTTTTAGTTAAGAAACATATAAAATGATATTGTTTAAACACAATAATCTGCACAAATAGTGCAATCAATCACATTCACTGCAATGATTCACATTCACAAATCAATTGAACTCTCAAAATTCTATTTTGAGCAGTTATTAGGCCGGTTCCACCTAACAACATCTCACTGAGATCTCAATGTCACCTTGACTGAGGCAAAATCATTTGATGGGACATAATTCTCAGTTATCATTGAGATATAATGGTTACCTTACTAATTGTTGTTGCACATATGTCAGCCACGTCAAAATAGCTGAGTGAGAAATCGAATCCAAAATAATTTCATCTCAGAGATCTGAGAAAAAAATCTCAGTTCACAGCTGAGAATTTTTGTTCCACTTAAAAAATCTATGAGATTTCTGAGATCTCTGAGATCTCAGTGAGATGTTGCTAGGTGGAACTGGCATTTTTTATACAATTTGCTTGGCCAGCCTGCCTTAAGTTTGATACAGCCAACACAATATTTTTCGATCTCATCTCTCTAATTTCTATGAACTGAAAACGGACGACAGAACGCGGGGCGGCGCTATGACAGCCATTGCTACTGAATGGGAAAAATAGTAACACTATATCCACTTATACACGCTCGTATTTTTTTTTTATTTGAAATTCTGGTACTTTAATTCTAAAATCAGTTGGAGCTGAGCAGTGCACACTGCACAGTAATTTTTTCAACACATACCAAGAAAAATTAATATTTTTTTGCCGTTTTTTTCCGCTTTTTCCACTGATTCTTCGCTTATATTGCCTAATATTATATAGCCTAAGGCCTTCCATAATAAATAAACTATTCAACGCAAAATAATTGTTCACTTTGATTTAGCAGTTCCTGAGATCAGCGGGTTCAAGCAAACAACAGACACATTCAAAAAAGAATATTTTTTGCCGTTTTTGCAATATTTTTAACTGACGCTTCGCTCCTATTGGTATCAGCGTAGTATGATATAGCTTCTAGCCTTCCTCAATAAATCCACCATTAGACACAAAAACAATTGTTCAATTTGAGTTCCTGAGATAAGCGCGTTAAAACGCAGAAAAATAAATATTTTTTCCGTTTTTTCCACATTTTCGACAGATTCTTCGCTGCTATTGGTCACAGCTTAATGTTAAGAAGCCTAAAGCCTTAGTCGATTAATGGACCATCCAACACAAAAAAAATTTCACATTTCGAACCAGTAGTTCCTGAGATTACCACAATCAAACGAACAATCTCTTCAGCTTTATATTGTACTAGCAGTTGCCCGCGACTTCGTCCGCCTCTCCCTCGTCCACCGGCCAGAGTATCATCTCGACTTGTGCATCATGCGCGCGTGGGAATTTTGTTCGGAAGTTATTGTAAAATTGCATTGCAGTCAACTCTCCCTAGGTCGTAATTTTCTTGAACTTGAAAAATTTGAGAATTTTTTATGATTCCCTTCAGTTTACGGCTAGCAACCGTAATTGCCGCCGTACTCGGTGACAATGGACCCCAGCGCGTGCGGTATCTGGGGGGGAAAGAGGCGTGGGAATTATAAAAAAAAAAGTTGTTCATACTTAAAGCATTCCCTTGGGTGAACTCTCCCTAATTCTAATATCTCTCTTACTTCTGCATCGTTTTTTTCGTTAAGTAAATTTTTTTTTCTTTAAACTGAGCATATTTTTTAGTTAAGAAGTACATAAAATGATATGGTTTAAACACAATAATCTGCACAAATAGTGCAATCAATCATTTTCACAAATCAATTGAACTCTCAAAATTCTAATTTGAGCAGTTATTAGGCCAGTTCCACCTAACAACATCTCACTGAGATCTCAATGTCACCTTGACTGAGGCAAAATCATTTGGTGCCTTGGTGGAACATAATTCTCAGTTATCATTGAGATTTAATGGTTACCTTACTAATTGTTGCTGCACATATGTCAGCCACGTCAAATAGCTGAGTGAGAAATCGAATCCAAAATAATTTAATCTCAGAGATCTCACATTTCACATTTCCACAGATTCTTCGCTGCTATTGGTCGCAGCTTAATTTTAAGTAGAATAAAGCCTAAAGCAGTTGCCCGTAGCTTAGTTGGTAAGTGCGTTGGGTGCTAAGCAGAACGTCGTTGGTTCGAGTCCTACTCAGGCCAAGTTTTTATTTCATCTTTCACGGGTACTGCCTCTTGCGAAGACCTGACAAATCTTCCAAGAGTGTCAATCTGTAATGAAAAAATGCTTCTCAACTTTGCCGTTCGGAATCGGCGTTAAATTGTAGGTCCCCTCAATTCTTCACACGCACTCAGAGAATTGTTGATGAGAGTAAGCCACTTAGGCCTAGGCTCTTCAAGAGCTGTCGCGCCACTCTATTTATTTATTTTATTTTAAAGCCTTCATCGATTTATGGACTATCCAACACAAAAAGAATTTTACAATTCGAACCAGTACTTCCTGAGATAAGTGCGTTAAAACGCAGAAAAATGTATATTTTTTGCCGTTTTTTCCCCATTTTAAACAGATTCTTCGCTGCTATTGGTCACAGCTTAATGTTAAGTAGCCTTAAGTCTTAGTCGATTAAGGCACCATCCAACACAAAAAGAATTATACCATTCGAACCAGTAGCTCCTGAGATTACCGCGTTCAAACAAACAAACTCTTCAGCTTTATATATTAGTGTAGATTAAATTGTATTGTTTTCCGTTTTTTCCACATTTTCCACAAATTCTTCGCTCCTATTGGTCGCAGCTAAATTTTATATAGCTTCAAGCCTTCCTTGATAAATGGACCATTCAACATTTAAAAAATTGTTCAATTTCATAAAGCAGTTCTTGAGATAAGCGCGTTAAAACGCAGAAAAATGTATATTTTTTGCCGTTTTTTTCCATATTTTCCACAGATTCTTCGCTGCTATTGGGCACAGCTTAATGTTAAATAGCTTTAAGTCTTCCTCAATTAATGGACCATCCAACACAAAAAGAATTATACCATTCGAACCAGTACTTCCTGAGATAAGTGCGTTAAAACGCAGAAAAATGTATATTTTTTGCCGTTTTTTTCCCCATTTTAAACAGATTCTTCGCTGCTATTGGTCACAGCTTAATGTTAAGTAGCCTAAAGTCTAAGTCGATTAAGGCACCATCCAACACAAAAAGAATTATACCATTCGAACCAGTAGTTCCTGAGATTACCGCGTTCAAACAAACAAACTCTTCAGCTTTATATATTAGTGTAGATTTTATTGTATTGTTTGCCGTTTTTTCCACATTTTCCACAAATTCTTCGCTCCTATTGGTCGCAGCTTAATGTTATATAGCTTTATGCCTTCCTTGATAAATGGACCATTCAACATTAAAAAAAATGTTCAATTTCATTGAGCAGTTCCTGAGATAAGCGCGTTAAAACGCAGAAAAATTAATATTTTTTGCCGTTTTTTCCACATTTTCCACAGACTCTTCGCTGCTATTGGTCACAGCTTAATGTTAAGTAGCCTAAAGCCTAAGTTGATTAATGGACCATCCAACACAAAAAGAATTATACCATTCGAACCAGAAGTTCCTGAGATTACTGCGTTCAAACGAACAAACTCTTCAGCTTTATATATTAGTGATACACCCTATACTTAACTTCCTATAAATGCACATGCAAATTAAATTAATGATTATGTCAAATATGTCAAGTGTCAACAACATTATATAGTACATGTCATATTTTCTTGGCGCAAAAATGTATTCTTTTTCCGCGCAAATTAATCTATATAAGAAACCTAGAAATTTAAAATTATTGAATTCTATTGTTAGTCGTTGTATAAGTAATATCAAATAAAGTTCCTGAATTCCTAAGTACATTAAAAGATATTCACTAATCGTAACAAGTGGCGACGAGGTAATTAAAATGGAGGCAGCGTTGAGAGAGATTCTTGACACACAAAGAAATTGGATGGAACAAATGTTAAGCAACAACCAAGCTACCTTGGAGCGTTTTTTGAATAATGGCCAATCGAGCAGTAAACCTACAATATCGCAGTTCCATGCCTTTGATCACGTAAAGGAATCTTTTGAAAGTTACCTTTTCCAACTCCAGCAGCATTTTACCGCAAATTCCTTAGACGATGACAACTTAAAGAAGGCGCATTTTTTATCAACATGTGGGACACAAACCAACGACTTGCTCAGGAAGCTGGTAGGAACAGAAGATGTAAGTAGACTCACATTCAAAGACCTTTCTACGAAATTAACCAAACACTTTGAATCCAAACGACACGTGCTTGCTTCGAGATGCAAATTCTTGCAACAGAAAATGCTACCAGGCCAGACGTATGCAGAATGGATTGCTGAGCTAAAAGGCCTTGCAAGAGACTGCGCTTTTATTTGTCCCAAAGCTGATTGCAACACATCATATGCTGATAACATGATAAGAGACATGTGTTAACCGAATTCCGAACCGAATTAAAGACGTGCATCTTTTTCACGAACTCGGGAAGACGCCCTTCCTGGTCAGATGCACAAAGAGAACTGAACTCTATATGCCTGCCACATCCACCGAGCTGCGATATGCAGTCCTGCACTACTACTAAGACTACTAGTGAACAAGAGGGATTTCCCTGTTCACGAACATTTGATCGTTGTTATTTTTGTCGGTTAACATTCGGCCATCCGACACTTCACTGTCCTCAGTGATCAGACAGTACTTGCCAACCTTTATAGCTTTTACTGATCACACAGATTACTCAAGCCACACAGGCTACTCAGATCACACAGATCATTCACGCCACACAGGCCACTCAGGTCACATAGACCACTCAGGCCACACAGGCCACTCAGATCACACAGATCACTCAAGGCACACAGGCTATTCAGATCACACAGATCATTCAGGCCACACAGGCCACTCAGGTCACATAGACCACTCAGGCCACACAGCCCACTCAGATCACACAGATCACTCAAGCCACACTTGCCATTCAGATCAAACAGATCATTCATGCCACACAGGCCACTCAGGTCACATAGACCACTTAGGCCACACAGGCCACTCAGATCACACAGATCTTTCAAACCACACAGGAAACACCGATCACATAGATCTCTCAGGCCACACAGGCCACTCAGATCACACAGATCACATAGCCTACACAGTAAATGAGACCGCTCAGATCACTTAGACCACACAGGTCACAGAGATCTCTCAGTTCGCTCTGATCACACAGAAAGGAATTCATGCAGATCCTGTAAGAATAGCTGCAATTCAAAAAATTCCACCACTAACAAATCTAAAAGAACTCAAAACTTTTCTGACTTGCATCTTTATATTTCCAAACTTCGAAACTTCGAAAAGCCTTTTATTCTTACGACGGACGTACGAGCCGGTCTATCCCAAGGCGACACATAGGTAAATACAGACATTACGTAATCAGCTGTCAAAACTACATTACCGACTATTGGATCGCCGTCTTTATTTGAACCGTATAAACACTAACTGCTTTAGCTTTTCCCACAACCTTACCACACTGAAAGAATCTTTTCAGCTCATCTTTTAATAATGAATAAATTTTAACTTGTGGCAATGTTAACTGCACCATCTCAACTAAAACCAATGATTGGGTTGAATGCAAAGGAATTTGTGGGAAAGTGTTCCATCCTATTTGTATTGGAAGAACTGCTAACGCTCATTTCGCTGAATTTACGGAACATTTCAGTTTTTACTGTCCTGAGTGTAAACAATTCACTCTTGCTGATATTTTTACTGCCATCAAACGTAACAATGATAAATTAAACCATGTATCTGAAAAAGGAAATTCGACAAAACTTTACACTAACTAATGACCTTTTGGCCGACTACCATGAATCATCATCTAAAAATATTGAAAATTGTCTGGCATATTTCAAATCTAAGTTTAAAACTATTGAAAATCAAACCGATCTTACAACGAACAAATTATCAGAGAACGTATAAATATTTTTCCTGATAAACTCGGTAATCAGCTTATTGATATCCGAAAGTTGATTTCAACAACTTCTATGCCACAGGACCAAAATATTTGTGATCGCGCGTTGAAACCTGTCCATGAACAACTTTTAAACCTTGAAAAATCCATGCAAGCCCAATCAAAGGTTCCTCAATTCATCGACTTGGATTTTACTGCAACATATAGCAAGCTTATCAAGGATTCACTCATGCTTGCTGATGTCTTTGTTAAAGAATCCGTTGCCACCCGCATTGTAAGAAATGTGTTTACATAAGGATTCATCAGCGGAACCAATTGTTATTCACAATAACAAATCTTTACATGTTGAGCTTCAGGATCATTATTCTTCTATAGATATTTCCAACGAAAGCACTTTAGATGTTCCGTTCGATTCAATCTCTGCTGCTCCTCGTGTTCCTTTGCGCATCGAGACCTCAAATACTAAGGCCACTATGACTACCACTTCATCGATGGAATCAACAACTCCATTAAGTAAAACTGTACTTAGATCATCTAATTTCATCGTTTATGATGCTCCTAGGCATTGGAACAACTCTTGGATCATTAATTTTTTCAAACATAATTATAACTTTCAACCTTCTAACCGAGTAGGATATGGATGGTTCAAAGTATCGATTCCAAACACTTACGATTGGCTTTTTGCATTCTCACCTCTTATATTAAGGAACAGGGATATGAAAATTATGGAAGGTAAAAACGTAGAACACAACTATACTCTCGTCCATAAACCAGGAAAACCAAATGTCGTTGTAGTTGCCCCGTCACGACCTCCCGTACCGAACGCACTGACATCATCTGCCTACCTATCAATGTCTTTAAAACCAAATTATCTTCTCTGATGATATGACTTGCTATGAGAAGCCACATCCAAAACATCGAAAGCATTACACTAAAATGCAAACCCTTCACACAACACCCTTACTCAAAATTTGAAAGAAAACTCAACCGAATATTCTTAACGGCATAAACATTCCGGAAAAATTCGTTTCGTTGTTGCAAGAAATTTACAAAAATTCATCCAGCTTATACAAAACACAGAGCAGTTACAGACATGTAAAGACAAAGAAAACAAATTTAAAATCATTCAGGGCGAACACCAATGCGCACACAGGAACCCAGCAAAGAAGTTTGCAAATTCTAGCGATGCCCGTCGTCTACTCTCCCGAACCAGATTTACACATACACATGGACATAATCGAAATAAAAAAGAGAAGTTCATAAATCATAACCCTTGTTGACAAGTTTTGAAAATTCACAAAACCCGCTCACGTCAAAAACAAATCCGTCCCTCGAGACAAAACAACAACAACAAAACAAATAAACCACTCCACCTCCTCAATGGCTCCAAAATGCAAGCAACAGACAATGAGAGCAGGCTCACAAGCCTCAGTGTCCCAAACCATATCAAGGGTTAGGAATAACGGCCATCTAGCACCTCAACAAAAAGTGAGGCCAATGGCACAACTGAAAGAGTTCGTTCAACCATTATCTAAATTATAAGATGTTTTCAACAAGACCAAATTATCTACAGTAAATTTAGTATTTTAAAAGAAGAAATAGGAGAAACAGTTATTGCATGGCAACTTGCAAAAAACGGAATTGTAAATTCAAATCTGTCAAACACAGTAATAACAGCAGACATCCCTTCAAAAATTATTATACTCCCATTTAAGAATGATCTTCAAGCCAAGAGTACGCTGAACCAATGATGCTCGATGAAATTTCAATTTTACTTTACGTTATTTGTTTGCCTCAAAATGAGGATACAGCATTTAACAACATTGTCAGATCTACAATCAAGAACAACAAAATTGTTCACTTAAACTTTTCGAACTTGTTCATCTCTCAATACTGAAAATATTTAACTATAGGCAAATGTATAGAAATTGAGGTAACTCTGCTATGCAAAAGATCACAACTCCAAAAACACAACTCCAAAAACCCAACCCAAATTAAACCATGTATTCCTAAGCCCCTAAACGGAGAACAAGTTAAATGCGACTTCAACCTGAAAGCAGGCCAGTAGCAGAATTACTCATCCAGGGAACACTACCCCTGACCGACCACATTGGTAACATTACCCATGGAAGACAATTCCAAACCCTCAACGGAACACTCCTGATCAACCTCCGCAATGAATCCATAGAAGTAGATAACACCAAATATACAAACCGTGAAAGCAAAACACACCACACACCGCCTCCATTACACATAACAACCCCACTGAAGGAGGAACAAAACTTGACCTTCAATACTTACATAAATTACATCTAGAAAACGTAGAAAGACTTTTAAATATATCATCAAATACTCTACTACATTTAGGCTCAGATATCTCTTCTTTGCTCATAACAAGTATTGCAATCAATTTGATTCCGTTCCCATTTACAAAACAAAATAGAAAGACAGGAAAAAGCTAATAGTTCCACCATTCGAACCAATTAAAGTTAATATCTTCTCGCTCGAACCCGGTACCATCCTGATTCCTCACACGGAACCGATAAAGTCCAAGATAGAATCCACGGGACGCAGATACCTAAAAAGGAGGTAGCTAACACGACAACCTCCAAAGCCGACCACACCAAAGCCTTCCGGTAAACGGTCCCAATAATCAAATTCAACAAACAGGCAAAATTCAGTAAGCGAACTCGACCTCTGTGAATATTGCAAACAACATTATAATTCCAAGAAATTTTATAAATTTTGATCTAACTTCCAGTGGCATACCCAACGTTCTCCTAACTCTTAAAAAAACGTTACAATGTCGGAAGGTTTGGATATTTTATCCCTTAAAGAGGAAGATGTCACCAAGATGTTGGCCGCCACCACCCATTTAGGTAGTGAAAATGTGAACTTAATGGAACAATACGTCTTCAAGCGTGTCATCCCGATGGTGTTAACATCATCAACTTGGGCAAAACCTGGAAAAAACTGATGTTGGCTGCACATGCTATCGTCACCATCGAGTACCCACAAGACGTTTACGTTGTGTCATCTCGTCCCTTGGGTCAGCGTGCTGTTCTCAAGTTCGCCAAGTACACCGACACCGTCCCAATTGCTGGACGTTTCACTCGCGGTGCATTCACCAATCAGATTCAAAACGCTTTCCGCGAGCCCCGTCTATTGATCGTCACCGATCCATAAACCGATCACTTAAGCAAGCACACAGCAATCTACCCACAAAAATTAAAGGATGCACAGAAAAATGCCATCATACAATAAAAGGATTTATATCCAAAACAAACAATACCCTAACAGTACGCAAAAGTTATATTTTTTTGAGCCCATGTATGCACACAGCAATTGGACGAGAAAAAGAAAAAACTTAAACAAACAAAGAAGGGTCACGTCATAAAATAGAGGATTGCTTTTTTAATGCCTCAACACCACAACGGCACGAAAAGACGATGTTTTATGAGTCCATGTAGCACACAGCAATCGGACAAACAAAAAAAAAACAGTCGAGGATTAACAAAACAAAGCCAAAAAGGTCACATCATAAAATGAAAATATTTTCTTCCAACTGTCTCTTTGGAAAACAGGTAGCGATGGTTGCGTACGTGATGATATGCAGCCACCCTAAAAAACTATCCTCCAATTGAGGATCACCAGCCATCGGCACACAGCTTAGCAAGGCTGAAATAGATCGTAACGGTAGCCTTTGTTTTTATGACTACCCTACGCTTTAACCCAAATAAAATGATTCCTACAAAATAGGAAAAACAAACAATAGCATAATGATTTTATGGCCCCTTGGACCGATTGTAAAAATAGGATCGAATAAAAATAAACATGGTGCATAGTTACTGTTGCAGCTTGCAATAATAAATAAATTATATTTGCAACTCGCAATTTGAATTTGGTGTTTTTCTTGCACAACACATCATAACTCACAACACAGATTATCTTCCTTTGCACCATAATCACACAGCTGGCCACAATAACAAAATTACTCGATGCCTAATAGCGGTACCTGCAACCGAAAACTATGAAGGAATTAATGGCATATGCCTTAACAATGATCTCATATTCTTCCACATTTCTCGCTCCCAAATAGCTGTACTTGCGACCGAAAAATAGCAACCAATAGCAAACACCAACAACAACACCATCGTCGTCGGCGATCCATTCGCCCTTTTTAAATACAAGTTCATAAATATCGATCCCAAATAGCTGTACTTGCCACCGAGAAATACAAACCAATTAGCACCATCATCAACTGCGTAGCATATGTATAGCATTTTAACTCACATCATCCCATCACCGATGTCGATCCCAAATAACACACTCTTTTTTTTATTGTTTAGGCACACAAAAGGATCACGAGCAAAATAGTTTTCAGGGAGATCGGCAAAATAAGTTTTTTTTTTTTTTTTTATTGCTCCTTCCTTCACGCGCCGGTCAGGATCGCCCCTTCCACAGCGTGTCGATAAGAGGCACTTGCGACCGAGAAGCACTCAACAAGACAGTAACACAACTCAACAAAAATCCCCGACCGTAGGTCTTTTAATAGCGCTCGAATCTCACTTCTGATTTGTTAACCGAATTCCGAACCGAATTAAAGACGTGCATCTTTTTCACGAACTCGGGAAGACGCCCTTCCTGGTCAGATGCACAAAGAGAACTGAACTCTATATGCCTGCCACATCCACCGAGCTGCGATATGCAGTCCTGCACTACTACTAAGACTACTAGTGAACAAGAGGGATTTCCCTGTTCACGAACATTTGATCGTTGTTATTTTTGTCGGTTAACACATGTTAGTCTTCTACACACCTCACGACGCTGTCCGCCTTGCTGCAACGCAAAAGAAGAACCCATCATTAGAAGAAATAGAGGAACTGACCACAGCCTACGAATCAACACAACAAGCTACAAATATTTTAAAGGGAAGCAGTACTTCCAATTCAACAACGACTTCAGAGATTAACCTCATTAAAGGCTCCAATTTTTCTAAGCAAACAAGTAAGTCCCATGAACATATTTTTAGTGTAAGAAAATCGTGCCCAAACTGCTTCACTCAGCACTCTAGAGATCAGTGCAAGCACATTGATTCAATTTGCGATTTTTGTCAACGACGTGGTCACATACGTAGTGTTTGTTTATCTGCAAAACAATCAGAAGTTTCTCACTCTCCGAGATCACATCTGCGTCATCAAGCAAAAAACCACAGTAGACGTTCACAGAGCACAGGTGCCAACCGACCGACGGACCGACGTCGTCGTGGTTATCGATACAACAGCCAACAGCATAAGCAGACAGAATCTGCACATTCTATAAACGAAATACATAGAAGATGAAAACGAGGGAGTCGAAATTGTGTCATCAGCACATGTGGAGACCGATATCAATAAAAACAAAATTTTCGTCTCACTTCGTATAAATCAGTGCCCATTAGCTTTTCAGTTAGACACTGGTGCCACGTGCTCACTCATTGGTCTTGAGGGATACCGCAGACTCGGCAGCCCACATTGTGAGCCTACATCGCGAACTCTTAAAAAGCTTACGGTAACATTACGTTGCCCATTAAAGGGGTACTGAAAGTAAATGTAGAGTGGAATGCGAAAACAAAAACTTTACCGCTTTTTATTTGCAACAACCAACAAGCAGCAAACATTATGGGCATGGACTGGTTCCAAGAATTTAATTTACACATTCGAGGTGTAGAATCTGATTCAGTTTTGCAAATTGGTTGTGATTCTAAGGACAAGCTTTTGACAGATACAATGTTGCTCTGCAAACAACATGAAGCAATTTCAGATCGGAATTAGGGTGCAGTAAGTTTTATGAAGCACATCTAACGATGAAGCCTAATTGTCAACCTAAATACTTTAAGTACCGTCCCGTGCCGTTCGCGCAAACAAAAGCTGTCTATTTGGAACTGGAACGTTTGCGTAATTGGACATTTTACGTCCCATAGAATCAAGCCAATGGGCCGCACCCATTGTGGTAGTAAAAAAGGCAGATGGTACGCTACGCATATGTGGAGACTTTAAGATCACGATCAACCAGCATTTAGAAATAGACCGCCATCCAGTGCCACGCATCGAAGAACTTTTCCAGAAATTGCAAGGAGGGCGATATTTCACGAAAATTGATTTGTCCGATGCTTATCTCCAGATTCCTCTGGACGAAGAATCCAAGAAAGTCTGTGTTATAAGTACAGAATTTGGATTGTTTGAGTATCAAAGGCTACCTTTTGGTACTTCCAGCTCAACAGGTATTTTTCAACGCTACATGGACCAATTAACTGCCAACTTGAGTTTCTGCGTCTCTTACCTAGACGATGTAATTGTTTCCGGACGTGCAAATGAAGAGCATTTAAACAACCTCAACATTTTTCTTGAAAGATTAGAAAATCATGGTTTACAATGTCGACAAGCCAAGTGTCAGTTTGCGAAGACGGAGGTGGAATACCTTGGTCACATCATTGATGCAACAGGCATTCGTCCATCAGAAACCCGAGTTAAAGCTATCATCGATTTGCCTGAGCCTAAAGAACTAAAGGACCTGGAAGCTTTTATTGGGAAGCTCAATTAACATAACAAATTCATCGATAATTTTGCTCAAATAGCCGCACCACTTAACAAATTAAGAGCCAAAAACGAAGTTTTCAAGTGGGGAAATGAGCAACAAAATGCTTTCAATCTTTTCAAGCAAAAGATTCTTAACGTGTCACGCTTGACACATTTTCAAGACGATCTACCCATCACTTTAGCCACCGATGCCTCTTCACATGGCATTGGGGCAGTCATTTCACACATTTACCCAGATGGCTCTGAAAAATCTATTGCTTTTGCCTCAAAGACATTAGACGCATGTCAAAAATGTTATAGCCAGATTGAAAAGGAGGCCTTATCGATAATCTTCGGCGTGACTAAATTCCAACAATACTTGCATAGTCGTCAATTTGAGCTCATAACGGACCACCAGCCGTTAGTTACTATTTTCAGCCCCAGTAAAAAATTGCCACATAATGACAATACAAAGGCTACAACGCTGGGCAATTTTTCTGATGGGGTACAATTACACTATTCGGTATCGTCCAACAACAAAGCATGGAAACGCCGATTGCTTATCACGATTGCCTGTAGGCCCTGACGAGGAATTCGATATATCAGAAGAATCGTGCCATCAGGTGGATGACAGTATTGCAGTTTTGGAAGATTTTCCTATCAATTCAGAAGTCGTAGCTAAATATTCAGAAAATGATCCAGATATTCGCAAAGTTTTCGAATATATTCAGCAAGGTTGGCCAGCACGTTTGCCTGCAACTCAAAATAGTTTACTTCCTTATTTTCGTAGAAGGCTTTATCTAAGTGTTTCTGCTAACATTCTTCTCTTTCACAGCCAAAGTCCAAGGGTGGTAATACCTGCTGCACTTCAATCTAAAGTGCTTACACTTTTGCATCAAGGTCATTGGGGAGTAACTCGGATGAAACAAATGGCCCGCCGATACTGTTGGTGGCCTAAAGTTGATGATGTCATTGTGTCAACGGTCGCCAAATGCATTGCTTGTCAATCAAATGCTAGCCGCTCACCAAAGGAGTATTCCAGTTGGACGACATCAGAAAACGTTTGGGAACGCATTCACATAGATTTTGCTGGCCCCTTCCAAAAAGCTATGTGGTTGATTGTGGTAGATTCTAAGTCAAAATTTCCTTTTGTCATTCGAATGTCGTCAACAACTTCTCAAGCTACCATTTACGCTCTACGTTCCATTTTCGCTTTAGAGTGCTTACCAAAGGTCATCGTGTCCGACAATGGCACACAATTTACCTCTAAAGAGTTCCAGCGTTTCTGTCAAGATCATTCAATTCAACATATGACCTCTGCCTCAACCCCTAGTCCAATGGGTTGGCTGAGAGGATGATAAGAACATTTAAAACAGCTTTTCTTAAGATCATGCAGGGAAATCCGAAAGACGATGATGCACTCGCCACATTCTTATCCACTTTTCGAACCACCCCAGACGAAGCGGGAGTATCGCCAGCGGAGAAGCTTCACGGACGTCCACATCGAACTTTACTTTCGGCTTTGATTCCTGAACCAAAAAGAACAATCGAGATTAACAAACCGAAGTTCCATAAGGGCCAGTACGTTTATCTAAGGCAGTACCTTAGAGGAAAGAAATGGATTACAGGTCGGATCGAAAAAACTATCGGAAGGAAGATGTACCAAATTAAAACAGATAATGGAATCTGCAGACGCCACCAGAACCAGTTAAGGCTTAATGCACGAACAGATGGCTGCACCGATATTCCTATTCACCATCAAGAATCCATGGATCTTACACAGGCAAGTTCTGATAAGTTACCTTCGAATAATATCTATTTTCCAAACCAAAACCAACAACTTGAAAATACTGGTGATGACGATGTTTTCATTAATAGGGACTCTGATCTTCCAATGGTCGACTTGTCAAGAGATTCACAATCACCACTTCATGTAACACCGGAAAGACCTATTAATCCAAGCGTACCGGAAGCTAGTTCTTCACATCCATCAGATGCAAATCGAAACATGCCAACACCAAGAAGATCGACGCGCCCCAGAGTCAGGACCGTCCGTTTTGTTCCAACTTAAACAAGGGGGTAATTGATACACCCTATACTTAACTTCCTATAATTGCACATGCAAATCAAATTAATGATTATGTCAAATATGTCAACAACATTATAATAATACATGTCATATTTTCTTGGCGCAAAAATGTATTCTTTTCCCGCGCAAATTAATCTATATAAGAAACCTAGAAATGTAAAATTACTGAATTCTATTGTTAGTCGTTGTATAAGTAATATCAAATAAAGTTCCTGAAATCCTAAGTACATTAAAAGATATTCACTAATCGTAACAATTAGTATAGATTGTATTGTATTGTTTGCCGTTTTTTCCACATTTTCCACAAATTCTTCGCTCCTATTGGTCGCAGCTTAATGTTATATAACTTCAAGCCTTCCTTGATAAATGGACCATTCAACATTAAAAAAATTGTTCAATTTCATTGAGCAGTTCCTGAGATAAGTGCGTTAAAACGCAGAAAAATAAATATTTTTTGCCGTTTTTTCCACATTTTCCACAGACTCTTCGCTGCTATTGGTCACAGCTTAATTTTAAGTAAAACAAACCCTTCCTCGATTAATGGACTCTTCAACACAAAAAGAATTTTACAATTTGAACCAGTAGTTTCTGAGATTACCACGTTCAAACGAACAATCTCTTCAGCTTTATATTGTACTAGCAGTTGCCCGCGACTTCGTCCGCCTCTCCCTCGTCCACCAGCCAGAGTATCGTCACGACTTCTGCATCATACGCGCGTGGGAATTTTTTTGCGAAGTTATTGTTAAATTGCATTGCAGTCAACTCTTGCTAGGTCGTAATTCTCTTAAACTTGAAAAATTTGAGCATTTTTTATGATTCCCTTCAGTTTTTCATACTTAAAGCATTCCCTTGGTCGAACTCTCCCTAATTCTAATATCTCTCTTACTTCTGCATCGTTTTTTTCCTGAAGTCAATTTTTTGTCCTGTTTCCTTAAACTGAGCATATTTTTTAGTTAAGAAATATATAAAATGATATTGTTTAAACACAATAATCTGCACAAATAGTGCAATCAATCACATTCACTGCAATGATTCACATTCACAAATCAATTGAACTCTCAAAATTCTAATTTGAGCAGTTATTAGGCCAGTTCCACCTAACAACATCTCACTGAGATCTCAATGTCACCTTGACTGAGGCAAAATCATTTGATGGGACATAATTCTCAGTTATCATTGAGATATAATGGTTACCTTACTAATTGTTGTTGCACATATGTCAGCCACGTCAAAATAGCTGAGTGAGAAATCGAATCCAAAATAATTTCATCTCAGAGATCTGAGAAAAAAATCTCAGTTCGCAGCTGAGAATTTTTGTTCCACTTAAAAAATCTATGAGATTTCTGAGATCTCTGAGATCTCAGTGAGATGTTGCTAGGTGGAACTGGCATTTTTTATACAATTTGCTTGGCCAGCCTGCCTTAAGTTTGATACAGCCAACACAATATTTTTCGTTCTCATCTCTCTAACTTCTATGTTGTTATTGAACTGAAAACGGACGACAGAACGCGGGGCGGCGCTATGACAGCCATTGCTACTGAATGGGAAAAATAGTAACACTATATCCACTTATACACGCTCGTATTTTTTTTTTTTGAAATTCTGGTACTTTAATTCTAAAATCAGTTGGAGCTGAGCAGTGCACACTGCACAGTAATTTTTTCAACACATACCAAGAAAAATTAATATTTTTTTGCCGTTTTTTCCACTTTTTCCACTGATTCTTCGCTTATATCGCCTAATGTTATTTAGCCCAAGGCCTTCCATAATAAATAAACTATTCAACGCAACATAATTGTTCAATTTGATTTAGCAGTTCTTGAGATCAGCGGGTTCAAGCAAACAACAGACACATTCAAAAAAGAATATTTTTTGCCGTTTTTGCAATATTTTTAACTGACGCTTCGCTCCTATTGGTATCAGCGTAGTATGATATAGCTTCTAGCCTTCCTCGATAAATCCACCATTAGACACAAAAAGAATTGCACAATTTGACTGAGCAGTTCCTGAGATAAGCGCGTTAAAACGCAGAAAAAATAAATCTTTTTTCCGTTTTTTCCACATTTTCCACAGATTCTTCGCTGCTATTGGTCGCAGCTTAATTTTAAGTAAAACAAAGCCTTCCTCGATGAATGGACTCTTCAACACAAAAAAAATTTTACAATTCGAACCAGTAGTTCCTGAGATTACCACGTACAAACGAACAATCTCTTCAGCTTTATATTGTACTAGCTGGTACCCGCGGCCTTGCCCGCGTTAATTTAAAGTTAACTTATTATTTTAATAATGTGTTGTACAGGATGTAAGGTGAAACAATGAAAAGATTCTGAAAACGCATCGCATATAGCTTTCCATGGGAGAAGCACAGCTTTTCTTGATTAGAGAACTATTTACATATCTGAATTTTTCCTAGCTTTGCAACCTTAAGCTCTCTCTATGCTAAATTCGTGCTCTCGCAGAGTTTTCGGAATTTCAATCCCAAATTTTTCATTTTTCCGTTTGCACCTACAATTACAAGCGATTTTCCCATTGAAAACCAGTGGGTCTTCCGAGTTTTTCATCAAGAACTTTCAATTTTCCATTCGAAACCACATTTTGAAACAAAAAATTCCAAGCAAAAAAAACAAATATCTGCCCTTTGTTTGGGTTTTCCAGTTTTTTCAGTTTTCCCACTCTTCCATGAAGTTCTTACATTTTTTTTCACAGAAACCACCACTGAATATAACAGTTTTAACCATGATTTCACAAATATCTGAGGGGCCATTTCGGATTCCATTGGATATATACATACATACATATGTAGGTACATACATTTTTATAAGAAGAAGAAGATAATTTGTAATACAGGAGCAAGTTCGTACGACCCAGTCGTGCACATTTTTTTTAAATTTTCATTGGTGTTTCGCAATAAGTACTGAATCAATTACTTAAGCTTCGTCCAACCGTCCTTTCTCAAATCCTTCGAATAAAAAAAAAACAAATGTTCTGGAACAAAAAAATATTGACAACCTGACAACCTATCGTTGGAGAAAGCAATCCGTGGTTCTCTCACATCTATCAGCGGGACTAAATAAAATAAATACAGTGCTTTGCAAAAGTATAATCGCACCATATAAAATAACAGGCAGTTTGGTAGTGTTTCTGAGCTCCAAGAGACAAAACTGCACGAATGGAACTCGTTGGACAATTCTTAATTAAAAAAACTGGTCGAGAGTAATCCAAATCGAGTATTTTAACTTGATTGAAAATCGGCGTAGTACGAATCCACACTAATCTTTCAAAAAATAAAAAAAATAAAAAAATGTTGAAAAAATAAGAGAATGCGATTATACTTATGCAACAAAGAAAAAAACTTGTTTTCTTTTCTAAACATTAGAGGCGAAAGTAACGGTAATTTTTTTTTCTCTCAATTTTCTTATCTAATGAGGGTCTTTAAAAAAAAATAGTTTAGTATTGCTGCAGTCCTCGGTTTTACACAAAACCATTTTTACATGGTGCGATTATACTTTTGCAAAGCACTGTAGGGTGGCGCGACAGCTCTTGAAGAACCAAGGCCTTAGTGGCTTACTCTCATCAACAATTCTCTGAGTGCGTGTGAAGAATTGAGGGGACCTACAATTTAACGCCGATTCCGAACGGAAAAGTTGAGAAGCACTTTTTCATGACAGATTGATACTCTTGGAAGATTTGTCAGGTCTTCGCAAGAGGCAGTACCCGTGAAAGATGAAATAAAAACTTGGCCTGAGTAGGACTTGAACCAACGACGTTCTCCTTAGCAGCCAACGCACTTCCCAACTAAGCTACGGGCAACTGCGGGACTATCGTCACCAGATCCACCCAATTATTTTCATACGCAGACGACATTGGAAGGAACCCACTTAACTAAGTACATGGTGGCCCCATCTGCTGAAAACGTTAGCAATAGTAGAAGAACAACTATTAAGGTGGAGGTGCACGAATTCGAAGTGGTGCTAACGTTCAATTAGCTTGGATATGTAGTAGAAGCCGATAAGAATATGGAAGAAGAAATACGCAGGCGGCCGGCTGCTCATAGCCCACAGAACCTACTTAAGTCTTTCAAGGCTACTTTTATCCTCAAAACCTACCATTGCATTACTTCTAAACTGCTGCTTTAAGACTATAGTCTTACCAGTACTCACCTACGGATCTGAGACCTGGGTGCTTAGCCAATGGCACTCTGAAATCTTAGTTCTCCCTGTTTGTGAGGAAGGACAATTCTGGAGAAGATTATAACCTTGAGCTATGTATGTATATGAAATCTAAAAAAATTTAGCGTGGTAGACTCTAGTGGGCACCAAGTTGTATGACCGAAGAGGAACGGGTCTTTTGAGGTACAATTCATGGTAGAACACAGCCTTGCAAACCAAATTTGCGCTGGTATAGTATACATATGTATGAATGTACACCACGACGACGCTCACAGCCTGAGGATGCGAAACTGGATTTCGATTTGATTTGATTTCGAATTTGTTTATTATACAGATTGTCCATTTAAGTTCATAAACGCAGTTATATTAGGACATTTCTATCTAATTTCTTAGCATCGATTTGGAAAACCTTGGACATTCGTCTCCAAGTCTATGCATCGAAGTAACAAAAGGTTCCTCGTTGTTTTGTAAAATTCTTTTCATATTGATTAAGACCTGGAATTCAAGCTATCCATATTTTCTCTTCTATGTGATACCGAAATTCTCGATTATGTAAATCTGCAGCGGCCATCAATTGCATAACATCACCAATATTTGTGTAGAATAGAAAGAATAGCAGGCCTTCTTGCAATTAAAGACAGATTTCCCCGGGATATTATGGAAGAACTCATTATCTCTTCTCTGTCCATATACATATGTATATGTGTGTACATATGTACCTATACATACATACATACATACATATAGCAAATACCTATAAAATTTTCTAAAATTTTTTCCATTTGACAATTTTCGAAAGTTGAAATCGATCAGATTTGTTTTTTTTTTGTAGTGAAAAAAATATTTTTTTTTTTTAACATTAGCACCGTTTGTCATTTGATTGCATTTGAAAAATATACATTTTATTTTTTCTAAGCCTTCTACCCTAATACCTCTTGCATATAGAGAAAAAATTAGGAAAATCGGTCAACCAGTGTGCCCGATTAGCGAACGAACACAAAAATTAAGCTGTTCTTTTATATAATACTAGCTGACCCCGCGAACTTCGTCTCGCCGCCCTTCAGAGCAACTCCAATAACAGTTTTTCTTTGAAAACCAATGAGTTTTCCGAGTTTTTCATCAAGAAATTTCATTTTTCCATTTGAAAACCCATTTTGAAACAAAAAATTTTCCAAGCAAAAACAATCTAATTCCCGATCTTTGTTTGGTTTTTCCAGTTTTCCCACTCTTCCATGAGGTTTTTCCAATTTTTTTTTCACAGAAATCATCACTGAATACAACAGTATTGATCATGATAATTTCAAAAATTATCCATTTACAGAACAATGTCTGTGCAGCGAAGCGTACCGGGTCCGCTAGTAATTTATAAAAATTTCCCTTTCATCTACAGACTAACACAAAAAAAAAAAAATTAGCCAAATCTGTCCAGCCGTTTGTGAGTTATTAGGTTACACACGAACAGGATTTCATTTTTTAGATAAAATTCGTCAACAAATTCATTGAAATGACCCTATCTTAAATCTGACCTGTGAAATTGCTGCAAATAATCTTCACAAACTAAACAAATGACTAAATCTGCCAATAACGATTACTATTTTATTAAATTTTCATTAGTGTTTGGGTATTTTATTTAATCAATTTAACTTAAGCTTAATCGAAGCGTAGAAATTCTTTCAAGTCCTTTCTCCAATCCTACCAATTAAATAAACTTAACTCCTGGAAAAATATCGACAGCATTACATTTTCAATGGCAAGGGTATGGACTGGTCAAATCCACCCAACGACTTTGATGTCTTTGCAGGGAACCCACAAACTGTACAACTGCAGGTGGCGAAAACTTGGGGCTGCATATAAATCAATCGTCAAGCGGCTTGTTCAATTAAAATGCTTGAGTAAAATTTTCCTAGAAGCTTCCGTTTGCTTGAATAAAGAGATTGTTAGTAACAATTGTTAGTAACAATTGTCCCTACACACAAGGTAACAATTTGTTACCTTGTGTGTAGGGACCTTTAGCTCTGGTGGCACCGCGCTCAGAAAACGTTGGCAACTATTGCCAACTATTAAGGTGGAGGAGCACGATAACAATATGCAAGAAGAAATACACCGGCGTATGCTCAAAACCAATAGAACCTCCTTTAGTCTTTCAAGGTCCCTTAAATCTGAAAATCTTACCATTACCTCGCATCCGTGGAGTTGGGTGCAAATCTAAAGATACCATGAACCACCATTAGCCGCGTTCGAGGGAAAAGTCTTACGGAGAATAGTTGGCTCCGTTTATGAGTAAGGAAGATTCCGGAGACGATATGACGACTTTCAAAATAAAAATAAATAAATAGAGTGGCGCGAAAGCTCTTGAAGAGCCAAGGCCTAGGTGGCTTACTCTCATCAACAATTCTCTGGGTATGTGTGAAAAATTGAGGGGACCTACAATTTAACGCCGATTCCGAATGTTCTCATTATCCTGAGCCGAGGAATTTGCATCATAGGTATATGGGATTACAAATAGCTGAAGACAAAAACCCATAAACATTTTCTTGGGATCATAACGCGGTAACCAAGCATCGCATGTAGGTTTGGTTTTCAGTAATGGATAGAGGGCGCACAGAACTTTATTTTCTTGTATCATTGATATGGACTTCCTGGAAAAAATTGAGAAATATGGCGATTTAAAATAGCGGACAAATTTCTGAAGCCGTTACAAAGTTTATTTTGTACCCCTGCTTCCTAAATTTGCTGTTATATAGCATTGGTGCTGGTTGCTGGTTAAAAATATTAAGTGTAGTAGGAATAGAAGATCTAACCCTTTGCAGCTTGAAATTAAAGTTTGACAATCCTGGGTTGTTAAATTATTGTTGGCAATTGACCATCATTAAAAGTGAATGCTTCCCGTGGGTTGGTTAACTGAGCATCGTTTAATGACCGCCGCTGCCGACTGGTAGGCATATCAAAAAGCGGTGGACACCGTATATGTACATACTAACCGAAAATTTTGGTATGAGAAAGCTGTCCGCAAGTTTGGCAAAGTTTCATAGAAATAAAGCCGAATTTTTGTGTTGATTCATAACCATAGATGCTTCATCACTCCACATATCCAACAAAAGAACGTTGAAAATAGTTAAAACAGGGCAAAATTGGCTCAAAAGTAAGCAGAAAGTTCCATCAACAGGCAAGGTCATACCTTCAGTTTTTTGGGATGCACGTGGTGTAATTTTGATCGATTATCTCGAGGTGGAGCCTGTAGTTGATGACCAATTTATGGAGTTCGACAGTTGTTATAACAAACCTTGTATTGACACGATAATTAGAAAAAAAAAACATTTTCAATTAATAATTTTTTCCAATTTGGCATATTTTCCAAGCAATTGAGTACTGATCAGCTTAGTTGTAGTGAAAAATAGTGAAAAAAATGATTTTTTAACATTGACACCATTTGTGATCTCAAATGTATACATTTTATTTTTCCTAAACCTTCTACCCATATTCCTCTTTAGTTTAGAAAAAAAATTAAGAAAATCGGTAAAGCAGTGTGGCCGGTTAGCGAACGAACACAAAAATTAGGCTGTTCTTTTATATATATAGATAGCTGGTACCCGCGACTTTGCCCGCGTTAAGTTAAAGTTAACTTATTATTTTAATATGGTGTACAGGATGTAAGGTGAAACAATGAAAAGATTCTGGGCATTGAACACCCGTGAAAACGCATCGCATATAGCTGTCCATGGGAGAAGCACAGCTTTGCTTGATTAGAGAACTATTTACATATCTGAATTTTTCCTAGCTTTGCAAGTTGCAACCTTAAATTCTATGCTCTCTCTATGCTAAATTCGTGCTTTCGCAGAGTTTTCCGAGTTCCAATCCAAAATTTTCCATTTTTCCGTTTGCACCTACAATTACATGCGATTTTCCCATTGAAAACCGAGTTTTTCATCAAGAACTTTCTATTTTCCATTCGAAACCACATTTTGAAACAAAAAATTCCAAGCAAAAAATCAAATATCTGCCTTTTGTTTGGATTTTCCAGTTTTTTCAGTTTTCCCACTCTTCCATGAAGTTCTTACATTTTTTTTTCACAGAAACCATACCACTGAATACAACAGTATTAACCATGACAATTTCACAAATATTTGAGGGGCCATTTCGGATTCCATTGGATATATACATACATACATACATATGTACATTAATTTTTATAAGAAGAAGAAGATAATTTGTAATACAGGAGCAAGTTCGTACGACCCAGTAGTGCATATACAGGGAGCGGCAAAATGATCTGACGGTTTTCGCTGCCACGCTGGCGAGCGAGTGAGTGGTGGGGGTGGTGGGGATAACGGCTTTCCAGAGCCTACGTGCGGACATGTTCAGTAGCCATTGAGCGGTGGACGGCTGAGCACCGTGCGTTTGTCGTGGAAGCGTTTTTTTAAAAGTGGCGATTCCTGTGTTACTGTTCAGCGTCAGTTCCGTAGACGATTCAAAGTGGGTCCACGTGGTAAAGTCCCAACTCGAAACACCATTTTGCTGTGGGTGAATAACTTCAGAGCTACCGGTTCAGCATTGAAACAAAAATCAACAGGCCGTCCAAGGTCAGTCCGGACGCCAGAGAATGTCGAGAGGGTGAGAGAAGCTCGACGGCCTGCACGTAAATAAGCTGCAGCTCTGCACATGTCCGACCGCTCGGTAAGAAGAATTTTACGGTACGACCTGCACTTTCATCCATATAAAATGGCTATCGTGCAACAGTTGAAGCCCAATGATTATGCCAAGCGTAATGCGTTTTCAGAGCAAATGATTGATTTGCTTACATGGCCCGAGATGGACATCATTTGAAAGACGTCATCTTCAAATCTTAAACGGAGCAAATTCGCCTTTTTTCAGTTATTTTTATAAATATTCATAAATACCAATCTGTAATATGCAATAAAACACTTTTTATCACTATAAACGTTTGAGTTGTTTACATTTTAAAACCGTCAGATCTTTTTGCCGCACCCTGTATTTTTTAAATTTTCATTGGTGTTTTGCAATAAGTATTGAATCAATAACTTAAGTTTCGTCCAACCGTCCTTTCTCAAATCCTTCGAATAAAAAAAAAAAACAAATGTTCTGAACAAAAAAATATTGACAACCTATCGTTGGAGAAAGCAATCCGTGGTTCTGGCACATCTATCAGCGGGACTATCGTCACCAAATCCACCCAATTATTGGCATACGCAGACGACATTGTAAGGAACCCACTTAACTAAGTACATGCTGGCCCCGTCTGCTGAAAACGTTAGCAATAGTAGAAGAACAACTATTAAGGTGGAGGTGCACGAATTCGAAGTGGTGCTAACGTTCAATTAGCTTGGATATGTAGTAGCAGCCGATAAGAATATGAAAGAAGAAATACGCAGGCGGCCAGCTGCTCAAAGCCCACAGAACCTACTTTAGTCTTTCAAGGCTATTTGTATCCTTAAAGGTTACCATTACATTACTTCTAAACTGCTGCTTTAAGACGATAGTCTTACCAGTACTCACCTACGGATCTGAGACCTGGGTGCTTAGCCAATGGCACTCTGAAATCTTAGTTCTCCCTGTTTGTGAGGAAGGACGATTCTGGAGACGATATAACCTTGAGCTATGTATGTATATGAAATCTAAGAAAAAATTAACGTGGTAGACTCTAGTGGGCACCAAGTTGTATGACCGAAGAGGAACGGGTCGGGAAGTCTTTTGAGGTACAATTCATGGTAGAACACAGCGTTGGAAACCAAATTTGTGCTGGGATAGTATACATATGTACGAATGTACACCACGACGCTCACAGCCTGAGGGTGCGAAACTGGATTCCGATTTTGTTTATTATATAGATTGTCCATTTGAGTTCATAAACTTACTTATATTAGGACAGTTATCTAATTTCTTAGCATCGATTTGGAAAACTTGGACATTCGTCTCCAAGTCTGTGCATCGAAGTAACAAAAGGTTCCTCGTTCTTTTGTACCGTTCTTTTCATATTGAATAAGACCTGGAATTCGAGTTATCCAAATTTTTTCTTCTATGTGATACTGACATTCTCGATTATGTAATTCTGCAGCGGCCATCAATTGCATAACATCACCATTATTTGTGTAGAATAGAAAGAATAGCAGGTCTTCTTGCAATTAAGGACAGATTTCCCCGGGATATATGGAAGAACTTGCTGATCCCGGTTGTGGCTCAGATGAAGGGCGAAAATTCATCATCTCTTCTTTGTCCATATACATATGTATATGTGTGTACATATGCACCTATACATACATACATACATATAGCAAATATGTATAAAATTTTCTATAATTTTTTCGATTTGACAATTTTCGAAAATTGAAATCGATCAGATTTGTTTTTTTTTTTTTTGTAGTGAAAAAAATATTTTTTTTTAACATTAGCACCGTTTGTCATTTGATTGCATTTGAAAAATATACATTTTATTTTTTCTAAACCTTCTACCCTAAAACCTCTTGCATTTAGAGAAAAAAATAGGAAAATCGGTCAACCAGTGTGCCCGGTTAGCGAACGAACACAAAAATTAAGCTATTCTTTTATATATATAGACTAGCTGACCCCGCGAACTTCGTCTCAACTTCAGAGCAACTCCAATAACAATTTCAACTTGGAAATCCAATGAGTTGTCCGAGTTTTTCATCAACTTTCAATTTTCCATTCGAAAACCCATTTTGAATTTTTCCAGTTTTCTGTTTGAAAACCATGCAAAAAATTCAACAATTTCTTCCTTAAGATGCATCTACAGACTTACTTTTGTGCTGTTACATACGACCTTGCAGTCCAATTGAGTCTTACCAAAACCTTATTAAAGCAATTGACAATCTGGGTGATACAATGGAGGTACATGATGGTCTATTGCTCGTTGGGGATTTCAATCTCCCTAATCTGTCATGGTCGCGATCCGAGGACGACTCTCATTTTGTTGCTGGTAACGCAACAACTGAAAAAGAAATGTTATTTACCGACAATCTGTCTGACTGCGGCTTATATCAGATAAGTGATGTCAAAAATAACTTGAGCAGACAACTCGATCTTATATTTTCCAATGAAGCAACTAGCTGTATCGTAGAGGAAAGCAGCTTAACTCTCTCCACCATTGACATTTTTCATCCGCCATTGTCGTTAACTTATGCCTACGAACATCATAATTCTGAAGTACAATCTGAAAACTCATATCGTTTTAATTTCCGAAAAGCTAACTTCGCCCAGCTATACGAACTACTCAGTAACATAAATTTTGATTTAATTTTGAACCAACCTGTAAACAATAGCATCAATACTTTGACCACTACCTTCTACTCAATAATCTTTGAATGCTTTATTCAATGTGTGCCCTATGCACCACACAAAAATACCTCACCGTCACCTCCATGGTATTCAAGAGAACTTCGTACACTCCGCAACTCCCGAAATAGCCTATGGAAAAAATATTTAAGATCCAGATCGGAAACAGACTATTCCTCTTATTTAGAAGTATACAACGAATTCTCAGCTCTCTCAAAACTCCCCTATGATGCATACATCAATCAAATGCAATTTGATATTATCTCAGACCCCAAACGCTTTTGGCAATTCATTAACATAAAAAAAAAGTCTGATGGATATCCTAATACCCTTAATTATTTAGACCACTCTTCAAATGACTCAAAAATTATAACTAATTTATTTGCTAATTTCTTCTCTCTTGCTTTTTCCGACAGTAATTTTGTACCTGATGCTGACTATTTTACTTATTTGAACAATTGCAACCAAACTTCATTGGTATCGATCAACGTCACTGTTGACGATGTGGTTAACAAAATAAATAAACTTAAAGATGATTTCTCTTCTGGACCTGATGGTTTACCCGCGATTGTGTTAAAGAAGTGTATAGTTAATTTGGCCCAGCCTCTTACTACTCTTTTTAAAAAATCTCTTTCCCAAAGAATCTTTCCATCTTTGTGGAAAGATTCTTTCATAATACCTATTCACAAGAAAGGCTGTAAATCAGATATTTCTAACTACAGGCCGATTGCCAAATTATCTTGCATTCCAAAATTATTCGAGAGTATTATCTTTGACACTATGTACTTTCATTGCAAACCATTATTTTCGGCCAAACAACATGGGTTCCTTAAAGGGAAATCAACGACCACAAATTTAACTGAATTTGTTTCTTATGCATTAAACTCAATAGAAAGTAAAAAAGAAGTTGATGTTATTGCTACGGACTTTAGCAAGGCATTTGATAAAATCTCCCACAGTATTATATCTTTCAAACTAAAAGCTTTTGGATTCCCTCCTGGTTTCATCGAATGGATGGAATCATACCTATCCGACCGTAAATATCGCGTTTTATTTAGATCTTCAATATCAGAACCATTTACTGCGAAATCGGGAGTCCCTCAAGGTAGTTATCTAGGCCCTATTATTTTTATTCTGACTATTAATGACGTAGAATCTGTGATTGAAAATTCCCAAGTTTCAATGTACGCAGATGAAATGAAATTTTTTAGAATCATCTCTTCACCCGATGATGCTTTACCCCTGCAGGCCGATTTAAACAATTTCTATGTTTGGTGTCAAAAAAACAATTTAGAACTTAATGTTACCAAATGCCAAACAATCACATATTCCCGTAAACGTTTCCGTCAGCAAAGGGACTATTATATCAACGAATGTATTGTTCAGAGAGTAACAACTATCCGAGATTTAGGTGTCATTTGTGATAGTGAGCTTAACTTTAGGTCTCACTATGACAATATCGTAGCTAGAGCTAATTCTGCTTTAGGTTTTGTCAAACGTTGGTCTAAGGAATTTTCGGATCCTTACGTTACGAAATCTCTTAACACCACGTTTGTAAGGCCTCTACTGGAATACGCCAGGCAAGTATGGTCCCCTTATCACCAAGTCCATATAAAGAGGATTGAAGCAATACAACGTAGATTCCTCCGTTTCGCCTTAAGAGGACTTCCATGGGTTGACAACTTTAACTTACCTCCGTATCAAGAACGGTTACGGCTTATAAACTTACAATCTCTAGAAAAACGTCGTGAAGTTGCCGATATTATCTTCGTACACCAAATTCTATCCGGTGCTACAGAATCTCCCACCCTCCTTGACGCAATGAGTATTAATGTTAACTTTCATTCACTAAGATCGGTTCCCCAATTTCATCAAGCTCATCACAGAACTGATTACGGCAGTAATGAACCAATTACAAGAATGTTACGTAAGGTGAACGAAAACTCAAATATTTTTGATTTCCACCATAGCAAGATCACACAAAGGAAGCTTTTATACTGTACTTTCTTAAACAACTAAAAAAATTAGTAAATACGTATTTGTAGTAGAGAGAAACTGACTCTTTTTTCTTTTTTATATATATATTTTTATTGTTTTTTTGTTTTTTACGAACTTGACAAGTGTCTCCTACACGCTTATTTATTTTTTATTTTTTTCGTCTTTTTATAATTTTCTTTGACTTTAAAATTTTAAAATTTTTGGATTTTAAAATTTTGCATTTTCTCTTTTTTTACTTTTTGTAAAATTTTAATTTTAAATTTAAATTTATTTTGTTTTTCCTTTTTGTACCTGCTTGCATTAAGCAGTCCCTAACTCTTATCTTCCTGATATTCGTATCGCCATGACTTTTTTTATTTTATTTATTACAAATAATTTCTAATTAAGTGCCGATACGATTAGCAACCGTAATTGCAATCGTACTCGGTGAAAATGGACCCCAGCGCGTGCGGTATCTGGGGGGGAAAGAGGCGTGGGAATAATTAATTAATTAATTACACGAACAAATATTATTTATTCAATTTCGTTAAATACTAACGATTACAAAACTTACAGATAAGCTTAAAAACTAAAAATACATAACAATAATAATTTAAGTTGAAGAATGTAATTAGTTATTGATTTTGAATATAAAAAATGAATCTAAAATGAAAGGATTTTAAATTTTCATTTACTGAATTGATTAAATCATAATTCTTATTAAAAATATTAATTAAAAGATTTAAAGGACTGTTCATACCGTAGTTTGACCTGCTGAAATTATTGCTAAGTGGTAACTGCCTTCTTAGTGCATAGTTACTGACATTATAATTAAAACGACAAAGAATCGTTGGAGATGAAATCGTTCCATTTAAAATATTGACAATAAAGCAAAATTGTAAATACGCTCTATGACATGATAAAGTTGGAAGGTCTATTAGTTTGAGACGATCAATGTAAGGTGGTAAATTAAACCTATCCGGCCAGTTGAAAAACCGAAGACAAAATCTTAAGAATCTTCTTTGAACTGACTCCAATCTATTAATGTGAACTGCATAGTACGGCGCCCAAACAACACATCCGTATTCTAAAATAGATCTTACAAACGAGACATAAAGGGATTTGAGAACATATGGGTCATGAAATTCACGTGCAAATCTTTTAATAAAACCGAGAGTCATATTAGCTTTATTAATTATGTAGTCAAAGTGGTTAGTAAAAGAAAGTTTTGAGTCTAACACTACACCCAAGTCAGTAATACTAGAGACTTTACAAAGAGCAGACGAATTTAATAAATAAGAATAGTCAAGAGTATTTTTCTTACGTGTAAGACACATAATTTTACATTTATCAATGTTAAGGACAAGACCATTATTATTGCACCAATTACAAAATCTATTGAAATCTTCTTGAAGAAGATCAGAGTCATTTATTGAGTCGATTTTTCGAAAAATTTTCACGTCATCAGCATAAATTAGAGACATAGAGTTAACTAAGACAGAAGGTAAGTCATTGATAAACAATACAAACAATAGAGGACCAAGATGGCTACCTTGAGGTACACCAGAGTTTACTTTGAAATATTTTGAGCGTTCATTTTTAAAGACTACACTATACAATCTATCATGAAGGTAGGAAGAAAGCCATTTGATAAATCTCTCATTCAGACCAATTACACTTAATTTTCTTAACAGAACTTTATGGTTTAGTTTGTCAAATGCTTTAGTAAAGTCGGTAAATATACAGTCAACTTGTTCTTTTTTTTCGAATGCGTCAATACAATATGTCGTAAACTGAAGTAGATTCGTCACAGTAGACTTTTTTTTAGTAAAACCATGTTGATTTTCACATAAAATTGACGAACAGTGAAAAGTCAGCGTATCACAGATAATTGATTCAAAAAGTTTTGGTATAGTTGAGAGTTTAGCAATTGGCCTATAATTTGACACTTGATTTTTCATACCTTTCTTATGAATAGGAATTAAAAAAGAATTCTTCCAAAGAGTTGGGAATACGGAACAGTTAAGAGACTGGTTAAAAAGAATAAACAAGGGACAAAATAAAATAAAATTAGCCAAATCCCTCCAGCCGTTTGTGAGTTATGTGGTTACACACAAACAAAATTATTGAACAGAGAAATATTTAATTTAATCCTTCTTATAGGTGCATCTGAAAAATATAAACTACCGCTCTAACTAATAACAGAACATGTTCGATCAAAAAAGGATTCACGATTCGAAAACTGGGTTAAAACTGGGTTCAAAATGGGTGGGCAAAATCTCGGGAAATAAAACAACTTGTTCGTTTCGATGGCTGTTAAACAGTAGTTTCAATACATTTTTATTTAACATAATATTCATTTCAATTTGACTTTTACTTAACCTCTATAAATTCTTTACTATATACAATTTTACAAATATGTTTACAAATACAATTACAATTACATTTGACATTTGACATTGACGTTTTCTATTTGGGACACACAATGGCCGAGTTCATGTATGTAAGCATGGGCAGCATTCAACATTCTCCCCCCCCCCCCCCCCCCCCCCAGTGAGCACAGTGAACGATGATTCGCATACAATGATGTTTGATATTCGCATTGTTCTTGTCTCCTTCATGTATGTTTATCTCACATGAAAAGAAAGAAATTGTTAATAAATATGTATTAAATATACAAAAATTTCAAAATTATATTAATATTTCCATAAAATATATTATTATATTATTAGCGTCATCTGTACGCCAACTAGAAACCACTTGGTACTTGGATTAGCACACGGCCTTAGCTTTTAGTCGATCGAGACTCGCTGCTGCATTCATGAATAAACGTCATTCTTCTTCTTCAAAATCATACATCCATCGTGGTTTTATTCATGTTCGTCGAGTTATTGTCATTTTATTTTATTTTGTGTCGTGTTTTAAACTTATAATTGTGATTTAAAAATGTTTAATCGTTTGAATTTAATTCGGTGAGTATTATTGGTGTTCTTTTAATATGATTATGTGTAAAATGTTGTTCGTATTGTTGTATCAAATTTTCTTTCGTAAACGTGTATTGTAGTTGTTGTAATTTCATTTCATTGCAGAGCGAATTTTGTTGTTGCATCTTTCCTTTAATTGTTGTGTTGATGCCTTCAATTTAGTTTGACCTTGGGTGAGTTGCATATTATTTCCATTGAACACATAATCCAGTTGGTTTTTTTTTGCTTTCAGGGTCATAAATGCACTCGAACATTGGTTGCCAGTATGGTTGCCATCCATGATTAAATTCCAAAATTACACTTATATAGTTGCCATCCGTGGGTAAATTGCTAATTTAAATATTAGCATGTATTAGTATCGTTTTTTTTGTTTTTATTTAAGTTGCAAGTTCATTTTACTTCTTTTTCTTTCAGATTTTATTTCATAATAATTAATTTTGAATTTATTAATTGAAGGTAATATTTAATGTTCATTTTATTTTAATATTAGTGTGAGTTTGTTGTTGTTGATGCATGATGACTGGTTGTGTGTACGCACTTCAGTGGGTGAGTGTAGGTGTATGTGTGTGTGGGTGTGTTAATATAAGTATATATAAGTTTATTTGAATATGATTTTAATCTTTATTATATTTTATGATTTCATTTATTTTATTTATTGATTTTCGCGATTTTATTTCATTTATATTATCTTCTTTTCTTTTTCTTACAATTTAGATTTTGTTGTTTAGTTTCTTTCGAGTGAATTTTACGAATTATTAGTGGACTGTATGATTTATGAGTTGTTGAATGCGGTTAAATGTTTTGAGTGAATTACATATATTATTATTTTGTTGTTTTGAGTGATGCTTACATTAATTGTGTATTATGATTGGTTTTATATGAGTGTGTTGAATGAATGCATATGTTTTATGTATGTGTTGAGTGTTTAATATAATCACATTAATTATGTTTGAATGAATGTATTGAGTTTAAAAATGGATCGGCTCAATTGAAGTATGAATGTGTTGATTTTATTTTCGAATTTATGTTGATGATTTGATTTTAAATTAGTGTGTTTTCTTCATTAGTGTTGTTAGACGGTAGCGGGCATATTTCGTTTCATTTCGTTGTTTTGGGTTCTAACTTTTACCACACGGATGAGATCATCTTTTCCAGCGTATGTTTCAATTATTCTCGCCATTGCCCATTTTGATGGGGGAAGTCGTTCGTCTTTTAATAAGACCAAATCTCCAACTTTCGGTTTTTCTTCGATCTTCAACCATTTCGGTCGATTCTGTAGTCTTGTTAAATACTCGCCACTCCATTCTTTCCAGAATGTTTGTAGAGACGCTTGAAGACTTTTCCATCGATCGAGATAACCAATTTTTGTATTCATTAAGTTTGCTTCGGGAACTATATGCAATGATGTGCCAATTAAAAAATGAGCTGGTGTTAGGGCGTTCAAATCATCCAAGCTATCGGTAACTGGGCAGAGGGGTCTCGAGTTGAGACAAACTTCTATTTGCGCTAGCAGCGTACTTAATTCCTCAAAGGTTAGAGCTTGGTTCCGGGCGACTCGCTTCAAATGGTATTTAACCGATTTGACGCCTGCTTCCCACAGACCACCAAAGTGTGGAGAAGCTGGAGGAATGAAATTCCATTTAGTCCCCAATAGACTTAGTTCTTCAGCAACTTCGGAGTAATCGTGCTTAGCAGCACTCAGCATCCTTTGTAGTTCCGCGTTTGCACCCTTAAAATTAGTCCCACAGTCGCTATAAACATTGGAACAGATTCCTCGTCGTGATGTGAATCTCCGGAAAGCGGCAATAAAAGCTTGGGTTGTCAGATCCGTTACAGCTTCCAAATGTATAGCCTTTGTCGAAAGACAGATAAAAATGGCGAAATAGCCTTTAAATACCTTGGACCCACGTCCTTTCCAGGCTTTGACTTCTATCGGTCCTGCGTAGTCGACTCCGGTGTGATCGAAGGGTCGAGAAACATTCACTCTTGGGGCTGGTAGAGACCCCATTAATTGTTGCATTGGTGAAGGTTGGGTTTTGAAACATATGACACATTTTTTAATGTATTTCTTCACGGTTCTCTTCATGTTGAAGATCCAAAATTTGTTTCGAATGTACGACATTACCTGCTGAATCCCACCGTGTAAGGTCTTCTCATGGGCATGCTCGATTATGAGTCTTGAAATGTTGTGGTTGGGTTTTAAGACAATCGGGTGTTTTTGTTCATAGGTTAGATTGGCATTTTGAAGTCGGCCTCCAATTCTGACTATACCAAATGGGTCGATGAAAAGGTTGAGTGATCTATTCAGTTTGGTCGTTTTAGTTTTGTTAAGTTCATTTATGACTTCCTCAAACATGACTTGCTGAACGTTCTTAACAGCACAATGTAACGCAGCCTCAATTTCAAATGGTGACAAAACTGATGTCATTCTGACATGTGTGTCTCTTTTCAAATTATGCACAAATCTACGAACTGTTGCTATTATTCGCAGGGCTTTGGTGAGTTTCGACTGTTTGCAAATTACGTCAATAATGCTGTTAGTTTGTTCTACGGCGACATGAGTTTTGATTTCTCTCCGTTCTTCATCCGTTTCTAGTTGAGTGGGTTGTATTGGAACTGAGAGTTCCCAATTATCTTGAAGAAATTGCGGTCCATTCCACCACAAACTGTTGTTCTTCAACTTAGATAACGATATACCACGGGATGATAAATCTGCTGGGTTGAGTTTCGTTGGAATATGTCTCCACATGCTCACATTCGTCAACCGTTGGATTTCGGTGACGCGGTTGGCGACAAATGTCTTCCATCTTGAAGGCAAACCAGTAATCCACGAAAGAGTTATTGAAGAATCAGTCCATGCAAATATTTTGACGTTTGTGAATGGTAGAACGGTTTGAGTATAGAGTAAGAGTTTTGCGAGAATGACTGCTCCACATAGTTCTAGCCTGGGCAAAGACACTGTGCTAACTGGAGCCACCTTGGTTTTTGAGATGAGCAAGTGTGTACTGATACAGTTGTTGTAGTCTAAAACTCTTAGATAAACGACAGCTCCATAAGCTCTCATAGATGTATCACTGAATCCATGCAACTGTAGCTCTTTAACATCCTCTTGAGTGTTAATCCATCTTGGAAGGTGAATATCATCTAAGAACTCTAGTTCTTCTTGAAATGAAAGCCATTCTTGTTGTATTTCAACTGGGACATCTTCATCCCATGACAGACCTTGCAACCATAACTGTTGCATGATTATCTTTGCTTTGATAACAAAGGGTGAAATCCATCCTAACGGGTCAAACAGACGAGCTACTGTAGATAGTATGGTTCGTTTTGTGGTTAAGTTATCAATCATGATTTTCTGAAACGAGAAGGTATCAGTCGAAGGAAACCAACGAATTCCGAGAGTCTTTGTATGATCTAGAGATCCAAAGGCTAGAGATATACTTGTTTCTCGATCTTCTTCTGGAACAGATTCGAGGAATTCTTTGTCGTTGCTCATCCATTTTCTGAGATGAAATCCAGCAGACGAAAGTAGTTGAGAAATTTGTTGGTATTTCTGTTTCGCCAATTCTAAAGAATCTGCACCTGAGACCAAATCGTCAATGTACATATCCTCACGGATCATTTGAGCTGCTAATGGATAAGCGAGTTCTTCGTCAGAAGCAAGTTTCTTAAGTGTCCGATTTGCTAAATACGGAGCTGGAGCAGTGCCAAACATCAGAACTTTGATTTTGTACAATTTTATCGGTTGTGTTGGATTGTCACGCCAGTGAATTAGTTGATAATAGGCATCTTCTGGATGTATCTGTATTTGACGATACATTTTTTCGATATCAGATGTAAATGTTATTTTGTGTGTTCTCCATCTCAACACAATTGCAGTGATATCTGTTTGGGTCTTAGGGCCAGTCATAAGATGGTCATTCAATGAACTTCCGTCCGAAGTTCGAAATGAGGCGTTGAAAACAACTCTTAATTTAGTTGTTGTACTTGACTCCTTTATTACAGCGTGATGTGGTACGACATAGTGATAGGGTGAGTTCAGTACATTGTCTTCATCGATGTTCACTTCTTCCATTTGATTTGAGGCTATTTAACATTAAGCTGTGCCCAATAGCAGCGAAGAATCTGTGGAAAATATGGAAAAAACGGCAAAAAATATACATTTTTCTGCGTTTTAACGCGCTTATCTCAAGAACTGCTTTATGAAATTGAACAATTTTTTAAATAATGAATGGTCCATTTATCAAGGAAGGCTTGAAGCTATATAAAATTTAGCTGCGACCAATAGGAGCGAATAATTTGTGTAAAATGTGGAAAAAATGGCAAACAATACAATTTAATACAATATAAAGCTGAAGAGTTTGTTCGTTTGAACGCGGTAATCTCAGGAACCACAATTTCGAATTGTAAAATTCTTTTTGTGTTGGATAGTCCATAAATCGATGAAGGCTTTAAAATAAAATAAATAAATAGAGTGGCGCGACAGCTCTTGAAGAGCCTAGGCCTAAGTGGCTTACTCTCATCAACAATTCTCTGAGTGCGTGTGAAGAGTTGAGGGGACCTACAATTTAACGCCGATTCCGAACGGCAAAGTTGAGAAGCATTTTTTCATTACAGATTGACACTCTTGGAAGATTTGTCAGGTCTTCGCAAGAGGCAGTACCCGTGAAAGATGAAATAAAAACTTGGCCTGAGTAGGACTCGAACCAACGACGTTCTGCTTAGCAGCCAACGCACTTACCAACTAAGCTACGGGCAACTGCTTTAGGCTTTATTCTACTTAAAATTAAGCTGCGACCAATAGCAGCGAAGAATCTGTGGAAATGTGAAATGTGAGATCTCTGAGATTAAATTATTTTGGATTCGATTTCTCACTCAGCTATTTGACGTGGCTGACATATGTGCAGCAACAATTAGTAAGGTAACCATTAAATCTCAATGATAACTGAGAATTATGTTCCACCAAGGCACCAAATGATTTTGCCTCAGTCAAGGTGACATTGAGATCTCAGTGAGATGTTGTTAGGTGGAACTGGCCTAATAACTGCTCAAATTAGAATTTTGAGAGTTCAATTGATTTGTGAAAATGATTGATTGCACTATTTGTGCAGATTATTGTGTTTAAACCATATCATTTTATGTACTTCTGAACTAAAAAATATGCTCAGTTTAAAGAAAAAAAAAATTACTTAACGAAAAAAACGATGCAGAAGTAAGAGAGATATTAGAATTAGGGAGAGTTCACCCAAGGGAATGCTTTAAGTATGAACAACTTTTTTTTTTATAATTCCCACGCCTCTTTCCCCCCCAGATACCGCACGCGCTGGGGTCCATTGTCACCGAGTACGGCGGCAATTACGGTTGCTAGCCGTAAACTGAAGGGAATCATAAAAAATTCTCAAATTTTTCAAGTTCAAGAGAATTACGACCTAGGGAGAGTTGACTGCAATGCAATTTTACAATAACTTCCGAACAAAATTCCCACGCGCGCATGATGCACAAGTCGAGATGATACTCTGGCCGGTGGACGAGGGAGAGGCGGACGAAGTCGCGGGCAACTGCTAGTATGTATATAAATGCAATATATTTGTACATTACAACAATCGGTCTGCACGAAAAATCCGAAGAACCATGACCTAAGTAGGTTATACTCTCCAACTATTCATAAAGCGCATGTGAAGAATTGAGGATACTTCAGATTTATTTCAGTTCAGCTCTATTCCAAACTTTATCAGTTATTCTCAATACCCATAAGAAGAAAATGAAGAAAATACCACCTATGCAATTAGCCGAAGCATAGGTATATTTTTTCCTTCTTCAGAACTGTTCAACCTCAAAAAAGGGAAAAGGTTATTATATTATCAATGAGGCCGACAAGACGGCTTCGAGATTAAAGTGCTCTTGACTAAACACCAATGGTGCAAAATTATAGTCCGCTAAAGAACAAGTTTAGTGGGATTTTAGCTTAAAATGACTAGCTAGTATAACACTAAACTTGTTCATTAGTGGACTACAATTTTGCACCAATGCAATGTCTTGAATATATTTTTGTTATTAAATGATCCAGCCTCACATTCCACTTAATCATCCCCATCACTTTGTCGTTTGAACGACCACAGGGATAAAGATTTTTCATCTCCTGACCACTAGCTCGACAGTCTTATGAATGTCTACTTTTTCAACAAGCTGTAACAGCAGAATAGCAGTCCAACGTTTAATTAGTCCAACGTTTCTTTTAAAAATAGCAATTACTGTTGAATCCATCTTTGACAAAAATGACAACTTGAAAAATATATTTCACATTCACAACGTAGAAATTTAATTAATAGGTCCGTTCGCGTACCCTCCTAAAACAGTACAATTTTACGAAAAATTACGAAATTTAACCAAATTCTGTTCGCGTACTCAAAAATTTTGTAGTTTTTCGTAAAAGAGAGCGCTCACGAGAGAGTAAAATATTTCCCCAACCTACGAATTTTAGCCCAAGAAATTTCTTTGGGCTGATTTGTGAAAAGTGTCAAATATGATTGAAAATAGCAAATAAATAAATAAATTCAAATTCAAAGTTTGAATTTTTCATACAAAAACACTTGACAATTAAAAAGTGGGCAAAATTTGTTGTTTTCCCGTTCGCTTACTTTTTTGTATTTTTGTTTTTCGATGAGAGAATTTTACCCCCACTCCTTAAAATGTGTCTTTTTACGAATTTTAGTGCAGAAAGTACGCGAACGGACCTAATGTTTTGAATTTTATATTTTGAAGTACGTCAACTGATTCCGAAATTCGGAATATTGATTTGTGTGTGGCGATGCCTTTATTATTTCGTTCGGGCCTTATGATTGTAATTTCTTCGTATTCGTAGCGGAGCTTTACGTTCGTAATTTTGCTACGAGGAACTCTGTGAAAAAAATTTCAAACGAATCGAGCAGCTTGTAGTGAAGTGAGAATTTTTTTTATTTTTTAACATTGGCACCGTTTGTCATTTCATTGCATTTGAAAAATATACATTTTATTTTAGCTAAACTTTCTACCCTAATACCTCTTACATTTAGAGAAAAAAATAGGAAAATCGGTCAACCAGTGTGCCTGGTTAGCGAACGAACACAAAAATTAAGCTGTTCTTTTATATATAGTACTAGCTGACCCCGCGAACTTCGTCTCGCCGCCCTTCAGAGCAACTCCAATAACAGTTTTCCTTTGAAAACCAACGAGTTTTCCGAGTTTTTCATCAAGAAATTTCATTTTTCCATTTGAAAACCCAGTTTGAAACAAAAAATTTTCCAAGCAAAAACAATCTAATTTCCGATCTTTGTTTGGTTTTTCCAGTTTTCCCACTCTTCCATGAGGTTTTTCCAATTTTTTTTTCACAGAAATCATCACTGAATGCAACAGTATTGATCATGATAATTTCAAAAATTATCCATTTACAGAACAATTTCTGTGCAGCGAAGCGTACCGGGTCCGCTAGTAATTTATAAAAAATTTCCCTTTCATCTACAGACTAACACAAAAAAAAATAAAAAAAAAATAGCCAAATCTGTCCAGCCGTTTGTGAGTTATTAGGTTACACACGAACAGAATTTCATTTTTTTGATAAAATTCGTCAACAAATTCATTGAAATGACCCTATCTTAAATCTGACCTGTGAAATTGCTGCAAATAATCTTCACAATCCAAACAAATGACTAAATCTGCCAATAACGATTACTATTTTATTTAATTTTCATTAGTGTTTGGGTATTTTATTTAATCAATTTAACTTAAGCTTAATCGAATCGTAGAAATTCTTTCAAGTCCTATCCCCAATCCTACCAATTAAATAAACTTAACTCCTGGAAAAATATCGACAGCATTACATTTTCAATGGCAAGGGTATGGACTGGTCAAATCCACCCAACGACTTTGATGTCTTTGCAGGGAACTCACAAACTGTACAACTGCAGGTGGCGAAAACTTGGGGCTGCATATAAATCAATCGTCAAGCGGCTTGTTCAATTAAAATGCTTGAGTAAAATTTTCCTAGAAGCTTCCGTTTGCTTGAATAAAGAGATTGTTAGTAACAATTGTTAGTAACAATTGTCCCTACACACAAGGTACACAGAAAGAAATCGAAGATCAAATCAAGAAAAACAAGCGGTAAATCACGAAAAATTAATCTTGTTATGGACCTTGGATTGGGAATCAAATATTACGAATTCGTGTTTGTAATTTACGAAAAAGAGGAAAATGAAGACATTACGACTCAAAAGTTGTAATTCTACACTTTTGAATCGCAACAAAAAAAAAGCATTTATGATTCAAAAGCGTAATTTACGATCAGCCAGTTGTAAATTTACATTTGGCTTGTCAAGAATTACGACTCAAATATTGTAATTCTACACTTTTGAATCATAACCAAAAAAAGCATTTACGATTCAGGAGCGTAATTTACGATCAGCCAGTTGTTAATTACCATCCCCCCCCCACACCATCCCCGTTTCGGGGGATCACGCCTTTTTTTGTCTCTCCCTTCGTAGCCCTTCCCCCCCGGTACTATGTTCTCCCTTCCGCTCTCTCCTCACCGATCAATCTCCGTACTTCCTACTTATTCTGCACTGCTTAGTGGCGACTATTTTTCCAAATGCGTCACTCGGCACTGCTGGGATTCGAACCCAGGCATGGGAATGCACGACGGTCTCTTGATCGGCACCTCTACCCACTGAGCTACTCGACGCTTTAAAAAATTGGAATTGATTTTCGACCGTATGAAAACTAGGGAATAAATAAACAACACAAAGCGTTTTTCTTTTTCAGGAAATATTGTCGTAATTTACGATTCAAGAATCGTAACAAAAAAAAACAGTTTGGATTCAAAAGTAGTAAAGTGCGATAAGAATTCATGATTTAATAAACACATTTTTTAATTCAGGAAATATTTTTGTAAACTACGATTGTCTAAGATCAATAATTCGTTCATTTAGCTTCAAGAGCTTTGTTTTTAGAATATTGAGATCATAAAACTCAATCTTTTATTTTCTAAATCAGAATTATTTAGTCGTACAATTTATATCATGCTCCAAATGTTTAAAATTACCAATACAAAATTTGTAAATTGCTTTTACAATGGAAATCTAAAATCATGACATTTTTTCGTATTTCTCAAATTATACAGTTTTGTAAATTTAGACGGAATAAAGATTGAATTACAACTTTGACTCTCATTTTACGAAAAAAGGGGGATGATTTACAAAAAAAAGCTTTTTCATAATTTACGACATGGAAATTCGTGATTACTGATTTTTCATTTCTTTCCGTGTAACAATTTGTTACCTTGTGTGTAGGGACCTTTAGCTCTGGTGGCACCGCGCTCAGAAAACGTTGGCAACTATTGCCAACTATTAAGGTGGAGGAGCACGATAACAATATGCAAGAAGAAATACACCGGCGGTTGCTCAAAACCAATAGAACCTCCTTTAGTCTTTCAAGGTCCCTTAAATCCGAAAATCTTACCATTACCTCGCATCCTTGGAGTTGGGTGCAAAGCTAAAGATACCATGAACCACCATTAGCCGCGTTCGAGGGAAAAGTCTTACGGAGAATAGTTGGCTCCGTTTATGAGTAAGGAAGATTCCGGAGACGATATGACGACTATCTAAATAAAAATAAATAAATAGAGTAGCGCGAAAGCTCTTGAAGAGCCAAGGCCTAGGTGGCTTACTCTCATCAACAATTCTCTGGGTATGTGTGAAAAATTGAGGGGACCTAAAATTTAACGCCGATTCCGAATGTTCTCATTATCCTGAGCCGAGGTATTTGCATCATAGGTATATGGGATTACAAATAGCTGAAGACAAAAACCCATAAACATTTTCTTGGGATCATAACGCGGTAACCAAGCATCGCATGTAGGTTTGGTTTTCAGTAATGGATAGAGGGCGCACAGAACTTTATTTTCTTGTATTATTGATATGGACTTCCTGGAAAAATTGAGAAATATGGCGATTTGAAATAGCGGACAAATTTCTGAAGCCGTTACAAAGTTTATTTTGTACCCCTGCTTCCTAAATTTGCTGTTATATAGCATTGGTGCTGGTTGCTGATTAAAAATATTGAGTGTAGTAGGAATAGAAGATCTAACCCTTTGCAGCTTGAAATTAAAGTTTGACAATCTTGGGTTGTTAAATTATTGTTGGCAATTGACCATCATTAAAAGTGAATGCTTTCCGTGGGTTGGTTAACTGAGCATCGTTTAATGACCGCCGCTGCCGACTGGTAGGCATATCAAAAAGTGGTGGACACCGTTTATGTACATACTAACCGAAAATTTTGGTATGAGAAAGCTGTCCGCAAGTTTGGCAAAGTTTCATAGAAATAAAGCCGAATTTTTGTGTTGATTCATAACCATAGATGCTTCATCACTCCACATATCCAACAAAAGAACGTTGAAAATAGTTAAAACAGGGGAAAATTGGCTCAAAAAAAAGCAGAAAGTTCCATCAACAGGCAAGGTCATACCTTCAGTTTTTTGGGATGCACGTGGTGTAATTTTGATCGATTATCTCGAGGTGGAGCCTGTAGTTGATGACCACTTTATGGAGTTCGACAGTTGTTATAACAAACCTTGTATTGACACGATGATTAAGAAAAAAAAAACATTTTCAATTAATAATTTTTTCCAATTTGGCATATTTTCCAAGCAATTGAGTACTGATCAGCTTAGTTGTAGTGAAAAATAGTGAAAAAAAATGATTTTTTAACATTGACACCATTTGTGATCTCAAATGTATACATTTTATTTTTCCTAAACCTTCTACCCATATTCCTCTTTAGTTTAGAAAAAAATTAAGAAAATCGGTCAAGCAGTGTGGCCGGTTAGCTAACGAACACAAAAATTAGGCTGTCCTTTTATATATATATAGATATAGAAGATTGTATTGTATTGTTTGCGTTTTTTCCACATTTTCCACAAATTCTTCGCTCCTATTGGTCGCAGTTTAATGTTATATAGCTTCAAGCCTTCCTTGATAAATGGAACATTCAACATTAAAAAAATTGTTCAATTTCATTAAGCAGTTCCTGAGATAAGCGCGTTAAAACGCAGAAAAATTAATATTTTTTGCCGTTTTTTCCACATTTTCCACAGACTCTTCGCTGCTATTGGTCACAGCTTAATGTTAAGTAGCCCAAAGCCTAAGGCGATTAATCGACCATCTAACACAAAAAGAATTATACCATTCGAACCAGTAGTTCCTGAGATTACTGCGTTCAAACGAACAAACTCTTCAGCTTTATATATTAGTATAGATTGTATTGTATTGTTGCCGTTTTTTCCACATTCTCCACAAATTCTTCGCTCCTGTTGGTCGCAGCTTAATGTTATATAGCTTCAAGCCTTCCCTGATAAATGGACCATTCAACATTAAAAAAATTGTTCAATTTCATTAAGCAGTTCCTGAGATAAGCGCGTTAAAACGCAGAAAAATTAATATTTTTTGCCGTTTTTTTCCACATTTTCCACAGACTCTTCGCTGCTATTTGTCACAGCTTAATGTTAAGTAGCCTAAAGCCTAAGTCGATTAATGGACCATCCAACACAAAAAGAATTATACCATTCAAACCAGTAGTTCCTGAGATTACTGCGTTCAAACGTGCAAACTCTTCAGCAGTTGCCCGCGACTTCGTCCGCCTCTCCCTCTTCCTCCAGCCAGAGTATCGTCGTCACGACTTGTGCATCATACGCGCGTTTGAATTTTGTTGCGAAGTTCTTGTTAAATTGCATTGCAGTCAACTCTCGCTAGGTCGTAATTCTCTTAAACTTGAAAAATTTGAGCATTTTTTATGATTCCCTTCAGTTTTTCATACTTAAAGCATTCCCTTGGTCGAACTTTCCCTAATTCTAATATCTCTCTTACTTCTGCATCGTTTTTTTCCTGAAGTCAATTTTTTGTCCTGTTTCTTAAAACTGAGCATATTTTTTAGTTAAGAAATATATAAAATGATATTGTTTAAACACAATAATCTGCACAAATAGTGCAATCAATCACATTCATTGCAATGATTTACATTCACAAATCAATTGAACTCTCAAAATTCTAATTTGAGCTGTTATTAGGCCAGTTCCACCTAACAACATCTCACTGAGATCTCAATGTCACCTTGACTGAGGCAAAATCATTTGATGGGACATAATTCTCAGTTCTCATTGAGATATAATGGTTACCTTACTAATTGTTGTTGCACATATGTCAGCCATGTCAAAATAGCTGAGTGAGAAATCGAATCCAAAATAATTTCATCTCAGAGATCTGAGAAAAAAATCTCAGTTCGCAGCTGAGAATTTTTGTTCCACTTAAAAAATCTATGAGATTTCTGAGATCTCTGAGATCTCAGTGAGATGTTGTTAGGTGGAACTGAAATTTTTTATATCATTTGCTTGGCCAGCCTGCCTTAAGGTTGATACAGCCAACACAATATTTTTCGTTCTCATCTTTCTAACTTCTACGTTGTTATTGAACTGAAAACGGACGACAGCGCGCGGGGCGGCGCTATGACAGCCATTGCTACTGAATGGGAAAAATAGTAACACTACATATATCCACTTATACACGCTCGTATTTTTTGTTTTTTTTTTGAAATTCTGGTACTTTAATTCTAAAATCAGTTGGTGCTGAGCAGTGCACACTGCACAGTAATTTTTTCAACACATACCAAGAAAAATTAATATTTTTTTGCCGTTTTTTCCACTTTTTCCACTGATTCTTCGCTTATATCGCCTAATGTTATATAGCCTAAGGCCTTCCATAGTAAATAAACTATTCAACGCAAAATAATTGTTCACTTTGATTTAGCAGTTCCTGAGATCAGCGGGTTCAAGCAAACAACAGACACATTCAAAAAAGAATATTTTTTGCCGTTTTTGCAATATTTTTAACTGACGCTTCGCTCCTATTGGTATCAGCGTAGTATGATATAGCTTCTAGCCTTCCTCAATAAATCCACCATTAGACACAAAAACAATCGTTCAATTTGAGTTCCTGAGATAAGCGCGTTAAAACGCAGAAAAATAAATATTTTTTTCCGTTTTTTCCACATTTTCGATAGATTCTTCGCTGCTATTGGTCACAGCTTAATGTTTAGTAGCCTAAAGCCTTAGTCGATTAATGGACCATCCAACACAAAAAAAAATTTACAATTCGAACCAGTAGTTCCTGAGATTACCACAATCAAACGAACAATCTCTTCAGCTTTATATTGTACTAGCAGTTGCCCGCGACTTCGTCCGCCTCTCACTCGTCCACCAGCCAGAGTATCGTCACGACTGGTGCATCATACGCGGGTGGGAATTTTTTTGCGAAGTTATTGTTTAATTGCATTGCAGTTAACTCTCGCTAGGTCGTAATTCTCTTAAACTTGAAATTTTGAGCATTTTTTATGATACCCTTCAGTTTTTCATACTATAGTGTCCTTAAATAAATAACTTCACTTCTTGACTGCTATACATAGAATGATTTTTATTTCCTCAAAATCCCTATGAATATTTATTCATTGTCGACTGTTTTTAAATACAAAATTCTTAAAGTAAATATTATTACAGTACGCAATACTACATTACTTTCTTCTTTTGAAGTTAATACATTTTCTTATTTCTAAAATTTTAGATAAGTGAATGTCCTTCTTCTACTGTACTTGCTGTTGACATTACACTTTATTCTACAGCTGTATTCAACTTCTTTAAATGTGAAACATTTCGTCGATAAGTTCTGCCTGAATTATTTGACATAACGACAACTTCACCATCTCTCCTCGATAATACTTTATATGGTTCAGGTTCAAAGTTAGACGCTAATTTGTTAGTTTTTGTCATTCTTTTCACAAGAACTTCATCTCCTTTCTGTATACTACTTTCTCTTGCCCGTCTTCGTCTATCTGCATATACTTTTCCTTTCTCCTTGATTTCTTTGTCTTTGTCAGCAGTTTCTTCATCAACTTCTAATGGCTGGTGAATACTTGGCAACTTATCTCTAATATTACGACCAAAAAAGCATTTCTGATGGTGTTTTCTGTGTTGTTGAGTGTGGTGTTGAACGGTACATAAGTAAATATTCGTTCAAATCAATTTTCCAGTTTCTATTAGTGTTTTCACTTATAATGAGTCTTTTAAGTATTGATCTATTTTGCCTCTCAATCTCACCGTTCTGTTGTGGCCAATATGGTGTCGTGCTAATCAAATGAATATTGTTATGATTACAATAGTCGCGAAATTCTTCACTTATAAATTGTCTTCCATTATCGGCAGTAATTGATAGAGGTAGTCCGAATCGTGCAAATATAATTTGGAGCCGTTTGATTATCTCCGTAGAATTGATCTTTTTCATAATTTCAATTTCTATGTATCGACTATAATAATCAACGATTACAAATAAGTGGTGCTGTGATGGTAGCGGGCCCAAACAATCAATTGCAAGGTGCTGCCAAGGTTCAGACGGCAACAACTTTCTCTTCAATGGTTCTGGTGCTGATGGTGCAGATACTAACGTACATCCACGACATTGCTTGACTCTTGTCTCAATATCTGAGTCCATTTTTGGCCACCAAACTTTGGAACGTAATCTTTGCTTCATCAATGTTATTCCCGGATGACCTTCGTGTGCCAAATCAAGCGTTTGACTTTTCAAACCTTCTGGTATAACGATGCGTGTTCCACGCAACAAAATCTCACCTGCAAAACAGAATTCAGTTGAAAACATTTTAAATGGCAATGCTTTTCCAATCCAATTATTTTTGCGAAGTGCAATCTTAACCGCTTGAATTGTATCATCTTGAACTGATTGTCGTTCGATTTCAACCATTTTGATTGCAACTGGAGTTGCATTTGATGCAACCCAATTCACATAATGATCCGTTTGTTCATCAAACGATTGCATGTTATTGTTCTCAGACACTGCTAATCGCGATAACGGATCAGCTATGTTTGTTTTTGATAGATACCTTTGTACTTATATGACATTAATCTTAAGACCCAGCGTTCGATTCTTGCACATGGTCTTGATTTTATGCCGAAAATCACATCAAGTGGCTTGTGATCAGTAACCAATTCAAATTCTCGTCCAAACAAATAAAAATGAAATCTTTCTGTGGCCCAAACAAGAGCCAATGCTTCCTTTTCCGTTTGTGCATATCGTTTTTCCACATCTGATAAGCTCTTGTTAGCATATGAAATGACTCTAGGTCCTAAGTTATTAATCTGTATCAATACAGCTCCTAGCCCAGTTGGACTGGCATCTGACATGAACTCTTTGAGTCTATGAAAAGAGTTTTTCTGTTCACTTTTCCAAGTAAACTTTTGACTCTTTTTGGTTAATAATCGAAGTGGATCAGTTATTGTTGCAAGGTTTGGAATAAACTTGCCAACATAATTCACCAAACCTAAAAAACTCCTCACTTCTTCTACATTGCTTGGTTCACGAAATGTACGAATTGCCTCTACCTTATCATTTTCTGGAAATATGCCCGTTGATGTTATTCGATGACCTAAGAAAACTAATTCTTCGACCCTGAGCACGCACTTTTGTTGATTAAGTGATATGCAACTTGTTTTTAATGTTTCCAGAACAGTAGATAATCTAGAATCATGTTCTTGTTTATCCATACCATATACCAAAATATCATCAATAAACACAAAACAACCGTTGCATCCACTCAATATTTGCTCCATAGTTTTCTGAAAAATTTCGGGAGCACACACAATGCCAAACATCAACCGTTTGTAGCGAAATAAACCTCTCCGTGTTATAAATTTAGTAATTTCTCTTGATTTCTCTGATATTTCAATCTGAAATCAAATAACAACAAAACAAAATAATAATATCTAAATGTCTTATAATTATAATTTCATTAAAAGTATATCATGACAATTGCTGAAGACATAAGTAATACAAAAAGAAATAAATAAATAATGAATGCAAAATTAAACCTGGTGGAAGGCGTTCTTAACATCAAGTTTAGAGAAAATTTTTCCTTTTCCGAGGTGTGGCAAGAAATCTTCTATTGTTGGAAGAGGATAATGTTCTCGCTCAATGTCTTCGTGCGCTCGACGCATATCGATGCATAGCCGAATATCATCTCCTTTTGGTATAACGACCATTGGAGAAATCCACTTTGCTGGTCCGTTAACTTTTTCAATAACATCTTGCGCAAGAAGTTCCTCAATTTTTGTGTCAACTGCTTTCTCTAAAGCTATCGGTATTCTTCGGTACGGTTGAACTACGGGCTTAGCATCTTTCTTTATTGGTATATCTACCAAAACACCTTTCATTTTTCCCATTTGCAGCATCTTTCCCTCATCTATGTTATTAATTGTATGATCAATTTTCAGAATGCCTATTTTAGTGGCGGTTTCTCGTCCGATCAGAAGTTTTCCTTCACCTTTTATTACATAAAAGTCACTGCTGTGTTTACCTGATAGGTCAAGCTCAGCGGTAAATGCACCTATTAATGGCAATTCATATCCACCGTATACTTTGAAAACTTTTCCAGTCTCTTTCCGTTGATTTGATACAATTACGGTTTTTGATTTCAATGACTCCCAGGTGTGCTGACTCATTAAATTATATTTGGAACCAGAATCAATAATTGCATTCACAGTTACTCCTCCAATCCTGCATTCAACTTCACAGATATCATTCCTCGTGGTAACATTGAAAACGTATTCGTCCTTATCTGTTATTTGCTTGACTGATTCCTCAATTTCATGTTTTCCTTTCGAATCATCTTGTTGACAATCAGATTTTGTCATTTTATTAAATGAGGTATTTTGACCACCAAAGTCATAACTTCGCTTTCGCGATCGACATTTCTTGGAAAAATGGTCACGGCCACCGCATTTATTGCAGTTTTTTTCCAAATGCTGGGCATTTTTTATCATTCTTAGTATGACCGTAATATCCACATCGATGACATTCAACATGTTGTGGAATATATGATTGATTTCGTTGTTTCGTTTTCCAGGAATTTATTTTTGAGCTGATTTTGTTAACTTCATCTATTTGTGGTTCTCTAATACCAAAACATTTTTCTTGTTGAGCAACGGTTTCAAAAATTTTGCAACTAGCAAAATTTCTTCGAGACTGGCTTCACCTCGTTTGAGCAAATCTCTTCGGAGGGTAGTCGACAGGCAATTTTGAATAATTTGACATTTTACATTTTCTTCCAAATTTGATCCAAAGTCACATCTATCAGCCTGAATGCGTAATCTAATTGTAAACATATCGATGTTTTCATCTGACTTTTGTTTCATTTGCCTTAATATATGTCTTTCATAAGTCGTATTTGTTTTTGGTAGGAAAAATGTATTCAATTTATTGACTGTTCTCTCATATTGAGTCATATGTGGAATATATGTTTCGATATTCGCTAATGGTCCAAATGTTAAATTTTCTGAAAGGTCTGGCAGTGTAGCGATTAACATTTGTATTTTTGAGCCAGCATAATGTAAAAGTAAATCATGTTTCCAATTTTCATCGTGAATACGACTTGCTCGAATCATTGTTTCGAAAGAACGCAACCATTTCTGCCATTCTATTCCAACATTATTTGTATGTAGAGAATAATCAAACTCCTGAACTTGAAGACCCAATGGTCGAATAGTGTCTAAAACGTAAATAAAATTATCTTAGAACTTTTCAAAGAAATTATCTCTTTATCTTTCTTTATTTCAATCATTATTACAGCATTTAAGCTACCAGCATTTAAGCTATCAGCATTTAAGCTATCAGCATTTAAGCTATCAGCATTTAAGCTACCAGTATTTAAACTATCAGCATTTAAGCTATGCAATCACTTTGTTATGACATTATTTGGCTAAACAAATATAACATTTTGTGTACATAATCTTTTCATTTGCTTACGCAATCGTTTCAGCATTTAAGCTTTTTTTTTTTGTTTTTTTTTTAGCTATGTTTATATGTATGTGTGCATTTTTGTACTACAAAACTATAGTTTATAAACACACACATCCAAATACATATCATGTTCATTACATACATAAGTTAAATGTATGGATTTTTAATATAAATCATAAACATAGAATTTGGTTCGCTGTCCACAAATTCTTAGAAATCTTTTAAAATCCTTCATTAAACAAAGATTAAAATTGTGGTAAGAATCTAAAATGTACCTTATCCACATTTAAAAGAAATAACAACAAAATTAAGTGGCAATATTTCTTCAAACTGAATTTTTTTTTCTTTCAATATATGTACATATGTACATATTATTTATCAATAAAATAAATGATGTCTCCATCATTTCCTTTAATAATATCTAAGGACTAATTCCTTTTTGTAACAAATACGAGAGAAGACAAACAAACGCCTACACTAACCACTCAACAAAATAGCAGAAACTCAATCGAACGGCGCCGAGGACGACCACGAAAACCTGCACCCAACTAATTTTCTTGTATCTTCACTCTTCTTATTTCTTTCAGATAGGTACAAAAGGGGAGATTGTAACAAATACGAGAGAAGACAAACAAACGCCTACACTAACCACTCAACAAAATAGCAGAAACTCAATCGAACATGCTATGAGAGGAGAGTCGACTACAAAACAACTATAAAAGGCGATGTTTTCAAAAATATTATTTATTATTCACGACTCACGAGCAGAACGAGCACTACTCGTCTTGTGTCTGCCTCTCTCTTGTTAAAATAAATGTTCCTTTTTCCTATTCGATTCAATAACAAATAAAATATTATATTATTAATTTTAACAAATTCGTGTATTTTGTTTATTCATTTATTCACGGCCTCACATTTTCTAATTTCTTACCAAGAAAATTATTTGCCATTTTTTTTTCAGACTATGGGATCTTCTAAAATATTTCCTTCTTTTTCCTTCTTCAAAATTCCCGTGTTCACAAATAATTTCAATGCTTCTGTTTCTCCTATGTGTTTCCTTTTTGTTTTTTTTCTTCTTATTCCTCGTCGCCAATATAGTGTCCTTAAATAAATAACTTCACTTCTTGACTGCTATACATAGAATGATTTTTATTTCCTCAAAATCCCTATGAATATTTATTCATTGTCGACTGTTTTTAAATACAAAATTCTTAAAGTAAATATTATTACAGTACCTACACAATACTACACATACTTAAAGCATTCCCTTGGTCGAACTCTCCCTAATTCTAATATCTCTCTTACTTCTGCATCGTTTTTTTCCTGAAGTCAATTTTTTTCCTGTTTCTTTAAACTGAGCATATTTTTTAGTTAAGAAATATATAAAATGACTAGCTGACCCCGCGAACTTCGTCTCGCCGCCCTTCACAGCAACTCCAGAATAAGTATGTATGATTAACACAGATATTGGCTGAGTTCGTTATTGCAGGCTGTGTTGCCCATGCCCTGTTATTTGCTTGAATCGAATTGAAATAGAGAACTACATATCTGAATTTTTCCAAGCGTTACAACTAACTTTCTACTTTCATTAAAGCATGCAGTAAAATGAAAATTTCGTTCTTCCGGTGTGTTTTGACTATTTCACAAAAATCAGAATTCCAAAAAGCTTACGATTGTCCTCTTTATTTGCTGAATTTCCCGAAAGATTGTCCCAAAAATTTGATTTTACTCAGGCTATACCTACAGTGAAGATTTTATAAAAATGCGTTAAGGATTTAGCGGATTAAGAGTCCCTACCGGACATACAAACAAACCAATGCACCTTAAATTCCATGCAAAAACTTGATTTTAGGTCTTGAAGTTCTTCGTGCTCTCGCAGAGTTTGCCGAATTCCCAATAAAAAAAAATCCATTTTGCCATTTGAAAATCAGTGCACCTACAATAACAATTTCCCCTTCGAAAACAATGAGTTTTCCTGGTTTGTCATCAAGAGCTTTCTGTTTTCCATTAGAAAACCCATTTTGAAATTTTCCAGTTTTCCATTTGAAAAGCAATGCACCTGCAATAATATTCATTTTTCCATATGAAAACCAATGAATTTTCCGAGGTTTTCATCAAGAACTTGCATGTTTCCATTTGAAAACCCATTTTAAAACAAAAAATTATAGTAAAGAAGCGTTTTCTGTGGCAGCTAGTTATAAAAGACAGCTCAAATTGCTACTATACTTAATATAGTGTGTTTTTGTTAGTAAAAGAGTTATTTGAAATGGGATTAGTTTTCGAAGATATACAATTTATGTCAAAACAACGTTAAGTGTGTATCGTCTTTTATTGACTTGTATTCCTGGTTCTCGCTACCTCTCCACCAATATTGAACCAAATTGAATCAGCCGTTCCTAGAAGGCAGGAATCGAAGAGCAAAAACCAAGAAAATGGTTTTGGGATGATAACCTGTAATGCGCAGTATCAGCCCGTGTTTTTGTTTAAAATTTCACTGCAATAGTACCAGGCGTTAAATTGCTTGAAACAGTTAAGCAGACAACTGTTCCTTAAACCATTTGGACATATTGCCTTGATACCATTTGGAAAATTTATTTGTTTTGCCTTGTCCTTCCCCCAAAATTCAAAATTCATATATGCTCTCCCTGTATGAATGGTATTCATTCTGTCATTGTTTTCATTTACATAAAATGGCTAATGGTTTTAATAGTTAGTATTCCTAATACTTTAATCCTTCTACTTAGACTAATGTTTTTCAGCAGCCACAAGTATGTCGTAATATCCACCTTCAAAAGTCTGTTATATATCTACCTATCATTCTTATTAATCGTTAAAAAAAGTTTCTTTCAGCTTTTATTCTTATCTGTTGGTGGGAATAAAATTCGTTAACAAATTCATTGAAATGATCCTCTCCTAACTTTGACCTTTAAATTTGCTGCAAATAATCATCAAAATTCAAATCCGCCAATAACAATTACTTTTATTTAAATTTTCATAAGTGTTTCGGAATATTCTTATTTAATCAATTTAACTTAGGTAAGAAATATCGACAGCGTCACATTTTCAATGGCAAGGGTATGGACTGGGCAAATCCACCCAATAGTTGGCATACGGAAATGACATTGATTTCTTTGGAGGGTAACCTACCCTACAAACTGTACAATCCATATTTATCCAAATTTAGCAGGCGCGAAAAATCTGGGGCTTCATATAAAATAATTGTAAAGCGGCTTGTAAAATTAAAATGTTTGAACAAAATTTTCCTAGACGCTACCGTTTGCTTGTATAAGAAGATTGTTAGCTTTTGTGTAACGACCTTAAGTTCATGTTGGCCCCGCGAGCAGAAAACGTTGGCAACTATTGCCAACTGTTAAGATGATGGAGCATGAGTTCCAAAGTAATGCTATCACACAATTAAGAAGATACATTGGGTCAGTCAGTAGTAATAGCCGAAAACAATATGCAGGAAGAAATACGCGGGCAGTTGCTCAAAGCTTACAGAACCTACTTCAGTTTTTCGGTTCTTTAAATTAAAAAATCTTACCATTACTTCGAGTCCGTGGACTTACATAGGTGAATAGCCAAAGACATTTTGAACTCTAAGCCGAGTTCGAAGTCTTACTGAAAATTGTTGCTCCAGTTTGTGTAAAGGAAGATTCCGGAGACGATATGACCACTATCTACTTATTTACAAAAATTAAGCTTGGTAGACTCGTGGGCTGGACACCTAGCTCGTACGAACGAAGAGAAACAGCCCGAAAAGTCCTTGACGGTTAAATTACAGTAGCGCGACAGACCAAATTAACGCTGGAAGGATGGCGTAGACCAGGATACCCAAAGCCTAAGGATGCGGTGTCGGGATACATGAAAGCGGCCAAGACTGGATCCCGGTTGTGACGCATATGAATGTTGAAACTTCATTGGCCAGGCTAACGACGATGGTGATGCTGTTGATGATGATGAAATTTAAATTGCCTTCATGAGAAAATAATAAATTTTCAATCAAAAAATTTCGACTTGACATAATAATTTTTGAAAATTGAAATCGATCTGATTTTTTTTTTTTTTTGTAGTGAAAAAAAAATGTTTTTTTAACGTTTGCACCGTTTGTCATTTCATTGCATTTGAAAAATATACATTTTATTTTTGCTAAACCTTCTACCCTAATACCTCTTGCATTTAGAGAAAAAATTAGGAAAATCGGTCAACCAGTGTGCCCGGTTAGCGAACGAACACAAAAATTAGGCTGTTCTTTTATATATATAGATATGTTTTATAAATTTTAAATGAGTAAAAAACAATAAAAACAATTCTAACTTACATTTAAGTCCCTAGTTTTAAATTGATTTCCAGTCACTCTCATACTAAGTACACTTTAAATAGTTTTGAATTTGATTTATTCCATGTTAAATAAAACTAACATCACATAGAATACTAACGAGTTTGAGTTGTACAGTCAACATAATACTAAGTGCATTATAACATAAATCCTATGTTTTGACCGATTCAACACTATGCCTTAAAAATCTGGACATAAATTATAGGAAATTTAACGTTTTAAGCTTGGAGATCTGTTAGAAAAAAAAATGTTATACGAAAAAAACTTTAAACGTCTCTCTTGAAAAATAGTATAAAGTCACTTAGTATTATTTTGCATGGAGCCATCGAAGTATGTCTACTAATAATACTCAAGAGTCACCTCCGGGATCTTCTTCCTCAGCGGTTAATACAATCACAGGAGCTAATGTTCCAACAGCTAATTTCCTAGATAACTCATCTAATTTCCAAGACCATCTTTTCACAATGCAACCAATATTGAAGGTAACATATTACAACACATTAAGGAGATAGTTACGGCTGCAGTAGGAATCAGTCGTACAGAAGATAGGAAGATTATGCAAAGGGAATTTGAACTGAGTCAGTCTAGATTAAAAGGTATGGTCGTGGATGCAGTTCGCGAAACACTTGCCCAGCAAAGTCCTCATACGCCAATTGCCTATGATGTACGTAGACGTACCGAATATCCTACGCAACCAAATTTGAACCAAAGCCCTCAGGCTCATACATCTTCTTCAGCGAGAGCTCAGAACCCTTCGCATCATCCTGCTGCAGATGAGTTTTTAACTCAACTCCAGAATTTAAATCTTAACGGTCCTACACCTATAGTAAACAATAGTTCGACAAGTCAGCAAGTTGCATCCTTGCTGAGACCTAGTTTGAAGGTCCATACATTTCACAAATGGGGATTAAAATACGATAACCGAAATATGACGGTAGACGACTTTATCTTCAGACTTGAGCGTCTCAAAGAATCTTACGGTGCAACATGGCCTGAAATAGTTATGAATTTTCACCAGTTTGTGTCCGGACAGGTGGAATCATGGTTTTGGGTTTTTGTGAAAGGACGTCCAACTGTCGATTGGCACACTCTGCGGGTTGCTTTAATGGAGCAGTTCCGTAGCCTTGAAACTGATACGGAGCTTTCAAGGAAAATGTTTGACAGGCACCAAAATCCTCATGAATCATTTGATGATTTTTATATGGCGATCCAACAAATGAACACTCGGCTTCTGTTCCCAAAACCAGATTTTGAACTCATTAGTCTAATTAAGGAGAATGTAAGTAGTGGGATGGGAGAGTTGCTTGTTACTTTCCGAACGACAAGTTTACCCGAGTTAGTTTATGTCTGTAGAAAAACCTAAAATTAAACTAAAATTCCACCTCAAACCCAATTTCGCAGGCATGTTAACGAAATTGATTTGGTTAACCCTCATACTTCAGAATCCAATGTGTCTCTAGAAGCATTCAACGTTAGAAGAGATTCCAGTAATTATACCTGCGCGAACTGTAGAAAGGTCGGTCATAGTTACTTAGAGTGTTCTACTCCACAAACTTCATTTTTTTTGTTTTAAGTGCGGTAAAGAGGATACTACTACGCCACAGTGCCCAAGGTGCTCGAAAAACTTTCGGAAGAGCATACCCAACACCGGGACGGTGTGCTCGACCAACAAAACACCGGAAACCAAGAATTAATATCACCTTCACAACCTATATTCCATCCCAATCATCAAATTTTAACAAAACTGTAACCATAATGCAAAATTCAAGTAGAACAAATCCATTGATACCGAAACTAGATGATCGCAAAGACCAAGTGAGAGCACCTTTTAAAACTCTTCACGAACGTCTTCTTGCGTATCATTCAGCCAGGAATAGAATTTTTGGTACTACCAAAGCTCCAACGTCGGCGAAGATAGCTAGAATTAGAGAATTAGCAAAAAAACGAAAATTTATGTATCATGATATCGAAGCTACCACTATCTTTTCTGGAGATGATCCTCGACCGTATGCTTCAGTTTCCTTACTAGGAAATGTGATGATGGGACTACTTGATAGCGGTGCCAGCATCAGCTGTTAAGGTGCTAGTGGTCTAGAATTCGTAGAAAAAAATAATATACCATATTCCAGCTTTGATTCCAATGTAAGAACGGCTGATGGCCAAAAACAAACCATCAAGGGGAAACTAGAAGTCGAAATCAAATATAAAGGGGTGACGAAGAAGATTGACTTGTTTATAGTTCCATCTCTAACGCAACAATTATACTTAGGTATAAATTTCTGGAAGGCTTTCAATATTGCACCACAACTTGTTTCCGAAATAATCACAGACAAAGACACAGATAGGAAAGAAAACTGCACAAAGGCACATGATTTGACGGAAGAACAATCAGATAAACTCAAAGCAGCCATAAGCATGTTTCCGTCCTTTGCCACTCTTGGCCTAGGAAGGACAACGCTTGAGGAACATATTATTGATACGGGGGATGCGGAACCAATTAAACAACGGCACTATCCTATCTCTCCAGCAGCGGTACAGAAACTTGTTTACGAGGAACTGGATCGCATGCTTGAAATGGGAATAATAGAAGAAAGCAATAGCGCATGGAGCTCTCCTGTAGTTCTAGATCGAAAACGTGGCAAAAACAGGCTTTGTCTGGACTACAGGAAAGAGAATGCTAAAACCATAAAGAGTGCGTACCCACTTCCTCTTATTCAAGGAGTGCTAAGTCGTCTTGAAGAAACACACTTTATTTCAAGTGTGGATTTGAAGGACGCCTTCTGGCAGATCCCGCTGGAGAGATCTTCACGGGAAAAGACCGCGTTTACGTTTCCAGGCAGACCCCTTTACCTTTCAAGGTAATGCTCTTTGGTCTTTGCAACGTGTGCAAACTAATGGACAAAGTGGTACCCCACGAATTGAGAACAAATGTATTTGTTTATCTGGATGATCTCCTGATCATATCACGTACCTTCGACGAGCATATTCGACTTTTGCAATTGGTTGCAACCCGTTTAAAAGATGCAGGTTTGACCATTAATGTGGAAAAATCCAGGTTTTGTTTTAGGGAGTTAAACTATTTAGGATTTGTAGCAAGCGATGGTTGTATAAAAACTGACCCTAAGAAAGTTTCTGCTATATCAGAATTTCCCATTCCGACAACTGCTCGTCAAGTAAGAAGATTCCTTGCTATTTCCGGGTGGTACACGGAAAGAAATGAAAAATCAGTAATCACGAATTTCTATGTCGTAAATTATGAAAAATCTGTTTTTTGTAAATCATCCCCCTTTTTTCGTAAAATGAGAGTCAAAATTGTAATTCAATCTTTATTCCGTCTAAATTTACAAAACTGTATAATTTGAGAATTACGAAAAAATGTCATGATTTTAGATTTCCATTGTAAGAGCAATTTACAAATTTTGTATTCGTAATTTTAAACATTTGGAGCATGATATAAATTGTACGACTAAATAATTCTGATTTACAAAATCAAAGATCGAGATTTATGATCTCAATATTCTAAAAACAAAGCTCTTGAAGCTTAATGAACGAATCGATCTTAGACAATCGTAGTTTACAAAAATATTTCCTGAATTAAAAAATAGGTGTTTATTAAATCATGAATTCTTATCGCATTTTACTACTTTTGAATCCTAACTGTTTTTTTTGTTACGATTCTTGAATCGTAAATTACGACAATAGCGTAACGGGTACAATGGTTGGCACCCCTAAGGAATTTTTCACTTTTAATTGCGAATAACTCCCGATATAAAATAGTTTGCAATATGTTTTGTATGTCAAAGAAATTTGAAATTTGAATATTATGAGAATTAAAGTTTTCTAAAGAAAAGAATTTTATAAAAACACCAAAATAGGAAAAGCCTGCGAAAAGGTACAATCATTGGCATCCAGGTACAATTGTTGGCACCCACCGGTACAATTATTGGCACCCTTAAATTTGAAAGAAAAACAATGTCTTTTCGTGATATTTTTTATCAAATTTAGTTAAAAAACAAAAATTTTATTGCAAGAAAACCTTAATTCAACGCAAGCAAATATAGTTACATAAAAAACAAAATGTAAATAAAAAAAATCATTTGAAGATCTCTTAATATATGAATGTAGGTACATTTTAAAAATCACATTTTTCTTAATTGATTGTTTAAATTGCTTAAAACAGTTCAATTTTCATTCAATTTGTAACGGATGAGGGGTATAAATATTGGCAGTCTTAAAAGTACAATTATTGGCAGTGCCAATAATTGTAGTCCCAGTGCATGAATTATTGGCACCCCCCCCTGCCAATAATGAAACCACTTCTTAATATGGGACCAATAATTGGCACCCCTTTTTTAATAATTTAAACAACTTTTCTTACGAAAAAACTTATAAAAATATTTAATTTATTATATTTTTATAATTAAAAAGAAAATTTTTCATCTAAAAACTCAAAAAATTATCAAAAACGGACACTTACCAAATCTAGTCTTCTTAGCAGGAACACTGTATTTTTAACACTTTTTTCACTAATTGGAAACGACCTCATTCTTTCACTGACAAAAAGGAACTGAGAATTAAATAAACCTAAATAAAAATGAAGAATTCTGGAGAATTGATAAAGATTATGAAAAAACACAATATTTAATTCCTGGGCAACGTGGTTTTTGAGAAATCTCTTATTGCATGAAGGGTGCCAATAATTAGTACAAAAATAGGGGGTGCCAACAATTGTACCCGTTACACTATTTCCTGAAAAAGAAAAACGTTTTGTGTTGTTTATTTATTCCCTAGTTTTCATGCGGTCGAAAATCAATTCCAATTTAATAAAGCGTCAAGTAGCTCAGTGGGTAGAGGTGCCGATCAAGAGACCGTCGTGCATTCTCTTGCCTGGGTTCGAATCCCAGCAGTGCGGAGTGACGGATTTGTAAAAAAAAATAGTCGCCACTAAGCAGTGCAGAATGAGAAGGAAGTACGGAGATTGATCGGTGAGGTGAGAGAGAGGAAGGGAGAATATAGTACCGGGGGAATGGCGAGGAAGGGAGAGAGAAAGAAAAAGAGGCGAGATCCCCCCGAAACGGGGATGGTGGGGGGGGGGAGGGGCGGGAAACAAAAAGGATAATTTACGTAATTGACACTGGCTGATCGTAAATTACGCTCCTGAATCGTAAATGCTTTTTTTGGTTATGATTCAAAAGTGTAGAATTACAACTTTTGAGTCGTAATTCTTGACAAGCTAAATGTAAATTTACAACTGGCTGATCGTAAATTACGCTTTTGAATCATAAATGCTTTTTTTTTGTTGCGATTCAAAAGTGTAGAATTACAACTATTGAGTCGTAATGTCTTCATTTTCCTCTTTTTCGCAAATTACAAACACGAATTCGTAATATTTGATTCCCAATCCAAGGTCCATAACTAGATTCATTTTTCGTGATTTACCGCTTGTTTTTCTTGATTTGATCTTCGATTTCTTTCTGTGTACCGACGGTTTATTCGGGACTATTCTACTCTTGCCATTCCAATTACCAATACACTAAAGTTAGGTAAAAAGTTCAATTTTGACAATGACGCCGCCGTAGAGGCTTTCAAAAAGATTAAAGAATTGTTGACTACTGCGCCAGTCCTCATAAATCCCGATTTTAAGAAACCCTTCATCATTCTATGTGATGTCTCTGCAACTGGCATAGGATGTGTCTTGTGCCAAAAGGACGATTACGGTGTTGAGCGACCCATTTTCTTCTCGCACAAACTTAATTCCGCGCAATGCAACTACAACGTGACGGAGCGAGAATGTTTAGCGGCTGTCACGGGAATTGAAAAATTTAGAGAATTTGTTTCACGGTTATAACTGATCATGCGAGCCTGAAGTGGCTGATGGGTCAGAAGGATCTCAGCGGACGCACGGTTGGCTCGATGGAGTCTGAAACTTCAGGGATATGACGTTGTGGCAGATACTCTATCAAGGGTATATGCGGCAGATGCTGTGAGCCTAGATGCTTTGTCAGAGGAATATTCTACCGATGTGCTGCAAATTGATCTAGCAGACCCTAGCTTTCAATCGGAGGAGTATGCTTAGATAATTGACACCATCGTAAAACAAAAAGATCAACTGCCAGACCTTCAAGTTTCGAACAATTTCGTATACAAGAAGGTCAATCACAGTACAGGTCATCTTCTTGAAGATGATTTAAGTTGGAAGCTGTGGATTCCATCTGCGCTAACCGAACAGTTGATTACCCTGGCCCACCAGCCACCGAAAGCTTCGCATGGCGGTATAGCCAACACGCTGTATAGACTTCGACAAAGATTTTTTTGGCCCAACATGGCTACACAAGTTACGGACTACATTCGTAAATGTGAAATATGCAAAATGTCGAAAGCGACAAATCAAGTGTTACGGGCGCCCATGGGAAAACCATTTTTATTAGAACGTCCTTTGCAACATCTTTACCTTGATTATTATGGGCCATATCCGCGATCCAAAAAAGGAAATATCTTTATTATCATTATACTAGATCAGCTTACAAAGTTTGTTATGATTCAAGTCCTTAGAAAAGCAACTACCGAGTCAGCAATCAAGTTTCTTCATGAACAAGTTTTTTGTATGTATGGTGTACCTGAGTCCCTTATGACAGATAATGGGAAGCAGTTCATCAGTGTGGCCTTTGAAAAGTTCTTATCCACACATGGTGTACAACATATAAGGAGAGCCTCCTACGCGCCACAAGCTAGTGCTATCGAGCGAGTCAACCGCTGAATAGATCTTACATAAAAAAGGAACAAAAAGAATGGGACTTACAACTACCCTCCATCGGATGCGCTCTTCGAACTGCGGTTCATTCTACCATTGGTATTTCACCTTATGAGGCTGTATTTGGTCAAAAGATTTTGGAACATGGTTCTGATTTCAAGATTTTGAGAAACCTCAGTAGTGTCAACACTTCAGAATTTCAAATTATCCCGAAATCTTCCAAAAAGAACATCATACACTCTATTCTAAAAGATTGTCTTAGAAAAGCCCATGATTCCTATGAACACAGTTATAATACCCGGAGCAAGATTGTAAAATATGAAGTTGGTGACATAGTTTATAAAAGAAATTTTATTTTAAGTAATAAAAGTAAGAATTTAAATGCTAGATTATGTACCAAATTCACAAAAGCAAAGATTCGTTCAGTAGTTGGTAACAACCTATACGAATTGGGAGATGAAGATGGAAAAAGGTTAGGAGTTTTTCATTCAAAAGATTTGAAGAGAGAGATAGAAACTATAAATTATTGGCTAGCCAGTCTGAACATGAGACGACCACTCCGGCGTGGGTCGAGCTTTTATTATATTGACGACGTGTAGAAAATCAGCCTCTACCCAAAGCAAAAATAAATAAAAATAAGTATTAAACCCAAAAAGTATCAAGTCCAAAGCTTTTCCTAACCCTACCAACAGCACGAAAATCTTAAGACGGGAGAAGAAAACTGTGGATAAGAGATATGTAGATAAAAGAAAATCAAAGCAACTCAGTAAAAGCCTACACATACCCTCACAAATCCCTGTCTATGAAAATTATGGCTGACTTCCGTAAGTCCTGATTTTCCAGGATTTTAATCAAAGTCCCTTTTAAATATCACACCTATTTTTAATAAATTCAGAATTAATTTTTAAGACATGTTATGTAACGTTGTGGTTTAAAGCTTCCAAAAAACTCAATCAGACGCTGTGAATGTCATGGTAGTGGTGAGGAAACTCTCCACCAGTACCAGGCAACGTGTTAAAGAACGCCATTGAACAGTTCAGTTGGATTGTAAGATTAAACGTGTGTGGTCGAAATACGAAAAAGTATTAATTTTACGAAGAGTAATCCTCGATGTGGGGACACGGTCCTTTTGACTACGAAAAGAACATTCACGAACTTTTAGTATAAAAACCAATAAAAAGTTTCGATCGTGTCACCACCCTTAAATTTACCTCGAGAAACGAAAAAAAAAGAGAATAAATCTCTCCCCAAACACGCGCTTCCTCCAGCGAACTGGAATATTTTCCGAGTAAAATTGTCGTTCACGAAAAGAATAACGAGTTGATCGTTCTAAAACTTTCCTCGCGAAAAGTCTCGAAATCTCGTGGGCGAGACTAAGCGAAAAAAAATACCCACCTGGACAGATCGTTCTTATAATCGTCCATCGCCACGTGATAACCAGCAAAGGGATCAACATCCATCCAGCCTCGTGTCCCCTCCACCGTCTAAAATACCACCACTGCAACAAACCACCACAAAATCACAAACGCCAAAAAACTAAGTGATTCACCCCGCCACTGGTCTGTGTCCATCTATGTAGTGCGACCAAAATTGCCACGTGAAAAAGCCTTGAGAAAGTCAGAAAAAAGGCCATTCTATCCAATCCACGCCAAATCGTCCACCATAGTAAGACCCTTCCTTTTCCAAAGCACATGTACGCCAGATCGACCCCAACGAAGAGAAGTAGCACAGGAATTGCGTCAACCAACGTACTATGTGGAATTTTTTTTTAGTGCTACCTACCTAACTTAACCTACCTTTAATCAAAGTTCATGCAATAAAAGTGAATCCAATTAATTTAAAAAGTTGCCTAAGTTAGTTCGATATTGTTTAAAAAGAAAAATTATTAAAATATACCTACCTACTTAAAGTTGTCTAAGTTAAAATTCAAAGTAATTAGTCCTAGTTTGTAAAATAAGTAAATTCATGTTCTTAAAGTTCTATATGTAAAACAACTAAAAGCTTAATCTCTATAATCGGTAAAAGCTCTCCCAGAAATCAATCAGTGTATCGTCTAATATTATATAAAATTTAAAAAAACAAAATTTTGACAGAACTGCATTTCGGAGCCAGATGCTGTGCGCACATCATCGGTGGACCATTGAAGTCGCAGATTAAGTTCACGGTAAGTTTTACTATAACTAAGAAATCATAATATTGGACGAACAACAAAATAAAACAAAGCAGATAATTTCTGTATTTTGCAAAGTTTAAGATATTTAAAGTAATAGAAAATTAAAGAGACATGCAATAGAAGAAAAAAAAAACATGCAATAGATAGGTATAATAGAAAAAAAAGGAAAAGAGAATCAGAAGAAGATCAATAAGAAAGTTGCAATCATTCTCTACCTATGCAATTTATTGAAAGCTTTAGCACTCTTTATGCTAAACAGAGAGCCGATGAATCATATGAATTTAATTCATTCACTCGCTATCCCGTACATGCAATTGAATTTTTGTTTGTTTGTTTTACAATAGATAAAGCTTTGTTGTTTTTTTGTATTACTAGGCTTAGTTCATTATACTCTTTTATGTTTTCTTTTCATGCATTATATAATTTGATCAAACGGGATGATCCTTAACTTTTTCTGCTTTCATTTTAAAAATTTAATTTGGTTTTTTTTCAGGGTTGGCATGATTTAATCATTTTGATTTAAATCATGATTTAAATCACGATTTAAATCACGATTTAAATCAACTGATTTTTTCAATAAAAATCAATGATTTAATCAAAAATGATTAAATTCACTTTCTTTAACAGAAATGAAAATAAAAATCAGATTTTGAAATTTTAATTAAGTTACAAAACACAAACTAGTGTCGTTTAAATCTGAGAAACCAATAAAATCATTTATTATAATATTCGGAAAAAAATCTATCGCTCCAAATAACTGCTTCCCCACTGGACAAATGTTTGACTCGCCCTCTTATAAATACAGCCATATCGTCGTGGAAAGTTACGATCATAAAAATGTCCTGATTGTAGCATTTATCTGAATATCTTTCGTTAAGGAAATATTGACGGGTAACAACGCATAGGTATACATAGTTCCGCAAATGTTCCACCACACTTAAGCTGTCGGAACAATCTGAGATTTAAAAAAAAACAATTTATCGCAAAGCGTTATTGTCTTTTTACTTTTAAGGATATGAGTACTGGCCTTTACCGCATGAAATCGCGATGTGTTAACCTGAGTTTGACATTTCACCGCAAATTAGAAATTTTTTCTGAGGTGCATACGTCGAAATACCTATTTCGTATGTGCGTTAGTAAAGTATCGCCTTCAAAATAACTAGGTACAGTTGTGAACACGAAAATAGCAGTTTGCCATAAATATTCACAAAAATTTATTTTTTATAATCATTTATTTACATAATATAAAAAAGAAAACGGTTTTTGGTTAACTGTTTCGGAAACTTAAAAAAGGTAAGGAACTCAAATTAAATAATCAAATTAATAGAATAAAATAGCATGAAAAATATATAAAAAAAATAAAAATAGATAACATTAAAATAGCAGTATGAGTATCTTACTCATTACTTCAGAAAAACTTAAAAAAAAAAAAAAAAACGTTTTGATTAGTTAATATTTCGTTGAATAGCCTCTATTTCTTAATACAGCCTGGCAACGACGCGGCATGGAGTCTACTAAACGTCGACAACGTTCTATGGGAATTGCTTTCCAAGCCTTTTGAGCTTCCTCCCAAAGCTGGTTGTTGTTTGATGGGTTGGCTTCACGAATAGCTCTTTTAAGGTCTCCCCACAGATTTTCTATCGGGTTTAAGTCGGGAGACTGGGCCGGCCAGTCCAAAACATTGACCCCATTGACCTGGAACCACTCCTTAGCTCTACGACTAGTGTGTTTTGGGTCATTATCTTGTTGGAAAACCCATCTTAATGGCATTTCTTCTTCGGAGTATGGTAGCATCACGTTCTTCATTATGTCAACATAAACATTTTGGTCCATTACGCCATCAATTTTATGTATCGGACCAACACCATAATATGAAAAGCATCCCCAAACCATTATTCTTGAACCACCATGTTTGACCGTCTTTGTAGTGTATTGGGGCCGATATGCTGTGTTTGGAGGACGCCTAACATATTCTCGGGTTCCAGTCCCACCATGTAACACTATTTTAGACTCATCAGTCCATAAAATATTTCGCCATTTTTCTTCTGAAAAACGAGAATATTTTTGAGCGAATTCCAGCCGCCTTTTCCTATTTTTGCTTGAAAGCAAAGGCACTCTTCTTGGACTACAAGCGTTCAAGTTCGCTTCAATGAGTCGCCTGCGAACGGTCATATCGCTGACGTTTAGATCCAGCTCTTTTTTAATCTGAGAAGCTGACATTCTGTTATTTTTTTTCGAGATTCTTATTATTTGTCTGTCTTCTTGGGGTGTTGTTTTTCGTTTACCGCCTCTATTTTCCCTTTTTTCTACATATTGTATAGCATTTGAAATCATTTTTGCAGAGCAAGAGCAAATCCGTTGAATTTCCTTGTAAGTTTTACCTTCTCTTCTAAGAGACAAGATAAAACTTCTTTTCTCGGTGGTGCAATGCTTACGACGGCCCACTTTCAAAAAACAAAAAGGAAAATGATCTTACAAATAAAAAATCAATGGCGATTAGTGCATTTGCAAACTTACTTGTTTTTAATTTATTTTTCTTAAAGAAATGTTGTTTAAAAACAAGAAAAAATTGAACTCTTAAACACAACTGCTATTTTAATGTTCGTGTAAAATTTTAACTGCAATGGACATTATAACTGTATTTTCAAAGATAATAGGCATTATGTATAGTTGTCTCTTTTTTTCAACAAGAAAAGGCATAAATTTTCTTGGAATGCATTCATTTTTAAAGGCTGAGTTCAGAAATGAATTTGGTAGAATTTTGTATATTTTTTTGATGGTACTGCTATTTCAATGTTTGCAGCTTAGATATTCCTCTGACATCTTTACGACCATATTTTTAACTTTTGCTCTAAGTACAAGATATGGATTCAGGGTGCGTTCCGTTTTGAGCAAAAATAAAGTTTAATTTAGTAATCAAACGAAAAAATAAAAAAAATCGTGATTAATTGGATTTTTTCAAAAAAAATCGCGATCTTATCGATTTTTTGAAAAAAAATGATGATTTTTTCCAACCCTGTTTTTTTTTTCCTACAAGAAATTCATTTATTTTATAATTAACTTCATTTTTTTTTTTGTTTTGTTCATATTTAGTTTAGTATTTCAATCTAGAATTATATTAATAAATCATGAATGTATATATTGAATATAAATTTGGGCTTTTAATGGTTCCATGAACTAACGAATTTGCGATCATTGATATTGGGTGTTGCCAGATTGAGATTATATCTCTATGGGAAGATTTTTTTTACTAGGTACTTGTTTTCATTCATCTGTTAGATGAATATTAAGATGGAGTAAATTTTTAAAGGGGAGACGACTTTCAATGGGCATTCGAAACCGATGAAAATGAAAAGTAAGTAAGAAATTAATAAAAAAAAAAGAAACGATATGGAGTTGTTAGAAACATTTACATTGATTAAATAATGGAATATTCCATGCTCTTTAGGGGTAACCAAATAAAGACAGAGCAACGGTTACCAAGGTTTAATTCACTGATGGATAGTTTTGAGAATTGAATTATTTACGACACCAATGGTTTTGGAAGTTCAGTAGGTTAGCGTAATGAAGTTGATTCGATTGCTATCTATTCTGGAATAAGTGGGTGGGTAGTCTCTAGAAGGGCAATGTCAGCTTAGCTCATCCTGCCAAAGGATGTTGTAAGTTAGAGAGAGAGAAGAAATAAAGGACAACAACGGATGAAACATTGGGGCCTCACAAACCAGATTTTTAATTAGTAACCAACATCTAAACTAAGGCATGGAATACGTAACAACGTCTGGGCTATTGTAGCAAGATCCTCCCCATTCCGACGACGAGCTTAGCACAGGGACGCTAGCATGCCTACGCTACAATAGCACTGACAACCTTCACCTTGATAGCTCGGACAGGCTTCAGGAGTCCTGTTGCCTGGAGTCTTATGGGTTATTAAAAGGGTGGAAGGACCGGGTTGAGTGAGATTACAGCTAACTCATAACGAGGTTGAATGGTATCATGGGTCATTGGGTTGATTTATCTCTCCGTTAACCTTACGCAACCTTTTTCAAGTTATGTATAGGAAATGTCCTTCCCTTGGGGTAGTCCTGAAGGAAAGGCATACTTATGCAAACTTGTTGCCGTTACAGGTGGCGCCCAACGTGGGGCCCTAAATGTTTCCACACATCCGCAAGATTGTTGAAGATCAGAAGAATTTAGAAGCGTAGTTACTACATAATACATAATAGTTATCGTTAGGTTTCATTTTCAGTCTGCTAGCTGGCCTGAGCATGGAGATGATTATTCCTTTATTCAAGTTGCAGTTTAGTTGGTCTGTCCAATGAACCTTAATGAAAAATAAAACTTATTTCATCGACAATCTCAACCGATAGATTCTGTGTTGGATCTACGCTGTGAGAATGCGTTTGGATTAGTTAGTATTTGGGCAAATTCTTTATGACTTATAGTTGGGTGAAATTCTCGGCTATATGCATATAAATTTCGTCTCATGACGTAGTTAAGTATTATAGTAATTGATGCTTGCAATTCTTATTTTTCTCGTCCTTATAAACATCCCTCGCAGAACATAATTTTTTTTTACTTCATCAGTTTCGGTTAGCCTTTTGAAAGTCAATCCCTCAGTGCGTATAGATAAACAAGAAAGATCCCGTATCCCTTTTTTATACATTATTTTGAGAATAGATTTAGATTTTATTAAATTTTTTTTTGCGTCATTATTTTTTTTGTTAAAATTAATTTTTTTTTGCAATTTTGGGTTTCATTTAAGCTTAACAACCTCATTAGATTTATAGTTCGTACTTATTAAGGTATGCCTAGACGTCGTAGTCTCGGTGCCCCCCTTACTCGTAAGTTTACATATAAATTAAGAAGTCGTGGAGATAGTTTTGTTAATTCAAATCAGAATTCTAAATCAGATATGTCGGAGAACGCTGACCAAGCAAGTGGTTCAAAGGGTGCTGAATCACTGTCTCGCAAAAAGGTGGCTGAGCAGATAAAACAAGTAGTCAGAACGGCCTTAGGTCAAAGCAAAGAAGAAGAACTTAGAATTTTTAGAGAAGAAATGAACAAGAGCCGGGAGCTCATAAGAGAAGAAGTTCAGAAGACGGTTAGAGAAATACTAGCAGAACAAACCTCAGCTATCCAACCTCCCTGACCTCAACAAAATCCTGCTTTAAACTCTACAGTTCCCATTGTTCAGGAATCGGCAGCAAACGCTGGAAACAATAACAACCCTCAGGATAACACATTTTTAAGACAGTTGGATTGTCTTAATTTAAATGAGGCTTTTAGTGATCAGGGAAGTCCTCGAGTCTTTTCTCGACCTAATGTACATGATTTTCGGAAATGGGGAGTCACTTTTGACAACCAAAGTATAACAGTAGATGAATTTTTATTTAGATTGGATAGGGTGCGTATGTGCCATAATGTTTCCGTGGATCAAATTGTTCGAAATTTCCATCTATTTTTGAGCGGGTCAGTTAATGATTGGTTCTGGCGTTATCTTAAACGACAGCCAAACGTTGGCTGGAATAGTCTTCGTTGTGCTCTTATAGAGCAATATAGGACCTTGAAAACCGATTCCGAGATAGCCCGGAAAATGTCAGACTTCCCCTTCAGGTAACGCTGAATCCTTTGATGACTTTTTAACAGCTATTCAACAGCTTAACAGTCGCATGCTCGTTCCATAACCTGATCTTGAGATTATTGAAATTATCAAACATAACATTCGTCGCCGCATGGGAGAACTTCTCATTACATTTCAACATGACAGCCTTCATGCGATAATCCAAGCGTGCAGGAATATAGAGAAGTATATACTTGAACACGATGTGGCAAGATCCAAAACTAATTTCGTACCGAATACAAGGCATCACGTTTCCGAGGAAAATTTTGAAACTGAACAGCTTCCAGAGGAAGAAGACCTTAACTTAGCAGCCTTCGAAGGAAGTCGAACTTTCCATTGCTGGAACTGCAAAGCTGCAGGTCACACTTATTTTGATTGCCCCGTTCCTCAGAGACAAACCTTTTGTTATCGCTGTGGAGCTCCAGACGTTACGGTTCCTACTTGCCCAAGGTGTTCGGGAAACTTAAACTTAAACGCCAGGAGGAGCAATTCAGCAACCGGAGCGAATGGCCCTACCTCCAAAGACCCGGAACCACAGAAGAAAAACTCTTTCAAGAATTAAACCATGACACATCCCATGACAAACCCAATCCCTCACCAAATAGTAGTCACGACCCACCAGAAATTATTCAACCCATTAGCATTTTGAAACGTGAATTTGAACAACATCCACCAGATTTAGAACGTCCCATTTTGAAACCTCCTGTTATACGTAAGTCTTTACACGAACGTCTCCAAAGCTATTGCGATGCGCGTGATAGAATTTTTGCCACTCCGAATTCTGGTTTATCTAAAAATATTAAGAAACTCCGTGCAAAATTTCGTGCGAAGAAAACTCTTTACAAAGCAATAGAATGTACTACCTTATGTAACTCCTCGGAAGATCCACGACCGTATACTTCCGTTAAAATTTGTGGAGAACCTATATTAGGACTTCTGGACAGCGGCGCCAGCCTTAGTTGTCTGGGAGAGGGTTGCTTAGAATTTGTAAGGAAAAACAACATTCAATATCACAAACTTACATCAGGTATAAAAACAGCGGATGGCACACGACAGAGTATCGTTGGCAAAGTAGAATTAGAATTGACTTATAAAAATTTTACCAAGAGATGTACACTATTTCTTGTACCTAGTTTAATCCAAAAATTGTATCTTGGGATAGATTTTTGGAAAGAATTTTCGATTGCTCCAGAACTAATAGCCGAGCTTTCATTTGATACAACTCAGAAACCTGAACCCGGTATGCATGACCTAACAGCAGAACAGTCATACAGATTAAAGGAAATCATTAGCTTGTTCCCGTCCCTTGCCACTGTTGGCTTGGGAAAAAAAACGCTTGAAGAACATGTTATAGAGACGGGGTATGCCACTCCAATAAAGCAACGTCACTATCCCGTGTCTCCAGCGGTGTTGAAACTTCTATATCAGGAAGTCGACCGTATGCTTGATTTGGGCATAATAGAGGAAAGCAATAGTCCAGTTGTTTTAGTTCAGAAGCCTGGGAAGAATCGCTTCTGTTTGGATTATCGTGCCTTAAACGCAAAGACCAAGAAAGATGCGAGCGGGATTCCTTTCATAGAAGGATTGCTAGGGAATCTTTCAAATACACATTACGTATCTAGTGTAGATCTGAAAGATGCCTTTTGGGCAGATCCCGCTGGAGGAATCATCACGAGAAAAGACAGCCTTAACGGTGCCTGGCAGACCTCTTTATCAGTTTAAGGTGATGCCCTTCGGCCTATGCAATGCGCCTCAGCGCATGTGCAGATTGATGGCCAAGGTTATACCACAAGAGCTGAGATCAAAAATCTTTGTCTATATAGATGATCTGCTGATAGCATCAAGCACTTTCGAAGAACATCTTGAATTGTTGAAAATTTTGTCAGATAGACTTAAAATGGCAGGGTTGACAATCAATGTCCAAAAATCTAAGTTTTGTTTCCGCGAGTTAAAATATCTAGGCTACGTAGTAGGTAATGGATGTATTAAGGTTGATCCGGACAAAATATCGGCGATAGAAAATTTACCGTTACCAACTACTTCTAGGCAAATACGTAGATTTTTGGTATTAGCAGGATGGTATCGTAGATTCATTCCAGACTTCTCTACTCTCGCTTCTCCGATGACCGATACCCTTAAAAAATCAAAAAAGTTTAAGTTTGATGAAAATGCCAAAAAATCGTTTCAAGCTACAAAATCCAAACTAACGTCTGCACCGGTTCTGGTTAATCCAGACTATTCCAAAGAGTTCATACTGTTATGCGACGCTTCCGCGACGGGCATTGGATGTGTTCTATGCCAAAAAGACGAGAATGATGTAGAACGACCCACATACTATTATTCTCACAAACTCAATGCTGCCCAGAGAATTTACACCGTAACAGAGCGGGAGTGTCTTGCTGCTGTTATGGGGGTTAAGAAATTTCGAGCCTACATAGAGGGTCACCAATTCAGAATCATCACAGACCACTAAAGCTTAAAGTGGTTGATGCCGCAAAAAGATCTGAGCGGACGGTTGGCTCGATGGAGCTTAAAACTTCAAGTATTCGATTTTACCATTGAACATCGTAAGGGATCGTTAAACGTCGTTCCAGATGCCTTGTCAAGGGTATATGCAATTGATGCCTTGCATCCGGACAGTTCAATGGTAAATGAAGAATACTCCGATGTCCTGCACGTTGATCTTGAGGTTCCTGGTTTTCAATCTGGGGAATACCTCAAGATTATTCGCACCATCGAAGAACAAAAAGAGCAATTACCTGACCTACTGGTTTCGAATAATTTCGTATACAAGAAGGTCAGTCATTGCACAGGCAATCCACTCGAAGACGATCTCGTTTGGAAATTATGGATACCAGCAGAGCTAACCGAACGGCTGATCTCTCTAGCACATCGACCACCGCGAGCTTCACATGGAGGTATCGCAAAAACTCTGCAAAGAATTAGGCAAAAATTCTACTGGCCCAAAATGGCAATGCAAGTGAGAACATTTTTAGCGTCTTGTGATATGTGCAAGACAACAAAAGCATCGTATACCTCCTATGGGCAAGGCATTCGTTGTCGAAAGACCATTCCAGCTTTTGTATATCGATTATTTGGGGCCCTATCCTCGCTCTAAAATTGGGAATACCCATATACTAGTAGTTCTCGATCAATTAACCAAATTTGTGTTTCTTCAGCCTCTAAAGTCAGCCACAAGCCAAGCCGCCATCAAACTCTTACAAGATCAAGTATTTTCCATGTTTGGTGTGCCAGAATCAATTTTGTCGGACAATGGCAAGCAATTTATTAGCAAGGATTTTGAAAAGTTGTTGTCTGCTTATGGTATAAAGCATATTAGGACGGCAGCGTATTCGCCTCAGGCGAATGTGAGCGAACGAGTTAATAGATCTATTCTAGCTGCTATTCGAGCTTACATCAACCCCGACCAAAAGAATTGGGACGAACAGCTTCCCTTAATCGCTTGTGCCCTTCGAACCGCTTTTCACACCGCTATTGGGTTACCACCATATGAGGCTTTATTCGGTCAGCCAATGGTTGAGCATGGGTCTGACTACAGACTTTTACGGTCTTTAGATGGTCTCAATAACTCGGAGTTAAATATTATTTCAAAAGCTTCAAAAATGAATATATTGCATGCGTATATAAAGGAGTTGCTCGAAAACGCACATAATTGTTACGAAAAAGTTTACAACACACGCAGTAGTAAAAGGAAATTTGAAGTAGGTGACGAAGTTTTCAGGCAGAACTTCATTTTGAGTGATGCTGCAAAGGGAATCAGTGCAAAACTGAGTCCAAAGTATCTGAAAATGCGGATAAGAAAAATAATCGCTGAAAACCTTTATGAACTTGAAGACCTACAAGGTAAACGGCTAGGCATTTTTCATGGCAAAAAGACTTGAGGAAATAAATTACAAGCCCGGCTAACTCAGTTTGAACATAAGACTCATTTTTTCAGAATGGGCTTCTCCTTTCCCTTTTCATTTTACACGAATGATCTTATAAAATAAAAAGGTTTTGTAGGAAATCAGCCCCTACCCAAAGCAAAAATAAATAAAAATAAGTATTGAACCCAAAAAGTATCAAGTCCAAAGCTTTTCCTAACCCTACCAACAGCACGAAAATCTTAAGACGGGAGAAGAAAACTGTGGATAAGAAATATGTAGATAAAAGAAAATCAAAGCAACTCGGTAAAAGCCTACACATACCCTCACAAATCCCTGTCTATGAAAATTATGGCTGACTTCCGTAAGTCCTGATTTTCCAGGATTTTAATCAAAGTCCCTTTTAAATATCACACCTATTTTTAATAAATTCAGAATTAATTTTTAAGACATGTTATGTAACGTTGTGGTTTAAAGCTTCCAAAAAATTCAATCAGACGCTGTGAATGTCATGGTAGTGGTGAGGAAACTCTCCACCAGAACCAGGCAACGTGTTAAAGAACGCCACTGAACAGTTCAGCTGGATTGTAAGATTAAACGTGTGCGGTCGAAACACGAAAAAGTATTAATTTTACGAAGAGTAATCCTCGATGTGGGGACACGGTCCTTTTGACTACGAAAAGAACATTCACGAACTTTTAGTATAAAAACCAATAAAAAGTTTCGATCGTGTCACCACCCTTAAATTTACCTCGAGAAACGAAAAAAAGAGAATAAATCTCTCCCCAAACACGCGCTTCCTCCAGCGAACTGGAATATTTTCCGAGTAAAATTGTCGTTCACGAAAAGAATAACGAGTTGATCGTTCTAAGACTTCCCTCGCGAAAAGTCTCGAAATCTCGTGGGCGAGACTAAGCGAAAAAAAATACCCAGTTGGACAGATCGTTCTTATAATCGTCCATCGCCACGTGATCACCAGCAAAGGGATCAACATCCATCCAGCCTCGTGTCCCCTCCACAGAATCAATCAAAACTTTAAAAATTAGTTGAAGTTGGAGTTGAATCTGTCATTGTCGATTGGATCTTCACCATGTTAAATGGCAGAATTATCAACTCTCAAATAGGAGTTAGCACTATTGACAAAACAGTTACTAGAGGCACACCACAGGGAGGAGTCATCTCACCCCTGCTCTGGATCCTCGTAGTCAACAAAATTCTCACAAAGTTCAAAAATCAGGGCATTAAAATCGTGGCATATGCAGATGGCATAGTGGTTTTGGTATCAGGCAAGTTTCTTACCATCATCGGAAACATTATGGAAAACGCATTAAAGGATTTATCTTCTTGGGCAACTAAGAATGGTCTCGGGGTCAACCCCACCAAGACGGAGTTAGTTTTATTCACGAAGAAACGGAAACTGGAGGGCTTCAACCCTCCCAAACTAAATGGTATTCCTCTAAAACTTTCTAAGGAAGCTAAATTTCTAGGAGTAATCCTTGACTCCAAGCTTACATGGAAGCGTAATACTGAGGAAAGAATGAAAAAAGCACTATGCGCATTCTACACATGCAAAAGAACCTTCGGTGCACGCTGGGGCATGCGACCGCAAGTCATCCAATGGATGTACACAGCGATTGTCAGACCCATTCTTACCTATGACTCTATTGTATGGTGGAAAGCGGTGGAAAAATCAAGCTATCTCAAGAACCTGAATAAGGTACAGAGACAAGCCTGTATAGGAATAACAGGTGCTCAAAGGTCCACACCACAAGCTGGGTTGGAAATGATTTTGGACCTCCCGGCCCTGGATGAGTTCATAAGGTGCACGGCAGCCAAAACCGCAATTCGTTTAAAAGAACTGAGTTTTTGGAGGCACAGCATTTATGGGCACGGGTCAATCCTAAAGAGATATGACACGATTCCAGGACTGTTGGAGACAACCGATTACATTCCCCCTTTACTAGATTTCGATAGGAAATTTTCTATTTTCATACCAGAAAGACAGAGCTGGGACCCTAATTCACTTATAAGTAAACAGGGTATCCCTTTCTACACTGACGGTTCAAAAATGGAATCTGGAACAGGTGCTGGAGTGTTTTGCCAATCTCTCAACATCAGAGCATCGTATAAACTCCCAGCTGACTGTAGTGTCTTTCAGGCCGAGATCTTTGCCATTGAGAAAGCAGCTGAATTGGCACATCACGAAAAGCTAAGCTCTTCGGAGATAACTTTTTTCGTGGACAGCCAGGCAGCTATCAAAGCTTTAGCCAGTGAGACCATAAGATCAAAAGCAGTTTTAAACTGTAAGAAGGAATTAAATAAAATCTGCCACACTAACCAGGTAAAGCTCTTCTGGGTTCCTGGATATAGCAATATAGAAGGGAACGAAATAGTAGATGAACTAGCCAGGAAAGGGTCAGAAGCAGACGCAAGTAGTAGTGACCACTCAGTTAGGGGACCACTTGTCCCAATTGGGGTACTCAAGAAGAAGATAGACCTTAAATCAAAAGAGAAAACCAATAACTCTTGGAAATCCAGGGACGATTGCGTAATCTCGAGAAGTTTATGGCCTAGCACAAATGAAAAGGAAACTCGGTATATCTATGGCCAACAAGATAGGGGCATTTGCACCCGATTTTTGTAGGAGCTGTCAGGATGAGGAGGAAATAGAAACCATTAAACACCTGCTCTGTGACTGTCCGAACCTCCAAACCAGCCGACTCCGTCATTTCGGAAACAGGTTTGTTGGAGAACTGGATGATCTAGCACAGGCCTCAATGGGAAACATGAGGAAATTTATAGAAAGCACAGGCTGGTTCGTTAACGAGCCAGTCTACGTTAATCGACTTTGAGAAGCATCGATGCTAACTTTTATTTTTATAGGGGATCACAATGGACCAATAGGCCCCCGTGTACGCAACAGCTCAAGCTGTGCACACCCCTCATAACCTAACCTAACCTAACCTGTCCCCTCCACCGTCTAAAATACCACCACTGCAAGGTACCACCACAAAATCACAAACGCCAAAAAACTAAGTGATTCACCCCGCCACTGGTCTGTGTCCATCTATGTAGTGCGACCAAAATTGCCACGTGAAAAAGCCTTGAGAAAGTCAGAAAAAAGGCCATTCTATCCACGCCAAATCGTCCACCATAGTAAGACCCTTCCTTCTCCAAAGCACATGTACGCCAGATCGACCCCAACGAAGAGAAGTAGCACAGGAATTGCGTCAACCAACGTACTATGTGGAATTTTTTTTTAGTGCTGCGACCTACCTAACTTAACCTACCTTTAATCAAAGTTCATGCAATAAAAGTGAATCCAATTAATTTAAAAAGTTGCCTAAGTTAGTTCGATATTGTTTAAAAAGAAAAATTATTAAAATATACCTACCTACTTAAAGTTGTCTAAGTTAAAATTCAAAGTAATTAGTCCTAGTTTGTAAAATAAGTAAATTCATGTTCTTAAAGTTCTATATGTAAAACAACTAAAAGTAAAACAAAGCATATAATTTCTGTATTTTGCAAAGTTTAAGATATTTAAAGTAATAGAAAATTAAAGAGACATGCAATAGAAGAAAAAAAAAACATGCAATAGATAGGTATAATAGAAAAAAAAGGAAAAGAGAATCAGAAGAAGATCAATAAGAAAGTTGCAATCATTCTCTACCTATGCAATTTATTGAAAGCTTTAGCACTCTTTATGCTAAACAGAGAGCCGATGAATCATATGAATTTAATTCATTCACTCGCTATCCCGTACATGCAATTGAATTTTTGTTTGTTTGTTTTACAATAGATAAAGCTTTGTTGTTTTTTTGTATTACTAGGCTTAGTTCATTATACTCTTTTATGTTTTCTTTTCATGCATTATATAATTTGATCAAACGGGATGATCCTTAACTTTTTCTGCTTTTATTTTAAAAATTTAATTTGGTTTTTTATTTTTTTCCTACAAGAAATTCATTTAGTTTATAATTAATTTCATTTTTTTTTGTTTTGTTCATATTTAGTTTAGTATTTCAATCTAGAATTATATTAATAAATCATGAATGTATATATTGAATATAAATTTGGGCTTTTAATGGTTCCATGAACTAACGAATTTGCGATCATTGATATTGGGTGTTGCCAGATTGAGATTATATCTCTATGGGAAGATTTTTTTTACTAGGTACTTGTTTTCATTCATCTGTTAGATGAATATTAAGATGGAGTAAATTTTTAAAGGGGAGACGACTTTCAATGGGCATTCGAAACCGATGAAAATGAAAAGTAAGTAAGAAATTAATAAAAAAAAGAAACGATATGGAGTTGTTAGAAACATTTACATTGATTAAATAATGGAATATTCCATGCTCTTTAGGGGTAACCAAATAAAGACAGAGCAACGGTTACCAAGGTTTAATTCACTGATGGATAGTTTTGAGAATTGAATTATTTACGACACCAATGGTTTTGGAAGTTCAAACAGTAGGTTAGCGTAATGAAGTTGATTCGATTGCTATCTATTCTGGAATAAGTGGGTGGGCAGTCTCTAGAAGGGCAATGTCAGCTTAGCTCATCCTGCCAAAGGATGTTGTAAGTTAGAGAGAGAGAAGAAATAAAGGACAACAACGGATGAAACATTGGGGCCTCACAAACCAGATTTTTAATTTGTAACCAACATCTAAACTAAGGCATGGAATACGTAACAACGTCTGGGCTATTGTAGCAAGATCCTCCCCATTCCGACGACGAGCTTAGCACAGGGACGCTAGCATGCCTACGCTACAATAGCACTGACAACCTTCACCTTGATAGCTCGGACAGGCTTCAGGAGTCCTGTTGCCTGGAGTCTTATGGGTTATTAAAAGGGTGGAAGGACCGGGTTGAGTGAGATTACAGCTAACTCATAACGAGGTTGAATGGTATCATGGGTCATTGGGTTGATTTATCTCTCCGTTAACCTTACGCAACCTTTTTCAAGTTATGTATAGGAAATGTCCTTCCCTTGGGGTAGTCCTGAAGGAAAGGCATACTTATGCAAACTTGTTGCCGTTACAGACGGTTTCTGTCCTTTTTCATTTAGCGTGTTAAAACTTGCGAAATGAACAAGTTTGTAGGAAACCGTTTTATATCCCTACACTAGATTCAATTATATTGATTGTATTTTCAAAATCCCAATACTTGACCCTTTTTACTATCGGTACGGCAGTCTTTTATAATTATGAATTCCTTAAATCTTCTCCCAAAAAGAAAAAGCTCTTATAGTGGGAGTATGAAGACAATGATGACGATGGTGATATTCAGCAGATCATGTGGAGAGCAGGAAAGTAATTCGCACTTCGAAATTATAATCTCAGTTTCGATAAAGAGAGTACAATTGGTGTAAAGGTCACGCACACTATTATTAATATTTATATGTATGGGGTAATGGAAGACTTCCGGGACCTCAAAACTCGGAGAATTTTAATCAAATTAATTAAATTTTATCACACCTATTTATCAAAAATTATAAAGTGAATTTTGATATACAATTTATATATCATTGGTTTAAATCCTTTGCATAATCAGACTACAGGAAGTCTTCTCCAAAATAATCTTTTCGAACTCGGTGATCATGAGTTTCGATTCGGATTAGCTACACGCGATGAACGACAGTGGGATTTTGGATTTCGACCGAGCGGAAACTAATTTTTCTTGGGTAGCAAGCCTCGAATCGCTGAACAGCTCAGCACCAAAAATCGTAGCTAATCGAATTAACAAAATAAAGTAGTCAAATATCGGGTAATCGAAAAAAAAGTAAAAAGTAAAATAAAATAAAAGTATCCCGAGTTCACGTAAAAAAAAGCTTCGCAAGAAACAAATTAAAAACTTGAAAAAAAAACTTTAGCTCGTGTCCCAGCCCCATAACCACGTGCTGTTGCTCTCCGTCATTCGTGTCGTTCATTAACTACAAAAAAACAAGTATAAAAACTATATAAAAAATGAAAAAAAAACCTGAAAAGCAAAAGAAAAATATCGGTTCGTATAAGAAAAAATACGCTCCTCGCGACACGACTTGATCTCCATCGTGCCGGTAGGTCCGTCACCATACCCCCCGGATCACGTGCTAATTTTGCACACGCCACAAAATATTGGTAAAATCGTACCATACCCTAAATCTTACCTGCTCGATGAAAAAAATATAAAAAGAGAAGAACCAAATTAATAGAAAAGTATAGAAAAACAAAAAATAACGTAAAACTTTGTAGTCCCAACTTCCCAATAAATCAGTGATCAAAAATATGATAGAACTCCGCCCCATTACATGTGCATTATACACCCTGCTCCTCTCTGACCTAACCCATCATCTGCAATAAAACTTTCCGATCAGCTTTAATCAAATTTTCGACCATCAACAATTTCACCACCCTCGTCATCGTTCTTCATTAAGTTAGTCTAAGTGATTATTATTTTTTGTATAATAAATTGTTTTAATAAAGTTCAATTAGCAAATGTATGTTATATCATATAAAAACGAAAGAAAAGAAGAAGAAAAGAATGTATTTCGTTCAAAGTTTTTTTTGTATAATTTTCTCTGGTTGGTATTAATCTACACTAATATATAAAGCTGAAGAGTTTGTTTGTTTGAACGCGGTAATCTCAGGAACTACTGGTTCGAATGGTATAATTCTTTTTGTGTTGGATGGTGCCTTAATCGACTTAGACTTTAGGCTACTTAACATTAAGCTGTGACCAATAGCAGCGAAGAATCTGTTTAAAATGGGGAAAAAACGGCAAAAAATATACATTTTTCTGCGTTTTAACGCACTTATCTCAGGAAGTACTGGTTCGAATGGTATAATTCTTTTTGTGTTGGATGGTCCATTAATTGAGGAAGACTTGAGGCTATTTAACATTAAGCTGTGCCCTATAGCAGCGAAGAATCTGTGGAAAATATGGAAAAAACGGCAAAAAATATACATTTTTCTGCGTTTTAACGCGCTTATCTCAAGAACTGCTTTATGAAATTGAACAATTTTTTAAATGTTGAATGGTCCATTTATCAAGGAAGGCTTGAAGCTATATAAAATTTAGCTGCGACCAATAGGAGCGAAGAATTTGTGTAAAATGTGGAAAAAATGGCAAACAATACAATTTAATCTACATCTACACTAATATATAAAGCTGAAGAGTTTGTTTGTTTGAACGCGGTAATCTCAGGAACTACTGGTTCGAATGGTATAATTCTTTTTGTGTTGGATGGTGCCTTAATCGACTTAGACTTTAGGCTACTTAACATTAAGCTGTGACCAATAGCAGCGAAGAATCTGTTTAAAATGGGGAAAAAACGGCAAAAAATATACATTTTTCTGCGTTTTAACGCACTTATCTCAGGAAGTACTGGTTCGAATGGTATAATTCTTTTTGTGTTGGATGGTCCATTAATTGAGGAAGACTTGAGGCTATTTAACATTAAGCTGTGCCCAATAGCAGCGAAGAATCTGTGGAAAATATGGAAAAAACGGCAAAAAATATACATTTTTCTGCGTTTTAACGCGCTTATCTCAAGAACTGCTTTATGAAATTGAACAATTTTTTAAATGTTGAATGGGCCATTTATCAAGGAAGGCTTGAAGCTATATAAAATTTAGCTGCGACCAATAGGAGCGAAGAATTTGTGTAAAATGTGGAAAAAATGGCAAACAATACAATTTAATCTACACTAATATATAAAGCTGAAGAGTTTGTTTGTTTGAACGCAGTAATCTCAGGAACTACTGGTTCGAATGGTATAATTCTTTTTGTGTTGGATGGTGCCTTAATCGACTTAGACTTTAGGCTACTTAACATTAAGCTGTGACCAATAGCAGCGAAGAATCTGTTTAAAATGGGGAAAAAACGGCAAAAAATATACATTTTTCTGCGTTTTAACGCACTTATCTCAGGAAGTACTGGTTCGAATGGTATAATTCTTTTTGTGTTGGATGGTCCATTAATTGAGGAAGACTTGAGGCTATTTAACATTAAGCTGTGCCCAATAGCAGCGAAGAATCTGTGGAAAATATGGAAAAAAAACGGCAAAAAATATACATTTTTCTGCGTTTTAACGCGCTTATCTCAAGAACTGCTTTATGAAATTGAACAATTTTTTAAATGTTGAATGGTCCATTTATCAAGGAAGGCTTGAAGCTATATAAAATTTAGCTGCGACCAATAGGAGCGAAGAATTTGTGTAAAATGTGGAAAAAATTGCAAACAATACAATTTAATCTACACTAATATATAAAGCTGAAGAGTTTGTTTGTTTGAACGCGGTAATCTCAGAAACTACTGGTTCGAATGGTATAATTCTTTTTGTGTTGGATGGTGCCTTAATCAACTTAGACTTAAGGCTACTTAACATTAAGCTGTGACCAATAGCAGCGAAGAATCTGTGGAAAATGTTGAAAAAACGGCAAAAAATATACATTTTTCTGCGTTTTAACGCACTTATCTCAGGAACTACTGGTTGGAATGGTATAATTCTTTTTGTTTTGGATGGTCCATTAATTGAGGAAAATTTGAAGCTATTCAACATTAAGCTGTGACCAATAGCAGCGAAGAATCTGTGGAAAATATGGAAAAAACGGCAAAAAATATACATTTTTCTGCGTTTTAACGTGCTTATCTCAGGAACTGCTTTATGAAATTGAACAATTTTTTTAATGTTGAATGGCCCATTTATCAAGGAAGGCTTGAAGCTTTATAAAATTTAGCTGCGACCAATAGGAGCGAAGAATTTGTGTAAAATGTGGAAAAAACGGCAAACAATACAATATAAAGTTCGTTTGAACGCGGTAATCTCAGGAACTACTATTTCGAATTGTAAAATTCTTTTTGTGTTGGATAGTCCATTAATCGAGGAAGGCTTTATTCTACTTAAAATTAAGCTGCGACCAATAGCAGCGAAGAATCTGTGGAAATGTGAGAACTGAGATTTTTTTCTGAGATCTCTGAGATGAAATTATTTTGGATTCGATTTCTCACTCAGCTATTTGACGTGGCTGACATATGTGCAGCAACAATTAGTAAGGTAACCATTAAATCTCAATGATAACTGAGAATTATGTTCCACCAAGGCACCAAATGATTTTGCCTCAGTCAAGGTGACATTGAGATCTCAGTGAGATGTTGTTAGGTGGAACTGGCCTAATAACTGCTCAAATTAGAATTTTGAGAGTTCAATTGATTTGTGAATGTGATTGATTGCACTATTTGTGCAGATTATTGTGTTTAAACCATATCATTTTATGTACTTCTTAACTAAAAAATATGCTCAGTTTAAAGAAAAAAAAATTTACTTAACGAAAAAAACGATGCAGAAGTAAGAGAGATATTAGAATTAGGGAGAGTTCACCCAAGGGAATGCTTTAAGTATGAACAACTGAAGGGAATCATAAAAAATGCTCAAATTTTTCAAGTTCAAGAGAATTACGACCTAGGGAGAGTTGACTGCAATGCAATTTTACAATAACTTCCGAAAAAAATTCCCACGCGCGCATGATGCACAAGTCGAGATGATACTCTGGCCGGTGGACGAGGGAGAGGCGGACGAAGTCGCGGGCAACTGCTAGTTCATATATAGGTGTAACCAAAGTGGATACCGGATATTGTGCGCCCAACATTTGGATACCAGCTTTAACCCCCACATTTGGTCTTAAATTTTTATTTCGGAAAGTGCTAAAAAGAATAACAAAAATTATAAAATTTTGAACGAATCTTGTCATGATAATAATTTTTTTTTTTATTTGAAATTCCTCTAAATAGTAAAAACATAAGAGAAATACAAAGAATAAAAAAATATAGCAACATAGAAAGAATTTAATAATTTTGTTTTTCTGTAAGTTCAAATATTCAAATAGTAAATTTTTTTTATACGACACTGTAAACTTCGAATGCCAAATCAACAGAACCAAGAATCTCGTTCTCACTCTCAGAAAATCATAACAAAATATACAGTTGTTACTCAGAGAATATTACTGTTTTCGCTAAATGTCAAATCTTGTTGACAATATGTTGTCATGAATTTTAGTTATATTCTTAAACTTTATTTACTTTTTACATAAGTACACAAAATCTTTTTTTTTATTTGGTAACTGAATACCGTCTTTAATATTTACTTTATTTAGTTTTGTATATTTAAGGGTTTTTTTTTCATTATCTATATATATAAAAGAACAGCCTAATTTTTGTGTTCGTTCGCTAACCGGCCACACTGCTTGACCGATTTTCTTAATTTTTTTTCTAAACTAAAGAGAAATATGGGTAGAAGGTTTAGGAAAAATAAAATGTATACATTTGAGATCACAAATGGTGTCAATGTTAAAAATTCATTTTCTTTTTTCAATATTTTTCACTACAACTAAGCTGATCAGTACTCAATTGCTTGGAAAATATGCCAAATTGGAAAAAATTATTAATTGAAAATGTTTTTTTTTTTCTTAATCATCGTGTCTATCGTGCATCCCAAAAAACTGAAGGTATGACCTTGCCTGTTGATGGAACTTTCTGCTTACATTGGAGCCAATTTTCCCCTGTTTTAACTATTTTCACCAACTTTTTTCACACTGCTATCACCGTTGGAGATGTGGAGTGATGAAGCATCTATGGTTATGAATCAACACAAAAATTCGGCTTTATTTCTATGAAACCTTGCCAAACTTGCGGACAGCTTTCTCATACCAAAATTTTCGGTTAGTATGTACATATACGGTGTCCACCACTTTTTGATATGCCTACCAGTCGGCAGCGGCGGTCATTAAACGATGCTCAGTTAACCAACCCACGGAAAGCATTAACTTTTAATGATGGTCAATTGCCAACAATAATTTAACAACCCAGGATTGTCAAACTTTAATTTCAAGCTGCAAAGGGTTAGATCTTCTATTCCTACTACACCCAATATTTTTAATCAGCAACCAGCACCAATGCTATATAACAGCAAATTTAGGAAGCAGGGGGACAAAATAAACTTTGTAACGGCTTCAGAAATTTGTCCGCTATTTCAAATCGCCATATTTCTCAATTTTTCCAGGAAGTCCATATCAATAATACAAGAAAATAAAGTTCTGTGCGCCCTCTATCCATTACTGAAAACCAAACCTACATGCGATGCTTGGTTACCGCGTTATGATCCCAAGAAAATGTTTATGGGTTTTTGTCTTCAGCTATTTGTAATCCCATATACCTATGATGCAAATACCTCGGCTCAGGATAATGAGAACATTCGGAATCGGCGTTAAATTTTAGGTCCCCTCAATTTTTCACACATACCCAGAGAATTGTTGATGAGAGTAAGCCACCTAGGCCTTGGCTCTTCAAGAGCTTTCGCGCTACTCTATTTATTTATTTTTATTTAGATAGTCGTCATATCGTCTCCGGAATCTTCCTTACTCATAAACGGAGCCAACTATTCTCCGTAAGACTTTTCCCTCGAACGCGGCTAATGGTGGTTCATGGTATCTTTAGCTTTGCACCCAACTCCACGGATGCGAGGTAATGGTAAGATTTTCGGATTTAAGGGACCTTGAAAGACTAAAGGAGGTTCTATTGGTTTTGAGCAACCGCCGGTGTATTTCTTCTTGCATATTGTTATCGTGCTCCTCCACCTTAATAGTTGGCAATAGTTGCCAACGTTTTCTGAGCGCGGTGCCACCAGAGCTAAAGGTCCCTACACACAAGGTAACAAATTGTTACACGGAAAGAAATGAAAAATCAGTAATCACGAATTTCCATGTCGTAAATTATGAAAAAGCTTTTTTTTGTAAATCATCCCCCTTTTTTCGTAAAATGAGAGTCAAAGTTGTAATTCAATCTTTATTCCGTCTAAATTTACAAAACTGTATAATTTGAGAAATACGAAAAAATGTCATGATTTTAGATTTCCATTGTAAAAGCAATTTACAAATTTTGTATTGGTAATTTTAAACATTTGGAGCATGATATAAATTTTACGACTAAATAATTCTGATTTACAAAATAAAAGATTGAGTTTTATGATCTCAATATTCTAAAAACAAAGCTCTTGAAGCTAAATGAACGAATTGATCTTAGACAATCGTAGTTTACAAAAATATTTCCTGAATTAAAAAATATGTGTTTATTAAATCATGAATTCTTATCGCACTTTACTACTTTTGAATCCAAACTGTTTTTTTTTTTTTGTTACGATTCTTGAATCGTAAATTACGACAATATTTCCTGAAAAAGAAAAACGTTTTGTGTTGTTTATTTATTCCCTAGTGTTCATACGGTCGAAAATCAATTCCAATTTTTTAAAGCGTCGAGTAGCTCAGTGGGTAGAGGTGCCGATCAAGAGACCGTCGTGCATTCCCATGCCTGGGTTCGAATCCCAGCAGTGCCGAGTGACGCATTTGGAAAAATAGTCGCCACTAAGCAGTGCAGAATAAGTAGGATGTACGGAGATTGATCGGTGAGGAGAGAGCGGAAGGGAGAACATAGTACCGGGGGGGAAGGGCGACGAAGGGAGAGACAAAAAAAGGCGTGATCCCCCGAAACGGGGATGGTGTGGGGGGGGATGGTAATTAACAACTGGCTGATCGTAAATTACGCTCCTGAATCGTAAATGCTTTTTTTGGTTATGATTCAAAAGTGTAGAATTACAATATTTGAGTCGTAATTCTTGACAAGCTAAATGTAAATTTACAACTGGCTGATCGTAAATTACGCTTTTGAATCATAAATGCTTTTTTTTTGTTGCGATTCAAAAGTGTAGAATTACAACTTTTGAGTCGTAATGTCTTCATTTTCCTCTTTTTCGTAAATTACAAACACGAATTCGTAATATTTGATTCCCAACCCAAGGTCCATAACTAGATTCATTTTTCGTGATTTACCGCTTGTTTTTCTTGATTTGATCTTCGATTTCTTTCTGTGTACCTTGTGTGTAGGGACAATTGTTACTAACAATTGTTACTAACAATCTCTTTATTCAAGCAAACGGAAGCTTCTAGGAAAATTTTACTCAAGCATTTTAATTGAACAAGCCGCTTGACGATTGATTTATATGCAGCCCCAAGTTTTCGCCACCTGCAGTTGTACAGTTTGTGGGTTCCCTGCAAAGACATCAAAGTCGTTGGGTGGATTTGACCAGTCCATACCCTTGCCATTGAAAATGTAATGCTGTCTATATTTTTCCAGGAGTTAAGTTTATTTAATTGGTAGGATTGGAGAAAGGACTTGAAAGAATTTCTACGCTTCGATTAAGCTTAAGTTAAATTGATTAAATAAAATACCCAAACACTAATGAAAATTAAATAAAATAGTAATCGTTATTGGCAGATTTAGTCATTTGTTTGGATTGTGAAGATTATTTGCAGCAATTTCACAGGTCAGATTTAAGATATGGTCCTTTCAATGAATTTGTTGACGAATTTTATCTAAAAAATGAAATTCTGTTCGTGTGTAACCTAATAACTCACAAACGGCTGGACAGATTTGGCTAATTTTTTTTTATTTTTTTTGTGTTAGTCTGTAGATGAAAGGGAATTTTTTTATAAATTACTAGCGGACCCGGTACGCTTCGCTGCACAGAAATTGTTCTGTAAATGGATAATTTTTGAAATTATCATGATCAATACTGTTGTATTCAGTGATGATTTCTGTGAAAAAAAAATTGGAAAAACCTCATGGAAGAGTGGGAAAACTGGAAAAACCAAACAAAGATCGGAAATTAGATTGTTTTTGCTTGGAAATTTTTTTGTTTCAAACTGGGTTTTCAAATGGAAAAATGAAATTTCTTGATGAAAAACTCGGAAAACTCGTTGGTTTTCAAAGGAAAACTGTTATTGGAGTTGCTCTGAAGGGCGGCGAGACGAAGTTCGCGGGGTCAGCTAGTTTTAAATACAACTTTATTCATGTATAATTTTACATAAAACGAAATTTATAGTTTGTATTATTTTTTTTTTTATTTGGATTCTCACTGGCTAGCATGTTTTGCATGCATTGTTTTCATTTAAGTGCTGGTAACACAGAATGAGTCACAGTATGACGTCAACGACAGCGTAGTAAGAATTTTATGAATATCGTTTTGATGAGCTGTGGTATTATATAAGTCGAATCGGTAATTCAGAGTGCGAATTTTAAAGTCTTCAGGATCCTTACGTACACAAAAATTAAAATTAAAAAAAAAAAAAGCAGACGAAGTATACATATGTACTTGAATTGACGATTTTTTCAAAATAATAGGAAAATCCTTCACGACTTAGTTTATCCTTTCCTCAAATTGATTTAAAAGTTATTGCATATGATTTTACTTTCCATTTTTTTAAATTTAAAGACAATATTAAAATACTTCACTGTATTCTAACCTTACTCGTCCGGGTTTAAAGACTAAAAGCCATCTAATGAAGACTAATTAGATAACAATTATTAGAGCCCGTTCACACGATTCGGTATTTTCGCCGTATCGGATATTTTCCCGATTCGGTGTCTTTCGGTTGGAGTGTTCAGACGGTACGGTAATTAAACCGTACGCCGTACTCAACCCTACACCGTACTCGGTTTTCAGTTGCGTTCGTATCGTATGTGCATCAAGACGTATAAGGATGGACTGGAATACATTTATAGTGATACCAGTATGGTATCGCAAGTATCGTCAACAGTAACGGATTTCAAATCGAAGATTCTGGGTACATCCTATTGTGAGACAAAGGAATATTTTGGGCTCTTTTAATACGCTAATGTGTCAATTACGTCAGGACGAAACAAAATTTTATAATTATTTTCGAATATCGATACCTACTTTCGATGATCTATTGAGAAGAGTAGAAATTAGTTTGACAAGGCAAGACACAACTATGAGCACTTTCGGTCAAAATACCGAATCGTCTGAACGCACTGTATGTAAATACATTGCCACTATAAACCGAATCGGTTTTTTGCCGTACGACCGAAAACGATTTGCAGTGACAAAACCGAATGACAAAATGGACCGAATCGGTGATTTTACCGTATACGGTTAAATGCCGTATCGTCTGAATATACTCATTTAAATTATATTGCCACTGGCTTATACGGCAAAATCGCCGATACGGCAAAACCACCGATTCGGCATCGTGTGAACGGGCTCTTACATTCCCAAGAGAATTCAGAAAATAATGCGAAATAACCGTTAGCGAGATAACCTGTGGCGAAACAATCGTATTGCAAATTAACAATTTTGCGAGAGAGTTAATGGCAAAATAAAAAGAGCGAAACAATTCTGGCGCGAAACAGGAAAAAACAAAATAAACAAAAAACAAAACAAGTTTTGCGAAATAGAAGAAAATCGAAGAGAGAAAAGCGAAATAACAAAATGCAAAACAAAATTGCCGAAAAAATAGGTACCCGTGTGCAACACATTCATCTTGGCCGTTTTTGGAAGCCAATTCAACTCAGAGTCGTTTAGCACTCCCAGACCACGCAACAGTTTATAGTCTGCTCCGTGCTCAATCATTCGATGCCCGAATAGAGCTTCGAAAGGCGACATCCCAACTGCAGAATGCACTGAAGAGCGTAACGCACTTCCTATAGATGGTAAATGCAAGTCCCAATTCGTCTGTTTTGGGTCGATATACGCACGAACAGTGGCAAGAATTGAGCGATTGACTCGTTCGCTCGCATTTGCCTGGGGAGAATATACTGCGGTTCGGTAATGACTGATTCCGAAAGCCTTTACCATTTTTCGAAATTCATGACCGATGAATTGGCTACCGTTATCGGAAAGTATACTTTCCGGTACACCAAAAATTAAAAAGATGTCTTCTTCTAAGAATTTGATTACTGTTTGGGCGGTGGCTTTTCGTAAGGGTTTCAATAGGACGAATTTCGTCAATTGATCTAGAGCGATGACTATCTGGGTGTTTCCGTTTTTAGATCGCGGGCATGGGCCTTAAAAGTCAATATATATATGCTGAAATGGCCTGTCAACAGAGAAGGATTTTCCCATTTCTGCTCTAAGTATAGTGTTAGAGGCTTTTGTCATTTTGCAAATCTCGCAACTATCTATAAAGGATTTGACATGGGATGCCATGTTCGGCCAGACAAATTGTTGCCGGAGTTTATACAGAGTCTTTGTTATGCCATCGCGTGAAGCTCTGGGTGGGCAATGAGCCAACAAGATCAAACGGTTTGTCAGCACAGCTGGAATCCATAATTTCCAGACTAAATCGTCTTCAAGAGGATTACCTGTGCAATGCCTGACTTTCTTGTATACGAAACCGTCCGAAACTTGAAGGTCAGGAAGCTGATCTTTGCTTTGTCTGATATGCTCGATGATTTGGAGGTATTCCTCACACTTGAAGCTCGGATCCTCCAAATCAATATGAAGAACATCGGTGGAGTTCGTTGACATCGTCTCCGGTAGACATATCGTTGAATGCAGTGCCTCTGCCTCATAAACTCGAGGTAGAGCATCTGGTACTACATTCAAAGTACCCTTCCGGTATTCGATCCCAAAATCAAAGCCTTGCAGTTTGGGACTCCAGCGTGCTAACCTCCCCGTTGGATCTCGCAGACTCATAAGCCACTTCAGACTCGAATGATCTGTGACTATAGTAAACCTATACCCTTCGACGTAGGGTCGAAATTTTTGAACACCTCTCACTGCTGCTAGGCACTCGCGCTCGGTAACAGTATAATTGCGCTGAGCCGCATTCAAGTTCTGTGAAAATTAATATATGGGGCGTTCCAATCCGTTATCATCTTTTTGGCAAAGCACGCATCCGATACCAGATGCTGATGCGTCACATAGGATTATAAACTCCTAACTAAAGTCGGGATTTATCAGCACTAAGTCCGAAGTTAGGGCAGACTTGATTTTTTCAAAAGCTTCTATCGCGTCTTTTCCGAATTCAAATTTCTGGCTTTTCTTGAGAGTATCAGTCATCGGAGTTGCCAGGGTTGAAAAATTGCCTACAAACCTGCGGTACCAGCCCGCCATGCCGAGAAATCTGCGAACTTGTTTGGGTGTCTTCGGCACAGGGAAGTTAAGGATGGCAGTGACAGTGATGAAATTACCGTACCGTCTGAACACTCCAACCGAAAGACACCGAATCGGGAAAATATCCGATACGGCGAAAATACCGAATCGTGTGAACGGGCTCTAATAATTGTTATCTAATTAGTCTTCATTAGATGGCTTTTAGTCTTTAAAACCGGACGAGTAAGGTTAGAATACAGTGAAGTATTTTAATATTGTCTTTAAATTAAAAAAATGGAAAGTAAAATCATATGCAATAGCTTTTAAATCAATTTGAGGAAAGGATAAACTAAGTCGTGAAGGATTTTCCTATTATTTTGAAAAAATCGTCAATTCAAGTACATATGTATACTTCGTCTGCTTTTTTTTTTAATTTTAATTTTTGTGTACGTAAGGATCCTGAAGACTTTAAAATTCGCGCGAATTTTAAAGTCTTCAGGATCGTCAATTCAAGTATGTATACTTCATCTGCTTTTTTTTTTTAATTTTAATTTTTGTGTACGTAAGGATCCTGAAGACTTTAAAATCCTTACGTACACAAAAATTAAAATTAAAAAAAAAAAAAAAACAGATGAAGGTGAAACAATTAAAATCAAAACAATAAACAAGCGAAATAATTGAAAAGCGAAATAAACGAATGCAAAATAAACGAAAAACGAAAAGACTGAAAGGCGAAAAAAAATCAGCGAAACAATCGAAAGCGAAGCAACTAAGGGACCAAACGAATGAAATGCGAAATAACAAAATGCAAAACGACCGTGGCGAAACGACCAAAAGCGAGATAAAAAAAGTGAAATAAACCATACCCGTTGCACACCTACCTAATGTCAGCTTTAGAACGGACACACGAGTCTTATCAAAGAACATATAATTTACGGAGTAGGGTAGTGTCCTATCATGTAGGAGATGTTTTATTCAAACGTAATTTTATTCTTAGTGACGCAGCTAATCATCTTAATGCTAAGCTTTGCCCTAAGTTTATAAAAATCACGGTAGTTAAAATAATTGGAAACAATCTGTACGAGGTCGTGGATTCCAAAGGTCATAAGCTCATAAGACAGTTACTCGAAAGACCTGAAGAAATAGAGTAATATTTTCAAAAATTTCAAGATTTTTGGCCCGGCTAGCTCAGCTGTGCATGAGACTCTTTTAAATGCGACAAGAAAAAGTAGTCAACGTTTCTTTTCATATACTTTTTGAACAGGAAAACTGTTGCAATAAGGATATGCTGTGTAGGAAACGCCAATACGGTTTTTGTTAAGCTCTTAAAAAAAGAACACCAAATTACTTTGTCTGGCTGAAATAGTGCTTTAACTATGCTTACATTCTAATATGTATTGCTTTGGGATTCTGGATTTTATTATGTTTCCTCACTTAAATTTGTTTAACTACATAAGTTTCATATAGAACGATGGTTCACTGTGGCGTATACGTAACATTTGTTCTTTAAGAATTATTGAAGATTTTTATACAATTTTTCCTTTCGTTCAATTCTTTTCAAAATGAAAATGATAAGTTTGAAATCTTACTAAAGATCCGAAATGTGCGTGTTAAATGTCACAATCGCTGAATTGAAGCAAATGGAAGCTAAAAAAGTTTAATGTTCCGTCAAAAACCTTGTTCCATTATTAATTTGGATTATGATTGTGCCAATTTTCAACCCAACCTTAAGGAAAACTTTACCCAAACCATACAGTTTAATTTATTCTCTCTTAGAGTTGTATAGTTACAAATAATGTAATGAAACATAAGAAATGTACATAAAATGCGCCCATGTAGCTATAGCATAAAATGTTCCAGCTTAAAGTTTCGGCGAGTGGTACGATCGGAATGAAATTTTGTTCCGTCCCCAAAGCATGCTATATCCGGTCCATCTACCAATTTGTTTGACAGATCTTATTCTTACTGGCTAGCCTTGTAGAAGAATCGAGTTAGAAATTTCTTTTTCTCCAAGCCGTCATACGAAGCAGTCACCAGCTAATTGATAAAACTAAGATCTGAGTGAAGAGACTAAGTCTCAGTATTCTTAGCAATTGAGTTTTACTAAACTCTTTTTTTTACGCTCACGACGAAAATTAAAAGAAATTGGTAAGCTTAGACCTGAGTTTTTTCTTTTAAATGAAAGGGATTTTTTTTTGTTAGAGAAAAATAATTGTTTTCTTTAGAAAACCAGAATAAAATAGCCCTTCGGCTGACCATCTGGCTCCATTAGGAGCGAAGAGAAACACGAGGTCTGGTCTTACGAAAAATATTTGGATGTTCAAAAAAGTGGTCTACTATTGCTACAAGAACTGGTAAGATTACACATTCAGTCATTTTGAATATCAACCAAATTTTTCGTCATGTTGGTAAGGTACGACAAATCATCCACGTTGGCCCTCAGCCAAAAATTTTCCTTCGTGGGCGACAAGTACCAACCAAGAAGGACTGATCGAAATTTAACCAGAGCAGAAATTCCATCTCGGAAACCTTAACCTCAATTCACTCGGGGCTTCGCAAAATCCTTCATCACAGAAAGGGCACAAGCGCTCCCAGAAAGAAAAGAGTGAAAGGGCACAAGCGCCAAATTAAAAGTACCAGATCAAAAATTGCGACAAAAATAGAAAACCCAACCTGAGAATATTAATTAATAAATTAGTGATACCGAAATAAATGTCTAAAAGGCTTTTTGAAATAAGATAAAAGAATAGAAAGTATAGAAGAAAAAAAAGAAGACAGTGATAACATAGAAAATAAATTATTAGAGTAAATTAGAAAGAAATAAGTGTGAAAAGAAAGAGAAAGTATGATAAGCACAAAAAAAATTGATAATCCAAACAAAAAAATAATTAATTAAAGCATGAAAAAAAAGTGTACCATCCCATCCATCGCGATTCATAATTAAGATTTTGTTTTGTTAAACGAACAAGTCTTCACTTTAAATCCATGCAGTGTCATCCTTTTTAAAAATTTTAATCATCGTTTAGCATAAACATACAACATGGTCACCAAAATGCTGTGCACAGAATTCTGGACACCGGTAAGTGATTTTTTTCGTTTTCTTTTATAAATTTTGCTAAAAACATTTGAATGGATTTAATCTATATCTATACTAATATATAAAGCTGAAGAGTTTGTTCGTTTGAACGCAGTAATCTCAGGAACTACTGGTTCGAATGGTATAATTCTTTTTGTGTTGGATGGTCCATTAATCGACTTAGGCTTTAGGCTACTTAACATTAAGCTGTGACCAATAGCAGCGAAGAGTCTGTGGAAAATGTGGAAAAAACGGCAAAAAATATTAATTTTTCTGCTTTTTAACGCGCTTATCTTAGGAACTGCTTAATGAAATTGAACAATTTTTTTAATGTTGAATGGTCCATTTATCAAGGAAGGCTTGAAGCTATATAACATTAAGCTGCGACCAATAGGAGCGAAGAATTTGTGGAAAATGTGGAAAAAACGGCAAACAATACAATACAATCTATACTAATATATAAAGCTGAAGAGATTGTTCGTTTGAACATCGTAATCTCAGGAACTACTGGTTCGAATTGTAAAATTCTTTTTGTGTTGAAGAGTCCATTAATCGAGGAAGGCTTTGTTTTACTTAAAATTAAGCTGCGACCAATAGCAGCGAAGAATCTGTGGAAAAAATATTTATTTTTCTGCGTTTTAACGCGCTTATCTCAGGAACTCAAATTGAACGATTGTTTTTGTGTCTAATGGTGGATTTATTGAGGAAGGCTAGAAGCTATATCATACTACGCTGATACCAATAGGAGCGAAGCGTCAGTTAAAAATATTGCAAAAACGGCAAAAAATATTCTTTTTTGAATGTGTCTGTTGTTTGCTTGAACCCGCTGATCTCAGGAACTGCTAAATCAAAGTGAACAATTATTTTGCGTTGAATAGTTTATTTACTATGGAAGGCCTTAGGCTATATAACATTAGGCGATATAAGCGAAGAATCAGTGGAAAAAGTGGAAAAAACGGCAAAAAAATATTAATTTTTCTTGGTATGTGTTGAAAAAATTACTGTGCAGTGTGCACTGCTCAGCACCAACTGATTTTAGAATTAAAGTAAAAAAAAATACGAGCGTGTATAAGTGGATATAGTGTTATTTTTTTTCCCATTCAGTAGCAATGGCTGTCATAGCACCGCCCCGCGCGCTGTCGTCCTTTTTCAGTTCAATAACAACATAGAAGTTAGAAAGATGAGAACGAAAAATATTGTAATATTGTGTTGGCTGTATCAAATTTAAGGCAGGCTGGCCAAGCAAATGATATAAAAAATGCCAGTTCCATCTAACAACACCTCACTGAGATCTCAGAGATCTCAGAAATCTCATAGATTTTTTAAGTGGAACAAAAATTCTCAGCTGCGAACTGAGATTTTTTTCTCAGATCTCTGAGATGAAATTATTTTGGATTCGATTTCTCACTCAGCTATTTTGACGTGGCTGACACATGTGCAACAACAATTAGTAAGGTAACCATTATATCTCAATGATAACTGAGAATTATGTTCCATCAATGATGTTGAAATGTTGTTAGGTGGAACTGGCCTAATAACTGCTCAAATTAGAATTTTGAGAGTTCAATTGATTTGTGAATGTGAATCATTGCAATGAATGTGATTGATTGCACTATTTGTGCAGATTATTGTGTTTAAACAATATCATTTTATATATTTCTTAACTAAAAAATATGCTCTGTTTAAAGAAACAGGACAAAAAATTGACTTCAGGAAAAAAAACGATGCAGAAGTAAGAGAGATATTAGAATTAGGGAGAGTTCGACCAAGGGAATGCTTTAAGTATGCAAAACTGAAGGGAATCATAAAAAATGCTCAAATTTTTTAAGTTTTAGAGAATTACGACCTAGCGAGAGTTGACTGCAATGCAATTTAATAATAACTTCGTATGATGCACAAGTCGTGACGATACTCTGGCCGGTGGACGAGGGAGAGGCGGACGAAGTCGCGGACAACTGCTAGTGAAATGATAAAGAGAATGAAATTGAATTAATAAAAAAGAAACAATGATAGAAAGAGACAAACATTTAATTAAGTAGCGATAAAAAAATTAAATTGCATACGTACAAAGAAAGAAATGAAGACAAAACAAAAGTATTTTTGTTTCCTTGAAATAATTCACATTTAAAGTTAAATTGAGTTTCATGTAAAGAAAGCTTTTTAAAGATCAGATTCAAGATCTTGAAGGATCTTTTAATTTACAACTTTTTCGATGCGTGGGAATGATTTCAAATATTTTTTTTTTTTACATGTTTAGTTTTAAGAATTGCCAATTGAATTTTGCGTGGAATAAAATTTGTGTTGTGCTTTTAAAATAAGCATGAACTTAATTCCTCCTTTGATTTTTTTTGAACATTTGAGTGGTCCGTCTACTAAGCAATGTTGTTGTTAATTTTTTGAGTGAAAATAATAACTCTACATATTGAGCCGTATGCATAAAACCTAGTAAATACTTTTACTGAAATTTTTTTAAGTATTTACTTATTTTGATATGCATAAAAACAAAGTAAAAGCCGAAAATATAGTAAATACTTTTTTTCATAGCAAATACTTTTTTTGGATGAATTTTTTCAGTAAATACTTTATTCCGTATGCATAATAACAAGCAAATACTTTTTTTCTTCAGCATTTACTCAATTTTTTCAAAGTTACAAAATAGCAACTTGAAAATATTTCAGTAAATACTCTTTTCCCTCAATCCTACATTTTTAATTGAAGTGTTAAGAACATTGACATCCGGTTCAAGTTATTAATATTTCCTTTGCTGTGGTGTTTTTCATTTTTGTTGAAATGGCAGAATTTATGCGTGTTAATTCACAAAAAGTTTATAAAGTCAGAAGATCGAATTCGGAGTCAAATTTTAAGCATCTGTACCGTTTTGAGAAGGAAAATGTGGATTGGTTAAGTGAGGTGAGGATTTTAAGTGGCAGTTGCCCGTAGCTTAGTGGTTAGGTGCGTTGGCTGCTAAGCAGAACGTCGGTCGTTGGTTCGAGTCCTACTCGTGCCCATAAAAGTTTTAATTTCATCTTTCATTTTTTAAGTATGTTGGAGATCCTGGCTTCCAAATTGGTGTTGGTGAAGACATTGGTGTCCATCAAAGTACTGTTTGTAGAACAGTGAATTCTGTTGCGAAATCAATTGGAAACAAAGCTTTTAACTGGATAAAATTTCCGTTAAATTATGAGCAACAATACAGATTTCCATACTAAAAACAAAATTGCATCCTGAAGAATATCTCAACCGCTCCTGGGATTAGCCAGATGTCCTGTCGATTGAACACATGCACCCAGATATTAGTTGATAGCCCTGGTGAGCTACTGTAGCAGTGTTACAAGTGGGATATGTAACTTGACCAAATAGTGTTTAATGCTAACTGTTAAACCATACTGAGTTAGTAATCTAATCTGTCATTTATGAAACTGTCTTTAGCTTAAAACAAAAGTAAAACACGAAATTTTGATGCACTGAGTGTTCACTGCACTACGTTTTACAATTTAGGAATGGGTGCAAAACTCAAAGTAATCAAATATCAGTTGCTTCAGTTGGCTCCAAGTATAAAAACTTCATTATGATTGAATAAAATTTAAAAAAAAGTATTTACTATGAATTTAAGATGAATTACAGCATTTACTTGGATGAATTCAGTAAATACTTAAAGTTTTTACTCTTTAGTATCTACTTTTTTTATGCATACGAAACGAAGTAAATACTGAAATAATTAAAAACAAAGTATTTACTTTTATCTTTTACTTTAAGTAAATACTTTGTGTTTATGCATATCACTCATTGAGCCATATGCATAAACGGTAGTAAATGCTTTTACTAGTCAATTTTGATAGTATTTACTTTTTTTCGTATGCATAAACTTCAAGTAAATACTTGAATAAAAGCTTTTACTAGAAGTAAAAGTATTTACTAGGTATGGATGAATTTTGGTAGTAAATACTTAAAGTGATATGCATAAAAACCTGTTACTACTAGTATTTACTTCAATTTTTACAAGTTTGCTAAAGAGCAACTTGAACAGTTGCTAGTAAATACTTTTGGGTGTTTGTACCGAACATTTTCATATGCAAATCAACATTCAAGGCGTTCGATCGGTTCAATGTTCTTGTCAAATGGCCGCGTTTATGCACATTAATACTGAACAAGTTAACAAGGACCGAAGATATCTCCAGCGACAAATAATTTCAAAATGCTTTACCGCTTTGAAAAAGTAAATGTTGTTTGGCTTTCTAAATACATGCTTTCCTTCTTGTATTGGAGCCTTGGATCGCACACATGTTGAGATTAAAAAACCTCACTTGCATTCTGAGAATATATAAATCGAAAGGGATATGCATCCATCAATATTCCAGCCACCTGTGATGTAAAAGAATGTTTTATAAGTGTTGTTTGTGAATGGCCAGGTTCAGTTCATTACTCCAGGATTTAAAAAAAAAAAAACAGTTTTCTTGAACCAATTTAAAGAAATTCAGTTAACACAGTTCTTTTGGTAGATTAGGGATATGGAATCGCCACTTGGATAATAACACCATTATTTATAGAAACCCAATCACGAGCAAGAAGAAATCATACAACAAATTACATACAAAAGAGAGGGTCATCATAGAACGATGTTTTGGTCAGCTTAAAAGTCGATTCCCAATATTACAAAACTGTATACGGGTGCAATTAAAAAACGTGGCAACTCTAATAATGGCATGTTTTGTTTTGCATAATGTTGCATAGTATTTAAATGAAACCCGACAACTTTGAAGAAGAGGACAGAGGAGTTAAAAGCGAAACTACCAACGACCACGGACGCAGTTCTGGTGCACCTGAAATCAGGAGATAGGGGCAGCTGCGGAGAAATGATAGATTTGATCAAAAGAACCGAATGCACCTCAAGCATTTTGACAGAATCTAACGTACAATTATTTTCGTTTTTGTCAAGATTATGAAACAACCACGCGCCGTATGAAAATTTATAATTAAAAAATCAATAACAAATTCTTCAGCTCAAAGCGATGAAATCTAAATACCTAATTAAAGCAATGCTAAGGTTTTTCTTGTTACTTTTTTAGTCTAATTTTCCATTTCACTTTATTTTTCAATTGCTGTGTAAGTAAATGCCTGAGTCTTCCGATGAATATGTAGCTTTTATTTGGATGAATCTAGTATTTGCTACTAGTAAATGCTGGCTAGCATTTACTTTTTTTTATGCATACCAAATGAAGTAAATACTACGAATCTGAGCTTTTACTTGTTGATCTAGTATTTACTTGAAGTATTTACTACTAGTAAATACTAGATTTTTATGCATATGCCCCATTGAGTCATATTGAGTTATTGGGGCATATGCATAAAAATCAAGTAATTACTAGTAGTAAATACTTCAAGTAAATACTAGATCAACAAGTAAAAGCTCAGATTCGTAGTATTTGCTTCATTTGGTATGCATAAAAAAAAGTAAATGCTAGCAAGCATTTACTAGTAGTAAATACTAGATTCATCCAAGTAAAAACTACATATTCATCGGAAGACTCAGGCATTTACTTACAGCAATTGAAAAATAAAGTAAAATGGAATACTAGACTTAAAAAGTAACAAGAAAAACCTTAACTTTGCTTTAATTTAGGTATTTAGATTTCATCACTTTGAGCTGAAGTATTTGTTGTTGATTTTTTAATTATAAATTTTCATACGGCGCGTGGTTGTTTCATAATCTTGGCAAAAAACGAAAATAATTGTACGTAAGATTTTGACAAAAAGCCTGATTTCAGGTGCACCAGAACTGCGTCCGTGGTCGTTGGAAGTTTCGCTTTTAATTCCTCTGTCCTCTTCTTCGAAGTCGTCGGGTTTCATTTAAATACTTTGCAACATTATGCAAAACAAAACATGCCATTATTGGAGTTGCCACGTTTTTTAATTGCACCCGTATACAGTTTTGTCATATTGGGATATTGGGAATCGACTTTTAAGCTGACCAAAACATCGTTCTATGATGACCCTCTCTTTTGTATGTAATTTGTTGTAAGATTGCACCTTGCTCGTGATTGGGTTTCTATAAATGGTGTTATTAACCAAGTGGTGATTCCATATCCCTGATCTGCCAAAAGAACTGTTTTAACTGAATTTCTTAAAATTGGTTCAAGAAAACTGTTTTTCCAAATCCTGGAGTCATGAACTGAACCTGGCCACTCATAAACAACACTTGTAAAACATTCTTTTACATCACAGGTGTCTCAACATGTGTGCAATCCAAGGCTCCAATACAAGAAGGAAAGCTGAATTTAGAAAGCCAACCAACATTTACTTTTTCAAAGCGGTAAAGCATTTTGAAATTATTTGTTGCTGGAGATCTTCGTTCCTTGTAAACTTGTTCAGCATTAATGTGCAAAAACGCGGCCATTTGGCAAAAATATTGAACCGATCGCCTTGAATGTTGATTTGCAAATGAAAATGTTCGTTTCAAACACCCAAAAGTATTTACTAGCAAATGTTCAAGTTGCTCTTTAGCAACTTGTAAAAATTGAAGTAAATACTAGTAGTAAAAGGTTTTTATGCATATCACTTTAAGTATTTACTACCAAAATTCATCCATACCTAGTAAATACTTTTGCTTCTAGTAAAAGCTTTTATTCAAGTATTTACTTGAAGTTTATGCATACGCAAAAAAGTAAATACTATCAAAATTGACTAGTAAAAGCATTTACTACCGTTTATGCATATGGCTCATTGTTGTCGCAAAATGAATAAACTTGTCATGGAGATTAAAGGAAGTATTTTGGGAAGTGGATTCGTGGAAGAAGGGTGAGATCACGTTTCTAATGTCGTAAGGGAAACTCTATGATTTTCCCCTTTCAAATGAGGGCTGTTGCAGATATTTTTTTTTGAGCAAAACAATGGCGTAGGAGTGTTCATTCGAGTTAATTCTGGTTTGAATACTATTAAGCGTGGGTAAAGAAGCTCAGAGGACATGATCATCTTTGTCCTCCACTCAGTTTGCATGTCGAAAGGTTCGCTGTTGGAATCTAAATTCGGGCCTCACCATTTTAAAGATGGAAATTATACCAGTCGAGTTACATCGGAGACTTAGGTCTGCCAAAAGGAAACATCGTAATTCGCGCGTAACAAGATCCCCTCCCCACCCCCCCCCCACATCGACGAGTTGTGCATGGCATATTATCAGGCTTTCAGTTACTACCGCGGATGGACACCCCTCTCGACTCCTGCCTGGATGGGCCCATGGATCTGTGACCATCGGTCCTAAAGGTGGGGATAGTCGTTAGGGATAGGTATTTTTTTTTTTTGAGAAGTAAGGGAAAATGATTTGGAAAACGAATATTGATTATGGATCTTTTCTAATACCCGATCGTTTAGAATCCGGTCTAGTTTTTTTTTGCTAAAATTACGAAGTTCTTTTTCAGATCAAACCTTTCCTCAGGGATGCACGAAAAAAAAAATAATATTTTTTGTGTTTGGTGTTCAAGGCAACATGCAAGGATGTTTTCAAAGTCCCTATTCTCATAAATACCAATGGTTTATTAAAAAAAAAAAATGCCGACTAATTATACGTTACATTTTATGATTCCCTTCAGTTTTTCATACTTAAAGCATTCCCTTGGTCGAACTCTCCCTAATTCTAATATCTCTCTTACTTCTGCATCGTTTTTTTTTCCTGAAGTCAATTTTTCGTCCTGTTTCTTTACTGAGCATATTTTTTAGTTAAGAAATATATAAAATGATATTGTTTAAACACAATAATCTGCACAAATAGTGCAATCAATCACATTCACTGCAATGATTCATATTCACAAATCAATCGAACTCTCAAAATTCTAATTTGAGCAGTTATTAGGCCAGTTCCACCTAACAACATCTCACTGAGATCTCAATGTCACCTTGACTGAGGCAAAATCATTTGATGGAACATAATTCTCAGTTCTCATTGAGATATAATGGTTACCTTACTAATTGTTGTTGCACATAATGTCAGCCATGTCAAAATAGCTGAGTGAGAAATCGAATCCAAAATAATTTCATCTCAGAGATCTGAGAAAAAAATCTCAGTTCGCAGTTGAGAATTTTTGTTCCACTTAAAAAATCTATGAGATTTCTGAGATCTCTGAGATCTCAGTGAGATGTTGTTAGGTGGAACTGAAATTTTTTATATCATTTGCTTGGCCAGCCTGCCTTAAGGTTGATACAGCCAACACAATATTTTTCGTTCTCATCTTTCTATCTTCTATGTTGTTATTGAACTGAAAACGGACGACAGCGCGAGGGGCGGCGCTATGACAGCCATTGCTGAATGGGAAAAATGGTAACACTATATCCACTTATACACACTCGTTTTTTTTTTTGAAATTCTGGTACTTTAATTCTAAAATCAGTTGGTGCTGAGCAGTGCACACTGCACAGTAATTTTTTCAACACATGCCAAGAAAAATTAATATTTTTTTGCCGTTTTTTCTACTTTTTCCACTGAATCTTCGCTTATATCGCCTAATGTTATATAGCCTAAGGCTATGTTTATGACCGAGCGTAAAACGCGTCGCGCGATGCGACGAGAATCGCTCCATCGCTTGTTATATTTTCGCTTCCGTTGTCGCTAGCTATTGAGTGTTTATAGTAGAGCGAAACTTCAAGCGATTGAATGTTTTAAATATTAAAACTTTATTTAAGTTTTGTCAGTGAAGAAAGCAAAATGCGTGCATTGACTAGGAAAGTTTTTTTATTAGAAACCAGCTATTTATTGCGTAAAAAATATTTAACTAATAAAAGCATATATAAGAGGTTTCAAGTTATACAGAGGTTCCAATTATAACAGAACTAGCAGTTGCCCGCGACTTCGTCCGCCTCTCCCTCGTCCACCGGCCAGAGTATCATCTCGACTTGTGCATCATGCGCGCGTGGGAATTTTGTTCGGAAGTTATTGTAAAATTGCATTGCAGTCAACTCTCCCTAGGTCGTAATTCTCTTGAACTTGAAAAATTTGAGAATTTTTTATGATTCTCTTCAGTTTACGGCTAGCAACCGTAATTGCCGCCGTACTCGGTGACAATGGACCCCAGCGCGTGCGGTATCTGGGGGGGAAAGAGGCGTGGGAATTATAAAAAAAAAAAAGTTGTTCATACTTAAAGCATTCCCTTGGGTGAACTCTCCCTAATTCTAATATCTCTCTTACTTCTGCATCGTTTTTTTCGTTAAGTAATTTTTTTTTTCTTTAAACTGAGCATATTTTTTAGTTCAGAAGTACATAAAATGATATGGTTTAAACATAATAATCTGCACAAATAGTGCAATCAATCATTTTCACAAATCAATTGAACTCTCAAAATTCTAATTTGAGCAGTTATTAGGCCAGTTCCACCTAACAACATCTCACTGAGATCTCAATGTCACCTTGACTGAGGCAAAATCATTTGGTGCCTTGGTGGAACATAATTCTCAGTTATCATTGAGATTTAATGGTTACCTTACTAATTGTTGCTGCACATATGTCAGCCACGTCAAATAGCTGAGTGAGAAATCGAATCCAAAATAATTTAATCTCAGAGATCTCACATTTCACATTTCCACAGATTCTTCGCTGCTATTGGTCGCAGCTTAATTTTAAGTAGAATAAAGCCTAAAGCAGTTGCCCGTAGCTTAGTTGGTAAGTGCGTTGGCTGCTAAGCAGAACGTCGTTGGTTCGAGTCCTACTCAGGCCAAGTTTTTATTTCATCTTTCACGGGTACTGCCTCTTGCGAAGACCTGACAAATCTTCCAAGAGTGTCAATCTGTAATGAAAAAATGCTTCTCAACTTTGCCGTTCGGAATCGGCGTTAAATTGTAGGTCCCCTCAACTCTTCACACGCACTCAGAGAATTGTTGATGAGAGTAAGCCACTTAGGCCTAGGCTCTTCAAGAGCTGTCGCGCCACTCTATTTATTTATTTTATTTTAAAGCCTTCATCGATTTATGGACTATCCAACACAAAAAGAATTTTACAATTCGAAATTGTGGTTCCTGAGATTACCGCGTTCAAACGAACAAACTCTTCAGCTTTATATTGTATTAAATTGTATTGTTTGCCATTTTTTCCACATTTTACACAAATTATTCGCTCCTATTGGTCGCAGCTAAATTTTATATAGCTTCAAGCCTTCCTTGATAAATGGACCATTCATTATTTAAAAAATTGTTCAATTTCATAAAGCAGTTCTTGAGATAAGCGCGTTAAAACGCAGAAAAATGTATATTTTTTGCCGTTTTTTCCATATTTTCCACAGATTCTTCGCTGCTATTGGGCACAGCTTAATGTTAAATAGCCTCAAGTCTTCCTCAATTAATGGACCATCCAACACAAAAAGAATTATACCATTCGAACCAGTACTTCCTGAGATAAGTGCGTTAAAACGCAGAAAAATGTATATTTTTTGCCGTTTTTTTCCCCATTTTAAACAGATTCTTCGCTGCTATTGGTCACAGCTTAATGTTAAGTAGCCTAAAGTCTAAGTCGATTAAGGCACCATCCAACACAAAAAGAATTATACCATTCGAACCAGTAGTTCCTGAGATTACCGCGTTCAAACAAACAAACTCTTCAGCTTTATATATTAGTGTAGATGTAGATTAAATTGTATTGTTTGCCATTTTTTCCACACTTTACACAAATTCTTCGCTCCTATTGGTCGCAGCTAAATTTTATATAGCTTCAAGCCTTCCTTGATAAATGGACCATTCAACATTTAAAAAATTGTTCAATTTCATAAAGCAGTTCTTGAGATAAGCGCGTTAAAACGCAGAAAAATGTATATTTTTTGCCGTTTTTTCCATATTTTCCACAGATTCTTCGCTGCTATTGGGCACAGCTTAATGTTAAATAGCCTCAAATCTTCCTCAATTAATGGACCATCCAACACAAAAAGAATTATACCATTCGAACCAGTACTAGCTGAGATAAGTGCGTTAAAACGCAGAAAAATGTATATTTTTTGCCGTTTTTTTCCCCATTTTAAACAGATTCTTCGCTGCTATTGGTCACAGCTTAATGTTAAGTAGCCTAAAGTCTAAGTCGATTAAGGCACCATCCAACACAAAAAGAATTATACCATTCGAACCAGTAGTTCCTGAGATTACCGCGTTCAAACAAACAAACTCTTCAGCTTTATATATTAGTGTAGAAGAAGAACTTACGGTGAATTTCATCATCTTCATTCACGACTGCTAAAATTTCCTGAAAAATTTAAGGAATACTATCGTATGAGCAAAGAAACTTTTGAGTACATCTTGGAGCAGATATCGGCAATGATTGAAACAAAACAGAAATCAGAAAGTACCAATTAATGTTACAGAAAGACTATCACTGACCATCAGGCAAGTAAATTTACAAAAACTAATAATTTTAAGTAAGCAAGTGTATTTATATTATACAATGCTGAAGAGAGAAGCATTCCAACTGCATTGGAAAACATACACAAATATATAATCAATCCCCAAAAAAAGGAACAAAAATGATGTTGCATGGAATAGTTGCCTTTTACGGAGGCCAAATAAAGAATGCTGCCGTAAGTGGACATTATACGGCTGTTATATATAGAAGAGGTAATCAAACATGGATGGAGTTTGATGATCTTAAAGAAAAATCAACTTTCGTCAGTGAAAAAAAGAAAATTGTACCAAGACTTATCATGTACTAAACGAACCTTATTAAAATATGTGTTTGAGAAGTAAACAACAGTATATATAGGTACATACTTACTTTTTTATTCTATTAGCTAACCCGGCAAATGTTGTTTTCTCTTTGAAAATACCTTTCCAGATATTGAAATTAACGTTTTATGGCAAAGTTCACTCGGGCGTATACTTATTATTTTTCAGAAGAGAAAAGAAGAAACGTTATCGCACTTCTTTCCGAGAACTATTTGAGGTACAAAATTAATTCTTGCGGCAATTAGCAACAAATTAGCAACAAATTAGCAACAAAATATGCCGTTAGTTTCATGTCGCTAGCTGTATTGGTTCTTGTTTGGTTCTGCTAGCGTACCTAATATTACGCTAGCAGAACATCGATTTTTCCAAGAACTAGTGGAGCAACAAAATCAATTCTTGCTGTGCAACAAAGCAAAAAATTAGCAACAAAATACTGAACACATTTCATTGCCAGCTTATGAAATGGTTCTGCTAACGTAATAGACGTTCAACAATCGCTCGTATCGCTCAAAATACCAAAATATTTTGATTGTAAATTTTCGTCGCTTTTTTCGCTTGTAATCGCTCAATTCTCTTTTCGCTAAATCGCTTTGTCATAAACACTTTCATAAGCAACAATGAATTTAGTCGCTAGTAGCGATTCTCGTCGCATCGCGCGACGCATTTACGCTAATTCATAAACATAGCCTAAGGCCTTCCATAATAAATAAACTATTCAACGCAAATTAATTGTTCACTTTGATTTAGCAGTTCCTGAGATCAGTGGGTTAGAGCAAACAACAGAAACATTCAAAAACGAATATTTTTTGCCGTTTTTGCAATATTTTTAACTGACGCTTCGCTCCTATTGGTATCAGCGTAGTCTGATACAGCTTCTAGCCTTCCTCAATAAATCCACCATTAGACACAAAAAGAATTGTTCAATTTGAGTTCCTGAGATAAGCGCGTTAAAACGCAGAAAAATAAATATTTTTTCCGTTTTTTCCACATTTTCCACAGATTCTTCGCTGCTATTTGTCACAGCTTAATGTTATGTAGCCTAAAGCCTAAGTCGATTAATGGACCATCCAACACAAAAAGAATTATACCATTCGAACCAGTAGTTCCTGAGATTACTGCGTTCAAACGAACAAACTCTTCAGCTTTATATATAAGTATAGACATAGATTGTATTATATTGTTTGCCGTTTTTTCCACATTTTCCACAAATTCTTCGCTCCTATTGGTCGCAGCTTAATTTTATATAGCTTCAAGCCTTCCTTGATAAATGGATCATTCAACATTAAAAAAATTGTTCAATTTCATTAAGCAGTTCCTGCCGTTTTGTCCACATTTTCCACAGACTCTTCGCTGCTATTGATCACAGCTTAATGTTAAGTAGCCTTAAGCCTAAGTCGATTAATGGACCATCCAACACAAAATGAATTATACCATTCGAACCAGTAGTTCCTGAGATAACTGCGTTCAAACGAACAATTTCTTCAGCTTTATATATTAGTATAGATTAATCGCATCCAACTTTATGATCATTAAAGCCCAAAAAACAAAAATTCTCACAATTTTTAATTAAATTTTAATTTATTATTTTTTATTGTTTATTTGAAAAATCAACAATTTGTAAGAAACTATATGGCATCTATTTTTTGTAAAAATATATATTTGAGGTACATATCTCAATTGAAATTTGTATTTATGAATTATTTTTTAATGTGTTTTTGTGTGCTAAGTTTTGGAATACAGGAGCAAGTTCGTACGATCCAGTCGTGCATATTTTTTATAATGAAATTAAAATTTACTTTTCAATAAATTTTTTGGCTATCGTCCTTAAGGAGTTATCTGTTTATTGAGGAATTACCATTTAGAATTTGTTTCACAACAATTTACTCTATCAAAACAGTTTAAATGAAACTAATGAATGTACAAGCAAAAATAGTTCATCAGAACAGTTGATATTTATGCTTTTCTGCCTTAGCCTCAAAACTCCCCCAATTATAATCATAACAACATGAAGCTGAAATAATTGGAATTTATTATAAATGAATTAAATTGCTAAACACAGTCCCCAAAGCATTTTAAATGTTTTGTTTAGTCTAGCAATCAACATTATTTACTCTGTACAATATGAAACACAAGGCATAATCCGTATTTAGGGCAGGAAAACAGATTGGTGTTACATATTGTTCGTAACATGGTTAGTTTGAAATAAGCCTGCGAGTTGGAACAAAGGCAAAATGGGTTGTTTCGAACGAAATTTATAACGATTCTCCCATGTGGCCGAATTGATGAAAATATTTTTTATGAAAAAAACAAAAATAAGAAAATAAACAGAGAGTATTTTGTGTTGCGTGAGTAAAATTTCATATTGCTATTAGCCGAACAAATAAGATATAACAAAAAACCAGGTGTTGCTTGCTTTAAATTCATGTTGGTTACAGATTTTCCTGGAAAAATGTAAAATGTATGTAACCGCATAAATAAGGGCAAGCAAGCTTCCCGCTTTTGGGGGTTTCAGTTTCTAGTAAATTTTCCAAAAACGTTATTTCGTTAAAAAATATAGAAATGTAACTACGAAATTTTTCATCAACTGCCAACATAAAAAAGAAATTTTATTTCATCATCAATTCATCATGAAACCTGTCACAGTGTTTTTATTTGGAAAAAGAAATTGATTGAATTTATAAATTTAATAAAATCAATATAAAAAAGGTTCTGAACCTTTATAGTACACTGAACCAAAAAGGTACACCATATTGATAAAAAAGGTCATCTATATGATGTAGAATTCATCAATTTTAGTCCAGTGAACCTTTTCATCCATATGATGAAGCATTGTTCATTAATATGATGAAAATTTTCAGCGACAAATTTCGATCATCATTCATCAACTTTGTTCATCAATATTATGAAAAATGATGAACCAAATTTTGATTTATTTGTACATCAAAATGATGAATTATTTCATCGATCTGATTATCGTATTCATGAATATGATGAAAATTTAAGCAAGTAAATCATCAATGTGATGAATGCATTCATCATATTGATGTTTTTTTTTTTTCAGATTGATGATCGTATCATCGTATCATAACCAAAAAAAGCATTTACGATTCAGGAGCGTAATTTACGATCAGCCAGTTATCAACTACGTAAATTATCCTTTTTGTTTCCCTCCCCCCCCCAAACCATCCCCGTTTCGGGGGGATCTTGCCTCTCTCCCTTCCTCGCCCTTCCCCCGGTACTATATTCTCCCTTCCTCTCTCTCACCTCACCGATCAATCTCCGTACTTCCTTCTCATTCTGCACTGCTTAGTGGCGACTATTTTTTTGTTTACAAATCCGTCACTCCGCACTGCTGGGATTCGAACCCAGGCATGAGAATGCACGACGGTCTCTTGATCGGCACCTCTACCCACTGAGCTACTTGACGCTTTATAAAATTGGAATTGATTTTCGACCGCATGAAAACTAGGGAATAAATAAATAACACAAAACGTTTTTCTTTTTCAGGAAATATTGTCGTAATTTACGATTCAAGAATCGTAACAAAAAAAAAACAGTTTGGATTCAAAAGTAGTAAAATGCGATAAGAATTCATGATTTAATAAACACCTATTTTTTAATTCAGGAAATATTTTTGTAAACTACGATTGTCTAAGATCGATTCGTCCATTTAGCTTCAAGAGCTTTGTTTTTAGAATATTGAGATCATAAATCTCGATCTTTGATTTTGTAAATCAGAATTATTTAGTCGTACAATTTATATCATGCTCCAAATGTTTAAAATTACGAATACAAAATTTGTAAATTGCTCTTACAATGGAAATCTAAAATCATGACATTTTTTCGTAATTCTCAAATTATACAGTTTTGTAAATTTAGACGGAATAAAGATTGATTTACAATATTGACTCTCATTTTACGAAAAAAGGGGGATGATTTACAAAAAAAAGATTTTTCATAATTTACGACATAGAAATTCGTGATTACTGATTTTTCATTTCTTTCCGTGAATATGATGAACATTTTTCATCAATTCAGTGAATATTTTCATCAATAAGATTCACATTTTCATCATATTGAAGATCGTATAAATGATGAACATTTTTCATCAATTCAGTGAATATTTTCATCAATAAGATTCACATTTTCATCATATTAAAGATCGTATACATGAATATGATGAACATTTTTCATCAATTCAATGAATATTTTCATCAATATGAATAATAGGATTCATTCATGCAATGATACTATTCATAAATAAAAAGCGTTTATATTCTTCTTCGTACTGATGATCGACTTCATCAATATTGAGGTATATAATGGACATGATGAAAACACAAGTCTGTTTTGTTCATCAATATGATAATCATTTACATCACCTAATTTTCTTCCAAATTCAAATTGAAGTCGATTTTTTGATGATAGTCTTCATCAATATGATGAAATAAAATTGTCATTTAAATATGATGAATCAATTCATCATTTTGAAGAAGAAATCATCAATGGGATGCAAAAACATTTTTTTTCGTCAAATAGATGCTTTCATCCTATTGACGAAAACTTTTGATGAACTGATGAACTAAATTTTTATCAAATTCTGCCGAAATTCTCCCAAAAAGAGTTGATGAATGCACTTTCATCTTATTGATGATTGGTTCATCCGTCATCAAAAAGTTTTCATGAATTTATACATAATATGCAAGAAAAGTACATCTTATTGATGAATTACAGTTGATGAACGCCATTCATCAATATGATGACGGCTTTTTTTTCAGTGTAGGCGTTAGGAAATGTGCTTGAACTCGAAGGTCGAAGCACTGACAGATCAGCAGGTGAAAGAACCTTAGTGGCTCCCCACGCTGCAGGCCGAAGCTCTTATAGATCGCGCCTGAATGCCTAATGCCTTAGGCCTCTAGAAGCAAGTAAAAAGCTGTTGCTGGCTATTAGAACAGATAATTTACCAAAAAAAAGCACTGCCACTGACTCAAAGGCAAATCTTGGGTGAGAAGGCATTTTCGGTGGCATTGTAGAAAACCACAGGTTTCACTGCGTTGGTGAACATGATAATATTCGCAAAACAATGCATTCGCTAGATCAATCAGAAGACTAATTTGAGTAATATGAATATTAAAACAGACTGGGACCAATACTTTCACCAAGACTAGGAAATACTGAGCGAAAGTTCAACATGCCATGCTGTTTTCTGATCAAGTCTATCAGGAAGTTATTGAAAGTTCCTTGGAGCTTGTGACAAGTATACCTGACCACTTCCAAAATGTCATCAGAGACGTCCAGCCTAAGGCTGAAAACAGACCGAAGCCGACAAAATGTCTTTTTGTCTTTCGAAAAGAAATCGTGTCGGATTCAAACCCACAACAAGGCTGACAAAAACAAAATGTCTTGTCTTTGTTGGCTTTGGTGTGTTTTGCTCCTACACAAGCCCATGTATTTACTACAACCGACGAGGCATATATGGTTATATGGAGGTTAGGTTAGGTTATATGGAACCGACGAGGCAACAAAACTTTTTACCGAGTCGTGTCGGTTTGGGTATGTGTTGTCCCATGAGAGCAATGGATTGTGTCCGGGGAAAAGAGAACAAACATTTTGTTTTATTTGGTGTGTTTTTAGCCTAAGACTGCTTAACACTATCTTTTCTGTAGTACTTTGTGATCATTTAAAGGCCTCCAATCGACAATCTAATTGATCTATACACAGACACTTCGACAGATTTTGCACCTGGCCGGAAATTTTAAACTCAATCAATTGAGATGGCTGAGCTAAGCAGATCGACGGAATTCAAGAATCAAAAGCCTTAGAACGTCGAAAAGGCGTAGAACGAAGAACAAGTAGAAAGTGACTTAAAAACATGCAGCGAGCAAAGATAACTAGATGACTATGACCTATCCACATCTGTTTGTGATGGCCCTCTAATGTATCCCTTCTCCCGTCCACTTTTTCATCGACCTGGAAATAAAGAAATGAATTAAGTTTCCGAGAACATACATATTCGACAGTAAGTGAAAATGCTGACCTTTATTGTTGACAAGAACTTGTGGACGTAAGCACGCCCTAGACAACTAGTCATTGTCAAGTGCTGACTGGAGACACCAGAACTGGTACTCCTGCAGTCCTGCTTCTCCCAATCAATTCGGACCGGTTCAGACATGGCCCTACCTACACAGAAGGAGCTCTGCTCCGTCTTGTACGAGGAAAACTCCGCCGCCGACGTTGAAGCTAAGCGAAACTGCCAATCCGTCCTGTATCAGACCGCATCTACTTAAGTAGAGGAATTCCTCTGCCGAAATTAACCCGCCCAATACTATCAAAATATTCGTCGTTCGGATATAATGCCCAAAAGATCAAGTTATTCGTCCAAGTCAAAGCTCAAGAAATGTGACCCCGAACAAGTTTAATCACGAATTTGTCAATTCTGCTGTTAGCATCTATACTAATATATAAAGCTGAAAAGTTTTTTCGTTTGAACGCAGTAATCTCAGGAACTACTGGTTCGAATGGTATAATTCTTGTGAGCAATAGCAGCGAAGAGTCTGTGGAAAATGTGGAAAAAATGGCAAAAAATATTAATTTTTCTGCGTTTTAACGCGCTTATCTCAGGAATTGCTCAGTCAAATTGAACAATTCTTTTTTTGTGTCTAATGTTGGATTTATCGAGGAAGGCTAGAAGCTATATTATACTACGCTGATACCAATAGGAGCGAAGTGTCAGTTAAAAATATTGCAAAAACGGCAAAAAATATTCTTTTTTGAATGTTTCTGTTGTTTGCTTGAACCCGCTGATCTCAGGAACTGCTAAATCAAAGTGAACAATTAATTTGCGTTGAATAGTTTATTTATTATGGAATGCCTTAGGCTATATAACATTAGGCGATATAAGCGAAGAATCAGTGGAAAAAGTGGAAAAAACGGCAAAAAAATATTAATTTTTCTTGGTATATGTTGAAAATATTACTGTGCAGTGTGCACTGCTCAGCACCAACTGATTTTAGAATTAAAGTACCAGAATTTCAAAAAAAAAAAAAAACGAGCGTGTATAAGTGGACATAGTGTTACTATTTTTCCTATTCAGTAGCAATGGCTGTCATAGCGCCGCCCCGCGCGCTTTCGTCCGTTTCCAGTTCAATAACAACATAGAAGTTAGAAAGATGAGAACGAAAAATATTAGCGCAAAATTATAGTCCGCTAATGAACCATTTTAGTGTGATACTAGCTTAAAATGACGTTTCGGACATGACTCAAACGTCATTTTAAGCTAGTATCACACTAAAGTTGTTCATTAGCGGACTATAATTTTGCGCCATTGTGTTGGCTGTATCAAACTTAAGGCAGGCTGGCCAAGCAAATGATATAAAAAATGCCAGTTCCACCTAACAACATCTCAGAGATCTCAGCGATTTTTTAAGTGGAACAAAAAATCTCAGCTGAGAACTGAGATTTTTTTCTAAGATCTCTGAGATGAAATTATTTGGGATTCGATTTCTCACTCAGCTATTTTGACGTGGCTGACATATGTGCAACAACAATTAGTAAGGTAACCATTATATCTCAATGATACTGAGAATAAAGTTCCACCAAATGATTTTGCCTCCGTCAAGGTGACATTGAGATCTCAGTGAGATGTTGTTAGGTGGAACTGGCCTAATAACTGCTCAAATTAGAATTTTGAGAGTTCAATTGATTTGTGAATGTGATTGATTGCACTATTTGTGCAGATTATTGTGTTTAAACAATATCATTTTATATATTTCTTTACTAAAAAATATGCTCAATTTAAAAAAAAAACGGGAAAAAAAATTGACTTCAGGAAAAAAAACGATACAGAAGTAAGAGAGATATTAGAATTAGGGAGAGTTCGACCAAGTGAATTCTTTAAGTATGAAAAACTGAAGGGAATCATAAAAAATGCTAAAATTTTTCAAGTTTAATAGAATTACGACCTAGCGAGAGTTGGCTGCAATGCAATTTAACAATAACTTCACAAAAAAATTCCCACGCGCGTATGATGCACAATTCGTGACGATACTCTGGCCGGTGGACGAGGGAGAGGCGGACGAAGTCGCGGGCAACTGCTAGTAATAAAATACAGGAAGATTCGAGGTCCGATACAAACCGAGACAACGTCGAAGAAACTGTCTCTCGAACACCCGAAACTTTTCCACTTGAGATGGTGGAAAATTGAATCACACTGGACAATCTTCACTCAGGGGTCAAGCCGATTGATGTAAAACAGCCGTTTAGTCAAAGCGAATGCTACTCTGGCCCTGGTCAGAGCAGCCTTTTATAGGTTAGGTTAGGTTACAGTGGCTGCGGATTCAGAATCCACACACTTAGGCCAAAAGGAAAGGCCCATTGTGATACCATGAATCTAGAGAATTACTTCTTACTAGTCGAACCATTTTGAGCTTTTTATAAAGCGAAGAAGATATTTGATATCCTTATTAGCTAGTTCACTGGGGTTATCATAAAAGTATTCTCCCAGATGAAGTTTGCGTCTTAGTGAAAGAGCAGGGCAAGTGCAGAGAAGGTGAGAGATTGTTTCCTCTTCTTCCTCATCCATACAGCTCCTGCAGAAGTGATTTGAGGCTACACCAAGTCGTAATGCGTGTCTGCCTATAAGACAGTGTCCCGTAAGGACACCTATCAGGGAGCTAATATGAAGTCTGCTTTGAGATAACAAGTCTTTAGAGCGCTTTAAGTCCAGTGAAGGCCATATGAGTTTCGTAGCTGCGCACGTTGGTAAATTGTGCCACCTGTAGTTTGTTCTCGTTAAAGCTGCTTCTTTTAGCAAAAGTTTACATGTAGCTATCGGTATACCTATCTTCTCCCTTTCAGGTGAAATAGGTATGACGGTTCCATTTTTAGCGAGTTCATCAGCTCTACAATTTCCTTCGATGTCTCTGTGACCCGGCACCCAACAGAGGTGAATGTTAAATTGCTGCGCCATCTCCATCAGAGACGATCGGCAATCGAGGGCCGTTTGAGATTTGGTTGAGACACCCTCGAGAGATTTAATAGCAGCCTGACTGTCAGAGAAGATGCGGATATCAGAAGTTGATATCACGTTTTCTCTTAGCCAGGAGAGAACCTCTTTGATCGCTAAAATTTCCGCTTGGAAGACGCTACAATGATTGGGAAGGCGGAGTGAGATGCTTAGATTAAGCTTTTCTGAGTACACACCACTACCAACTCCATCACTTGTCTTGGATCCATCTGTATAAAAATGAATGCCTTTGTCATCCAGAAGTTTTTTGTCTTCCCATTCTTCTCTGGATGGAATGGATATCTGGAAGTTTTTACCAAATTGTGGTTTTGGAATGGTGTAGTCTATGTACTTTGGTATAGAACCGAAAGAGTTCAAAATGATGGAGTGTCCCACATTATTGTTGGTCCATTGAGATGAGGCGTTGAGTCTTATAGCTGTACTCGCTGCCACTTGTTTGCTAAAAATGTCGAGGGGTGCCAGATGGAGGAGAGTGTCTAACGCTGCTGAGGGTGTGGTTCTCAAGGCCCCGCTTATGCAGAGACAAGCAGTGCGTTGGACTCTGCTGAGTTTGTCGCAGTAAGTGACTTTCTCCAGTGCAGTCCACCATACTGCAACCCCGTACATGAGAATTGGTCGAATGACCGATGTGTATAGCCAATAGGTTATGCGAGGTTGAAAACCCCATTTGCTTCCTATGGCTTTCTTGCAAGAGAAAAGAGCTACTGTGGCTTTCTTAACTCTTTCCTGAATATTAGGTTTCCAACTTAATTTTTTGTCTAATATCAGACCAAGATATTTGGCTTCATTGGTGAAAATTAGTGGTACACCTTTTATTGAAGGGGGTACAATTACTGGGATCTTGTATTTCCGTGTAAAAAGGACAAGGTCCGTTTTTTGAGGATTAATACTAAGTCCACAACGATCAGCCCATCTAGTGAGCATATTAAGTGCGTTTTGGAGGAGGTCTCTCAGTGTATTAGGATGTTTTCCTGTGACGGCGATAGCAACATCATCGGCATACGCAATCACTCTGTAGCCTTCCCTCTCGAGGGATATTAGCAATTCGTTAACTACTATGTTCCACAGGAGAGGGGACAGAACACCACCTTGCGGAGTGCCTCTACTGACAGACCTTTTCGTACAAAAATCCCCCATCTCAGAGTTGATGATCCTGCTATTAAGCATTAGATTGATCAGCTCACAGAGTGAGTATTCGACGTTTAGGGTCGTCATAGCAGAAGTGATAGCAGATGTGTCAACGTTGTTGAAAGCACCTTCAATATCCAGGAAGGCAACCATAGTATACTCCTTTTGCTCTAGGGAGTATTCGATAGTTCTTACCAGAGTATGCAAGGCTGTTTCCACCGATTTCCCTTTGCAGTAAGCATGCTGAGACATCGATAGTCCCCTATCAATGCTATTACGTATATGGATATCAATCAATCGTTCCAGCGTTTTGAGAATGAAAGATGATAGACTAATAGGCCTTAGATCTTTAGGGTTGACATGCGAGCATTTACCCGCCTTGGGAATGAATACTACTTTTACCTCTCTCCATCGCTGAGGTATATAGGCCAGATCTAGACAACTTTTGAACATCATCTCAATGATGGGCAGAGTTATATCGATGGTGTGTTGTAGCTCAGCTGGTATGATTTGATCTGGACCTGGAGATTTATAAGGTTTCAAGCTATTCAGAGCCCATGTCAATTTTTCTTTTGTGACAAGACCTTGAGGAAAAGTTAAGTTAATACCCGATCCAGGACGGTTTATTGTATTAACGGATTTGGAGCTATCTGGGAAGTGGGTATCTAATAGCAGGTTTAGCGTTTCTTCGCAAGAGTTAGTCCATGTACCATCTGAGTTTTTGAGACAACTAGGCATGGTTGGATTTGTCGAGAGAATCTTCCTTAGCCGCGATGCCTCCGAGGGCTCTTCTATTGAGCTACAGAAGGATCTCCATGAGGATCTTTTGGCTATTCTCAATTCTTGTTTATACTTTTTGAGGGATTCCTTATAGGACTCCCAATCTTGGAGGTGTCTAGACTTTTTTGCACGGTTAAAAAGCCTTCTACAACCTTTCCTGAGTATTTCTAGTTCAGCAGCCCACCAATGTGGTTTTCTCTTTCCTCGCACTGTAGTGAGGGGACAGGCAGTTTCCATAGCTTTATTGAGGGCTGCTGTAAGCTCATCAACTTTTTTATCGAGTTCAAGAGCGCATAAGGGAGGATCATTAAGTTCTGGTTTAATCAGACCTTTCAGAGTTGTCCTATATTTTGGCCAATCTGTTTTCCTATAATTCCGGAAAGGGATCGGTTTTGGGGACTCTTCACTAAGAGTGAATTGGATGTACCTATGATTGGAGAACGATTGCTCCTTTGATACTCTCCAATTCAATACTTTATTCGAGAGATGCAACGAGACAAGAGTGATATCTAAAACTTCTTGCCGATTTTTAGTAACAAAGGTTGGTTCATTACCAACGTTACTTACTACCAGATTAGTTGTTAAGATGTAATCAAAAAGAGACTCACCTCTGTCATTTATATCGGTACTACCTGTTGAAAATAATGAATTAGTTTCTTGAATATCTTTTATCTGGCAATACTGGCTCCCACTAAACTATGTACTAAAACTTATTGAATTCATTTTCCACATTTATACTTAATAAAGTTAGTCGCTCTTTATACTTCATAGAAGTCGTTTGGTCTTCTCTCTTACATAAGATAACAGGTTATGGGCCCAGAATACGCGAGAAATTAAATTCGATAAGGTTATACATATAATTATAGTTAAAGGTCACCTTGGAAGTTGAATTTTTTTTTGGTACACGCCGGTTATTTTGGGAAACCTTTGTTACGATATAACGATCGTTAGTTTTTTATTTAAGATAAGAGACAATGGAGAGTGAGCTCTTTAAAGTGGAAAAATTGCAGAATTCCGAGCAATTCGCAGTATGGAAATTCCAAGTTACGATCTTGTTAAACGCGTCAGGTCTTTCTGATCATGTTAATGGGTTGAGTGCTTTTCCTGTTCAGGGACAGAAAGAGGAACATGCAGCGTATAGAGATCGTGAAAGTGAATGGATGCGATCGGATAGCAAGGCTCAAAGAATCATTGCTACGAGCATTGGTTCAACACCACTTAGGCATATAGTCAATTGCAAAAGTGCAAGGGAAATGTGGACAAAGCTGGGGGCGGTGTATGAACAAACATCGAAAGCTAGTGTCCACATGTTGCTTCAAAGGTTCTACAGTTTCACGAAAGATCCGAGTGATGACGTCGCAACGCACATTTCAAAGTTGGAGAATATCGTACGGCAACTAAGAGATGTTGGAGAGGAAATTTCAGAGAGTATGGTAGTTACTAAAATATTAATGACTCTTCCTGACAGTTTCAAACATTTTTTTTGCGCGTGGGAGTCGTCAGTCAAAGAAGAGCAAACTTTAGAAAATTTGACGTCACGACTAGTAATGGAAGAGGCGCGAATGTCTTCTCACTCTGAGACAACCAATACAACCGCACTTATCGCCAAGAAAAAGGGGCAAAGACAGAAAGAGAAAAATTCTAAGCCTGGTAAGTGTTTTACCTGTAATGGGTACGGACATTGGAAAAAAGACTGTCCGAAAAGATTTTCAGAGCAGAGAGAGAGAGGTGGTGGAAGTGGTGGAGTGAAGGCAAATGCTCTGGTTTCCAAGTCTTCGAGTATCGATGGTAGAGTCAAGACTGGAAGTGGCAGTGAGGAGCAAAGACGAAGCTTTTCTAATTCTTCGTGGACTGGAAGTAGAAGTGAAGGCTTAAGGGGTGACGCACTCATTAGTAATTGTTCAGAGATCGTTGGTAAAGTGAAGACTGGAACTAGCGGTGGGCTGCAAAGGGTAGATGCTTATGACAGATAGACATGGACTGGAACTAGAGGTGAAGAAGAAAGGGCACGCACAGACTCAAATGCACTGATGGTTAACGATGGAAAAATGAACAATCGATGGTATCTGGACTCGGGCGCGAGCGATCACATGACCTATGAAAAGAAGTGGTTGGTGAACTATCGAAGTTTCTCAGATCCTATTGGTATAAGAATAGGGAGTGGAGATCAAATTTATGCGTTGGGAATCGGGGATATTAATATTCTGGCTTCAAATGGTAAATCATGGACCGAAAAACACCTTTCGAATGTGCTTTATGTCCCTAAGATTTCTTGCAACTTGTTTTCACAAAATCGTGCATTGGACAAAGGTTTGAAGTTCATTTCAGACAGCTTGCGATGTGAATTTGTGTCTAAGGATGGCACCATTGCAGCAGTGGGAGAACGAAGGGAACAATTGTTCGAAATGTGTATCAAAGTGCAAATTGAAACTGACAAGATGGCTAATGTGGCAACTAATCAAACTTTGTCACTTAAACTGCGGCATGAAAGGATGGCTCATCAGAATGTAGCCCATATACGAAGTCAATTAAAGAAGGAAGGCATTGCTTTTGAGGACGATGTAAACTTCTCATGTGATTCTTGCATCTTCGGTAAACAACATAGGTTGCCTTTTCCCAAGAGTGAATTTGTCGCAAATCGACCAGGGCAGCTTGTCCATGTTGATGTGTGTGGTCCAATGGAGGAAACCTCGTTAGGTGGAGCTAAATACTTCATTCTTTTCAAGGACCACTTTTCGCATTATAAGATGGTGTTCTTCTTAAAGCATAAGTCGGAAGTGTGCAACTCGATTGAGCAGTTTATTGATCGGGCAAGATGTGAAACTAGTTGTCTAATAAAGATTATTCGAACGGACAATGGCTCCGAGTTTGTCAATGAAAGTGTGAAATCTCTCTTAGCAAGTCATGGTATTCGTCACGAGACCACTGTTCCTTACACTCCAGAGCAAAATGGTTCTGCTGAAAGGGAGAATAGAACTGTAGTTGAAGCTGCCAGGACGATGTTGCATGGGAAGAATTTAGAAAAGAAATTCTGGGCGGAAGCAGTTAATACAGCCGTATATGTATTAAACAGAACTGGGACTAGTTCTTTGAAAGGTAAGAATCCTTATGAGTTATGGTGGGATAAGAAGCCAAGAGTTGAGGATTTTAAAGTATTCGGCATCGAAGCGTTTATACATGTGCCCAAACAGAAACGTAAGAAATGGGATAAGAAGGCGGAAAAAGGCATATTTATGGGGTATGCGGACAACACAAAAGGATTCAGAGTTTGGTTACCTGCAGCTAGGAAAGTGGACATAGTAAGAGATGTGACATTCAGAGAAAGAGATGACGATGAGCAACATGTCATGTTGAGGCAGAATGACACACATGAAGAACCAGAAGTAGCTGTTATCCTACCAACTCCAGATGTTGATTCGAAGAACGGTGAAACCCATCAGCGCGAATGTAATCTAGATTTCGAAGATGAAGGTGCAACCGGGAGTGATGATGCTTTTAAATCAGCCGGTGAAGACGATGACTGAAACGATGATGGTGGAGGTGGTGAACGTACTCTTCCGTTAAAGGAGCGTTTGCGAGACTTGGATCCTGTTGACTATTCAGGTTCGTGCAACATCTTATACAAACTTGCTTTTCTTGTGCAGGGGGAACCTAATAGCTATCGTCATGCACTTGCCTGCGATGATGCAGCTCATTGGAAGGAAGCAATGGCAGATGAGATGGATAGCCTCTACAAAAATCGCACCTGGGACTTGGTTAAGTGTCCAGACAACAGAAAACCCATTGATAATAAGTGGGTGTATAAGCTTAAAAGCTTAGGTTTGAATGGAGCTCGGAAATATAAAGCCAGACTAGTTATAAGAGGCTTTAGTCAAGAAGAGGGTGTTGACTACGGGGAGACGTTCAGTCCCGTGGCAAAATTTACGTCAATTCGTACCATTTTCGCTATTTTAGCAAACGAAGGACTAACACAATTTACACAATTTGACGTGAAGACAGCCTTTTTGAACGGGGAGTTAAGTGAAGAGATCTATATGGAACAACCTCAAGGTTTCAATGACGGATCTGGAAGGGTGTGTAGGCTCCGAAAGAGTCTATATGGCTTAAAACAAGCATCTCGGTGCTGGAACAAGAAATTCACTGACGTTCTGAAAGAAAAAAAGCCTAAAACCAAGTACAATGGATCCTTGTGTTTTCATCTCAGGCGATGTAAACAAGCGCTTAATACTTGCGATATATATTGACGATGGTTTGATTGCGGCGAGAGAAAAACAAGATGCTATGAAGCTGGTGAAGTTTTTGAAGAAGCAGTTTGAAATAACGTTGTTGGATGCAGAGATGTTCCTAGGAATCGAATTGGCAAGGAGGTCTGATGGTGGTATTTTTATCAGTCAACAACGGTATGCAGAAAGTGTCCTGAAGAGGTTCAATATGGAAAACAGCAAACCAGTATCCACTCCAGCTGAAACCTGTTCGCATCAAGAACCTATGTCGTCGGGAGATGTCAAATTTCCTTATAGAGAGGCGGTGGGATGCCTCATGTATCTGGCCATTGCAACTCGACCGGACATTGCCTATGCAGTGGGAGTTGTTTCTCGGTACCTAGATTCACCAAACCAAGTACACATCAATGCAGTGAAACGAATCTTAAAGTACATAAGAGGAACCAGGACAATGGGTATAACTTTTAAAAAAAGTAACAATTTTGATTTAGTTTGTTTCAGTGATGCTGATTACGCTGGCGATCCTGTAACTCGGCGTTCGACCACTGGCTACATTTTCATCATCTCTAATTGTCCAGTGTCGTGGTCATCACAAAGACAAAAATGTGTTTCTCTCTCTACAACAGAGTCTGAGTTTGTGGCTGCTTCACAGGCAGTGAAGGAAATGGTGTGGCTTAAACAACTACTTTTGGAGCTGGTTACAACTGGTGTGGGCGAAACAAGTTTGAACATGGATAATCAGGGTGCTATAAGACTCGTCAAAAACCCTGAATTTCACAAACGGACCAAACACATCGATGTTCGTTACCATTTTATCCGAGAGCGTTATGAAAGAGGAGATTTTAAAATAAATTATGTTCCTTCTGAATTCCAAAAAGCGGACATATTTACAAAGTCACTAACTAAAGATAAATTTCAAAATTTTCGTTCTCTGATTGGAGTTTCAAATAATTAATTAATGATTATTATGTTTTGATTTCATTTATTATTTAAAAAGTGGGAGTGTTGAAAATAATGAATTAGTTTCTTGAATTTCTTTTATCTGGCAATACTGGCTCCCACTAAACTATGTACTAAAACTTATTGAATTCATTTTCCACATTTATACTTAATAAAGTTAGTCGCTCTTTATACTTCATAGAAGTCGTTTGGTCTTCTCTCTTACATAAGATAACACTACCCCACGTAGTATGGTGCGCATTGGCGTCACAACCGATAATTATGTTGGTATTGAGTCTTGTAGATTCAGCGACCGTCTTCTCCAGAGTGGTACCAGGCAGTGGGCCCTGGTGGTCGTGGCCCAAATACGCTGATACCAGCCAGTAGGTATGGTTGTCTATTACCATACTGGCTGTGGTGACGTCTTCATCACTGAAATTAGGGAGTAAAAATACATTTAGACTACGTTTTACTAGTATGCAGGATCTTGGGTTACCTTTTCCCGTTACATATAAGACGCAGTAGCCAGAAGTTCTCAATCCTCGAACCAGGGATTTCACAATCCAGGGCTCTTGGATGAGAACGACATCTTCCCCAGTTTTTGACAGGCGGAGAAGAAGGGAGGCCGAAGCCTTAATAGAGTGTTGGAGATTAATCTGTACTATTTGCAGCATTTTGGCTACAACTAGGCAGATCAACCTCCACCACTGTTAGATCCAGTTCATCCAGATCGGACGAAGAGGAACCTAGCAGTTCATCTTCTTCCTCCCCGGAGAGAACTTTGCTAGATGAGTCATCAGTCTCCACCTTTTATAAGTCTCTGTGGAAATAAAAGTACTGATATAATCAGATACCGAGGTACTTCACTTCACTTTTGCTCGTTTATCGCTGTTAGTGAGGCCCAACGATGACCATCTTGCGACAAGCGCCAAATCTTCCGCGGCCTTTGCCAGCGGATTCCGGAACAGAATCGTCTCACATATCTGAACATTTTTATTTTCACTTTCCAGCCATCGCAACATCGCTGAATCTTTTTGAAGTTACGTATCACGTTATATAAGAGAATTTAATGTCTTCGAGCTTTGGTGCAGCAATTTCATCGTCCGCATAAGCGATTGCCTGGATAAGTCTAGGCTTGGTTCCTTCCTCTGATCATATCTGACTGAGGCTAAAAGCGTCTCTGATAAGCCAGCTGAAAAAGCTTCTAGAAATTATTAAAAATTTAATGCTTAAGGTTTGTTTAAGTTAATGATAACGCAAAAATGTCACAGAAAATAAAACAGGAATGAAGGTACCTATATACAGAAGTGATACCCCCACCCTGTTGGGTACCGCAGGTTGATGAGAGGTTAGCCGACTACCAGTGAGAACGACGTTCGCGGGGGTTGTGGTTGTCTGTGTTGGGTCACAATATGGATTTATTTATAGTCTACAATTTCCTTTTGACACCACCTATAATTCTATCCAAAGACTTGGGAGTGGGACCTTCGATAACGATTGATATCGTAATTGAGTTCTTCATTATATGATCGACCTGTCGCCTGTGATATATGGTAATGATTTCATAAGATTCAACAACTATACTTATTTTCTTAAGCCTCATTTAGATAATTAGTGAATGAATTTCCTTAATGAGGTCCATTTGATTGATCAAATACACCAGCCATCAGCCAATGGTTAGAAATTCAATAAATCGTCAAAAAAAAAACAATTAAATTGATTTATTTTACCAGGCTGAAGTTCTTCCTACAGCATTATCTGTCCATCTTAGGTGAAAAATCTATTTTCCTCTTTCGATGGCATTAATTGACTCGATTGGGATGAGTCGAAATTACCTACGAGAGATATGGGGTGATGGTAATTTCACGAAATCCAGGAGTAAATTACGGTTGTCAGACAATCAATTTTCGTATTTGGAATCTCAATGACGATTGAAAGATAAAAGATTTCATTGAAGGAAAAACTTAATTTGGAAGTAAGAAAGTAAACTTTTTGTTTGAAGAAGTTTTATCAAAGAAGAAGATCGAATTGAGAAACTTGTGGTAAGGGCCTTGATGTTGGAATATTGAGAGATTTGGTTGCAATTACCACTTTATTCATTTGCATGCAGAGTTGGGCAAAATTTATTCGAATAATCATTCGAATAATAAATAATCATTTTATTCGTTATTCACGAATAATGAATAATTTCATTTATTCGAAGAAAATTTATTCGAATGACGAATAAATTATTTTATTCATTATTCGAATAACGAATAAACGAATAACGAATAAAATAAACACAATGAATTTGGTAGAACGATTAATGTTTTAATTTTTATTTTTTATTTTTTTTTTTTATTAAAAGTTGGTTAAAGCTCCTAAGATTGGACTTCATCACTACTCTTTGTCGGACAGTGTGTTTGCTTTTGGAAAGTTTATCATGGTTGTGTATTATATTTTTTAAATATCCTCTTCACTTCTGGATAGCGATCCAAGGCTTTCAGCCTACGGTTTGGGAATCCTTTGATTGTTACAATTTTAGGTTCACACTTTGTACACTTCAGAATGCTTTTATCACTAGAATATAAAGCGTCATACTTAAGAAATTTTCCATTCAACAAAGTCAATGTCGTTTTTGCACAGATTTGATGCACAGATACATTGGTAGCACATTCATTAGAACCTGTTGAGATGTTCAAAATGTTTTGATTTTATTGATACATAAGTGCCCAAATTTTCATTTCTAAATCCATAACATCATTTAATGGCTCACATTTAAAAAATCAAAAGTACCTACACCACAACACCACTTTCATCAATAACGTCACCAACTGCTTTGTATGCAATAATAAGAATTAACTATTTCTAGATTTATTTTAAATTTAATCAATTCCAGGGATACTTCAGGGGATAGATTTTTATTACTCTCCCTAATAATTTCCAAGAATTATCAACCGCGGATATTTTGTCTTCTTTTTTCAATATATTTAACAAGAATTTAATGATTCCAAAGGAAACGTAAATAAAAAAATTTAAGATAAACAGACAAATGAAAGAAGGTACAAAGTCGATTTTATTCGTTATTCAGAATAACGAATAAAATCACGAATAATTTACGAATAACGAATAAAATCACGAATAATTTATTCGCGAATAAATTATTCGTGAATAAATTAGTGGCGAATAATTTTTTATTCGAATAATTATTCGAATAAAAATTTATTCGAATAATGCCCAACTCTGTTTGCATGTAATGAAAGCATCCAACCAAACTCTAATAGAAATTGATTTACTTGAAAAAGTTGAGGGATGATTTAAAAGGATATCAATGAAATAGGAGGAGTTATCGATAAAACCATATAATTTATTAATTATTTCTTACATTATGGCTCTCTGAAATAACAACAAAGAATCGCAAAGATTGAAACGAACATCGACTGCAAGTTACACCCTGCTTATGGAACAGTGGTTGGATGAAGAAAGCGAGCATTAGTTTAGCGATTTGGACATTGTCGGTGATGACCCTGTTTTCAAAAAGAAACCGACTTCCTGGAAGCCGATGTCGTTTAAAAAAAGCAAGAGGAACCAGAAAAACATTAAGAAGTGTCAACTGAAGTATCCGTCTACCAAGAAACGTAAAACTTGTACAACGGAAATAAAGGATTTGCTTGGAATAGACAAGAGTGTCCTAGGACATTTCGAACTGCAAGTCACAATATAATAAGGTCACTATTTTGAACTTTGACCTAAGCATTTTGACCAGTCAATATTGGAACATTTACGAACTAAAAACTCTGTTGTAGTCTTAAAAAATAGCTTTATCGCATTTTCAAAGGAGAAAACTTTATTCACACAAAATTCTAATTACAAAGAAAAAATTACATCCAGTCAATCCACAAGTTAAAGGCTCAACTATAATGCAATTTTACTCACTTAAGCATGCTTAAGTAAACCAGCGAATACACACCATAACCATAATGTTATTAAGCTTCGTTCGTTAAACTTTCTTTCAATTTTTCCTAGTCCGGTTTCATTCACTCATTGCTTTGCTGAATTTGACAGCGTAGAGAAGAGAAGGCCAAGCCAAATACTTTTGCTAACTTTAGAAAGTTTTCGTCCGGTTTCATGACGTTAGCTTAATTTCACTTAAGAAATTTACCACCGGTAAAACTGGACACGAAGTATTCAGTTTTTCTTGTTTGGTCAACTGCCTCCGATTTGATGATTCGACACAAGAAAAGATCGCCTCATTAGAAGACAAACTTGCTCCAATATCAGGTAACATCAGTGGCATATTATCCTAAAGCTAAACTAGGCACGTGCCTAGGGGCGTGCCATCAAAGGGGCGCGCGGGCGCAGTAATTCTTACAAGTGGCAAATAATGCGACTTGATACGTGGTTGTTAAAGTAACAAACCCGTGAACTCGAATTGCACTTGCATCTTTTGTTAAAATAAAAATCGGTCCTGAGCAATTGCTCTTACAGTACAGACTACAGAGTCACCTCGGTTTGCCAAGTCGGAAATCGATTTAGCTTTCTTCTAATTTTGTAAGCGTTTTTGAATAGGTATTGATTTTACTTGAGGGAACCTACAATTTAACGCCGATTCCGAACGACAAAGTTGAGACGCACTTTTTCATGATTGATACTCTTTGAAGTTTTGTCAGTTCTTCGCAAGAGGCAGTACCTGTGAAAGATGAAATAAAAACTTTATGGGCACGAGTAGGACTCGAACCCACGACGTTCTGCTTAGCAGCCAGCGCACCTAACCACTAACCACTAAGCCACGGACAGCTGATAAATTCTTCACATGCACCCAGAGAATTGTTGATGAGAGTAAGTCACTTAGGCCTTGGCTCTTCAAGAGCTGTGACGCCACTCTATTTATTTATTTTTATTTTATTGATTTTACTTATTGTAGGGGCAAATAACCTAATGGTCGAAGTTCATCAGCGGTTGGCAGAGATTTCGACGGATTTAAAACCTAATTTTTCTGCTTTTTAAGTTCTTTCTAGATTGATTTTCGGGGCAATCCAATTTGACAACCGAGTTGCCACTAGGTTTGCATAAGAAACAACTCGAGTTAACTTGGTTTACGTTTCGGTAGATCATTAATTAACCAAATTCATAAGATCTTTCGGACAATACTAATAGATCTCATGTTAACTAAGTCTCTTTTTCCTTGGCCCCTATTTCAACGCCTTTTCTTTAGGCGCGGTGAAGCGATTTCGGTCAAACTATAGTACTAGATATTTCTATACAGGGGCGCCAGTGAGATGCTTGCCTATGGCGACCTCAACCTTTATTCCGCCACTGGGTAACATCAGGTTTAATTTTCCGAATAGGCAGTCCCAATACACTCCTGAACATACCTTTGTATCGATGAAATGCTGTTGCCATTAAGGAGTCGTTTGCCCTAAAATCCAGCAAAGTATGACATAGAAATAATGTTGTTAGTCGATGCCCTCAAATACAATGTCTACAATGCAATACAATGTCTCTTAGCGAATATTCGGATGAAATAGGCTTGACTGAAGAAAAAAGAAAAATAGAAATACCATGTCAGTCAGTTCTAAGACTTATGAAACCTGTCTAAAACTCAAACCGCAAAGTTACAGCTGACAATAAGTTCAGTTCGATTTTATTTATGGAAATATTGCTGAAAGGGGACTGACGTACATACAAAAGCACGATGGAATAAAAGGAACCTGAGATACCATCATGCTTTTTCCCGAATAAAAATTGAGAGTTGAAGAGTTCTATACACAGATTCACAATGGACTATAGGTACCTTGTTTTCGTATGTACCGAAAAAAATAAAGTTGACCTCCTGAACTCTTCTACCCACTACAATGAAGGCATTGATACTGATGTGGGAAAACCTGTTATGATTGCAGATATTATACAACTAAAGAAGGAGTTGACGAAGCGCAAAAATTCGTCGTTGGCCTATGGCAGAGTATATCTAACAATGAGTAGGGAAACTCTTTTGCAAAAGTAGTAGTCACTATTACAATCACAAATTTGCAATTAAAAACGTAACAACAATTCCATGAGGGAAAACAGTCAAATCAATTCCTTATGTAAAACTGTATGTGCAAGAAGTTTCGACTATGCGTTCATCCCTTGCATCTTTCAGTTCAGTTTCTCTCTCTCTTAGTGAAGACGTCTTTTTTGCTTTGTCATACTGTTTTTTATTTCTTTTGTCACTGTTTTTATATTTTTTTATATAGTAATGTTTAGTTAATGATCATTGTGCTCCCGGTCTGATTTAGTGTTGTGTATGGTTTGTTCCCCTTTTTTTTCTTGTTGCTTTTCTGTTTAACTAGTTTCCAAAATACAAGAAAGAATAAAAAAAAAAACAAATAAATTTTTATTGATTGTGGTGACTGTTAGTTAAATCTCTTCCATTTGACTCTCCTAACTACTGTTTTTTTTTTTTATATACACATTGGCTTTTGCATTGGCATTGCCTTTACCACTGTTTGTTGTTGTTATCAGTCTCTCTTCCTAGTTTTGCTCTTTTTTTCTTTTAATGTAAATTATTATTGTAATATTTGATTTGTGCTGCATTATTCTTTTATATTTTCATTTTGTTTTGCTCGTATTAAATTGTGAATTGTGACTTTTTTTTGTGTTGCGAAAGAATCGGGTAAGTGACTATTATTTCAATAATTGTTTGATTATTGTCATTTTACACTACCTCTATATTGGGTTTTTTTGTGTGGTCTTGCTTGTGCTTTGGTTAAGCACTCAAAGAAGTGAATGTAAATTTAGGGTTGCCACCTGTCTCGTTTGTGATATATTTTTATATCATCATTAGTCATTATTTTTTTTTTCTTCTTCTTATCTCCCTTCTTTTTCATTACTTTTCTCTGCCTCTGCCTTATGGATTTAATTAAATGCCATTTTTGCAAATCAATTATAGCTGAAGTCTCTGAAAGATTCACTAGACTTCAAACGATTTCTTTACAAAAGTTCTCAATTTTATGCAATGAATGTAAGCATTCTAATTTTTCTTTGCAGCTGCAAAGTTTGAACGCAAATGTTGATACATTCACAAGGAATGTTGACGAGGTTAAAACAACCGTAGACAATCATTCGGAAAGATTTTTCAATCTAGAAAAAAAAGATGGATTGCTTTATGACCATTTTATAGATCTGGTTGGTAATGTCGACGAAATTGAAAACGTAATCGATGCTAATACGAGGTCCGTTTCCCTTAATACTTTAACGAACGAAAAAAACCACTCCTTCACTTAGTGAATCATTGGACAATAAACTTAAAATAATTAATTCTGAAATAGAAAAAAACTCGCGTCTTCTGATTGATATAAATGCAAATTTAACTTTGGTTAATAGAAATGTTAGTAATTTATCTACAATTAACAACTCGAACAATAATAATATTTCCGAATCAGTTCTCCAACTTTCTAATAACTTGGAGAGTTTGATTACGCAAAATAGATCAAAATTTGATGAATATAACAAAAATTTTACAACTTTGGAAAAAGAGTTAAGAAGTACAAAAGATAGCCTTACCGGATTAAAAAGTGCTGCAATTTCGAAAACCAATACCAACCTTACAGCAACGGCCAATTTTGTAAATGATGCTAATTATGTGTCTCTTCAAGACGAACTAGCATGCAATATCACCTCCAACAGCAATCCTCCTTTATTTAATAGACCACTTGAAAACAATAACAATATCGATATCAATAACGTTATTAATATCGATAGCTCTAACCAAAATATTAATCCAAACATTACTACCCCTTTCGTCAATATAATCTCTCCTTCAACTTACATTTTAACTCCTCGAGTGGTGCCTTCTCCAAAATGTATTTTCGTTTCGAAATTTGATATATCTACATCTTCTACAGACATTTTTAATCACGTCAAGTCTGTATTAAATCAACAAAATATTTACAACGACCAGTGTCGTTTTAGTGAAATGTAAAAATATTACTAGATCAAATGGTAGAGTTGCCTCTTTTAAAATTTCTGTCCCCGAGCCAATGTTTAATCTGTTGATGTCCCCAACATCATGGCCCTCCAATACTTTCATCCAAGAATTTGTCAACAAAAACCCCCAAGTAAGCAACACTAATTTAAATGTGGCTTCAAAAAACTAAAGTGTTTGTCCCTGTACTATCAAAATGTAAGGGGACTTCGCTCTAAAGCCCCAGAAGTATTTTTAAAATCGCAGGAACTTCCTTTTGATGTTTTTGCTCTTAGTGAAACTAATTTAACCAGTAACTTTAACAATAATGAATTTTTTACTTCGGAATATAATGTTTACCGTAAAGATGGTCTTTTGGGGGTTAGGCCTGGAAGAGGGGTACTTATAGCAGTACATTCAAGGTATGATAGTTCAATTTTTGAAATTCCTAACACCGACCAAATTGAATTGATTTGCGTTAAAATCACTATCAAACGGAAAATCATCTTTGTTGTGTGCTGTTACATAAGACCTTGCAGTCCAATTGAAACTTACCAAAATCTTATCACAGCAGTTGACAATCTGGGTGACACTATGGAGGTACATGATGGCTTATTACTCGTTGGGGATTTCAATCTCCCTAACCTGTCATGGTCGCGATCCGAGGATGACTCTCATTTCGTTGCTAGTAACGCAACAACCGAAAAAGAAATGTTATTTACTGACAATTTGTCTGATTGCGGCTTGCATCAGATTAGTGATGTCAAAAACAACTTGAGCAGACAACTCGACCTTATCTTTTCCAATGAAGCAACAAACTGTATAGTAGAGTAAAGTAGCTTAACTCTTTCCACCATTGACATTTTTCATCCGCCGTTGTCTTTAAGTTATGCCTACGAACATAATAATTCCGAAGTTGAATCTGAGAACTCATATCGTTTTAATTTTCGAAAAGCTAACTTCGCCCAACTAAACGAACTTCTTAGTAACATAAATTTTGACTTAATTTTGAACCAATCTGGAAGCAATAGCATCAATACCGTAACAACTAACTTCTACTCAATAATTTTTGAATGCTTTTTTTTTATGTGTGCCCTATGCACCACATAAAAATACCTCACCGTCACCTCCATGGTATTCAAGAGAACTTCGTACACTCCGCAACTCCCGAAATAGTTTATGGAAAAAAATTTTAAGATCTAGATCAGAAACAGACTATTCCTCCTATTTAGTAGTGTACAACGAATTCTCTGCTCTCTCAAAACTCCTTTATGAAGCATATATCAATCAAATGCAATTTGATATCATCTCAGATCCCAAACGCTTTTGGCAATTCATCAACATAAAAAAAAATCGGATGGATATCCTAATACCCTTAATTATTTCGATCACTCTTCTAATGACTCAAAAATTATAACTAATTTATTTGCTAATTTCTTTAGTCTTGCTTTTTCCGACAGTAATTTTGTACCTGATGCTGACTATTTCACTTACTTGAACAATTGTAACCAAACATCATTGGTATCGATCAACATCACTGTTGACGATGTGGTTAACAAAATAAATAAACTTAAGGATGATTTCTCTTCGGGACCTGACGGTTTACCTGCGATTGTATTAAAGAAATGTGCAGCTAATTTGGCTCAGCCTCTTACTACTCTTTTTCATAAGTCTCTTTGTCAAAGAATTTTTCCATCTATGTGGAAAGATTCTTTCATAATACCTATTCACAAGAAAGGCTGCAAATCAGATATCTCTAACTACAGGCCGATTGCCAAATTATCCTGCATTCCAAAACTTTTCGAAAGTATTATCTTCGACACTATGTACTTTCATTGCAAATCATTATTTTCGGCCAAACAACATGGGTTCCTAAAAGGGAAATCAACGACCACAAATTTAACTGAATTTGTTTCTTATGCAAGTTGTTTCTTGTTCAGTTGTCTGTGTGATTCCGTTGGGGAAGGTCCCCCTGTGCTGTGTGTCATCCATGTCCGTCGTGTTTTACATTCCGTGGCGTCTTGTCTAAGTTTCGTCGCGTTGTTGTCTGTCCATTCACCAAAAAATATCAACAAAAGAAACATTCATTTATTTATATAAATCAAAAACCCAATATTAATAACAAAAACCAACAATAAAAATCAAAACCACACAAAAATACAAAAAAACTTGCCACAAGAAAATAACCAAAACAACAGTTTAAATATCAAAAAAACAAAAAAGCATCACATATAATCACCCACAAGCATCAATAGAAAAAAATTGCAATAAAAAAAAAAAACAACGCATGAACTCAACGTCAACTCTAACATAAAAAAAAACAAAAAAAAAATAGCCAAACGCAGCATTTGTGAGTACCTTCCTCTTCCTCTTTTCCTCCACCCATCTATAACAGTTGCATGGCTTAGCATATGCATCACATTGCAATGAGTTTTTTGCTCACGCAGTGTGTGTATGTATATGCTAGGTCGGCAATAACAGATGAATAGAGAAATTACAATTTGAATTCCAGGGTCGGATCGTTTCACATCACCGTTAAGGCATAACACTAACGGTGGCGTTGCTTCGAAAAGATACCTTGTTTCATTGTTGTGGTTTTTCTTAGAGTTTCGTCTGTTTTGGTTTTTATTTTTTATATTGCAATGATTGAAGACTTCAGAGTCGATTATTGTAATATTCGCGGGCTTCGAATTAATTTTCTGGCTGCATACATCCACACTGTATCTAACAGGCCACCCGTTTTTTTGCGCTAAGCGAAACCCAAGTAGGTGAGAATTCCGATCCTACTGAATTTCTCATTCATGGGTATAGCTTAGCGCCATTATTCTTTCCCCACCATGGTCTCGCCGTTTACATTAGGAATGATGTGGCTTATCAGTTCTTGCCTCAATATGGACGTTGCTCCAACTCGTTTTTTAATTTTATATGGTTTAAATTCTCCGTCAATAAGCAAATCATTCACTACTGTTTTCTCTATCGAAGCCCAAACCTGGACAGAGCTTCAACTTCTCGTGAATTTGACGCTCTGTCTGACTCCATACAAAGAATTGTATCCTTGTATCCTCACACTGAAATCGTTATTACGGGCGATTTCAATGTACACAATTCTTCGTGGCTTCTCCATTCGGGCCCGACAACACCCGAAGGAATGTGTGCCGAGATCTTTGCTGAGTTTAACCACCTTACTCAGCTTGTCACTGAGCCCACTCGAATATCTGACATTGATGGCCAAGCGGAAAATACTCTTGACTTGTTCCTTACGCCCGACCCTGATAAATACACTATCTGTGTATTAACGCCTCTAGGCAGATCAGACCATAGTATTATATCTGCAAATTTCTCGTGTCAAACTAATCCAGTTAGAGAAAGAGCTCCGAAGAGAACCGTATGGCAATACGAGAAAGCCAACTGGGACGGTCTCAATAATTTTTTCCGGATCTTTAACTGGTCACTATGCTTCCTCGATAGTGACGTAAACTCCAGCGCTGATATGATTACTAATATGATCATTCTGGGAATGAAAACTTTTATCCCGAATAGGGTCAAAAGCATCAAACCCAAAGAAAAGTCATGGTTTGATTCAAGCTGTAAAGAAGTTATCAGGGAAAAGGAAGTAAAGTTCCGGTGTTTTAGAGCCAACCCAACTGAGGAAAACCGGAACAAGTTTAAACAAGCCAGGAAGGCCTGCAATGCCCATATTCGACGGATCAAGTTTTTGCACGACCAAAATTTAAGGCAAAAAATTCTGCAATGTCCCAAAGGCAGTAAAATTTTTTGGTCCTTTGTAAAAAATATGAAGAATTCTTCTTCTTCCTCGGTCCCTACGCTTGTTGACAATGACACTCCAGTTGTTAGCTCTCTCGCGAAAGCTAACCTTTTTGCTAGGCAGTTCGCCTCCAACTCTTCGCTGCCAGAGAGTGTCATGACTCCTCCAGTTATTGAGCGCGACAATGATTCCAAGGGACAAATCTTCTTCCGCACTCGTGCTGTGGCGAGAGTCCTAAAGGATCTCAACATACATAAATCCGCGGGTCCGGATGGTATCCCCGCTATTATTCTGAAGAGGTGTTCTTCAACGCTGGCAAAACCCTTGCGTAAGCTTTTCCATCTATCCTATTCTTCTGGGCTCGTTCCGAGCAGTTGGAAAACAGCATTTGTCCAGCCAATCCCAAAAAAAGGCGAATCTTCTTCTCCCTCCAATTATCGACCGATTGCACTTACGTCCCTTCTTTCTAAGGTCATGGAAACGCTGATAAACTATCAGCTCAAGAAATATCTCGAAGACCGAAAGCTTTTTAATGACCGGCAGTACGGCTTTCGCAGCAACAGGTCCACTGGTGATCTGATGGTTTATCTCACCGAACAGTGAAACAAATCTTTACATCGTTTCGGAGAAAGTAAGATTGTTGCACTTGATATTTCTAAGGCATTTGATAAAGTCTGGCATCTTGCTCTTTTATCGAAAATGCGTGCTTTCGGTATCGATGAACCCCTTCTTCGTTGGATTAGAAACTTTCTTTCGAACCGTTCAATACAAGTTGTATTGGACGGTTTCAAGTCTGAAACCCACGATATAAATGCTGGTGTGCCCCAGGGCTCCGTTTTGTCTCCTACCCTCTTCCTCATTTTCATTAATGATCTCTTGTCTGTTACTTCTAATCCAATTAATTGTTTCGCTGACGATAGTACCCTTAGCTTTTCATATTCGTTTCCAGACTCACATCCTTCCTCTTCGGATGTGGAACTGCAACGGCAAAATATGATAAGCTCATTAAACTCTGACTTAAACAGCATTGTACAATGGGGAATACAAAATCGCGTAGAGTTTAATGCTTCGAAAACTCAATGCTGTCTTGTATCGTCGAAGCGTGACATACCCCCCTTGCCACTATCCATGAGTGGCACTTGCATCAATGAGACCGAACATCTCGAGATTCTCGGTATGTGCATCACTGACCACCTTTTGTGGAACGAGCACATATGCGATGTCGCCAAAAATGCCGCAAAATGTTTAGGTTTCTTAAGGCGGTGCAAGAAATTTTTTTCCCCTCCTGATCTGGCTACTATCTACAAAACCTACATACGTCCTAAGCTTGAGTACAATTCTCACGTCTGGGCTGGTGCTCCAGTGACATACTTAAGTCTTCTCGATAGTATCCAAAAAAGAGCATTCAAAATGATTGGTGACAATACCATCGTTGAGTCATTTACATCTCTAGAACATCGTCGTAATGTCTCATGTCTCACCCTGTTTTACCGATACTTCAACGGTATATGCTCTAGTGAAATAGCCAGTTGCATTCCTCCCCTTAAGACATTCAACCGTAATACTCGCGCTTCCAGGAATGCCCATCAGTTCACCCTTGAGCCCAACTTCGGACGTACTGTAAAGTACAGAGAATCATTCTTTAGCCGTACTACGCGAATGTGGAACTCTCTTCCACACTCTGTCTTCCCCAGTCATTGTAATGTTCAAGAATTCAAAACCAATGTTCACCGGCACCTCCTTTTACATCCCCTATCCTTTCCCTAATGCTCGCACTGTGCTCTTGGCATATAAAGGGTAATGAAAAATCGCTTGAGTGCGCGTTTATTATAAAAAAAAAATGCAATAAACTCAATAGAAAATAAAAAAGAAGTTGATGTTATTGCTACGGACTTTAGCAAGGCGTTTGATAAAATATCCCACAATATTATTTCTTTCAAGCTAAAGGCTCTTGGATTCAATCCTGGTTTCATTGAATGGATGGAATCATATCTACCTATCCAACCGTAAATATCGCGTTTTATTTAGATCTTCAATATCAGAACCACTTACTGCAAAATCGGGAGTCCCTCAAGGTAGTCATCTAGGCCCTATTATTTTTATTCTGACTATTAATGACGTAGAATCTGTGATTGAAAATTCCCAAGTTTCAATGTACGCAGATGACATGAAAATCTTTAGAATGATTTCTTCACCCGATGATGCTTTACCCCTGCAGGTCGATTTAAACAATTTCTATGTTTGGTGTCAAAAAAAAATTTAGAACTTAATGTTTCCAAATGCCAAACTATCACATATTCCCGTATGCGGTTCCGTCAGCAAACACGGGACTATTATATCAACGAATGTATTGTTCACAGAGTAACAACTATCCGAGATTTAGGGGTTATTTGTGATAGGGAGCTTAACTTTAGGTCTCACTATGACTATATCGTAGCCAGAGCTAATTCTGCTTTAGGTTTCGTCAAACGTTGGTCTAAAGAATTTTCGGATCCTTACGTTACGAAATCTCTTTATACCACGTTTGTAAGGCCTCTTCTTGAATACGCCAGCCAAGTATGGTCCCCTTATAACCAAGTCCATATAAAGAGAATTGAAGCAATACAACGTAGATTCCTCCGTTTCGCCTTAAGAGGAATTTCATGGGTTGACAATTTTAACTTACCTCCGTATCAAGAACGGTTGCGGCTTATAAACTTACAATCTCTGGAAAAACGTCGTGAAGTTGCCGATATTATTTTCGTACACCAAATTCTATCCGGTGCTACAGAATCTTCCACCCTCCTTGAGGCAATGAGTATTAATGTTAACTTTCATTCTCTAAGATCGGTTCCCCAATTTCATCTAGCTCATCACAGAACTGATTACGGCTTTAATGAACCAATTACGAGAATGTTACGTAAGGTGAACGAAAACTCAAACATTTTTTATTTCAACCATAGCAAGATCACACAAAGGAAGCTTTTATACTGTACTTCCTTAAACAACTAAGAAAAAAATAATTAAATACGTATTTGTAGTAGAGAGAAACTGACTCTTTTTCCTTTTTTTTTCTTTTTTACGAACTTGACAAGTGTCTTCTACACGCTTATTTACTGTTTTTTTTCGTGTTTTTATAATTTTTTTTTTGACTTTAAAATTTTAAAATTTTTCGATTTTAAAATTTTGCATTTTTTTTTCTTTTTTGCTTTTTGTAAGATTTTAATTTAAAATTTTAATTTATTTTGTTTTTTTCCTTTTTGTACCTGCTTGCATTAAGCAGTCCCTAACTCTTGTCCTTCTGATATTCGTATCGCCAACGCTTTTTTTTAATTTTATTTTTTACAAATAATTTCTAATTAAGTGCCGATACGACTAGCAACCGAAATTGCAATCGTACTCCGTGAAAATGGACCCCAGCGCGTGCGGTATCTGGGGGGGAAAGAGGCGTGGGAATAATAATTAATAATTTCCTTTTTTCTCTCAAAGACTTTCAAAGGCGATGAGCAATGAAATATTTTTCTTTTCCTTCCAACATAATATCATGCGTTGCCAGAATGGATTCATTATAACTGCTATATATTTTTCAACGCAACACTGAGTGACATTGTGGGGTACACTCGTGTCGTGAATTAGTTTTTCATTTTTTTTCTAGAAAACATAAAACAAGTAAAATAAATAAAAAAAAAGCTTATAGCTAGTGATATCAATAAACAATTTACATTATGTCTTGCATTTGCGAATTAAAAGTCGATCGTCATGATGCAAAAATACAGTGTCATCAGTGCCATACTCATTTTCATTTAAAGTGTGTTAATTTAAAACAATCTGATAAAGATTATATGCAAAAAAATCGCATGGTTTATCGTTGCCCTTCGTGCAGTAAACAAAGACGAGATTCTCTTCGTAATTCTCCCGCCAAAAATTCTAAGACACATCAGTCTCATTCTACCTTATCATACACAAATCAACAACAAACTTCTTCTAATAGTTCCCCACCTTTATCCTCTGTTACAACTCAAGTCTCTTCTACAATGTTAAATGTTCAATCTAAATCATCGGCAAATCCACCTCTCACTCCAGCCTCATCATCATCCATACAATCATCACACACCGAATCATCACCTAATCATCAACATTCGTCAATGCACCTGATTCCACCTACGCAGGCACAAACCTGTTCGCCACAGCATCCACCGCCACCGCCATCCTCTCAAAGTTCCTTTCTTCCATCACAAGCTGCTCAAGTCATCTCTGCGACATCGAAAAATAATGATCCAAAGCCAAAGCTATCCATAGAGTGCAACAACAATACTCAAAACATAACACTTGAAGTGGTATATAGAGAGATTATGACTCTAAACAGAGAATTTTTTTCTCTAAAAGAAACGAACAGCAACGCACTGTCTCAAATAAGCAAGCTTCAAGAGGAAAATTCTGTTTTATTGAATAAAGTTAATGATCTTTCGAATAGAGTTAATTTTTTGCAACAAAAATCAATGAATAAATGTGTTGACATTGTTGGATTACCAGTTATCCAGAATGAAAGTGTATTGGCCTCTACAATTAAATGCATTGCTAAGGGCCTTGATTCAAACATCACGGCTGATGAGATTAAATATTGTTACTCAAAAACGATTAAAGGCAACAATAAAGTTTCTACATCAACTAACATGAAACCAATTAACGTCGTATGCGTCAAGTTCAAAACTTTGGAATGTAAGCAGAATATCCTCTCCAATCAACGAAAAAAGCAACTTTCTACTAAAATATTTGGCAATCAGTATGGCAATAAGCCTATCTTCATTAATGAAAGCCTAACAACATATAACAGATTATTATTCAATAAGGCTAGAAAATTCAAAGCAGAAAATAATTATTCATATCTTTGGATCAAAAATGGAGTTATATTATTAAAAAAACAAGAAGGAGAAAAAACTATTCGAATTTCTTCACTTGAAGACCTTAATAAAATAAATCAACTATGAGTTCAAATTTCGTACCTAATTTTAATAATGATTCATTAGTAACTCCTTTTTGTTTTTTTAATAGAGAATTGTATAACAGTGTGTTTAACTCTTATAAGTATAAAAATTGCTTTTTTATTGTCCATCAAAACATCAGAAGTTTGCGTAAAAATTTTGATTTATTTTTAACTCACTTTGAATCTTTTGTAAATAAGCCGAATGTTATCTTCCTTACTGAAATATGGATATATGAGCATGAAATAGAGTGTTTTAAGATTCCTGGTAATAATTTTTATGCAAAGTGTAATAACACTTATTCGTCGGGTGGTACTGCTGTATTTATTCAAGAAGAACTTAATTGTGAGTTCATGAGTTTTGTTCTATCAAGTGCGGATATGTTTAAGATTTCTTTCACTATTAATGCGATCAAACTAGTGTTTTTGTGTATTTATAGATTTCACCATATTAGTGAAGATGTTTTCTTAGAGGAGCTTTCACCCATTTTGAATGTTACTAGTGCTTCTAATTTGTTCATAGTAGGAGATATTAACATTGATATCTTAATTGAATCTTTGTCAGCAGATAATTATAAGACCTTAATGGCATCTAATGGACTTGAATCTTGCATAAATGAACCAACTAGAATTACGTCCACTTCTAAAACGTGCATTGATCATATTTTTGCAAGGCTGGATATGAGAGTAAATCTCGATCTTTCAAGTTCTATATCTGATATGAAGATCTCTGATCATTGCATGACGTGTCTTTTTTTCAACTTTACAGAACCATTAAATCAAGTTTCTAACCAATCTTCTTATAAGCAAATCAAGACAACAAATTTTGAGCGCCTTAATTCTTTATTGTTGTATGAAAATTGGGCTGATTTAGATACTGAATCTGACCCTTCTATTGCTTTTGACAATTTTCTTAATTTATTAAATGGTTATTACATTCAAAGTTCAGAAGCAGTAGTAAACCGTAAGAAAAAGCTAATTAAATTAAAACCTTGGATGTCTGGTTTCTTGCTTAATAAAATCAAAAAAAAATTGTCTAAGGGTAAAGTGTAGGAGACATCCCAACAATGTTTTTCTCCGAAATAAATATGAACAACTATGTAAGGAGGTAAGTCTCGAAGTTCCAATTTGCAAGGAAAATTACTATATTAATAAGTTTCATGTAGCCAAAGGAAATTCAAAAAACGAATGGGGAATAGTTAATGAATTATTCAATAAACATACAATTTTTGAAGTTCCTCGTACTATATATATTTTGATGACTCCTATATTGTTGATCATTCAAACATGGCTAAGATTTTCAATGAATATTTTACTAATATACCTACCAAGACTCTAATTGATGCAGGGATTCACAATTCTACATATACACATAATAATTTCTTTAATGATGTTAGCCTAAGCGACAGTTTTTTCTTTACGCCTATTTCTTCTTTTGAAGTTTATAAAATCATAAAAGGGCTGAATAACTCTCGCTCCAAAACAATGAATAGTTTTTCCAATGATTTTATCAAAAAAATTGGCCTCAACATTGTTGATATCTTGACTAACTTATTTAATAAAAGTATCTCTCTTGGAAAGTTTCCAGTTGCTTTGAAATCAGCCGAAGTGATACCTATTTTCAAAAAAGGTGATAAAAATTCAATAAGAAATTACAGACCTATCTCCCTTCTCTCTGTTTTTTCAAAAATATTTGAGAAAGTCGTCAAATCGAGAATCGTATCTTACCTTGAAAGTATTTCTTTCTTTAGCTGTTATCAATTTGGTTTTAGAGCCGAAAAATCAACTGAAGACGCCTTGCTTAGTTTTTGCTCGATTGTTTATGATAGCTTAAATACAAAAAAATTCACTGCTGCATGAGATACTTTTGATTAAATTGGAAAAAGCTGGTTTCAGAGGCAATATTCTGGATTGGTTTTCCTCTTTTCTTAAAAACAGAATGCAAATGGTGAGAGTAGGAAATCAGTACAGTGATAGCTGTATTGTTAACATTGGAGTGCCTCAGGGATCAGTTCTTGGACCGATTTTATTCCTTATTTACATAAATTCTCTTTTTAGCTTGAACTTAAAGGGCAAAAAAACTGGCTTCGCTGATGATGTAGCATTGATTTATTCCAGTGTGTCGTTGTTAGATATGATATCTGATATTAATCACGATTTAGATTTGTTGAGACATTGGTTTGCAATGCATAAACTTGTTGTTAGCGATAAGACAAAAATAATGTTCTTTAATTTACCCGTTTTGGAAACTTATCCCCCCTTGTTGATTCTGCATAGTAGCGATTGTAAATACTCAACTTTAAACTGTTCTCCCGGTGCTGTTTCTGATTCCAATGTTGCTAATGTGGGATGTGCTTCAAATTGTTTCCGTATTGATCAAGTATCTGAGTATAGATATCTTGGATTAATAGTTGACAACAAAATGAACTGGCAAGCGCATACATTGTGTCTAAAGAAGTATTTACTTTCTACTACTTATGTAATGTTTCACTTAAGAAAACTATGCGGTAGAAGACTCCTCGAAACTGTCTACTATGGTCTTGTACAATCCAAACTTGAATATGGTTTAGTTTGCTGGGGTGGTACTTTGAAAAACTATTTGCAACCCTTACTAGTAACTCAAAAACGAATCCTACGTACTATTTGGATGAAAGGAAGGTTTGAACACAGCTTTTCCTTATTTTTAGGATCACGCATACTCCCATTAAAGCATCTTTACTTTTACAAAGTTTTAAAAATATTCTTCTTAAGAAGTGGCTATCTTTTTAATCGTTATATGAGTTCTGATTATTCTTTACGTAGTAGTGAAAAAAATCTTGCATTCGTTCCACCGCACCGAACTCAACATTTCTTGAGCTTTTATACATCCGTTGCTCCACGACTTTATAACACCTTACCACTTGATATTCGTTGCATTCGCTCAAAATACTCATTTTGCAGGAAGGTTAAGAATTGGCTTTTTAATTTTGATTTAAATGAAATTAATGACATTTTAAAAGTTTTAACTTGAAATTTGTATCCTAATGTATTGCTTAAGCTTTTGTAATGTCTTGTTTCTTTTTTTTGAGTTATATTTACCATGGGGTAAGCCTTGACGTGGCGGAGCGGCTTACGGTAACTACTACTGCGATGCTTAGAGCTATGCGATCGCGAAACTTGTTTTCGCAGCAGGGCCTCCCATGGTCGACAGGTCGAAGCGGAGTAGGCTGTTACTACTAATTACCCCACAACGAAGGAGTGTTCCCACCAAGGCACTTCCCACGAGGGACGGCAGCGGATGAATTTCTTTTTGGAATGAACGGTGGCGTCCTCAGTTCCAGTTAGGTCGAACTACTTGGTGAACACCTTTACGGGCTACTTCGACATATTTGAAGCTCAGGTCGTAAAAGGAGCGGTTTTCCGGCTTTTGTACTTGGAGTCACATCAAGTACCTGGTACTCCAGGTTGGGGGTTGTACGTCGGGGTGACTTCCCGGCTACATAGAAAAAATCTAGTTACGAACCATCAACAGGCCTCGGAAACGGACGGATACACTGATGACGACCCAAGCAAACGTATAAAGGACAACGAATTTCGGATATGCACGTGGAATGTTAGGTCCCTTAATGGACTGCGTGCTGCCGAACAACTAGCGGAGACCCTCAACTGCTACAAAGCAGATATTACCGCTATCCAGGAAATGCGATTGGATGGACCGGGCGAAAAGAAGATGAATAACTGCGACATCTACTATGGGGATTGCTACCGGGAACAGCGACTCTTTGGATGCGGATTCGTCGTGGGAAGCAGACTCAGGCAAAAAGTCTTGAGCTCCAAATGCGTAAGCGAACGCATCACGACGATCCGAATCAAGGCTAAATTCGGCAACATTAGCTTAATATGCGCGCATGCCCCCACAGAAGAGAAAAAGGACGACACCAAAGACGAATTCTACGAGCTCCTCGACAAGACATATGAGCAATGTCCTAGCTATGACATGAAAATTGTCCTCGGCGATTTTAACGCAAAGCTGGGAAAAGAAGGCATCTTTGGAAGAACAGTCGGAAAGCACAGCCTGCACGACACCACTTCCGACAACGGATTCAGGCTGATCGATTTTGCTGCGGGGCGAAATGTTGTGGTAGCAAGCACCTGGTTCCCACATCTCAACATCCACAAAGGTACATGGAGATCTCCTGATCAATCAACCGTCAACCAGATTGATCACATTGCGATCGACGGGAGGCACTTTTCCAGCATTCAAGATGTTCGAACTTTCCGAGGAGCCAACATCGACTCGGACCACTACCTCGTCGTAGCCAAGGCAGTGCTACGAATATCCCGACAACGGGCAAAACAAAGGAATGCTGCAAGAAAATTCGACGTCGGACGGCTACAATCGCAAGAGATCGCCAGATCCTTCTCTGATCGAGTGACAAGTAACCTCTTAAGGAGTCCTATGCCGCCAACATCAAGTATCGAAGACCAGTGGCAACATTGCCAGAATGCAGTTAGAGATGCCGCCTCTAATGTGCTGGGTTTCACACAGCCACCAAAACGAAACCCCTGGTTTGACGAAGAATGCAGGCAGGCCCATGCAGCCAAGCAGGAGGCATACAAAGCGGCGCTGCAAAGAAGGACAAGAGCTGCTCGTGAGCTCTACGAGCAAAAGAGGAGAGAAGAACGCCGGCTTCTCAGGAGAAAAAAGAGAGAGCATGAGAAGCGTCAGATCGAAGATGTTGAGAGAGCTAACAGCAGGAATGAAGTTCGGAGGTTTTATCGGAAGGTAAAACAGCTGGCTCAAGGTCATCGAACAAGAACCGAAGCCTGCAGAGATCAACAAGGGAACATCATAGTAGAACCGCAGTCAGTGCTGGGGATTTGGAAAGACCACTTCTGTAGACTGTATAACGGCGACGACGAACAAAACCCCGCCGTCAGACAGGAGCCTTTTATCATACACGATGACAGCCAACAATTCCGTGAACCCGACCTAGAAGAAGTGAAAACAGCAATATCGCTGAAATCCAACAAAGCCGCAGGAGCAGATGGTCTAGCTGCCGAGCTGTTCAAAGCCGCAGGCGACGAGCTAGATAGGAGCATGCACCAAATCATCTGTAAGATATGGTCGGAGGAATGCATGCCCGATGAATGGAACCTCAGCATTGTTTGCCCGATCCTGAAAAAAGGAGATCCTCTAAACTGCACCAACTACAGAGGAATAAGTCTGCTTAACATCGCCTACAAGATCCTCTCTGCCATAATATGTGAACGTCTGAAGCCTTTCGTCAACAATCTGATTGGTCCTTATCAATGTGGCTTCAGGCCAGGAACGTCTACCATCGACCAAATTTTCACGTTGCGGCAGATCCTGGAAAAAACCTATGAACTCCAAATCGATACCCACCACCTCTTCATTGATTTTAAGGCCGCGTATGACAGCATCTACAGAGACGAACTGTATAAAGCTATGTCTAGCTTTGGCATCCCTGCCAAGCTCGTTCGCTTGTGCAAAATGACGATGGAGAACTCACGCTGCTCTATCAAGGTTGGCAATGAGCTTACGGAATCATTCGACGTCAAAAAAGGATTCAGACAAGGCGATGCACTGTCGTGCGATTTCTTTAACATCGTTCTTGAGAAGATAGTCCAAAACTCCACCGTCAACACCAGAGGCACTATCATCTATAAATCTGTTCAACTTCTCGCGTACGCCGACGATATTGATATAACGGGAAGAACACAGCGTGATGTCAATGGCGCCTTAGTGAGGATTGAGACAGAAGCGGCAAAAATGGGTTTAGCGGTAAATGAGGGAAAAACGAAGTACATGCTGTCTACGAGTAAGGACACCCAACATCGACGGCTCGGACAGAACGTCACAATAGACGCATACAACCTCGAGGTAGTTAAGGAGTTTGTCTACCTAGGCTCCGCTATCAACACGGACAATAACACCAGCGCTGAGATAAGACGAAGAATTGCTCTTGCTAATCGCTGTTTCTTTGGGCTAAGAAAGCAACTGAGTGGAAAAGCCCTCTCTCGAGCAACTAAGGTTAAACTGTACAACACCCTCATCATCCCTGTCCTGCTGTATGGTGCAGAAGCATGGACCCTAACAAAATCGGATGAATGTGCCTTAGGCTGTTTCGAGAGGAAAATTCTTCGGGTCATCTTTGGCCCCTTGTGCATTGATGGGGAATGGAGAAGGAGATACAACAGCGAACTTTACGGGTTGTACAACGACGTGAACTTAGCCAGAAGGGTCAAGGTCCAGAGACTCAGATGGCTCGGTCATTTAGAGCGCATGGACACCAATGCTCCGGCCCGGAAAGTCTTCGACACTATTCCCGAGAGACGCAGAAGGAGAGGAAGACCGCGACTCAGGTGGCGCACACAAGTGGAAGAGGACCTCAATCAACTTGGAGTGCAAAACTGGAGACAGCTAGCTAGGGACCGAGCTGGCTGGCGGAGACTGTTGATTGAGGCCCAAGTCCACAACGGACTGTAGCGCCACCTTAAGTAAGTAAGTATTTTTGATGTACATATGTATTTTATTTTTATTTTTTTATTTTTCTTTTTTTCTAAATTTGATCCGATTTTCTATTCCGACACTTAAACCCCACAATAAGTTTTGGATGTGTATTATTATTTACCAAGTAAAAAATTGTAATATCTTTAGCGAGATACTTTCGCCACTTGTCTTTAAATTTTTAAAATAAATAAATAAATAAATAAATAAATAAATAAATATGATGCGATTTCGTCAATATTGGCAACGCAAACAGAGATTGTGCATGGGGGTTGCTTTTATTATTGTAGTGTAGTTTCAAAGGCGATGAGCAATGATCGTTATCAGTTGTGAACAAAGAAAAAGAATAAAGAAAAGAGCAAAAGAACGTACGTCTTTTCTCTTTCCTTCCTTTAAGTTTCTTATTGTCATCTATTTCTACTGTCTGTCTAAGAATAAATGTGTACTGATAAGGAAATTATGCTGAGTTTCCCTACTCATTATTAGATATACTCTGGCCTATGGCCATTCTTAAAATCATATAAGATAATGGCAGGTATTAATAGCTTTGTAAAGAGCAACTTTTGTTTTTAAAATGGCAAGAGCAGCACCCAGCACTAGTGCTAGATCACATGAAAAGCCGCGTGTATCTACAACGAAAGATTGAGAAAGAACTGTGGATGGTGATCAGTAGAGTTTTGGGAAATGATCAAAGAGAAATTCAGGACTCATTTGAATTTTAAGTTCATATTTTTCCAATTCGACAAGCTTGCAACCAATATTTTGTCGTGTAACACTGCTTTGTTGAAAAACTGACAGTTCGTTCACTGAAATTTTAGTCGTTTTGGTGTGAAAATAAAAATTAAAGGCAGATTCGAAACTGATTTGACCTGAGTCCCAAATTTAGTTTTTTTTCAGACTTCGAAAAGGAAATGTGTTCAACCTTCCGTTACCTCATTACTTGAACCGTTTAAACGTATATCGTCCGTTGTTCTGTCCGAAGGTACCTCCAGCATGATGTTGTCGAATCAACCTTACTGCGTGTTCAGGTCTAAATCAAAAACTGAACAAAAACTTATATTTCAAGCAATCAAATAACTTAAATTCTTAATCAGTAATTATATTATTTTATTACTTAAAATTATCACTTATCCAAACTATTGCAATCGAATGTTGCTGAATCTGCATGAGTCCCTGAACCTGTACCTACCTAAATCACGACATGGTGTTTGGATTCCGACTCCAAGCACCACTTAATTCTATTTGACCCAACTTTTTTCATAAAGTTTCTTTCAGTTGGAAAACGACATGTGGGTATAACATTTCAACAAATTTATACATCTCTTTTATGAGTGCCTCCTGAAACATTAATGGAAATCTTTTGACAAGGTAAAAAGTAAAATTAAACTTAATAAGTGTCAGTTGGAAGAATTTTAGATGCGATTATGAAAGTAAACAATTTTCATTAGTATGAAATTCATCCGTATATAGCCCGAAATAAGGTTGGAATATTTTCGTTGCAGTTCACAACTTACAGTTCCTACAAAATGTGTATAACAAGAGTCTTTTAATATTAAACGAAGGGATTAAGACCTCTCACAAAACTATATATTATTAAGCAAATCTACTTATTTAAGGCAATAAATTATTTTACTTTGAGCAACAAAAACGTTTCAAACACATCACAGGAATAAAAAGGCGTGATTGTTTTGAAGTGTACCTCCAATGAATGCTTTATTTTCTTGTATATGAATTTCTTCATATTGGCCAGGTCGGGGGGACGAAAATGACTCTACTACGATATTTCCTTGTTCGTCTGAACCATATGATGTTCTTTTTACCTTCTGGTAAGACTTCCAAACCTACTGTAGCACCCCTCTATTTCGTGTTGCTTTTTCTTCTGCTGAGAAGCCGAGTTTCCTTTCATTTGTAGAGCTAATTGTATGCCAAATGCTTTGGTCATTTTCTGCGGCACCGCTTGTAAGCTTTCTGTTTAGTTATATGTGCCTGCTGGCATTCAACATCAAACCAGGCAATCTCTTGCTATTGTAGTCGTCTGGCGTTGAACTTTCTCACATTATTCACATCCATAATACTGGAGGAATGTCTCTCATCGATCAATCTGGTTGACGGTAGATCAATCTAGAGATTATCATGTCCCTTTTTGAAGGGATGACAACATTTTGCCCCGCAGCAAAATCGATTAGCCTGAAGTGTTTTCGGACGTGTTGCCATGCAGGCTATGCTTTCCTGTATGTTTTCAAAGATATCTTCTTCGCCCGGCTTTGCATTAAAATCACCTAGGACAATTTTAATACCGTTGCTAGGGATTTGCTCGTAGGTTTTTTCGAGGAGCCCGTATTCAAATGCGCGCTGTTGGCAGTCGCCCTTAGTAGATAACATAGGTCTTCGATTTTCTTTTGCCCGGACCTTCCCATTTAATTTCTTGGATGGCAGTTATATCTGCCTTATAGCAATCGCGGCTTGGGCCTGCAAAATGAATCCACTCCACTCCACAAAAGATATAAGTCACATGCGGTGCTGTTCGTTCATAGTAGAAATAAACCTCCCAAACTGCAATAATAATCAGGCTCCACCTATTCACCAAGCAGTACAAATCATAAGACATATACTAGTTACCAGCCGCAACGAAACAGAAACAAACCATAGCTAACCGAATCGAACCAGAAGCAAGCTAGTTGTTAACCTGATTCATGCAAACATCAATCAGTTGCCAATCAACCACCGACCAGGCAACATGTCTAACCTTCAAACTATATAGTGGCTTGAAAAACGAGAACCTCTTCTTCGATTGGGAATCTGTGCTCGTTGTCTTCTGTATCGGCAAAAATATACAATCATTCCTATGATGATCGTCAGCAGCAAGTAGTTCAAGCCGTAGTGATGGTAATCATGAATGTTCAAGGGCGGAATCTCAGATGCCGTCATTTCTCTCTTCATCTCTTGAATTTCCTGCGAAAGATTCAAAATTTATAATTTATATCTGTTCTTACCGACCCTGGAGAATAAAGGTCATTTCGAAATTCGTGGTTCTCAATCCAATTGCTTAGCCTTGCACTTGGGATGAAAGATTTTGATGTTACAGACTTAAGATTCGAGTTACCATTTATTAGCAGTGTACCAATCTTAAGGGTGCACATGTCTTTAAACTCAATTATTTCGTTTCCTGCTAGGGTCACGCTTTTTGTTTGGCTATTGCAAATCAGGAGGCCGGTAACATTATTGATTAACGAAAATAACCAGTTGTTTGTTTGCCTTAAAGCATACCAATGATCACGTGGAATTATTTCATTTACATTACATATGTGCAAGGCGTTGTCTTCGTGGTTCAATAGAGCCATTTCACAAACTTGTTGGTTCTTGAAATGAATTCTTGTAGGCACGATTTGTCTGCACAAATAGTTGCTTGTGGCTATGGACTTACAAGATGTAAACTCAAAGTCAGTTAGTCCGAAATATTTATCTCTCGCTAATGTGACTGCAAGGTACGGGGTTGCTGTATCTACTAGTAAGCTCATGTTGTTGTGAATAATAGGCAATGGAATGAGCTTGAATATCTGGAATTCTTGATCATCCGTTAAAGGAATTAACATCTCAAAAACGATTGTTCCAGAAAGTGTCCGCCCTTTGACTGTCATTATCTGGAACATTTCTAAGACCGAAACATTAGGCAACCTCAGCGACGATGGCAGATTCCCATGAATAAGCTGCAGTTGATTACTTAATTGCTTCGGTGTGATGAGCTGAGGGTTAATTTTTGCATGATTCAAATCGAGTATAACATCTAAAAGAATATCTTGAGTACGTTGAAAATTATTCAGCATCATAGTCAAATACGTGGTGAGGGACATAAAGTGTTGATTTTGTTTTATTTCGTCTTGCTCTAGTCCAATCGTATTAAATGTGTTTGCTAGGTAGGTATTTAATCTTTCAAAATCATTTCTAACATCTATTGTGTTACGTCTCAATATATTCGAAGTCAAATCTGCAATGGAACTCTGTTTTTTTAATGAGGGATGATAGGTGCTGTTCTTGCTTATTTGCCAGGTCTATTTGATTTTGAATATGTTGGGCATCTTCTTGGTCAAGTACACCGAAAAGGCTATGCGCAACGCTTCCTACAAAATCGAATGGAGATCTACGATGTCGCATATGCGCTTGGCTTGTCATGTTGAAACCATTGATAAACTCGTTGTTTTGTTCAATGCTTGTTATTCTTTGTTGAAGAATATCGATTGTCGCATGGCAATAATAAATTGTTTGCGATTTATCAGCTAAGCAAGTTCTTTCCAATTCTTTTAAATACCTCTTGGTTTCAGTTAGTTCAAGCCAGTAGTTAGTGAGATTGTAATAAACATATAGACTCCAAAAATTGTCTACTGTTCGCACAGTTCCGACATCTTCAAAATAGATTCCGATTGCATTATCCAAACCACTTATCACAATGTGATTGTCTGCGGCTGTCGCACTGATTGGTAATACCAAAAATGTAAGGAGGAATGTCATCAACATAAGTCCTTTTCTTATATCTCCACGTTTAATTTTTGTAGATGGATTTTGCTCAGATGTCAAAAGTGAATTGTCCACCTGCTGGATTGCGGGAGTCGCATTGTCCGCTTCCTCTATTGGTAAAGGACATAAATTATGAATCGCTCGTTGCAGGACACCCCCGTGGGTCTTAATGTTAGCAACCCGTACAAAACCGTCACTTCCCTTTATAACGTCGACTACACGTCCGAGTTTCCATCTTGATGGAGGCATGTTGGATTCTTTCAACAATACTAGGGTGTTTGGCTTAACGTTTTGAGATTCAGTCTTCCATTTTGCGCGTTGTTGTAGGAGATGTAAATACTCATTGGACCATCTTTTCCAAAATGACTGTTGGACATGTTGGATTTGTTTAAACTTATTCAGAGAGCTTAATTCTAAGGCCACAAGCCATAACCGCTTAAGTCTATTTTTCATACTTTTCAGGAGAGCAGTTTAAAGTTTCAAAAATTCACTGGGATTAGAAAACTTGTTATATTTTAATTTTTTGAATGCAAAAAAATAGAAGGGGTACTCTTTTATCCTGTGTGAAGAGTAAATAACTATTCGATTTTTTTTTTAAGAGTTATTTCAGAAAATAACACTTAAGCTCTTATGGCTTATTGCGAATTAAAAAAAAAAAATTGCATATCTGCAGTTAAGTTGTTTTGCTATGTATATTTTTTTCAAACAAATTTCTTAAATTGAGTTATAGCCTTTTCCCACCGACATAATTTAGCTTATTTGATTTATAAATCAAGAAAGCGTTCCCACTGAACTTTTTACTTAATTTAGCTTGACATTTATCACAATCTTGACATTTTTTTGAATTTTTCAATAAAATATATCAATATATGACACAAAATTTGAATTTTGACTGTCAAAAAGAAAAAAAAAATGAATTAAAAATGAATTTTATTCATTACTTCAGCATGAAATCATTCAGCCTGGAATCATCGAGGTGATTTATACCTAATTAAAAAATAAACAAGCTAAATCAAGTAATTTCAAATGATTGAAAATGTATGGCAAATCATGAAATAAATTATGTGTTTTAGCTAAATCAAGTTGTTTTAGCTAAATCACGTTGGTGGGAATAGGCTATTAGGCTGTTATGGTACTTTAAAGTTTAATAACTTATTTGTCTATATGCAGCTAGGCCGTTTTGCCTTCAGTGAAATGTCGCGATAAAAGAGTTTATGCCGAGTTAAGCTTTTTTAAACCAGTGTTTTAAGCAATGAACACCATGATTTTAAGATACAGTCAATGCATTTAAAATAAAGGTTAAATTGTTTTGATCACATTAGGATCGACGGGAGGCACTTGTCCAGCATTCTAGATGTTCGAACTTTCCGAGGAGCCAACTTCGACTCGGAACACTACCTCGTCGTAGCCAAGGTAGTGCTACGAATATCCCGACAACGGCCAAAACAAAGAAATGCTGCAAGAAAATTCGACGTCGGATGGCTACAATCGCAAGAGATCGCAAGATCCTTCTCTGATCGAGTGTCAAGTAACCTCTTAAGGAGTCCTATGCCGCCAACATCAAGTATCGAAGACCAGTGGCAACATTGCCAGAATGCAGTAAGCGATGCCGCCTCTAATGTGCTGGGTTTCACACAGCCACCAAAACGAAGCCCCTGGTTTGGCGAAGAATGCAGGCAGGCCCATGCAGCCAAGCAGGAGGCATACAAAGCTGCAAAGAAGGACAAGAGCTGCTCGTGAGCTCTACGAGCAAAAGAGGAGAGAAGAACGCCGGCTTCTCAGGAGGAAAAAGAGAGTGCATGAGGAGCGTCAGATCGAAGATGTTGAGAGAGCTAACAGCAGGAATGAAGTTCGAAGGTTTTATCGGAAGGTAAAACAGCTGGCTCAAGGTCATCGAGCAAGAACCGATGCATGCAGAGATCAACAAGGGAACATCATAGTAGAACCGCAGTCAGTGCTGGGGATTTGGAAAGACCTCTTCTCTAGACTGTATAACGGCGACGACGAACAGAACCCCGCCGTCAGACAGGAGCCTTTTATCATACACGATGACAGCCAACAATTCCGTGAACCTGACCTAGAAGAAGTGAAAACAGCAATATCACGGCTGAAATCCAACAAAGCCGCTGGAGCAGATGGTCTAGCTGCCGAGCTGTTCAAAGCCGCAGGTGACGAGCTAGATAGGAGCATGCACCAAAGGAGGAATGCATGCCCGATGAATGGAACCTCAACATTGTTTCCCCGATCCTGAAAAAGGGAGATCCTCTAAACTGCGCCAACTACAGAGGAATCAGTCTGCTTAACATCGCCTACAAGATCCTCTCTGCCGTAATATGTGAACGTCTGAAGCCTTTCTTCAACAATCTGATTGGTCCTTATCAATGTGGCTTCAGGCCAGGAAAGTCTACCATCGACCAAATTTTCACTTTGCGACAGATCCTGGAAAAAACCTATGAACTCCAAATCGATACCCACCACCTCTTCATTGATTTTAAGGCCGCGTATGAAAGCATCTACAGAGACGAACTGTATAAAGCTATGTCTAGTTTTGGCATCCCTGCCAAGCTCGTTCGCTTGTGCAAAATGACGATGGAGAACTCACGCTGCTCTATCAAGGTTGGCAATGAGCTTACGGAATCATTCGACGTCAAAAAAGGATTCAGACAAGGCGATGCACTGTCGTGCGATTTCTTTAACATCGTTCTTGAGAAGATAGTACAAGACTCCACCGTCAACACAAGAGGCACCATCTTCTATAAATCTGTTCAACTTCTTGCGTACGCCGACGATATTGATGTAATGGGAAGAACACAGCGTGATGTCAATGGCGCCTTTGTGAGAATTGAGACAGAAGCGGCAAAAATGGGTTTAGCAGTAAATGAGGGAAAAACGAAGTACATGCTGTCTTCGAGTAAGGACACCCAACATCGACGGCTCGGACAGAACGTCACAATAGACGCATACAACTTCGAGGTAGTTAAGGAGTTTGTCTACCTAGGCTCCGCTATCAACACGGGCAATAACACCAGCGCAGAGATAAGACGAAGAATTACTCTTGCTAATCGCTGTTTCTTTGGGCTAAGGAAGCAACTGAGTTGAAAAGCCCTATCTCGAGCAACTAATGTAAAACTGTACAACACCCTCATCATCCCTGTCCTGCTATATGGTGCAGAAGCATGGACCCTAACATGGCCTTAGGCTGCTTCGAGAGAAAAATTCTTCGGGTAATTTTTGGCCCCTTGTGTATTGATGGGGAATGGAGAAGGAGATACAACAGCGAACTTTACGGGTTGTACAACGACGTGAACCTAGCCAGAAGGGTCAAGGTCCAGAGACTCAGAAGGCTCGGTCATTTAGAGCGCATGGACACCAATGCTCCGGCCCGGAAAGCCTTCGACACTATTCCCGAGGGACGCAGAAGGAGAGGAAGACCGCGGCTCAGGTGGCGCACACAAGTGGAAGAGGACCTCAATAAACTTGGAGTGCAAAACTGGAGACAGCTGTCTAGGGACTGAGCTGACTTGCGGAGACTGTTGTTAGAGGCCCAAGTCCACACCGGACTACAGTCCACCTTAAGTAAGTAAGTATTTATACCTAAAACATCTTGTTAAAATATAATGTAAATGTATATCATATCACACATCATTAGAATTATAATAGAAAACCATTAACTAACCTTTAGCTTCGGCACGTTCTGCGAGTTTCTTCGCCAATTTTTCCATTTGCAATGCTCTGCTCGACATTTTATTCTAAGTTTTTTTTTTCAATTCACACACTTTTATTTTTACAATCACTTTTTAAATAAATAACTCACTTTTAAATGTTTCACTATTTGTTTTGTTTGGATGCGACCGGTCACAACAAGCCTAAATCAAGTTATGACTCATCTCCCCACGATTTTGAATTTAATTTATTCGAGACAGAAAAACCTATGTCTACTTAGATTCGCGATTTTTCAAATTCAAATACGGAATAACAGCCTAACTCGAGGTATTATTTTGAAATTACTAGAATGGAGGATGCCATAACAACCTATCTTAAGTTAGGTGCACTAAAAATCTAAAATTTAATTTTCCATAGTAGCCTAACTCAAGTTAGGAAAATAATTTTTTTATTTTGCATTGAAGAATAACAGCCTAACTTGAGTTAAGAAATAGAAAAAAATACAATTTTTAAATATGGGAAGACAAAAACTTTCCTAACTCAACTTATGATTCTATGGCAATTTTTTTTTTTTATCTAGATCATAGTAGTTTATCTTGAGATAGGTTTTTATGGCAAATCTAAATATTTATACTTAAAAAACTTAACTTAAGTTATGAAACCGCCGTTATGAAAAATCATATTCATAAATCATAAGTCTTTTTGGCTTATGACATTTTTAAAAAAACTGACTTAACCTGTTAGGTTTTTAGTTTATAACTGTCGTTTAAGAAAAGATACAGATCTGAAATTTTGAGTGGCGATAGAGTTTAATTTTCTTAACACGGCTACATCAATAAGTCATTTACGACCTAACTCGACTTAAGCGGTTATGGATTCTGACCACAGAATTTTTTGTCAGTGATATCGGGTTCAGCTATTGAAAGAAGTGGTGCTCCTACTAAGAAATGTCCGGGAGTAAGAGCTTCTAAATCGTTGGGATCCGACGTGAGCGGTGTTATTGGTCTCGAATTGAGCATAGCTTCGATCTGAATTGTGATTGTAGTGAGTTCCTCATATGTTAAGGACGCTTCTACAAGATGACGAACCAACAAGTTCTTGGCTGACTTTACCGCAGATTCCCAGAGACCACCAAAATGCGGTGAACGGGGTGGAATAAACCTCCAGTTAATTCCCACTTGAACGCAAGAAGATTGAATAGCCCCTTCCATTTTCTTTGAGTGCATTACTTCTTTCAGTTCTTTCAGTTGGTTATTGGCACCAACGAAATTAGTCGCATTATCGCAAAAAATAGTGTGACATAATCCTCGCCTGCCAATGAATCTCTTGAGACAATTTATAAACGCTTCAGTGGAGAGATCTCCAACAACCCCAATATGGATTGCCTTTGTAGAAAAACACACAAAAATTGCTAAGTAAGATTTGGTAGGTGTCTTACCTCTAACCTTATAATGGGATTTTATGGGCCCTGCGAAGTCCACTCCTGTAAAATAAAATGGGCGAGATGGCGTTACTCTTTCAAATGGTAGGTTGCCCATCAGCTGGGTGATGGATTTAGGTGTAGATTTCGCACAAATTATGCACCTTCTAATAACTGATTTTGCCTCTCTACCGACGCTTAATATCCAATACTGCTGTCGCGAGATTGCTACTAGTGCTCTATGAGATACATGTAAATTTGTTTTATGAAGATGTTCTAAAATAAGTCTTGTGACAATATTATTTTTTGGAAGAAGGATTTGATTTTTTGCATCCGGAAGTAGAATATAATGAACCAACCTACCTCCCACACGAATCAGATTAAGTTTTTTGTCAAAATATGGTGTTAAAGGTGATAAACTTGACTTGGTACTCACACCTTGATGATTTTTCAGAGCCTTGTACTCATCTGGAAACGCAGCACGTTGAGTGTACATTAGGAGGAAGGAGGTTCCGTCTCTTAGTTCATCAGCGGAAAGCAAACCAGATCTTCTTAGTAGATAAGAAAGAATTTTTGTGATTTATATGATTAATTATGTCTTCGTTATTACTTGCAGTAAGCAACGCCGTCTTGATCTTCTTTAATTCAGGTACTACCTGTGGAATGGTGTACTTACTTTCTTCGCAATAACATTCATCCAATTTTAGAAATGCCGGTCCTTCGAACCATTGCGATAAAGATGAAAGGTTGGCAAGAGTGCATCCTCTCGTTATTAAGTCAGCTGGGTTTATTTCTCCCTTTATATGTTTCCATTGTAAAATTTGGGTTTCAGCTTGGATTTTTGCTACCCTATTTGCAACGAAAGTGTCCCATACATAAGAAGGTGAGTTTATCCAAGCAAGTACAGTTGTAGAGTCTGTATAATATGTTATTTTTTGAATATATTTGTTAAACGTTTGAAGTATACTTTTGACAAGCTCAACCAAAATTTCTGCTGCTTGAAGTTCAAGGCGAGCTATTGTAGTGGTTTTAATTGGAGCTATACGAGATTTTGAACATAGTAATTTGCTAAATATGTTACCTGAATCGTCTTTACATCTTACGTACACACATGCTCCAAGTGCAGACAAGGCGTGTAGTTCGGTTCTTATCGGGTTCGGACACATTACAAATCTAGGTATGCTGATGTTTTCAAGGTCAAAAAATTGATGAATGTAATCCTTCCACTTTCTTGCCAGATCCATGGGAAGCTCGTCATCCCATGAGAAATTCGTCTTCCACAAATCTTGTACAAAAAGCTTTCCAAGCATTATGGCTGGACTCAATAAGCCTAAGGGATCAAAAAGACGTGCAAGATCTGATAGTACAGTTCTGCGTGTGACCGTCGCTTGCGCTTCTGATGTTTTAAATTTGTCAGAGTTAAATCCAAATTCAAAATGATCTATAGTTGGATTCCAAATTAATCCCAAGGTTTTAATAACATCAGATTGATGAAATCTTACTAGCCTTTCTTTGTGTTCATCAGGAATATTCTCTAATATAGTGTTATCATTGGAACAAAATTTTCTTAACTCGAATTTACCTTTTTCTAGGAGGGCTGTTATATCTTCAAGCAATTCTCTGGCTTCCAAAACTGTGTCTGCTCCAGCAAGTAAATCGTCAACGTAGATGTTTTGACTTATGGTTTGCGATGCTTTTGGCTGAACCTTTTCATAATTTTGTGCATGTTGAATAAGACATTTTGTTGCGAGGTATGGGGCAGAAGCGGAGCCGTAAGTTAATGTGTTAAGTTTGTAAATCTTCAGAGGTTGATTGCTGTCAGTTCTCCAAAGAATGAGTTGAAAGGTTCTGTCTTCTGGTCGGACCAAAATCTGTCGATACATTTTACTGATATCAGCTGTAAACGCATACCTTTCTAGTCTGAAACGAATGATAATTGAAAACAAATCAGGTTGAACTGTTGGTCCGATTCCTAGAATATCGTTAAGTGACATTCCGGAAGATGTTTTTGATGAGCAGTCGAAAACTACTCGTAATGCTGTTGAAGAGCTTTCTGGCTTCAGAACGCAATGATGCGGTATGAAGTAGTGCCCTTGTGGAATTTCGGAACTGTCGATTAGACTCATATGACCCAATTCTTCATATTCCGATAAGAATTGCGTGTATAGTTGACGTAGCTCACTGTTGCTTTGAAGTCGGCGTTCCAGTGAAAGAAACCTTTTGCGTGCCTTTTCAAACGATTCACCGAGGAGCGATGGGTCTTTTTTAAATGGGAGACTTACCATAAATCTTCCATTCGGAAGAATTTTCGTGCTTGCGTTGAAGAAGTCCTCACAATTGCGTTCTTCATTGCTCATGCGCTTTACTGGTGGGTCATGTGTTTCACTCTCCCAGAATCTGCAAACAAAGTCTCTCCATCATTGATGCAGATAGCACTATGGTTTGTTGCTTGTACACCACCCGCAACTATCCATCCTAATTTTGTGTTCCGAAGCATAGGAAAATCAGGACCAATACTTATTTCTCCTGGAAGCAATAAATGGAAGAATAACTCACCGCCAATGAGCAAGTCGATTTTTTGATTGCTCATGAATCCTGGATCTGCCAACTGAACATAGTTTGGCAGATCGCATAATTCGGTGTGAATTTCCTCTGCCTTATAATCTGTTATCTTGGGTAGGATAATTGCTTCAATGTTGGCTTGAAAATTTGTATTTTTTGATACAAATGAAAGTTGGACGGCAAATTGTGATGCCGTTCCGTGACCTCCTATTCCGCTTATGGCAGTTTCTGAGCGATGTTTCGGAATACCTAATGCATGTGCAAATGCTGCCGTTACGAAATGGATCTGTGACCCAGAATCTAATAACGCACGGCAAGGAAGCAATGTTCCACAAGCTGATCGTACGTTAATTAATGCAGTGGCAAGATATACTTGTCGTTGTTTTGACTTTGAAATACTTGCTGCATTGGACGAATGACCTTCCTGCTTCTGCTGCTGATTAAATCTAGAAAGAGAAGATGATGGTGAGTTAATATGCACAGCTTCCCCGCCCTTGACTACTTGCTGCTGTTGACCATCTGTGGAAGAGATTTTGTTGTTTGAATCATTAATTTTTGGTTTAAATTTACTATTTTCTTTCTTATAGTGCAACAACGTATTATGCTTGCCATTGCAATGGTAACATCCCCTTGAGTGACACGCATTTTGAGAGTGTCACGATCTTAGACATTTACGACAGAGTCCCAATCGTTGAACTGATTTTTCGCGATCAGCTTCTGAAAGAGATAAAAATTGTTTACACTTATATACTACACATAACGCATCCATTGGAATTAATTGCTATGGCAGTTGTTTTCCTCTTCTCGTCTGGAGTTGTGATGGTTTCAAGCGTTTGAAACCTAGCCTCAATGAATTTTAGTAAAGTTGATAAGGGAGGACTACATTTTGGATCGTCCAAAGACTGTTCGAAAAGCGTCCTGCTCTCCTTGTCAACCTTCTTCAGAATGATGTGGACGACGACGGGGTCCCAGTCATTTGCCGGATATCCTAGGTTGATCAGGGCCTGAATTCCCTCTTTTGTGAGGTCATGTAATTTTCGCAAGCTGGAAGCAGTTCCTGATGCTGTGTGTTGACCCATCAATTTTTCGAGCTGCGCAGACAAAAGAAGCCGTTTATTGTCATATCTTTCAGTCAGTGTTTTCCATGCAGCTTCAAAATTGCTGTCTGTAGCTGTAAATCCTTGCACTAAGCTTAGTGCTTCCCCTGTCAGATTAGTTTTCAGGAAAAATAGCTTCTGGGCCGGTGATATCGGTTGTTCAAGAATCATTGGTTTGAACAGATCGTAAAATGGACGCCAATTAAGATAATTTCCATCAAATTTTGGCAGCTCGATCTTTGGGAGTTTCAACGATGTATTTGCAATGATATTTCTTGAATCGTTCAAGTTGACGCCTGTTTGCGGTATTCCAGTCAAAAGCAACTCCAACTGTTCTTGAAGATTGAAGTAGACCTTGACATCGTCTTCATTTAATTCATCATCAATTTGTTGGAAAACTAATTTCAGCTGTTCAAAATTGTCCTTTAAATTATTGACCTTTATGTCAAACAGTTGGAAGTTTGAATTAATTAACTCCGGCATACACTTGTTCAACGATAACTGGAAATGTTTTGCCAGTATTTTGTATTTTGCACTTGATCTTGATGACTTCATCTTTCGTTCTTCTGATGCTGCTGCGGATTGTTCTGACTGAGATGCTGGTGGTGGTTTCTCCTTGTTCTCCTTGGCTTGGTCTGCTGATTCCTGCAAGCTGCTTACACGATTGATGATGTCTGATTTCATGTTTTCGTATACCTTCTTGATCTTGTCGTAGTACTCCTTTGTGAAGTACTCGTGGTGACTTTGGTCTGAGTATTGGTCTCGGATTTCAGAGTCATTTGTGTCAAAGAAATCCCACAAATCTTCCAATCTCTCCTTTTTTTGGATGAGCTTTGTCAAAGTCTTTCGACTATTGCTCTCCTTACTGTAGTTGCGGGCAAGATCTAAAATTTCTTGTCCCGTTTTTTCCTGAAGGTCAGATAGCTCTTCTAGTCCTTTAGGATACACATCACTATCACCAATTTTCGACATATTTTTTATTATTATGACGGATGTTTATATTTATACAGATAATTTTTATTTTTGTTTTAAGCGGAGCACTGACAGTGTTGCCAGATCGTGGGTAATTACCCATTTCGTGGGTATTTGAAGTCTAAAAATTAGCATAATTGTGGGTAAATGTCAGCTGAAAGTCTGGCAATACTGAGCACTGATTCTACACTCTTTTCTTTTGTTGTTGTTTTTTAAGCTTCAACTGATCACTGATTCTACTGTATTACACTTCACTACTTCAGGTACACTTAAATTATTTAAGTAGTGTCCTGTCACGGTCGCCAATGAATAATTAGAACTGGAATTTGGTTCAAGATTAAAAGACTTGTTTTCTAGTTGAGTGTTAACAATAGAATGAATTTATTTTAACTTAAATTATGGTCGAGGTGTGTATGAAAATTGAGAACCTGCGACGTGTTCGCATGCTATCGTGGGAACTGCACACTCAGCAAGTCAGTGTGCAGTCGACGACTTATTCAAATTTCGGCTGTGAACCTGTAAAATTAGGCGTTCACATCGCAGGTCTCATTACATTTAACTTGGACAACGGAAATCAAATTAAATAAATAAAAATGAATATGATCTAGTTCATTCGAGTTTGCACACCTGCAATAAAGGAGAACAACCAAGGCGGCTTTTTCAGCAGAAGACAGAATGGAGCTTAATTTATTTTTAATAAAACCATTGCCATTAATAAGAAGTTAATACAAAATTGACTTATAGTTTCTAGTACTCTTAAATTCCAACCCTGGTACCTTACAACATTCCTTAAAAATATCCTCTTAACACTGTGTCTCTTAAGGGCGTCTTGATGATGATAACACCCAAGCCATTCAATCTATGAACACTTCAATATGAATAAGCACATTTTTGTCAGATGAAAAATGATTCCCCAGATAAAAAAGGATAATAAAGGCCACTTTACCTCACCACTCACTCACCACTTGGCAATGTGCTTAGGTACGGTTATATTATTTTTGATTAATTTGTTTTTTTTTTTATATATACAGGGTGATTCACGAGCGTTGTGCCAAAAAGCTAGAGCGTGTAGGTTGAGTTGAGACAAAAAAATCGTATGGGAGGGGGGGGGTCTATTCCCCCCCCCCCGGTTAGCCGGGAGGGGCAATTTTCTGAAAAATTGACTTATTTTGTAAAAAAAAAAAGTTAAAAATCAACGGCTTCGTATACAACACCGTGCTATACCTTTCTGAAAAGCCAAAAATTTCTTCTTTTACTTTGTTTTTAAATTAAATTGTTTTAACGAATCGTTTAAGAAAAAAAAATTTCAAACTCAAAATTTTCAAAAAAAAAAGCAAAAAAAACATCTTTGAACTAATTTTTTTCAAAATTTTATGTAATTAAGTACTGATTTTGCTTAAAACATTCAATGTGTTTGTTAATTTTCAATCGAAAACAGAAAACCGGATGCAAAAATGTCTTTTCGTCTTTGAGAAATTAAGAAAAAACCAAAACCACTTTTTTCTAAAAAAAATCTTTGTTTTTATTTTTACCTATCTGGACTTTAAGTTTAATTTATTAGTTTATTTTATAAATTTAATTTTTTGTAATTGAAGTTTTATGAGGACTCAATAAAGTAGAAAAGTATTTGGATTTTCCCTGGATTAATCATTTTGTTCATTGATAACGTCTGCCATTGACCTTTCACTTTTAAGCTCTCCGTGCTCTCGTCGGCGGATTCTTGAAAACATGCTACGACTTTGGCGCCATCTATTGGGATATCTTTCGAGGTAGAGTCTTTCGGCTTCCCGATCTCGACAACAAGTTAAACCGTAGCAGAAGTTCCTGTCAGCTAACTCTTCTCGAGCGTATGAGTTTGTTATTGTTATGTGTTGATGAGTTAATATTTTAATTGTAAATGGTTGTTTAGTAAATATGCGATGCCTTTTATTTACCTTTAGGTTGTTAATTGTTTTTCATTCAAGAAAAATTGCGGTTTAATTATCTTAAGCGCCTAGCAGGTAGAACCCTTCGCCGGCGAGTGGCCGCGGCCCCAGGTATAGTAAGAAAAAATTGCAGGTCAGTTTTCAGACGTTATCAATGAACAAAATGATTCAATCCAGGGAAAATCCAATACTTTTCTACTTTATTGAGTACTCATAAAACTTCAATTACAAAAAATTAAATTTATAAAATAAACTAATAAATTAAACTAAAAGTCCAGATAGTTAAAAATAAAAACAAAGATTTTTTTTAGAAAAAAGTGGTTTTGGTTTTTTCTTAATTTCTCAAAGACGAAAAGACATTTTTGCATCCGGTTTTCTGTTTTCGATTAAAAATAAACAAACACATTGAATGTTTAAAACAAAATTAGTACTTAATTACATAAAATTTTGAAAAAAAATTAGTTCAAAAATGTTTTTTTTGCTTTTTTTTTGAAAATTTTGAGTTTGAAAATTTTTTTTTCGTAAACGATTCGTTAAAACAATTTAATTTAAAAACAAGGTAAAAGAAGAATTTTTTGGCTTTTCAGAAAGGTATAGCACGGTGTTGTATACGAAGCCGTTGATTTTTAACTCTTTTTTTTACAAAATAAGTCAATTTTTCAGAAAATTGCCCCTCCCGGCTAAACGGGGGGGAATAGACCCCCCCCCCCTTCTATACGATTTTTTTCTTGTCTCAACTCAACCTACCCGCTCTACCTTTTTGGCACAACGCTCGTGAATCACCCTGTATATAAAAAGTTTGTTCTTTTAAAGTTTTCTATTGATGTGTATTTGTATTTAAAAACAATAATAAATCGTTGTTTTCAAAAGATCTCTCGTAGTCGTAGTATGAAAAACAGAAATTGCTAGAGATGATAATGTGGAAAGAAAACTACATATAAGAATGTTAGAACTTAAAAACATTTGATTTGCTGCTTATCAACAATCAATTGTCAGCTCAGCTTCAGCTTCTCGCTTTTTCAAGGGATACGTTTACAAATAATGCAAACTCAACGCATGTATATACGAAGAAAATTGTCATTCTTTGTAGAAGAATTTCCCAATCGAAGGCATTTAGGTTCCAGATTGGAGTCGTTTGAAAGCTTGACTCTTGACATCGTTCATCATCCTATCCTGTAATATACGCTCAGCTGCCGTGCGGCCTGTCGAATTGAAATCCTGTGGCAATATTTACTTAAAATTATCTTATTGTCCTCTGACAACTGTTCAGTTGAGCACTGGAGCTGTACACGGCAGCAACCACAAGCCACAACACAATTACTCTCATAAAGCTCATAGCAACCATGGCTATTTTGAGTGCATCTATTAGCATTTGTACCGTACTCACAACACTGAGAAGGATTTTACTCAGCCAGTCGGTATAACACTTCTCCAAATTGATGTAAGCTTGGACTTCTATGGTGATGTAACGAAAAGGGTTTTTCAATCAATTTAAAGTAGCTGGGAGCAAGTTGGGCAATAATCTAACATTGCGTTTTGTAAGAGAAATTAATTTCATTTCCAGTCACACTATCGTTGTTGATTTTATTTCTCCCAAAGGTAGAACTACCAGAAAAATAAAAAAAAAGATCAAAGCCATCATAGAAATGTGACATTTAATACAAAATCGGTTTTTAGAAATCGCATTTTTTTTGGTAAATGAGATATTGCCCCCAGACCCCAGCTGAGTCGTTCCTTTCACTTTTCAATTTCAAGTTTTTATATTGTGGCTGAAACAAAAAATGAGTGGTTTCCCGCCTTACTGCGGGTACTGGTACTTGTGGAAAATTTACAAAAGTATTGATTTGTCATTGTCATATGTATAAAAGTCCTTCTTAACCTTGTTCGTTCTTATGATCGGCATATAAATTCAATTTTTCAAACAGACTTAAGGAACTTCTTAATTCTTCGTGTGACTTTTGGCAAATATGGAGAATGGAGACGAAATTTCAACCAGGATATGTACGAGCTGTTTAGCCACCTAGCCAGAAAAATTAGGTCATAGTTGGGTCACGTAGAGTGAATGGAAAATAGCACTCCAGTCAGTAGAGTATTCGAATCCAGCACGGACATGTGAGGTGGTAGAGGACCTCAACCAATTAAGCATGCAAAACTGGAGCTGGATAAGTAACATAAGGTGTAAGTATTCGTCTTGAAAATTGAGTATATGTGGCTTGATAGACTTAAGTCTAAATTTCTTACTAACAATGCTTATAGACTCTTTCACATTTAAAATATTGCTTTTTGAAACTACTTATAACATTCGTCTACATCTTTCAAGCTCATGATGACACACAATTTCATTGTACCTGATATACTCCGTTTTTTTTTTTGTGATTGGAGATTACTTTATTTAGATAAAGGTTTTAAATTACAATCCTTACAGATTTTTCCACTCCTTCAGTCAATTCTTCAACATAAAGCTTTTTTTGACGTGATTTGTTCATTGCAGGTTAACAAGGTTGTGGCACCTACAACCACACTGGACTAACACTCTTTATGTAAGTGGGAACACTCAACACTTATTTATTTTATTATTTATTTATTTATTTCACAATGTGACATCAGGAAATGATTGATATTACAACATTTTATTACAATTTGATAGCATGGCTTAATAAGCCCTCAGCCAGATTTCTCTTGATTTACAAACATTTAATATTAAAAACATTATAAAAAAAAGAAAAGAAAAAGAAAGAAATTTAAACAAGAGTATGTAAAACAAAAAAACAACTTAATAACAATAAATGTAGGGGAGAGTGGGTATGTTTGGGACACTTTTCGAATACATTAAATTTGCCGAGATCTTATAGATCGTATCTGAGCAAAATTGATTTCTAAAGATAAAATAACATATTGGCAACCTATTTTCAGTGGTCGGTGAAGCACATACCGAGAATCTCGAGATGTTCGGTTTCGCTGATGCAAGTGCCACTCATGGAAAGTGGCAAGGGGGGTGTATCTCACTTCAACGATACAAGACAGCATTGAGTTTTCGAAGCATTAAACTCTACGTGGTTTCTTATTCCCCATTGTACAATGCTGTTTATGTCAGAGTTTAATGAGCTTATCATATTTAGCCGTTGCAGGTCCACATCCGAAGAGGAGGGATGTGAGTCTGGGAACGAATATGAAAAGCTAAGGGTACTATCGTCAGCGAAACAATGAATTGGATTAGAAGTTACAGACAAGAGATCATTTATGAAAATGAGAAAGAGGGTCGGAGACAAAACGGAGCCTGGGGCACACCAGCATTTATATTGTGGGTTTCAGACTTGAACCCGTCCAATACAACTTGTATAGAACGGTTCGAGAGAAAGTTTCTAATCCAACGAAGGAGGGACTCATCAATACCGAATGCACGCATTTTCGATAAGAGAGCCTGGTGCCAAACTCTATCAAATGCCTTTGAAATATCAAGTGCAACAATCTTACTTTCTCCAAAACGATGTAAAGATTTGTTCCACTGTTCGGTGAGATAAACCATCAGATCACCAGTGGACCTTTTGCTGCGAAAGCCGTACTGCCGGTCATTAAGAAGCTTTCGGTCTTCAAGATATTTCTTAAGCTGATAATTTATCAGCGTTTCCATGACCTTAGAAAGAAGGGACGTAAGTGCAATCGGACGATAATTGGAGGGAGAGGAGGATTCGCCTTTTTTGGGTATAGGCTGGACAAATGCTGTTTTCCAACTACTCGGAACGAGCCCAGAAGAATAGGATAGATGTAAAAGCTTACGCAAGGGTTTTGCCAGCGTTGAAGAACACCTCTTCAGAACAATAGCGGGGATACCATCCGGGCCAGCGGATTTGTGTATGTTGAGATCCTTTAGGACCCTCGCCACAGCACGAGTGCGAAAGAAGACTTGTCCCATGGAATCATTGACGCGCTCAAGAACTGGCGGAGTCATGACACTCTCTGGCAGCGAAGAGTTGGAGGCGAACTGCCTAGCAAAAAGGTTAGCTTTCGCAAGAGAGCTAACGACTGGAGTATCATCATCAATGAGCGTTGGGACCGAGGAAGAAGAAGAATTCTTCATATTTTTCACAAGTGACCAAAAAATTTTACTGCCTTTGGGACATTGCAGTATTTTTTGCCTTAATTTTTGGTCATGTAAAAATTTGGTCCGTCGAATATGGACATTGCAGGCCTTCCTGGCTTGTTTAAACTTATTCCAATTTTCCTCAGTAGGGTTGGCTTTGTAACAACGGAAACTTATCTCTTTAACCCTGATAACCTCTTTACAGCTCATATCAAACCATGCGTTCTCTTTGGGTCTGATGCTTTTAACCCTATTCGGGATAAAAGTTCTCATTCCCAGAAGAATTAAACTTGTGAGCATATCCGCACTGGAATCTACGTCACTATCGAGGAAGCATAGTGACCAGTTAAAGATCCTGAAAAAATTATTGAGGCCGTCCCAGTCGGCTTTCTCGTACTGTCAAACGGTTCTCTTAGGAGCTCTTTCTTTAACTGGGATTTTTTGACACGAGAAGTTTGCGGATATGACACAATGGTCAGATCGGCCTAGAGGCGATAATACACTTATTGCATATTTATCAGGGTCAGAGGTAAGGAACAAGTCAAGAGTGTTTTCTGCTTGGCCGTCAATGTCCGGTATTCAAGTGGGCTCGTTGACCAGCTGAGCAAGATGGTTAAACTCAGCAAAAATCTCAGCACACACTCCTTCGGGTGTTGTCTTGCTGGAATGGAGAAGCCAGGAAGAATTGTGTACATTGAAATCGCCCGTAATAACGATTTCAGTGCGAGGATACAAGGAAACAATTCTTTGGATGGAGTCGGACAGTGAGTCAAATTCGTTAGAAGTTGAAACCCTGTCCAAATTTGGGCTTCTATAAAGGAAACAGTAGTGTATGATGTGCTTATTTACGGAAAATTTGAACCACATAAAATTAAAGAAGGGATTTAAATAAGAGCTATACTGTGGTTGAAATTGGTAAGCGACATCACTTCTAATATAAACGGCGAGGCCATGGTGGGAAAGGAATAGAGGCACTAAGTTATACCCATGAATATGAAATTCAGTAGGATCAGTAGCCTCACCTACTTGGGTTTCACTTAGTGCAAAAACAGCTGGCCTGTTTAAAACAGTGTGGAGGTACGTCGACAGAAAATTCGTTCTTAACCCACGAATATTACTATAGTCAACTCTGAAATTCTTAAACAAAACAACGATGACTTCACTTCAAAAATGGTGTTGCTACCTAATTATTACACTCTTTTGCGCAGTAAGTTCACACATTAAAAAAAAAAATTCACTCAAAGTTTACACACATGTTTTACTTTTTATTCACAAATTACCTTTTTTTTAATCTCCACTCCGTAATTTTTTTCCTAGATACAACTTGTTTTGTTGAGGGATGGGGACAGACTGAAGACAGAATCTGTCATACAAGGAAAGAGAAAAAAAACTGTAGGAATTGAGAAAATGCCTAAGTCCCATTCCTCCTGTGTCCCAAAAATACCCACTCTCCCCTACTCAACACTTATTCATTTGTCAAACGTCGGCCGTGACTTTAGAAAGCCGTGACTTCAGAAAGCTGTCAAACTACCGAAACGATGACACGAGCTGGCATAGCATAATAATTAAGATCATTGAGTTACGAGATTTACTATTGATCGCACGACAAGAATCAATCCAACAATTAAATCACTATAATAAGATTAAGTTATTAGTTTAATAAAGAGTTTATATGAAACTTGTTTCTTTCTTTTGAATTCTAATAGAACTCCATTAGCATCGGTTCTATAAGGTCTTAAGTAAGGTAGGAATGTCAACACAACCTGCACGTCAGAGACTAACTGATAAAGTAGGTTACACGATATAATTTAAGTTTTGAGCCAGAACCAAACGTGAGTCCTAAAATCCACAAGGCGAGCAGTCTGTCTTGACACTTACGGACACATCAAAGAGAAATTTTTTTTTCTTGAAACACTCTAATTTATACCAAATATGTTTTATATAGCAATTTGAAAGAAAAATAAACGACCATAACTTAATTTCTCTAAAAATTTCGTTTTATTGAGCTCCCTTGACGTCAACAGCTCCTTTGAGAAGAAAATTCATTCAACATTCAAAATATAAAGAACAGTAAAAACTGGAAAGCTACTCTTATTGAACACTATTAGTTGCCCGCGACTTCGTCCGCCTCTCCCTCGTCCACCGGCCAGAGTATCGTCACGACTTGTGCATTATACGCGCTTGGGAATTTTTTTGCGAAGTTATTGTTAAATTGCATTGCAGTCAACTCTCGCTAGGTCGTAATTCTCTTAAACTTGAAAAATTTGAGCAATTTTTATGATTCCCTTCAGTTTTTCATACTTAAAGCATTCCCTTGGTCGAACTCTCCCTAATTCTAATATCTCTCTTACTTCTGCATCTTTTTTTTTTCCTGAAGTCAATTTTTTTTTCCTGTTTCTTTAAACTGAGCATATTTTTTAGTTAAGAAATATATTAAATGATATTGTTTAAACACAATAATCTGCACAAATAGTGCAATCAATCACATTCACAAATCAATTCTCAAATTCTAATTTGAGCAGTTATAAGGCCAGTTCCACCTTACAACATCTCACTGAGATCTCAATGTCACCTTGACTGAGGCAAAATCATTTGGTGGATTTTAATTCTCAGTATCATTGAGATATAATGGTTACCTTACTAATTGTTGTTGCACATATGTCAGCAACGTCAAAATAGCTGTGTGAGACATCGAATCCAAAATAATTTCATCTCAGAGATCTGAGAAAAAAATCTCAGTTCTCAGCTGAGATTTTTTGTTCCACTTAAAAAATCTCTGAGATCTCTGAGATCTCAGTGAGATGTTGTTAGGTGGAACTGGCATTTTTTATATCATTTGCTTGGCCAGCCTGCCTTAAGTTTGATACAGCCAACACAATATTTTTCGTTCTCATCTTTCTAACTTCTATGTTGTTATTGAACTGAAAAAGGACGACAGCGCGCGGGGCGGCGCTATGACAGCCATTGCTACTGAATGGGAAAAATAGTAACACTACAGGGTAAAACTATACAAAGCGCCCCGGTTTACAAAACGCCCCACCAGCCTACTGCATTCAAAACAGTAGATATTCAAATCAAACTAGTCGTGTTCAAACAGGTTTAAATGGTTGCCCAGTTGGGCTTTTGAGTGGATGAGATTCGTTTACGCGTGTAAGAATAAAAGAGAAAAAACGATTTTGTGAGCCGAAAAATAATGAGGTGGCTATCAGAGATTAAAATGAGTCAAGTATTGCTTGTAAGTTTCGGGTATTTACTCAAAAAAAACGAGTTTGAACAAACTGAGTCAACGCACAAGCAAGTAATTTCGAGTCTTTTTATTTATGAGTAAAATTATTTACAAATCATCCCTCATTTCAAACGAGTTCAAACGAGTTTTTGGTTGAAAGTAAGATCGCTTGCAATCACCACTCAATTATTCATGGCGCTTGTAAGTAAATCGAAAAATAATGTTTGGTTTGTTTGAGATTTGTGTGCTGTGTGGAAATGTAGGTAATCTATGGCAAGGAGGTTTATTTTTATCGTTGATTTGTTTCATTCTCAAATTTTTGTATCACTGTGTCGAATAAAATAGATAGATACGAATAGAAATAAATAAATCCACATATTTTGATTATTTTGGTTTTTTGTGATCGAAACACCATTGTAAAATATAAACAGGACCTTGTGTATGGGTTTCAATATACATTAGGATTTCATGAGCAAATGAATCCGCGTTGTCAGTTGAATTTTCTCCAGCAAAAAAAGTAGGTAATGATTATGGATTCGTAATATCTTCAAACAAGTTTACTGATCGAAAGTAAAATCGCTTACAATCACCACTCCATTATTCATGGCGCTTGTAGGTAAATCGAAAAATAATGCTTGGTTTCTTTGAGATTTGTGTGCTGAGTGGAATCAATGTAAAAAATTTCGAACAAAATAGAAATAAGGAAATCTACATATTCTGATTAAAAAGAAATGTTTGTAACATATATAATATTCAAAGTTTTATTTAAATAAAAAACAAAATTAAAAATTCCGAAACAAAAAAATAATAAAAATTAAATTAAAAAAAAAATATAAATTCCTTATACATACATTTACATTAAAAAAAAAGATCAAATAATAAATAAACAATTAAAAATTCTAAAATAATTATTATTCGAAAAATTAAATGTTGGTGATTTTTATATTGGAGTTTGTAACCTTTAAATCATTCACTGTTTCCGGGTTAAGCCTCGTTCGCTTTTCGGTGATTATATTCCCGGATTGAGAAAACGCTCGTTCAGATGGTGCATATGGTATTCAATTTATGATCTTATGTGCTTCATATAATCTCTTAAACGTATTTTTGTGTTCAAACCACCATTGTAGAATGTCGACAGGACCACGTGTATGGGTTTCAATATACATTTGGATTTCATGAGCAATTGAATCCGCGTTGTCAGTTGAATTTTCTCCAGCAAAATCGGCGTACATATCACATTCCCTTGAAGAAGTTGACGGTTGCATATCCAAAGTGTTCGTATTTGGTTCAATGGCTGGAACTAGGGACAAATTTTTCCTTACCTACGTTCTACATCGTAATGATTTCATTTTCTTAGTATTTAAAAATGTACTCATTGAAACAAAAAAACCCTTTTTTTTATAAAAAAAGATGCGTAAAAACCAAAAATTATTACTGAAACTAATTCATTCATAGCTTAACCTCAAAATGTTCATACATACCTCTTTTTTTGTTTTATTACTCTAATTACAAAAAGCCAACATCCCACCCTAGAAAAGGATTACATATTATCCAGAAAGTAGTAGGTAGCTTGGTTATAGGAAGATATTATATTATCTTAACAAAACTGCATTCTCTACCAACCGGAAGCAGGTATTCCCACGACATAATCTTCGTCAATCACTATTTTCTATTTAGGTAGGTATACAAACCTAACCCACATTGAGGTATAGTATGCATTCATTAATAAATCCTTTCTTTAATTAATGTGAAAAATTACGTTTCCAGTGCGGATTATTATATTTATGACTGCAAATCCAGCCACCTAACTCATTTATAAATATTTCTATTCGATAAATTACAACCCATACAAAAGCCGCGTTTTATTATCCTCACTAACCCATATGGGTTTATTTTACCCCGATAGCTATCGGGGTTTATTTTGTAACTCAAAAACTATGTTCTAAATATGGCCGATAGATGGCGAGTGTGAGACAAAAAAGAAGTTATTGCAGAAAGATTTAGTAATATCAGCCGTATTAATAAAAAATATCGCGTATTCCACTCTTAGCCACAGTTTTATAAAGCCATACGATAAGAGTCAATCCAATTAATTAATAAAAACAATTTTTTTGCGGAAAAGCAAAATAAAATTTAGCTGAGGGTTGCGTCTCGGATAAAAACATAGCTTAAACTTCTACCTTTTTAACCCAGATCGTTTTATTATCACGGGGTAACGCATATGGGTTAGTGAGGATAATAAAACGCGGCTAAAGCCTGCATCTTTCTTTTTTTTTCTTCGTAGAGAAAAAAAATTGAAACATCCAATCAATTTTACCCGAAAACTCAAACATGTTTGAGTAAGTACAAGCAAGCGAATTGCTTGTGAATCAATTTGACTTGAAATGATCGTAAACGAAAAATATTTACGAGTTTCCTCTGCTTGCTTGGTTTGACTTACAAGCCTTTTTATTTATGAGTCAAATTATTCATAAATAAGGGTTGCAATCGAACGAGTATGAACAAGCACACAAGAAAAATTTGGATGTGTTCGAACTGTTCAAACATACTCATTTTAATCTCTGGTGGCTATCCACTAAAATTTAATTTTCTCGGAAAGTATGAGCAATATTTGAAAACTGTTCATACACATAAAAAGAGTTTTGTTTTTGCTTTTATACTATTTTTAACTCATAACGTTATCTTATGTTGAGAGTCAATATTTCATGTGGGGCAATTTGTGTTCCAGCATTTACAAAACGCCCCAGTGAAGAAAATGCAAAATGCCCAGTTATACTTTGATGCATTTAACAAAATATCCTTGCTAATTTCTTTAGAAATGCATTGAAATTGTTTGCGAAAGACATTGTGGGCCTTTTGGTTCGAAAAGGATATGGCTGAAGCGATTGAGTTTAGTGTATTGATGATCATTACCAAACTGCTTCCTCAGAGGACTGGATCTCATGCGTAGCTTGCAAGTCTTGGTTACATGAGTTCTGTACAAAGTAATCGCGCAATTGTAACAGTTGCGGCCGCAAATTGAAAAGAGACGATATTTTACTAAGAAATTAAAATATTTTGAAAGAATTGAATGTAATATTTCTTCACTTTTCCCATGGGGCGCTTTGTAAATAGCCTGGGGCGTCTTGCCCACTACCCCAGTTACAAAACGCCCCACCTTAACTTTCAAACAAATATTTTTATTTATTTTATACTATTGTTATTTTTATGTTCATTGAATTTAAATGCTAAGAAAAAAGACTTATTAGTTTTCTAAAATAAAAGAATGTGATTTTATGTAAAAATTTTGTGTTTTATTTATGATTGATGAATTGTGGGGCGCTTTATATAGTTTTACCCTATCCACTTATACATGCTCGTATTTTTTTTTTTTTTGAAATTCTGGTACTTTAATTCTAAAATCAGTTGGTGCTGAGCAGTGCACACTGCAGAGTAATTTTTTCAACACATACCAAGAAAAATTAATATTTTTTTGCCGTTTTTTCCACTTTTTCCACTTATTCTTCGCTTATATCGCCTAATGTTATATAGCCTAAGGCCTTCCATAATAAATAAACTATTCAACGCAAAATAATTGTTCACTTTGATTTAGCAGTTCCTGAGATCAGCGGGTTCAAGCAAACAAAAGACACATTCAAAAAAGAATATTTTTTGCCGTTTTTGCAATATTTCTAACTGACGCTTCGCTCCTATTGGTATCAGCGTAGTATGATATAGCTTCTTGCCTTCCTCAATAAATCCACCATTAGACACAAAAGCAATTGTTCAATTTCAGTTCCTGAGATAAGCGCGTTAAGACACAGAAAAATAAATATCTTTTCCGTTTTTTCCACATTTTCGACAGATTCTTCGCTGCTATTGGTCACAGCTTAATGTTAAGAAGCCTAAAGCCTTAGTCGATTAATGGACCATCCAACACAAAAAAAGTTTTACAATTCGAACCAGTAGTTCCTGAGATTAGGTACCACAATCAAAAGAACAATCTCTTCAGCTTTATATTGTATTGTATTGTATTGTTGCCATTTTTTCCACATTTTCCACAAATTCTTCGATCCTATTGGTCACAGCTTAATGTTACGTAGCCTAAAGCCTAAGTCGATTAATGGACCATCCAACACAAAAAGAATTATACCATTCGAACCAGAAGTTCCTGAGATTACTGCGTTCAAACGAACAAACCTTCAGCTTTATATATTAGTACTAGCTGGTACCCGCGGCTTTGCCCGCGTTAATTAAAAGTTAACTTATTATTTTAATATGGTGTTGTACAGGATGTAAGGTGAAACAATGAAAAGATTCTGAAAACGCATCGCATATAGCTTTCCATGGGAGAAGCACAGCTTTTCTTGATTAGAGAACTATTTACATATCTGAATTTTTCCTAGCTTTGCAACCTTAAGCTCTCTCTATGCTAAATTCGTGCTCTCGCAGAGTTTTCGGAATTTCAATCCCAAATTTTTCATTTTTCCGTTTGCACCTACAATTACAAGCGATTTTCCCATTGAAAACCAGTGGGTCTTCCGAGTTTTTCATCAAGAACTTTCAATTTTCCATTCGAAACCACATTTTGAAACAAAAAATTCCAAGCAAAAAAAACAAATATCTGCCCTTTGTTTGGGTTTTCCAGTTTTTTCAGTTTTCCCACTCTTCCATGAAGTTCTTACATTTTTTTTCACAGAAACCACCACTGAATATAACAGTTTTAACCATGATTTCACAAATATCTGAGGGGCCATTTCGGATTCCATTGGATATATACATACATACATATGTAGGTACATACATTTTTATAAGAAGAAGAAGATAATTTGTAATACAGGAGCAAGTTCGTACGACCCAGTCGTGCACATTTTTTTTAAATTTTCATTGGTGTTTCGCAATAAGTACTGAATCAATAACTTAAGCTTCGTCCAACCATCCTTTCTCAAATCCTTCGAATAAAAAAAAAAAACAAATGTTCTGAACAAAACAGTATTGACAACCTGACAACCTATCGTTGGAGAAAGCAATCCGTGGTTCTCTCACATCTATCAGCGGGACTAAATAAAATAAATAGGGTGGTGCGACAGCTCTTGAAGGGCCAAGGCCTAAGTGGCTTACTCTCATCAACAATTCTCTGAGTGCGTGTGAAGAATTGAGGGGACCTACAATTTAACGCCGATTCCGAACGGCAAAGTTGAGAAGCACTTTTTCATGACAGATTGATACTCTTGGAAGATTTGTCAGGTCTTCGCAAGAGGCAGCACCCGTGAAAGATGAAATAAAAACTTGGCCTGAGTAGGACTTGAACCAACGACGCACAGTGGTTTCAAAGTGGAAAAAACCCCCAAAAGTGAAATATTTCTTTCAGCAATTTTGATCCTATATTTCGATTGTATAAATATACAAATGCGAAATAGAAAGAAAATTATGTTCTTTTCTCACTCTGGTTCTCCATACCATCAGTTCAATGTTGAGTCTATTATAATTTTCAGAATTCGGAAAAAAATGGAAGCGGTTTTTATGTGTAATTTTTTTGAATGAGAATCAATTTTAGGCAAACAAAAAGTGATTTTTATGTTGAATATAACATTTTGCATTCATAATCCGTTCAATATTTCTTAATTTGATTTTCAATAAAAAAAATTAATAGCTTCTAAGCAAGGTACTTCGAGAATTAGGCTTAAAAGTTGTTTATTGGACATATTTTTATAGAGCTAAGCGTTGCTAACTTTTGGCACTTACATTTTTTGTTTCCTTGTTTAGTAATGTAACAACCCTGTTAAAACTAACGGTCACTTTTAGTCACTTTGATCGTGAGAACGTTTTGAGTGCAAAATCACGAGGTATTATTTCCTTGTGAAAAAATCAGGGAAATTAAAACATTTATGAAATTTTTTGGTATGCAACATTATTAAAACTTTGCATATAAACGTGTTGAAGAAATTTCCAAAAAATTGGTTCAGCCGTTTTTGAGAAATCTAGAAAAGAATGTTATAAACCCAAAAGGTACTACAAAAATGGATCTCTTTTCCGATTTTTTTGTTATTGAAGAATATATTTTAAATAATATCTTGGAATGCAATATCACTAAGGATAATGTTAAGTATAATTGTGCAAAATTTGAACAAAATCGGTAAAGCCGAAATGGAGATATACGGGAATAATCCAAAAAACAGCCTCAAAGTCCCTGGTTTTAGAATTTCATTTCGATACAGGGCCAGTAAGGGCTATAGATAAGAATCTGAAAAAATTAGAGGATTTTTTCTTATGTATTTGGAGACGATTGAGCGGATGTCTTCATTAATTTTATCTTAAGGACCATCCTAATCTACACTAATATATAAAGCTGAAGAGTTTGTTTGTTTGAACGCGGTAATCTCAGGAACTACTGGTTCGAATGGTATAATTCTTTTTGTGTTGGATGGTGCCTTAATCGACTTAGACTTTAGGCTACTTAACATTAAGCTGTGACCAATAGCAGCGAAGAATCTGTTTAAAATGGGGAAAAAACGGCAAAAAATATACATTTTTCTGCGTTTTAACACACTTATCTCAGGAGGTACTGGTTCGAATGGTATAATTCTTTTTGTGTTGGATGGTCCATTAATTGAGGAAGACTTGAGGCTATTTAACATTAAGCTGTGCCCAATAGCAGCGAAGAATCTGTGGAAAATATGGAAAAAAACGGCAAAAAATATACATTTTTCTGCGTTTTAACGCGCTTATCTCAAGAACTGCTTTATGAAATTGAACAATTTTTTAAATAATGAATGGTCCATTTATCAAGGAAGGCTTGAAGCTATATAAAATTTAGCTGCGACCAATAGGAGCGAATAATTTGTGTAAAATGTGGAAAAAATGGCAAACAATACAATTTAATACAATATAAAGCTGAAGAGTTTGTTCGTTTGAACGCGGTAATCTCAGGAACCACAATTTCGAATTGTAAAATTCTTTTTGTGTTGGATAGTCCATAAATCGATGAAGGCTTTAAAATAAAATAAATAAATAGAGTGGCGCGACAGCTCTTGAAGAGCCTAGGCCTAAGTGGCTTACTCTCATCAACAATTCTCTGAGTGCGTGTGAAGAGTTGAGGGGACCTACAATTTAACGCCGATTCCGAACGGCAAAGTTGAGAAGCATTTTTTCATTACAGATTGACACTCTTGGAAGATTTGTCAGGTCTTCGCAAGAGGCAGTACCCGTGAAAGATGAAATAAAAACTTGGCCTGAGTAGGACTCGAACCAACGACGTTCTGCTTAGCAGCCAACGCACTTACCAACTAAGCTACGGGCAACTGCTTTAGGCTTTATTCTACTTAAAATTAAGCTGCGACCAATAGCAGCGAAGAATCTGTGGAAATGTGAAATGTGAGATCTCTGAGATTAAATTATTTTGGATTCGATTTCTCACTCAGCTATTTGACGTGGCTGACATATGTGCAGCAACAATTAGTAAGGTAACCATTAAATCTCAATGATAACTGAGAATTATGTTCCACCAAGGCACCAAATGATTTTGCCTCAGTCAAGGTGACATTGAGATCTCAGTGAGATGTTGTTAGGTGGAACTGGCCTAATAACTGCTCAAATTAGAATTTTGAGAGTTCAATTGATTTGTGAAAATGATTGATTGCACTATTTGTGCAGATTATTGTGTTTAAACCATATCATTTTATGTACTTCTGAACTAAAAAATATGCTCAGTTTAAAGAAAAAAAAATTACTTAACGAAAAAAACGATGCAGAAGTAAGAGAGATATTAGAATTAGGGAGAGTTCACCCAAGGGAATGCTTTAAGTATGAACAACTTTTTTTTTTTTTTTTTATAATTCCCACGCCTCTTTCCCCCCCAGATACCGCACGCGCTGGGGTCCATTGTCACCGAGTACGGCGGCAATTACGGTTGCTAGCCGTAAACTGAAGGGAATCATAAAAAATTCTCAAATTTTTCAAGTTCAAGAGAATTACGACCTAGGGAGAGTTGACTGCAATGCAATTTTACAATAACTTCCGAACAAAATTCCCACGCGCGCATGATGCACAAGTCGAGATGATACTCTGGCCGGTGGACGAGGGAGAGGCGGACGAAGTCGCGGGCAACTGCTAGTGTATATATATATATAAATACAACGTTCGTTTTTATTAGCTTTTTTTGAATTAAAATTACAAAAAAAAAAAAAAAATTTTAAGTTCAATAATTAAAATTCACAATATTTATTGAACATTTAAAATTTCAACAAAATCGGTCCATCCATTAAGTTTTTATAGGTTTTTTCCATAATGTCCATAGAATGGAACCACTGTGCGACGTTCTGCTTAGCAGCCAACGCACTTCCCAACTAAGCTACGGCCAACTGCGGGACTATCGTCACCAAATCCACCCAATTAATGGCATACGCAGACGAAATTGGAAGGAACCCACTTAACTAAGTACATGGTGGCCCCATCTGCCGAAAACGTTAGCAATAGTAGAAGAACAACTATTAAGGTGGACGTGCATGAATTCGAAGTGGTGCTATCGTTCAATAAGCTTGGATATGTAGTAGCAGCCGATAAGAATATGGAAGAAGAAATACGCAGGCGGCCGGCTGCTCAAAGCCCACAGCACCTACTTAAGTCTTTCAAGGCTATTTTTATCCTCAAAGGTAGCATTGCATTACTTCTAAACTGCTGCTTTAAGACGATAGTCTTACCAGTACTCACCAACGGATCTGAGACCTGGGTGCTTAACCAATGGCACTCTGAATTCTTAGTTCTCCATGTTTGTGAGGAAGGACGATTCTGGCGACGATATAACCTTGAGCTATGTATGTATATGAAATCTAAAAAAAAAATTTAGCGTGGTAGACTCTAGTGGGCACCAAGTTGTATGACCGAAGAGGAATGGGTTGGGAAGTCTTTTGAGGAACAATTCATATGGTAGAACACAGCGTTGCAAACCAAATTTGCGCTGGGATAGTATACATATGTATGAATGTACACAACGACGCTCACAGCCTGAGGATGCGAAACTGGATTTCGATTTGATTTGATTTGATTTCATTTTTTTTATTATACAGATTGTCCATTTAAGTTCATAAACGCACTTATATTAGGACATTTATCTAATTTCTTAGCATCGATTTGGAAAACCTTGGACATTCGTCTCCAAGTCTGTGCATCGAAGTAACAAAAGGTTCGTCGTTCTTTTGTACCGTTATTTTCATATTGATTAAGACCTATAATTCGAGCTATCCAAATTTTATCTTCTATGTGATACCGACATTCTCGATTATGTAATTCTGCAGCGGCCATCAATTGCATAACATCACCAATATTTGTGTAGAATAGAAAGAATAGCAGGTTCTTGCAATTAAGGACAGATTTCCCCGGGATATACATATAGAAGAGCTTGCTGATCCCGGTTGTTTCTCAGATGAAGGGGGGAAAATTCATTATCTCTTCTTTGTCCATGTACATACATACATACATACTTACATACATATAGCAAATATAAAATTTTCTAAAATTTTTTTCGATTTGACAATTTTCGAAAATTAAAATCGATCAGATTTGTTTTTTTTTTTGTAGTGAAAAAAATATTTTTTTTTTTTTAACATTAGCACCGTTTGTCATTAGATTGCATATGAAAAATATACATTTTATTTTTTCTAAACCTTCTACCCTAATACGTCTTGCATTTAGAGAAAAAATTAGGAAAATCGGTCAACCAGTGTGCCTGGTTAGCGAACGAACACAAAAATTAAGCTGTTCTTTTATATATATAGACTAGCAGTTGCCCGCGACTTCATCCGCCTCTCCCTCGTCCACCGGCCAGAGTATCGTCACGACTTGTGCATCATACGCGCTTGGGAATTTTTTTGCGAAGTTATTGTTAAATTGCATTGCAGTCAACTCTCGCTAGGTCGTAATTCTCTTAAACTTGAAAAATTTGAGCATTTTTTATGATTCCCTTCAGTTTTTCATACTTAAAGAATTCACTTGGTCGAACTCTCCCTAATTCTAATATCTCTCTTACTTCTGCATCGTTTTTTCCTGAAGTCAATTTTTTGTCCTGTTTCTTTAAACTGAGCATATATTTTAGTTAAGAAATATATAAAATGATATTGTTTAAACACAATAATCTGCACAAATAATGCAATCAATCACATTCACTGCAATGATTCACATTCACAAATCAATTGAACTCTCAAAATTCTAATTTGAGCAGTTACTAGGCCAGTTCCACCTAACAACATCTCACTGAGATCTCAATGTCACCTTGACTGAGGCAAAATCATTTGATGGAACATATTTCTCAGTTCCCATTGAGATATAATGGTTACCTAATTGTTGTTACACATATGTCAGCCATGTCAAAATAGCTGAGTGAGAAATCGAATCCAAAATAATTTCATCTCAGAGATCTGAGAAAAAAGTCTCAGTTCGCAGCTGAGAATTTTTGTTCCACTTAAAAAATCTATGAAATTTCTGAGATCTCTGAGATCTCAGTTCGGAGTGTTTAAGTGGAACTGGCATTTTTTATATCATTTGTTTGGCCAGCCTGCCTTAAGTTTGATACAGCCAAGACAATATTTTTCGTTCTCATCTTTCTAACTTCTATGTTGTTATTGAACTGAAAACGGACGAAAGCGCGCGGGGCGGCGTTATGACAGCCATTGCTACTGAATGGGAAAAATAGTAACACTATATCCACTTATACACGCTCGTATTTTTTTTTTTTTGAAATTCTGGTACTTTAATTCTAAAATCAGTTGTTGGTGAGCAGTGCACACTGAACAGTAATTTTTTCAACACATACCATGAAAAATTAATATTTTTTTGCCGTTTTTTCCACTTTTTGCACTGATTCTTCGCTGCTGTTGGTCACAGCTTAATGTTAAGTAGCCTAAAGCCTAAGTCAATTAATGAAACATCCAACACAAAAAGAACTATACCACTCGAACCAGTAGTTCCTGAGATTACTGCGTTCAAACGAACAAACTCTTCAGCTTTATTTATTTATTTATTTTATTTATTTATTTATTCATATATAATAACTTTACACAGTAAGATAGAATCTTTTTAGTTATTGAAGTTTCAATGGTTTACAAGCTTATATATAAGTATAGATTGGAATTCAAACATAGAAATTTTGGAAAGCATTTTTTTTATAAAATCTAACTCACCGTTGGGGTGGATAAATTGCATCAAGTGTTCATCGAATAACACAAATTTTATAACTGAAAACTACCCAAGGCAGTGGAAATTATCAAAGGAAGTTCCTACTCCCTAAAATCGTAACAATGAATGTCTGTCATAAAATTTGTTCAAAATCTTCGAGAAAATTATGCAAAAACAAATTAGTGTTCATCTTAATAGACAAAACATTCAATACGATTTTCTTCCTAAACATAGATGTATAACGGCACTTACAAACGCTGCCGCGTGCGTCGCTGGTGGAACAAATAAGACAGGCCATGGACAACTATAAAGTAACTATTCTCGTGCTATTGGAGCACCTTAGACCATATAGATATAGGACCAAGCTTGAGTTTTCTCTCCATGTCGAGGGGTGTACCGCAAGGCTCTATTCTAGAACCTTTATTGTTTTCTTCCTATATTAACGCACTTCCTTAGTCAATATCAACATCCTATTTTCGTATGTATCCCGACCATGTACAATTATTAAAAGCAGTTCCCTCAGATTTATTGAAGACTGCGTTATAGTTCTATCAACTCTGATCTACAAAATATCTACAGTTGTTCTAAGACCAATGGATTTTTATTTAATCCGTCGAAATACATCGTGAATAGAAGAAAACCGCTTGACTCCTCATGACTCTGTAATTGAATAAGTGCAAACTGTCAAAAACCTTGGCAACCCAAATAATTGTTCATTTTGAATTTGTATGGAACAAACAAAGAATTCAAATAAATATCTTATTTTAAACATGCTATAAACCACAAACAAAAGCTTTTCATGTGTGTTATTAATAATTTATTTATAGAAAACGTTTTTAAACAGTGATTTTGAATGAATGCAAAAACATTCCTATGCCCAATTTATTTTCAGCTTTAAAAATGACATAAGACTCAATTTACCTTTTTATATTATATTAATTATTATATTATCACAACATGATTGCATGAACACTTCTTTTTTTAAATTAAACTGGCAGAGAAATTCAAATTCACTGGGAAAAGTATACAATTTTCAAAATAATTGGAAACCCCACCATTAATCACACACTTTTTTGAAAATCCCACTAGGGAAGCTTTTCACATTTATCTTCAATTTTCAGCTTCAAGAAGATACATATCACTCTTTGCACCCTAGGGGACTCATTTCTTCGGTATCAGAATTCAGAAACTGACATTTGAATGAAAAGATAATGGTTTTTTGGGAAAATATCTGGAAGACAAATTAAACTTTCTAAAAAAACATACATAAAGTAGCTAAAGGTCAGTATGAACGATGAAGGCAGTTTTTTGTATAGGTATCCTCAGCGAGAAAATTACTTCTTATAATAATGAGTCCTATGTCTAGGATACTCGGTGGGATTGTTGGAAGACGGGTCACACTTGATCGAAAAAAAGCTGTGACAGTGCTAAGGTCCTTTTTTTAAAGCAAATTCTAAATATTGATATATCAAAAAATTAACACAGCATCTGTTTAGCAGTTAATATAATGAGTTTCATTGTAATTGAAATGTCACGAATATTGTTGAAAAGGTAATTTATTTAGTTTTTATAAGTTGATTCTTTGATGTCAAGTGAAGACATATATCAATATGTCAAAAGGAAATATGAAACATTTCAAAGAAAAAGTGAGTTAGCTCTACGAATAAATCAGAAATAACTCATTTTGCCAAAAAACACAATACCCGACATCAGTCGGCCGGCGGCGTTACCCTTAAATGCATGATTTTTCCGATTTAAAGGAAAAAAATGTTTTGCAAAACAATCATAAATAAGGACAACATACACTGAAAATAATAACTTTCGTAAAAATATGAAAACCGCGTTGTTAACTGCAATTTCGTAGTATTAATTAAATTTTGATTAATACTACGAAAGTTTTCAGTTTTTCGTAAAATGAAAACCTACATCAATTAAGGAAAACGCTTCATACACTGTTTCACCCATTTTTGAGCTAAAAAAAACCGTTAAATGAAAGTTTTCATCATTCAATGAAAAAATTTCATAGTCTTTTTTACGACAAAAAAATGTTTGCAACGAAATTGCTTCATTAAACTACTAAATTTTTCATCACCTTATGAAAATACTTCGTAGAATATTAAATTTGTCATTAACCAACGAAAATTTTCATCAGTGTATGAAAATAAATAGTTATTTTATAAAGTTTTACATATATTAACCACAAGCTTCGTTAAGTAATGAAATAATCATAGCTGTACGAAAAATATAATTAAACCTTTGCAATTTTTCGTAACGGTCTAACGGGACTTTAACGGAAAGCAAAAACAAAGCTCATGCTTAAGTAATTGGAAGAATGAAAAATTTAGTTAGCTAATCAAAGTTTTTGATTGTTCAACGAAAAAAAATGTTTGCAACGAAATTGCTTCATTAAACTACTAAATTTTTCATCACCTTATGAAAATACCTCGTAGAATATTAAATTTATCATTAAAATAGGTGGATGAATTAATATTTTCGTTAGCTAATTAAAATTTATATTGTTCTACGAAAATTTTCAACTTATGAAAACAATTCGTTGATTATTAAGTTTATCATTAACTAGCTGACCCCCCGAACCTCGTCGCGCTTGCCTACATATAAACTCCAGAATAATAAATAAACAAATGCTATTTGATTTATTTGAATCCAATTGAAATAGGGGACGATTTGAATTTTTCTAAGTTTCACAACAAACTTTGCGTTTTATCGTAGTCTGAAATCATAAATTTCGTTAAAAAAGAAATTGAGAAAATTTTCGATTTTTGGGAGTTTTCCAATTTTTTCACTTAAAAATTCGGTCCTTTCGAAAAGTAATTGCTGAATGATTGCACCCAGAATCCCATACAATAAAATAATTTTCGACCAGCTTTCGATTATACCCATTTGGCAACTTTCAAGTAAAATTTTCACAAAATTTGTTTTTACAGGAACCATGACTGGAAATTTAAAAAAAATGCGTTCGGCGGCTTAATTAAAAACCCAGCTATGAAACAATTATACTCATCGTTGTAAGACTTAACGATGGTAGATGCATTAATAAATAAATAAATAATACTTTGTGTTTAAACAAATTTAAACATTTTTTGCGATTGTTCGAAAATATTTGTTTTTCAAAAGCTAGTACCTTTAAAACGGATGTATAAATATATTCTTGAATACTGCATACCCAAATTAATTTTAGGACATTTTTTAAGAATTCGTAATATATAAAAAATTAATGAAAAAATTGCTCTTATGAATTAAAGGAGAACCGGCATTTTGGCCTAAGAACCAATGCCGACATGATATATATCAATGGAAAGGTTTTTTTTGTCTATTTTAACTTTTGCTACGGCAGTAAGTCCCAAATCGCTGTGTGGAAAAAGTTATTGCACAATAAAGTCATTCACAAGTAATAACTAATTTCTTGTTTTCAACTTGACCTTGGATCTAATAACGACATGATGTATATCAATTGAAAGGTTTTTTTGTGCACTTTAACTTTTGTTTCAGCAAGAAATCCCAAATCACTGTGGGGAAAAAGTTATTGTACAAATAAGTCATTCAAGGATAAAAATAAGTTATGTTTTGTTTTCTTTTGTAAGGCTTTTCTATTATGATGAAAGCAAGCAAACAATTTTTTTTTTTGAATGACTTAATTGTGCAATAACTTTTTCCCCACAGCGATTTTGGACTTCTTGCCAAAACAAAAGTTAAAGTGCACAAAAAAACCTTTCAATTGATATACATCATGTCGTTATTAGATCCAAGGTCAAGTTGAAAACAAGAAATTAGTTATTACTTGTGAATGACTTTATTGTGCAATAACTTTTTCCACACAGCGATTTGGGACTTACTGCCGTAGCAAAAGTTAAAGTATATTGATATATATCATGTCGTTATTGGTTCCTAGGCCAGCTTCCATACATTTTTGCCGGTTCTCCTTTCTTGAGAAGTTTTATGGCACCAATTTTTTCAGATAAAATGTGTTTTTAAGGTAGATATTTACATTATTGCACCTGAAATTCCATAAAATTTGATTTAAGGTCTTGAAATTCTTCGTGCTCTTCCAGAGTTTTCCTAGTTCCCTATCACGAATTTTCTATTTTTTGCATTTGAAAATCCATGCAACTACATTTCCATGCAATTTTTCCATTAAAAACCAATGATTTATCTGAGTTTTCCATCAAGAACTCTATTTTTCCATGCGATAAGCTATTTTGGAACAAAAAACCCATATAAAAATTCATGTTTTCGATATGTATTTCGAGCTTTCCACCTTATCTGTCCAGTTTTTTTTTTCACAGGAACCATCATCTAAAAATTTCATAAATATCTGTTGGGTCGTTTAAGAGTTCATACTGGACATACAAACTCACAAACAAACGTACAACCATTTAGATATATACAGATTTACGAAAATCTGTAAACATCTGATTATGAAAATAAATACCTAGTTGTTTTATAAAATCTTACATATGTAAACCAAAAACTTCGTTAACTAATGAAATAAATCATAGCTGTACGAAAAATATAATCAAACCATTGCAATTTTTCATAACGGTCTAACGGGACTTTAACAGAAAGCAAAAAAAAAAAAAACAGATGCTAAAGTAATTGGAAAAATAAATATTTTCGTCAGCTTATCAAAAATTTTAATTGTTCTACGAAAAATTTCATCAACTTATGAAAATACTTCGTAGAATATTAAATTTGTCATTAACCAACGAAAATTCTCATCAGTGTATGAAAATAAATAGTTATAAAGTTTTACATATACATATTAACCACAAACTTCGTTAACTAATGAAATAAATCAAAGCTGTACGAAAAATATAATCAAACCTTTCCAATTTTTCGTAACGGTCTAACGGGACAAGTTGATGCTAAAAATAATTGGAAGGAAGAATATTTTCGTAAGTTAATTAAAATTTTCATAATTTTAATTACAATTTTAATTGTTCAACGTAAAATATCATCAAATTATGAAAAAACTTCGTAAAATAATAAATTTCTACATTAACCAACTAAAAACTACATCAGTTTATGAAAATAAGTAGTCAGCTAATTAAAACTTTCATCAGTTTACGTAAATAATTCAATGACTGACGAAAAAATACATAAAGACAAACGCTGTGTTTTCGCTTCTTCTTTGCATTGCTCATACTCTCAGTCACAGTCTTTGTGAAGTTGTGTTCGAGTTCGGTCGTTTGCAGTCTAAAAATTTTGTGTGCGCGGAAAAAGTGAGTATTTAAAACAAACAAAAAACAAAAACCAGTTAAAAAAACAATAAACAGTTAAAAAAACAATGAACAGTTAAAAAACAATAAACAATACGAAAAGTGAAGTGAAAACCTTACAAGTGAAAGGGGGCAACAAAAAGGTACGCAGTAGCAGTAGGTACAGCAAAAAAGGTAGGCCAAATGAAATTATGTACATATTTCCATAAAATTTATTTTGTGTTTTATTTGATTTATAAAGCAACCAAGAAATTCGTTAGTGCAATTTTGTGTATCCTTTTCTTCTTCGTGTTTCTTAAAACCTGATTATTGACTCATTTCTTAAGCATCCCTCTATTTAAATTTTACATAACCAAGAAGCAAGCATATGAGGCCATGGCCATTGATCATGAATCAGCAAGCTAGAAATTTGTTAGTGCAATTTTGTGTATCATTTTCTCCTTCGTGTTTCTTGAAACCTGATTATTGACTCATTTCTTAAGCATCCCTCTATTTAAATTTTACACAACCAAGTAGCAAGCATGTGAGGCCATGGCCATTGATCATGAATCAGCAAGCTAGAAATTTGTTAGTGCAATTTTGTGTATCCTTTTCTCCTTCGTGTTTCTTGAAACCTGATTATTGACGTATACAACACCTCAAATCGAGAGGAAACAATATTCAGCCCTTCCTCATAGGTATTGGTGAGGATATAAAATCCCTAAGGGAATTCCTTACGTATTTCGATGGGATAAGGTATAACTTCACCTCCTTCTTAAGAGGGGTTGATGTATTATTTAAACTTTTCCATGTCCAATTTTCTGAGATTTTAGAATAAGCTCTTTTAACTTGTTAGCACAGGTTTAATAGTGTCGTCAATTCCAAGACTATTAAATTGATTTATGTATGTATTTACAGAAAAAATACGTGCATTCTGCGGAAAAATTAATACGACTCTAAATTTGCATCTTCTCCATCATACAAAGTTCCTTAATATAAGGGGAATTGCTTTTCATTAATCATAAAGACCGATATATAGATATCCTAATAAACTTTTTCCTCCAATTGGTAGCAGTTAAAAAGTAAGTTTAAGAAACTTTAATTGGTTTGGAAAATGGAAATCAAACAAAATTCTTTACAGAGTCCGTCTTTTACAATCATGATTTGTTTTTTATGCAAGCAAATTTTTTCTACTGTAAATGTTCTTGTCAAACACTTAAAAAAAAAAACATTTTCTCGATTCCAAAAATGTGTTCAGATGTATAATTGAAAGCCTTTGCTATCAGGTGTTTCAAGATTTGGAATCCTTAAAAAGACATGCGATACGAAAACACGAAAGTACACAAAGTACAGTGAGTGACAATGGTTTGTCACCGATTGACGGTACTAAAGAACATATTTTTTTTCTGGCGAATGCAATTGGTCGAATAAGGATTCAGAACAAAGTCACTCTAAGGAATCAAACACTCAAGAGATTTCAACAGAAATAGATTACAAAGATAACGTTTCCGCTTTTTTAATGTCAGCAGTTAAACTATCCTTAAAATTGCACAATAACAATAACTTCCCCAGAAAAGATGTATGCGAAGTTCAAGAAGTCATAAAACTTTTCATAACAGATCCACTTTTGGATATGTTCAAATCGTTGTCCACCAAAAAATTACAGAATTCTTGTCCAGAGACCCATAATAAAATTATTAGTTTAGTTGCTGCATGTCGGGAACCATTCCAGTTTTCTAAAACTGAGTATCGGTTATTTCAATGGCTTCAAGAAGAACAATATGCGCAAAACTTTCATGAGTTTACAATTGACCAATCATTAAAAGCCAGTCATCAAGGTGGTTTCTTGGCTTATAATGAACAAAAAGTCACGGGTGTTTTAATGCCATTACGTTTTCAATTCAAAAAAACTTTTGAAATAAAAGATTTTCTTACTGACGTTCTATCAAATATAAAAAATCTTGAAACAGAGAACATTATGACAAATTTCGTTCAGGGAGATTTATGGAAACAAAAAGCAAATATGTACCCCAACAAAAATGTCATTGCCTATTTTCTTTTCGTCTTTACAACGACGATTTTGAAATTATTAATAACCCACTAGGTTCTCATAGTGGCCAACACTCAATACGTAACATATATTATTCGTTTTGTTGCCTACCAGAAAAGGAATCGATGTTGGAAAACATATATTTGGGGGCAACTATAAAGGCTAAGGATGTTAAATCTTTTGGAAACGAAAAATGTTGGAAAGATTTAGTGGACGAACTAATTTTTTTAGAAGTTAATGGAATTTCTATAACAAAAGAAAAAGGTACCTTTCAGGTGCACTTTATTTTGGCTTTGATACTTGGTGACAAATCATTTATCAGCTCCAGCTTTTGTAGATTATGTAAAATGTTGAAAAATGAAACACAAACAGCACGTGTTGAACGTGTTTCTCTCATCCGAAATAGACAAAATTATGAAAACGATATCCAAACAGCACAAGATTTTATAACACTCTTGAGCGAAAAAATTGCTAGACATAATCTACACTAATATATAAAGCTGAAGAGTTTGTTTGTTTGAACGCGGTAATCTCAGGAACTACTGGTTCGAATGGTATAATTCTTTTTGTGTTGGAAAAAACGGCAAAAAATATACATTTTTCTGCGTTTTAACGCACTTATCTCAGGAAGTACTGGTTCGAATGGTATAATTCTTTTTGTGTTGGATGGTCCATTAATTGAGGAAGACTTGAGGCTATTTAACATTAAGCTGTGCCCAATAGCAGCGAAGAATCTGTGGAAAATATGGAAAAAAACGGCAAAAAATATACATTTTTCTGCGTTTTAACGCGCTTATCTCAAGAACTGCTTTATGAAATTGAACAATTTTTTAAATGTTGAATGGGCCATTTATCAAGGAAGGCTTGAAGCTATATAAAATTTAGCTGCGACCAATAGGAGCGAAGAATTTGTGTAAAATGTGGAAAAAATGGCAAACAATACAATTTAATCTACATCTACACTAATATATAAAGCTGAAGAGTTTGTTTGTTTGAACGCGGTAATCTCAGGAACTACTGGTTCGAATGGTATAATTCTTTTTGTGTTGGATGGTGCCTTAATCGACTTAGACTTTAGGCTACTTAACATTAAGCTGTGACCAATAGCAGCGAAGAATCTGTTTAAAATGGGGAAAAAACGGCAAAAAATATACATTTTTCTGCGTTTTAACGCACTTATCTCAGGACGTACTGGTTCGAATGGTATAATTCTTTTTGTGTTGGATGGTCCATTAATTGAGGAAGACTTGAGGCTATTTAACATTAAGCTGTGCCCAATAGCAGCGAAGAATCTGTGGAAAATATGGAAAAAAACGGCAAAAAATATACATTTTTCTGCGTTTTAACGCGCTTATCTCAAGAACTGCTTTATGAAATTGAACAATTTTTTAAATGTTGAATGGGCCATTTATCAAGGAAGGCTTGAAGCTATATAAAATTTAGCTGCGACCAATAGGAGCGAAGAATTTGTGTAAAATGTGGAAAAAATGGCAAACAATACAATTTAATCTACACTAATATATAAATCTGAAGAGTTTGTTTGTTTGAACGCGGTAATCTCAGGAACTACTGGTTCGAATGGTATAATTCTTTTTGTGTTGGATGGTGCCTTAATCGACTTAGACTTTAGGCTACTTAACATTAAGCTGTGACCAATAGCAGCGAAGAATCTGTTTAAAATGGGGAAAAAACGGCAAAAAATATACATTTTTCTGCGTTTTAACGCACTTATCTCAGGAAGTACTGGTTCGAATGGTATAATTCTTTTTGTGTTGGATGGTCCATTAATTGAGGAAGACTTGAGGCTATTTAACATTAAGCTGTGCCCAATAGCAGCGAAGAATCTGTGGAAAATATGGAAAAAAACGGCAAAAAATATACATTTTTCTGCGTTTTAACGTGCTTATCTCAAGAACTGCTTTATGAAATTGAACAATTTTTGTAATGTTGAATGGCCCATTTATCAAGGAAGGCTTGAAGCTTTATAAAATTTAGCTGCGACCAATAGGAGCGAAGAATTTGTGTAAAATGTGGAAAAAACGGCAAACAATACAATATAAAGTTCGTTTGAACGCGGTAATCTCAGGAACTACTATTTCGAATTGTAAAATTCTTTTTGTGTTGGATAGTCCATTAATCGAGGAAGGCTTTATTCTACTTAAAATTAAGCTGCGACCAATAGCAGCGAAGAATCTGTGGAAATGTGAGAACTGAGATTTTTTTCTGAGATCTCTGAGATGAAATTATTTTGGATTCGATTTCTCACTCAGCTATTTGACGTGGCTGACATATGTGCAGCAACAATTAGTAAGGTAACCATTAAATCTCAATGATAACTGAGAATTATGTTCCACCAAGGCACCAAATGATTTTGCCTCAGTCAAGGTGACATTGAGATCTCAGTGAGATGTTGTTAGGTGGAACTGGCCTAATAACTGCTCAAATTAGAATTTTGAGAGTTCAATTGATTTGTGAATGTGAATCATTGCAGTGAATGTGATTGATTGCACTATTTGTGCAGATTATTGTGTTTAAACCATATCATTTTAAGTACTTCTTAACTAAAAAATATGCTCAGTTTAAAGAAAAAAAAATTTACTTAACGAAAAAAACGATGCAGAAGTAAGAGAGATATTAGAATTAGGGAGAGTTCACCCAAGGGAATGCTTTAAGTATGAACAACTGAAGGGAATCATAAAAAATGCTCAAATTTTTCAAGTTCAAGAGAATTACGACCTAGGGAGAGTTGACTGCAATGCAATTTTACAATAACTTCCGAACAAAATTCCCACGCGCGCATGATGCACAAGTCGAGATGATACTCTGGCCGGTGGACGAGGGAGAGGCGGACGAAGTCGCGGGCAACTGCTAGTAAAGAATGCGTTCGCCTTTTTAAAGACACACTTAAAGCTAAATTTCATAATAAATATGACTCACTATCCAACAGTATTACGAAAATCAGGCCCTCTGAGATCTTTTTGGTGCTTTAGATTTGAGTCAAAACATAGGCAGTTCAAATTGTATTCCAACATTACGACATCTCGTAAAAATATATGTATGACTCTAGCAAAAAAGTACCAATTACGGTTCGCATTTGATCTGATAAACGCTGAGTCTGAAAAAAAAATAACTAGTTTCAAAACTGATACCGATGAAAATAACAGTATTTATAAAAATACTATCACCCCTGTTCTGATTTTCGTTACGAATTCAATTCGTTTACGAAATTGATTTTCGCAAAGCTAAAAAAACTGTGTTCCTAAATTCGTACGAGTTTGCCTTCAATTTTTGACAAATCTCTGAAATTACTTAAATTCTTAAATTTACGATTTCAAATTCGGTCAGCAAAATCGAAACGAAATCAAAACGAGAAATTGAGAACACCTCAGTTTTAAAAACGAAAGTATTGTTTTCGTAAACGAAAATCAGAACAGGGGTGTATATCTGAGATACTGAAAGTAGATGTGAAATCTATAATATCTCTTACAAAATGCAAGCACAATGGATATTTATATAAAAATGGATTCTTTGTTGCAATGTTTACCAATGATATTCAAATATTTACAATTCTTCAAATTTTCAATCTTAATAACTCACAAAATTTTCTATTTTGTCAAAAATGAACTCAGTCAATTACGGATATATTTGGCGAATTTTCGATAATCCGATTTCAAGATCTTATCGGTCCACCATTCAATATTATTCGAACGGCCAAAGGAAGAACGGTTTTAAGAATTAAAGAAAACTATCACCAGAATATTTAAAGCCAAAATGAATTCAAGTGACGACGGCGGCGCGGCGGTGAAGGCAACCAACAGCCGGATGAAATAAATCTCAATTATCAAAATCAAGAGCTTGAAACATCTGACATTCAGATATCTCTTGACCAATTAATTAATCAATCTGAAATAAATTTTTACAGTAACATCCCTGCCCAAACAATTTCTGTGGTTGGATATTCCAATTCAAATAACAACTCGCAGACTTCCATTGGCACTGACATGAATAGTTCCATCTATGTTTCAGGACCAAACTCTGAAACAAAAGAACAGGAGTTAAAGAAACTTCTTGATAGCTGGAACTTAGGCTATTTATTGAACCAATTTATAGGTAAGATAAATTGAAAACGAACCCCCAATATTTTTAATTATCTTTCATTTATTTAATAAGAACAAAAGGCTTTTGTAAACGTACTTAAATTGATGGAAAGGAGGCACATTCACCTCTACTTTAACAGCATGCCTACCGGAGACAAAATTGTCTTCGAATATATGCTGAAGAAGTGGAGGGAATCGATCGGAGTGCCCTTCGAAAGGGATAATTTAACGGACTACGAACCAAATACATTGAGTACATCACCGATTCAATCTCCGACTACGAGCAATAGATCGTCACCATTGCCAAATACTCCAACTTGTAGTGCAGGACCCGACTCGGACACAGAAAATCATTTTATAACTCTGGCAATGATACTCAATTCGACGGCAAAGGGACAATTCCTGACAACGCACTATAAAAACACGCAAAAGTTTGCTGAGGAGCAAAGGAAGCTCCTCATTAATACAATCGTTTCCTATTTTGAGGAAAAAAAATGTATTTTCTCCCTGAGGGATAGTCGGAGGATTGAAAAAGAAATTGTGGAAAGATTTCCCACTGAAAGTCTTGTAATTATTTTTTCTATTTATACAAATATTTTCTATATTCCTTTAATACATGAATACATCCTCCTTTACTAACATTTTTCTGTTTTTTATTTGTGTTCGGGATTACTACAGAACATCGTCTAGGGGTCGAATTTACAACAAATATTCAAACAACAAAAAACTTTTTCGGCAGTCGCCTAGATTAGTTACTATTGATGCTCCTAAGAAACAACTAGGTAACGGCTGCTGATACAAAAATATAATAAAAAATGAAATTATAACTTTCAATTCTTGTTATTTCAAGATCCAGAACCAAACGCAAACGAAACAATCAGGTCGATTAAATTCGACAACCTATCTGCAGAAGACTACGATAGGTATTGGCAGGCATGCTCTAACTTTCGCCTCATAGAAATTCAGGCCTGTGCATCATCATCAGATACACTAGAAAAATGTTCGGGCTATAAGAAGCCACTTGGTTTTCGACTGGTAATGCAAGCAAATTGTATTTTAATATGCATTTATTTTTATTATTTATATTTTAATACAAGCAAATTGTATTTTAATACGCATATTTTAATTATTTTATTATATTTTTTTCAAAAACAGATCGACTTCGATTTTAAAGTGCTGCTTCCATCGGCGACTTCCCTTTTAGATACATGGGCGGATCATAGGCCCAAAATTGCTAGTTTCTTGGCTAAGGACCAAAATATTAAAGAAAGGCGTCTAGTTCACCTTCTTGAAGACTGGATGAGTGATACAATAGAAGAGAGTAAGTACCATTTGCTTAGTTTGTATTTTTTTTATATATCTTCTCTTTCTCTATATATATAAAAATGGAAGTGTGTTTGTTTGTTTGTTTGTTTGTTTGTTTGTTTGTTTGTATGTCTCTTATAGACTCCGAAATGGCCCAACAGATATTTGTGAAATTTTCATGGTTTATACTGTTACATTCAGTGATGATTTCTGTGAAAAAAAAATTGGAAAAATTTCATGGAAGAGTGGGAAAACTGAAAAAACCAAACAAAGGTCGGAAATTAGATATTTTTTGCTTGGAATTTTTTGGTTCAAAATGGGTTTTCGAATGGAAAAATAGAAAGTTCTTGTTGAAAAATTCGAAAAAGTCATTGGTTTTCAAATGCAAAAATTGCATGAAATTGTGGATGCATTGATTTTCAAATGGAAAACTGGAAAATTTCAAATGGAAAACTGGAAAATTTCAAAATGGGTTTTCGAAAGGAACTCGGAAAACTCATTAGTTTACAAAGTGAAACTGGAAAATTTGTGATGGGGAACTGGAAAGCAAGAAAAAGTAAACAAAAAATTGGAAAAATGGAAAACTTGAAATGCAAACAAAAAATTGGCTAAACAAAAATCTCAAAAACACTCTTTCATATGAAATGCATTAGTTGTGGTAAAATGAGTGGTAAAATGGAAAACTCCAGAAGAGCAAGAAAATCCCAAGTCAAATTTTGAATGGATTTTAAACAATGGTAAAATAGAGAATTCGTGATTTTGGTAATTGTTTTTTTGAAACACTGATATTTTTAATGTAAAAAAATTATTTTGCTGTATTGCTCCATAACGGTAACTCTCAGAGCAATCATAAAAAATCCTTTTTTCATTCAATATCATGGTCAATGTGTTTTATACGCAACAATTAGGGTCGAAGAACTCGAAATGTTTACACAACAGCAACATGAAGAGCGAAGTGAAACCGAAATGATTCGCGTTTTACAAATCCGTGCACCGCAGGCAACGGGGCGTATACTTACCATTTTTTTTTTTTTTTGATATCGCTTATTTGTTTAAAGACGGATCCATACATACGAATTAACAAAAGAACAATGCAAACGATAGAGGAAGAGGGTTATCGATTATCGATTGAGGCAGTACGAAGTCTGCAGGGTCAGCTATTTTTTTATATTTGTCTAAACAATTTTTGTCTTTTAAAATATTCTAACTTTTTTGTTTGTTTTTCTTTTTTTTCAGATTTTAAAGACGCAGTCCTAATGTTTTTGATGCATGGGTACCTGATTCCAACACTGAAAACTGCCCTGAAGGACAAGAGCAGCAAGAAGACCATCATAAAATACACCATCAAAGACTCGCAAGAAGCATTTATGTTCAGCTGCAAGGGGCACCAGGAAATTGAAGAACATATACAACACCTCAAATCGAGAGGAAACAATATTCAGCCCTTCCTCATAGGTATTGGTGAGGATATAAAATCCCTAAGGGAATTCCTTATATATTTTGATGGCAATACTTTTCTACTTTATTGAGTCGTCATAAAACTCCAATTACAAAAAATTAAATTTGTAAATTAAACTAATAAATTAAACTGAAAGTCCAGATAGGTAAAAATAAAAACAAAGATTTTCTTAGAAAAAAGTGGTTTTGGTTTTTTTTTAATTTCTCAAAAACGAAAAGACATTTTTGCATCCGGTTTTCTGTTTTCGACTAAAAATTAACAAAGACATTGAAAGTTTAAAACAAAATAGTACTTAATTACATAAAATTTTTAAAAAAATTAGTTCCAAAATTTTGTTTGGCTTTTTTTTTTTGAAAATTTTGAGTTTGAAAATTTATTTTTTTAAAACTATTCGTTAAAACAATTTATTTTAAAAACAAAGTGAAAGAAGAAGTTTTTAGCTTTTCAGAAAGGTATAGCACGGTGTTGTAAACTAAGCCGTTGATTTTTAATATTTTTTTTTTACAAAATAAGTCAATTTTTCAGAAAATTGCCCCTCCTGGCTAAACGGGGGGGAATAGACCCCCCCTCCTATACGATTTTTTTCTTGTTTCAACTCAACCTACACGCTCTAGCCTTTTGGCACAACGCTTCGTGAATCACCCTGTATACAGGGTGATTCACGAGCGTTGTGCCAAAAAGCTAGAGCGTGTAGGTTGAGTTGAGACAAGAAAAAAGTCGTATGGGAGGGGGGGGTCTATTCCCCCCCGTTTAGCCGGGAGGGGCAATTTTCTGAAAAATTGACTTATTTTGTAAAAAAAAAATATCAAAAATCAATGGCTTAGTTTACAACATCGTGCTATACCTTTCTGAAAAGCTAAGAACTTCTTCTTTCACTTTCATTTCAAAATAAATTGTTTTTACGAATAGTTTTAAAAAAACAAATTTTCAAACTCAAAATTTTCAAAAAAAAAAGCCAAAAAAAAATTTTGAACTAATTTTTTTCAAAATTTTATGTAATTAAGTACTAATTTTGTTTTAAAATTTCAATGACTTTGTTAGTTCTTAGTCAAAAACAGAAAACCGGATGCAAAAATGTCTTTTCGTTTTTGAGAAATTAAAAAAAAACCAAAACCACTTTTTTCTAAGAAATTTTTTTTTTTATTTTTACCTATCTGGACTTTAAGTTTAATTTATTAGTTTAATTTACAAATTTAATTTTTTGTAATTGGAGTTTTATGAGGACTCAATAAAGTAGAAAAGTATTAGATTTTCAATGGATTAACCATTTTATTCATTGATAAAGTCTGAAAACTGAAATGCAATTTTTTCTTACTATACCTGGGGCCGCGGCCACTCGCCGGCGAAGGGTTCTACCTGCTTGGGGGCTTAAGATAATTAAACCGCAATTTTTCTTGAATGAAAAAACAATTAACAACCTAAAGGTTAATAAAAGGCATGGCATATTTATTTAACAACCATTTACAATTAAAATATTAATTCATCAACACATAACAATAACAAACTCATATGTTCGAGAAGAGTTAGCGGACAGGAACTTCTGCTACGGTTTAACTTGTTGTCGAGATCGGGAAGCCGAAAGACTCTACGCTGAAAGATATCCCAATAGATGGCGCCCAAGTTGTAGCATGTTTTCAAGAATCCGCCGACGAGAGCACGGAGAGCTAGAAGTGAAAGGTCAATGGCAGACGTTTTCAATGAACAAAATGATTAATCCAGGGAAAATCCAACACTTTTCAACTTTATCGAGTCCTCATAAAACTCCAATTACAAAAAATAAAATTTACAAATTAAACTAGTAAATTAAACTAAAAGTCCAGATAGGTAAAAATAAAAACAGAGATTTTCTTAGAAAAAAGTGGTTTTGGTTTTTTTTTTAATTTCTCAAAAACGAAAAGACGTTTTTGCATCCGGTTTTCTGTTTTCGACTAAAAATTAACAAAGACATTGAAATTTTAAAACAAAATCAGTACTTAATTACATAAAATTTTGAAAAAAATTAGTTCAAAAAAATTTTGTTGGCTTTTTTTTTGAAAATTTTGAGTTTGAAAATTTATTTTTTTAAAACTATTCGTTAAAAAAATTTATTTTAAAAACAAAGTGAAAGAAGAAGTTTTTAGCTTTTCAGAAAGGTATAGCACGATGTTGTAAACTAAGCCATTGATTTTTAATATTTTTTTTACAAAATAAGTCAATTTTTCAGAAAATTGCCCCTCCTGGCTAAACGGGGGGGAATAGACCCCCCCTCCCATACGATTTTTTTCTTGTCTCAACTCAACCTACACGCTCTAGCTTTTTGGCACAACGCTCGTGAATCACCCTGTATAATATATATAAAATAAAATGTTCTAAAACAAATCAAAGAAATGCCTTACTGGGCAATGAATTGTAATGGTTTTCAACTAAATTTTTATAATTTTATTCATTTTTTATTTTCACAACATAAAATAAAATTTTAATTTAATTTAAAAATTAATTCTTAATTGTAATTATTATACTAATATTAGTTATATTAATCATATTATAATTGTGAATAAGTATATAAGTATTTTTTTATATTAAAAGTTTGAAATGACTAAAACAAATGATTTTTTTAAATTTTAATTGGTTATTTCGGTTCGCTTCGCTTCGCTTTTTTTCGAATTTCAGGTTTTTATTCCAAATTTAGGAAAGAAAATGTAATGAAAAGGTTCGTAAGGTTACGAAAAAAAGTAAGTATTTTGACAAAAAAAATAATCAGCTAACGAATACATTTTACGTTAATTTATGAAATTGTTCATAAATAAAATGAAAAATTTCGTTAGCTAACGAACACATTTTGCGATGATTTATGCAAAAAATCATAAATAGAACGAAAAATTTCGTTAGCTAACGAACACATTTTACGTTGATTTATGAAAATATTCATAAATTAAACGAAAAAATTCGTTAGCTATCGAATATATTTTACGTTGACTTATGAAAAATTTCGTTAGCTTACGAAAAACTTACGTTGATTCATGAAAATATTAATAAATGAACGAAGAAAAATTATTAGTTTACGAAAGTATCTTACATCAGTTAATCAAAAAGTACGTCAACTAACGAAAAATAACATAAATCAATTAATTTTTTGCGTTAAATAATGTAAAATTTAATCAGCCCAATAAAAAATTTCGTATTGTTCAATGAAGAAAAATAATTGGCGCAACGTAAAAAATCGTAATTTTATTAAATTATACATAAGTTAATGAAAAAAATTCATAAATTGATGTAGAAAATCATTAATTATTGCTCAAAAACTTTAATGAAAGAATTTCGTAAAATTATGACAGTTTTCGTTATTTGATGAAGCGCTTCATCAACGTATGAAGCCCCTTTCGTTGGGACAATTAAATTCTTCATCGGCTGAAAATTAATTAAAATTTAATTGGCTCAACGAATTTTTTAATTATATTTACGTAAGGATTTGGTGCAGTGTATATTTAAAAATCCTGTGCAAATAATAACGGTGTTTCAAGAAAAAAAGTAAGTGTATCATTTTTGATACAATATGCATTTAGTCTTGAAATATTTGTTAAGTAGGAAAATGAAGAAGTTTTTGAAAAATTATTTATTGAAAGGATTTACACATGAAATTTATTGAAGCAGTCGGAGTTCAAACATAAATAAACTTTACATTTTTCGCACATAATGCTACTGAGAAGCTTACAGCCCGGCATCATACACCGCATACGATTATTTTGTCTCGTTTGTTTGTGGTCTGTTCCATCGTGAATTATATCGCTTGAAGGCATAGTCTGCAGAACCTTCCTTCGCTTGATAGCAGGTTCCTCTGCAATGTTGCGGCTGCTGCTTGGTCTACCCCTGGAATGTTGGGCGTGAGTTTTATATTTGCAAAGGGTATCAGCAAGCTCAGTTCTGTAATCTGCCAAATTCATTATTTCTTTCGTTGCTATACCCCTTCTAGTGCACACTTGCTTATACAATACCCATGAATTTATGACGCTCAGATCAAGAAGATGATGAAATAGCCTCATGTACCACTTCCTAGATTTCATGTGGATCCTGTACCTGGCCAAATATGAATCCGTAAGGTCCACCCCGCACATATGGGCGTTGTATTCTCTCACAACTTTGGGACAGGGTATCAGCTTCTTCCTTTTTTCGGCCTTGTCATATCTCTCGATTGAAGATACAGGTTCTGCACCCACGCAAGTTGACACCAAATTCACCTGTTTGTTGTCCTTCCAACTAATTGAGGACATTTCAATGCCATCATAACTGGTCACCTATTCCTCGAAGGATCCTCTTTCCACAGACCTGGCCATTACTTCCTGCTTTGTCGGTAACTTGCAGTTTTTATCTAAACGGTTTCGCTGCTCTGTGCCCAGACATAAAATCCCTTCTTTTGCCATATATAGTGCAAAAGCCAAAAAAGGTAAAGAGGTGTAATAGTTGTCAAAGTAGACTATATGGTTTACTCTTCTTGGAATTACCCGATAGTTTTACAACCACATTTCCCAATGCTCCAACGTCCGTCTCATTATCCAGTAAAGGTTCAGTATCTTTTCCTGTATATATAATCAATTTATATGCATATCCCATCAACGAACAAAGCATGAATCCCCACTTATGCGGTTTCAACGGTAAATATTGCTTCATGAAGTGTCCTATTTTCGTAGCGCACATTTGCTCATCTATTGATAGACGCTGTTGCATCGGCACGCTTGAAAATCGTTCGTTCAGATGTTCGATCACCGGACGGAGCTTATGATGCTTGTCGTGCAAAGGATCGTTTACCGGTCTATGCAAATTTTTGTCATTGAAATGGAGGATGCGTCTTATCTTCTCAAATCTATTCACGGGCATGGTTTCTCTTATGGCTTATGTGAATAGTAGTTCTTCTTTAAAATGCACCAGAGCTGTGAGAGTAAATATGATCGATTCTGTATAGGCAGGGCACTAAAACAAAGGGGTGACTTTCCTTTAAACCTTACCTATTAACGTAAGACAGATATGTAGGCCGGCCAAGGCTTTTCTTCATTTGAAATGGTGTGTGATGAACGACACTAGACAACCGTAAACGATCATCGGCCGTATAAGGGCCATGTAGCAAACAACCTTCACTATTGGCTCACGCCGATTGCTGTAAAACAGCGGTTTCGTCAGAGCGAAAGGCTCCTCTCTGGTCTTGGTCAGAGCAGCCTTTTATTATGTCTCTGTTGAAATATAAATACTGATCCAGTCAGAAACCGAGGTACTTTAATTCACTTTTGCTCGTTAATCACTGTCTGTGGCACCCAACGATGACCCTCCTGCTCCAGTTCTTCCCTTTTGGTCGCAGTCAAGGAGGACCGAGATTGTCTCGCAATTCGATATTTTTCAGCCATCGCAATATCGCTGAATCTTCTCGAAGTCAATTGTGAGAGAATTCTAATGTCTTCGACCTTTGGTGCAGTTGTGTACGCAATTGAATCGTCCACATACGCAATACCTACCTATCAGATCGGTGGTGGTGTAAAAATTGAAGAGAATCGGCGAATTAACTGCTGCTTGTTGTAGAACATTTTTCATTTCGAAGGTTATTACCATTTATGACAGTTAACTTTCTACCGTTAGGTATATTATAAAGCATACCCAAAAATGTACGAACTTGCTCCTGTATACGTAAGTTTTGGAAACTTAACTAACAAAAAAACATTAAAAAATAAAAACATCTAATTTAATTTCATATCTAAAAATTTAAATGGAAATAAGTACCTCAAAATCACATTTTATCATTTAACAAACAAAAAATGATGCCATAACATTTCATAACAAATTGTTGATTTTTCAAATTTAAAAAATAAAAATTCTTGGAGCGTTTTTTTTTTCAAATTAATTTCTTATATTAATGTTCTAAATTTTTCAAAAATATTCTAAAATTAAAATGGATATGTTATACGTCTTATATTTAAAATTAAATCTATACTAATATATAAAGCTGAAGAGTTTGTTCGTTTGAACGCAGTAATCTCAGGAACTACTGGTTCGAATGGTATAATTCTTTTTGGGTTGGATCGTTGGATGGTCCATTAATCGACTTAGGCTTTAGGCTACTTAACATTAAGCTGTGACCAATAGCAGCGAAGAGTCTGTGGAAAATGTGGAAAAAACGGCAAAAAATATTAATTTTTCTGTGTTTTAACGCGCTTATCTCAGGAACTGCTTAATGAAATTGAACAATTTTTTTAGTGTTGAATGGTCCATATATCAAGGAAGGCTTTAGGCTACTTAACATTAAGCTGTGACCAATAGCAGCGAAGAGTCTGTGGAAAATGTGGAAAAACGGAAAAAATATTTATTTTTCTGCGTTTTAACGCGCTTATCTCAGGAACTGCTTAATGAAATTGAACAATTTTTTTAGTGTTGAATGGTCCATTTATCAAGGAAGGCTTTAGGCTACTTAACATTAAGCTGTGATCAATAGCAGCGAAGAGTCTGTGGAAAATGTGGAAAAAACGGCAAAAAACATTAATTTTTCTGCGTTTTAACGCGCTTATCTCAGGAACTGCTCAGTCAAATTGAACAATTCTTTTTGTGTCTAATGGTGGATTTATCGAGAAAGGCTAGAAGCTATATCATACTACGCTGATTCCAATAGGAGCGAAGCGTCAGTTAAAAATATTGCAAAAACGGCAAAAAATATTCTTTTTTGAATGTTTCTGTTGTTTGCTTGAACCCGCTGATCTCAGGAACTGCTAAATCAAAGTGAACAATTAATTTGCGTTGAATAGTTTATTTATTATGGAAGGCCTTGGGCTAAATAACATAAGGCGATATAAGCGAAGAATCAGTGGAAAAAGTGGAAAAAACGGCAAAAAATATTAATTTTTCTTGGTTTGTGTTGAAAAAATTAATGTGCAGTGTGCACTGCTCAGCACCAACTGATTTTAGAATTAAAGTACCAGAATTTCAAAAAAAAAAATACGAGCGTGTATAAGTGGATATAGGTTACTATTTTTCCCATTCAATAGCAATGGCTGTCATAGCGCCGCCCCGTGCGCTTTCGTCCGTTTTAAGTTCAATAACAACATAGAAGTTAGAAAGATGAGAACGAAAAATATTGTGTTGGCTGTATCAAACTTAAGGCAGGCTGGCCAAACAAATGATATAAAAAATGCCAGTTCCACCTAACAACATCTCACTGTGATCTCAGAGATCTCAGAAATCTCATAGATTTTTTAAGTAGAACAAAAATTATTCTCAGCTGCGAACTGAGATTTTTTTCTCAGATCTCTGAGATGAAATTATTTTGGATTCGATTTCTCACTCAGTTATTTTGACGTGGCTGACATATGTGCAACAACAATTATTGGTAAGGTAACCATTATATCTCAATGATAACTGAGAATTATGTTAATTCAAATTATTTTGCCTCAGTCAAGGTGACATTGAGATCTCAGTGAGATGTTGTTAGGTGGAACTGGCCTAATAACTGCTCAAATTAGAATTTTGAGAGTTCAATTGATTTGTGAATGTGAATCATTGCAGTGAATGTGATTGATTGCACTATTTGTGCAGATTATTGTGTTTAAACAATATCATTTTATATATTTCTTAACTAAAAAATATGCTCAGTTTAAAGAAACAGGAAAAAAATTGACTTCAGGAAAAAAAACGATGCAGAAGTAAGAGAGATATTAGAAATAGGGAGAGTTCGACCAAGGGAATGCTTTAAGTTTAAGTATGAAAAACTGAAGGGAATCATAAAAATGCTCAAATTATTCAAGTTTAAGAGAATTACGACCTAGCGAGAGTTGACTGCAATGCAATTTAACAATAACTTCGCAAAAAATTCCTAAGCGAATTAATTTATGTAACACTTAATTTTGATAAAAAAAAACTCTATTTAATTTATTCAAACTTAATCTAGTTATATAAATGGTCACAACGTCTTAAGCTTCTAAATTGACTTAAAAAATATGTGTTGTGAACTTATTCACTGACTTAAAAGAAGTGTCCTTTGGTTTGCTTTGATATTCCTATTTATACTATTTGACAAATAAAAACATCTGTTATTCAAGGATGTGTTCCTACTTATTGATATTTAATAGTTTGGCTTGTCTGGACTCTGGTATTTTTCCATTGATGATTTTGTGTATTAATACTTTATTGTCCTTGTATATTGTATTGTACTAATTGATATTTGATCGTTTGGCTTGTCTGGTATTTTTCCATTGGTGTATATTATATTTTGGAATATGAGTCACTTTCTAGGGCGTTGGTTCATTTTGATGATCTTAACGATTCTGGATTCTATTTTTATACTTTGAACGTGATGTGGTATTAACTTCCCCCGTACTTCTAAAAAGGTCGCCCCGATTTTCCTTCTGCTGCATATTTTTCTTTTGCTTTTTCAACTAATGCATTGAAGTGGTCTTCTGTTTGTTTTCTTTCCAGTTCAATGTTGACTTGAATCTTTTGATGTTTTTGTCGTCTCAATGATATGACTAATTTAATGATATACAGTATTACAATTGTTAATATAATAGTAAATAGAATTGATATGCCAATATTTTCTTTTGCATTGGTCTTGATATTTTCTATAAAATTAATATTTTTAAATTTTAGATCTTCATTCAAAGAATCTATATATGTATCTACTTCATATAAAGTATTTGAATAACCCTTAAGGTATGCTTGTATAATATTTTTATCATTTGAAAATAATTGATTATCAATAGTTACATTTTGATTATAGGTTACTAAATATGTACCTTTATAAGTAATGTTGTTTATAACATGATTTTCAGTAGCTAATATTGCTCCTTCTTTTCATATTTCTAATGGATAATTATTTTCCTTTATCTTATTACACTTAGTATAATTCTTATTCAATAGTTTAGTAAAACATGATTCTGATGTGTTATATTCACAATATCTACTTCAGTTTCAGTTTTCGATTTTGTAAATTAATAAATTTATTGCATTTAGCAATCTTATTTGCAACTAATAATTTTCCATCCTTTTGTGGAATACTTTTAGGTTAGGTTAGGTTATAGTGGCTGTCTAGTTGTTGTTGACACACTTAGACCTCAAGGATCCGTTGTGATACCACAAAATACTCATGGGAGAGTAATGGACTTAAACAAACAAATTCGTGCTTTTAATGAAGTTAGAGAGACATTTTGTGTCGATCGTTGCCAGTTCGCTGGTATTATCGAAGAAGGGATTACCGAGAAAGTTATTCCTTCTAATGGAGAGTGCTGGACATGTACATAGAAGGTGTTGGACTGTTTCCTCTTCCTCCTCATCCATGCAGCTTCTACAGAAGTCATTTGTGTAGACCCCTAGCCTCAGAGCATGTCTACCTATGAGGCAGTGTCCTGTTATTACTCCAATTGTAGAGCTTATATTTTGTCTGCTCAGGGATATCAAGCCTTTTGACCGTTTTAAGGTGGAATACTTTTAGTAATATATGTTTTACATGTTTCTATAATAATCGGATATTTAATCATTATTACAATAATATTATGTTTCTGATATATTTTAAATTTACTTACATCAATTAGATCTGTAACTGAAAAAGTACTATTCTCATGTTTTAGTATTTCTTTAATATCTTTGCTGCTTAAAATTGCTGGATTTAATTTTCCTAGCTTTGCAAAAGTTAATGTATTTATTATATTTTCTAGTTCATAACTTATTACTTTTAATTGTCTTGAAATTATTTCATCTTTTTCAGTATAGACAAAATCTTTTATTACTTTAAACATTTTTGAATTAGTAATCATTTGTTGATTATTATTTTTAACCAAATCATTTATTTTCTCTTCTAAAATTTCTTCATCATAATGATCTGGAGTTCCGGCAATGAATTTCCAAACTGTACCTATAAAATTTAATGAACGTTTAGTTCTAGAATAATGCTCTTTGAGCTGTTCAAGTTAGTTATTAACTATCTCAATTTCTGCATAATGCTTATTCGTTTTTTGTGTATAATTTATATCATTTTGTACCGCCTCATCGCTTTGCTTAAGTACACTTTCTATTATTGTTAGGTTAGTTATATGGAATATATTATTTGTTCCTTGAGTTATTATTGTATCTCCATCTTCTATTAGGATGTATTCTTCTCTGCTATAATCTACTATTTCTATTTCTGCTTTACTTAGTGTTGCAGTGATAATCACTATTATTATGATTGTATTCATTTTGAATTCCTGTAATAAGGAGATTGATTAGTTTTACGTTTAGGTTTTATTTTTAAATTATCTTTATGAACAATTCTACGTGTGTGAGTTTTAACTGCATGACCTAAGTCTTCTTTTATAATAACCTTTTGAAATTTAGGTTCCATATTATTTCTTTTATCTACCTTTTTATAACCTACTAGCAGTTGCCCGCCACTTCGTCCGCCTCTCCCTCGTCCACCGGCCAGAGTATCGTCACGACTTGTGCATCATACGCACGTGGGAATTTTTTTGCGAAGTTATTGTTAAATTGCATTGCAGTCAACTCTCGCTAGGTCGTAATTCTCTTAAACTTAAAAAATTTGTGCATTTCTTATGATTCCCTTCAGTTTTTCATACTTAAAGCATTCCCTTGGTCGAACTCTCCCTAATTCTAATATCTCTCTTACTTTTGCATTGTTTTTTTTCCTGTTTCTTTAAACTGAGCATATTTTTTAGTTAAGAAATATATAAAATGATATTGTTTAAACACAATAATCTGCACAAATAGTGCAATCAATCACATTCACTGCAATGATTCACATTCACAAATCAATTGAACTCTCAAAATTCTAATTTGAGCAGTTATTAGGCCAGTTCCACCTAACAATATCTCACTGAGATCTCAATTTCACCTTGACTGAGGCAAAATCATTTGATGGAACATAATTCTCAGTTATCATTGAGATATAATGGTTACCTTACTAATTGTTGTTGCACATATGTAAGCCATGTCAAAATAGCTGAGTGAGAAATCGAATCCAAAATAATTTCATCTCAGAGATCTGAGAAAAAAATCTCAGTTCGCAGCTGAGAATTTTTGTTCCACTTAAAAAATCTATGAGATTTCTGAGATCTCTGAGATCTCAGTGAGATGTTGTTAGGTGGAACTGACATTTTTTAAATCAGCCAGCCTGCTTAATTTTGATACAGCCAACACAATATTTTTCGTTCTCATCTTTCTAACTTCTATGTTGTTATTGAACTGAAAACGGACGACAGCGCGCGTGGCGGCGCTATGACAGCCATTGCTATTGAATGGGAAAAATAGTAACCTATATCCACTTATACTCGCTCGTATTTTTTTTTTTTTTTGAAATTCTGGTACTTTAATTCTAAAATCAGTTGGTGCTGAGCAGTGCACACTGCACAGTAATTTTTTCAACACATACCAAGAAAAATTAATATTTTTTTGCCGTTTTTTCCAATTTTTCCACTGATTCTTCGCTTATATCGCCTAATGTTATATAGCCTAAGGCCTTCCATAATAAATAAACTATTCAACGCAAAATATTTGTTCACTTTGATTTAGCAGTTCCTGAGATCAGCGGGTTCAAGCAAACAACAGAAATATTCAAAAAAGAAAATTTTTTGCCGTTTTTGCAATATTTTTAACTGACGCTTCGCTCCTATTGGTATCAGCGTAGTATGATATAGCTTCTAGCTTTCCTCGATAAATCCACCATTAGACACAAAAAGAATTGTTCAATTTGACTGAGCAGTTCCTGAGATTAGCGCGTTAAAACGCAGAAAAATAAATATTTTTTCCGTTTTTTTTCCACATTTTCCACAGATTCTTCGCTCCTATTGGTCGCAGCTTAATGTTATAAAGCTTCAAACCTTCCTTGATAAATGGACCATTCAACATTAAAAAAATTGTTCAATTTCATTAAGCAGTTCCTGAGACAAGCGCGTTAAAAAGCAGAAAAATTAATATTTTTTGCCGTTTTTTCCACATTTTCCACAGACTCTTCGCTGCTATAGGTCACAGCTTAATGTTAAGTAGCCTAAAGCCTAAGTCAATTAATGGACCATCCAACACAAAAAGAATGATACCATTCGAACCAGTAGTTCCTGAGATTACTGCGTTCAAACGAACAAACTCTTCAGCTTTATATATTAGTAGTATAGATTGTATTGTATTGTTTGCCGTTTTTTCCACATTTTCCACAAATTCTTCGCTCCTATTGGTCGCAGCTTAATGTTATATAGCTTTAAACCTTCCTTGATAAATGGACCATTCAACATTAAAAAAATTGTTCAATTTCATTAAGCAGTTCCTGAGATAAGCGCGTTAAAATGCAGAAAAATTAATATTTTTTGCCGTTTTTTTCACATTTTCCACAGACTCTTCGCTGCTATTGGTCACAGCTTAATGTTAAGTAGCCTAAAGCCTAAGTCGATTGATGGACCATCCAACACAAAAAGAATTATACCATTCGAACCAGTAGTTCCTGAGATTACTGCGTTCAAACGAACAAACTCTTCAGCTTTATATATTAGTATAGATTGTATTGTATTGTTTGCTGTTTTTTCCACATTTTCCACAAATTCTTCGCTCCTATTGGTCGCAGCTTAATGTTATATAGCTTCAAGCCTTCCTTGATAAATGGACCATTCAACATTAAAAAAATTGTTCAATTTCATTAAGCAGTTCCTGAGATAAGCGCGTTAAAACGCAGAAAAATTAATATTTTTTGCCGTGTTTTCCACATTTTCCACAGACTCTTCGCTGCTATTGGTCACAGCTTAATGTTAAGTAGCTTAAAGCCTAAGTCGATTAATAGACCATCCAACACAAAAAGAATGATACCATTCGAACCAGTAGTTCCTGAGATTACTGCGTTCAAATGAACAAACTCTTCAGCTTTATATATTAGTATAGATTTGGTTTTCTTCAACTTGAATTTCTCTTCCTCCTTTATTATGAACTTCCAACATTTTTTCTTGTTTATTTTTTAGTTCTTTACTAATTACTTCTTTCCCTATTTTATCGAAGTAAACTTCTGTTGGTTTCTTATTAGTAGTACTGTGTATAGAGTTATTATATTCCTTTATTGCTCTAAAAATTATTTCTGTGAAGTCTAATAATTTATATTCATCTTTAATGCATTTTATTATTTCCTGTAAAGTGGAATGGAATCTTTCTATCTGTCCGTTTGTCTTACTGTGACAAGGGTCTGTATAAAATATTTCTATATTATTTCTTTTCATTAAAGACTGGAAAACTAGTGATTTAAAACTTGTTTCATTATACATAACTATTTTTTTACACTTTGGATATATCTGTAGTATCTCTAATACTTTTTCCTTCAAATAAGTTTTGTCTTTCAATTCCAGGATGCTTGCATACTTACTATATTTATCGATGCACGTTAAATATACATTTTTATTTATGTAGAAGATATCTATGTGTAGCATTTCCCCTTCCTCTTTTGGAATTGGTGCCTCACCAATCTTTTCCTTATGTGGTTTGGATCGTATTTATTTATATTGCATATGTCGCAAAATCTAACATATTCTTCAAAATCTCGCCTAATTGTCGGCCAATAGTAATTTTTCTCTATTTGTTTAGTATTTTCTTTAGCATTTCTATTTGCTCTTATGTGTGTTTGTTCTACGATTTCTACTTGATCTTTTTTATTTATTATATCTTGTGCTAAAAATTCACATTCTATGAATTTATTATTAAATTCCTTCAATTTATCTCTTACTTGATAAATTTCTTCTGTCTTTCCATAAATTCCTATTGTTCCTGGGGTTATATATTTTTTTTAAATATTGACTATATGTATTTTCATTATTCCTAAAGTACATCATTATTCTTTTGTTGTAAAAACATTTGAAGCGTTGAGAATGAGAAGGGGTTAAGTGACATTTTTGAATTTTTATATTTTTTTCAGCAGATAAAGGCGGCAAGCGACAACTTAAATTTTGGTCGTACTGGCTCTTTTCTAGTCCCATTAGTTACAAAGTTAGCCTTAAATAAAGGGGATAACTAAATTCTTCTTTTTATCATTTGCACGGCATAAAGGTGATAAAATCACTTAACACTTTTATGAGTCCAGATTCCAGAACAAATTTTGAGTGTAGGTATATTTTTTTTGCAAAAAGGTGTTAACTGCTCACAAAAAAAAACCAAAGACCAAAAGCCATAAAAGAGGACACAGTACACCTCCTTGAGCTTATCTTCTGCTGGAATATTTGGTACAAATTGAATAACCTTATTTTGATTGAATCCTCCTATTACTTAGTATGGATATTATTCATCTTTTAAGGTTACTGGATTTACTTATCCCCTTCATAAGGAAAAAAAAATTAAAAATAATTCTTCATGAATAAAGGTGCTAAGTACTTTTTTTTGTCCAAAACAACACTTTGTAATGAATTTAAATAAAATGATTTGCTGTACCTAAATTTCTATTTTTTAAAGCATTTTTTATGACCCTTTTCTAAATTTCCATCACTTTCAGAAAAAAAGTTATAAGCCATAAACTTTAAACGAAGATTACTCGAAACTCGAAATATGTCACTTAACCCCTTCTCATTCTCAACGCTTCATTTATTATTTCATCAGATTCTGTTTCTGATTGTTCAAATATTATTTGCTGTTTGAAATTATTCACACATTTACTTAGTTTTTCCGAATATTCTTCGCTACTTTCTGCACTATGTTGTGTATTGTTATCTTCTAGCATATTTAAATTCTTTCTAATTAATGCATCTGCCACTACATTGGTTACTCCTGGTTTGTAAATTATTTTAAGGCCATATTCTTCTATTATTGAATACCATCTCTTCATTTTGGCATTCGGATTTTTCTTTGAGCATGAAAACGTTAATGTTAAACATACATTTAAATAAATAACACACATTAATTTGAGTTTTCAAATAATTTTTATTTTGGATGCATTTCGAGCAGCTTTCCGCTCATTTTCAGCAACACGACTAAATAAACATATAAAATGGTTTGTGTATACTCTTAAACATAAACAAAATCAGTGTAGTTATATAATATTAAAGAAAGTTGGGGGAGTAAGCAGGAGGAATATATTTTTTGGCCAAGTGGGGTAAAAGAAACCAATTATTGTGAAATTGCGATAGACGTCAAAGTAAACTGAATAAATCAGACTGTATATTGCCCTTGTCTAAGTTCAAAGCGGTATTATTTTTGCATATATACAAGCTTTCATACGCGTCTAATTTCCTCTCGTCGTTGATGCATTTAACAAGGTGCACTTCGCTCTTGGACACTGGTAAATGTTGTTGTTCCAATATGTGCGATGCGAAACCAGATTTTTTTGGTTCGTTGTTGGTGACGTATTGCTTGTGCTCGCTGTATCTCTTCTTCTGTATTTTCTGTTGCAAACTCCACAAGAAATTTCATAAATCCCTGCTTTGTCTAACGGATCGGTTTTGTCTTTTAAGGTGTTAAGTTGATTTTTTATTTTAAAAGGGTTCGAATAAACTATTTGCATGTTGTGTCTGTGGAAGGTTGTTTTGAGTCCATTTGTGATGTTTGGAGCGAAGGTGATAGAAACACGCTTGAGATCATCTTTTTTGTCGATATTTCTGTTTTGTTCGAACAGTGTTGAGTGATTTGCGTTTGTCTGCTTGTGTGAGTGTTTCCGAATAATTTTGTTGATTATTTCTTCGCTGTAACCATTTGTTTTGGCTATTTGTTTTATATATTCATACTCTTTAATGTAATTTGTTAATGACAGAGGTAAGCTTACCAAACGGTGTGCGAGTGAGTGAAACGCTGCTAATTTATGTTGAATTGGTGCATACGAATCACTTGGAATATATCTGAGAGTACTTGTTGGTTTGTGGTGAACTGCAATTTCAATGTTGTTTTGGTTTCTATGTAAAGTAAGATCCAAAAAAGTCAATTTTTGTTCATTTTCAACCTCGCAAGTGAAATTAATTTCGCGGTACTGCTCATTTAACATATCCAATGTGGTGTTAAAGTCACCTCTTTTAATGACTGCAAAAATGTCATCTACGTAGCGATGCCAGATTCTTGATAGCAAGTTTCGTGTTTTCAGATCAATTTCAAATTTCGACATGAAGACTTCTGCTATTAGTGGAGATAGCGGGTTTCCCATACTCGTGCCAGAATCTTTTTTGAAAAAAAAACGGTTTCTAAAAACAAAATAGTTTGTGTCCATACACATTTCTGCTGCTTTGATGTAGACATTTATCTCGTTTTCACCTATATTTTGTCTTGATAAATGTACTTTTAAAGCTGATAGTGCTTCTTTGATAGGGATGGATGGAAAAAGTGCTTCAACATCAAACGAAACAAAAATTTCATCTTCTTTTATAGGAATTTGGTTGATAATTTTAGCAAAATCTATAGAGTTTTTCACCGAAAAACTTTGGAAGGGTGGAAACTTCTTGATTTCATCAACTAACCATCTTGCGATCTTGGTGCATGGTGCTGATAAAAGAGCTACTTTTTGTCTCATGTTATCGCCAGGTTTGTGTACTTTTGGTAGACAATACAGTTTTGGAACTTCTGGGTTTGAAACAAGAAGACGCCACTTGAAACGGTCACCAAAAACAGTGCTGATTTCCTTCCGAACATCATTTGCTGCTGTTGTCATTTTATTTAGAGGAGATTTTTTCACTTCCTTATAGTTATTCGTTTCAATTATGAAAATCTTAAGAAAAATGATATTTTCATAATGAAGGCAGATAAAGGCAACAAAATCGTCATTATGGACACTGCGGAATATGACAAGAGGGTTTGGAAACTGATTGAAACGAATAACTACAAGGAAGTGAAAAAATCTCCTCTAAATAAAATGACAACAGCAGCAAATGATGTTCGGAAGGAAATCAGCACTGTTTTTGGTGACCGTTTCAAGTGGCGTCTTCTTGTTTCAAACCCAGAAGTTCCAAAACTGTATTGTCTACCAAAAGTACACAAACCTGGCGATAACATGAGACAAAAAGTAGCTCTTTTATCAGCACCATGCACCAAGATCGCAAGATGGTTAGTTGATGAAATCAAGAAGTTTCCACCCTTCCAAAGTTTTTCGGTGAAAAACTCTATAGATTTTGCTAAAATTATCAACCAAATTCCTATAAAAGAAGATGAAATTTTTGTTTCGTTTGATGTTGAAGCACTTTTTCCATCCATCCCTATCAAAGAAGCACTATCAGCTTTAAAAGTACATTTATCAAGACAAAATATAGGTGAAAACGAGATAAATGTCTACATCAAAGCAGCAGAAATGTGTATGGACACAAACTATTTTGTTTTTAGAAACCGTTTTTTTTCAAAAAAGATTCTGGCACGAGTATGGGAAACCCGCTATCTCCACTAATAGCAGAAGTCTTCATGTCGAAATTTGAAATTGATCTGAAAACACGAAACTTGCTATCAAGAATCTGGCATCGCTACGTAGATGACATTTTTGCAGTCATTAAAAGAGGTGACTTTAACACCACATTGGATATGTTAAATGAGCAGTACCGCGAAATTAATTTCACTTGCGAGGTTGAAAATGAACAAAAATTGACTTTTTTGGATCTTACTTTACATAGAAACCAAAACAACATTGAAATTGCAGTTCACCACAAACCAACAAGTACTCTCAGATATATTCCAAGTGATTCGTATGCACCAATTCAACATAAATTAGCAGCGTTTCACTCACTCGCACACCGTTTGGTAAGCTTACCTCTGTCATTAACAAATTACATTAAAGAGTATGAATATATAAAACAAATAGCCAAAACAAATGGTTACAGCGAAGAAATAATCAACAAAATTATTTGGAAACACTCACACAAGCAGACAAACGCAAATCACTCAACACTGTTCGAACAAAACAGAAATATCGACAAAAAAGATGATCTCAAGCGTGTTTCTATCACCTTCGCTCCAAACATAACAAATGGACTCAAAACAACCTTCCACAGACACAACATGCAAATAGTTTATTCGAACCCTTTTAAAATAAAAAATCAACTTAACACCTTAAAAGACAAAACCGATCCGTTAGACAAAGCAGGGATTTATGAAATTTCTTGTGGAGTTTGCAACAGAAAATACAGAAGAAGAGATACAGCGAGCACAAGCAATACGTCACCAACAACGAACCAAAAAAATCTGGTTTCGCATCGCACATATTGGAACAACAACATTAACCAGTGTCCAAGAGCGAAGTGCACCTTGTTAAATGCATCAACGACGAGAGGAAATTAGACGCGTATGAAAGCTTGTATATATGCAAAAATAATACCGCTTTGAACTTAGACAAGGGCATACAGTCTGATTTATTCAGTTTACTTTGACGTCTATCGCAGTTTCACAATAATTGGTTTCTTTTACCCCACTTGGCCAAAAAATATATTCCTCCTGCTTACTCCCCCAACTTTCTTTAATATTATATAACTACACTGATTTTGTTTATGTTTAAGAGTATACACAAACCATTTTATATGTTTATTTAGTCGTGTTGCTGAAGATGAGCGGAAAGCTGCTCGAAATGCATCCAAAATAAAATTATTTGAAAACTCAAACTAATGTGTGTTATTTATTTAAATGTATGTTTAATGTATAAGAGTTTTCGTTAATCGTTTCAAAATTTTTCCTTTTTTTTTATATAAAACGTTAATGGTTGGTGATCTGTATGTATTTCAAGATCTTTTACACCATATAAATAGTTTCTCAAATTTTTTAAAGCATATAGGGGAGAGTGGGTATACTTGCTACACTTTTCGAATACATTAAATTTGCCGAGATCTTATAGATCTTATCTGAGCAAAATTGATTTCTAAAGATAAAATAACTTTTGGCAACCTATTTTCAGTTAAAAAGAAGAGGAAACTCCAACAGAAGAAAAGCAAAAAATTAATTTCATGAACCAACTCACTTTGTCCCATTCCTCCTGAGAGGAGGAGGATTGGGACAACTATGTGGTGGAATGGGACACTTTTGGAATTCATTAAATTTGCCGAGTTCTGATAGATCGTATCTGAGCAAAATTGATTTCTAAAGATAAAATAACATTTTGGCAACCTATTTTCAGTTATAAAGAAGGCGAAAGTCCGACAGAAGAAAAGCCAAAAATCTTTTCATGAACCAACTCACTTTGTCCCATTTCTCCTGCGAGCAGGAGGATTGGGTTTGTCCCATTAATCCTGCGATCAATAGGATTGGGACAACTATGGGGTGGAATAGTGATGTCCCAATCATCCTGCATGGCACTTTGAATAAATAATTTATTATATCACTTTTCGTGTGGCACTAATTAAACAAAACTACGATGAATTCACTTCAAAAATTGTGTTGCTATCTAATTATTACACTCTTTTGCGCAGTAAGTTCACACATTATAAAAAAAATTCACTCAAAGTTTACACAGATGTTTTACTTTTTATGCACAAACTATCTTTTTTTAATCTCCACTCCGTGATTTTTTTCCTAGACCCACTGAAGACAGACAGACTGAAGACAGAATCTGTCATACAAGGAAAGAGAAAAAAAATTGTAGGAATTGAGAAAATGCCTGTGTCCCATTCCTCCTGTGTCCCAAAAATACCCACTCTCCCCTACTATTGCGTATAGTTCTTTTTCGTTTGCCGCATAGCTGCGTTCTGATTTTTGCAATGTTTTGCTAATAAATGTTATTGGTTTTCCGTTCTGTGAAAGAACTGCTCCTACAGCGTCGTCTGAGGCGTCTGTGGTTAAAATGAATTTCTTATTGAAATCTGGTTGATTGAATTCAACTTCTTTTATTAGATTATTTTTTAATATTTCAAAAGCTTCAATTGCTTCTTTATCTAAATTTATTTTAGTTTTCTTTGCTAAGTATGTTGATACTTGACCATTTTCATTCTGTAAATGCTTTGTTAATGGTTTTGCTATTTGTGCATAATTCTTAATAAATTTGCGATAATATCCTATCATACCTAGGAATGATCTAAGTTGTCTAAGAGTTTCTGGTAAAGGGTATTGTTTAATTGTTTTTACCTTTTCATCATCTGTTTTTATTATATTTTGTGCAACTACATATCCTAAAAACTTAATTGAATCTTTAAAAAATTCTGATTTTTCTAAACTGATTTTCATATTAGCTTCTTTTAAAACTTTTATAATTGTAGATAAATGTTTTTTATGACTTTCTATTGATTCTGAATAGATTATAATGTCATCAATGTAAATGTGGCAAAACTTTCTTATAAATGGACGTAATAAATGTTGTCCATTGCTCTCTGAAATATACTCGGAGCATTACGTAGCCCGAATGGCATTCGCAAATATTCATTTTTGCCATTATTGACACTGAAACTTGTTTTTTTTATGTCTGAATCTTTCATTTTTATTTGGTGGAAACCACTTTCCAAATCTATACTAGAAAATATTTTTGCTTTCCCTAAATTGCTTAATATGACATTTGTGTCTGATATTGGATATTTATCCACAACTGTATTTTCGTTTAATTTTTTGAAATCGATCACCATTCTCATTTTTGGTGTATTGTCTTCGTTAAATTCTTTTTTGGGCACTACCCATACTGGACTATTATAAGCACTTTTGCTTTCTCTAATTTACTGATTCTATTAATTTTTTTACTTCTTTATTTATGAATTCATTTGCACTGTGAGGATATGGATATTGTTTTGTCCATATTGTTTTGTCTTCTACTGTATTTATTTCAGCAACTATATCTATTCTAAATGGCAGATTTATATTTATATTTTTATGTTCCACTTTAATCTGTTCACTGACACATTTTCTCAAATCTTCTAAATTCTCACTTTTGTTCATAATTATATTATTTATGACTTCTTCGTCAAAATAAATTCTTTCTTCTTCATTATTTACCTTTATATTATTATTATTGTTACCGATTAATATATCGTAACCGAAATTATTTAATTCATACACTATCACTGTTTTATTAAATATTTCAACTTCGTAATAAAATTCAATTGCTCCGTTCACTGTCGTTGCCTGTTTCTTTGCGACTAATTCTTTTCTTTCACTGAGTAGCCCTGGTCGACAATAATTGCTTGTTGCGGTTGCGCCTGTATCTAACAAAATTCTTATATTTTTGTTGCCTATCTTTCTGTATAAGTATGGTAAACCGGTCTGACTACCTATCTCATTCTTCCTGTTCAAATTACTGATTCTTGCAACTTTATTGGGTGTGGCTTGCCCTGATACTTGAACACTTTGTTCCCTCTCTCTTTTAAAAATTGATCTGTTTTGTTTGAATGGGTTACTGTACCTGGTTTGGTTATTATAGGATAAGTAATTCCTATTATTAGCATTTTGATATGTATTTCTTTGTTCGTTTGTATTTGGGATCTGCTGATTGATCGCACTACATTGCATTCGTTCAAACTGATTTGAGCTTTGTTTGTATTGAGGAGCTAAATTATATCTTCTGAAGACATTATTATCTTTATGAATAGGTTTATCTTTATGTGAAAACCTCAATGTTTCATTTTTATTCCCAGTAGTTGGACATTCATATCTATAAGCAAATAATGCTCTATTATTATTGCTTTCTAATTCCTGTGCTTTTGCTAGTGCACTTGGAAGATTTTCCGGACATATACTATAGAGTATGTTTGAGATCTGACCGTTCAGTCCCGAAATAAAAACTCTAAGTCCATCTCTTCTATATTTTTCACATAATTCGTTTGTGATTGCCTTATCGTCACCGTTGGTCATGATAGTTTTGTTAATTAACGCTATGAGTTTTTGGTTTATTATATTATAATATTCCATTAAGGAATTTTTACCTTGTCTTAAAATACTCATTTCCTGTTCTAAAACATGTATTGGACGTTGGTCCGAGTATGCAAAGTCTAACCTTGCTAAAATTGCTTCGTAATTTAATACCGTACCGTGATTAGTTAAAATGTCATTTGCTTGTTCTATACACTTATTTAGAAGTATTACTAGTGCTGAAAAGTACTGTACACTACCTTTTTTATATATCTTCATAGCATGACCAATTGCTTGTCTCCATGAATTATATTTTTGGGCGTCGCCTGTAAAAGTCGGCACCGATTTTATTACATCTAAACTCATTGTATCTATAATTTCTGGTTTAATTTCTTCTGTTTGGAATTCTTTGATTGCAGGTTTTCCAGTCATGAGACTATCTAATTTTGCTGTTAAATCAGCTATTTGTGATTGTAAAACTTCCATGGTTACTAATTCACTTATTTCCGATTTCTCAAAATTTAATTTAATTTTACTTAACTCTTGCAATTCAAAATTATCTTGATCTTCTTTAACACTTTGTAACTTAAGTTTACTTTTAAATGATTCTTTATGTTTGGTTAATCTATTCATTACACCTTTTTATATAATTACGGTGACCATCCGTTCATTATTATAATGAACAGTTCATTATTTGAAGAAAATGTTCATTATGAATTATTGTGTGTCGGAAAACATAAAAATGTTCATTATTTTAGAAATTGCTCATTATTTGCTCATTATTTTATAAATTTTTTCTTTAAAGAAAGCCTAAGCATGAAAACCATTAAATTTTTAATGAAAACGTACCCTTACATCATAATTCGTAGTCTTTTTTTCGGAACACTTCCTAATCTCACAATTACAAAATTCTGAAGATCATTATATTATACATACTAACATACAGGGGAAGTTTAATGTTAAACTAATACTCTTACACTTGCGCACAGGATGACTTTCACCACTGGAAATAAATTTTACCATTGAGTTTTACAATGATAAAAATAACTTTCAGTGAATGTGAATTAAACTCATCTTTTTTGCATTTGCACTAGTAATGGCATTTTCCAAAAGTAATTATGAGAGTGCACTCCGACTGTTGGAATTATTGCATTGTTGAAAAATCCTTCACTCCAAAAATAAATGAAGAGTAAGGATTACACTTCATTTTACTTGTGGAAAAAGTAAAGTAAAAGTAAAGTAAAGTAAAGTTTGTGGTTTGTTCACTTGTTGATATCGTTTACCTCTCGCTTGTTGCTTGCCTCTGGAAAAGAAATAGTTCACTTATTTACTTATGGTTGCGCTACAGTCCAGGTCGGACCAGGGCCTCATCCAACAAACGTCTCCAGCCAGCTTGGTCCCTAGCTAGCTGTCTCCAGTTTCGCACGCCAAGTTGGTTCAGGTCTTCTACCACCTGTGTGCTCTACCTGAGTCACGGTCTTCCTCTTCTGCGACGTCGTTCCGGGTTGGATTCGGAGACGATACGAGCCGGAGCTTTATTTTCCATTTGCTCTACATGACCCAACCATCTAAGTCGTTGGACTTTAACTATGTTTGTTTTGTTTATTATCGATAAAAGTTCTTTTTTGGCTTATTTCATAAATATTATTATACTATATTTATTAATTAATTTATATCATATTATATTCATTTACTATTAAAAAAATACAAAAAAATAAATAGAGTGGCGCGACAGCTCTTGAAGAGCCAAGTCCTAAGTGGCTTGCTCTCATTAACAATTCTCTGAGTGCGTGTGAAGAATTGAGGGGACCTACAGTTTAACGCCGATTCCGAACGGTAAAGTTCAGAAGCACTTTTTCATGACAGATTGACACTCTTGGAAGTTTTGTAAGGTCTTCGCAAGAGGCAGTACCCGTGAAAGATGAGATGAAAACTCTATAGGCACGAGTACGACTCGAACCCACGACGTTCTGCTTAGCAGCCAAAGCCAACGCACCTAACCACTAAGCTACGGGCAACTGCTTTTTTACTATTACTCAGTGAAGTAAAAAAAAAATCTTGAAAACTGGTCAACATTTTTCATTTTTTGGGTACTGTTCATTATTTTGTCTCGGAAAATATGGTCACCGTATATATAATCTATCATACTTAATATATATAATATAATTCTTACTTAAAACTGCAATACCGCTCTGGGATTCTTTGTCTGCAATTCCGCACTGTATCTCTCTGGGATTCTTTGGTGTAGAATTATCTTTCTCTATCTTCTTTTGGGGTTGGTTGAAATGAAATATTTTCGTGATGACTCACTATTTCGTTTCTTCAATTTTTCTCGATACAATGTTCGATACTTTATTGTCTGTGATGTATTGTTAACACTATCTTACTTTTATTTTCAGATTTCTTGGTGTTCACTGATCAATAAATACGTCTTCATACAATTGTTCATTTGTATTACTTGAAGAACATATTTCTGGCACTTGATACAACTCACTGATTTTACGTTAAATTTACTTTATTATTTTTCAATTTATATTTACGTTAAATAGCTTTGTAAGGCTATCCCGGACGAGCCCCCAATTAATTTATGTAACACTTAATTTTGATAAAAAAAAACTTTATTTAATTTATTCAAACTTAATCTAGTTATATAAATGGTCACAACGTCTTAAGGTTCTAAATTGACTTAAAAAATATGTGTTGTGAACTTATTCACTGACTTAAAAGAAGTGTCTTTTGGTTTGCTATGATATTCCTATTTATACTATTTGAGAAATAAAAACATCTGTTATCCAAGGATGTGTTCTTACTAATTTTTTTTTTATTTATTTATTTATTCAGAATGCCTTATGAGATGAATCTCGTAACAAGCTGTATAGTTTTTACAATAATGTTTATGTAATTATGTAATTAAAAAAGTGTTAAATATAAGTACAATAAGTATTTGACAATGGGAACAACAAAAATTTTAATAAAAAGTGAAAATTTAAACATCAAGCAACAATTGAATAGCAAAAATGAAATTTGTGTGACATACTAAGATACCGTAGAGACAAAAAATTAGGAATAGAGACAAATTTATTCTTACAGTTTACTCTATTACAATTAACATTGACCTTTTAAACATTGTATTTTGACAGTAGCATGGCTTTAACGTGAAGTTTAAATTTTAAAATTTTACATTTCTTGATCTCATCAGAATGTTTGTTATAATACTGAATAGACTTGTATAAAATTGAGCTGCTTCCATATTTTTTTGAGTTTATTCTGTCTAGGTGTATGTTATTTCGACTCCGTACGTTGTATTGGTGTAAGTTACTTCTTGTAGTCAGCTGGGTGTTTGTATGAACCTTCGTAAGCACTATCTTGTGAATGTGAGTCACCATATTTATTTCGATTTCATCTTTGACCATTAAAATCTGCAGCTGTTTATAAATCCATCGGGTGTTTGTAAGCCAATCAAATCCGAACAAGTTTTTTAATGCCTTATTCTGCACTACTTGCAAGGTTTGTAGAAGGCCATGAACTGCTGTACCCCAAATGTTGATTCCATAGGTCAAATGGCTATGAAAAAGAGAAAAGTACATTGTTCGTTTTAGGTTTTCAGGAACACTGTATCGGATTCGACCAAAAACTCCAGCAAGCGAAGACAGTTTTTTCGATAGTTAGATAGACAAAAATTTTTGCTCCAAGTTAACAGTAAATTGTTTAAGCAGGCTATTTTTTGGCTTCAAATTTTTAATTTTCTTTTAAGCATCGCCTTCTACAGTTTTTGGTTTGTAGAACGTCAGTTTGTCTCTCGTTGCTCCTTACAATAATTACTATGTATTTTTGAACGAAGCAGACCCACAGAAATAATATAATAGAGTACGGGAGCGGTAGCATTTCGTACAAGTGGAGTTGACCCCGTCAAATTTTGAGAAAGAAGATATTAATGGGCTCCGTTTCTCTTTCTGTGCTTGTCGCTGATTGGCTGTAAGGTGGAATGAACAGAGTAAAAGAAAAGTAAAAGAAAAGTCAAAATCAAAATTGTTGTTGTCTTACATAGGAGCTCAGAGAGAGAAAGGGAGTCCATTAATATTTTCTTTCTCAAAATTTGACGGGGTCAACTCCACTAACTTGTACGAAGTACTACCGCTTCCGTGCTCTATTTTATTATCTCTATGAGCAGACCTCGATTTTTGCGTTTTCTCTGCTTCTGTCATCAAGTTTTATACACTTTACGGTTGATTTTTTTTTTAATTTCTTGTCAACATGTCGTCAAAAAATAAAACATTGAATTAAATATTAAATATTCTAAAGGAACAGCGCTTTATTTTTAATTTGCTAAAGATAACAAATTTAAAAATGAATATACAAAGTGAAAGTGGCCCATTCTTTGATTATAGTTAGACCTTCACAAACGTGAACTCTCTTGCAAACATGAACTTCCTTGGCTTTTAATTGTTCACGTTATCGAGAGTCTACTGTACTTCGTTTTACGGGCGAGTTATAAACACTCAACTGTACCTCAAGCAGGAAATAAGAGGAAATAATAATAATAATAAAATAATAAAGATAACAATAACAAAACAAGATAACAATAAAAATAGAATATAACAGATATTTTATGACCAACCAAATAACAAAATAAGATAAAGATACAAAAAGTAATTAACCAACACAAACATAAAAGATACAAAAAGTAATTAACCAACACAAACATAAAGGAAACAAAACGATATAAATAGATGCAACACGGAAGGAGTTTCCAGTAGTTACAGAGTAGTACATAAGAACTATGCATGTAAAACTATTTAAATATTCCATCTTGTTGAATAGAAAATAAAGTTAATATTTAAAAATATATTTTTTTGAATTAACCTTTTTATTTCCGATGGATAAATATAATTGGGGCTCAACCGGGATAGCTCATTATTAACGTAAAAAGTGAAAGTGAATAAAATAGTAAAATTTACATAAGTACTTGTAAATACAAATAAAAAAAAAAACTTTCAAAGTGAAATTGAAGCTATCAGCCAAATTTGTTTATAAATAGGAGAAAAACAAAGTATCCTGAAAGTGTAATCAATTGTGAACTAAAAGGAAGAAACCAGCAAAGTGATTCCCGTTCGCTCTATAAAGCCAGTATCCAGCAACAGATTGGAGAACAGCATTCTAAGAAGCAGAGAAAATTATTGGTAAATTATCGTAAGAAATTATTTTTAAGAAGTGAAACAAAAATTGTTAAAATGTCAACAACTAAAGATATAAAACAAATAATCGAATTAGCTATTGAACAGGCTACTACTCAAATGCAGAATCAAATAGATGAATTAACAAACAAATTAGAAAGTTTAACAGTTCCAAATAATGTAATAGACCATAAAAAACAAACGATAGATCCACAAATACTAGACAATGAAAGTCTTGACATTATTAAAAGTTTACCAACTTTCGAAGGTAGCAATGAGGGATATGTGAGTTGGCGAGAAGCTTGTCAAAATAGTATGAGTCTCTACACTCCTGGTAGTAGACGATATTTTGCTGCTTTAAGCATAATGAGAAACAAAATAGTTGGTCATGCGAATTCAGTTCTTACCAGTCATGGTACGGTACTTAACCTTGAGGCAATTTTAAGTAGATTAGACTTCGCCTACGCGGATAAAAGACCAATACACGTTTTAAATCATGAATTAAGTATGATAACACAGGGCAGAAAAACGTTAATAGAATTTTATAATGAAGTTACGGAAAAATTGACATTAATAATAAATAAAGTTATAATGACATATGGTACTTATAGTGAAACCACTGAGAAATTCAATGAATCATATAGAAAAAATGCATTAATAGCATTTATAAATGGTCTTCATCAGCCAATGTCTGATACGGTATTTAGTATGAAACCTGAAGATTTGCCCAATGCACTAGCCCAGGCTCAAGAGTTAGAAAGCAACAAAACAAGAAGTAAATTTCTGAATCAATACAATCAAAGAGATAATATAAGAAACATTAAGATACCAACAAAAACCCCAAAATAGTTATCAACAAACAAATAGGGCTAGCCACCAAAGTCCAGAACCAATGGAATTAGGATCTTCAGCTTATAGAAAAGTAACTCCACAGGAAATGCAAAGGTTTAGACAGGTACATAATAATAAGAATAATCCATTTAGGAATACTTATAATCAATTTAATCAAAATAGGAATTTTAATAGAAATTTCAGTCAGAATAATAATCAAAATGATAATATTAAAAGAGAAAGAGAACAAAGTGTTCAATTAAGCTCCCAACCACCAAACAAAGTAAGAATAAACAACATTCAAGAGAATCATTTTTTAGACGGAACGTGGGATTACCCCACATATACAGCAGAATAAATAACAAATGGTTAAAAATATTAATAGATACTGGAGCAACATCTTGTTACACGTCTCCAAAAATATTTAGTGATAAGAAAACGTTGGACATTAATAAAAGAGTAAAAACCGTGAATGGGTTTACAATTATTAAATATTATTATGAAATATATATTTTTGATAGAGTGGTTCGATTTTACGAAATTGAGAACCTAGAAGCAGATTGCTTGATAGGTTACAATCTTTTGCGAAATGCAAATATAAATTTAAATTTAGAAAGAAATTTATTGATGTACAATAATAAAGCAGAAAGGATGTTCATGGATGGCGAACCATTGCCATGGGAAAGTAATATAACACAAACAGGAAATAAAATTAAAGTTACCTTAGAGTCATCAAGTACGACTGACTCACGTTCTATTTACAGTCTCGAACCACGCCTTAATAACCAAGTAATCGAAAAAGTACCATCAGATCAAAACGTTGATATTCTGAATAAACAAGTTCGTTCCGTTATCGGAAAAATACATTCCAAAATAAATATTACATTGCCATTCCGTACAGATGTGGTGGCAGAAATAAAAACTAATATAGAATCACCAATATGGACAAAACAGTATCCATATCCATTAAGTGCTTCAGAATTTATAAACAAGGAAATAAGTAAACTGCTAAAAGATAATATAATTAGGCCAAGTAAAAGTCCATATTCAAGTCCAGTGTGGGTAGTACCAAAAAAAGGGTTCAACGAAGATGGAACACCTAAGAGCAGGTTAGTCATCGACTTTAAGAAACTCAATGAACACACAATAAGTGACAAATATCCAATCCCAGACACAAATGTTATTTTAAGCAATTTGGGAAAATCTAAATACTTTTCAACGATAAATTTAGAAAGTGGATTTCATCAGATATTAATGAAAGAATCTGATATTCAAAAGACTTCATTTTCCGTTAATAATGGTAAATACGAATATTTACGCTTGCCTTTTGGTCTAAAGAACGCACCTTCTATATTCCAAAGAGCTATGGATGATATTCTTAAGCCATACATCGGAAAATTCTGACATGTATACATTGACGACATTATAGTTTTTTCAAAAAAATATCGAAGAACATACTCAACACCTGAATGAAATAATAAAAATATTGAAAGAAGCAAATATGAAAATATCATTAGAAAAATCTAAATTCTATCAAACAGAGGTGGAATATTTGGGATATGTGATCAGTGAGAATATAATTACTACCGATCCCAAGAAAATTACCACAATTAAAGAATATCCAGATCCAGAAACTCTTAGACAATTAAGAAGCTTCTTAGGAATGACAGGATATTATCGTAAATTTATACAAAACTATGCTCAGATAACTAAACCCTTAACAATTCATTTAAATGGTGAAAATGGGAAGATATCAAAAAAACAGAGTAAAAAATGTAATATAAACATTGGAAATGAGGGTAGAAAAGCATTTAATAAACTAAAAGAATATTTAGTCGAAAATGTAAAGTTGACACAACCAGATTTTAAGAAAAAATTTATATTAACTACTGATGCCAGTAATGATGCAATCGGAGGGGTATTGTCACAAGACGACAAACCAATTATTTTCATTTCGAAAACGCTGAATAAAACAGAGAAAAGTTATGCAACAAACGAAAAAGAACTTTTCGCAATAGTATATGCCTTAAAGAATTTAAGGAATTATTTGTACGGAGTTGCAGACCTAGAAATACATACTGATCATCAACCACTTACGTACTCAGTATCAAAAAGAAACCCAAATATTAAAATGAAGCGCTGGCATGCTATAATTGAAGAATATGCACCGAAAATTATATACAAACCAGGTAAAGATAACATTTTCGCGGATGCACTAAGCCGACAAAACCTTAATATAATAACAAATTCAAGTCAAACTATTCATTCCGCTGAAAGCAGTGATAACATACAAATAGAGACGACATCCTTGCCTGTTAATTGTTTTAAGCAACAGATAATATTAAATAAAGGCAATATAAGTTCAGAAAATATTAAGACATGTTTTAATAAATTAAAGAGGTATACAATAACATATACAAACACTGATCAGGTCATCACTCTATTTAAAAAATATATAGTTCCAGGTACAGTATGTATCTATGCTTCAGATGAAGATCTATACGAAGTTAAAAGTAAACTTCTCGAAACATTCAGTAATAAATTTTTACGATCTAAAATATATGCACAGGATATACCGAACAAAGAAGACCAGTTGAACATAATCACTGATACACACAAAAGAGCACACAGAGGAACTCTTGAAAACTATAATCAAATAAAGACAATATACTACTGGCCAAACATGAAGAAACAAATTTCTTCATATACAAATACCTGTGTTGTTTGCAACGAAAACAAATACGATCGGAAACCAATAAAATTTCCTATAGGTACTAAACCCATGCCAGAAAAAGAAGGTGAACAGCTACATATAGATATTTTTTATGCAAGCAAGGAAATATACCTTACAGTCGTAGATAGTTATTCAAAGTTCTTAGTCGTACATCCTCTTGAATCTAAAATTGGTATCGAACTCGAATTATTAAAATTTTTAAATATATTTCCTTATGCGAAAAACGTTATATGCGATAACGAATCCGTTTTCAAATCCGTGTTCTTTAAAAATACTTTAGAAAGAAAGAAAATTGAAATATATTTTGTACCAGTTAGTCATTCTACGACAAACGGACAAGTAGAACGTACTCACAGTACAATAATCGAAATAACACGCTGTATTAAAGCAGAATACAACATAATAGATGATAAGCAGGCAGTGCTAGAAGCAGCACATAAATATAACGAAACGGTTCACTCTGTAACAGGCCTAAAACCCCAGGAAGTGTTATTCAACAAGGTAAATCACAATCTTAGGGAGATTTTGAAAGAAAAACAATTAAAAATGTTAAATACAGATAATGAAAATCGTGAAAGTAGAGAGTTTAAGAAAAACGAAATAGTTTATGTGAAAAACCACGGCACTGAAAGAAATAAATTAAAAAAGAGGTCTAATCGTACCAAAGTATTAGATGATAAAAAAGATCAAATATTAACTAACAAAGGTAAAATACATAAAGATAATATTAAATCATAAATTTTTATTCCTTGGACTTCATAAAACATATTATTATTTTTATTACAATAAGAAATATTATTTTAATAAGATCAGAGGTAATAGATTATTCTAGGAGTGAATATTTACTTATAGAAAATGGTAATACAGCAGTTTATAAAGAATATGGAACGTTATTCCACATGACAAACATTACTTATATTAATGAAATCATAGCGGACTTAGAAAAAGAATCAAACGTAGAAAACTTGAAGTATGATTTTACCACCTTAAATTTAGACGAAAACGCAGAAATAATGTCAGAAATATCCTTAATGAGCACACTAATAGATGAAGTTAGAATTACCAGGTTCAAAAGAGCAATCAATACTATAGGAACAATACTTAGTTGGATATCAGGAGTACCTGACCATGATGATCATTTACTAGTAGAAAACAAATTAAATGAATTAATTTATAATAATAATAAACAAGCACCTACCAATTCACAGATCTTTCAAGCTATCCAAGAAATTACTAAAGTTTTAAATACTGAAAAAAATACATTAAAAACAAAAAGATTACAAGAAAGAAACAAATTAATAATACTAGAGTTACAAAACCTTATTCAAACTATTGCTTTAAGCAAAGCTAAAGTTTTAAACCCAATCATATTAAATAAAAAAGATATTCAAAAAATAACAAATAATGAACATGGAACTATTTCAATATCCGATCTTTTAGATGTTAGTGATTTCAAGATTGTTCAAACTAAAGATGTCATAATAATATTAATAAAATACCCAATCATTTATAAAAATTGTAAAATATTTGAAACAAGAGCAATCGAACAAAATAAAGAAAAAATAATAATTGATAAGAATTGTGATGTGCTTTTTGTTTCCCAGCCGAGGTTTCGCTCGTCGGTGCTTAGGTCTAATGAAGAAAACACGAAACTTCAATGATAGGTCTTTCGAACCTAATGACAAATTCTTTATTCGAAACACTTAGTAACTACAATTATTAATATTAACGTAAATTCAATAGTTTTTGGTTTTGGTTCTTCTTAATACGTCACTTCCGGTATTGCGATCGGACTTAGATATTGCTGCCGCCTGTAGAGTGACTGGCTTCCTGGTCGTCTTGGTATGGCTTCACTACTGGGCTTCCTGTTCCTGTTTCCGCTTGAGCTTGTGGTATTCGTTACTCGACCGGTTTATTTCCGGGGGATCAGCAGGTACGTTTAAGGCCCCTGGTGGCACTACACGGCAGGCAATAGCTCTGGTGGATCAGCAGGTTTATTTAAGGCCCCTGGTGGCACTACACGGCAGGCAATAGCTCTGGTGGATCAGCAGGTTTATTTAAGGCCCCTGGTGGCACTACACGGCAGGCAATAGCTCTGGTGGATCAGCAGGTTTATTTAAGGCCCCTGGTGGCACTACACGGCAGGCAATAGCTCTGGTGGATCAGCAGGTTTATTTAAGGCCCCTGGTGGCACTACACGGCAGGCAATAGCTCTGGTGGATCAGCAGGTTTATTTAAGGCCCCTGGTGGCACTACACGGCAGGCAATAGCTCTGGTGGATCAGCAGGTTTATTTAAGGCCCCTGGTGGCACTACACGGCAGGCAATAGCTCTGGTGGATCAGCAGGTTTATTTAAGGCCCCTGGTGGCACTACACGGCAGGCCATAGCTCTGGTGGATCAGCAGGTTTATTTAAGGCCCCTGGTGGCACTACACGGCAGGCAATAGCTCTGGTGGATCAGCAGGTTTATTTAAGGCCCCTGGTGGCACTACACGGCAGGCAATAGCTCTGGTGGATCAGCAGGTTTATTTAAGGCCCCTGGTGGCACTACACGGCAGGCAATAGCTCTGGTGGATCAGCAGGTTTATTTAAGGCCCCTGGTGGCACTACACGGCAGGCAATAGCTCTGGTGGATCAGCAGGTTTATTTAAGGCCCCTGGTGGCACTACACGGCAGGCAATAGCTCTGGTGGATCAGCAGGTTTATTTAAGGCCCCTGGTGGCACTACACGGCAGGCAATAGCTCTGGTGGATCAGCAGGTTTATTTAAGGCCCCTGGTGGCACTACACGGCAGGCAATAGCTCTGGTGGATCAGCAGGTTTATTTAAGGCCCCTGGTGGCACTACACGGCAGGCAATAGCTCTGGTGGATCAGCAGGTTTATTTAAGGCCCCTGGTGGCACTACACGGCAGGCAATAGCTCTGGTGGATCAGCAGGTTTATTTAAGGCCCCTGGTGGCACTACACGGCAGGCAATAGCTCTGGTGGATCAGCAGGTTTATTTACGGCCCCTGGTGGCACGCAGCACGGCAGGCAATAGCTCTGGTGGATCAGCAGGTTTATTTACGGCCCCTGGTGGCACGCAGCACGGCAGGCAATAGCTCTGGTGGATCAGCAGGTACGTGAATGGCCCCTGGTGGCACGACGGACAAATCTCCTTCGATATTTAAAACCCCTTACCGCTGGTGGGGGGAAGCTTTAAAATCGAAATTGCGGTTGCTGCACGGTCGGTAATGAGGACAATTTCCTTCGCTATTAAAACCCCTTACCACTGGTGGGGGGAAGCTTCAACAACGAAATTGCGGTCGGCGGCGGGAATGACCAATAACACTCAGTTCAAAACCTAAGTTGAAATGACAACTTATCGTAGTGATGAAAAGTAGTGGTAGTGGTGGTTTTAGTACGAAAGTACTCATCACCATATAAACTTTACTACAAAACATGAATGTGAATTGTACGAACATGAAAGTTAAACTTTCATGTGTTTCGGTATAGCTTGCTGCCATGCAATAATAATGTTATCGATTATGAAAGAAAAACACGCCATGTGTTGGTGAGTCATACGCTATGCTTTATTTATGCATTTCTTGGTATACATTCAAGGGCAAATGAAATGTATGCAATATATGCCTGAATTAGTTTTGCCTGCATGTGGGATTTTTGAAGCGAACGTGAATTGTATGCATTCGAAATGCAAACTTGCCCGTGTATTTAATGTTGGATGGGGAAAATCGATATTGCTACATAAGAGCATGTAACGCTTCGTTACATACCCCCCTCTTTTCGGAGACGAGAACCTTCTCGTCTTAATTTCTTTCCATCAAATTCAAAATAGATTTTTTTTTTCTTTTTTTTTCTTTTACTTTTATTCAAAAAAAAGGAACAATAATAACAAAAACTTTAACTTAAAAATTGCTTCTGTGCAACATAATAATACGAACGCAAAAAGAATATTCTTAAAAACGGAAAATAAAAATATGACTTCATGAAAGAAAACTTGCTCGAGGTCCATCCTTTATCTTAGGGTGCGTAGGTGACCTTCTTCCGGATGCCCTGGCATTCTAAAATCGCTTCTCCCGGTTTGATAATTCTGGCAACAACATTGCCATGTCGCCTGCCAAACTTTAGTCGCTGACGCCGGTACTGTTTGTTATACAGGGGGTGTTTTGTGACATCTATGCCACGGAAATAGTCGATGTGCGGCTTTCCGTCCTCTGCGGCTTCTTTGCGGCTACAGGCGGAGGGAGAGGTTGGCGGCACTCGAGACCAGACGAAGTGGCGTAAGCCTTGGTGGATGTTGAAGTGGAAGCAATGGCGGATGTGATCGTGGCGGTATGACTCGAGCCGGAGGCTGTGATGGCGGACGGCTGTGAACTTCTCGGTTGGTGCGTTTTTTCCTTTTTATGGAGGAGCAGGCTCCTGTCAACATCTTTACGGCTGTTGGTTTTTGGTCGGGCCGGGGTTTCCTTATGGGCGGATGTGAACTTGTTTGGCAACTCCTTCTTCGCACGAACTTTACGGCTCTCGGTTGCTGATGACGCAGCTGGCGCAGGAAGGTTGGGTAAAAATATCACCGACCTGATATCTGGCTGGCTTGGCTTCAATCGGGATGGTCTTGTAGGTTGCCTTTCCCAAGGCTGGGGTGCGGCGTCGCGATGTTCAGTCATAGTAGGTCTGACTCTGGCGGTGGTCGAACTTGAAATGGAAATTAGTTGAAAATTTTCCTCTGCATTATGACTCGGTTTTTCGAATCCCTTTAGATCTTTGACATGAGCGGTTACGGTACTTCTCCTTTTGTTCTTGTTCTTGTCAGCTGTTATACTTCTCAACACCACGATGACTGGTGAGGAGAATTTTATCACCTCATACGGACCTTCGTAGCGAGGGGCAAGCTTTTCTGTGAAGTGCTTTGTGGCAGAGGAGAGGGTTTTAACCTTTTTATATACTTGTTCTCCTATACTAGGCTTCCACGCTCTTCGTCGTAAATTATACCCCTGTGCTTGTCTGTGTGCGGCACTTTGTAAGTTTGTCTTTACTAGCTCGTATATTGTTTTCATCCTCTCTCTTCTTACTGTCGTATCTTCCTCGTTGTCGTGGTTGTGTGGTAGCGTAAGGGAGTGTGGGGTTCTTATCTCTCTGCCGAAATTAAGGAAAGCAGGGGTAAAAGCGGTAGAGGCATGTTTGCTAGTGTTTATAGCAAAAGTAAGTTCGGGAATGTGCTCATCCCAAAACCGGTGATTACCCTCCGCATATTGCGCAATCATGGTTTTTATAACTCTGTTCACCCTTTCCGTAGGATTTTCTTGGGGGGAATACGGGGCCGTGAATCTTTGTTGTATACCCATTTCTTCTAAAAAGGTTTTGACCGCGCTACTGGTAAACTGACTGCCGTTATCTGAGAGAAGCACTCGGGGAATACCGAAGTGTGCTATTATTCTCTCCCTCAATGCTTTGATCACAGATTGAGACGTAGCAGCTCTTAGGGGTACGGCTTCTACCCACTTCGTGAATTTATCCACCATCACCAGCATCACGGTACTCCCCTTCATGGATCGAGGTAATGGTCCCACAGAGTCCATGCATACAGTATCCCATGGGCTGTCGACTATGTTACTGTACATCAGGCCGCTCGGTTTCTGTTGGGATGCCTTAAACTCCCTACAACTGCGACATTCTTTGACATACTTGGCTATGTCTCGGTACATGCCAGGCCAGTAGTAGCGTTGCATTATTCTGGAAGCAGTCTTGGCTACTCCTAAATGCCCGGCGGTCGTTACATCATGGTTCTCATAGAGTATTGTAGCTTTTTCGGCGGCGGAGACACACAGCTTCCAGTCTGTCTCTTGACTGGCTAGCGGATGTGCCACGAACTGTCTATACAGTCGGTCATTCATAATTTTGTAGTCAGGATATTTTTCGGGGTCTGTTTGTACTTGAGCCATTCGTTTCTCAGCCCAATCTTTCGGGCGGCTGTTCAGGAGGGCCAGGTCACTCTGACAGGCGGGCAAGGGATCTCTGGACAAAGCGTCGGCGACAACATTCATCGCCCCTTTTCTATACTTTATTTCAAAATCATATTGTTGCAGCTCGATAGCCCATCGGGCTAAACGACCGGAGGGGTTATCCAAAGAGTGAAGCCATTTTAAGGAGTGGTGATCGGTTACTACCACAAAGTGGTAGCCTTCTAAATAGGGTCTCATTTTCCTTATTCCAAAAAGGATTGCCAGGCACTCTTTTTCGGTGACGGAGTACTTCTTCTCCAAATCTGTGAGTGTTCTGCTGGCATAGGCTATCACTCGTTCTTGGTCTCCTGAGTTCTGACTTAGTACTACGCCTAGCCCGTAGTGGCTAGCGTCGGTCTGTAACGTGAAGGTTAAATTGAAGTCGGGACACATGAGGACCGGAGCTTCCGTTAGCCTTTTCTTCAGTTCTAACAACGCGTTATCTTGTTCGGGGCCCCAAACCCAGGCTTGATTTTTCTTGAAGAGCTTCGTAAGTGGAGTGGTGACGGTTGAAAAATCTTTGATGAACCTTCTATACCAGGAAGTCATACCCAATAAACGGCGTAGTTCTTTCACGTTACTGGGTGCTTTTAGTTCTTTCACGGCGGTTATTTTGTCGGGGTCGGTGGCTATACCCTTGTCACTAACAACGTGCCCCAGGTATTTCAGTTCTCTTTTACAAAATTCGCATTTTTCTTTGTTTATTCTTAAGCTCACGGCTTGTAGCCTCCTGAACACTTCCTTCAAATGGGCCATATGTTCGTCAAAGGTTTCACTTACCACGATTATATCGTCTAAATAAGCGAAAGCATAATGGTCCATTTCCGGGCCTATAACTCCGTCTAACATCCTCTGGAAGGTTGCGGCTGCAGAATTCAACCCGCATGGCATTACTTTCCACTGGAATAAGCCCCTCCCGGGAACTGTGAAAGCGGTCACTGGCCTCGATGCTGGATGTAGTGGAATCTGCCAATACCCTTGTTTAAGGTCAATTGTTGAAATATAATTGGCTTTCCTCAACTTGTCCAATATGGCAAAGATCTGTGGGAGTGGATATGCGTCCATCACCGAAATTTTGTTCAGCTGACGATAGTCTACGCAGACTCGCCATTGCCCAGTTTTCTTTTTCACGAGGACTATTGGGGAGCTGTACGGACTGTTTGATGGTTCGATTTTGTCGTCTTTGAGTAACTCGTCGATCTCGTCATCAATGACTTTTTGCATTGCCGGATTTTTGGGATAATACCTTTGTTTAAAAGGTTGTTCGGTCTTTAACTTTATGACATGTACGGCTGCATTGGTGGTCTTAGGAAGGCGATCGAACTTGGGCAACTCTGAATTGAGTAGGTCGGTTAACTGCCCTTCCTGTTGCCAAGATAATGGCTTGCCACCCAGCAAACAAAATTCGTCACGGTCTGGCCTTGGCTCGTCAACATAACTTGACAGCGATATCTCTTTTCCCCCTAGAGTCATTTTAAAATCCGCACTTTGGAGGATATCGACGCCCAAAATCATTTCTTCGCTGAGCTGGGGCATATAAGTTACCTCCCCTTGGACCGGATGCCCATCAACATACACGGTGACGACGTAATGCTCCTCACTCTCGACGGGCTCCCCGTTTGCCACATAGGTTAAATGCTTTTGTAGCCGGAATGGTATACCCTTTTCTAGGAGGTATTGCCGCGTTGAACCATTAATAAATGACTTTGTGGCGCCGGTGTCAAGTAAGGCCCTTATAGACTTGCCCACGATTATGACTGGCAGAAAACATCTCGTATCAGTTCTAGGTCCGGATTCCTCTACTACTCTTGAATTTGTCGCTTCCGGGTTTTCCGGTTTAGACGATGTATTTTCTTGTTGATCCTCGGGATGTGACGGACCTGAGGCAGTGGATGACGGTGTAGGTCTCTTAGGATGGCGACGACGTCGCGGTGGAAGGTAAGTAGTCTTTAATGAAGAGGCGCGGTCTCCCCGGCAGTCGCACTCGCTTGTGAGACGACCATCCTGACCACAGTACGAGCAGAACATACGGAACGGACGGCGGCAATTATTCTTGGAGTGTCCACGCTGCTTACAGTTCCAGCAGTGCGTGGACCTGTCGTACTGGGTAGGTGGTAATACTGGTCGGTCGGTATTATGTGCAAAAGATACTCTTGGCGGGTTTGACGTCATTCGGTTATTGGTGGTGGGGGATCGAGCTGACGACGGCGGTGGTGGTGCCGCGTGCTTCAAACTTCGGTCTTGGCTCTGAATATATTCATACTCTTCTGCCAATTGCAAAAGTTCGTCCAGGCTCTCGAAGTCCCTCCGTTTTATGTACAGGTGATATTCTGGCCTGAGACTGTCGTAGATCCGGTCCACACTTTCTGCCACCTTCATGGTCGGATGCCGTTGTATCAAATATTGTGTAGCTTGTATGTAGTCCCGCGCTTTTTCTCTGGGCCCTTGTCTCTTTCTAAGGATCTCATCTTCCAGTTTATGGATGAAGCGGGGTGGCAGGAAATGGCTCATGAACAGATTGCGGAAATCAGCCCAATCCTTCAATCTATCCCGGTTGATTCTGTACCATTCCAAGGCTGTACCCCTCATGACTTCTGGCAGTGTTCTCAAAAGGTCATCGAAGCATATTTCGTAGCATGTGGCTAACTCTTCGATTCTTTCCAAGAACTCTAGAGCATTTCCGGAGGAGTCAAACTTCAAGTTCCACTTTCTAACCGTGTCCATGACCTCAGCGTCATGACGGTGAACATTACTGAGAGACCTTTCCAACATGGCAGGCTCTTCGGTAAAAATGCGATTTTGGTTATTGACGGATTTGTCTGGGGGCGGCAAGCCGGATGTCTGGGTAGCAATAGCGACTCGGGTAGGAACATGGAGTTGTACTTCCTTCTCATTCTGAGATTGCGTAGTTTGTTTTTCCTCACCCGTGCCTCGGGTTTCTTCCTTATATTCCCTCTCACTTACGGTCTTTGCGATTTCTTCACATAGATTTTGCGTAGACTTAATCTGTCTGGCTTCTTTAACGTGGGTGCTGAAACGCGCCCTCAAAGCGTCTAAAGTACCGCTGGTGTCCAATCCCAGACGATCCATTTTCTCTATCAATTCCTGTTTCCGGAGAAGGTACATGGCTCCTAGGCTAGAGATGTAGTCAAATCCTTCTTCCGTTTCAGACATGGCGGTGTGTTCGGTTTTGCTTCCGGTTAAGTGTTTCTTGAATTTGTCTTTGCGGTATGGACCTGTAGGTCCCTGCTCGGGCGCCAATTTGTGATGTGCTTTTTGTTTCCCAGCCGAGGTTTCGCTCGTCGGTGCCAAGGTCTAATGAAGAAAACACGAAACTTCAATGATAGGTCTTTCGAACCTAATGACAAATTCTTTATTCGAAACACTTAGTAACTACAATTATTAATATTAACGTAAATTCAATAGTTTTTGGTTTTGGTTCTTCTTAATACGTCACTTCCGGTATTGCGATCGGACTTAGATATTGCTGCCGCCTGTAGAGTGACTGGCTTCCTGGTCGTCTTGGTATGGCTTCACTACTGGGCTTCCTGTTCCTGTTTCCGCTTGAGCTTGTGGTATTCGTTACTCGACCGGTTTATTTCCGGGGGATCAGCAGGTACGTTTAAGGCCCCTGGTGGCACTACACGGCAGGCAATAGCTCTGGTGGATCAGCAGGTTTATTTAAGGCCCCTGGTGGCACTACACGGCAGGCAATAGCTCTGGTGGATCAGCAGGTTTATTTAAGGCCCCTGGTGGCACTACACGGCAGGCAATAGCTCTGGTGGATCAGCAGGTTTATTTAAGGCCCCTGGTGGCACTACACGGCAGGCAATAGCTCTGGTGGATCAGCAGGTTTATTTAAGGCCCCTGGTGGCACTACACGGCAGGCAATAGCTCTGGTGGATCAGCAGGTTTATTTAAGGCCCCTGGTGGCACTACACGGCAGGCAATAGCTCTGGTGGATCAGCAGGTTTATTTAAGGCCCCTGGTGGCACTACACGGCAGGCAATAGCTCTGGTGGATCAGCAGGTTTATTTAAGGCCCCTGGTGGCACTACACGGCAGGCAATAGCTCTGGTGGATCAGCAGGTTTATTTAAGGCCCCTGGTGGCACTACACGGCAGGCAATAGCTCTGGTGGATCAGCAGGTTTATTTAAGGCCCCTGGTGGCACTACACGGCAGGCAATAGCTCTGGTGGATCAGCAGGTTTATTTAAGGCCCCTGGTGGCACTACACGGCAGGCAATAGCTCTGGTGGATCAGCAGGTTTATTTAAGGCCCCTGGTGGCACTACACGGCAGGCAATAGCTCTGGTGGATCAGCAGGTTTATTTAAGGCCCCTGGTGGCACTACACGGCAGGCAATAGCTCTGGCGGATCAGCAGGTTTATTTACGGCCCCTGGTGGCACGCAGCACGGCAGGCAATAGCTCTGGTGGATCAGCAGGTACGTGAATGGCCCCTGGTGGCACGACGGACAAATCTCCTTCGATATTTAAAACCCCTTACCGCTGGTGGGGGGAAGCTTTAAAATCGAAATTGCGGTTGCTGCACGGTCGGTAATGAGGACAATTTCCTTCGCTATTAAAACCCCTTACCACTGGTGGGGGGAAGCTTCAACAACGAAATTGCGGTCGGCGGCGGGAATGACCAATAACACTCAGTTCAAAACCTAAGTTGAAATGACAACTTATCGTAGTGATGAAAAGTAGTGGTAGTGGTGGTTTTAGTACGAAAGTACTCATCACCATATAAACTTTACTACAAAACATGAATGTGAATTGTACGAACATGAAAGTTAAACTTTCATGTGTTTCGGTATAGCTTGCTGCCATGCAATAATAATGTTATCGATTATGAAAGAAAAACACGCCATGTGTTGGTGAGTCATACGCTATGCTTTATTTATGCATTTCTTGGTATACATTCAAGGGCAAATGAAATGTATGCAATATATGCCTGAATTAGTTTTGCCTGCATGTGGGATTTTTGAAGCGAACGTGAATTGTATGCATTCGAAATGCAAACTTGCCCGTGTATTTAATGTTGGATGGGGAAAATCGATATTGCTACATAAGAGCATGTAACGCTTCGTTACAGAATATAGCAAAATGCAATAAATCATTCTACAATATTAAGGATTGTAAACAAGAAATAAATTTATATTTTTGCAAAATAAATTACGAAAAATCATGTCTTTCAGATTTATTAAATAAAATCCCTACCAAATGCAATAAAACAAATGAAATTCAAAAGGAATTTGAAATTATAAAAGATGGAGCAATTTTATTAAAAAATAACCACACTGTAAATAATGATAAAATTAATGGTATTTATTTAATAACATTTAACGAAACTGTAAATATAGATAATAAAAACTATACAAACACTACTCAGAAAATACTTAGCTATATAAAAACACATGCCATAAATGACTATGTTGTTGAGTCATACATAATAGACCTAAATACTGAACTAAAATTTAAGTTTGAGAATATTGACACATTAAGTTACTTAAATATAACAAAATCCGAGTCAGTTATTGGAATGAGTACTATAAGTATAATCATTGTAATTATTATTATATTAACCTTATTTTGTAAGAAAAAAGAAATCAAAATCAACAACGATATACCGATGCAACATATAATCGTACCAACGGCTCCACAACAAGAGATGACATTAGAAAAAGGACTTGCCTTGCTTCAGAAACAAATTGATTAATCGGGACGATTCATTTTGAGCGATGGGGGGAGTTATAAACACTCAACTGTACCTCAAGCAGGAAATAAGAGGAAATAATAATAATAATAAAATAATAAAGATAATAATAACAAAACAAGATAACAATTAAAATAGAACATAACAGATATTTTATGACCAACCAAATAACAAAATAAGATAAGATAAGAAAAAAGACTAATAGCGAAACAAACTAAGATGGGTTTGAAAGATAAAGAGTATTTCTAAAGAATGCTGTAGTTACAAATGTCTATAAAAATTTTCTGTCCTCAAAAAATTACTTCAAAACCGTGTTTTTTGAACTTTGAGATAAGCATATCTCGAAAATCTGACGTGCTAGAACAATTCTGTGTCCGGATTCAGTTTCAGCATCAAAAAATCTACTAGAAATGATGTGTCTCATCCTTGTGACAAAAATGCTGTTGACCAGTGTTATCTTTCACTCGTGCAATCGTCTATTTTGATGTACTGAAAACGCTCTAAGAGATAGGATCTAAACAAATTGAAGGAGGAGCCTCTTACTCCTAGGGCAAAGAGCTTTCTCAGCAAAATTGTATGGTCGACTGTGTCGAAGGCTTTTGACAGGTCTATGAAAAGTGCACTAACATTACTACGGTTGTCCTTATTTTTTTGAAGGTGGGATACCATATCTATCAGCGCTGTACTAGTACCTGACTTCTTCCGGAATCCATATTGTTTAGAGGTTGAGAGATTATTACGCTCGATATACTCCACTAATTGCTGGTTTACAACTTTTTCCATAATTTTCGATATAATAGGTAGAATTGAAATAGGGCGATAATATTATTGAAGTCATCTACGTCACCACTTTTGAAGATAGGGATAACCCTGGCCACTTTCATCATCTTTGGAACATATCCCTCTCTTAATGATTTATTGATTAGTATGGAGATTGGTTTACAAAGCTCTGTATTGCATTCCTTTAGTAGTGAAGAAAAAACATTGTCTACATCCTTAGCTTTTGATGGTTTAAGTCCACACATAATAGTTTTTATAAGTTCTGGTGCAGTCTTTTCTATTATAAAACTTTCCAATTGATATTTAATAGTTTGGCTTGTCTGGACTCTGGTATTTTTCCATTGATGATTTTGTGTATTAATACTTTATTGTCCTTGTATATTGTATTGTACTAATTGATATTTGATCGTTTGGCTTGTCTGGTATTTTTCCATTGGTGTATATTATATTTTGGAATATGAGTCACTTTCTAGGGCGTTGGTTCATTTTGATGATCTTAACGATTCTGGATTCTATTTTTATACGTTGAACGTGATGTGGTATTAACTCGCGCGTATGATGCACAAGTCGTGACGATACTCTGGCCGGTGGACGAGGGAGAGGCGGGCAACTGCTAGTCTTCTATATATATAAAAGAACAGCCTAATTTTTGTGTTCGTTCGCTAACCGGGCACACTGGTTGACCGATTTTCCTAATTTTTTATCTAAATGCAAGAGGTATTAGGGTAGAAGGTTTAGAAAAAATTAAATGTACCTATATTTTTCAAATGCAATGAAATGACAAACGGTGCCAATGTTTAAAAAAAAACATATTTTTTCACTACAACAAAATAAAAACAAATCTGATCAATTTCAGTTATTGAAAATTTATGAATGTCAAATCAAAAATTATTTTTTTTATAAATTTGAAACGAGGGCGATACAGAAGAACAGAAGGCGAGAAGTAATAGCTTTTGAAGTTATTTGGATTAAACTTGCAAAACCCAATAAGCCCGTTCAAATATGTCTTTTCTTGAAAACCGGAGGTATGGAATTTTTTGACCCTGGGGTAAAAAAAAAACCCGGAGACTAAGCTCTCCACGAAGTTATTCGCCTACAGACCCAGGCTTTCGGAGACGAGAGATAATGCGATAAGAACTTCAAGCAGATCTCCCCGAAGCTGCTAACCCCACAAACAGTGCTTCCCCTCGCTGCAACATGCAGTTTGCGTTTTTTATCTTCAAGTTCTGGGGTCTGGAACATACCTGTTAAGGTTCCAAGTATGGAAGTGTTCACGCCTTCCATACCGGAAACGACACACTTTTATCTGTTCAGTGATGCTGTCGATAATTTTTTGTAGGAGATTTGTTTTTTTTTTCGTAAGTTTGAAAAAACGACGAAAGAAGTACATACATATATTTATTTGGGAATACCAATGAAAATATGAAAAAAAGTTAATAATTGTGAATGCAAGATTTGTTAATTTGTTTGAATTTTGGGAACTATTTGTAGCAATTTCAAAGGTGAGGGTTAAAAAGAGGGGTGTTAAAATATACACAAGTAAGATTTACGATTAATAAGAATAATAACGACAAGGCAAAAGAAACAAATTGGGTTTGAGAAAAAAAAAGATAAAATAAGACCCTCTACGTTGAAATATTTTTAAAAATAGATTTTTTGTTTCAGTAACTTATCAGTTACACAATTTGTGAGGTCTGGTTACCGGGCCGGGCTATGATCCCAAAACTATTTTTCTTCGTTTTTGCATTCTAAGAATGGCTTACCTGATTTGGTTCTAAATTGTTGTAAAGGTAGGTAGAACCGGGATTCGGCTAGGATACTTTTTAGCTCATATTCTAGCTTACCTTTTACGTTAATTTTACGAAGAACCACGTAGAAATGCCTTGACAGCGTTCTTTTTCTCAAGTTTTGTTGACTTTCAAAGACTTTAAGCCTTGACACAGAAAAAAAAGAAAAACGGCGTTGCTAACATAGTTTATTGACTTTAACAGCAATATATTTTTCTCGGCTGCATTAATTTTTGGCACCAGTAGAAGAAAAGAAAATGTAAAATAAAATTAGTAATTTTCATTTCTTTCGTGATAATATTGAGTCAATAAATTAGTAGTAGTAGTAGTACATCACTATAATATCTTTATGGAAAATTATTTTCCTATCAGATCGAGGTATCTATGTATGAAAAACAACAACAAATAATCATACTACTATTCTCATATACATATGTCACTTTTGAATCCTGCGAACAAACAAAAATAGAACACAGCTTTGAAGCTCTGAACACTTTGATATAAATAAACCAGGAGTAATTTATGAGAACATTCTTCGCAAATTTAATATTGACAAACGTATCACAATATTGGAAAATTGAACTACCCGTTGCTTCTTCCAAAACTGTGGCAACTCTGTTAAGTTACGGGAAAAATGCACACTAAACCTTTAAGTTACCACTTACCATTTCTTAAAAGTGGGTACAACGTCCCGCAAGTCAGCTAGTTTTTAATAAAGATCCGTTTTTGAGGTACACAATTTTGATAAAAAAAGATTAAAAATATTTTTAAGGCTCCCAAAAAAATTCTTGAAATTGTTTTGAAAACAAAATATTATTGGCGCAATATATACGTACTCCCAAACAAATAAATACACCGATCGGACTACTATTTTTCGATAAAATCTTATAAAAAAAAAAAACGGTTGTATAAGAGGTACAGTTTTGGAGCAATACAAAAATATTTATTTTTACCTTAAAAACACCAGTGCTCCAAAAAAAATTCACGAGGATGTTTAAAAAAAAATCGTAGAAGCCATTTTTTCAAGCAGCTGCCCGTGAAATAATGGTATGTGCGTTGGCTGCTACGCAGAACGCATGGGTTCGAATCCTGCTCGTGCCCATAAAGTTTTTATTTTATCTTTCACGAGTAATGCCTCTCAGCTTTGTCGTTCGGAAACGGCGTTAAATTGAAGGTCCCCTCAATTCTTCACACACACTCAGAGAATTGTTGATGAGTGTAAGCCACTTAGACCTTGGTTCTTCAAAAGCTGCTGCGCCACTCTGTTTATTTAGGAGCCGTTTTTGAGAAAATTAAGCTTTTGGTTTTTGGCCAAAAAAAATTGGATGGTGGCTACCCTTTATTTTGATCTTAAGAAAAAAATCAAAAAATTACCCACGCAAATTCGCTCAACCCTCTTACATTCAAGTTTGAAGTCAATCAGACCAGTGTTTAAGGCTGTGGGTATATTTACAGACATACAGCCGTCTGTCACCCACTTTCTTCGACTTGTCTATCATCGTAATGTCATATTTGATCAAAATCCACATTTTTTTTATGAATTCAATACTTGTCATATTTTCTATAGCAAGTAACAATTTTACTTACTTACGCCAAGTCTAGTCAGCCTTATAGAAAAAGACCCTCCCACCATACGCTGTCGAAAGCCTTTTCCAAACAAATACGCACAAAGGTTATCAGCTCTATGAAAACATTTTGTATTTGTTTTGAAACGTCATGAATATTTTGTTGGGAATGTTTTAGAATGTGTAGCTCATTTTTTAGTTTACCTAGCAAACATTTTTCGTATACCTGTGTGCCTGTTCATACCTAGTTTATATGATAGCTAAGCATAAAACAAAAAGAAAAAACTATTAGCGTCTGTTTCACAATATACAAGTAAAGTCCCAATTAAGCTACTTGGAAGTTAACTAAATTCAAAATAGCGTTTCAAAATATCTGAGTAGAGCTAACTAGTAGTTAAAGTGTCAAGTAACTTATAGGGAGGATGAAGTGCCCTATAAAGTATGTAGTTAACTGGCAGTTAATAGAATTGAAAGTCTGAAAAAAGCAAGCACTTGTCATTTTTTCAATCAAAATAGAATTAAAAGTCGGAAAAAGCAAACATTTGTGAATTTTTTTCAATTAAAATAAAATGTGAAGTCCAAAAGCAAGGATTCGTATGCGTATAGTTTTCATTTTTTCCAATAAAGCGGATATTCTTTTCGACACGTCAAAAAATGAACCTGAGGGTTGCGTCTCTGATAGAAATATATATAGCAAATACTTCAACCTTTTTCTTAGATTTCATGTTTTTCAAAACATTTTTAACTGGAAAACTATAATAACTGGCAATTAGTTACCCGAAACATAAATTTAACAGAAGAATGAATGTGAAACGTTAAACTCACTAACAGGAGGATTTAACTGGCAGGTAATTTAAGTGCTGGTTAACTAATCAGAACCTTACTTGTATATTGTGAAACAAACGCTTAAATGTCAGAAATACATTTTTCTAATCACCTAACTAGAACACAGAAGAAGTGTGTTTAAAGCTGGGTTCGTAGAACGATAAAATTTAATTCGATCGCGATCGATAAATTCAACCGGGAATTAAATTTTTAATTCGATCGCGAATTTTATTTTTCGGTTCTTTGAGAATAAAATTTGTGTTCACGATCGAATTAAATTTTTCGGGAACTGAAAAATTGAATTCGATCACGAATTTATCACAGAAGATCCAAAAAAGATCCATTCACGAACCGATTGTTAAATAAAATATAAACAAATTTCGGTTGTTGTTTGTGTGCATATGTATTTAATTGAAATATAAATATAAATAAAGTTCATCATCGAAAATTCGAAACGGGATATTTTTGACCGTAACAAGTCCAATACAACATTTAATAAATTGACTTTTGTCCATGTCAACGCAAATTGATAATTTTTTTTCTTTACGAACTCCAGCACTGGAAATGGCAACACTTCTACTTCCCGACGGTTCCTCATTTACATTTAATATGATGCCATATTATTGTCTTGGTCATAAAAAACATAATTATTTACTTCGAATTCTTTTTTTTCGTCCCATTTTAAACCACCGAGAACAAACAAAACAAGAAACAAACATACACCGCAAAACACATTCAAAGAATATTTATTTCTTTCGACCTTTTCACTTTTCGGATTTTTTCGGATCCTTTTTAATTTCTGTTCGTGAGAGAACAAAATTTGAAGGGAATTTTATTTTTCCGATTTCTCACGAATGATAAAAAGAGAAAAAAAAATTTCGATTCGTGCCGAGAGAGATTGGATATTTTCGGATCCCGAGAAAAGTACTTGTATGAGAATTTTATTTCTTTCGGATCGTGAGAATATCGGAAAAAAGTGAGAAGTATCGGTATTTTTCGGATCGCGATCGATATTTTACGAACCCTGGCTTTAAAGCCTTCTACAGCATCTATATGCTCATTGCTCATACTTTGATTTATGTTTTGAATTTTTAACTGCCCTCCATGCCAGTCGGAAGTGATGTAGACCCCGGACAGATGTTATTTGTATATTTACAAATTGACTGAATTGAAGAGAAAGCTGTTTTACTTATAGAATTAGGAGTCAGTATTAGAGCCACAGAAAATTCGTTTTAAATGAAAGATAAACAACGGTTAGGGATGGATCTCAGAGCAAATGCTTCTGAGCAAAATTATTCATAATTTGAACATTCATTTTTAATTGCCACGACCAAAACTCAAACTTCATTTTTTTACCAGTGTAAACAAGTTAGAATGCAACTATATTAGTCTTATATTAATCAGTTTACTTATTCCCGTTTGTAAATATTGGGAGTGGAAATTTAACAAATAAGGAATCAGTTCAGTAGCTTGCTTAAAGTATTGCAGGTGGAAAGGAGAAAATGTGTTCAATTCGGAAACAAATATCTATTCTATATGTACCACATATTTTCATTAAGCTTGAAATAAGTTTACACATGGGTGCAAGAATAATACAAAAGGAGCAAATCCTAAAGTTTGCAATTTAGATGTAACATGTAAAATATTCATACATTTGGACATGTACATATCTCAATAAATCATCCTTATAGGTGCGTTCAATATAGGAAAATTTTGCTGTTGGCACTTCAATGAAATGTATTTCGAAGTGAAGTGTCAGGTACACTTGTGTACTGGATTGGTCAATGTAAGAGTTTTCAATGGAAATCCTTTTTCAATGCGGATAAATGCATTCCTCTTCCCGGGGATCAGACCAAAAATATGCCTGCTTCTTATTTCATTATATCAAATGAGTACCTACCATTTTTTACCTGCAAGTTTCAAAAGTTTGTTCATTAATAAGCATTTTTTCTCATCATGAACAACCTATTAGTGTGATGTAACCTGAAAGTTGTTACCAAGTTTCAAAGAACTTATTACATTGCTTGTGGTTAAGTGTGCCCTTGGGAAGGTATAGAAAAAAAAATGGCTATTGCAAGAATTTTCGCTGGTGTTATGATATACGTTTTGGCATTTCTAGTTATGAATAATTAAGCTTGGCATTCGGGGCACAATAAATAACTTTCGATAGGTATAACGCTTGCTATTACCGATGGAATATATATAGAATTCATTGTACATCGCCAATACTAACCCAAACTCGAAATATCATCCGATAAAATACATTATAAGAAGAATAACAGCTGGACAGCAAAAACATTTCTTAATATTTATTTGAAACGCCACAACTTTGTTATCAACTTTGCCTTTAGTACTCAAACAACTCGAGTGCTCTTAAAAGGTTATTTGTTTGATTCTACACGTGGGCTTACAAAAAGTCCCACTTAACTGGAATTCGAATTCGGATCTCAAGACTCATCACAACAAACAACTATCAACAACACTTAATTGGACATTGCCCAAATCTTCACATAAATAAATGTCCTTGTTTAACTAAAGGAAGTAGACGGAGAAAGTTGTTGCCCTTTGTCCTGAATTTATTTAAAAAAAACAAACTTTTTTTAATCCTTTTCAGCGCATGAAAATCATGTCAGGAGAGCTTGGACATCTTCATTCTTCATTCCTTCAGATTGCAGCTCTCAAAGGCTCTTTATGCTGTTTTAAGAAATAGATAACACCACAGAATGATATTCTTCAAAGTTTCACTTCTTACTCCATTCTTCTCAAATGATTTCATTTTTCAATTTATAAGCCGGGAAAGTCATGAACAATGACATTTTATTTGCTCGCAAGGTAATCAATTCCAAAAAAAGATTCAAGTAGGAATTTGATGCATTTTTTTTTCAGAACGAACAGAATCAATCTTTGTACAATTAAATTGTTCCAGCACGACTTTCAGAGGTGCAATGGGAAAGTCAATGGGGAATAAACGCATCTCTCTGGAACGGATACAGAAGCACTTTTCACATGAGCACGACCAACGAACGACGAATGAATAAATGTGTTTTTTTTGGCAAAGCTATCCGTATCCGCAGTAGTAGACTACATGTATTACAAATACAACACGATACTGCCGATAAAAGTAGAAGTAGAATCATACTGCGGATAGAATTTAGAAAAATTCAATAATCGTCTTTGAAATGATAGCAACAACCAACGACCAACTTCTGAATACAAAAATTTAACAACTATGTATGCGTTTTTTTGGTAAATCCTACTGCAGTGCGGATAGATTTGCAAAAAAAAACACACCTAATGACTCCTCACCAAACCGACCAAGCTTCATAGCCAAATATGTGGATGACATTTTTGCAATTATTGACAAAAACTATATTGATGACGTACTTCAAACACTCAACAAATTTAATTCCAAAATACAATTCACCGTAGAACATGAAAATAACTGTGCAATATCCTTTCTTGACGTCAAAATTATTCGCAATAACAATAAATTAAAGTTTGACTGGCTCCAAATAGATAGCTGTTCAGGTAGACTGATCAATTTTCGATCTAACCATGCTAAACACATCAAAATAAATACAGCTTACAATATGATTCATAAATTACTCACAATCAGCGATGAAGAATTCTACCAGACCAATGAGAGACATATTAAGAGACAATAGATACCCTAACACGATTATCCGGGAATTATTTTTGAAACACAAACATAGAAGACCTAGAGAACTTGATGATTTACCAAACAATAATGGATTTTTCAACAGCATAACCTATATTCCAAAGCTCACAGACAACTTCAAACAGACTTTTAAAAATAATATACAAGATATTCGTTTAGCTTTCAAATCAACACTTGGAAATATCTTCTCAAATCTAAAAGTAAAAATTGAAAAAGACCAACAATCAGACGTCATTGCATCGGAACTACGAAACAACTTCTACGACAACGCCTTTCAAATCACAAATCGGGCATCAAAAGCAATAACCCTGCCAAAACAGCTGCATTACACGCGATTGAAAATGAACATCATCCAGTCATTGACGGTGCCGAAGTTCAAACCGAAAAACACATCTCCAAGAGATACACACTCGAAACTTTACACGTCCTTAACAACAAAAATATTATGAATAGAAAACAAGACACACAGGACACGATATTTCATCAATATATTGCTATCTCATTTCCACTAAACCTTAACGCACAAATCTTTTCATTTTTAAAATTGAGACAAATCTTCATACGAAGAAGTTGCTAACGTTTTATAATTATTGTAATTATATCTGAGTTTTTATTTAATGACATAACTTCCCACTTGAATGAAAGTTTAAATAACTGTTTGTTATAATAAATTGTTGTGCATACTTATAAGTTTATTTATTTCTTTTTCATAAATAAAGTTCCCCTGAAGAAGGCAACAATCCTTGCCGAAACGTCGGGACAAGTAAAAGAATTTGTTTTCTTTGCGAAAAACAAAGTGACCAAATAGCCGACGGAAAACTAAATTTTCCACCCTCAATATAGAAAAGTTACATACGTTTGAAACAGTATTTTCTTACAAATTCTCAACAAAACGATAAAAGTATAGTTTATGTTTGATTTATGATGCATAAATTAACTTGATCTCAAATATCAATAAATTTGAGAAAACAAATATTTCGTCGCGAAAAGAAATCTATTTATGTTGTTTGAACAACGATAGCAACTTAGAGGTGCTTCCACCAATGGTTTTTTCCGTCAATTTTCTTTGTTTGGCTGGAGTTATAGCTATTTCACGGATGCCAAGCCGATCATCAGAATCCTTTGTTAGTGGTGCTGCCTAGCTATCGTTGTTCAAACAACATAAATGGAAATGACGGACGCAGCCTAACTGCAGTGTTAAATAACACAAAAACAAAACTATAGAAAAGAAATCTAGCACGAACTGCCAAACTCTATTCGCGTTCCACATCATCCACCCCCAACGAACAAAATGTTCGCACGCGTATACCCTCAAAAATCACTTTTGCTTTGTGTTTTGGTTGTTCATTCGTGACGAATTAAAATCTCTCATGTGAAAGAAATGTCAAAATCGACGAATTTTCGTTCATTCGTTGGTCGTTGTTCGTGTGCATTAAATCAACCTTAAAGAAAAAAAAGAAGATAAACGCAACTCCTATCGAGCAAAAACGTTATTCCGAAAAGAAAAGGTACTGGGTCGTTTGGAACAGCACCACAAAAACACATTGAACAATACAGTCTTATCTTACCATCTCTCTAATTGCAGATTTTTGTCAAGAAGTTTTGCAATACAAGTTGTGACTGTGATGGCAGGATGGCAGAAGACCAATGCATATAACTCTCAAACTGACAATAAAAGAATGACACTTTCCTGTTGCATTTACCGGAAAATAGAAATCACCTAAGGGTAATCATTCAAAGGAAAATTCTATGCGTCAATACTAAAATGCAGTTGTTTCCTTTCAATTTGTAACGCTTAAAATACAAGGTGTGTCTTATAAGGACAAGACACGTGAATGTAGAACCAGCGAGCGATAAATTAGGGTTTTGATCGTCGAAATACTTTAATTGTAGTGCAAGACCGATTTTAAGAATTCATGAGAAAGGAAATCTTTTATTGATATGTTGGAAATGAGTGTCAGTTAAAACTTTGAGAAATTTGAAGATTGTTCTTTTGACATATGATGTAATCGACAGTGGCGATTCCTGGTCCTCATCCTTGGTTTACCTACGACCCTCGGAAAAGTTAAGACAATAATAAAAAAAAAACTCAAAACTGTTGTTGTTCAAAAGTTTTTTTTTAATTTATGATAAACTCGAAAAATATTTTTAGTGAAAATTTAAATATAGGTAAAGTAAAAACTGCTTTCACAATTATTGAAATTACAATTTATATTCAGTTTTAAATATTAAATTGAAGTTATAAAAAGAAAAAGATTTGTAAAATCCTTAGAGCTATTTTTTCGTAAAGAATTTTTTTCTTCTTCTAAATAAAATGTTTAAAAAATTCTTAAAAGAAGAAGTTAGTGTTTTTAGCGAATTCATGACGGATGTTTTTTTTATTTTTTTTTTTTTAAGTCAAAATTAACCTTAGTAGCCATTCAATTTTGTTGAGTAATAATCGACAATGTTTGTTTTTTGTTCTCTATGTTCTTCTTGATTGATCAACGAAAAAAATATTTTTTTTTATTTCACAATATTAAAAATGTTTGTTTGCTTTTTTTCAAAATTCCAGATTTCACATGTATCTTTATAAAACCTAAAAACTGACATGCCAAATTTATTTTTCAAGAATTTTCAAAAAATTTGATTAATACAAAATTATTAAAAAAAACAAAATCGCTCTAACGATTTTCAAAACAAAAATTTTTCATAAATTTAAATTTTATACTAGAAAACTCTTGTTCAATTGAAATTTTCAGTTTAAGAACAAAACCTTTTTTGAGTTTCTTAATCTAATATATAAAATTCTCCTGTCACGGGGTGCGTAATTGAACTCCTCAGAAACGGCTCGACCGATTTTCGTGAAACTTTGCGAGGATATCGGCTAGGGTGGAGAATCGGACAACATCTATTTTTCATTCCCCTAAATGTTAGGGGTGGTCCACCGGTGCATTGGTTTTCAAATAGAAAATTTCAAAGTGGGTTTTCGAATGGAAAATAGATCTTTCTTGATAAAAAACTCGGAAAACTCATTGGTTTTCAAAGGGAGAATTGCATGTAATTGTAGGTGCAGTGGTTTTCAAATGGAAAACTGGAAAATTTCAAAATGGGTTTTCGAAAGGAACTCGGAAAACTCATTGGTTTTCAAAGGGAAAATTGTATGTAATTGTATGTAGGTGCATTGGTTTACAAACGGAAAATTGCATATTATTGCCGTTGCCGGTGCATTGGTTTTCAAATGGAAAATTTCAAAGTGGGTTTTCGAATGGAAAATAGAAATTTCTTGATGAAAAACTCGGAAAACTCATTGGTTTTCAAAGGGAACATTGCATGTAATTGTAGTGCAGTGGTTTTCAAATGCAAAACCGGAAAATTTTAAAATGGGTTTTCGAATAAAAAATAGAAAGTTCTTGATGGAAAACTCGGAAAACTCATTGGTTTTCAAAGGGAAAATTGCATTTAATTCTAAGTGCATGGTAAACTTGAAAATTTCAAAATGGGTTTTTGAATGGAAAATAGAAAGTTCTTCATAAAAAACTCGGAAAACTCATTATGGTTTTAAAGGGAAAATTGCATGTAATTGGAGGTGACGTTTCTGTTCAGGAGAATTTTTTGCTACGGCTATAAAATATGTATGATCAAAAAAATGCCACGTAACAAATCATTTTGACAGGACTTTATTGCAATTTAATTAGGCATTACGAAGTTTGCCGGGTCAGCTAGTATTTTATATTAATACCCCGCTGTTGAAGACATGGGCAAGTACGTGCGACCCGAATAAGAATATCTAATTAGAATGTACATAATCCACCTTATTTATTATCAAATCTTAAAGGTATCTTTAATATTTGGTTTGTTTACCGCTTTCTTTTGACGGTAAGTTTTCATTTTATGACTATTCTTAAGTATACTTAAAACCAAACATAAAATCTGGTATTTTGCCGTTATTTTTTTAAATTTGACCTGTGCGTTCTCAGTACCTTCCTGTCGTATGGTAAAGCACGTGTTAGTATATATTGTGAGCTGTCGTGGCATGCGCATCATTTGTTTTGTGAAGGAAAGTGTCTACGAGACCACCACGTCAGGATTAAGGTATGTGTCTGTGAGACCACCACCTCAGTGTTATTGTTTTATTTTCATAGTCTCTCCGAGACAATGTTCATAGAGTGTCTCCTAGACCACACGTCAGTAAAATTGTTTGGTTGAGGTTAGGTTGTTGTTTGTTTTTAGATGGCTCACTCAAATAACAACAAAGAGTCCTCATAAAACTAAAAGGAACACTGTATATTGTTGCTGTGCTTGCTTGAAAGCAGTCTTTCTGCAATGCTCAAGGTTAAACTGTGAAGACTGCCAAAAAAGTTTATGATTTTTCTTTTCAATATAATTTTTTTTCAAACCGATGAATTGATCTCTTTTTTTTCATTTTTAAGTACCGTAACTTTTAATTTTGATAAATTAATAATTTTAATGAAGAAAATATTTATGTGGATTTTTTATTTATTTTTTCTAATCGTTAGTTTTTGAAGAGCTATTTATGCTGTGTCAATAAAACTTGTTAAGCCTTACATATGTACTTGTATTTAACATATATGAGTAATTAAAAATAGTTATGGATAGTCTGAGCTTTAAAATAGAATTGTTAAGGATATCAATATGAGACAAGTTTTTGAGATACAAGCTGTCCAAATGGTGTCTGGTGGACTACCACGTCAGTGGAATTGCAACAAAAAAGTCACGTCAGTCGCAGAGGGTTAAACATAAAAAACGTCAAAAACTGAAAATTTGTCATCTAAATAAAGCCGTAAACAATCGGCTTTAATATATTATTTAAGATTTGAGTATAGGTACATAAATAAGAGGAATTATGTACTAAAACTCAAAATGAAGAAATTGATTTACCTAAATCAAAACAGCGACTATGAGCATAATCGTTTCGTGTTGGCGAACACGTGCGTCATCGTACGTCGTCGTGCTAATTGATATAGAAACATTAGAAACACTACAACTACGACCACGAAAGTTGCTTAAGAGTTAAAAATGTGTATCTGTGTGCCTTCTCAGTCGAAGGGAATCGCTTTTTTTTGCGCTCAACCTTCTCTTTATTTTTACAGGCGTTTAGTGGAATGTATGCGTCTATCTCTCTCTGAAGATTGTATGCAAATAGTGACCGCAAATTTTTACGGTATCAGAGATTTTTTGTGTATGCCAAATTCTCATCAAAGGGAAGGGAATCGCTTTTTTTTGCGCTTAGCCTTCTCTTTATTTTTACATGCGTTTATTGGAATGTTTGTGTCTACTGTTTTTGAAGATTGTATGAAAATAGTAACCGCAATTGTTTACGGTAGCAAAGCGGTGTATCAAATAGATTTTCTGCACAAGTTATTTCTTGTGTATGCCACGTTCTGGTTCAAAGGGAATCGCTTTTTTTTGCGCTAAACTTTTTTTTTTGTGTTCAGGCATTTATTTAAGTGTTTGAAACTATAAATTTTTGAACTGTTGATTTGCGGAAGAATATTAAATATCTGAAAACACATTTATTTTTTGAAATTCTTGGTTTACCGCCGATATACTTGGTTAACATGAGGAATCGCCCCTGGTAATCGATGGTTCACGGTTGCCACAGCGGAAAAGACCGGATGCAAAAATGTATATTCGTTTTTGAGAAACAAAAAAAACTACTTTGTCCTAAGAAACTTTTAACTTTCCCGAGGAAGTTATTGCAATGGGGCCGATTTTGGGTCAATCCTCTATGAAAAACTAAAGCATATCTATATTGCGGAAACCGTACAGGATAAAAAGTTTTCTATATCCTTTATATCCTTACCTAACTCTCATAACTCCAAGAATATATGTATACAGATATTCATGATGATCGGTTCTGCTCCGACGCATAGATTATACATATTTCGTCCTAATGCCTGCACATAAAATTATATTTGACAAATTTTCGTGCAATTTGTTTCGGACTTTCAGTTCTTTCCAAGATACAACTATACTTCATGAATCGCCATGCATAGAAACCCAAGGGAGTTAAATCTGGTAAACTAGGTGGCGATTGCATTGAGCCGATTCTTCCGATCAATAGGTCACGAAAATGATCATCCAGCCAGTCTCTCACCTGTAAGCTGGAGCAATAGTATAATCTTGTTGATAGATTAATTTATCTACTAGAGCTAAGGGAATGTTTTCCATAAAATCGGTCAAAAGGTCTCGAAGAAACTGCAGATAATATTCTCCATTAATAACGGATAACAGCGTGTACAACAATAACAATTAAAAAAAAATTGCTAAAGTGCGGTGTCCGTGGCTTAGTGGTGCGTTGGCTGCTAAGCAGAACGTCGTGGGTTCGAGTCCTACTCGCGTCCATAAAGTTTTTATTTCATCTTTCACGGGCACTGCCTTTTGCGAAGAACTGACAAAACTTCCAAGAGTATCAATCTGTCATGAAAAAGTGCTTCTCAATTTGCCGTTCGGAATCGGCGTTAAATTGTAGGTCCCCTCAATTCTTCACACGCACCCAGAGAATTGTTGATGAGAGTAAGCCACTTAGGCCTTGGCTCTTCAAGAGCTGTCGCGCCACTCTATTTATTTATTTTTTAAAGTGCGGTGTTGTGATTAATTTTGTTTTTTTGTTATGTGGTGTTGCTCCAATGATGCAAATTGTTGATGTCAGTGCCCCATCCCTAGTAAACTGTGCCTTATCCGTCCAGAAGATTCTTCCAACATAAACTGGCATAAAGTTGTACGGGTGTACATTTTCCGTATGAAGCACTTTCCATATTCTAGTTTCTAGATTGGAAAACTTCAAGCTTAGTACTTTAGTAGCTATTCTCTTTATGCATACTAATGGAGGGATAACCTCGAACCAAATCGAAAATTCTTTCATCTAAGATTGCTAGTCCTGAAATTGACCTCTCTCTTCTTGGGTGCTCTAGCTCTCCGTGCTTTCTTAAGCGGCCCCTAGATTATTATCAATATTATTGTATAAAATATTGTGAAATATTATTGGCTAATACCCCAGACTACACAATATGTATTTTGTACAATAAATCGATTTGAAATTTAACTTCAGGAGACGATGAAGCCTGGAAAATTCAAAAACAAATGACAAACTTACAAAATATTGTACAACCCCACCTACAGACTTTACAATATTTTTCATTGTACAATAAACAATGCTTTAATATGAACCCTAGACTATCAATAATATTGTATAACATCAAATATTGTACAATAATAATGAGAGTCTAGGGACCGCTTTAGATATGGTTTTATTATCTAAAGCGCTCCTTTTAGGGCGCGGTTTTGATTTTTTTTTTAACATGAGAACAATCTATTTTAAATGTTTTTGTTTTAAATTTTGAGTTTGAAACTTAATTTTTGGAAAACTAAAATTTAATTGTAAAACAAAATGACAGAAGAAGTTTTTGGCTGTGCAGAAAGATATTGTTGGGGTGTTGTTTTTTATACTTTAGGTATATTTTTATATATATATATATTATATATATTATATTTTTTGGAGAAGAAGATGGTAGTCGGTTTGAGAATAAAAAGCGACGAAATCACTTTAGGCGTACGACTAGTCCTTATTGGTCGGTTTTCGAAAAAAAAAAATCAACAAGACTTCCTTTCACTTTCTATGCTTGCAATATGATTTGAACTTGGTGCCTTCACGGTTGCACAATATATGTCAGTTGTGATCACGATTATTTATATTTTCAGAATTATGAAGCAGTGCTTTTCCCTCGAAAATCAAATTTAATATTCTTCATCTATTTTTATTGTAGATACTATAATAATGTAAAATGTCTTCATGAAAAGCCTTTCTTCGTTTTTAATAAAATCTCAAACATAGATTTTCTTTATAACATCTCATCATAAAAGCATTAAAAAAATATGTAAAAATAGCAAAATGTTTTATGGCACATTTCCCATTGTGAATTCCTCTGTAAGAAGCATTGTTGTGTGAGTTATCGTTTTGCGTGATGGTTTTGAATCCATTATTATATTCTTAAGAAAAAAAAAAGGCTACTTCAAGGACTTGGTCAACAGACACGGAAAGGAGAAAAAGCTGATTTAAATATTTTTTTTTTTATATTGTCTTTTTTATGCGACACATTGTTCATGTTTTGTTCGTATTAGGCGATTCTCATTGAAAATTCCTTGGACGGAGCAATAAGTGTTTCAGTAAAGTTGAATAGTTTTTGAGTTGGTCAAACGGTATATCCCTTAACTGACTGATACAAAATTAAAAAAAAATTGAACTATGAGAGTTTTGGCAAAGAGCTCCAAAAACCCAAGGCCTTAGTGGCTTTAACTCTTCAACAATTCCTTTTGTGCGTGTAGGGAAGGTACCTACAATTTTATACCGATCCCGAACGACTGAGTTGAGAAGCCATTATCCTTGACAAACAGTTAGGAAGTTTTGTCAGTTCTTCCCAAGAGGAAATACCCTTGAAAGATGAAAACAAAAACACATTTTAAATACGTTGAGTAGGCCTCGATCCCTTGAGGATGAAATCATCGACCGCATCAGCTCAGCCAATTTGTCAAACGAAATTCAAGTCTAATTTGTTCCACTTGAATGCATTCAAAACCAACCTTCTGTTTCTTAATTTTGATTGACAGACGGATTGGCTGTAATCTTTCACGGAATTATAAGGATTTTAAGGTTTGTTTCTCCCTAAGCACACCATTCCATTATTGCATAATTGTGGAGAGTCTTATAATTTGACTATCCACAATTATGAAACAGAATGGTGTAGGTACAAAAAATAAAATAAGCAATCACAACTTTTGAGTTTTATTTATTGGCAAAGTTCAAAACAGAAATAGATCAATCGGTTCGAATTCATTTCATTCTAATAAAATGAACAAATTTGTGTTTGGGTGTTGAGTCCTATTATGTACCTATGTTTTTTTATAAATAAATTTTAGATCCCGCATTTACTTGAAAACAAGAGTTTTGACATTATTGATTTGAATTCTGAGCAATGAGTCCTGAATATTATCAATCAAAGTCTCAATCTCAGTAAATGCAAATTATTTCACTTCCTTGGATCAGTTATATTCAACAGAAAATAAACCAATTTTACGATTGAAGCAGGAAGCAGCAGCAGGCATGGCCTTTTCGAAATGTACCCAAATATTCCGAGAAAATGAGAATTGAAAGTGAAGAAATACCATTGCAAATAAAACACATGTAAGAAAAGAATAAACACATGGTTATGGAGTTTTGATTTTGAATTGTAAAGGAGAATGACCACTTTTCATACAAGTCTGGGCCCAGTGCGTACACACATAAGACAGGTATAAATAAAAAGGTGACACTTAGCTGAATATATATTCCAAATATTTTCAAATTCGGATTTGTAGTTTTCGAGATATTTTAGCTTGAAATTGATGTATGTATGTAGAATTACAAAAATGGGTTATTTTCACTATAAAAGCCAATAACTTCTGACTCATGGGTTTTACGGAAATAATTTTGGTACCAACTGAAAGATCATAAAAATATCTTTTTTAACAAATCAGTATTTTTTTTATATATATTAAGTACATGATCATATACAAGGCTTCGATTTTGTTTGAAAACATATTTTTAAGTTGCTATTCAAATGCAAATATTTTGAAAATATCAGTGATGACATATAGGTATATTTTTATACATAGTTCTAATCCTTATTTCATCATAACCTTTAATTTGATATATAAATCAATTATATTTTCTTACATAAAAACCATCTTTTAAAAGAATTCTTCTGAAAATAAAGATTTTTGTTTTCAAAGATATCATTCAGTGTATTTTTGTCTCGAATATTTTTTCTTTTCATATATATATATACTAGCTGACCCCGCGAACTTCGTCTCGCCGCCCTTCAGAGCAACTCCAATAACAGTTTTCCTTTGAAAACCAACGAGTTTTCCGAGTTTTTCATCAAGAAATTTCATTTTTCCATTTGAAAACCCATTTTAAAACAAAAAATTTTCCAAGCAAAAACAATCTAATTTCCGATCTTTGTTTGGTTTTTCCAGTTTTCCCACTCTTCCATGAGGTTTTTCCAAATTTTTTTCAACAGAAATCATCACTGAATACAACAGTATTGATCATGATAATTTCAAAAATTATCCATTTACAGAACAATGTCTGTGCAGCGAAGCGTACCGGGTCCGCTAGTAATTTATAAAAAATTTCCCTTTCATCTACAGACTAACACAAACAAAATAAAAAAAAAATTAGCCAAATCTGTCCAGCCGTTTGTGAGTTACTAGGTTACACACGAACAGGATTTAATTTTTTAGATAAAATTCGTCAACAAATTCATTGAAATGACCCTATCTTATATCTGACCTGTCAAATTGCTGCAAATAATCTTCACAATCCAAACAAATGACTAAATCTGCCAATAACGATTACTATTTTATTAAATTTTCATTAGTGTTTGGGTATTTTATTTAATCAATTTAACTTAAGCTTAATCGAATCGTAGAAATTCTTTCAAGTCCTATCTCCAATCCTACCAATTAAATAAACTTAACTCCTGGAAAAATATCGACAGCATTACATTTTCAATGGCAAGTGTATGAACTGGTCAAATCCACCCAACGACTTTGATGTCTTTGCAGGGAACCCACAAACTGTACAACTGCAGGTGGCGAAAACTTGGGGCTGCATATAAATCAATCGTCAAGCGGCTTGTTCAATTAAAATGCTTGAGTAAAATTTTCCTAGAAGCTTCCGTTTGCTTGAATAAAGAGATTGTTAGTAACAATTGTTAGTAACAATTGTCCCTACACACAAGGTAACAATTTTTAACCTTGTGTGAAGGGACCTTTAGCTCTGGTGGCACCGCGCTCAGAAAACGTTGGCAACTATTGCCAACTATTAAGGTGGAGGAGCACGATAACAATATGCAAGAAGAAATACACCGGCGGTTGCTCAAAACCAATAGAACCTCCTTTAGTCTTTCAAGGTCCCTTAAATCCGAAAATCTTACGATTACCTCGCATCCGTGGAGTTGGGTGCAAAGCTAAAGATACCATGAACCACCATTAGCCGCGTTCGAGGGAAAAGTCTTACGGAGAATAGTTGGCTCCGTTTATGATTAAGGAAGATTCTGGAGACGATATGACGACTATCTAAATAAAAATAAATAAATAGAGTAGCGCGAAAGCTCTTGAAGAGCCAAGGCCTAGGTGGCTTACTCTCATCAACAATTCTCTGGGTATGTGTGAAAAATTGAGGGGACCTACAATTTAACGCCGATTCCGAATGTTCTCATTATCCTGAGCCGAGGTATTTGCATCATAGGTATATGGGATTACAAATAGCTGAAGACAAAAACCCATAAACATTTTCTTGGGATCATAACGCGGTAACCAAGCATCGCATGTAGGTTTGGTTTTCAGTAATGGATAGAGGGCGCACAGAACTTTATTTTCTTGTATTATTGATATGGACTTCCTGGAAAAATTGAGAAATATGGCGATTTGAAATAGCGGACAAATTTCTGAAGCCGTTACAAAGTTTATTTTGTACCCCTGCTTCCTAAATTTGCTGTTATATAGCATTGGTGCTGGTTGCTGATTAAAAATATTGAGTGTAGTAGGAATAGAAGATCTAACCCTTTGCAGCTTGAAATTAAAGTTTGACAATCCTGGGTTGCTAAATTATTGTTGGCAATTGACCATCATTAAAAGTGAATGCTTTCCGTGGGTTGGTTAACTGAGCATCGTTTAATGACCGCCGCTGCCGACTGGTAGGCATATCAAAAAGTGGTGGACACCGTATATGTAGTATGTACATACTAACCGAAAATTTTGGTATGAGAAAGCTGTCCGCAAGTTTGGCAAAGTTTCATAGAAATAAAGCCGAATTTTTGTGTTGATTCATAACCATAGGCATAGATGCTTCATCACTCCACATCTCCAACAAAAGAACGGTGAAAATAGTTAAAACAGGGGAAAATTGGCTCCAAAGTAAGCAGAAAGTTCCATCAACAGGCAAGGTCATACCTTCAGTTTTTTGGGATGCACGTGGTGTAATTTTGATCGATTATCTCGAGGTGGAGCCTGTAGTTGATGACCACTTTATGGAGTTCGACAGTTGTTATAACAAACCTTGTATTGACACGATGATTAAGAAAAAAAAAAAACATTTTCAATTAATAATTTTTTCCAATTTGGCATATTTTCCAAGCAATTGAGTACTGATCAGCTTAGTTGTAGTGAAAAATAGTGAAAAAAATGATTTTTTTAACATTGACACCATTTGTGATCTCAAATGTATACATTTTATTTTTCCTAAACCTTCTACCCATATTCCTCTTTAGTTTAGAAAAAAATTAAGAAAATCGGTCAAGCAGTGTGGCCGGTTAGCGAACGAACACAAAAATTAGGCTGTTCTTTTATATATATAGATATATATATTTATTTATCTTTTTAATCCTTATTTCATAATCACTAATTTGATGAGTAAATCAACTACATTTTCAAAATGGCTAATAGTCCAAGAGCTGGCTGCAAAAATACTGGCCGATCAGTTAACAGAATGAAATGTTTTATTAAAAGTTAGTACTTATATCTAGAACTAGCAGTTGCCCGCGACTTCGTCCGCCTCTCCCTCGTCCACCACCCAGAGTATCGTCACGACTTGTGCATCATACGCGCGTGGGAATTTTGTTGCGAAGTTATTGTTAAATTGCATTGCAGTCAACTCTCGCTAGGTCGTAATTCTCTTAAACTTGAAAAATTTGAGCATTTTTTATGATTCCCTTCAGTTTTTCATACTTAAAGCATTCCCTTGGTCGAACTCTCCCTAATTCTAATATCTCTCTTACTTCTGCATCGTTTTTTTTCCTGAAGTCAATTTTTTGTCCTGTTTCTTTAAACTGAGCATATTTTTTAGTTAAGAAATATATAAAATGATATTGTTTAAACACAATAATCTGCACAAATAGTGCAATCAATCACATTCACTGCAATGATTCACATTCACAAATCAATTGAACTCTCAAAATTCTAATTTGAGCAGTTATTAGGCCAGTTTCACCTAACAACATCTCACTGAGATCTCAATGTCACCTTGACTGAGGCAAAATCATTTGATGGGACATAATTCTCAGTTCTCATTGAGATATAATGGTTACCTTACTAATTGTTGTTGCACATATGTCAGCCAAGTCAAAATAGCTGAGTGAGAAATCGAATCCAAAATAATTTCATCTCAGAGATCTGAGAAAAAAACCTCAGTTCGCAGCTGAAACTTAAAAAATCTATGAGATTTCTCCCTGCTTGTGAGGAAGGACGATTCTGGAGAAGATATAACCTTGAGCTATGTATGTATATGAAATCTAAAAACAAAATTTAGCATGGTAGACTCTAGTGGGCACCAAGTTGTATGACCGAAGAGGATCGGGTCGGGAAGTCTTTTGAGGAACAATTCATATTGTAGAACACAGCGTTGCAAACCAAATTTGCGCTGGGATAGTATACATATGTATGAATGTACACAACGACGCTCACAGCCTGAGGATGCGAAACTGGATTTCGATTTGATTTGATTTTGATTTTGTTTGTCCATTTAAGTTCATAAACGCACTTATATTAGGACATTTATCTAATTTCTTAGCATCGATTTGGAAAACCTTGGACATTCGTCTCCAAGTCTGTGCATCGAAGTAACAAAAGGTTCGTCGTTCTTTTGTACCGTTCTTTTCATATTGATTAACCCTTTCGGGACGCATGGTACACATGTGTACCACCTGAGGTTTGAACATCCCTAAAATCAAAGTTTACTGCAGTAATCAAACAAGATTTGTACCAGCTCGTCCCTGTGTATTTTATGTTCAAATTTTAATCGTTTTTTTGCAGATCTAGTAGCTGTAAATTATTTTATTTCAAAAATTGGAACTCGCTTGTCTGTACTATACTTGTTTATACCGAACGAATGGTACACAATTGTACCACATAACAACCCGAAATGGTACACATATGTACCATTCGGTTTTTGTGTGGACATGGTGGTACAATTGTGTACCAAAACAACCCGAATGGTACCAACGCCCACTGGCCACGCCCATAACAAATGTCTTCTTTTTTTCATAAAATAAAATAATGAAAAGCTCCTTAACTAGTTCCAAAGTGAAAGATGTCTATAACTTCATCACCTGAATTGCGTCCCGAAAGGGTTAAGACCTATAATTCGAGTTATCCAAATTTTTTCTTCTATGTGATACCGACATTCTCGATTATGTAATTCTGCAGCGGCCATCAATTGCATAACATCACCAATATTTGTGTAGAATAGAAAGAATAGCAGGCCTCCTTGCAATTAAGGAGAGATTTCCCCGGGATGTTATGGAAGAACTCATTATCTCTTTTCTGTCCATATACATATGTATATGTGTGTACATACATATGTACCTATACATACATACATACATACATATAGCAAATACCTATAAAATTTTCTAAAATTTTTTCGATTTGACAATTTTCGAAAATTGAAATCGATCAGATTTGTTTTTTTTTTTTTAGAGTGAAAAAAATATTTTTTTTTTTAACATTAGCACCGTTTGTCATTTGATTGCATATGAAAAATATACATTTTATTTTTTCTAAACCTTCTAACCTAATACCTCTTGCATTTAGAGAAAAAATTAGGAAAATCGGTCAACCAGTGTGCCCGGTTAGCGAACGAACACAAAAATTAAGCTGTTCTTTTATATATATAAGATAAAATTAGTCTTACATCTATACTAATATACAAAGCTGAAGAGTTTGTTCGTTTGAACGCAGTAATCTCAGGAACTACTGGTTCGAATGGTATAATTCTTTTTGTGTTGGATGGTCCATTAATCGACTTAGGCTTTAGGCTACTTAACATTAAGCTGTGACCAATAGCAGCGAAGAGTCTGTGGAAAATATGGAAAAAACGGCAAAAAATATTAATTTTTCTGCGTTTTAACGCGCTTATCTCAGGAACTGCTTAATGAAATTGAACAATTTTTTTAATGTTCAATGGTCCATTTATCAAGGAAGGCTTGAAGCTATATAACATTCAGCTGTGACCAATAGGAGCGAAGAATTTGTGGAAAATGTTGAAACAACGGCAAACAATACAATACATCCCTATCTATATCTATACTAATCTATACTCTATACTAATATATAAAGCTGAAGAGTTTGTTCGTTTGAACGCAGTCATCTCAGGAACTACTGGTTTGAATGGTATAATTCTTTTTGTGTTGGATGGTCCATTAATCGACTAAGGGTTTAGGCTGCTTAACATTAAGCTGTGACCAATAGCAGCGAAGAGTCTGTGGAAAATGTGGAAAAAACGGCAAAAAATATTAATTTTTCTGCGTTTTAACGCGCTTATCTCAGGAACTGCTTAATGAAATTGAACAATTTTTTTAATGTTCAATGGTCCATTTATCAAGGAAGGCTTGAAGCTATATAACATTCAGCTATGACCAATAGGAGCGAAGAATTTGTGGAAAATGTTGAAACAACGGCAAACAATACAATACATCCCTATCTATATCTATACTAATCTATACTCTATACTAATATATAAAGCTGAAGAGTTTGTTCGTTTGAACGCAGTAATCTCAGGAACTACTGGTTTGAATGGTATAATTCTTTTTGTGTTGGATGGTCCATTAATCGACTTAGGGTTTAGGCTGCTTAACATTAAGCTGTGACCAATAGCAGCGAAGAGTCTGTGGAAAATGTGGAAAAAACGGCAAAAAATATTAATTTTTCTGCGTTTTAACGCGCTTATCTCAGGAACTGCTTAATGAAATTGAACAATTTTTTTAATGTTCAATGGTCCATTTATCAAGGAAGGCTTGAAGCTATATAACATTCAGCTGCGACCAATAGGAGCGAAGAATTTGTGGAAAATGTGGAAACAACGGCAAACAATACAATACATCCCTATCTATATCTATACTAATCTATACTCTATACTAATATATAAAGCTGAAGAGTTTGTTCGTTTGAACGCAGTAATCTCACGAACTACTATTTCGAATGGTATAATTCTTTTTGTGTTGGATGGTCCATTAATCGACTTAGGGTTTAGGCTGCTTAACATTAAGCTGTGACCAATAGCAGCGAAGAGTCTGTGGAAAATGTGGAAAAAAACGGCAAAAAATATTAATTTTTCTGCGTTTTAACGCGCTTATCTCAGGAACTGCTTAATGAAATTGAACAATTTTTTTAATGTTGAATGGTCCATTTATCAGGAAAGGCTTAAAGCTATATAACATTAAGCTGCGACCAATAGGAGCGAAGAATTTGTGGAAAATGTGGAAAAAACGGCAAACAATACAATATCTATACTAATATATAAAGCTGAATAGTTTGTTCGTTTGAACGCAGTAATCTTAGGAACTACTGTTTCGAATGGTATAATTCTTTTTGTGTTGGATGGTCCATTAATCGAGTTAGGCTTAAAGCTAAAGTTGTGACCAATAGCAGCGAAGAGTCTGTGGAAAAAGTTGAAAAAACGGCAAAAAATATTAATTTTTCTGCGTTTTAACGCGCTTATCTCAGGAACTGCTTAATGAAATTGAACAATTTTTTTAATGTTGAATGGTCCATTTATCAAGGAAGGCTTGAAGCTATATACCATTAAGCTGCGAATAATAGGAGCGAAGAATTTGCGGAAAATGTGGAAAAAACGGCAAACAATACAATACAATCTATATCTATACTAATATATAAAGCTGAAGAGTTTGTTCGTTTGAACGCAGTAATCTCAGGAACTACTGGTTCGAATGGTATAATTCTTTTTGTGTTGGATGTTCCATTAATCGACTTAGGCTTAAGGCTACTTAACATGAAGCTGTGACCAATAGCAGCGAAGAGTCTGTGGAAAATGTGGAAAAAACGGCAAAAAATATTAATTTTTCTGCGTTTTAACGCGCTTATCTCAGGAACTGCTTAATGAAATTGAACAATATTTTTAATGTTGAATGGTCCATTTATCAAGGAAGGCTTGAAGCTGCATAACATTAAGCTGCGACCAATAGGAGCGAAGAATTTGTGGAAAATGTGGAAAAAAACGGCAAACAATACAATACAATCTATACTAATTTATAAAGCTGAAGAGTTTGTTCGTTTGAACGCAGTAATCTCAGGAACTACTGGTTCGAATGGTATAATTCTTTTTGTGTTGGATGGACCATTAATCTGCTTAGGCTTTAAGCTACTTAACATTAAGCTGTGACCAATAGCAGCGAAGAGTCTGTGGAAAATGTGGAAAAAACGGCAAAAAATATTAATTTTTCTGCGTTTTAACGCGCTTATCTCAGGAACTGCTTAATGAAATTGAACAATTTTTTTAATGTTGAATGGTCCGTTTATCAAAAAAGGCTTGAAGCTATATAACATTAAGCTGCTACCAATAGGAGCGAATAATTTGTGGAAAATGTGGAAAAAACGGCAAACAATACAATACAATCTATACTAATATATAAAGCTGAAGAGATTGTTCGTTTGATTGTGGTAATCTCAGAAACTATACTGGTTCGAATTGTATTTTTTTTTCCAGAGGATTTAATCTTTAATACGGTTCATCTTTATGCCTTAACCTCTTGTAGTTTCTAATATGTCCTTCTTTTCTGTGTTCTACGTAATCTTCCCTACTAGAATTTCTTCGATTAATAACATGATTTTTCACGGCTTTTACTCTCGTAACTAAATCTTGGCAGTTTTCTTTGTCTTTCGCTTGCCTGGGAGAACATTTGATTGTTGAGTGATACCGATCGTTATAGTGCCCTATAGCCATCTGTATCTTCATTTCAATTGAGAGCTCACTTCCCTCTATTCCAGTTATTATTTCTAATAAGGTTGAGTGAAGTCGCTCTATGTCTGCATTCCCTGTGTGGTTATTTGGCTTAGTCAAATGGACTTCAACACCTTCGGCATTCATAAAATCGATGAGCTGTTCAGCTCGAAATTCATTGTCCATTATAATCTTTTTCGGCTTACCGAATTTCGCAAACTGTTCTACTATCGAAGTTTTCTTTGCCCTCCAGTTACGATCAGTTATTGGATATGCTGCTGCAAATTTAGTCAGTTTGTCTATCGTAGTAACAAAAGCATGTTTTTTGAAGTGAAATATGTCAAGGTGTATAATTTCATTTTTCTCTAACGGAGTTTCGGTCAATTGAAACTTAGGTTTTATAGGTTTTCTATCGTACTTTATTTCCCTACACTTATTACAGTTACCTATAATAAGGCTTATTTGTTCTCTTAGCTTGGGGAAATAAATTTTATCTTTAAGACTATGATAACATTCATTTATACCGCTGTGCAAAGATTCTTTGATGTGGTACAAAGACAACTGCTTATGTATCGATTTCTCGAGCTCTTTTTGAACATCGTACAAATTTAATGTTGCTGTATGACGAAAACATCGATATTAAAATCAACTGGACTTTATTGTAGTCTGAATCGTTGACTTCTGAGAAAATTCCGACTAAACTTTTTTTGACATATTTCTTAAGAAAATCTCTAATTTTTTTATGATCTTCTAATGGATTCAATTGTAAAATTGTTCTCTTATGCAATGTTTGCTTTTCATGCTCTGGACTATACGTTAGCCAAATTTGCAATTTATACTTCTTGACGATTTCATCTTTAATATTTATGTGATCTAACCTTTGCTCATCCACAGAGTGTTGAGTTTGGTCATTATCATCAGACATGTTTAAATTAGATTCTTCGTCATTATTTTTATTTATCTTTTCTGAATTTTCAAGTCGACTGAGATAATCCGCGACCTTATTTTCCTTACCTTGCAAATACTCAATATCGTAATTAAACTCTTGAAGCTTTAGCAACCACCTTTGATTACGTTGGGAGAATTCTTTCCCTTTGTACTTAGCATCAAGGTACTTAATAGGTGCATGATCCGTTATAATTTTAAATTTATTCCCATATAAATATGGTCTTAAATATGTAACAGAAAAAACGATTGCTAAGAATTCTTTATCTGTGGTGCTATAGTTTTTCTCATGGTTATTCAAAGTCCTTGAAATAAAGCACACTGGGTGACCTTGTTGTGACAAGACTGCTCCTATAGCATAATCGCTAGCATCTGTCGTTACAACAAATGGTTGGTCATAGTCTGGGTACTTCAAAACAAGATGTGATAATATTAAACTTTTGAGATTTTCAAATGATGAAATATATTGTGGATCGTTTACATTGATTTTAGCCCCTTTCTTCAAATACTTAATCATTGGATATGCTATCTTTGAGTAGTCCCTAATAAACTTCCTATAAAAGCCGGTTGTTCCTAAAAATCCTCTCAATTGTTTTTCAGTTTTTGGCAGTTTGATTTCCTGTACGGCTTTGATCTTCTCAGGGTTCGGCATCATACCATCCTTTGTTAAGACGTGACCCAAGAATTCAGTATTTTTCTTTAGAAAGCTGCATTTATCCGCCTGGATTTTTAAATTGTGTTTTTTCAATCTTAAAAATATATTTCTAAGAGATTTTACATGCTCCTCCAAGGATGTCGAAAATATAAGGATATCATCCATATATACAACACATATCGTATTGATATATTCTCGGAGTATGTCATTTATCATTCTCTGAAATGTGGCTGAAACATTCTTCAAACCAAATGGCATCCTAACAAACTCATATAGACCACCAGGAGTAACAAATGCAGTCTTCTCGATATCTTTTTCCGCCACCATTATCTGGTGATAGCCTTTTGCAAGGTCAATCGTACTGAAGTATTGGGCTTTCCCTAACTTATCAAGAATACTATCAATATTTGGTGTTGGATACTTATCATCTACCGTAAACTGATTCAATCTCATGTAATCTACAACAATTCTAAATTTCTGAATTCCCGATTTGTCTTTTTTCTTCGGTACAACAATGATCGGAGAGCTATATCTGCTTTTGCTTTTCCTTATTATTCCATTTTTTTCCATTTCTTCCATCTGTTTTCTTACTTCAATTTCATGAATTTTCGGATAACGATAGAGTCTGGAATTGATTTGTTGATCTGTTGTGGTTCGAATTTCATGAACAATTGTATCTGTTTTGGTCAACACATCACAATCCTTATAGAGAAGACTCCTAAACTCTTTTATGACTGGTTCAATCACCACCCTCTCAGATTCGTGTAGATGATCTAATGGAATATCTTGCACTTCGCTTACTTTAAGCGCATTGACTTCTTTCGAAATAGTCTTTGTCAAGAATGGAAGGCTCACTCCATTTGTCATAATTATCTCTTGTGTTTCTAAATTTATCTGCCTCACGTTCTTATTCATCCAATCCATACCTAAAATTAGGTCATATGGTTTTTCCATTGCCATAGCTATCCACTTCATTCTTGCATTATACGGATACATAAATTCTTCTGGACATACTTTCGCTACACCTTTATTGGGTTTGTTTACTTTACCTTGGATTGTTGTAATAAGAACGGGATCTGATTTCAGAACCGTAAAGTCAGTTTTGCAGGTTGTCTCATTAAGTAAGCTGATCGTTGACCCTGTATCTACCATAGCAGTGTATTTTTTGTTTTGTATCGCTAATCTGATTATTATTTTATTTTCCGAGGCTAGTTTATAAAAAACGAATCATCGACTGCATTAACATCGTCGTCGTCACTTAAAGCGTCAACTGACATATGATCGGACCGTGTTCTACTTGTACTAGATTGATTGTTTTTTTTTTTTTTTTGCTACTCGTCGTCTGCCGTGAGTCTCGGTCGTTGGATGAATTTCCTTGACTACGTGTATTTTTTGGGCTATCAAATCTCCTATTACTACTACTACTACTACTACTTGGAAGTACTTCATCTTTGTTGTCGTAGCTGGAATTTGAATACTTCGACCTTTTCTCGAAGACATTTTTCTCTTTACCTTCTACTTTATTGTTCATGAACTTATAATTAAGGTTTGTATAGTCTTGCCCTATAAATGACGCAACAATACTCCTAACTTCACTAAAATTTGTCTTATTTATTATTGAAAAACACAAAGATCCTGACACTATTGCCTTAACTCTCTGTATTGCAATACCACTAAGAATATCTGCCATCGTGGATTTATCATCACAATACGCAGAATACATATTCTGCAATATCTTCGGCAATTATAGCTAACTTATCACTTAATTCTAGAATACTTTTTACCTTAAGTCCCATGATCTCGTTGGTAAGGGTGACCTGGTCCTTTCTCGGTCTAAAGTGGATTTTGAGTCTCTCCTCACACTCCTTCCATGTTGTTGGTGGGTTGATCCTGATTAGGTTCTTAGCTGCTCCCGATATTTTATAGTTGTAGACAATTTTGTATGCTGATTTTTTTTCCTTTCTGATTGGAACTCAGACAACTTTCTCGTCACAACGTCCATAAAAGATGGCAGTTCTCCAGCTTCTCCTCGAAATACTGGAATGAACTCCAATTCTTTGGCCACACTGTTAGACGATCTCGTCTTTTGTATCAACATTTGTGTCAGCATAATAACACACTGATTTATCTGTTCTTGTTGATTTTGAGCCATTTTTTTTTTGTTTTTAATTTGATGAACTGTTTATTTAAATCACTTCACTTTTAATTCGGTTGTTTTTTTTTCTCTCCAGTCGGGTGGAGGAGGGGTTCGTGGATGGCAAAAAACACAACACTTTTTATTTAAGTTTCGTTTCTACACGGCTTGTAAATTTTTCTTAAACCGCTTCGTTTCCACTTTTTAATAATAAAAATTTTTGTTTGCGTTAATTCCCGGTTCGTTTGTTTCGACTGCGCCAGTGACGAAAAGTCTTCGATCCCCGAAATAAAACAAACTGTGTACCTCGGTGGTCAAACTACTAATCAACCTCCTTTATTATATTCATAGAAATTGTTAATTATACTTTATACACAATCAGCATTTTTCGTGGGAATGGAAATTGAATGTAATTCGATTCATGCAATTTCCGTTCCCATGAAATGGAAAATTCAGAATCGGCTGGTTTTGGTGAATTGGAGCTCTGCGGTGTCATCGCTAACTTTTGGTTTGACGATGACCTCGCTTAGCTCCATAACTCGCGTATGATGCACAAGTCGTGACGATACTCTGGCCGGTGGACGAGGGAGAGGCGGACGAAGTCGCGGGCAACTGCTAGTACAATATAAAGCTGAAGAGATTGTTCGTTTGAACGTGGTAATCTCAGGAACTACTGGTTCGAATTTTAAAATTCTTTTTGTGTTGAAGAGTCCATTAGTCGAGGAAGGCTTTGTTTTACTTAAAATTAAACTGCGACCAATAGCAGCGAAGAATCTGTGGAAAATGTGGAAAAAACGGAAAAAATATATATTTTTCTGCGTTTTAACGCGCTTATCTCAGGAACTGCTTAGTCAAATTGAACAATTCTTTTTGTGTCCAATGGTGGATTTATCGAGTAAAGCTAGAAGCTATATCATACTACGCTGATTCCAATAGGAGCGAAGCGTCAGTTAAAAATATTGCAAAAACGGCAAAAAATATTCTTTTTTGAATGTTTCTGTTGTTTGCTTGAACCCGCTGATCTCAGGAACTGCTAAATCAAATTAAACAATTAATTTGCGTTGAATAGTTTATTTATTATGGAAGGCCTTAGGCTATATAACATTAGGCGATATAAGCGATATATCAGTGGAAAAAGTGGAAAAAACGGCAAAAAAATATTAATTTTTCTTGGTATGTGTTGAAAAAATTACTGTGCAGTGTGCACTGCTCAGCACCAACTGATTTTATAATTAAAGTACCAGAATTTGAAAATAAAAAATCGATACTATCGATAGTTTCACAAAAAATGTAAAAATCTATAAAAATCATATTCCTTGCGTTTGTAGGAAGCTAATCTCATGAATATTGAAGCTTTATTTCATTAAAACCTCTTGAGTCACATTTTTTTCAAAAATGTTTTTTTTTGCAGAACAAGATGCGTATGCGTAGATACAGCAAAATGCGTATTCTGGGTAAAAACCACGTCAATAAGTACATTCCTTCCTCTTCAAATAAATACCGTGTGAAGAATGTTCCTTGCATAAACAAGATTATTCAATGACTTAAGAGGTTTTAGCATGAACTACTAGATAGCAGAAGTAGTTTACCTATAACTTGTTTTGGATAAAAAGGACCTTTCTTAGCCCATTAATATATACATATATAAATATTGGACTTACTAGTATTTACTACGATTGTTTTCGTTAGATTATACCAAAAAACCCTATTTCTAAAATGACGTAAGTCATGAACTGTTTTTCAGGTTTTTTTCATTATTTTTATTCATATACCGTACAATTTTTTTGCTATTTTAATTTTTTACCACTCAAACTCTAACTTAAACAAAAAAAAAAGTCCATAAAAACTCATTTGTTTGTGAATGAAACAGTTTTTATTGATTCCTGGAAAATTCTAATTGACTGACTTAAGACGTTTTTGAAATGACCGATTCAATTATTTTATTGATCAGAATTAAAATGATAAAACCAACAGACATACTTTAACTTCATTAAAATTAACACAAAATCGTAGGGAAACACGTCACGATGGTGCTTTGATTTGTTGACGCTTATTATATCATTGAAGAATATGTGCGGCATCCTTATCATCTTGTGTGTGATCAAAACCCATTTTTCTTAAATCTTGGATCTAAAATGGTTCATTTTATACGGGCTGTTCTCGTATAATAAGTTCTTAGCTCTGTCAATGTCTTCACCACTTGTTTGGCTTCATCCGTTTGAACTTAAACTTCTATTTTAAATAGTTTTGCTGATATTCCTATTGTGAGAAGTATAATTAGAAAGCTTGTGACAATTTTTTCCCCGGATATAGTGGTTGCGGACGATTCAACTCATTGCAAGAGCTTTTATCTTTAATGACTACAAAGTTTTCGGCAGTTAATGATGCAAGAGGTCTACTTTGGCTTATTTCTGAGGCCAGCTCACTTCGCACTTCATGCAGATAAACGTGTTTCAAGTTTTTGCAAAGCTTCATTTCGTTTTATTACATTGATTTTAATTTTTTTTTAATTTACAGTTTCAATTATTGTTGTAGTTTTCGGTAATATATCAGAAAATTGATTTATTTTTCAAACAGTCTTGAAGAACAATATGTAGTTAATGTGCAAAGCAGGGTTAATGCCGGATTAGTACAATACCTGCTGTTTTGATCATACTCTCTGCATATTCCGTCATTATTGTCACCACTTTTTCATGAATTTTCAAAATGTATTATTCAACCAAACGTTTTATTTGAACCAAAATAACACAAATTGAAACTATCGATAGTCGAGTCGATGTTTTTTTTAAACTATCGATGTACCCGATAGTTTTTTACTATCGATACTATCGATAGACTATCGATGTTTAGCCAACACTAAGGTGACATTGAGATCTCAGTGAGATGTTGTTAGGTGGAACTGGCCTAATAACTGCTCAAATTAGAATTTTGAGAGTTCAATTGATTTGTGAATGTAAATCATTGCGATGAATGTGATTGATTGCACTATTTGTGCAGATTATTGTGTTTAAACAATATCATTTTATATGTTTCTTAACTAAAAAATATGCTCAGTTTAAAGAAACAGGAAAAAAAATTGACTTCAGGAAAAAAAACTATGCAGAAGTAAGAGAGATATTAGAATTAGGGAGAGTTCGACCAAGGGAATGCTTAAAGTATGAAAAACTGAAGGGAATCATAAAAAATGCTCAAATTTTTTAAGTTTAAGAGAATTACGACCTAGCGAGAGTTGACTGCAATGCAATTTAACAATAACTTCGCAAAAAAATCCCACGCGCGTATGATGCACAAGTCGTGACGATACTCTTGCCGGTGGACGAGGGAGAGGCGGACGAAGTCGCGGGCAACTGCTAGTATATTCATAAAAGTAATACAAAAATACATATCTAAAAACATACGTTAGCACATTCATAACTTTCTATTCTTAGCAAACATCGTCATAATAATCATCATGATCATCATCAGCATTATCATCATTATCGTTATTATAATCGTCATTATTATAATCGTTATTATAATCGTCATTATCATGATCAATTTCAATGTCTTCAATTAAAAGCGGTGTTGGATCACCTTCGGACCAAAATGGTTCAATTTTATTATTATCAGTTGTCCATCCGCATTCTTCAAGCGATAAATTTACACAGTTCGCTTCAGTGGCATTTTGCCACATTGAAGTAACATAGATTGTCCTTAAAAATTTTTGTTTCAGTGATTTCCAACATGGTGGAGTTTGTGTGGAATCGAATTTTTTAACATTTCTCATAAAGTATTCTGCGGCTGACGTGCGTTAGTGCGAATTTGTTTTGAAAAATTAATAATCTAGCATCATTGACATTGTTACAATTAATTCCATATATCTTACAAGTATATTGTTGTAATATTTCCATGCTTCTAAAATTAGCAATTTCATCTATATTATTTAAATTTGCGAACACCTGTTGCACTTGTTTATTTTTTCTTAATTTTTTGAAAGGACTTTTCCTTTTTTATAAAAACTAGCTGTATAGTCACATCCTGTATAGGCATGAAAACCAGGCAAAGCACGACACAAAAGATCACCAAGTGTTGTTGCTAGTTGATTGCAATTGATGAAATTGATAATATTAGGCTTTGATCCTATTGTACATAAATATATTTCTTAATCTGTTAATTTGTGTATATTTCCAAGTAATATGACGAGAATGTCAGTGTCAGACGCTTTTACCATGACATTGCTATTTTTTCGAATTTATTCAAATGATATATTATTCTAGTATCGTCCTCTTCATGATTACATATAAAATCTTCTTCTACAGTTTTTATTACAGCATCATTTACATTCAGATTTATTTTTTAATATACATTTTTTTATTGCGCAAAAATGGTACTATACTGTTATTGTGCCAATATTCGGATAAGAAAGTTATTAAGGCTTCTATTTAATATTTTTAAAGATTTATAAAAATCGGTTGGTTTTTTTTGTGATGGTCCTAATATTGTATAAGGTAGGTACATCAATTTCATGACGATTTGACCTTTAAAGTTTTTTTTTCACGAAACACTTTCATTCGTCGACATTTCTCAAAGTTTTCTTCACTAAATTCTATCAAATTGTCACCACAACTACTCAAAAAACACACCTTCATTTTAAGAGATGCGCAGCACTTTTATTGAAAGAAAAGTTCAAAAAATTCACAAAAATAAGGGACGCTTCAACAGGACACGTGTGCACTGCACCAGAAATGGTTTAATAACTGAGACGTGGAACGTTAGCGTAAAGGCTGAACAGCGTCTGTATTTATCCTTCTCTAGCATTGCATCTCTCTCTTACTAGTATAGGTTGAGCATTGTAAACTCTAGGACAATACAATTTCAAGGGCTCAACGGTCATTTCCGAAACTTACCTGCGTGCAGCATACCTGTGAAGAATATCAGTAAAAGTAGGCATAGTATAAGTATAAGACTTTCAACATGAAATGGTGTGTGCCATGTATTTGTAACAGGCATAGGCGTGGCACACATATTTTTTTTAATAAAGAAATGTTTAAACTTTAATTTGGTACTAGTTTGAAGTTGTTACACGATAGGTACACAAATAAATAAATAAAAAAACATTTTAAATATGGTGTGCCAAAGCATGGGAACAGGATTTAATGAGGCACACAAAAAAAAATGTATTTTACTTTTTAAAAACTAACTTTTTCAAATAATTTGAAAGTGTTACTCCATTGGTACAGTTATTGTACGAAAAAAGCTTCAGAGACAACACATATAAAACTTATGAACAAGTTCCGCCCAGGCACACAATGATATTTGTCATTCTAGATATAAGTGCTAGTTTTTAAAAAACATTTCATTCTGTTAACTGATCGGCCAGTATTTTTGCAGCCAGCTCTCACTCTATTACGTCAAGCATTGACCCTAATCTTGCTAATTCATCGGCTTTCTCATTGCCTAGTATATCGCTGTGGCCTGGGACCCAGCAGAGTCTAATGTTGTGCTGTGCGCCAAGAACCTAACCCTAACCTCTTCGCAGCAGCATGAAACAAGCTTTGATTTTACCTCAGTTGCAGTAATCGCTTTTATTGCCGCTTGGCTATCAATGTAAAAGGTGATAAATCAGCTCGTGGTATCGCCATCATTGATAGCTTTTTAGCAGCTGTTGTCACTGCTTGGAAGACGCTACTGTAGTCTGGAAGCCTAAGCGAGGCGGTTAACCTGAGAGATTCGGAATAGAAGCCTGCTCCTACACCAGTGTCCATTTTAGAGCCATCAGTATAGATAGCTATTGACGACTCACTGGAGTATGGTATATTATCTTTCCATCCCTCTCTGCTTGGGATGGCAGCCTGGAATGGTTTGTGAAAGTCAAGTTCGGGTATTTTATAGTCTGTTGTAGTACTATGACCCATAACTTTATGAAGGATCTGGGCATGTCCTATGGAACTGTTTTTCCAGACTTTAGTTTGACTAAGTCTCAGGGCACTTTTGGCCGCAGATTCTTGAACAAAGAGGTCTAGGGGAATAAGATTGAGTATAACTTCCAGTCCCGCAGTTGGAGTGGATCTCATTGCCCCCGTAATGCCAGTGCACACAAGTCTTTGAACTTTTGTCAAAGTTTTCAGGTTCGTGCTCTTTTCTAAAGCTTTCCACCATACCAAATTACCGTAGGTTAGTATTGGTCTAATTATTGCCGAATACATCCATCTGATAATTTTAGGGTTTGGTCCCCAGGTTTTCCCGAATATTCTATTGCAGGAGTAAAAGGCAGTCGATGCCTTTTTGAATCTATCTTTGGTGTTCAGGCCCCAGTTTAGTTTTTTATCTAAGATCACACCGAGATACTTTGCGTGATCAGAGATTTTGAGAGGGCAGCCTTCGATTGAAGGTATTTTAAAATCGGGTATTTTGCGTTTGTTAGTAAATAGCACTAGTTCTGTTTTAGCTGGATTGACTGTCAGCCCACAGTTCTTAGTCCATTTGCTTACCAACGACAGGGCGTATTCTGTTTGTTCACTAATAGTGGGCAGGAACCTGCCAGTCGCTAGTAATGCAAGATCATCAGCGTAGGCTACTATCTTTATTCCACTTTGTTACATAGTTATGAATTATTGTTATATGAATAATCCATTGCGAATTGCACTATGAGTTTTAAATTTATGAATTGTGAATTAACCTCATATGAGAATTATTGTCATATTAAGATGGGAAATTAAAGGCATTCTAGAAAACGTCAGTAGGTATACAGTGTGGTTCTTCTTTTCTCTTACATACCTTTTTGAGGTTACATTAGTGGCGACGAGGATGGGAAAATGAAGAACCATTCAACAACTACATTAAAAGGCTTGAAAATTATCTTGCACTACGAAATCTTACAGATGCTACAAAGAAACGGCAAGTACTTATAAATTGCATTGGCGCCAAATACTACCAACTTCTGTCAAACTTAACTGCCCCAGATGAGCCTGACGCAAAAACTTACGATGAGTTAGTGGTACTCCTGAAAAATCATCTTAGTCCGAAACCGAATGAAATTACTAAGCAACATAAGTTTTTGCTCAGACTCCAACACGAGGGGGAGTCAATGTCCAATTACATGGCTGAGTTGAAAAAGCTAAGCGCTTACTGCAATTTTACATGTGAGGCGTGCAAAAAGTCAACTCTTTCAATTCATCTTCGATCACAATTCATTCGAGGGCTTAGAGATTCCGACATTAAGGAAAGGCTTCTAAGGGAAACATTGACTACAATGACCTTGGATAAGGCTTTTGAATACGCACTCTCCATGAAGACTTCAAGGGCAGAGAGCCGTAATATGCTAAATATTCACCAAGTGCATGCGAAAAACTCGTCTGTACAGAGTACGAGATCAAACGCAAAGACGAATATTAGTAAAAAGTTTACTCCAAAAGATTAAAGAACGATTTGCTATAGGTGTGGAAAGCATGATCACATTGCAAACAAATGTCGTGCAGAAAACCTATTTTGTAAAAAGTGTCGCTGCAGTGGTCACGTGGTCTCAGTGTGTATGAAATCGAAGTCCAGAGAGACCAATACACTTGGAGTGTATCAAGACTCTCAAGACGAAGCAGATAAAGAGCAGAGTGATGATCCTTACGAATTAAACGTGCTTAATTTAGCCCCAAATAGCAATCAAAACCTTACATCCAAAGTTGAAACTCGTGGGGGTAAGTACTACATAACCTTACAAGTCAACGACAAAACCCTGGCCATGGAGTTCGACACAGGTGCAGCAATATCGGTCATGAATTATGGTACATTTATATCACTTTGGCCAAAAGCAAAAATTACACCTACAAAAGTTATTTTAAAAACGTACAACAATACAACATTTCCAGCTTATGGAAAATCTCAAGTTCAAGTTGGGTACAATGGACGCAAGGTTATGTGCGATCTTTACATTGTAAAGGAGCCATATAGTACACTTTTGGGAAGAGAATGGGTTCAAGCACTTAACATTTTACAAATAAATGCTCTAAATATCCTTACAGAGAATAAAGACATCGTCAACTTAAAGAAACAAATATTCGAAAAGCACTCCGAAGTTTTTCAATCGAAAGTTGGAACCATACCCAATGTGAAAGGTACGCTCAAACTACGAGAAGGATCATCGCCTATATTTGTAAAGCCAAGACAGGTTCCATATGCTATACGACCTCTCATAGAAGATGAAATCACTCAACTGGAAAATGATGGTATCATTGAAAAAGTCGAACATTCATATTGGGGAACACCGGTCGTGCCTGTTATAAAAGCAGACAAGTCAATACGATTATGTGCAGACTTTAAGGTAACTTTGAATAAACTCACTGTAAACGATAAATGCCCTATTCCCGAGGAGGAACTCTATCAAAAACTCAAGTACGGTGAGTACTACTGCACTTTCGATATTTATAAAGCCTACTTGCATCTTAGCATGACAGAAGAGAGCGCTCTATTACAGACAATAAGCACAACAAAAGGTCTATACAAAGTGAATAAGCTGATGTTTGGAGTTAAGACCGCACCCAACATTTGGCAACGTTTTATGGATCAACATATTATCAATGATCTCGAGGGAACAGCTTGCTTTTTCGACGATATTATTGTTATGGGACGAAATTTAGAAGAGACTCTCAAAAGATGCAACTGCCTTCTTGAAAAACTACATAAGTTCAATCTTCATTTGAATAAGTCTAAGTGCAGATTGTTTGAAAAAAGTGTCATTTATTTGGGACATAAAATAGACAAGAATGGCCACACCCGATAAGGTACATGCTATCTCTGAAATGAAGCCTCCGAAAGATGTTTCTCAGCTACGGCAGTTTCTTGGAATGGGTAACTACTACCACAAATTCATTCCGGACTTGTCTACCAAATTGCATCCATTATACAAGCTTCTAAGAAAAGATCAACGATTTGAATGGTTCCCGGATTGCCAGCATGCGTTCGAAGTTCTAAAAAAAGAGATCATGAGTGAGAATATTCTCGCTCCATTTGACGAAAATTTGCCACTCATACTTGCCACTGGTGCTTCACCAGTTGGCCTTTCGGCAATACTATCGCACTCAACGGACCAAGGTGAAAAACCTATCGCTTTCGCTTCAAGGAGTCTGTCAAAAGCCGAAACCAATTACAGTCAATTAGATAAAGAAGCAACTGCCATTTTTTGGGGACTACACAAATTCTTGGATTATTGCTATAGGAGAGAGTTCACCCTCATTACAGACAACAAACCTTTGACTTCAATATTCAACCCCGAGAAAAATTTACCACCTCTTACAGCTCAGCGTTTACTACATTACGCACTATTTTTAAGTGGATTCAATTACACTACTCGATACAAAAATACTAAAGAGCACACTAACGCTGATTATCTTTCCAGATTTCCGATTGAAATTTCAGAACACCAAACAAAAGAAGTTTATCAATTTTTTTCAATTTCAATTTTCAATTCAATTTATTTCATTTGCTTATGTACAGTTTGTTTACAAAAGATATCTGCGAAGCCTTTTGGTAGGCTTTTCTGCAGAAGGTTATATACATTGATGTTTCAATAATTTATTAAGTATTCTTGAAAGTACTAAATTATGGCATTATATACATTTTTTTTTATCTGATAGTTTTAATTCAATAAGTAATTACGTAATAATTTTTTCTTAACCCATCTGATGATATGTTGAGGAGCTCTCTGGGTATATTGTTGAATGTTTCCGGGATAATAACCGATAGTTGTTGTCTTCCATAAGAGTTCTTGAACCTTGGAGTTTGCAAGTAACACTGTGCTCTTCTTCTCGTGTTAAATTGGTGATCGATTTGTCGTTTATAGTCGTGATCGTTGTAGTATTCTTCGAGGATGTTTAACTCAAATAGCTGTTTTATGTTTAATAGTCGTAGTTCTTTGTATGTTCTCTGGAGATTTGAATCATATTGTGAGTTTATTCCATGTTTTGATTTGCTCAAAATTCTTACAGTGCGATTTGGTATTTTTTGTAGCTCTTGTAAATATGTAGGCGTTGTATTTCCCCATGCTAATATACCATAACGTAATATAGACTCCACCAACGAGAAATAAGCTTGTTTGAGTACATTATATGGGGTATAATTACTCAAATGATGTAGAGCATATACTACTTTTCGAAGCCTTTTGCATGTGTGAGTTATGTGTAAGTCCCATTTGAAGAAACAGTCCACATACACACCTAAGTATTTAAAATGTTGAACATTTTCAATCATTTTATGACAGCTATCATCGTGGTTGATGTTCTCATTGTTTGCGTTCCAATGTATGCATTTTGTTTCATGGAATTTTATGTTTATTTTAGTTTTAAGTACATGCGGTGGTCTGATATGCATCAATTTTGTTTTTTAACATTAATTATAAGACCAAAATCGTGACACCATCGTATGATCAATTCAAATTCTGTTTGCATAATGCTGGTTGCTGCTGATAAGTCTTTGTGGCTGACTACTATTGCAGTATCATCTGCGAAAGCAAAATCTATACTGCTTTTCAAAATCGTAAGGATTTGGTTAACATATATAATTTATACAATAGGCCCCAGGATAGATCCTTGAGGAATTCCATACTGCACGTTCTTTTCTTGGCTTATTGAACTACATATCTTCACTTTCATTGTCCTGTTTGTTAAATAGTTCTTAAACCAGTCCAATACATATCCTCGTATTCCGATTTTCTCCAGCATTTCAAACAATTTTTCATGTCTTAGGGTGTCAAAAGCTTTTTTGAAATCGATGAAAATGACAAGATTATGGTAACTTTTATTAAGATTTGTGTTGATTGTATTTGCGAATTCCGATAGAAGTTTGCTAGTGTTTTTGTTTCTTAGAAAACCGTATTGATTTTTATTGATAATTTGGAATTTATCGATATAACAATGGAGTCGATGCGCCATTACCTGTTCCAGTATTTTGTCCATAACAGGAAGAATAGAGATGGGTCTGTAGTTGAGGACGTCTGTCTTAGTGCCAGCTTTGTATATTGGCCTTATTATTGCGATCTTAAGTTCATCAGGATAAAAGACTCATTGAGGCTTAAATTGACTATGCGTTCAATGATAGGCGTAAGAATTTCCGCATTCGATTGAAGGTCTTTCGCTCTTATTCCATCCATTCCTGGAGATTTATTAATTTTCAGTTTCTTCAATATATTTAAGATAGCGTAACGGGTACAATGGTTGGCACCCCTAAGCATTTTTTCACTTTTTCACTTTTTTAATTACGAATAACTCTCGATATAAAAGAGTTTGCAATATGTTTTATATGTCAAATTAAAATTTTAGAAATTTTAAATTTGAATATTATGAGAATAAAAGTTTAGAAAATAAAGAATTTCATAAAAACACCAAAATAGGAAAAGCCTGCGAAAAGGTACAATCATTGGCATCCAGGTACAATTGTTGGCACCCAACGGTACAATTATTGGCACCCTTAAATTTGAAAGAAAAACAATGTATTCATGATATTTTCTATCAAATTTAGTTAAAAAACAAACATTTTATTAAAAGAAAACCTTAATTCAACGCAAGCAAATATATGTAGTTACATTAAAAACAAAACGTAAATAAAAAAATTCATTTGAAGATCTCTTACTTACATACATATGTATGTATTTAGGTACATTTTAAAAATCACATTTTTCTTAACTGATTTTTTAAATTGCTTAAAACATTTCTTTGTTCATTAAATTGTAAATAATATAAATTAGAAGTACATAAATAAAAATTTGTAACGGATGAGGGGTATAAATATTGGCAGTCTTAAAAGTACAATTATTGGCAGTGCCAATTAATATGGGACCAATTATTGGCACCCCTTTTTTAATAATTAAAACAACTTTTTATACGAAAAAACTTATAAAAATATTTAATTTATTATATTTTTATATTTAAAAACAAAAATTTTCATCTAAAAACTCAAAAAATTATCAAAAACGGACACTTACAAAAACTAGTCTTCTTAGCAGGAACACTGTATTTTTAACACTTTTTTCACTAATTGGAAACGCCCTCACTCTTTCACTGACAAAAAGGAACTGAGAATGAAACAAACCTAAATAAAAATGTAGAATTTTGGAAAATTGATAACGATTATGAAAAAAACACAATTTTTAATTCCTAGACAACGTAGTTTTTGAGAAATTCCTTATTGCATGAAGGGTGCCAATAATTAGTACAAAAATTGGGGGTGCCAACCATTGTACCCGTTACGCTATCTACCCTTGTTACTGGTAGCATGAAAAAGGATTGTTCTGAGCTTGATACTTCAGTATGATATGTTTTTATGTTACAGTTGTGAACAATGCTTTCGATTTTGCTTATAAAACTTGAGGCGAACTTATTGGGTAGACTCGCTAGGCTGTTTGAATTGACTTCACTATCGAAATTGCTTACGATCACTCCATCCAGATTCTTTTTCTTTCTTCCAAGTATTTCGTTGATTAAATTCCAGGTTTTTTTAGGGTCCGATCGAAACTCCGAGAATTTTTCTCTATAAAAGTTTGTCTTCTTCTTATCGATTTGTTTATTTACGAAATTTCTGTAGTTTTTATATTCTGTTTCATAACGTGTGCATCTTCTTGTAGCAATATGCAGTTCAAACACGAAGAGTGTGGTTCGCCGTATAGCCAAAAGAAAAACGAATTCTTTACAAAAGAGTAACAAATTTATTTATTATTAAAGAACTTACTCGATTAATTTTTCAATGTGAAGTGAAGAAGAAAATTATTTTCATAGCAACATAAAACAAAACATATTTGATTATTTAAACGAATAAAACACAAAGCATTTCTTGACACAGTGTTTCTATATAAATGTTAATTTTAACACTCCTCCTCATTTATATAAAGAAACACCGCATTGTTCTCTTAGTATTTTAAGTCTTGTTGCCATGAGTGGTTTCGTAAGCAGGTCAGCTAACATGGTTTCGGTTGGACAATATTTGCAAGGAATGTAAAGTAATCCTTTACAAAATGGTAGCGTGTGTCACTGTCAATATGCTTGGTCCTATTTGAAAAATGTTCGTCCTCCATAGCAGAAATCCATACCTTTCTGTACTTGCTTGACAACACATCTTTCAAATTTTTCGGTTCCAATTTTTCTTCTTGTACAACTTTCATGATGTTGCCATACCTTACCGGTGGAGTACCTTTATTTGATCTTTCTGAGCGCCTTATAGAACTTATTTCTGGTTGGGATATAAATTGAAAATCAACTCCTTCGTCTTGGACTTCTTGAAATTCTTCTTCTGTTAAATCTTGATATGAAGTTTCTTGCTCAGTGGTTTCTTGTTCTGTAATTTCTTGTTCTGTTTCCTGTTTTGTAGATCCTTGTGCTGTAGTTATTCCTTCATTGGAGTCTGTCAAATAAAGATCAACCTCAACTGTTGTTGACATTTCATTTGCGTTCAAATCTTGGAAGGGCTTCACTTTGAGATGCGTAACATCATAAGCAAACTGAACATCCCGACTTACTATGACTTGTCTTATCAATGGATCACAGCACCGGTAAGCTCTAGACTGCTCATCATAACCAACGAAAATCATCTGCTTGGCAGTTTGATCCAATTTTCTTCTCTTTTCTGTTGGAACATAACATTTCGAATCAAACAGTCTAAAGTGCATGATATTCGGTTCAAATCCAGTCCATGCTTCATACGGAGTCATCGATGTTGCCCTTGTCGGTAACCTATTCTGCATGTAGTTTGCTGCTGTCACTGCTTTTGCCCAAAACATGTTCTGAAGACTTGCATCCAGCAACATACGACGAGCCATTTCAATCAGAGTGCGATTCTTTCGTTCGGCAACTCTATTTTCTTGAGGTGAATACGCTGCTGTGTATTGAATTTGAATTCCTTCGTTCTTCAAGAATGTGACGACTTCCTTACCCGTATATTCTCCTCCTCGATCGGACCGTAGTACCTTAGGTGTTTTCTGAAACATTGTTTTGACCATTGCTACATATTCCTTCTAGCCTAAGAGACAGTGGGCGGCTACCTATATGTATTTTACCAGACTTAAGTTTTCGCACACAGAGACTCTTTTACCCACCATACATGAAATCGGGGTTCACTAAGCCGACAGTGGTGGACCCGTGTCAAAATCAGGTGAGACAAGTGTCAAATTTTGGTGAAGTGTGAAACCATTTGACCACGTCTGTCGTTTGGAAATTTTGAAAATATATCATTATTATTGGCGGAAAATAATAATGGCAGACGATTATCACGCGGATAACAGTGGGGAAGACAACTATTAAAGCGTCAAAAATGTCGAATGTTGAAAGTATTTGACCAGGTCTGACATTGATATATTTTATTCCTCATACTCTTAAGAGCTTATATTTCTCACGGCAGACGTTTTCATGGTGGACATTGATCAATAGAATATAAAGTATGCATAGGCTTCACAAAGCTATATGTCTTCTTGTTGAAGATTTATGTTGTTTTTCGCATGAAGAGGCGGACACAAAAATAATCTATCATGCTTGTAGTATCACAGAGCAATCCAATATTGTAATCAGAGCCTCTGATACCGATATTTTAATAATAATGTTAGGTAATATGGCACGACTAAAAAACTCTCAATCAAATATTTGGATGCTTTATGGAACAGGAAATAATGAAAGGTATATTGACATCACTAAAATTTATAGAGAACTTGGTGAATTATTATCCAAAAGTCTAATCGGGTTCCATGCGTTCACTGGATGTGATTTTAATCCCGCTTTCTTTAATAAAGGAAAGAAAAAGCCTTTTACTTTATTAAAAAAAAGAACTGATTTTCAACGAGCGTTTGGTACACTTGGTGAAGAAAATTTAAACGAGAACCAGCTACAAGACATATTCAACACTATTCAGCGTTTCACTTGCCAGATTTACAACGCTAAAAAATCGAATGACGTAGATGATGGAAGATTCCAGCTATTCGTCAGCAGCTATAAGGCCTCAGACGTCCATGAAAAATTCAACAAAAAAATTAAAAATTTCGATGCAAGCTCAATACCACCATGTAAGAGTGAGCTCTATCAACAATTTTTAAGAGCCCACTATATCTCCTCAATATGGAAAAACGCTTACAAAAAGCAACCAACAATGATGGACCCATTGATGTTCGGTTGGATTGAGCAGGACAACACATTTGTTTTAAAATGGTTCGAGGGTGATCAACTTCCGGATTTCGTTTGTGACTTAATTACCAATGTTCCTGGTAAGCTAATGAAGAATCCATTCTTTATCGAACATGTTTAGATTAGTTTAAAATTTATTTTTTACAATTTTCGTTTTATTTTTACAGAACCCAATTCGATGGATGATGAAGACGAATCAGTTGATTACAGTGACTATGATGAAGAAATAGAATGATAAATTATACTTCTATGTATATATAAATGTATATATATTGTAATGTGAATAATTATTTTTTGTTTGCGGAGTACCTTAATATTTATGATTTCTCGTAATAAATCTACATTGTTATCAACTTACTTATGTAGTTCAGTGTAGTACAAACTTTAATTTCGAAAGATTTACTTTATTGCCAATTTCGGCGGAATTAAATGCCATTCAGGGCTAAAATTTTCACTTTTATTATTTAGGAGGCGAAAATAGTAAGTATACGCCAGAGTGACTTGTATTAAAAAAGGTTTGTATTTGAGAAACAATTCTTGTTGTCTTTTTGTTTGTCTGCCATCACCCATAAAAAAAGGTTAATTTCCTTTTTAATGGGTTAAACATTTTTTTTTCTTTGTAATAAGAAAACGGCTGTATTCAAAATGTTGGTTTTCTTAAGTAAGTGCACTCAGTATAAACCAGCGGAAGGATGTGTGAATCTGACGTAGACTTCAACTTGATGTCGACGTTTTCAATACAATGATGACAATCTTGTAAAACAGCGAAAGAAATACATCCCCACCCGACCGGAAAGCATCTAATATTTTATTATCTATTGATCAATGTCCGCCATGAAAACGTCTGCCGTGAGAAATATAAGCTCTTAAGAGTATGAGGAATAAAATATATCAATGGCAGACCTGGTCAAATACTTTCAACATTCGACATTTTTGACGCTTTAATAGTTGTCTTCCCCACTGTTATCCGCGTGATAATCGTCTGCCATTATTATTTTCCGCCAATAATAATGATATATTTTCAAAATTTCCAAACGACAGACGTGGTCAAATGGTTTCACACTTCACCAAAATTTGACACTTGTCTCACCTGATTTTGACACGGGTCCACCACTTTCGGCTAAGTGAACCCCGATTTCATGTATGGTGGGTAAAAGAGTCTCTGTGTGCGAAAACTTAAGTCTGGTAAAATACATATAGGTAGCCGCCCACTGGCTCTTACGCTATTCATCTTACTTTGGACTTCAGACTTGTGTTTCAACAAATAAATCACAGTATATCTGGAAAAATCATCTATAAAGGTAACAATATACCTTTTTCCACTAGGTGATACTGTTTGCATTGGTCCGCAAACATCCGTATGAATCAAATCGAGGGGGGCCACTGATTTCGTAGAACTTTTCTTCGGGAATGGTAATCTTGTGGTTTTTCCTTCGATACAAACTTCACACCGATTCTTCATACCACAATCTGAAATCTTGACGCCTTCCACCAGACCTTTCGTACACATTTCCGTCACAACTTGAGGATCACGGTGACCACATACTCTGTGCCAGTAGTGAACACAATCATGGCCTTTGTGTGCAAATGCGCAATAAGCCTTATTTGGCTGTCGTAACTTGAACAAGTTCGATTGAAGATCAGCAACTGCGATTGGTCTGAATCCTTGTTTTATTTCGCATATATTTTTCTTGAAATCAACGGAAAAACCCCTTTTATTGAGTTTTCTTACGGAAAGAAGATTGCCACCAATAGCCGGAACAAATAAGACATCAGTCAAAGTTGCTGAAAACTCTTCATTATTTTGATTAATAAATTTTATGATTCCACTGCCTCGACCTTGAGATGTGACCTGATTGCCATCTGCCACACTAATATTCTCGTGATAATTGGTATCAAATTCTTTGAAAAAACTCCTGTCACTGGCAATGTGGCATGTGGCACCAGAATCGACAATCCATTGTAGTATGGCGAGAATCCAGAACTCATAATTGCGAGTGTCAGCATGACTCAGTGGCAAAATTATAGTGACGATTCAAATCGCACCACTTGAACCTTTTCAAGTGCATTGCCCTATAGTAATGTGTGACACAATTGAGTTCGGGTCTTCTTGCTATGCTTGCACTTTCTGCATTAAATCGATTTGTATAAATAAGGTGCAATGATATCAAATAAAGCAATAATAAATCAACCACATCAAGTCTACGTTGTTTATTCTACCACATTACACCATCCATCTTGATGATTTCCAACCATAAACAAGAAACCAGCCTGATTCTCAACTTTATTCGCTTTGTGGGACTTCCATTCTTTATATTTCTCGCAATCTTGCGTGAAATGTCCTTTACATTTGCAAAAGAAACAAATCTTTTCTCTTTTAGTTGCTATCTTTAACGCTGTTTCTTTATAATCAACATCAACTTCAGTTCTTCTAGAAAATTCTCCTAATAGCTTTGATTGAAAGAAGCTGAAAGTCAAATCGTTTTCTGGTCGAGTTTCTAGAGCCGTTATTAAGGTGTCGAAACTTCTTGGCAAGGAACTTAGTAACATGGCTACGCTCCATTTGTCAGAGAGTTCAGTTTCTCCGATATCTCTTAATTTTTCAAATAATTCAGTCATCATGTTAATGCGGACTTGGACATCACCGCCTTCCTCAAGCCGCAAACTGCAGATACTTTGCATTATTTGTACTTTGTTGCTTAATGTTCCCTTTTCATGATAACTCTTCAGAGCATCCCATGTATCTTTCGCTGTTGTTGCACGCCTTATATGCACAAGCTGGTCATCTTCAACCATAAGACCAATAATTGCTCTTGCTTGATTGTCTTTATTTTTCCAAGCTTCATCAGCCACTTCTGGCTTAGGATCTGTGACATAATTAAGTAAGCCATCCTTTATTAAGACCAATTCCGTCTTAAATTTCCAAACAGAATAATTCTTGTTATTCAATTTTGTATGACAGACTTTTCCAGTTTCAGTCATTTTTCTTCAATACGTTACTCTTACTAAAAGTATATTCGTTTCTTCTGGCTCACACTGTTGACTGGGCCCATAACCTGTAGCAATATGCAGTTCAAACACGAAGAGTGTGGTTCGCCGTATATATGCGATTAACATAATGTACAATAACATATGTTCAAAAGCTTTTAGAGAAATATTAATTACTAACCTAAAAGTATGCAATAAATTCTTAACATCATATTTCAAAATGTTCGTTACTTATTTGAATATGCAAGTTTGGCATTAACATTCCGGCCTCCCTTGCAGAATGCAAAGATGTTAAAATGTTACTTTATTTATATTACAGATAAAATTATGAATGTCCATCGGTGGAGGTATTTTGTTGAAGAAGCGCCTCGGTTCGCTACTATATAAAAAAAAAAAATGTTAGTAAAATCCAACGTTGAGGGTTGATTAATGAGTGCCCTGATTCACTCGGACATGTTAGAAGGATTATAATTAAGGGTTAATCGTTATAGTAACATTTTTTTTTTTTTACAAATTCAAATAATTTTATAATCTATTTCAAAGTCTGTGCTGTGCTAATAGTATATATGAATGTTTATGTGTGTGTGTGGTTGTTTTTTTTTTTATTCAAATTCTTCGTATTTAAAATTCAAATTTTTTTTTTAATTTAATTCGATTAAGGTACATAATGAATCAATCAATCAACATTGCTATGAGTTGAAGTGTGTCCCTGAAACAAGTCTTGGTTGGCAGGCAAAAGACACAATTTCGCAATATTGCGCACGATATTTCCATTTTGTGTTTTAACCGTAACAACACGAACCCTACCGTCTTTTCCCGGATGAACAAGTTCGACTCTTCCCAAACGCCACTAGGGGGTAGATTCTCATTTCGTACGGCAACAACGTCTCCTACGTTAATATTTCGATTTGGGAATTTATACCTTGTTCTTCTTTGAAGATCGGTGAGGTATTCCTCTTTCCATCTTTTTGAAAAGGAATGTAGAATTTGTTGAACCTTTTGCCAACTTTGGGTGTTACTTGCACTTATTTCATTTTCGGGTAGTGAAATTAGAGGTGAACCTTTCAAAAAATGACCCGGGGTAAGGGGAAGGAGATCCGACGGATTTTCACTAATGGGAGAAATTGGACGTGAGTTAAGACATGATTCAACCTTCACAAGAAGTGTTGAAAATTCTTCGAAGGTAAGCTTCGAGTTCCCAACTGTCTTTTTGAAAAGTGTTTTAAAGGATTTTATTCCGGCCTCCCAAAGACCACCCATATGGGGTGAACCCGGCGGAATAAAATTCCATTTTAGATTCTGTGGAATATATTGTTTTTTGGCTTCCGATGTTGCCTCAGAAAGGGCCTTTCGTATTTCCTGTGTAAGCGCTTTATTGGCACCAACAAAGTTGGTACCGTTATCGGAAAAAAGTTGCTGAGGAACACCTCTTCGCCCAACAAACCTAGAAAATGCCGCTAGAAACATTTCAGTAGAAAGACTTCCAACAGCTTCTAAATGCACAGCTTTTGTGCAAAAAAAAATAAAAAGGCAAGCATATCCTTTTAGGCCTTGATAGAATCGACCCTGTGAACCTTCAATTCAAAGGGCCCAGCAAAATCTAATCCGACATGGGTAAACGGAAAGGAAAATTTGACTCTTTCGGGGGGAAGGGTTCCCATGAGTTGAGTTTGTATTTTCCTTTTATGTAGAGTACAGATCATACAGGTGTGTATGAACGTTTTTATTAAATTTTTTAATTTCCAAAATGATCTTCGAATCAAATAAAGAATTTGTTGATTTCCCCCGTGAAGGGAAATTTGATGAACGAATTTTACTAGCAGAGTTGCTAGGGGACATGAATATGGAAGCAAAATGGGAAATTTTTCATTGTAACTCAGATTTGCATTGCCTAAGCGACCGTTTACTCTCATGATCATATCTGAGTCCAAAAAGGGGTTCAGTGACAGAATTGTATTTTTATTGCTGATTTGTTTCGAATGATACAAGTTATATCATATTCTTCACTGAAATACATTCTCTGTGATTGTATAACAAGACGATTTTTAAAAAAAATTATTTCATGATGGGTTAATTGTGTCGACGAATATCTGTAAGGATAAAACCTCTTTCGAGTGCGCGAGGCTAAGTTCAAAAATCTAAACATATATGCTTTTACCTTTATAGCGCGGGAATAGCATGAAAACCGTTTCAAAATATCGTTTGGGGTTCTAAGAACAAAACTTTTCAGTTTATGGGTTTCCAGATTCCAATTGGGATCCTATTGCAGATTTGTAACTGGCCAGGTTTCCTTTGGCGACTGGAGCCAGCTTGGTTATGGTTACTCAGCACTTGGGGCATGACACCTCGAGAAGCGATGTCAGCGGGTTTATGCTCGGAGGGAACATGTTTCCAAATAGCATCCGGTGGAGTGGACCGAATTTTTGAAACTCTGTTTCGAACAAAGGTTTCAAATTTCGAGGGACAATCGCGAATCCAGTAGAGCACGATTGTTGAGTCCGTCCAGAGATAGACGGGACAGTTTTGAAAGTGTAGACTACTTTATACAGCGCTTACTAACTTCGTTAGCAAGACAGCCCCACAAAGTTCTAGCCGAGGAATTGAAATAGCTTTTAAAGGTGCTACCTTGGTTTTCGAGCTAAGAATGTTCGTATATACATTTCCGCTTGTGTCTGATACTCGTGTATACACAACAGCGGCATATGCATTCATAGATGCGTCGCAAAACCCGTGTAATTCTACCCTAAAATCTGGCCTATAATGAATCCATCTTTTTAATTTTATTTCCTTTATCGTTGGGAGCGAGTTTACATATTCTTCCCAAGTATTTAAATGCGAATCGGATATGGGATCGTCCCAACCTAATTTTTCTTTCCAAATGCTCTGCATTAAAATTTTCAAAATAATTGTTGTGGGTGCTAACCACCCCAATGGGTCATACATTTTTGAAATGTTCGAAAACAATTGACGTTTGGTAAGCCGAGAGTTAGGTTGCGGAAGTAATTGACAGCGAATATAAAAACAATCTTCTCTTGCATTCCATCCTATTCCCAAAGCTTTGGAATGGGAAGATTCATCGAACAAGAAAAAATGCTGATCTAGAACATCTTCGTTAGGGATGTTTTCTAACAGGCTAGGGTGGTTGGCGGTCCATTTCTTTAAATTAAATCCACCAGCTAACAAAATATTTTTCAATTCGCCCTGAAGACTGATAACCGAATCTAAATTGAAGCCTCATGAGAAAACGTCGTCTACATAAAAATCTGACCGCAAAACTTTTGTCGCCAGAGGATATTTGCTGGCTTCATCTGAAGCTTATTGATGCAAAGTGCGGATTGCCAAATATTGAGCGCAATTGACTCCAAAATTGACTTGGTTTATCTCAAAATCATCCAAGTAAGATTCTGGTTGTGGTGTTCGAAAAATAATCCTTTGGAATCGATGATGATCTGGGTGAATATGTATTTGGCGATACATTTTTTCAATATCACTATTGAAAACAAAGGGGTAAAGTCGCCATCTTAGCAAAATGGTTTGTAAATCGTTTTGAAGAGCCGGACCACTATACAAAACATCGTTGAGACTTTTTCCTGTACTCGAGGATGCACTTGCATTAAAAACAACTCGTACCTTTGTCGAGGTACTGTCCGGCTTAAGCACTGCATGATGCGGCAAATGAAAGTGGGGTTGATCGAGATCTAATGAGTTTTCTGGGATAAGTAACATTTGATTAAGTGAAACGTATTCGGTTACAACCTTATCATACTCTTCTTTGAGGGTGCTATTCTTTTCGAGACGTTTTTCTTGTCGCAAGTATTGTGACATTGATATTGATCTTGAAAGACCGAGATCAAAATTATTTATCTGTGTTTTGAATGGAAGTTTCACAGAAGAACTTAAATCCGAATTTCGAGTCGTTGTATCAACATACATTTTTTCACAAATTTTGTCTTCGGCCGAAAAGGGTTTTACATCCTGCACTTCTTCGATCTCCCAAAATTTATGAATTTGTTATTTGATTTAGCAACACGAGGTCCCGAGAGTACCCATCCAAAGACTGTATTCTGAGCTATGGGTCCAGGATCATTCTCTTTTTTCATCCCATCACGTAATATCAGGGGGTAAATATCAGCTCCAATTAATATGTCAATTGCAGCTGGCTTTTCAAAGTTGGGGTCTGCTAGTTTTAAGCTCTTGAGCTCAACGAGGTTTGAAGCTTCTACGTTTTGTGATGGCAAATCACCAGTCAGTTTTTTCAACACAATAGCAGAGACGGGTATATGTACATCGGGGTTGATGCGAGATTCTAAAACAAGAGGGCACATATTTGTTGAAAATTCACTGTGAATTTGTCCAATACCGGAAATAGAAGCATTCGTTGGCCGAGTGAAAAGCTTTAATCTGTTAACTACAGACTGTAAAATATATGTTGCTTCTGAACCAGTGTCAATTAAAGCTCTCAAAAGGAAAGTTTGATTGTGAGCTTTTATCTTTATTAAAGCAGTGGCTAGTAAAATATTTTTACTTTGATTAACGAAAAAACTTCGAACAACATCGTTGTTTTCTAAAAGGGTTGATTGAGGAGCTACTGAAGTGGACTGTATGGGGGCGGCGCACAGTGGGACGAATGTATGAGAAAACACTTCAAAATTCATATCTTGTGAATAAAATAAAGTTATCAACCAAACATGCCTTAAATAGAAATAGAAGAAAGAGAATGTCATTGAAGTAAGACGTGTTTTTTGATCCGCTCCGAAAATAGTTTTTTTTATTTGATTAACATCCGTTCAAATTAAGTACCTAGTACCTACATCAATTGAATTAATTCTGTCATAAGAATCTGAACTGTGTTGCATAAACAATAACCGTGTAGCTTCATTTTGATGAATAAATTAAGTGAAAAATCTTAAATTGACAGAAGTGTAAAAATTCTTATGTGCATGGTTATTTTAATCATCTCTCTTTGCATACAATGACAAAATCTGACACTGCAGCCACCACCACCTCAACAATTGTCACAGCAACCTCTCTCGCATCTTCCACGGTCCCGCCTAAACTTACTTCTTCTAAAACAACAAAACCCACAGTCTCCAAAGCCAACGCCACTAAAGTCACCGCATCCAGCTCTGCCAGCAAAACCTCTGCAACTCTTACCCCGAAAACGCGATTACAAAAATCCAAAAACCTAATTGAATCAATCCAGACTCCAGATAAAGCTAAATTTTTGTCATCTGGATTGAATAGTGCGATAAAATCGACAACTGTTACAATGCCTCTTACAAATAGTGACGACAAAAACAAACTTCTGCTTGAACTTGAGGCTAATTTGATGGCTATACTAACAACATCTTTGAGAGAACTTTAAGTAAAAATAAAAAAACATATCAGTGATACGTTATCTTCATTGAATGTTCGTCTGTCTCAGTGCGAGAGTGAGCTATCTGAACTTAAAAAAGAGAATAATAAATTCAAAGAGGAATTGGAGAATAACCAGCGTGTTCAGCGTCTCAGTGATGTTATTGTATGTGGTTTACCTAATGATCTTGATTGTAGTGCAATTGATTTTACAAAAAAGCTAGCCGCCAAACTAAACCATTCACTCTCACCTCATTTTGATGCGTTTCGTCTTAACACCCGAAATAATAATAAACCACTGCTAATTCGCTTATCCTCTCAAGCTGAAAAGAAAAATCTGCTCGCTGCATTCCATGCTATGGGTATGCTAACTTATTCTCAGGTGCTGAATGATTGTGACATGACAATGCAAATAAAAACGAACAACGCATCTATATTACCGAAAGCCTCACACCGCTTAATAGCTCTCTGTTGCGTCACGCAATTAAGTTGCGTAGAGAGGGTATTCTATTCTCGGCGAGAACTAAAAATGGATTTGTCTATGTTAGAAAAAGCAGTGATGATACTGAAACGAAGATTGATGCTAGTACTTTTTCCTCTCATCCTTCTCTACCAGTATTGTCAACCGGAGCAGATCAATAGTTTTAATGATAAATCTAATAATATTTATTTTTGGTACCTTTAAAATTTTAGTTTTTGTTCATATATATTTTTATTTATACTTTTTATTTTAAGTCTTATTTATTTTATCGCTTTATAATTCATTTTACTGTTTGTAAGTTATTTTTATTTTTGTTTTATTCGCTTCATTAAGTGCTTCTATAATACTATTTGTTTTATCATGATTGTTGGTATTGAGGTTTGTACTAAGTCTATGTTGAAAATACTTTCTAACGCTAGTGATGGTTTCAGGGTTTGTTGTATGAATGCGCGAAGTCTAAATTTAGACAAATTTGATTTTGTTACATGTGTTTTTTGTTCTTCAGGAGTTGATGTTATTTGCATTACAGAGACATGGTTCAAACCTGAATCAACTAACTGTTTTTACCAACTACCAAATTACAAATTGGTTCGCAACGACAGAATAACTGAGACTATTGGTGGTGGGGTTGCAATTTACTGCAAGGAGAGTCTGAGTGCTAAATTCATTGCCAAATCTGACAACGCTGGGATTGAATTTTTGCTTTTAGAGGTTTCTGATGGTAACATTAAATGTTTATTTGGTGTGGTTTACAATCCAAGTAGAAGTTATTCACCTGAACCCCTATTTTCAATTCTTAGGCCCTCCGCACACGAAGCAACTGTTTTGCAACTGTTTTGCGACTAGAATCGCAAATCCGTTGCTCAAGCAACTTTGTATATGAAGCTCTATAGCAGAGCTCACACCCTCGACTGAAATGAAACCGGTTTGCAACCGGTTTGCAATCGGTTTCCAACTAGTCGCACGCAACTGATTTTGTAGGTCGAATTTGAGTTGCTTAAGCAACTTTTTTTGTTTTTGATATTAAAATTTTAATATTATATATAAAAACAGATGTGTTTGTTTGTTTCTATGTCTGGTATGGACTTCTAAATGGCCCAACAGATATTTATGGATTTTGCATGTTGTATTTCTGGAATTTGTTTGGCATTGGAAAAACCATAAGGAAGAGTCGGAAAACTGGAAATATGAAATATGATATGATACATAGACGTGAATTTGGTTTCTTGCATATTCTTTTTGTTCCAGAATCGCTTATCAAATAGTAAAATAGAAAGTTCTTGATGGAAAACCCTCAAAACTCATTAGAGTTGTAGGTGCTTTGGTTTTCTAATGAAATATTGTTGATATAAGACCGCGAATTTTAGGTGCATTCGTTTTCAAATAGAAAAATAGAAAATTGTTGGTGGAAAACTCGGAATATTAAAAAAAAAAGAGTGAATCATTTGATGGTTGATAACATTTAGGGTTTTGATTACGTAAAGGTAAACGATATTGATAAGATACGTGGTGTTTAATCACTCAAGGAGTTTATCTGAAGAAGCTTAATTGGGATGAAAAGGGCTTGGTTTGTTTGTATGTCTGGTGTAGAGACCATCAGCAGATACACATTCTCTCATGTTCGTGTCCATCTTTTGGATGTTGGAAGCAACCAACTTTGGCATCCGTTGATTTAAAGTCTGCATTTCAATTTTTTCTGTATGTATGGATGGGTCCAATGTTCTCTTCGTACAAGTTTTCTTGGTCTTCAGTACTGGTAATAGTCAATTAAATCGTCTTCATCAGTACAACTGTTTGACATGTTGAATAGTTTCTTATAAAAATTGTGAACAAGAAATTAAAAAATCAAAATTCGGTCGTACTCGTGTGCGGAGAGAAGTCACAAATCGATCGCAAACTAGTTGTAAAACAGTTGCTTGAGCAACTGATTTGCGACTCTAATTGCAAAACAGTTGCTTCGTGTGCGGAGGGCCTTAGTGAAATATCAGTGAACTATGAAAATATAATTCTATGTGGGGATTTTAACGCAGATCTTTTTCTCAATGACTCCAGAGCAAATGAACTCAAAGATGAAATAGCTGCCTCAGGCCTATCTATAGTCAACTCTAATGCTACTCGTTTTGGTCCAAATTCTACCCCTAGTCTTTTAGATTTAATGATAGTGTCTGATTTGTCAAACGTTTGTTTAATTGACCAACTTTCTATTGAAGGAATATCTGACCATGATTTACTCTTTTGTACTCATAACATTGATTTTTCTAACACCTTAACCTCGTCTACATTTCAATTTCGTGACTTCAAAGCTGTTAATATTGACAACTTACAAGCTGATGCTTTCAATTGCCCATGGAATATTTGTTATAGCTTGTATAACGTTGATGATAAAGTGAACTTGTTTCAACATTTTTTGCTAGAACTTTTCCTTAAACATGTCCCGTTGAAAACTGTCTTCATTAGAAACAAGAACTGTCCTTGGTTTACAAATGAAGTGCTCAATTCTATCAAAAACCGTCGAAAGCTTTACGCAAAATGGAAACATAACTCTACAACTATGAACTGGGAGATTTTTTGTCGAGCTCGTAATTACTCTACGTATGTAACGCGCAGAGCTAAAAAGAGATTTTTTGAATCAAAACTTAGTCCTAACCAATCCTCTAAGAAGTTCTGGAATAGCTTACGTGCGTTTGGAGTTGGTAGAAAAGAAGTAGTGTACGACTATCCTGATCCTAATGACCTCAATAATAGTTTTGTAGCCAATAACTTGCAAACATCTAATTTTATACCTAACAACCTAGCTCTTTATGAAGTTTCCACAGAATTTGACTTTGAAGTTGTTTCTGAAAATGAATTGGTCATGATCATTCTTTCTCTGAAATCCAATGCTATTGGTGAAGATGGAATTCCAATTCGTTTTATCAAATTAATAGTACCGCAAATCATACCGATTTTCACCCATATTATTAATTTCTGTATCACGACCTCTTCATATCCACAATGTTGGAAACGTGCAAATGTCATCCCCGTACCCAAGAAAAACAATCCTTCAAGCAGTGCTGATTTCCGTCCCATTAGTATTTTGCCTTGCCTGTCGAAAGTCTTTGAAAAAGTTTTATCTCGCCAGATTACTAAACACGTACGGCGTGAAAACTTATTATCTCCGGTGCAGTCAGGCTTTCGGGCTGAGCATAGCTGCTCTACGGCGATGGTAAAAGTACTTGACGATATCAGAATCCAATTTGATCAAGGTATTTTAACGCTACTTTGTTTGCTTGACTTTACCAAGGCATTTGACCGAGTCAATCACAATATTCTCTGTAAAAAACTCTATTTGTATTTTGGTTTCAGTAGAAAGTCTGTCCGTCTAATTGGAGATTACTTGACTCATCGTTGTCAAAGAGTTAAAGTTGGTGACATTTCCTCTGACTTCATTGAATTGGTTGCTGGCGTTCCTCAGGGTTCAATTTTAGGTCCTATTTTGTTCTGTCTGTTTATCAATGACCTTCCATTTATTTGTAAAAATGTCATGTTGCACCTCTATGCAGATGATGTTCAAATGTATCTATGTCGACCATTTAACTTGTTGGAGGATTTAACTTGCCGAATGAATGAAGATTTGGACGAGATTTATAAATGGACTCTATGTAATGGCTTAACACTTAACCCAGCAAAATCTCAAATCATTTCTATTTGTAAACAAAAATTTGATACTGCCAATCTTCCACCTGTGTTACGCCCGATTTCTTGACAAAGTTCTAGCCCTTAAAACTCGGTTTAGTGAAATTTTAGAACTCATTTGAGTTCTAAGTCATTTCTTCACCAAGTTCTAACGCGTTAGAACTTCGATTTAGAACTTTGTTATAGTTAGAACTTCGATAAAATTAGACCCTCGAATTCGGGGGTTTAGTGCCTTAGAACTTCGATTTATTAGAATTTCGTTTTTTCAACGAATTTGCTGAGCGTCGACCGTTCGTTGGGAAAAATTGGTATTTACTTTGTAGCATTTGTTGGTAGTGAATAATTATTGTTGGTGTTGTCAGACGACCGCGGCACTGTTGTTTCGGTGGACAAAGCTGTAGACACATGAGCTGTCGGTGGAAAATTGACGGTTTGAGACGGCGTCATTAGGGTTGTAGCTTTTTTTTTTCTACCAGAGAGCATGGGGATATGGGAAACGTCGAAATCTGGTGGCATTGCATCAGAATCAAATGATGCTAATCTTGTTGGCAAATGGTTAGTGAAGTATACTTCGGCGATGGCGACAGCTTAACGAAAGCCAAAGCCAAAGTGTAAGCCACTTATCATTAACAATTCTCTGAGTGCATGTGATGCACAAATAAAGGCCGATCCTATATTCAGTTAGGGGACCACTCGTCCCGATTGGGGTACTCAAGAGGAAGATAGACCTTAAATTAAAAGAGAAAATCAATAACTCCTGGAAATCCAGGGACGATTGTGTAATCTCTAGAAGTTTATTTCCTAACACAAATGAAAAGGATACTCGGTATATTCTATCGCTGAATAAAAGGAACATTAAAATCCTGATAGGTGTACTAACGGGTCATTGCGCCATCCATTGGCGAAGTACTTTTTTTTGACAGTTTATGGGATATGGGCACGAGTAGGATTCGATTCTGCGAAACAGCTTACAGCCAACACACAAACTAATGGCGTTTTCAATTGGCAATCTGGAATCTGAAAAAAGAATTCTGGTTTTATAATCACAACTGTCACTTTGTGCGCATTCAGAATGCTTTTTTTTTTACTTCCAGATTGCCAATTAAAAACGCCATAACACGCCACGGACATCACCAAAATAAACATACATAGCTACACCGTACACACATATGTACAAACACAAACAAAAAATTAGCGCAACTTCAAAAATTATATTTATTTTGTTTTGAATTGAATTGAATTGAAAGAAAAGTCTGTCAAAAATTGTGGCCGGGTGACTCAAAAATTTAAAAAAACATGCTAGAACTAGGTTCTAAAAATGACAAGTTCTAAGCGCTAAGAACTCAGTTATGATTTTAGATCGAGTTCTAGAGAAGTGAAGAAATGCCCGAGTTCCAAATTGTCTAAAAACTAAGTTCTAACGTTAAACCGAGATTTACTAGATCGAGTTTTAAGGGAACTTTAGAACTTTGTGAAGAAATTGGGCGTTAGTGTCCCAATCCCGTATTGAGCTTAAAAATGTTGTTACTAGTCTTGGTTTTAAAATAAATAGTTCCCTGTCAGCCAACGATCATATTAATACTTCTATAGGCCGCATCTACGGTGGTCTCCGAAAGTTGAATATGTTTTCCCACCTTACACCTACTGAAACCAAATTGAAAATCAGTAAATCGTTGCTTTTGCCTATTATAGAGTATAGTTCAGTAGTTTACGCTAAGCTTGATTCTCGTTCACTTCATAAATTGCTTGTTGCTTTCAATAGTATAATTCGGTATATTTTTAGCCTGAGCAGGTTTGACCATGTCTCTCAATACCATCAATTAGTCCTTGGTTGTACTTTTGAACAGTTCTTGGATACGAGATGTTGCATTTTCTTGCATAAAATAATTCAAAGAAAAACTCCGCTATATCTATTTGAAAAGCTGCCGTTCTCGCAATCTTCCCGAACTCTGAATCTTATTACACCTTTATGTACGTATTTGAATTCGTCTAGACTATTTTATGTATATTCCATCAAACTTTGGAATTCTTTGCCAGTGAGTTTAAAACAAATAGTAGGTATTTTACAATTTAAAAAAGCACTTTTTGAATATATTAATTCATCTAACATTCAAATAGTAAATTGAAAATAAAATATTAATCTTAATTCAATGTAATTCTTCTTGCCTTTTACTGTTGTGTATATATTATAACTTATCTTTTGTTTTTTTTTATGTATTTAAATATTGTATGTTCATAATGTTCAATTAATTTATAAATATCATAATTTTATTTTGTCCTGTATTAAAGGTACTATAAAAGACTCAGTCTTATTTGTACACCATTTGAAATAAAATTGAAATTGAAATTGAAATTGAAATAGTATTTTAGTACTCATATCTATGATTGTAACCTAAAAACAAGAAAATTGATTCACTAAAACTTATGAATTCAGGACTTTTTATTCAAAAGAATTGAGCAGCGAACTTGTTTTTATTTTATTTTATTTTTTTATTTATGATTTTCTGTTTATGTTTTTTGTATACATTACATGATTTTGATAGCAAAATAAATAATTGTAATAATAAAGACTAAGAAAAATTAAAAATATTAAATATCCACTCAGTTGCTTTCTTAGCCCAAAGAAACAGCGATTAGCAAGAGTAATTCTTCGTCTTATCTCAGCGCTGGTGTTATTAACTGAAAGTTGAGTGCTTTTCCTTACTACACACACCGCCTCAGTGCTCCCGATACTTTTCTATTTTTACCCAGTCAAAAACAACTTTGAATTTATCATTTTATATCAAAAAAACGTAGCATTTAAAGCTCTATATTAATTAATGCGCTTCCCTAAGTGTCTTTTAATAAATCGTGCTTTAATCTTACAATTAATAATTCTTCATCAGTTTTTTTCATATATATAACTTTGAGTGATCAAGTGTACGAACTTCCCTACTTCCACTTCTCTTTCGCTCTCGTCATATACTTTTGTTTCTGACTACTCGAATCTCGATCCTCGAGTGAACAAAGCTCAACTCCACTCTCAAACCGCTACCTACATTTCGCTGCTTTGAATTTCACACAATAATTGGGCTGGATTTTCAATCAGATGCTGATATACTTTGCCTGTTCTGGGTAAGCACTCTTTATAGTAGTGTTCTGCCAAGCAATCTTCACATACCTCGCATTTATTTTGCACCATTGTGTTTTCATTGCATATTATCCATGAGTCATTAATTTGGCATTGCTCTGACGGTCATCAAATCAACTCATCACGGAATACAAAATTAATGCAAAAACAAGAGAGTTTGCTCTCTTCAATAACATAATACAAACTATAACCAGCTGTCAACTGTCAACATCACCACCTATTTCTGCACTACCGACCCAAATCTACATTTCGTTTATCGGGTTCGTGCCTAAGCTAATCTTTTTCACAAACCCAAAGTACACTTAAAACTTAAATTAGCACAAATCAAATTTATAAAAACTATAATTAAAAAAAAAATAATTTAATAAAACCAAAAATTAAAATAACTAAACACTATCAACATGGAAACCGACCCGTGTGATTCTGCTAAATGTCTTCTCGATGGTAAAATTACCCAACGAATTAAATGTCAAAGCGTTTGTTATAAACATTTCCATCCCCTTTGCTTGGGCCTTAGTAGAAGATCGTGTACTTACCTCAGTGAATATAAAAATTTGTTTACTTATCTTTGTGAAGAATGTAAAGACATAACTCCCTCACATGTACTCCTTGCTGTTAAATGTGTCAGTAACTCTACAATCTCTTTAATCGATGACAATAATCGCTTTCATAAAAAAATACTCACGCAATTCCACCATTTGGACGATTTTGCAAGATCTATTGAATCTCTCGAAAACTCCCTCGTTACTCATACTAATCGTTTCGACGCTAAGCAATGTTTAATTGAAAAGAATTTGTCAGCCATAACCGACTTTATACACACACGTTCCGAGCCTTCTAATACGTCTTATACTTGCCGCAATGACTTCATCAGTGAACTGCGACCAGCTATTTTATCGGTTTTTAAATCCCTACCCATCGAAAAAATGATCGAAGATATAAATGTGATTCGTTCCGATCTTGAATCCTGCCTTCAAAGCTCAAGCAAATCGACCGTTCCCACGCCTAGTCAGCTATATACTCTGATTGTCGACTTGGCTTCGAAAATTGATAATGTTAGCAGTGAACTCTCGGCATCGCGTCACCGTTTTAATAATCTAATTGACGAAATAAAAATCACATCCAGTAAAATCGACGAAATCCCGCTCAATCTTCAACCCATCGAAAACATCTTTAATACCTCTATCTTCGCTGAAATTATCGAATCCTCAAATAATCCTCCTATGACCGCTGCTCCTGCCGTGCATCAACTTCCGAAACCCATTTCGAATAATAAATCCGCCGATACCACTAATTCGCCTCATTCTGCGCCCAAAATGTTTCAAGTTGGCGGTGAATGGTCCGTTCATGATTGGAACTCTCGCCTAAGTAAACTTAAAATGTTCAACGATTGTGATCCCTTTCTAATCTCCAATACACCCCAAAACACAGACGCTAACTGGATACGGAACCTCTTCAAAAAAAAAATACCATATCAACATCGGTGACTGTACCACAATTAACCCTTCATGTTTCAAAATATACATCCCAAAAAGATATCAATGGCTGTTTTCTCCCGAATTTTCCTTATTTGATAAAATTATAATGTCTAAATTTGTTAATAATAACCTTAAAAAATGTAATACAATTTCTAGTAAAACACATCACACCAAAAACATAAATGTAAAAAAAGAGCCAAGTTCTCCCGTACAAAAATTCTGCCTAACAAATCAGCCACGAAAAGTAATGAGATCTAAAAGAACGCCAAGTTCTAAGATTCAGCAAGTACTCGTAGGTGCATTGCAAATGTTTTAAGTGGACTTACATCGAATCAACTATTAGTTTTGAAAGTAACTTGTAAACTAATGTAAATTAGTTAATTTTTTTTACTTACTGAGGTGCTTCTTCTTGACAAGCTTAACAAATGATGTGAGTTTGAAACTTTTGGCTTCTTTGGTATAGAAGTTAGAGGGGTGTGGAAAATGCCCTGAGTTGTTTCCTGTAAATAAGGGTGTAGTGCCAAAGTTGCTAGAGAACTTGGCTGGGCACTACCGTGCCCCTTGATTCTAATAATTCAATTTTAAGTTCTTCCATTATCAAAAAATCAAAACCAAACTCTGTTAATAATGTTTCATTTCCTTCCAAAAGATACAGTCGTAACAAACCTTCTCCCAAACCAATAAAATCATCAATGGATCTTTATAGCAATTTTACCTTCTCTCACACTCTGAATCCTAGTTCATCGTCCCACTCCCTTCACCCGACTGTTGTTCCCAACAACAAACCCTCCCTATCTTCCCCCGCTATCGACCCGCTTATTCCTCCTGTAACTAAGCATACGTCTAAATTCGCCCGCCACAATAATACCACTAATGATTTCGATGGTCGTTATTTGATTTCTAGACTTCGCGACAATAAGCTTTATGAAAACGTTCGCCTCTATCTCTCTTACTTCTTTGACAAACCTGATTCTGTTTAGATCTTGCTACTTATGCTTCCCATCTTAACTCCAAGAGATTTCCTCTCGCTAAGGACAAAATCAATTCTCGTCCTTAACTCAAATTTAAACGCTCACCCCTTCTCTCCTTCTACAAATCTTTCGCTCTACTACCAAAATGTCAGGGGCCTTCGCACCGAAACCTCTACCGTTCACCTCAACTCACAGAAACTTCCTTATGACATTTACGCCTTAACCGAAACTAATCTCTCTCCGGATATTCTTGATAGCGAAGTATTCTCCTCTGAGTTTAATGTTTTTCGTGCTGACGGTACCTCACATGATTCTTCCCCGTCTGGTCGTGGAGTGCTACTAGCTATAAATAATTGCTACAATGCATCTTTTTTTGCGGCGTCTCAATCCCATCTTTTTGAATTCGTCTGTGTTAGTTTGGCTTTGCCAAAGCGTTGCCTCTTTTTAATGTGTTGTTATATTCGTCCCTCCCAACCCTGTCAAGTCTATCAGCTATTTATTGACTCTATCAATACACTCTGTGACCGCTTCTCTTGTAACGATGATTTCGTTATCTTAGGCGACTTTAACCTACCTGACTTAAATTGGACACCCTCTGACGATGAATCCTGCTTTGTCCCTTCTAATATTTCATCCGATAAAGAACAAATCTTCTTTGACAATCTTCTTAACGCAGGCCTCTTTCAAATGAGCCATATCTGTAATTGTCTTAGACGACAACTTGACCTCATCTTTTCTTCTGATCCTTTTCACTCTGTTGTATCCATCAGCAGCCATCTCCTATCTACTCTTGACGCTTATCACCCCCCTCTTTCACTTATTTTTTCTCTTGAAGAATCTCTTATCCCACTATCCTTTGAAATGTCTTCTCACTTTAATTTCCGTAAAGCCGACTTCAACCTACTCTCTTCGCTCCTTGATAATACTAATTTCAACCTCTTCATTAACTCTTCTACCCCCATCGATATTGCCTTGTCATTTTTCTATACATCTATTTTCGATTGTACAGTTAAATCGGTCCCATACTGTTTTAAAAAAAGTTTTGTCTCATCCCCCCATGGTATACACGTGAACTGCGTAGTCTAAGAAATTTTAGGAATAAATTATGGAAATCCTACTTACTATGTCAGTCCTCTTCGAACTTTTCGAAGTACCAATATGTGTCATCTATCTTTTCGAACCTCTGTAAACAGTTATACTGCGATTATATTAATCAAATGCAATATTACGCCTTAACCGAAACTAATCTCTCTCCGGATATTCTTGATAGCGAAGTATTCTCCTCTGAGTTTAATGTTTTTCGTGCTGACGGTACCTCACATGATTCTTCCCCGTCTGGTCGTGGAGTGCTACTAGCTATAAATAATTGCTACAATGCATCTTTTTTTGCGGCGTCTCAATCCCATCTTTTTGAATTCGTCTGTGTTAGTTTGGCTTTGCCAAAGCGTTGCCTCTTTTTAATGTGTTGTTATATTCGTCCCTCCCAACCCTGTCAAGTCTATCAGCTATTTATTGACTCTATCAATACACTCTGTGACCGCTTCTCTTGTAACGATGATTTCGTTATCTTAGGCGACTTTAACCTACCTGACTTAAATTGGACACCCTCTGACGATGAATCCTGCTTTGTCCCTTCTAATATTTCATCCGATAAAGAACAAATCTTCTTTGACAATCTTCTTAACGCAGGCCTCTTTCAAATGAGCCATATCTGTAATTGTCTTAGACGACAACTTGACCTCATCTTTTCTTCTGATCCTTTTCACTCTGTTGTATCCATCAGCAGCCATCTCCTATCTACTCTTGACGCTTATCACCCCCCTCTTTCACTTATTTTTTCTCTTGAAGAATCTCTTATCCCACTATCCTTTGAAATGTCTTCTCACTTTAATTTCCGTAAAGCCGACTTCAACCTACTCTCTTCGCTCCTTGATAATACTAATTTCAACCTCTTCATTAACTCTTCTACCCCCATCGATATTGCCTTGTCATTTTTCTATACATCTATTTTCGATTGTACAGTTAAATCGGTCCCATACTGTTTTAAAAAAAGTTTTGTCTCATCCCCCCATGGTATACACGTGAACTGCGTAGTCTAAGAAATTTTAGGAATAAATTATGGAAATCCTACTTACTATGTCAGTCCTCTTCGAACTTTTCGAAGTACCAATATGTGTCATCTATCTTTTCGAACCTCTGTAAACAGTTATACTGCGATTATATTAATCAAATGCAATATTGTCTAATACGTGATCCCAAGCGCTTCTACCAATTTATTAATGTTAAACGAAAATCCGACGGCCTTCCCTCCTCATTTAACTACCTTGACTCTTCTTCGTCAGACCCTAATATCATTACCAACCTCTTTGCCACCTTCTTCAGTACCTATTTTTGTAATCAAGACTTCGAACCTGACCCTCTTTACCACTCTCCCCTTAATAATTGCCCCCAAACCTCTCTTGTAGCGCTTCAAATCGACCCCTCTTTACTTCTTGACAAATTGCTGTCTTTGAAAGATGACTTCAACCCTGGACCTGATGGTATCCCTGCTATTTTCCTAAAAAAGTGTTCTGTTCCAATGTATAAACCTCTCTCTAAACTCTTCCAGCTCTCGCTTATACAAGGTGTTTTTCCCTCAATCTGGAAAAACTCGTTCATTTTTCCCATTTTTAAAAAGGGTACCAAAAATCAAATTTCCAACTATCGACCAATTGCCAAGCTATCTGCAATCCCTAAGATCTTCGAAAGTATCATTTATGACTGCATTTACTTTCACTGTAAGTCCATCATTTCCCCTTCACAACATGGTTTCTTGAAGGGTAGATCGACAACAACAAACTTGATTGAATTCGTTACACTGACTCTCTCACAGCTCGAAAAAGGTAACGACGTGGATGTGATTACCACAGCTTTCTCCAAGGCTTTTGACAAGATTAGTCACAAAATAATCTTAATCAAACTTCATATGTACGGTTTTCCTTCAATATTTATCCAATGGATAAAGTCATACCTTGAAAATCGTACCTATCGGGTTGTTTTCAGACAGTCGGTATCCGAATGCATCCATCCTCAATCTGGCGTTCCTCAAGGCAGCCACCTGGGTCCTCTTCTTTTTATTTTGGCAATCAACGACGTAGTTAATATTGCTTTATCCTCCAAGGTTTTAATTTATGCCGACGACATAAAATTCATCAAAGTCATCTCATCAAATGATGACCACTCTCTCCTTCAATCTGACCTCAATAACTTCTTGACTTGGTGTGACAAAGATCACTTTGTCCTTAATGTTACTAAATGTCAATTCATGTCCTTCTCACGTAAACGTCTACCCCCCTCACATATTAGAACCTATTTCTTCCATCACACACCAGTTCATACTGTAACTTTTATCCGTGACCTTGGTGTTATATGTGACAAAGAACTTAACTTCCGTTCTCACTTCGACCACATTATTGCTAAAGCCAACTCGTCCCTCGGTTTTATCAAACGCTGGTCGAAAGAATTCTCCGATCCCTATGTCACGAAAAGCCTCTACACCACTTATGTCAGACCCACTCTTGAATACGCCAGCCAGGTGTGGCCTCCCTTTCAAATTTCTCACTCCAATCGTATTGAAGCAGTTCAAAGAAGGTTCTTACGGTTTGCTTTACGTGGTCTGAACTGGACTGATCCGCTTAATCTTCCCCCTTACGAAAATCGTCTCAAGCTCATTGGTATGAATACTCTCGCTCATCGTCGCGCCATTGCTGATGTCATCTTCATTCATCACCTGATACCTAACGTTATTGATTCCCCAGCTCTCCTAGAACTCATTCTGTTTAATGTTAACTCGCGTAATCTAAGATCGGTTCCCTTCTTCCGCCTCCCTTTTCATCGAACCAACTATAACGCGTTCAATCCACTGAACCGTATGCTTCGTCATTACAACTCTGCACAACATATTGCTGATTTCTCACTCAGTGTTTCTTCTCTCCGAACTGGCCTTTCATCTACTTTCCCTTTCTCTTAAAATCCTCCCTTATTCTTTCATTTCATTTTCTTTACTCCTATTTATTTGCATTTTTTCTTTCTCTCTTCCTCTTTTTATCTTTTTTTTATTGATTATTAAAATTATTGTTTATTACGTATTGTTATTTTCTCTTAATTCCTGTAAAGCAATTTATCACGCTATTGTTATTATTATTGTAATTTGTTAACTTATTTTTCTTCGGATGCTTGTATTAAGCCAATAAATAAATTAAATTAAATTAAAAAAATTAAATAAATTAAAAAAATTAAATTAAATTAAAATTACTTAGAAATCCTGGATCTTCGTTATTGTTTACCAAATAGTGATCTATATTTGGGTCACTTTTCGATAACTTTTGGTTTGTTGACTGTATTTCTTAAAACGTTTAAGAGTTCTCCCTTTGCTTGTTCCACTTAACAGAAAAAAGGTTTGTTTTAGAATTTTGAACGATTTTTCAAGTGAACTCGGAAACAGCAAAGGTTTATTAGGAGGGACTTTACTTCATTATTTTAAGAATTTCGCATAAAAGATAGTATTATTACTTACGGAATTTAAAAACACGTCTGTTTAGGACAAATTAAGGTTAAGCCACCGTTGGTGAACCTCCATAAACCTGAATTTCTTTCTTTGGCAACACTGCCATATTTGCTTTAAATTTACACAAAAGAGCCTCGAAATTTCTTGTAAAACCTCTTTTTCGCCTTCATTCAACTCTTCCAAGCCAAGTTACTGCTGAATTTTACTAGCAACGCTTGAAACTTTCATGGAATATGCACTATCCATCAATGTTGCTAAAAAGTCACCATGCTTGATGAATACGGTTGAACGTAAAAATGTCAATTTTTTTTCAAAAAGCGCAAACTTGCGCAAGATTTTTTTCGTGATTTAGTTAGCTGATACATTGCTTATTATGAAACAAAAAAGATCTCAAGACCCGTTTTTGACCATTTTTTGAAAACTCTACTTGAAATTTGACATTCGTTTTTTTTTCTTGTACCGCACTAACACAGCAAAAATCGCTACTACAAAAAAAAAACACGAAAAAAATCTATTTCTTACAAAAGTTTCTTAAATTTAAATACCTTCACTATTAATATTCTCCATTATTAATTTAATTTTCACACGCGGAATATATTTGCACAGCAATTGAATATGTCACAAAAAATCACCTTAAAACTCTTTATATAAAATGCGGAAAAAAAGGTAATGTTCACGTGGCTATAACTTGCGGACCAATAAATAAAAGCAAAAAATTTTATTGCATTTCGAGCTTCTATATATTTGGGATGACTTACCAATTAATATAAAGTACCGCTAAAATAGTTGTATTTTTAATTTTTTACTATGGGTCGTCCCACTGTGCGGCGGTGGCGGTGGTAACGGTGACGGTGGGGGCTGGAGCTGCGGCAGCATCGTTCATGTAAGAGATGGCGTTCGGTGTGAGGGGTTGTAGGGATTTTCTGTCGTTAAAGTGGGAGTTCGACATTGTAAAGTGGAGTTAACTGTGGTGTCTCTTACCACATTTATCGCAAGATCTTTTGCTTTTACACTCATACACGGGATGTGTGAGGGCAAGACAATTGTAGCAATATCTTTGGGTTTGTACTAACTTACGTCGGGAATTGACGTCCATATCTAAAAACTTTTTGCATAAGCGCAGGGGATGATTGCTGTTGCAAATTTTACAACAAACACTATTTTGTTGGACATGAAAGGAATTGACCTTTTTGGTCGTTGGATTTGAAAAATTGTTTATCTTTTTCCGAGAGCATTGAGTGATCTCTTCTACAGATTCAAGTACTTTGTATCTGGAAGAGAGAAAGGCGTCCATAGAATTCCATGTAGGCATTTCATTCTTGTGATCTGACAGACCTTGTTCATAAAGAAATAATGTTGGTTCAGGTAGTTTTTGAGAAATAAGAAAAACTAAAATTGAATCCCAATTTTCAGTATTCACCTTATAATTTTTGAGAATATCCAAACAATCTTTCACCGTTCTATGGAGTTTTCTCAAAGCAGCACCGTTTTCACTTGTGATCGAAGGTAATGAAAAAAGAACCTTAAGTTGAGTGTGAATCAGAATACGTTTATTTTCATACTGAGCTTGTAAGGCTGCCCAAGCAAGCTTGAAATTATCGGCGGTAAGTTGAAATTTATCAACAATATCATGTGCTTCCTTTTTTGTCTTCAAACATCACTTAAACGAGGGTGATTGGTGTAGATTGAAGTGAACATGTCACGAAAGGTAGGCCAGGACTTATAGTCACCTTCGAAGCATTCCGCATCGCAAGGTGGAACCCGAATTCCAATATCTATTTTTTCTGATTCCGACTTTTGCGGATGGATAACAGGCTCTTTGCTTTCAGGTTTGGCTTACAAATCTATCGCATCTATTATACTCCCTACAGTGGTACAGTACTTCGTCGATATCGAAGTAAATTTCTCGTTGATTAATGCCATTTTTGCATCATCCAATTTCTTGTCCTCATTTTGCAAACATTTTGTATAAATTTTGCAAAAATTGTCCCAAGATTCTTCGAATTCCTTTTTCCAAACTTTAAGCATGCCTGGCGTCATTTCATTTTGCTTAGAGACATCATGATAGCGAAGCATTGATTCATTTAATTGCTTAAGATTAACGTAGAAGTCATTTATAATGGCCATTTTATAAAACGATGTATAAAGAAAAACTACCAAACCAATCTCAAATGACGAAAAAGGTGGAATAAATCGGATTTATTCAAAAGGAGAGTTAAAAAATATGGCCTTAATTGTACGAAAATCAAAATTAACGTTCAAAAAAGAGTAAGATAAGCTTGAGATTTTCTTTTAAATCGTTGCAAAATCTTTTATTTATAATGAAAATGACGAAAGATAATCGCAGAAAATAAATTGAAATTTGATATAATGTACGTTTATTCAAAAGAAGAACCAAATTTAAATAAAATTTTAAGAGTTGGAAAAGCATTAGCAATTAATCAATGGCTTTTTTAAGAAATCCCTACTTATTCGCCAAGAAAAGACTTGAAACATTAATTATGTAATCAAAAACAACTAAACCGTTTCTTACTGTTTTGAAACTGATCAGTATTTTTATTTTCCTAGCGGTTTATAGCGGTTCAAAAGCAGTTTATAGCGGTTTAAAAGCAGTTCAAAAGCAGTTTATAGCGGTTTAAAAGCGGTTTCAGAATAGGACCGCACCTAGGGGGCTCAGAGGAGAAAAAGGACCACCTGGAGAAGAGGGGGGAATCAGGGGGCCACCTGGTCTAATTGGACCACCGGGGGAAGGTTTTCATAAAACAGGACGTAACGATTTCAACCCCAATCGAATATTATTTTGTATTTGCAGCTGCAGATGACTTGACTATAGTCTTACCTGTACTCATGTACGCATCCAAGACTTACGTGTTTAGCCAAAGGCAATCTGGACTCTTGTCTTTTCTTCAAAGAATATTTTGAACATTTAGCGAGGAAGGACTATTCCAGAGACGAAATAATTGATCCATCATATAAATTCTACTGCGAAGTTGATATCAAGCGCAGCGCAATGAAGTCATTAAGACAGACAAGTTTGCATAGGGGGGTTGGGAATTCAGCATTTGAACTAAAAATACTTAAATTGGAGACAGCTATCTAGGGTCTGAGCTGGGTGGAGACAGTAATTGAACAAATTCTGGTCTCATCCGGACCATATTGCGATGGCTGGGAAGTCCTTCAGGTTTTTCATAACTCAAATCAGACAAAATTGACAACAGCTGAAACTTACTTACTTAACCGGCTCACCCCGATCCATGAAGGATCTCAGCCCACTTCAAAGGCAAGTTTGTTGGTTATACCATTATTATCAAAGACTGAGTTGGAATGGAGGATGGGTTAATTTTACAAAGGTTAGAATATTTCTTCGAAACAAAATCCAAAAAGGAACTGTCTACGTTAAAGGAATAGAAAAAGCGCAATGGTTAATGGAATTACTTAGAAAAATAATTAATAAGAATTGATGGGGATCAATTTTGATCGCTTAAATTAAAAATTTTTTTACATTTAGAAATCATTGACAGATTGATTGAAAAATTTACAGTAAGTGTTTACAAAATTACGTTGTTACATTGATTAAGAAATAGACTGAATCATGATTAAAAGTAAAAACCCATTTTTTTATGCTTTTAAGAAATACCGACTTATTCCTCTCACGTCTCAGATTTTCAGGGAGTTTATTGAAAAGACGGGCTGAAAGAATTCTATAGAAATGAGTAAAGTGTGACTTTTTAATATTTGGAATCTGAACCAATAAACAGCGGTTATTGACACGTAAGTTATGAAGGCCGTAAAGTCTTGAAAGTGAAAAACCAGAATTTTCGAAAAATGTTTTTAGAACTTTGTAGAAATAAAGATGTTTCAGAGGCAAAATATTTAAGTTTTTAAATAACACAAAGCTACTAGCTCTTCGGTTTACTTTTCATAGAATTCTTATGGCATGCTTTTGTTTAATAAGTAAAGGATCAATTAAAGAACGATGAGTTCCACCCCAACATGTTAAGCCATATTGCAGCCTGGATTTGAAAAGACCATCATAAACAAGTTTTAATACAGTTTGATTGCAATAAAGACTTAAATGATACAAATTTCTCAAAATTGAATTAAAATATGCAGTCAAATTAGAAGTATGTTTTTTCCAATTCATTCTACAATCCAGTAAAACGCCAAGATATTTAAGATGTTCTACATGTTCTATATTAAAACAGCTATTACAACAGTTAGAATTAAAATCAAAAGAATTGGTATTTTCGAAATGACGACAGAGTTTTAATAATGGAAATTTTGGACAGCTTGCAGAATGAAACCGAAGCTACAGATCTACATAAGTGGCTGCACTTAAGCTGTATAGCATAAACTTAGTTTTTTCGCTTATTAAAAACTTGTGTTGACAAAACCAATGACGAAGAATTTCCAGATCATGAGTGACAGCGACTTTTAAATCAAAAAGAGTTCTATTAGAATAAGTAAGTGCAGTGTCATCTGCAAAAGCCGTAATTTTTCCATTGAAATTTTGCTTAAAAAGCGAATCGACATAAATCAAGAATAAAATAGGTCCTAGCACTGACCCTTGTGGAACACCCATTACTAATTTTTTTCCTCACTTAAAATATTTTTAATTCTTACTTTTTGTCTACGATCTTTAAGATACGAGTTGAACCAATTGAAAATAAAACCCCGAAAACCAGCCTTATACAATTTATCAAGCAAAATGTCATGATCTACCATGTCAAAAGCTTTTGTTATGTCTATAAATAAAGAGCCAGTAGACATTGATTCATTTAAGCTTGAATTAATTTCATCACATACTTTTAGAACTGCATCTTCTGTACTTCTACCTCTACAAAAACCAAATTGAGAGTTATTAAAGAAAGTTGTTCTATCTAAGAACGAGACAATTCTAGACTTCATTCCCTTTTCAAAAACTTTAGAAAAAACTGATTGAAGTGAAATAGGTCTATAATTATTAGGGCTCTTAGTTGAACCTTTCTTATGCAAAGGAATAACAATAGCTAATTTCAAACAATCAGGAAATAGACCTTGAGAAACACAGAGATTGAATATATAGCTAAGTATATCACAAACAAGATAAGAAATATTTTTTAAAACTTTCGCAGACACTAAATCATCTGTTGTTGAGTTTGACATTTAAGCGACATTATAATTTTGTGGATTTCAATTGCTGAAAACTTTTGAAAGTAAAACGATTCAGGACACGAGGTATCAGATACAATAGGGCTGGAACAATCACAGACTTTACGAAAATCACAAGCGTTGACTGATTGATTTAAATTACAAAAAAACTCATTAAATAAACCTGCTACAACAGATGGCTCATTAGTCATTGTACCCCCATCATCTAGAAAAATGTCAGTTGGATTTTTTGGACCTTTCAAAATCTCATTCACCACTTCCCATTCTTTTTTGGAGTTACCAGCATTAGTAATAAGTTTGTTTTTGTAATAATTATCTCTACAGAATTCTATTTCGTATTTTAATTTTTTGCAAAGACTATCAAATTGTTTTTACAATCTAGTGTTTTGAGGATGCTTTTTAGTTTTAACATAGAGTTTGTTTTTTAATTTTATTTTCCTTAGTAGACCCGCAGTCATCCACTGTTTGATAAAACAACATTTCTTGATTGTGTTAGTTATTTGACTATTATTACATATATACATGTCAAGTTTTTTTCTAAATAAGTCAAAGGCCTTTGAAGGGTTACTTTCGCTATATACGTCATCCCAAAATTCATAAATTAGAGCAGTCTTTAAAGCTTCGTAGTCAATTCTAATAGAGGTATTGCATTGAGTTTTTGATATTTTTTTAATGCTACAATCAAATTGCACACTAGTTAAACTGTGGTCAGTAACACCTAGATTAAAAGTATCAGCTATATAATCAATATTATTGTTTCTATGAGATCGTTGATAAATATGGTCTAGACAAGAAGAACCTCTAGTAGGTTAATGAATCAATGAGCAAAATCCAAAAGAAGACAATATGGTTAGTAAGTAATCCGAATCAGGGGAGACATTCAAAATATCAATGTTAAAGTCACCCAAAAGAATCATATTACTAGCACTCTGATTATTTAAAAACCCCGAAAATTCGTCCAGAAAATCATTAATTGAAAATGAGTGTAGTCTATACAAACACAAAAAAGTAAAACTAAAATCCGAAATCATAAAATTCAAACTAATGATATCCGCACTTTTTAGAGTTGGGTTAAAAACTTCACAATTTAAATCATCTCTATAAAATACCGCAACCCCACCTGCTGCATATGACTCATTACAAGAAGCAGCAAAATTGAAACCAGGAATGAAATATTTATTTTTTTCAGCCTCGTAAATCCAAATTTCTGAGAGGAATATAAAATCCGGCAAGTGATCTAAAGACGTGAGATTAGTAACAAATGTATCAAAAATTTTTCTCAAGCTTCTAATGTTTTGATGAACAACCGATAAATTTGAATTTAAATTGATTTTAGAGTGATCAATGCATAAACAATTCATTTTAGAATAATTATTCAAGGAAAAAAGACTATCATTAAAACTATCATTAAAGCTAAAGTTATGAGGATCTGACAAAGAATTATTAAAAGAATTATTTAATTGAGCCATTTTTAAGAGTTTAGGTAAAATTAAGAGTTAAGGTATAATGTATAAATCATTCTTTGTGAAATCCTCATGACTAATTCTAATAACACCGTCGCCGTCTTTCTTTCTGATGAGAATAGTTGAGTCTCTTATCCAAACATATTTCCATTTTTGTTGTTTTTTCAGAAGATTAGCATCTCTCAAAAGAGATTTGTTGTAAGGAGTAAGACTATCATTTATGTATATGCGATTTTTGTTGTTGACATCATCACCATAGAACTTGGCAAATAATTTAATTTTTCCTTCTCTCATCTTATGCATTACAATTGATTTGGAGCGCAGAGAGTTGAACTTTACACAAACAACATTGATCTTGGACGTAGCAGCATGTGAAGAACCAATTTCATTATTATTAGCTCTCGTTTTTACAAAACAGGTTTCTATATTACTCTCATCTATATCGACACCAACTGCATTAGCAAGAAGATCAATAACCTTATTTTTGGCATTTGCATTATTTACGTTAGGTATCCCAACAATGTCAACTGATGATATTTTATCTTTTTGCTCAAGAACATTAAGTTTAGATTGTAAGACGTCAATCTTAGCTTCAAGTTGTTCATTTTTATCTCGCAAATGTTGAATTTGGCAAATAGCTTGGGTGTTGAGGTGTTGAAGTTTCTTAATTTCAGTTAACAACATACCAAGAGTGATGTTTTCATTTAATGCATCAGAATTCGATGTGGGATCAACCAAGTTGGGAGGAGTGGTAGAAGCAGCGAAAGCACCAACAACAGCAGCAACATCGGCAGGGACCAGAACTTTGTCTTTAACATTAGCAGCCGCAGCAACTCCATTGTTCGATGAGGAATTACGTTGTACACTGATAGGCAATTGATCACTCACAAGAGAATTTCTCCTTTGTTTTAAGCAGTTTTCACATTTGTGATTTATTTTATTTTTAAGCATGTAATCAATTTCAATACTCTTTAAGTTTGCACATTTAGCATGACTATAATTGTTACACAGATGACAAAGAATCTTAGGATCTCTACGATCTATAGTCAAATTACACAAAACGCACTTCATAATTAAAAAAGTTAAATTTATTGATTCTCAAACGATGTGACCCCATCAATTCACGAAAGAGAACTGATAACTGTTTTGATAACACTACTACACAACATTATATTTACATAATACAACACATTAACTTACCTGCAGAACAAATCACTAAGACATTAATCATTATACTAAACAATCCCAGTGGCAAATTTCCCAATTTTCACCAAGGAATCACCATGCGATTCACCAAGGAATGGAAGCTTCACTCATGAATTTGAAGGTGAATCATTTGGTGAAATTTACATAGGGCTGTCATTGGAGTTCACCAAGTGAATATCTTGGTGAATATGCATCAGTGAAATCATTGAATAAAAGTACTCTGTGTTTTCATTTGTTCTCTAACTCCGATGAAATGTTAAATGATAGCTCATTGGTGAACTCATCCCTTTTTTGAAAGTTGAATTTTCCACTACTTTTTTCATGAATGAAAAATATTATGAAAATGCAGCTGTGAAATCTTGAAATCTTTTTTCTTTTTAAAAAAGAGTTTTTTGAAATAATTACAGTGATCATAAATATCAAAACAAATTTATTAATTTTTTTTTCTATTTAAATATTTCTGAAAAGAACACAATATTGTTTTGAATAATATTATATAGACACAATTCAAATCTTTGCTGGATCTTCTACTTTTTTTTCAATTTTTGCCGCTAAACGACTCTTAGGTTGCTCCACGTCCACATGCCAGATTCCAGAATACCTTTAAGAAATGTTTAGTTTAATTTTATTTCTATATGTGTCGAAAATAAATATTTATATTTGAATACCTGGTAAATACTTTCGATTATATTCTGTGCTGTTTATTAGATATAGTTAATTCACTTTAAAAAATAATTTACACTTTCTTCACGTCAACCGTCTTTAACTAAGATTTCGATTGTACTGATTTAACATAGAACAAAACATTTTTTTGACTATCGCAAACAAAAAAAGACAGTGGAAAAAACCAAAAGCGTTGCGTCGTCATCGGTCGTCGCGTCTTCCTCGATCAATAAAGGTAGAAAGTACATAATGTTTATATACACGCAATCTTGCAGCTTGCAGGTCATTTCCACCCTTAAAAGAAAACAAAAAAAAATTATCAGCTGCTAGTAGCTAGAAAATATTTGTGTTTCTTTTTTGTTCGTTTATTCTTCTTTTATGAAAACAACACACAGCGCTCAATGCCAATTACGAACTCGTGAAGCTGTGCAGGACTTTTCCTTACTGAAATCACAACGTTTTGGTATGCGAAGAAACGAAAGCGTTAATAGAATAGAGAAAATGTACAGAGGAAAAAGGGCATTACTTTGTTCCTATGAAATCATTACCTTATTTTTCCTCTTAAAAGTGTGGAATGAATTCCTTGCTCTTTTCACCGAAATTTTTCATTAAGGATTAAATTTGCCACTGGGATACTTACCTTACACTAATTTATTAAAGAAAACAAATAATACTTACCATGTACCTACTCATAACACTTTCAATAACATACCATTAAATAATACTGTACACTAAAACACTTTAAAACAAAAAAACAAGCTTCTTTTTTTCGATCAAGTAGGCAGGAAAAAAGTAAACAAACTCAAGGAGAAAAAATGAGAGATTTGAATTCAGTTCAGAATATTTTTACTGTTTGTCGTATGTCGTTGCTATTTTGTTGTTTTTTGTTGAATGTGTTTTTTCGGAGAGCGAGCGTCGTGAATTTATTTCGAGAAAATAATAGAAAAAAAGTTTCCCAAAAAGGATTTTAGAAGTTTTAACGAAACTAACGAAACAAAACCATATCAAAGCCAAAGAAAACCCCTGAAAAAGAAAAAAAACAAGAAAATAATATTCATTAAATTGCAAAAAGAAATGGATACTAACCAGTGATGTTATTAATTCCATCCCCTAAAAAGAAAAAAAAAACTAGAAAATTATCTATACTAATATATAAAGCTGAAGAGTTTGTTCGTTTGAACGCAGTAATCTCAGGAACTACTGTTTCGAATGGTATAATTCTTTTTGTGTTGTATGGTCCATTAATCGACTTAGGCTTAAGGCTACTTAACATTAAGCTGTGACCAATAGCAGCGAAGAGTTTGTGGAAAATGTGGAAAAAACGGCAAAAAAAATATTAATTTTTCTGCATTTTAACGCGCTTATCTCAGGAACTGCTTAATGAAATTGAACAATTTTTTTAATGTTGAATGGTCAATTTATCAAGGAAGGCTTGAAGCTATATAACATTAAGCTGCGACCAATAGGAGCGAAGAATTTGTGGAAAATGTGGAAAAAACGGCAAACAATACAATACAATATCTATCTATACTGATATATAAAGCTGAAGACTTTGTTCGTTTGAACGCAGTAATCTCAGGAACTACTGGTTCGAATGGTATAATTGATTTTGTGTTGGATGCTCCATTAATCGACTTAGGCTTTAGGCTACTTAACATTAAGCTGTGACCAATAGCAGCGAAGAGTCTGTGGAAAAAGTGGAAAAAACGGCAAAAAATATTAATTTTTCTGCGTTTTAACGCGCTTATCTCAGTAACTGCTTAATGAAATTGAACAATTTTTTTAATGTTGAATGGTCCATTTATCAAGGAAGGCTTGAAGCTATAAACCATTAAGCTGCCACCAATAGGAGCGAAGAATTTGCGGAAAATGTGGAAAAAACGGCAAACAATACAATACAATCTATACTAATATATAAAGCTGAAGAGTTTGTTCGTTTGAACGCAGTAATCTCAGGAACTACTGGCTCGAATGGTATAATTCTTTTTGTGTTGGATGGTCCATTAATAGACTTAGGCTTAAGGCTACTTAGCATTTAGCTGTGACTAATAGCAGCGAAGAATCTGTGGAAAAAACGGCAAAAAATAGTAATTTCTCTGCGTTTTAACGCGCTTATCTCAGGAACTGCTTAATGAAATTGAACAATTTTTTTAATGTTGAATGGTCCATTTATCAAGGAAGGCTTGAAGTTATATAACATTAAGCTGCGACCAATAAGAGCGAAGAATTTGTGGAAGATGTGGAAAAAACGGCAAACAATACAATACAATCTATACTAATATATAAATCTGAAGAGTTTGTTCGTTTGAACGCAGTAATCTCAGGAACTACTGGTTCGAATGGTATAATTCTTTTTGTGTTGGATGGTCCATTAATCGACTTAGGCTTTAGGCTACTTAACATTAAGCTATGACCAATAGCAGCGAAGAGTCTGTGGAAAATGTGGAAAAAACGGCAAAAAATATTAATTTTTCTGCGTTTTAACGCGCTTATCTTAGGAACTGCTTAATGAAATTGAACAATTTTTTTAATGTTGAATGGTCCATTTATCAAGGAAGGCTTGGAGCTATATAACATTAAGCTGCGACCAATAGGAGCAAAGAATTTGTGGAAAATGTGGAAAAAACGGCAAACAATACAATACAATACAATATAAAGTCGATGAGATTGTTCGTTTGAACGTGGTAATCTCAGGAACTACTGGTTCGAATTGTAAAATTCTTTTTGTGTTGAAGAGTCCATTAATCGAGGAAGGCTTTGTTTTACTTTAAATTAAGCTGCGACCAATAGCAGCGAAGAATCTGTGGAAAATGTGGAAAAAACGGAAAAAATATTTATTTTTCTGCGTTTTAACGCGCTTATCTCAGGAACTGCTCATTCAAATTGAACAATTCTTTTTGTGTCAAATGGTGGATTTATCGAGGAAAGCTAGAAGCTATATCATACTACGCAGATACCAATAGGAGCGAAGCGTCAGTTAAAAATATTGCAAAAACGGCAAAAAATATTCTTTTTTGAATGTTTCTGTTGTTTGCTTGAACCCGCTGATCTCAGGAACTGCTAAATCAAAGTGAACAATTAATTTGCGTTGAATAGTTTATTTATTATGGAAGGCCTTAGGCTATATAAGCGAAGATTCAGTGGAAAAAGTGGAAAAAACGGCAAAAAAATATTAATTTTTCTTGGTATGTGTTGAAAAAATTACTGTGCAGTGTGCACTGCTCAGCACCAACTGATTTTAGAATTAAAGTACCAGAATTTCAAAAAAAAAAAATACGAGCGTGTATAAGTGGATATAGTGTTACTATTATTCCCATTCAGTAGCAATGGCTGTCATAGCGCCGCCCCGCGCGCTGTCGTCCGTTTTCAGTTCAATAACAACATAGAAGTTAGAAAGATGAGAACGAAAAATATTTTGTTGGCTGTATCAAACTCAAGGCAGGCTGGCCAAGCAAATGATATAAAAAAGGCCAGTTCCACCAATTGATTTGTGAATGTAAATCATTGCAATGAATGTGATTGATTGCACTATTTGTGCAGATTATTGTGTTTAAACAATATCATTTTATATGTTTCTTAACTAAAAAATATACTCAGTTTAAAGAAACAGGAAAAAAAATTGACTTCAGGAAAAAAAAACGATGCAGAAGTAAGAGAGATATTAGAATTAGGGAGAGATCGACCAAGGGAATGCTTTAAGTATGAAAAACTGAAGGGAATCATAAAAAATGCTCAAATTTTTCAAGTTTAAGAGAATTACGACCTAGCGAGAGTTGACTGCAATGCAATTTAACAATAACTTCGCAAAAAAATTCCCACGCGCGTATGATGCACAAGTCGTGACGATACTCTGGCCGGTGGACGAGGGAGAGGCGGACGAAGTCGCGGGCAACTGCTAGTATATCTATATATAAAAAAAAAATTCTTAAAATACTACTCATAAATATATAAACACTAGCAGTTGCCCGCGACTTCGTCCGCCTCTCCCTCGTCCACCGGCCAGAGTATCATCTCGACTTGTGCATCATGCGCGCGTGGGAATTTTGTTCGGAAGTTATTGTAAAATTGCATTGCAGTCAACTCTCCCTAGGTCGTAATTCTCTTGAACTTGAAAAATTTGAGAATTTTTTATGATTCCCTTCAGTTTACGGCTAGCAACCGTAATTGCCGCCGTACTCGGTGACAATGGACCCCAGCGCGTGCGGTATCTGGGGGGGAAAGAGGCGTGGGAATTATAAAAAAAAAAGTTGTTCATACTTAAAGCATTCCCTTGGGTGAACTCTCCCTAATTCTAATATCTCTCTTACTTCTGCATCGTTTTTTTCGTTAAGTAATTTTTTTTTCTTTAAACTGAGCATATTTTTTAGTTAAGAAGTACATAAAATGATATGGTTTAAACACAATAATCTGCACAAATAGTGCAATCAATCACATTCACAAATCAATTGAACTCTCAAAATTCTAATTTGAGCAGTTATTAGGCCAGTTCCACCTAACAACATCTCACTGAGATCTCAATGTCACCTTGACTGAGGCAAAATCATTTGGTGCCTTGGTGGAACATAATTCTCAGTTATCATTGAGATTTAATGGTTACCTTACTAATTGTTGCTGCACATATGTCAGCCACGTCAAATAGCTGAGTGAGAAATCGAATCCAAAATAATTTAATCTCAGAGATCTCACATTTCACATTTCCACAGATTCTTCGCTGCTATTGGTCGCAGCTTAATTTTAAGTAGAATAAAGCCTAAAGCAGTTGCCCGTAGCTTAGTTGGTTAGTGCGTTGGCTGCTAAGCAGAACGTCGTTGGTTCGAGTCCTACTCAGGCCAAGTTTTTATTTCATCTTTCACGGGTACTGCCTCTTGCGAAGACCTGACAAATCTTCCAAGAGTGTCAATCTGTAATGAAAAAATGCTTCTCAACTTTGCCGTTCGGAATCGGCGTTAAATTGTAGGTCCCCTCAACTCTTCACACGCACTCAGAGAATTGTTGATGAGAGTAAGCCACTTAGGCCTAGGCTCTTCAAGAGCTGTCGCGCCACTCTATTTATTTATTTTATTTTAAAGCCTTCATCGATTTATGGACTATCCAACACAAAAAGAATTTTACAATTCGAAATTGTGGTTCCTGAGATTACCACGTTCAAACGAACAAACTCTTCAGCTTTATATTGTACTAGCTGAC